>OX344850.2:27500-2427500 GCA_947037095.2 Nycteola revayana | reverse complement strand
GAAGATTACTTACATAACAGCATTTTTTTTAAATACAGCCATATTTGTTGGTACAGTTAGCACAAGGTGTAAAATTTTTAGTCTTTTAAAAAATGCCATTTATTTTTTTAAACACCCGGAGGGAATTTTTTATATTTTTCTGGTGACCCTTGTGACCATCCCTATCACCCCCCTTCCCAGCTACGTAATCTTTTGGGACACCCTGTATAATGAATGGTCTGCTACATATTTTGATACAGCGTTATTTCTTGATTTTCCAAAAAACCTACTAATTCAACAGAAAGATTTTTTCCGGCCGAACGAACCTACTTGCCCCAACACTTAGGCCGGGATTCCACCAAAGCGGAGACGAGACGAGCGGAGAGGAGATGGTTTTTAAACAACCAATAGAATTGCGATTTGAGACATCTCCTCTCCGCTCAGCTTTAGTGGAGATCGCTGTGAGATATGAGATGTGTAATATTTGTATGGCCCGATGGAAGCGGAGGTGTGAGCTGTGCGCGGACGACACACGGCGGAGACCAGAGAAGTGAGCGGCGTGCAGTGATCGATGTCACCCACACATCTCCGTTTTGGTGGAGTTCCGGACTTATACTGAAAACAAAACACAAATATTAGTAATACAATATTTCCTATCTTTATTCCAATATTTTCTCAACCGTCTTGTTGCTGACAATAACATCCACCGGTTACGTAAAGCTTATTGAGGTCCCTAATGGTCTTTTCTATTATCAGCCTTAGACGAAGATAAGTTAATTATACCCGAGCTATCTAGAACAATCGTTTCTCTAATAAAATCTATTATTGTTTGCTCCTAGGACTGCTATAAATGATATGATAACATTTCTAGATTTAAATTCAGCCCAAAGATCGAATATTGTAGGTACCCCTTTTTTTTTGTTGTCCGGGAGGAAATGCATTGACGCATTCCCACCACCGCTGCAGCGTATTCGCGCGCTGGCGGTGGGATATGTGGGACTCGCCCTCTCCATAGCGTGGTATGCTAAAGTCATACCACGAGGAGAGGACCCGACACCACTAAAACCTCCCGGACACTCCTTCGATCCGCCGTTGGCGGGGGTCGGGTACGCAGGAGCAATCCGGCCCCCCGACGGCACCCGCGGTCAATATGGTACCGCGGGATCTCCAGGGCCACACTTACAGTGGCCCATTTGCCCAATTATAGGGACGTCTGGAGTGTAGAGGCGTCCCTACTCCTCATGGGTCAGCCTCGAAGGGAGCGGGGCCCATGTCCCCCACTCCTCGAGGCCGAGCCTAGGGCGGTAGGCGGCGGAAACATTGTACCCCTGACACAATCCAATGAACCAAACAATTTATCTAATTGTTATAATAAACTCATTGTTACCGGAAACTCTAGTATTGTTCAAGGTTAACTTAGCTTTAAGGTTGTTTGCAGTGGTTTATTTGCAATGGATTGAGGAATTAATATAGGCCGACTTCTGTGCGGTACATAGGTGGGAGCGCGCGTGGACTAGGCTTTCAAATACATTATGGAAGCCTAGCCAGCAGTCCAAACGACCATCAAAACGCGGCAGGTCCAATGTGGAAAGTTGTAGGGTCCTCTCCTCGTTGTATGAGTTTAGCATACCACGCTATGACGCTATGCAGAGGGCGAGTCACACATATCCCATCGCCAGCGCGCGAAAACGCTGCAGCGGCGGTGGGAATGCGTAAATGCATTTACCCCCGGACAACAAAAAAAAAGTATACTATAATAATCAAGGAACGGGCAGCAGCATTTCCTTGTGTGGTACAACATAATATTGCGGTCACCAACCCGCATGCCAAGCGTGGTGATTATGGCAATACACTCCGTCGGAGGGAACCCTATGTTCAGCAATGGACGTTTTACGGACTGATTATGTTTTTGAAATAGGTCAGTACCGATTAGGTACCACTCATAGAATAAGTATACATTCATTCTTAGTAACACTTAGTTGTATTTACGGTCTATTATCGCCTAATTGCTAAACTCCTTTGACTGAAATAGGAAAATAATCGGTGTAATTCACAAATAAAATCAATAATTAGCTCTAAGTCCAGTTTTACAACAAATAAAAGTAACAGACAGAACATTATTAATCTGAATTTTGAAATAATATAGTACCTAAAAGGTAAACTTTTCCATAAAGTGTTCAAAACATTTAAAAAATGAAAATAAAACAGTTAAACTAGGTCACATCTTTTACTATTTATGTACATGTCAATAGGTCAGTTCAACATCGTCGCATTCATTATAACGCATGTCCTCCATTTCTTATAAACGATGTCTGTGATCTCTCAACAAGCGGACGTCTTGACTAATTGTGCTCTTTTACTTACGATGAGTGAGGTTTTTACTAGCAACTTTATTCAACAATCAGTTGAGGTTGTTGAAATAATAAATAATAGTTAAAAAAAACTAAAAAAACACGCTTTTATAGCTAACCGAACTAAAAAATAGAAAATAATTTTCACCTCAAAATAAAATTATAATAAAGTTTTAGTTATTAACTGAATAATTCAATTCAAAGTGAAAAGCGTGGGGTGCATTTTACCACTTTTCATAACTCTCCTCTCATAAATAGTTGCCAATAGAATGATTGTGATATTTACTTTATCAAGCACCCCACGCTTTTCACTGTAAATTGAATTATTCTGTTAATAACTTAAAATTTATTATAATTTTATTTTGAGGTGCAAATTATTTTCTTTTTTTTAGTTCGGTTAGCTATAAAAGCGTGTCTTTTTAGTTTTTTTTTTAATATTATTTATTTTTTAAGGATAATGGGAAACTTTTATCAAATTATTGCATTGTCATCGGTCCTTGATACGTATGCAAAGTTTCAGACTTCTGGAAACTGGTGAAAATTAAGTTCAGAGATTCCGTTTCATACAACCCAAGCTAATAAAAGCGTGTTAATAATGCTAGTAAACCACTGCTGAACATAGGACAAGTAAAGACAAAGGTTTTCAATTACAAAAAAAAAAGAACTTTTTTTTTCTTTGTCATCTATACCATATTACTATATTTACTATATCTATACTAATATTATATAGAGGAAAAAATTTTATTTTTGTGTGTATGTTTGTAATGAATAAACTCAAAAACTACTTTGCCGATTTCAAAAATTCTTTCAACATTGGAAAGTTACTTTCACCCTGAGTGACAAAGGCTATATTTAATTATGAACGGGAGTTACGTTTGTGAAATCGCGCGCGGAAAGCTGGTAACATAAAATTAATTAAAATATTTTAATAGGTGTGGTGATTCCAAGTTGTTGAGGGTTACTGCCATAATCATCACGCTTGGTGGGCGGATTGATGATCCCAGTTAGGTGGTATGTAACCTTGAGCTGATAAATGCTGCCTATCCACCAAGTGTCCCTTAGTCACCTTTTACGACACCCATCATCATCATCATTAGCATCAGCCCGTATAACGTCCACTGCTGAACATGGGCCTTCTCCCGAGGGAGGGTATTTGCCATAGTCACCACGCTTGGCAGGCGGGTTGTTGACCTCAGAATTATGTTGTAACACATAGGGAAATGCTGGTGCGCGTTCCTTGATATACGATTATTATAGATGATGTTATAACAATTGGGACCAACGGCTTAACGTGCTTTCCGAGGCACGGAGGGTAGTCCCTCAACCAACCAGACCCGGAAAGAAATCTTAGAATTTACGCAAAGATTTTCTGTCAGGCGTGGAGATCGAACCCACGACTTTCAAGATTTAAAGCGAGCCAAATACCGCGACGCTACGGAGGTTGTTTCTACGACACCCATAGTGGTAAATAAAAATGATTTATTTTAAAATTAAATTGTGTCAAAATATTGAAAAACTTTCCCTATATCACCATCCCATAAAATTACTAATGCTTATCTTGTCATATACCATATCATTGCCATCTTCTTGAAGGGAACTTTTACTTACTTACTTTTACTTTTACCTTCCTCTTAAATCACTCTATCGATTAAAATAAACAACATTAAAATCAGTTGCGTAGTTTTAAAAAATTAAGCATACATACCTATGTATGCTTAATTTTTTACAGACACACACACAACAGACAGACAGCGGAAAGCGACTTTATTTTATACTATGTATTGATGATTCATTATCAAGCATTTTTATTTTTGTTTTTGAACGATTATCCAAAACTTCTTTTCTCCACATAGTAAGTTACTCATAAACGTGAACGTAAAATGAAAACTGACACCAAGTAAAAACTTCGCAAGATGTCCTTCTCAAGAGTGTCGACAAAGCAATTTCTCAAAGTAAGAACAAGTAAATACATTCTTACTTTTTCATTAAAAAAAGTAATAACGATAAAGTAAGGAAACGGTACGTTTATCAAGAGTTTTAATTTACAACGCTCAGATATATTTTCTCATAGAAATGTACAAGTAGGTAGAATATGCCTTTTTTAAATTTAAGTGCCAGAACTGTTGGTAAAATTTTTGAAATCATCAACTTCATCATCATCAGCCTCCTCCCGAGGAAGGGCTTTGCCATAGTCACCCCGCTTTGCAGGCGCGTTGGTGATAGCAGTATAAAATATTAACATTCAGGGAAATGCTGCTGCCCGTTCCTTGAGTAGCAGCGTTCATGAGCATTAGCTATCATCTATAACCATCGTATTGTTACAGATGATTTTATAAGATAAGAAATTATAGATTTTACCCAAAGATCACGATCTCTGAAACTTAAATTGAGACTTAAACCTAAGTCACGGAAGCTACGTTGTGTAGAATTTTGAATTGGTTATTTTGAATTTGTTACAAACAAATTATGAATATTCTGTTTATAATATTATTATAGATTTTTTTTCTTTTATTTTTGGGACTAATCCCACCCACACTCCTACTGCAACTCCTGCAAGCCAGGATCAACAGTGGCACACACTGGTAATGGCAATGAGCACCGACGCTCACCAAGTCCCGGGAAAAAGTTAAACTAAAAAAAAATCTCTTATTCACATACATAATTGTCCCTGGTGGGAATCAAACCGTAACTTAGGCTGGAGCTCTGCTCGCATAGGTATATGCCCGGTAAAGTACCAAAAGCCTCAGGGAATCGAACCCAGGTCTCAGAAGTAACTACCATAACCACTGTGCCACCGGTGCAGTTAATTCCACTCAATCCCTTTAAGTTCATACCTTTATTTATTACCATTTCCCTCTTTAGCATTATCTTCGACGATAAACGCCCTACATTAACAGACAAAGCTAAAAATATCTACTGCCGTCGATACTAAGCCCGATTCCGAAAATCAAGCTGTCCATTAGCTAAATCCGTATAGCCAAATCTGTTTAAACCTGCTTTTCAAGATTAGCTCTCAGGAACGGATAGGCGAATAAAAGCAGCAGTTATCTTTTGTACTATATCTATACTACTAAAGAAGGGTTTGTTTGCTTGAACTAATCTTTGAAACTACTGGTCCGATTTGAAAAAATATTTAGTGCGATAGCCAATTTATCGAAGTTCAGAATTGAAGAGATTCGCAAGAGAACGAAGCTTGCTGACATGGCGCAACGGATTAGCAAGCTGATATGGCAATGGGCAGGACTCATAGCTCGAAGAACTAACTGCCGACGGAGCAGAAAGGTTCTCGAGTGGAGACCACGAACTGGCAAGCGCAGCGTGGGACGATCGCCTGCACGATGGACCGACGCGACGGTCGCAGGGATTCAGTTTCCAGGCCGTTAGCAATTCTTCCCGCTGGAAAAGGGGGAGGCCTATGTTCAGCTGTGGACGAAAACAGGCTGATTTGATGATGATTATCGAAGAAGGCTATATTTTATTACTAGCTGCGCCTTGCGGTTTTACCCGCGTTACTTTGCTTCAGTGTGTTGGAGCGTGATGTTTTATAGCCTATATGTTAATCCAGCTTATAAACTATATGCAGCCAAATCCGTTCAGTAGTTTTTGCGTGAAAGAGTAACAAACATACTTACATCCACACATACAAACTTTCGCATTTATAAAATTAGTATGATGAAGTTATAGTCACAAGAATGAGAGCTATGCGGGTAAAACCAAGCTAGTAATATTATAAAGAGGAACGATTAAATTGCTTGTTTGCATTAAATAGCCTCCGGAGAAGACCGTATTCAAAAATTATTTAACCATTACAAGCCACATTATTCAGGAACAAGTTATATACCTAGTAGCTTATATTTAATGATGAAGTTTTCGCGGGAAAGGGAGCTTCGCGGGTAAATCCACTCGTGGGAACCTAGTATTTTATATTGGCATGTATTTAACGCGGCGACAAACTAATCTGATTTAGGGTTATAAAAATAATTAAAATGGGTAGCAAAAATAATAAGTTGGCAGCTACAGTGAAGTAGCATTTTAAGTATAAAGTAGCAGCTTTATTTTGAGTTGTAAGCTTTGGTTAAATTTAAATTGGCTGTGATTTTTTGGTGTGGCAACTGAATTTATTGTTAGGCGACCACTTGCCCGATAAAAGGTAGAAAATAGACTTTCATAAATTTTACAACGAGTTGGTTTATAAAATGAACTGCCTAACATAACCTAACCAATAGTTGCCAATAATACAATGTTTGATATCCCTCTGTTAATGTTAGCCGCCGAAACATTATTTTTAATACCGCACCTATTATTTCATTGGCCATGTTTAATACATTTGCTATCTTAAAGTAGCAGCCATTATTTTGATTTTATAGATCCTTGCCTTTGTAGGTAATACATATAATTGTGCTAAAAATATTTAATCGCTACCACGTTATTTTTTTTTGTAATTAAGTAGTTAGCCGCCTAAAAAGTTGTTATTCGCCTCAAAAGTTCAAATTCAAATTCAAAATTCATTTATTCCGTAAAAATGGTTACATTTGCTTGGAATAGTCATATTTTTTCCCTACCGTGCAGTGTGTGACGTGGCGACCACTGAGAAACACTGCCAAAAAACACAGTAGAACCCTCTTTTTAAATATGTTATATCACAATATTTTATTAACCTCATTACAATATACTTTATTTTACATTGAGATTAGAGCGATTTAATCTCAAGCATTTTTGTCACAAAGATAATCAGAAATTTTATAATAAGCCCTGCTGCACAATTTGGCTTTAATAGTCATTTTAAACTTATTTATAGACAGTTCTCTTATACTATTGGGAAGTTTGTTGTAGAACCGTATACATTGCCCCATAAAAGAGTTTCTTATTTTGCGGAGACGGCTAGCAGGAGCCACAAGATTATGCTTATATATAGTATTTACAATATGTGTGTCGCTTTTTTTACAAAATGAGTCAATATTTTGATGTACATATAACACATTCTCATATATAAATTGTGATGCAACGGTTAGAATATTAATTTCTTTAAATTTTTCTCTCAAGCTTTCTCGGGGACCCATTTTTTAATTAGCCGTTACGGCTCTTTGTAATACCCTTTTCGAAAGTAATTAACCCCTTCTATTGTTGTAACTCAAATAATGTTTACGAAATATTCAGTGTATGGAGTAATAATAGTGATATTCAAGTGGCCGTAACTTAATGGCTAGGGCGTCGGACTTGTGATCTTGTTGTCGCCGGTTCGATCCCCACCCATTGCACTACCGAGGTGAACCCACTTGTAACACAAGTATTTTGGCTTAGCACGAGGGGTTAACAAGAATACTGTAAGTAGACCGAAAACTCTGTTAGTAATCTTAAAAAGAAAAAAAATGTTACTCTAACACCTCAACATTTCCTAACTTAAATCTTTCCTAGGTAATTTAAACTAATTAATAAACTACCTAACTATTCTAAATCTTCGACTTGGCAACGTTCCTAAATTACTGGCACCATTGCTCTGTTGAATGGCAACGCTTATCGTCTGTGCACAGTAAAAACCTTTTTTTTTTTTAACATTAATTTGCAATAGTCTATGTTTGTTTCCTTTTTACGCAGAAATAAATAGAAATGTATGTATTTGGATGGTTATTTTTTTTCTACGGTCATATTTAATAGTACACAATTAGCTTAGCGAGGTTTTTGCCACTTAGCCGGGCATAAAGGCGAGCAGAACTTAAACATTCATTTTTTTAACAAATGGGTTTGCTCTTGTCCTCAATCTTACCTAATGGTAAGTGACGATGAGGTCTAAGATAGACCGCGCTTGCCCATTAGGTACCTATTCACTCTGAGCTTGAAAATACCTGTCTTATGTGTCTTGGAAATACGTTGTCCGGTATTGAGTTCCACAGCTTTGCCGTGATCATGAGGAAAGAAGAAGCAAAACGCTTGGTGCGGCAAGATGGGATGTCAACAACAAAGCAATGGAAACCCTCGCGGCGCCTCGTGGTCCCATGGAAAAAGTCTTAGGAACTACTAGTTCTGAGGAGATGGAGGAACGAGATAATAGATAATTGATTTAAAACAACCTAATAAGCAATTTTAAAAACGGCTGTAGCAAAATGGCTAGGTCGTCGGACGTGTGATCTTGAGGACGTGAACCCACTCGTAACACAAGCATTTTAGCTTAGCACGAGAGGTTAATCAGAATACTAGTAGATTGCAAAACTCTGCTAGTAAAGGTCATTGTAAAAAAAAAATTGCGGCCTCTGTAGGGCTTGCTGGGAAACCGAGAGGGAAGAGTATAACTAGGGTTAATTCTCCTACAACCCTTTGTAGAACAGCAATCCAACAAGGGTTAAACCGCAAGGTGCAATTAATGTTTTTATAGCTGCACATGAAAAGAGGAACTCAATGATTAAACTTTAGTAATTAGGTCATGCCGTGTGGTTTACGGCTTATAGATTACAACCCCATGAAAAATATCTTCCCTTAGGTGTCGTAAGAGGCGTCTATAGCACATACACCTGATGGATGGGCAGCGGCATCTATCAGCTCAAGATTATCTTCTAGATAATTCATCATCATCATCAGCCCGTAAAACGTCCACTGCTGAACATGGGCATCCTACCGTAGAAGGGTATTTGCTTGGCAGGCGAGTTGGTGACCGCAGTAATATGTTGTACCACACAAGGAAACGCTGCTGCCCGTTCCTTGATATACAATTATTATAGATGATGTTATAATAATCGGGACCAACGGCTTAACGTGATGTATGAGGCACGGATGGTGGTCCATCAACCTAGGTGATAATGGCAATATATTTTTAAGAATCTTGCTTGACAAAGTTTGTCAAGAGGAAGCCTATGTACAGCAGTGGACTTGAACAGGCTTTTGAAGAACTAAGAATACTTTAACAAAGCATTAATTGCCTTTTTATTCTTTAGGTAATATGTTTGTAGGTATGTGTGCCCCGGCCGGGCCTTTAGAATCGAGAAAAAAATATGTTTCTAGAAAATTCCTGACTTCCATTCAACATTCTACCGTCGTGTCGGTTAAACCGTTTTACTTAAATTTGGGATTAATGGAAAAGATAGTGTGTTTTTAACTAATCGTGCACTGTAATTTATGTGTCCGGGTATTGAGTGTTTGAAAGTCCTCCGGGACACAAGTATTAATTTCCTTAGTACAGGAGATAATGACAACCACCGTAGCGTAGCGGTATTTCGATCGCTTTAAGCCTCGGAGGTCGTGGGTTCGATCCCCACACCGGACAAGAAATATTTGTGTAAATTCAAATATTTCTTTCCGGGTCTGGTTGGTTGAGGGACTACCTTCCGTTGTATGAGCTGATGATGATGATGATGAGGAGATCATTTCTCTAGAACGAGGGTTATTTTTTTACACAAAAAAACTGTACATTATCATATAAATCAACATTGCAGCGTTTGCCTTATGATAATGTACAATAATCTTGTTGACAGAAATAGTCTTCAATTTCAAACGCTTTGCAATTTATTTTTGTTTCCAATTTTCAACTCCCAATCTACTATTAGCAAAGTTTGTACAAGCTTTCGATTTATTACAGCTGCAGTGAATTTTTGCTGAGTCGGTTTACACATTTTTACGGCACCGTATTATGACAAATGTTGGTAAATAAAGGTAGCAAGTCAGAGTCGATAGCGATTTTGCAATTTTTGGTTGTTGCAATTTATATGTTCTTAAAGGACGTAGTGAAACTTTTTATGATATCGTTCATCTATACAACGACAACCTCCGTAACGTAGCGGTGTTTGGCTCGCTTTAAATCTCGGAGGTCGTGAGTTCAATCCCTACGCCGGACAGGAAAATGTGTAAATTCTAAGATTTTTTTTTTGGGTCTGGTTGGTTGAGGGTCTACCCTCCGTGCCTCGGAAAGCACGTTAAGCCGTTGATCCCCATTGTTATAATCTATAATAATCGTAATCAAGGAACGGGCAGCAGCGTTTTCTTGTGTGGCACAACATTATACTGCGGTCACCAACCCACCTGCCAAGCGTAGTGACTATGGCAAATATCCTCCCTCGGGAGGAGGACCATGTCCAGCAGTGGACGTTGTACGGGCTGATGATGATAATGATACTTATATAATACCGAATACATATTTGATTGTTTGCATGCATTGAAGCAATAAAACTAATGGACCGATTTCAAAATTTAAAATCTTTCACCATTAGAAAGTAACGTTATCCAGGTGTGACATAGGCTGCCGGATTGCTTTGTGCGTACTCGGCCCCCGCCAACGACGGATCGAATGAGTGTCCGGGGGGTTTTAGTGGTGTACCTAGGGTCCTCTCCTCGTGGTAAGTAGGTAAGTATACCACCGCTATGGAGAGGGCGAGTCCCACATATCCCGCTGCCAGCGCGCGGATACGCTGCAATGGCGGTGGGTATGTGTAAATGCATTGCCCACGAACAAACGGACCCTACTTTTTGCTTTTGTATTGTCAATATATTTAGAAATATAAAAAAATTAGAGTTTTGATGAATAAAGTAAATAATAATAAGTTGTGTAAATATAAAATAAATATGGACCTTTTATAAAACGTACTTACATGTATGCTTTGAACATCTTTGTCACATTTTATTAAAAAAATAGTAATAGTACATAATATAGTGTTGATGAAATCAGATTCTCTTTCAGTTTCTCTATGTTTTTATTTATTTATTTGTCTAGGTATTTAAAGTTAAAGATCTTTTGGTCTATTCTAAGCCGGAACCACACGGCATTATTATGCAAACAATAATAACTGCTCGGAAAAAAAGAATGACCGGAAATCGTTTAGAGAAAAAAACGTCTGTGAACTTATGTGATTGAGGAAATATGCGAAAATAAAAACAGCGAGTGGGGAAAAATGCGACTGTAAATCTTGCTACGCGGAACTAACGAGTATGGGGAATAGATCTAGATGCTAATTCATTCTTAATCGCTATCCTCTTGTACCTTGTTCGGTAGCTTACAAAGTGTTTTCCACAGAACACCACGATGATTGACGATGTTACACGACTTTTGTACTTTATAACTGGTTCTAAAATGTGCTGTAAAATGTTGGGTGCCCAGACCTATTAGCCGAAGGATCTATTTATTACATTTATAGAACTATGAGTATAATATTACAATGATAATATGGTAGTTTATATTCAAGTTCTATGTCCAGAACTAATAAATTATTATAGAAATGATAAGTTTTTACTTGAATGAAAAAACAAATTTGGAGCAAAAGAGATTAATTATTACTTTGCACAGCATGCAAGCATTTCCATTCAACGGGGAAATGCTGCCAGCATTCTGGGAACCTTGCCAAGTAGAATAGATTTAGAATAGTAGTATTTTATGTTAGTTTAATTGTAAATTATCTACTTTTAGTTGTATCTATATACAGGGTTACCTCGGAGACAGTGCGCAAATTTACCTACAGAAAGGTTTTTAAAAATAAAAATACCCGTGTTTTTTTGTTTTACCATGCTTCGAACAAAATAATTAAAATGCACACACCCACGTCGAACGATAGCGCTGAGCTGGCTGACTGATACACGCGCGCGCGTCCTTGCGCCCGCGCTCTCTCTCCCCCGCCCTTTCCCGCGCTATTACCCCTTTCACTCCCGTGCATAGGATGAGCGTGGTATTTGAAAATTTCGGTGGATAAACGATAACTAATAAATAGTTAGCAAAAAAATTACATATAAGATTTTTTTTCGTGAAATGTGTTCTATTAACGATACTAATTACATGGAAAAAATATGCGCACTGTCTCCGAAGTAACCCTGTATGTGTTTTATTGAATAAGTCTGTATAATATTTAAGCATAATTCGTGATTCGTTTCGATGGATTGGTGCACGTATTATTGCGACAAAACCTGGTTTGAAACACTCACTAATATGAGAGCCGTCAAATCGGTTTTTGCAAATTTCACCGGTCAATATTGCGGCAAGTCGTGCCGCTCTATCATTATCTATCTATGACTATTAAAACACTGACGTTTTATTGTCATCTGTAATAGCAGCAAAGGCCTAAGTTATATTAGTCACTATTAACTCAAGTAAAATTATCGGTAGATAATTGATGATAAGGTGGCCCATGTTCAGCAGTGGACGTAAACGGGCTGTTGATGATGGTGATGATGACTTTTACCATATCCATCAGTCCTGACGAGAGCGAGAGCGCCATACTGCAATAAGCAATTCACCTGATTGGTTATTGCAATACTCTTAATGAATCCCACTGTCGTAAATGTTGTTAAAAGAACTTGGACGGTTGCTTTCCGGTGCAAAGATGGCCGTCCCCCAACCAACCCGACCTGTAAAGAAAATTTAGATAATATTAGTATATATTTTATGTATAATATAAGCAAAAAAAAACAGCTGTGTCATACATTTTTGATAGACTAGAAGATAGACTGTTCAAGGGCATACTTGAACAGTCTATTTTCCATACATTTTGCCGGGCAACCCGGACCATATTTAACAGAGATGGCTCGTACATGGTCGAGTATGCTGCCTGCATGCACAAGCAGTAAAAAATTTGGACGACCATGTTTGTTTCTTTGCTTGTACGTGCTAATCTTAGGAACTTCTTTCAGTGTTAGATAGCCCATTTATCGAGGAAGGCTTATATAGCTTATATTTAATTACAAAATTTCCACGGGAATGAAAGTTACGTGGGTTAAACCGCGCGCAGGAACCTGGTTACTCAATATTTTCTGACCATCCTTTTTTCTTCCACAGGTGATATCAGCGATATCTGTCTTCTTCATCTGTATATCAGTCCTATCCTTCTGTCTGAAGACACACCCTGATCTCCGGGTCTTCTCTCCTGGGAAGTTAACCGTGAAGAATGGGACAGAATGCATAACGATGCCGTGGCATGACCACGGGAAACCGCACACGGCGTTCTTCTATATAGAACTGGTGTGCAACGTGTGGTTTACCATCGAACTTCTTGTTAGATCTGTGGTAAGTTACTTTTTTTTGTAATAATTTGAAAACTATACGAGCTATGTACTTACAGGGTTTAGGTTGACTCCTGATATGTGTGTGAACTTAGCAGATCATTGTCCAGCAGATCAAAATAAAATGTGAGTTCTTTTCGCATGCAGCTAAGTTCTATAGTTCCTGGTAATTTTTAGAAATAGTTCTGGTGTTTTTATCTCGAAAAATGTCAATTAACGAAATGATCTGCCAACTTCCAGTAGCAAATCACTTTGCAGCATATCAAAATAAAAGGTGAGTTCTTTTCGCATGCAGCTAAGTTCTATAGTTCCTGATAATTTTTAGAAATAGTTCCGGTGTTTTTATCTCGAAAAATGTCAATTAACGAAATGATCTGCCAACTTCCCGTAGCAAATCACTTTGCAGCATATCAAAATAAAAGGTGAGTTCTTTTCGCATGTAGCTAAGTTCTATAGTTCCTGATAATTTTTAGAAATAGTTCCGGTGTTTTTATCTCGAAAAATGTCAATTAACGAAAACGATTAACGAAATGATCTGCTAACTTCAAACAACAAAAACAAATGTGAGTTCTTTTCGCATGCAGTCGAGTTCTGTAGTTCTAGATACTAGGCTAAAGTGAACAGACACTTTCTAGGCAAGCGTGTATCATCTTAGGCCTTATCTTCGCCTTCCATCAAGCGAGATTATGGTCAAACGTAGGCCTATATATAATAATAAAAAAAAACTTTTCATAGATAGCTGTTCTAAAACGACGTTAAAGTGCCAGCAGATCGAGCCAGAACGTTGAAAAAGTTGATAATGACAATTCTCATCCTAAAAATAAAATGAATCATTCAAGTTATTGCGAAAGGCTGAAACTCTTTCACTGTTCACATATTCGTATGGAAACTGCAATCTAGAATTCGATTTGAATCCAGAACTCACGTCCCAGTACCAGCAGATCATGTCCGAACATTTTAAAAGTAGAAAGAACTATTTTCATCGTTTCAAACAAATGCCATAGGCTAGAACTCTTTCGTTTCCCACCGATCCGTAGCAGAACTGTAATCTACAACTGGATTCGAGTCCAGAACTCACGTCCCAGTACCAGCAGATCATGTCCGAACATTTTAAAAGTAGAAAGAACTATTTTCATCGTTTCAAACAAATGCCAAAGGCTAGAACTCTTTCGTATCCCACCGATCCGTAGCAGAACTGTAATATAGAATTCGATTCGAGTTCAGAACTCACGTCCCAGTACCAGCAGATCATGTCCGAACATTTTAAAAGTAGAAAGAACTATTTTCATAGTTTCAAACAAATGCCATAGGCTAGAACTCTTTCGTTTCCCACCGATCCGAAGCAGAACTGTAATCTACAACTTGATTCGAGTCCAGAACTCACGTCCCAGTACCAGCAGATCATGTCCGAACATTTTAAAAGTAGAAAGAACTATTTTCATCGTTTCAAACAAATGCCAAAGGCTAGAACTCTTTCGTATCCCACCGATCCGTAGCAGAACTGTAATATAGAATTCGATTCGAGTTCAGGACTCACGTCCCAGTACCAGCAGATCATGTCCGAACATTTTAAAAGTAGAAAGATCTATTTTCATCGTTTCTGCTGGGGGATGGTAGATTACAGTTCTGCTACGGATCGGTGGGAAACGAAAGAGTTCTAGCCTTTGGCATTTGTTTGAAACGATGAAAATAGTTCTTTCTACTTTTAAAATGTTCGGACATGATCTGCTGGTACTGGGACGTGAGTTCTGGACTCGAATCCAGTTGTAGATTACAGTTCTGCTACGGATCGGTGGGAAACGAAAGAGTTCTAGCCTATGGCATTTGTTTGAAACGATGAAAATAGTTCTTTCTACTTTTAAAATGTTCGGACATGATCTGCTGGTACTGGGACGTGAGTTCTGGATTCAAATCGAATTCTAGATTGCAGTTTCCATACGAATATGTGAACAGCGAAAGAGTTTCAGCCTTTCGCAATAACTTGAATGATTCATTTCATTTTTAGGATGAGAATTGTCATTATCAACTTTTTCAACGTTCTGGCTCGATCTGCTGGCACTTTTACGTCGTTTTAGAACAGCTGTCTTTGAAAAGTTTTTTTTATTATTATATATAGGCCTACGTTTGACCATAATCTCGCTTGATGGAAGGCGAAGATAAGGCCTAAGATGATACACGCTTGCCTAGAAAGTGTCTGTTCACTTTAGCCTAGTATCTAGAACTACAGAACTCGACTGCATGCGAAAAGAACTCACATTTGTTTTTGTTGTTTGAAGTTAGCAGATCATTTCGTTAATCGTTTTCGTTAATTAACATTTTTCGAGATAAAAACACCAGAACTATTTCTAAAAATTATCAGGAACTATAGAACTTAGCTGCATGCGAAAAGAACTCACCTTTTATTTTGATATGCTGGACAATGATCTGCTAAGTTCACACACATACTCCTGATGGAGCTTGCGCGTATATCGAGCGTGTGAACGACGCCGCGCCGCGACCAACGCGAGCGCCGAGCTCTCTTACGGTTTGGTAAAAGTGCTATCATAAAATAGTACATATCGCACTACGCTACGCTACTAAAATATAATGCCAACCTTATGCTTCTGTAGACTAGACAATGCAAAACAGTATGAAATAGTTATGGAGGATAACGATTTTGGCAGCGAAAACTTTAAAGAGATTTGGTCATTTGCGCAGGACATAGTACACAAATGTGTACGCAAATAAATAAATAAAAAAGTGTTATTATACCTATTTGTAAATAGTCAAAACATATTTTGGCTTAGTTTTAATTTACTGTGTTAAATAATTTAAGTTTATTTGGTTATTGCTACTTACTATAATAGTTTATATAGCTTTAGCCTTAAAGTTGTCAGGTATGAAAATACAATTTTTTTTATATCTATGATTAAATCTAAGTTTGAGTATATTATTATTTAGACGGACCATAGGTATCTCGACAAACGCGCTTTAGTGCTACCACCGAATCCAATACGCCCCAACTGAGAAGCCATAAGAGAAGCAAAAATAGGGCAATTTATATTTTTCCTTTTTCTTTAAAAATTTGCTAGGATGGTTTTACCGACGCAAAAGTTAAGAGATCAAGCGCAAGACATAAAACCTAGCGAGTTATTTATCACACAAGAAGACCGCATAATGAGTTATTTATCACACGGGTGGAACACCACCAATTTCCTGCCTTTGGACAAGAACATCGATTTTTTCTCGAGACACTAGCTCCCGTATGCAAGTGCATAACAATTCAGATTATGTCTTAACTTGGGAATGACAGGTATCACTTTAATGAATTCTATTACTTTAGCAATAAAAACCACGACAGTGACATAACTAAGTACTTACGGTACCTACTTGTATTTGCATGACATGCTTTAGCGTCTATTGGAGACGATTTTCAACAATGCCCGCGAAACATTTGTATTTTTATGGCTAAATATGTTATGCAGTCTAAGGGCAATACCGACATATTGTCTCGAGATAAAACTGCTTGCAATAAGTCGTCCTTAAGTGTTTTTACCCGACCTAGGATTTGCTGGTACCGATCCAACATATGACAGCTACATCATCGTGGCAAAAACACAAACATTACAACATGGAATATATGTATCTTTTAGCCGTAACATGTATGACACGAGCCTTAACATTGTACATGTACAAACAAAAGTGCCTGTCAGTTGTGAGCGACACGAGTGCACTGAGGAGCCTCACAATAGCTGTGGAAACATACGTGGAATAATTGTCGACAAAGTTGTTGCGTTTGCCAGGATTAATTAGTAAAATACATACTTCTAGCAAACTTCAAATGTAAAAATTTCACATAAAACCATGTGAAATTATTTGAAAGTTGGTGATTTTATAGATATTTTTTTTGTTATACTTTGCTACCTTAGATATAATACAGCGCGCCACACGCCATATTGTGAAAAATTGCAACAAAATACAATTTTAAAATATACCTCCTTTTTGTCTGTATAACAAAATAGTATTTCAGTGTGAGTAAAACTGCGCGGCTTACAGAATGGTCATCATCATTTTATAACGTCTACTGCTGATTTGTCCATATATCCAAGACTTTTAAGGTTCATTTTGATCTCGGAGGTGCCTATGGGGATCGATTTATGCGTCGGAAAAAATTAAATAAAGATCTATTTACGGTTTTGGTAGACCAACTTACCTGGAGGTAAGCAACCGCTAACGAGCAGCAGCGATTGCCTGAAGAATTACCTGGTTATTATCACAAATAATGATATATAACAATCGGGACATATAGTTTAACGTGTTTTCCAATGTACCAAGAATAGCCCATCAAACAATTTGACCCGGAAAGATATCTTTGATATAACACTAAGCTGATTTTTTGGCTGACGTGGAAATCAAACCTACGACTACGGAGGTTGTCAGTTAGATATGACATGGAAGTTTTTCAATTAGAATCGTATAAAAAATACAGGAATAAATTTAAATTGTAACAGAATGGCCATGTATATCTGACAAAATAAGAATGCACTGATCTAATATTAATAATAAGACGATTGAAAAAAAATCCCATATATAATAAAAAACCTGCCAAGTGCGAGTCAGACTCGCGCACGAAGGGTTTTGTACCAGTTTCAAGTGCCTACCAATTTTTGATATCAAGCAAAATTTGTTGGTTGTGTAGGATCCCCCCTTAAATAATTATTTTATTTTATTTTTAGAATTTTTTGTTATAAGTTGAAAACATAATTTGTAAAAATTTCAACTGTACTGTACTAGCTACCGCGGTTCTTGAGATGTTAGCCTGTGGTGACAGACATCGAAGTCTTAGTAATAGGGTCCCGATTTAAATTTCGGGTACGGAACCCTAAAAACATAACAGTTACGTACAATTTCGATTCGATATATGTTTTCAAAACCGATTACTTACCGTGAGTATGAAATAATGCTTGCTATAAATAATGTATTAAGTTCCATACACGTAACAGGTATTGTTTAGAAATGTGCTTCAATGTATTTGTTATTCCAATATTAGCGATAGATTTTATTTCTCTTTGGAGAATAGTTACCTGTGTTAGATAAAAACTAGCTGACGTTAAATATAAAATTATAGACTAGGTGTCATCACTACATAGTATGAAACAAAGTCGCTTCCCGCTGTCTGTCTGTACCTATGTATGCTTAGATCTTTAAAACTACGCAACGGATTTTGGTGCGGTTTCTTTTTTTTTTTTTTTTTTATTGCCTTCAGTGGCTGACTAACAAGCGGCACACCTGATTGCAGGTGTTAACCGCTGCTCATGGACTCAAGCAATGCCAGGGCAGCAGACTGTCATTGCACAAGCCGCTGCTTACCGTGATAGGAGTGCTCTCTTTAAACCTCGTTTGAAGAAGGACATGTCATAGCAATTTCTTTTTTTAATAGATGAGAGTGATTCAAAAGGAACGTTTATATGTATATACATCAGCATTACGGATAGCAGGCGGATCGCTGTTGTACTTATATTTTACAAAACGTGTTAGGAATCCGTTCAAAAAATATAGAATATTGTGCTAGCGAAATTTGCTCAGGATAACAAATATTGAATATTTGTTTTGTCACCTACTAATATTATAAATGCGAAATTTGTATGGATGTATGATACTCTTTCACGCAACAACTGCTGGACTTTATGAGCTGGATTAAAATATAGTCTACTAGCTGTGCACGTGACTCCGTCCGCATGGAATAGTGTCAGTTGAGTAAAGGTTTTTTTTTTTAATTAGATCCTTTTTTAAATACTCTTTGTAAGGACATATGCTACTTTTAAAGGTATTAGGTTCTATACTATCTGCGTACCAAAATTCATTTAAATCGGTTCAGTACTTTTGGCGTGCAAGACCGACAGACAGACGAGTTATGGAGTAAGCTACTCTTCCGATTGATTCGGCGCAATTTTTTGACGCCCTTTAATTTTTTCTTATTGTAGTTTTAATTAATTATTTTAAGATTTATTTTAGTATTACTTTCCTTTCGCCTAATAATAAAAATCAGTCTATAAAACATTACTGAGCAATTAAATAATTCGATACATTTTGTATTTACTTGAAATAATAATTCTAAGTAATAATATCACTTTAATTAATTTACTACGTCACTATAACTTGAAAGATAAAATCAACCACTTTTTGTTTATCCGCAAACAAAATCTTTAGAAAGGAAATTTATAGTTTCTCAACAACCGTAAATCTTAATTTAAAACTATCCAACAAAGGAACAGAATATGCGGAAGCACAACTTAAATAGTTTTAAAAACAAATTGAATTCAAAAGAAAAGCGACTTCGCTTCAGGACGTCTTTGACATTACTGCTCGAGATTCTCCGAATTATGAAAACTACTGGTAGCAGAGCTTTAAAGACGTTTAACTCTAAGGAAATTAGTTCTGAAGTGACCGGATTTAAAGAACAGATATGATAGTTATTGAAAAAGGATTTTATATTAAGTTATGTTCCAATTTTATTAAATCATGAAGACGAGGTTTTGCGTCGTGTTGTCGAAAGAATTTTCGGGTGGCTTTACTGCTAAATCAGCGGTCGAAAACACGCGGCCCACAGACGTCTTACTTACTAAGTTATAAATGTCGAAATAAATTAATGAACGTATGGCAATCCACCCTATGCCGTATGGTGTGGATCCAGCCTTAAGAACGTGTTTCGCTCTGCCCGCGAACGAACAAATGAGGATGAGATTTTCTATGGGATATGACCAAGTATACGTAAATATCAGAATCTAGGGTTAATATCATAATGCTGCCCGCCTTTTGTTTATTTTGCCAACTTGTAGCCCTTGTCTGCCAAAAGGTTGCCGACCGCTGTATTAATAATAGTGCCAGCTGCATGAAAGGGAAATCGGATACTTCTGTTGCAGACAACATTCAAAATAACAGCCTGCAGCGGCTGGCGTGCCCTAAGCGAGCGCACATTATTTTTCGCTCTTAGTTGAACGAAACTAACATCGTATATTTCGTCGTACATCGTATTTTTTCTCTGTTTTTATTAACCTTAATGTTCATCAGCCCGTATTATGTCCACTGTTAAACATGGGCCTCCTACTCGAGGAAGAACATAGTCACCACGCTTGGCAGGTGGGTGGTGACCGCATTATAATGTTGTACCACACAAGGAAACACTGTTGCCCATTCCTTGATATACGATTATTAAATAAATGATGTTATAACAATCGAGACCAACGGCTTAACGTGCTTTCCGAGGCACGGAGGATATTCCCTCAACCACAACAATTAAACCATTACAATTTTCTTACTTTTGATGTTACCTTTCACTTATTTATTAAACCAGCTCTATCTACTCAGATTAAAATTATAGACCAGATTTTCCACTGGAATATCTCACTTCTTTCTTAAAGCGCCGAAGTACTCCGAGGAGTTTTAGTCGATCGAAGTTTGACCCATCAATACTTCCAAACAATGGGTGTACATTAAGGACCTAACGACAGAAAAGGTGGTAACTATGATTTACCGGTCATTCAATGCATTTCTAGGTGCTCAGCGCTTTAGAAGCACCCTCGGGGCTTGTTGCTCACGACCCAACTGTCGTACGCTCTCTCTTAGGCACCTGATGGTTTGGCGTGGAGTTGCTCTGTTACACATTTAAATTTAGATTTTAATTTAAATAGAGTATTCAAAACACTTACTTTTACTCGAGAAAATATATAGTAACATAAAATAAGAATTTCGTTTTTGGCACACTATCGTCAAAAAACATTTACATTACTTTGCTAGCAAAAATAAAGGTAAGTAGGTCTTACTTAATTTTGGCATTACTTTATCTGCCCCAAACCAAGAAACGATGTCCGATCCATGCTTATCCAGTTTCAGTTCTTGTAAGAGATTATCGCACAAGATTTCCTCTTAGTTACAAAAGACTAGAACTAACGTGCTAGCAATTATGGCAAAGATCCAAAGTTACCTATAATGTTTCTTATTTTTCAAACAATTTTGTTAGAAATGAACAAACTATAAGATTTATCACAAGCCTTACTGAAGATCGTCGTTCAAATATAAAATGAATCTTATTATTAAAGTAATACGGTTTCCTTTTGATAGGAATTAGAATGTACATTAAGCTATACAAGAGTACGATGAATGACAAAGGAAACGTTATTATGTTCGCTGTTGTTTACTTAATATCATAAAATATGTAGCAAATTAATTTATGCACTGAAGTGCACTAGCAATGTTCCTTTTGGTGAGGTTTAGTACTACTAATTACGTATTAATGAATAAATGGGAATGTTTATAATAACACCTTATTTCATATTACTTTTGACAACTTCCGTAGCGTTGCGGTATGCGGCTCTCTTTAATTCTCGGAGGTGGTGAGTAGTTCGATCGACCCCTCAAGAAGGAACCTTTTTTTTTTTTGTCCGGCTCGAATTTCTTTTACGCCTTCCCACCGCCGCTGCAGCGTATTCTTAAACAGTAATAAACTAATACATATTTTAATAACCAAAAACTTAATACAAATGTACACGAAGTGTCGGCGTCGTGTTTCACTGACTGGTGTCACGTAGCTGGCCACGAAACCGGCGGAACATAACACCCATCGGCCAAAACTCTTCATTGAGGCACTTCTCGAGATACTGCGTCGGAACACGCACCACGAACGACTTGAAGTTCGTTTTGTGACGCGGCACCAACATCTCGACCCTCAAAGTCCAGTTGGTCTTCACCCGCATGTACTCCACGACCTCTTCAACTTTCGTGGAATGATGCAGTCTTGATACGTACATCAGCGTTGTCGGTACGGCTGGACACAACAGCGTGTTGGGTCCTGCCAGCGCAGTACCACACTGGTTCCGACAAGGAGGCTTCTTCTTCTTCCTCTTCTCCACCTTGATGAAACCATCGCTGTCGCCCGTGTCCTTCACCTGCCTTTTCAGAACCTGTTTTGGTTTTGGCAGGCTCCGTTTACCCCCTTTCACTTTGTCTGCTATTTTAACCTGTAAGTTTAGTGGCTCAACAGGCTTTTAGCGGCGGCTACTATTGCTGCATAGGCTCGTTTGGTGACCTACTTGCAGAAATTGCATTGCGCAATAACACTACTTCTGCCCGTAGTTCACTGATGGTGTTGTTGGACACCTCCAGCTTATGCTGCATCTCGACCTGGCTTTGCTTCAGGAGTGTGATATCCTTCAGCAGCCTGGTGACATCTACGTGGTCGAACGTGATGGGAGGCAGCTTGTGCAGATCCTTCGCCACAAATTCAGGCACGTCGTCCGGATCGGTCTCCTTCATCAGCGTAACGATGTCCTGGATACTCTTCTCGGTGCCATCCCTTCGCCGAGACGGCATCTGGCTGAGTTTGCCGAGCGTCGTTAACAGCAGCAACTTGGCACTGCTAATCTCAACCTCCTTAAAAGATGACTTGCAGATCTGCAAGATGCTGACCTCGTCCATTTAGTCGATGGCATGTTTAATAAATTCCAGAACTTCATTGGCTATGAGAGTTTAATTTTTTTTTTTTTTTTTAATTTTTTTTTTTTTTTTAAAAGACAACTCCCGCACTAGGGAAATAAATCCCTGTGTCGCGGGGGACTTTACAAACATACATTTCACGGACTCAAAGTACACCCAGACTCAGAACAATTATTTGTGGTTCACACAAATAATTGTCCCGGGTGGGAATCGAACCCAGAACACCAGGTCCCAGAAGCAACTACCGTAACCACTGAGCCACCGGTGCAGTCAACAGTTTGAGTACTCATAGCGGAATCCGGGCAGCGGCTAAAGCCGCGCAATTCGCGAATGTAATATTTACACGGAGCAGCGTAAACGCGACCGTATTCGACCGCGCATCGTAGACAATATACCTCGTAGACTTGTCATGACGACATACCACGACGAGTGGACCTTACACCACTAAAACCCCCCGGACACTCCTTCTATCCATCGTTTGCGGGGGCCGGGTACGCATGAGCAATCCGGCCCACACTTACCATCCTACTGTAAGCCCCCATTCCCAAGTCTACCTTCCAAGCGTGGTGATTATCCAACGACCCTGCCTTGCCAAAGTCTGTTAATAGTAGAAACTGTTAAAGTAAAAAATAATGTATTTAAATTGAAACCTTTTATTTAACTCCTCTTTAGCTCTGATGATAAGTAATTAGAGCTAGCAAAACTATTTCTGCTTGAAAGTTTTAATGTCTCTGGCAAGCGGCCCAATTCGTGACTTAAAGTTTTTGTCATTACTATAGTTTGAACTTAATTTATTTGGACTAGAATATTTTAAAAGACGTCGGTTTTATTTCTACTGTAGTGGTACTAAATTCAGGATATTTTATAGACGTGAGGCATAAATATTAGAATAGGTTAGTGTATTAGGTATTTTTCGATCCGAATCCGTACCTAATCAAAAGCGTCGAGGATTAGGTAAGGTACAAAATATTCGTTACATAGAGTACAATTTACATTCCTTATTTTTTTTTTTAATACTCTGACATTGCTAGAGGCGTTACTAATATGACATATATCTAATTTAGTATCGATATCAAAGTTAGTAAAATAAAAGTGAATTACAATATTCTATTCGACTAATTCTCAATTCTACCATGAATGGAATAATTAATAAAAATCTACCTAGAATATTAATTGTTATAAATTTAATTTCGAAAGTACTTCAATTTCAACCATAATTTATAAATACGAGTGAAAACATATTATAAACTTTTCATATGCCAACTTCCCGATTACATAACAGGAACGATCATGCTGAATATTTCCTACGTAATCCACATACGATACCTACATAATATTGGTAACAGGCCAGCTATATTGAATAAATATTAGGATTAGGTAAATGGAACAGGTATTTTAAATTCTAGGATTAGGTGGATTAGGTATCATTTTTAACTAATCCAACCCATCTCTAATATTTTATACATTATTATAATATAATAATGTTTAAAATAACTTGTGTTACTGTTAAGCACCGCAATTCTTATGAATGATAAAGAGGATTAAATAGGATGTAATCAAATCCACCGAATCATTGAATTGCTCCTTTCATTACAGAAATCCGTCGGTGACCCTACCAAACCGGGTTAATCAAACGCGTGCGACTTATAAATCGGAACTAACGCCATCTATTGACACAAGCGGTAAACTTAAGTACTAACACTGCAAACATTGTATTCAAATATCGAATTGGTCGTGAACAAGTTGTTTGACATTTTTAGTACCTAGTATTAATACGTAAAGCAAAAACTCAGTAACTATTCCTTTTTCAGAAAATTGTGCGGACTATAAGTAGATAAATAAAACTGTTATTTTTTTAATTATGGTATAAAATTTACTGAAAAAACGTCTTTAACTTCCTTCCTTTTCTGCACATGGGTTTGCCACGTTTACCTTGGCTATGAAAGAAAGAAATAAAGAAAAACATTTAATGAACACACAAACGAATACAAAAAATAGTAATAACAATCATTAAAAAATAATAAAAGAAGTACAAAAGTAAGGACAACACTTGAGGCTCGGACGCCATACATTTAAAACACAAACATGGATAGAGGGAGAGAAAAAATACAATAATACATACACAATAAACATTAATAACAGTAGGCAGCGAGGTGCGCGGCTTATTATACAATATCGTATTAAAACGCAGACGACTCGCGCGCCGGCCGTAGGTTCGCCGGAAGTGCTATTTACCTACATTCAGCGACGAGACAAGAAGCTAATTCATAGAAAACAAATGTGCGTACCCGTCAAGTCGTAACAATTAATTACCTATGCAGTATCATTGAAGGATATTGCCATAATTACCACGCGTGGCAGGCGGATTGATGATCGCGGTAAGATAGAAGGTAACCTTTAGCTGATAGCCGCTGCTGCCCATCCATCTGGTATATATCCCTTATCGTCTCTCACCACACCTATAGGATGAGATGGGGTAGTTTATTCTAAGCCGGAAACCACGCGGTAAAAGGCATGTTAAATGTTCAATAATTAAATGGCTTTGCCATAGCCACCACGACTGGCAGGCAGATTGGTGACCGCAGTATTATATTGCAATACTCAGGGAAAAGCTGCTGCCCGTTCCCTGGTAAATGCTTGTTATAGATGATGTTATAACAATCGGGACCAACGGCTTAACGTGCTTTCCGAGGCACGGAGGGTGACTACCCTCCTAGCCTTAACCAACCAGACCCGGAAAGAAATCTTAAAATTTACACAAAGATTTCTTGTCCGGTGTGGGGATCGAACCCACGACCTCCGAGCAGCTAAATACCGCTACGCTACAGAGGTTGTCAATAATAATTAAATTGTCCTAACTATTTATAACGACAGCAGATTTGAACAGACCATTAAGCAAAGCTGCAATTAAAAATTAATTATAACCAAAGTGGGTTTGTAATTATAGCCAGGAACCACAATAAACGGTGCGGGCGGCATCTTTGTTGTGATGCGAACAATTTGTTGAGAACTCTTCTGAAATGAACGGAAATGTTGTTAGCAAGTGAAATTAGTAACACTTACAGTAGAAATATTATAGAGACTAAACTTTTAAACTTTCACGTATCATAATAATAATTCACTAGCTGTGCCCCGCGGTTTTACCCGCGTTACTCTGCTCCAGTGGGTCCGAGCGTGATATTTTGTAGCCTATATGTTAAAATAGCTTATAAACTATCCGCGTGCAAGGTTTCATCCAAATCCATTTAGTAGTTTTGGCGTAAAAGAGTACCAAACATCCATCCCTCCATACTTAAAAACTTTTATAATTTTAGTAAGGATATTACACAGGTATTAATAACGCGATAAATTTACCTTTTTATATTTACCCACCTTTCAATCAGTCAGACTTTCCCGCGACCACGATCAATGCAACTTGATTGAAACGTCGGGAAATATTATCGCGTTAATAATCTAACAGATCTCTATAAATCATAATTATAGAGATCTGTTAGAAGGAAGACAATAACCTTTCATTTATTTTGCCCAATGGCGAGGACATCTAACTTGCATGGTCGCCGGTTCCATACCCACCCATTACACTACCGACGTGAACCCACTCGTAACACAAGTATTTTAGCCTATTGTTAATTTTTTTTAGCTGTCCGAGTTAAAATGGATTTACGCATTCCCACCGCCGCTGCAGCGTATTCGCGCGCTGGCGGTGGGATATGTGGGACTCGCCCTCTCCATAGCGTGGTATGCTAACTCATACTGCGGGAAGATGATCCTACACCACTAAAACCCCCCGGACACTCCTTCGATTCGCCGTTGGCGGGGGCCGGGCACGCATAGGCAATCCGGCCCAAGTATTAGCTTAGCACGAGGAATTAACAAGATTACTTAAAGTGTGCAAAACCTCTGCAGGAAGAAACCTTAAAAAATAGTGAGAAATCTTCAAATACTTTGAGACAATAAGCTACTCTTTTCCAATCAATACATTTATCTCAATAGACTACAGTTCTTCGATTCTCTCACTCAAGTGCTATAAACTGTGATTTGATGGATGTGGCCACCTGTTGGTGACGTTTCGATGAAATATCGACTTGGTTTCGTGTTCCACTTGACTGGTTTGGACGGCACGTAATTTGTGGGAACGCGAAATGGTAACAATCTTTTTAACACTTGTAGTTGTATTATATTACTCTTGGAGGTTGTGGGTTCGATTTTCGCGCTTGAAGACGAACCAACTAACACTTTTAATAGTACAAGCAAATCTAAGGATAAAATTAAGCTTCATCATTATCATCGTCCACGGCTGAACATGGTCCTACTCCCGAGGGAGGGTTCTTGCCATAGTCACCACGCTTGGCAAGCGGGTTAGTGACCGCAGCATTATGTTGTAATAAGGAAATGCTGCTGCCCGTTCCCTGGTATACGATTGTTATGGATGATGTTATAACAATCGGGACTAACGTCTTTACGTATTTTCCGAGACACGGAGTGAAGTCCCTCTACTAGGAAAGAAATCTTATAATTTACACAAAGATTTATTGCCCGGCGTGGTAATCGAACCCATGACCTCCGTGATTGAAAGGTAGTAGTGTTGCCTAGCGATAGTCGACTATCGATAGTCTATCGATGGTTGACGTCATATCAATAGTATCGATAGTCTATCGATAGTTGACGTCATATCAATAGTATCGATAGACTATCGATATTATCGATATAAGTGACAGTATCGATACTATCAAAGACCAATTTATGTTTAGGGGCAATACTATCGATAGTATGGATAGTATTGCTCCTAAACATAAATTGGTCTTCGATAGTATCGATACTATCGATAGTTTTACAAACTATCAATAGTATTGATAGTTTTAATCATTTAATACAACGATACTATCGATAATATCGATAGTATCGATAGTATTACTTAAAAAATATCGATACTATCGATAGTATTATAATGTAATAGTATCGATACTATCGATACTATTGCTTCCAATCAATAGTATTAGTTAATTTGTGATATCGATAGAATCGATACTATCGATATTGTTACTATTTTTCGAGGTCATCTATCGATAGCGAAACTATCGATAGTTGGGCTACTCTAAATGCTAGCCAACTACCGCTACGCTACGGAGGTTGTTTACAACAGACAATTTACATATTTTTAAACAATATTAAGAATCCTGCATCTACGTATTATTCTAAAAACACTCCATATTTTGTTCCTGTCACAACTTTAGTAAAATTTTCGCTCGTCAAAGCTCATACAGTAATTAAATTGTAACTTTGCGTAACACGGTCCTCGGTTGCTAAAACAGAACAATATATACAATTTGTTTGTACGTCAGTTACAATCACACAGTGCGAAGTATCTAACACCATTATGTGGGACTAAATTTTAATGGTTCATTTTGTTATGGCACAATTATTTACATATTACTTATTATTTAAACACAACCTCCGTAGCGTAGCGGTATTTGGCTCGCTTTATATCTCGGTCGTGTTTCTGTTAATTCTAAGATTTCTTTCCGGGTCTGACGGGGTCTGGATGGTTGAGGGAATACCCTCCGTGACTCGGAAAACACGTAAAGCCGTTGGTCCCGATTGTTATAACATAATCTATAATAATTGTATATCAAGGAACAGGCAGGTATGGTACAAAATAATACTGCGGTCACCAACCTGCCTGCCAAGCGTGGCTATGGCAAATACCCTCACCCGCGAGGAGGCCCATGTTAATAGTGGACGTTATACGGTGTCGATGATGATGGTTTTATTTTAAACTAGCTTCCCGCGCGCGGTTTCACCCGCGTAACTCCCGTTCCCGTGGGAAATTCATAATAAAATATAGCCTATGTTCTTTCTCAGGCTCTAGACTATATCTGTACCAAATTTCATTTAAATCGCTTCAGTAGTTTAGGCGTGATTGCGTAACAGACAGACAGACAGACAGACAGAGTTACTTTCACATTTATAATATTAGTAAGGATGAAATAATGAGGTAAACTTTAATTGTATTACATAAAATGCCAATCAATTTATAGGTACTTATCCTTCTAATATCTAGGCCTAATAAACATAAGGATAGATGTACTATTATTTTCAGAAGCATTTAGTCGTAAGTGGCAGTTTACGATAAAGGCGCATACGACTAATGTTTCTGACTTGTAATGACACATCTTTATGCTACTGAGCCTTACTGAGGTCTGGATATAATAAACGCAAAAGTTTGTAAGTATGGATGGATGTTTGTTACTCTTTCACGCCAAAACTTCTGAACGGAATTGGCTGAAATTTTGCACCGGGTTAGGTTATACGCTGAAGCAGACCCACTGAAGCAGAGTTATGTGGGTAAAACCGCAGGGCGTAGCTGTATGATATACTTAGAGGAAATATGTTTACATTGGCTTCTGAACCGCAGAACTACTGGACCAATTTAAAAAATTGTTTCACCATTAGAAAGCTACGTAATTGAGGAGTAACTTATCTTTAATGATAATGTTTCAACGGGAACGGGAGCATGAGCGTAGTGTTTACTAGAAAAATATTTAGTTTTAGGCTTAGAATAGACCATATGGGAGGACATGGTCCTCCCATGGGTGTCGTAAAAGGCGACAAAGGGACATGTGGCTGATGGATGGGCAGCATCATCTTTTAGCTCAAGGTTTAGATCTTTCTGCGATCAACAATCCGTCTGCCAAGCGTGGTGATTATGGAAATATCCCTCAACGATCTTGGCTTGCCAAGGTCTGTTAAGAGGAGGCCCATGTTCACACAGTGAACGTAAACGGGCTGTTGATGATGACGATGATGAAGATAAGATTACCGACTGCTAAATTTTGAAATTGATAAAAATACATTTTGACCACCACCAGAAGGATTCGAACCTGCATCTTGCTTAGGTATAATGGTTCCCCACTGACTTTAGTATAAAGAGATTGGGTTGGGTTCCACCGTGGCCAAATGGTTAAAGCATTAAGGGCCATACCTAACATGCAGGTTCAAACCCGGCCGGTGGTCTAAATATATTAATCTCAATTTTAAAATTTCGTGTTTGAAACAAGTGTTTCTCAAACATTTACAACCCAGTAACTGTGAATGCATGATATCTGGCGAAGCACCTATCGTCCTTACAAATTTTCATTCCAATTAAATTAAATTGCAGATTCAGGTAGAAAACTTTGGTCGTTTTTATTCAGTTGTGAAAGTGCTAAGTACTTCGCAGTACACAGCTGAGTAAGTTGAATTATGTTTTAAATGAGAAGTGTTTACTCTATCTAATCTTAAAGGAAGAAAGAAAAATGAATGATATATTTCAGAAACCCCATACGTCTGATTTTTTTACCAAGAGTGTTTTTTGCGTTTCTCTAAGAAAAGCAGGCCCTTTTTAAAAATATATTTTGTTCATGGAAATTAGTCCTTTTTTGTGTTTGTTTTGTGTGTGGATGCTACTAATATTATAAACGCGAAAGTTTGTATGTATGGATGGATGTTTATTTCTCTTTCACGCCAAAACTACCGAACGGAATTGGGTGAAAATGTGCACGGTTATACGCTGGACTAACATATAGGCTACAAAACATCACGTTTCGACCCACTGGAGCAGAATAACGCGGGTAAAACAGTGGAGTGCAGCTAGTAATCAAATAAATATAATTGAACTATCCTCTTTCCATTTCCATTCTTTTCTCGAGTGCAACCGCGCGCTGGAAGTTAGTGCATGATATAATGGATTGTCGACAGACCATGGGAGCTAAATTTATATATCATCATCATCATCAGCCCCCCATCGATTTCCAGTGGGAACGATCGCTAGCGGCCTGCAACCACTGACTCCCCGCGACCTTTCGGTCGATGGACCCGTCGGTCCATTGTGCAGGCGGTCGTCCTACGCTGCGCTTGCCAGTTCGCGGTCTTCACGTGGATTCAGATATGAATAAAATATAAAAAAATATGTAATTGAACTAGCTAGCTAAAAGATGGGAAAAAGCTTTCCCAAGCTACCAGTCCAAATCACCCGTGGCCCGAGATTATATTGCAAAATACCAAGCTTTACAACTAAGCCTTTGAAGCGTTTGATAGCAGCAACTCAAGTTGAAAGTAACCGAGTTACCAACAAGCAACTATCTCAGCAACTGTCGGAAACTTGACTCTTATCATTACACTGTAGTGACCGAAAGTAAAAGTTTTACTTAAATATTTATCCTGTCACATATTAGTTGCATGAATCTATTGAGATTAGTGGTCGTTTGGTCATTGAAATTTGATCATATCGTAAGATTTGAAAATAATTTCTCAAACCAGACACAACTACTTTTTTTTTGTTCTTAAAAAGACAACTCCCGCACTAGGGAAATAAATCCCTGTGTCGCGGGGGACTTTACAAACATACATTTCACGGACACACAGAACACCCAGACTCAGAACAACTATTTGTGGTACACACAAATAATTGTCCCGGTGGGAATCGAACCCAGAACACCAGGTCTCAGAGGCAACTACCGTAACCACTGAGCCACCGGTGCAGTCAACCGGTGCAGTCACTTTGTTTATAGTAGACGCGGGTCTCAACCACGGATGGTCTATCCATGACCACGACAAGTGTATCCCATGTCGAAACGTCAGATTATTAAAAAGGTAATGATTTGCCTTAAAATTCGCGATTGAGACCCGGTAAAATTTAAACACATTTACAACTACTTTGATGTAAAAAAAATATTTCCAAAATTTAATACTCCTCCATTCGCAGTTTCTTTTCTTTTTTTTTAAATAAAGAGGTACAAAGTTTTCCTTTCATTAGAAAAATAAATATTTGTTTTAGATTTTAGTTCTTATAACGCACTTCACAAAGATTTTTGGTTTTCAGTTCAATGTTATTGTTATTTTATAAAACTCCTTCACTTTTGAGATCGATTGAATTGTTTTTTTTATCGAGACGGATGAAATTATTCTACTTACAAACTTTTAACTTAGATTGTTTTTGTTAGTAAAATTAACAATAACACATTGTATTATCTACTCGAGATTTGTGTTTCGATTAAACAACAAAATTAAGGCGCTGTACTTAGTCAAAATAGGCTTCACAAAACAGTTTTTTAGCCAAATGTTTACATTTTAGAGCAGTTAAAAAAATATATGTTAATCTTGATCATATTTATGGGGGGACCATTGTGTTCAAAACACGTTTTCGGTAAATTTTCTCGATAAAAAAAAACCATAAAATAACCATTTAAATTAAAATTGTACCAATTGTAACTGTATTATTTATAAACAAATCTTGATAATATTAATAACAGTGATGTAATATATAATAATAAAGGGAACTGTTGTTTTTATTTATCGATTGGAATAAGATATTTGCAAGGATTAATGTATTTAATAACTCGAACGAGTCGAACGAAACGTTGCGCCATCGCGGCGTCTCTTCGCTTCTCTTTCATTTCTACGCGGAGCAACAGTGACAAAACTAATACGTAAAAGTCGTCTATTCACCGCGCCTTAATACTTAGTCCCAAGAAAGCAGAGTAACGTTATAATAATAAAAATGTGACATCCATCTTTGACGTCTAAAATAACATGATACATTAAAGTCACGCGCCTTAATTAATTAATATCAATCTATTCAAACATAATAGAGACACTGCCATTAAATAATCAGTAACTCTTGACATTAATTACTAAGCAATATGGCTTCTACATTAATGTTCTCGTTATTATGTTCTTATGAGTAACAAATAATTTGATAGCGACATAAGACATGAAAACATAGTAAAATATGTTAAAAACTAGACTATTATACTAATGACAACCTCCGTAGCGTAGCGGTATTTGGTTCGCTTTAAATCTCGGAGGTCGTGGGTTCGATCCCCACGCCGCCGGACAGGGAATCTTTGTGTAAATTCTAGGATTCCTTTCCGGGTCCGGTTGGTTGAGGGAGTATCTTCCGTGCCTCGTTAAGTACGTTTATCCGTTGGTTTCGATTGTTATACCATCCTTACTAATCCTTACTACCCTTACTTAATATTATACTTATACTTATTTACTTATTACTTTTACTTATATATTATATATTATATATATATATATATATAATATTATAAATGTGAAAGTAACTCTGTCTGTCTGTCTGTCTGTTACGCAATCATGCCTTAACTACTGAAGCGATTTAAATGAAATTTGGTACAGATATAGTCTAGAGCCTGAGAAAAAACATAGGCTATATTTTATTATGAATTTCCCACGGGAACGGGAGTTACGCGGGTGAAACCGCGCGCGGGAAGCTAGTTATCTATACTAATCGTATATCAAGGAACGGGCAGCAGCGTTTCCTGGTACAACATAATATTGCGGTCACTAACCCGCCTGCCAAGCGTGGTGACTATGGAAAATACCCTCCCTTGGGAGGAGGCCCATGTTCAGCAGTGGATGTTATACCGGCTGATGATGAAAGTTACATAAAATACTAATTAGTAGTATTAGCTTAACAATTTATTTTCTCAACATTATCATCATGATCAGCCCGTATAACGTCGACTGCTGAACGTGGGCCTCCTCCCGAGAGAGGGCTATAGACTCAGGAATGATTAGTCCGATTTGAAAAATTCTTTCAGAGTTAGGCTATAGCTATATTTACAAAGGAAGTACCTACGAGAACTGAAGACATGTGGGTGAAACCACGCCCGGGGATCAAGTCACCCATATTTGGTACCGAAAGAAAATTCCAAGTTACGCTTTGGTCTTCATTAAAAATTTATTTTTATTACATACTAGCTGTTCCCCGCGGTTTTACCCCTGTTGCTTTGCTCCAGTGGGTCGGAGCATGATGTTTTGTAGCCTATATGTTAATCCTGCGTATAACCTATCCCGGCACAAAATTTCAGGCAATTCCGATCAGTAGTTTTGGCGTGAAAGAGTAACAAACATCCATCAATCCATCCATACTTACAAACTTTCGCGTTTATAATATTAGTAGGATAAAGTAGAAACGTATTAAAAAAATATATGTTAATCTTGATCATATTTATGAGGGGACCATTGTGTTCAAAACACGTTTTCGGTAAATTTTCTCGATAAAAAAAAACCATAAAATAACCATTTAAATTGAAATTGTAGCAATTGTAACTGTATTATTTATAAACAAATCTTGATAATATTAATAACAGTGATGTAATATATAATAATTAAGGGAACTGTTGTTTTTATTTATCGATTGGAATAAGATATTTGCAAGGATTAATGTATTAAATAACTCGAACGAGTCGAACGAAACGTTGCGCAATCGCGGCGTCTCTTCGCTTCTCTTTCATTTCTACGCGGAGCAACAGTGACAAAACTAATACGTAAAAGTCGTCTATTCACCGCGCCATAAGACCAAAATGCACATCTATACTAATAGTATAAAGAAGAAATATTTGATTGTTTGTTTGTATTGAATGGGCTTCGAAACTACTGAACCGATTTGAAAAATTATTTATCGTTGGAAAGCTACACTATCCCCGGATGACATATTTAATTATAAAGTTTTCACGGGAACGGGAGTTACGCAGGTGAAACCGCGCGCGGGAAGCTATGAAACATAATTTTCCTTTGTTTTTAGATAGGGTTAAAGCTTATAAAATTATCGTCATCCCTATTGCTTTAACAGCTATTTTTAAGCTATTGCATAGCTTCTATCGCGGGCCTTGAGCGTGGAGACCGAATCCAGAAATTCCGTAACGAAAATAACCTAACACCCCCCACTCCGACCGGCACAGCGGTGATACTTTGACTTGGGTGTCGCGACAGGCTCGTTTAATCTGATTAACTATTGCTGACGTATGTTTTACGTAATAAGCTTACCGTTTAGAGTTGCCCTCATTAATCTTTATTAAGAGGCAAAGTGTCGAAGCAACGTAGCTTGAAAGCATGAAACAATTTAATGCAGCGCACAAATTTCATATGTCGCCACCAGAACTGAGTTTCACCAAGTCAAATATACCGAGCCGTCTGCTAATGTAGTAATGGAACATACTCTGTATTTACTCAGTAACTTACTCTTAAATGTACTTCAAGTACTAAGGTAATAAAATTATTAGGTACTTTAGTTCTTAGAAGGAGTCTAGCAATAAAATTGTTGAAAACAGTTTTTGGAGTTGATTAAAGTATGGCTTTTTTATTTTATTTTGGCCTTTTAAAATTATTTAAAACTAGCTTGCGCGTGGTTTTACCCGCGTTGCTCCCGTTTCAGAGGGAAATTCATCATATTTTTTTTTATAAAGATTACTAGCAGAGTTTTTAAGTCTACTAGTATTCTTGTTAACCCCTCGTGCTAAGCTAAATGCTTGTGTTACAAGTGGGTTCACGTCGGTAGTGCAATGCGTGGGGTTCGAACCGGTGACCTCGAGATCACAAGTCCGATGCCCTTAGCCATTGGGCTACGGCCGCTTTTAATTAAGCCTATGTTACTCGTAAGTATTTTTTAAATCGGTTCTGTAGTTCTGGAGCCTATTCAATGCAAACAAAAAAAACTATCAAATCCTTGCTTTATATAATGGAAATATTATTTTTTAATTGCCTATTGTAGTATGTATACAAAAAACTCAGGTATTTTTTTAATCTGGCAAAGTTTTCAGAAAACTACATTTTCCTTATTTTACGCCAAAAAAGTCGCGGACAGCAGCTATCTGAGTTTTTTTTATACCATTTGAATTTATAAATAAGCTAGCTTTAATGATAATTTTGTGCTTCTCACTGTAAATTATCTGTTGTAGTAGTTAAAGTACTGTAATTGCTTTATTTAGAAAACTCGTGAACCGCCCCGGCTTTGCTCGAGTGCAATACTGATGTATTATACATATAAACTAACCTCTTGAATCGCTCTAACTGTTACAGAACCCGCATCAAAATCCGTTGCGTAGTTTAAAAGATTTAAGCATATATAGGGACGGACAGACAGGGGGAAGCGAGCGAGCGAGCTTTGTTTTCTACTATGTAGTGATTATGAGAACGCTAGTATTAAATAAATAGCCAGTATAAATATTCCGAGACAGGTAAATGAAGCTATACAACTTGTACTCAAATAAGTATTTGAGTAAAGTAGCGAGGCAGGTGAATTATCTCATCAGTGACTGCGGTCGTGGCTTTCAAAGTTCTTTGATTAAAGCGAAACGGTGATGTGTGTATATACTTAGCAGGCAGATTGTAAATTCGCCATATTGCATTTCAAATAGCATTGCTTTTTATTTGCTTCGTTGGCCTAGCGGTAATATGTTAAGACCGTAACTATGGTCCTCGGTGTGATCCTCGGGTTGGGAAAATAAATTGTGTTACTAATATTGTACTATACTGTTTATACAATTCTAAGCAACAACCTGAGGTTTCTTGGCTATATTTCCACGTGCCTCGGGGAGTACGTTAAGCTGTCAGCCCTGCGTGTGATCCGTCAACGGTCCTGTCGGTAGTACCGTCTCACCTGATTTCGAGAGTAAAGATGTAGAATGCACCTGTGTTTGCACTCGCACCTCTGCACTATAATTTGTCTTGCGCAGATTGCTAATCTCCTTAGAGATTGGCCAGCTGAAATCGGTTTTTTTATTTTTATTAAATAGGGGTTATAGCTGAATTCTCATTAATGCATATTGATATACGATTGTTATCATCAGGCCGTATGACGAAGGTACACTGCTATACATTGAGCTTCCCCAAGGAATTCGTGCCATTTTTACCATGGTTTGAAGGCGGGTTGGTGAACACACTATCAGATAGCTTATATATGTTACGGGTAATGCTAGAAGATGGAGTATACCTAGGTAAACAATACGGCCTGTCACCTGTCATACAAGAGTATATATATAGATGATGTTATATAAAAAAGCAAGATATAACAGTCGGTACCAACGGCCGTCTTAAGTGTTTTCCGTGGCACGGAGCGTTGATTCTCAACCAACAATACCCGTAGAGAAATATTTGAGTTTACACAAAACTTTTGGTCTGACGTGGGGATCTAACCCTCGACCTGTGACACTTAAAGCGAGGTTTATACCGGTACTCCTCGGAGGTTATCACAGAAATGTTAAGACAACTTTAAATTTGTACATTGTACAATGAATTAGACGTAGAATGTTTTCGTAGTTAGTGTTGTTGAGTAGTTAGTCGTCCAATTACCTTTTGACTATGTTATTTATAATGCTACATTGCAGCATTGCGGCGTACGTTCGTCCTAAACGTTTACAATCTATTTAAATAATCTGTATACAAAATAGCCCATTCATTTAAATGACTAGCCATTAGGTAAAACTGCTAGTTCTACAATTTGTCTGCGACAGTATCACTGTACGTTTAATTTGTAGGGGCAATGTACGTATTTCAGTGTAGGTACTATGACTAGGATAAATGTTAACATGTTGCGTCAAATTCTGAAGATAAAACAGAAATGAAAGTATCGTAGACTTAAGCTTTTTATTGAAACAACTTGGCAAAGTTGCCCGTATAATTTAATTTAATATGAAATATAATTAATGACAACCTTCGTAGCGTAACGGTATTGGGTTCCGGACACCGGATCCAATACAACTGAGAAGATCCGGCGAAACAAACTCAGTGGGTTATTCTACTGCCGGTTTTAACACGACCCACATGAGACGGTCCGGCGAAACATATTCAAATAGGCAGAGTGTATGTTTTGGTCCAGTTACTTTTATAATTTATTTGGCATACACATTATTTTCCCGAACGGTTGTCTTTGTAATATTTGATTATCTATTAATGTTTTTATACTAACAAAAGAAGCTTATTTGTGACAGAAAAATCTTACACCAATAGAAATCTACGTTAAGCAGGAGTAATATAGATGACCGGCGTGGGTCAGCGAGCGAGACGAGCTCGTTGGCGTGGTGGGAGACGACCTCTCGCTGCCGACTATCATTTCAAAGATGTGGGAGGCGGTTGCCTCCTTCTGTAGGCAGGTAATGTCACAAAAGGAGGTCGCGGAGTGGGAGAGGGAAGAAGATCCCTCCGCCCACCCGCTCCGCAGACCAAAACCCGCTGTAACCCGCCACCTACCACCCTAGGCTCGGCCTCGGGGAGTGGGACACATGGGCCCCGCTGCCATCGAGGCCGACCCATGAGGAGTAGGGACGCCTTAAACTCCGGGCGTCCCTTTAATTTGGGCATATGGGCCACAGCAAGCTTGGCCCAGTAGATCCCGCGGCGCCATATTGGGCGCTGGTGCCGCCGGGAGGGTTTTGATGTAGGGTCCCCTTCGTGATATGAGTAGCATACCACGCTATAGAGAGGCTGAGTCCCACATATCCCGCCGCCAGCGCGCGGAAAAGTTGCACCGGCGGAGGTAATGCGTAAATGCATTTCTCTCCAGACAAAAAAAAGGAGTAACATTTTATTTTATGATGAAGTTCTAAAAGGAGCGGGAGTTACGTGGTTGCAACGGCTATGGGGAATCTATTTATTGATAAACTTATATACTACAATAACTTAAATAACACAATAACCGTTAGATTCCTATTCGTTACTAATAACAACAATCTGTATTACTATTCATATCACGATCTCACGATCATAGGGAAGAACGTACAAGGGGTATTATTAAAACCCAGTGTCCCCTGGTCATGTGTGAGGTATGTGCGGCCGTTTGGTGGCGAAATTAGGCCATATTGTTCGTGTATACAGGTGTATACATTCGTCATATCGACGTTGCAATTTCGAAATTTCATATGTATTCACCATGATTTTGGTCATTCATTATTTTATGTCTTACTTATGCTGAAGAATTACTTTTTTATAACAGTTTTTGGAAGATTTAGTGTTTTTCTGTGTAATTTATTAGTTACACAGAAAAATACTTCTAAAAATTATATAATATTATGTTGTTTAATAAAAGAACATCTTAATACCTATATCATACAATAATTAAAATAATGTACTCGTATAATCAATAAAATTTAATTTTGAATTATATAACTGTAAGCCGAAAGGGTAATATAAAATTATTTGTATTATTGTAAACTCATATTTTCGCCAAAAATATATCTGATTTGATTTGATTTTGTCTTATTTGGTAGGTAGATTTCGCAGTAGTGTTGCCTATCGATAGTCGACTATCGATAGACTATCGATAATCTATCGATAGTTGACGTCATATCAATAGTATCGATAGTCTATCGATACTATCGAAGACCAACCCATGTTTAGGAGCTCCTAAACATGAGTATCGATAGTATTGCTCCTAAACATGGGTTGGTCTTCGATAGTACCTATCGATAGTTTTACAAACTATCGATAGTATTGATAGTTTTAATCATTTAATGCAACGATACTATCGATAATATCGATAGTATTACTTTTAAAATATCGATACTATCGATAGTATTATAATGTAATAGTATCGATACTATCGATACTATTGCTTCCAATCAATAGTATTAGTTAATTTGTGATATCGATAGTATCGATATCATCGATACTATCGATAGCACTATCGATATTATCGATACTATCGATAGCACTATCGATATAATTACTATTTTTAGAGGTCATCTATCGATAGCGAAACTATCGATAGTTGGGCAACTATATTTCGCAGTATCACCCGAATAGCTAAATATTTTAAACAAATCTTGTCATTAAATTATTTATTATTAATTAAATTGGTCCATGTTACTACCAAGTTATGTCTATGTTACTTTAGGACACAACCAAAACTCTCGTAAAATAGTGTTGATTTAATGAAAGTTTAACAAACACACTCATTTAATAATAAAGACAATGTGATTAAACGAGCTAAGTTCGTTTGTTTGCCAATTAATTGGCTCCCTCTTCCGCCAGAGAGCGTTGGAGTGCACTTAAGGTAGTCTCAAGTCAATAGCTTTCGAAACCTTTTACTTGAAATACATTGAGTAAAATATATATTGCTCACTGTTTTGAAGTAATTTAAGGACACATTTTCAATCCTAAGATAAAAATTATAAGACAAAAAAAATCAGAGATTGTTATCGATTTGTCAAAATAAAAAATAATATTTCTCTGATAATTTTTATTTGAGGATTGAAAACATATTAGCCCAGAGAAAGCCAATTTCAGGTTGTTGTATTTTTATTTCATTTCATTCATATATTAATCATTTTCATTGGCCCGTATAAAACATTTCTTGCACGGCGTGGGGATCGAACCCACGACCTCCGAAATTTAAAGCGAGCCAAATACCGCTACGCCACGGAGGCTGTGTAAAAAAAGTATTACTGACTTAGTCAAATTTACCACACCTAACTAAGATCAAATAAACTTTACATAAAATATGTAATATACTACATAACAGCCCTATTAAGATTCCGAACTATTAATTAACGAGCCATCATGTATAATAATAACGGGGGCTTAATTGAAACTGCTCCACTACATAATTATCTGAAAATTAATTGATATCTCCAATGAATATTCATATTTAAATGTGGTGAATGATATACCAGCCTTTGCTTTGGCTTTATCTGTGTAAAAAAGTTATTGTTAGCAATTTTTTTTCGATAAAAAGCCTGTCTTTTCGTAAGGTCTTGTCATTATTATAGCAAAGCAATGGACGCAAAAAGCGTCGGACTTGTGATCTTGAGGTCGCCGGTTCGAACCCCACCCATTGCACTACCGACGTGAAACCACTCGTAAGACAAGCATTTTAGCTTAGCACGAGGGGTTAACAAGAATACTAGTGGACTGCAAAACTCTGTTAGTAATGTTTTTTTAATTAAAAAAAAAACCCATCTCTCTTCTCTCATATCAGCCTATTGTTGTCCAGTGGTGAACATAGGTGTTACTTATTGATTACCAGCGGGAACGATTCGTAGCGGCCTGCATCCACTGACTCCCTGCGACGTCGTCGGTCCAATCTGCAGGTAATCCTCCACATTGCGCTTGTCAGTCTGTGGTCTCTACACTAGAACCTTTCTGCCTAATCGGCCATCAGTCTTTGAGTTATGTCCTCTACCCATTGCCATTTTGACTTGTTAATCTATTAAGCTACGTCAGCGAACTTTATTCTACTGCGGATCTTTTCATTTCTGATTCAATCACGTTCAGAAATTCCGAGCTAATACTGTTTCCATAGCGCGCTAAGCAATTATGAGCTTTCTTATGAGGCACACAGTAATAGACCAAGTCTTAATTTAATATGTCATCATTGGTTGGCGCATTGATAACACACATGATGTGTGTTATCAATGCGCTCGTAGACCCGAAGTTTGAGAGGCCCGCGAACTAAAAGAAGAGCGGTAGTTGCACAATACTCCCCTTAAAAAATTAAAAGTCATTATTCCTCAATCACATCTTCAGCGAGCCGAGCGGTTCAAATGCCCTCATGCGCAGGTTGCTTAGTTTGATGTTTTTAAATTATTTATTAAGGCTGAAGCTCTGCTCCCCTTTATGTCCGGTGACGTAGCAAAAGCCTCGACGTATGTCCGACCCAATTAAAAATAATAAATCCATGGCTTGAAGACTTGCATCTTAATGCACTGAGGTACGAACATTCTTTATGATTTTCTCTGCGTGGAAGTCAAATCCACGACTTCTACAAACCATGCTGATATTAACACAACTAAACCGCTGATGTTTGTACTATCATCCATCACCATCATCTTCCCGTATGCCCGTATTACGTTAATTGCTGAACATGGGCCTCCTTCCAAGGGAGGGTTCTTGCCATAGTCACCACACTTGGTAGGCGAGTATGCAGTATTATGTTGTAACACACAATTATGTTGTACTATAGTCACATGTTTATATTCATATAACTATATTATAAGAGAAATTCCATCACATAAATGTCTCAAATAAAACAATTCTTTCTCCTTCATTTCCGTTACACTGGAGGAATGTCTTTCCAATTGTCTTTTATCCAATTATTAGCCAAATTGAGTTACGAGTTGCTTGCTATTGTATGGAAATCAAATATATACGACAGGAAACAATGTTACATGAGTTGTTATTGCTTTACTTTGTGTTTTGTATGACTTGTTATGGTTTGCACTCGTATTAGTACTTTGGTTAACCCATAAAGTGTATTTTGTTGGCTAATTAAAAGCTACATGATGTGAGGAAACAAAGTTGAAACATTAGCTACATTCGACCAAAAATATAGGTTACTAGCGTGCCCCACGGTTTTACCCGCGTTACTCTGCTCAAGTGGGTCGGAGCGTGATTTTTTATAGCCTATATGGTAATCGGGATTACTAACTATCCCCGTGCAAAGATTCAGCCTAATCCATTGAGTAGTTTTTGCGTGAAAGAGTAACAAACATCCATCCATTCGTACTCACAAACTTTCGCGTTAATAATATTAGTAAGAATACGTTTTGTATCAATTAATGTAAATAAATTTGTTATTATCAGTATGACAGCAGATAGTTTCTTATTAAGGAAGACTTCGGTGCCAGCTGTGTTTAAATATATATAAAAGGGAACTCTTCTCATATAAATGAATACATAGGTAAATTAAAAATCCTTTCAAAATGTGTAAACCTATCTTATTAGTTGACTGTATATGGCAATATATAAAAAAAATGAACCTTAAATTAATATAACCGTGCTAGGGACACTTAATCACAATTGGATATATTCACAAAAAAATATCTCGTAGGCACCGATCCATATTATAAAGTAGGTATATTTGAGTACTTCCCAGTTGACTTTCGCTAGTCCCGTTTTAAATTCACTACTATGTAAATTTAATAAAATAATGCAATTCAATTTACAAAATACTTTCCTTAAGTGAAGTAAACAACTCGAGATTTGTCTTCGGATAACACAAGAACCACATCTTCTCGCACATTGTCACAACATTCGTTTGGTCTCAAATGTGCTAACCTTTAAATAAATATAGACAGTTCAATCTTCTATCGAATAGGGAAATATAGGGAAATCTGAAACTGAAATGTGAATGTAAAATTTATATTCGTATAAATATCAAAGTGATCGATCACATGCATACATTCATTTTTTTTATATGAGAAACTAGCTTTGTTTTAATCAAAAAGAAAACCTCTACATAAAAAAATCATAATGTTACCGAACACTAAGGCATGAATTATACAGAAAAATTGTAAGGCGAAGACGCGAGAAAGACGCGAGACAGATAAGGTCTTACACGGACTTACACCACACCTGCACCTCGCCGCTAGTCTGTAATTTAAGACATATCGCTAACGTACATTTTGTACGAAAAAAATTTGAAGCGACATCATGTCTGCTCGATGTCTGTTTCACATCTTTGCCTTACGCCATTCCTATATAATTGTGCTCTAAGAAGGCGGTAAATGCGATCATCTTATGTTTTTTTTATTGGCTACAAAACTCTCGCTTTATGCAGCTGTTACTAGGTTCCCGCCACGGTCTCACCAGCGTAACTCCTGTTCTCGTATTAACTTCATAATGAAATATAACTTATAGCATTCCTCGATAAAAAGACTATCTTATACTGAAAGTGTTTTTCAAATTAAAGCATTCGTTCTTAAGATAAGCGCATTCAAGCTAACTTTCCCAGCTTTATACATTAGTACGGAAGTATGGAGGTAAAGAGTTTGTAGAATTAAACGTCTGTCGTTTAAAAGTATAGATTTTGATAATGTTACCAACTTTAAAGATAATCTTTAAACCTGTAACGAACATTATTTATAGCTATAATAACATGTAAAGTATTTAAAATTTCCCTGACGTATGAAACTCTTATTTAGCAAGTTTTAATGTATGAGATAAATTATTAAACAAACTTAGTCTCGACTCGAACCAGAGTGCATATTTACGTCAACAAAGTTTTACTAAATAACTGATGAAAACCCAAGTTTTCCTGCTATATGAACTTCCTATGAGGTTAAGGTGTGGTTTAAGTTAAAAGAGCGTTGTATCTTGCCTATATTAATATCATAAATTGTTACTTTTCGTTTAATTTGTTATTATATCGAAATGCCTAGTATTTTGAGATGGGTTATCAATAAAGGTAGCTAATCCTACTAATATTATAAACGCGAAAGCTTGTAAGTATGGATGGATGGATTGATGTTTGTTTCTCTTTGGCGTATAAACTACTGAATGGATTTTAATGAAACTTTCCACGGAGATAGTTAATAAGCTCGATTAACATATAGGCTACAAAAAATCACGCTCCGACCCTCTGGAGCAGAGTAACGCGGGTAAAACTGCGGGGCGCAGCTAGTTTAAACTAAAACAAACTAATTAAATACTAACTATTCTAAATCTAAAGCTCTAATCTAAAAATCTAAGCTAAATGGCAGAGTTCCAAGAATGCTAGCAGCAAACATAATAGCTTGCGTAGCAATAGGCCCTAATTTAATATCCATCTGTGATGCTTTCAACTAACCAATGCAGTTTTAAGACCATTTTAAGACTACTTATATCAATTTTCATTGATTCCTTTTTTGTTGTCACCCGCTTTTTTATGGATAAAAATGAAACAGAAGATTTTTTACTGCGCCTTATCTCTTCTTGATTAAATTCGTTGCGGGTCCTAAAGCAGTTTAACTTGTTTTCCTGCGACTTCCCGGGCCTCGGTGATCATTGCCATTTTTAGTGTGTGCCACTGTTGATCCTGGCTTAAAACAGTTGAAGAGGTGGGAATGTATGTGGCATGAGTTTAATTTAAAAAAAATATATATATATATAAATGCTAGCAGCATAAACGTTTGAAAAATTCCTGTTACTTCTCCGCTTGAGGTTTTGACTTAGACTAGACCAGCTGCTTTAAGCCGCGAGTCGGATATTTAATTACGATAGAAAGTCATTACGATGCTGTAACGAATTTCATTAATTAAAAATATTAATTATTGTTGATATATTGTAGTGATTCTCATTTTTTAATGAAAGTTTTTAATATAAATTAATATACATTGACAACAAAACACACGTAAAAATAAATCAATTGAATTAATTTAGGTTAATTCCTTTCTAAATCCAAATTATATTATCACGTAGAGAAAAAAAAAACAAATGACACACTGAAACAAAAGACGGTAAAATAATTTGCTTTAAATAAGATAAATGCTGTTTAAGGTGGCCAGTGCGTAAGGAGAATATAAAAAAAAAAACATCATAGAACTGTTTTTTGAATTCCTCTAAATTTGTCCATGAGTGTATTTGATTGTTTGTAGTGAATATGCTTGGAAACTACAATGACGATTACAAAAATTATTTAATCTTTAAAGAGCTACGTTCGCCTGAAATAACATATTGGCTATACTGAATGATAAAGTTCGAACAGTTTTAGAACCATCCGTAGAAAATTAGTTAAAAATCACGCTTCCTAATTTAATATAAACGTTGTCATCCGACGTTCGTCATCGTTCATCGGCGTTACCCTGTGTATTACAACATAATACTGCGGTCACCAACCCGCCAGCCAAACGTGGTGACTAGCACAAAACACTCCCTCATTGTACGGGCTGATGATGATGTCATCCGAAGATAGTGTAACTTCCCAACAGTGAAAGAATTTTTCAAAGAGGTGAAGTAGTTTCGAGTCTATTCAATACAAACAAACAAATAAACATTCAAATAAAATATTAGTTAGTGATGGGTCGTCGACGTCAACGAAACTAACTAGTTGAATTCGTCGACTAGTTTACGCGTTAACTTGGTACACATTACGACGAACGGACGAAGTCTACGGCGTCGACGGCGACGTAGGCGGTAGACTTAGACTAGTCTCTCGTATGCTTAGGACTGGCTGAATACTGAATAGAATTAATTATAAAGTGTTATTCACTATTCTGGCGTATTTAGAACATCAACTGATTTTATATATCTACATTATTTTTATTAAATAGACCTTTCCTTCGGCATCCTTTCTTCACATAGCACAACAATAATATCATTCGACCCGAACAAATATCAACACCCTTCAACTAGATTTAGAGTTCAAATTTGTTTGCACGATATTTCAACGGACGAATGAATTTCTATCACCCGATTACGTTCTCGTCTCGTCTCGCCGTCGTCGCCGTAGCGCGTCGTCGGTCGTCGCGTTGCGAGTTTCAGTTTAGCCCTCTGAGGCGTCGACGGATTCGACTAGTCCATCGTATAACGGTGAACCGTCAATTCGTTCACAGTACGTCGATGGTCGAATTAACTAGTTCGTTCATTCAACGCTCATCACTAATGTTAGTATGGACAACAAAGATGAAATTACAATTAAATGTGGTTTTACGCTTGGAATTTACAAAACAGTGAGACCGCACGAGATATCCTAGTGCTTTATAACAAGACGAGAATAACATTCCTAGAATATATTTAAGAACTTTTATGTATGTAAAATATCACAGGAAGCACAAACAGTAACTTACATTCTATAGCTTTGTCTTCAGACTTATCTGCGGATCAATAACTCCATTCTTCTATCTTTGTATTTTCATTGGAGCAAACGTTATTCAGTTTTATGTGATCCAGGATGTTATTATTATAAACTAGTCTTCTAGCCCGGTTTTATCTGTGCAGTGTTAACACAGTAACTTCTATGTAGTTATACTATGCTACCTTTTTTTTTGTTTTGTTTTGTCCGGGGGGAAATGCATTTACGAATTTCCACCGCCGCTGCAGTGTATCCGCGCGCTGGCGGCGGGATATGTGGGTCTCGCCCTCTTCATAGCGGTGGTATGCTTACTCATACCACGAGGAGAGGACCCTACACCACTAATACCTCCCGGACACTCCTTCGATTCGTTGTTGGCGGGGGCCGGGTACGCACGAAGCAATCCGGCCCATATTATGCTACCTGCCTGTTGTAGAAAACGTTATTGAAGTTTTTTTTGTTTTTTATCCCAACAGACACATAAAATATTTCGTGTTATATTATTCATTATCAGCCCAATAATTATACACCTGATAGCTTGTCAGTAGTATCTATCAGTTCAATGATACTCCCATTTCACTGTGGTCACTAAGCCGCCTGCCAAGCGAAGTGTAATAACCAGGTTTGGCAGGCTGACTTTCTCAATCCAGGCTGGTTGAGGAATATAACCATAATCGGCGGAAAAAGTTTTTTTTCTGTCCGCGGTGGAATGCATTTACGCATTCCCACCGCCGCTGCAGCGTATGCGCGCTGGCGGTGAGATATGTGGAAATCGCCATCTCCATAGCATGGTATGCTAACTCATGCCTCGAGGAGAGGACCCTACACCACTAAAACCTCTGGGGCACTCAAGAAAGGGGTGTATATATAGTCACCACGCTTTGCAGGCGGATTGTTGACCGCAGTATTACATAATTATACCTACATAGGTAGCAGTACAACATATAATCAGGTAAACACTGCTGCCTATTACCTGGTATACGATTGTCATAGATAATATTATGACAATCGGAGACCAACGGCTTAACGCTCCGTCAAAAGAAACAAATAGCAGAATTAAAAAATAAAATGAACTGTTCCGAATTGCAAATAATTTCAATCCTGACCGCGTTTCAGTTTGTAAACAACGAAGTTATACATATTCATATCTTTGAGACAACTACTAACTTATTGTTTTGTGTAGCTAAATGTTTTGTATTATGAAAATAAATGTTCAAGTTTGTGTTAATTTAAAGATTACTAGCAGGGTTTTTTTTGCAGGGGGCCGGATTGCTCATGCGTACCCGGCCCCCGCCAACGTCGGGTCGAAGGTGTGTCCGGGACGTTTTAGTGGTGTAGGGTCCTCTCCTCGTGGTATGAGTGCCATACCACGCTATGGAGAGGGCGAGTCCCACATATCCAACCGCTAGGGATAGGATAGGAATACACTGCAGCGGCGGTGGGAATACGTAAAAGCATTTCCCCCCAGACAAAAAAAAAACTTTTTTTCTGTCTACTAGTATTTTTGTTGACCCCTTGTGCTAAGCTAAAATACTTGCGTTACAAAGTGGGTTCACGTCCGTAGTGCAATGGGTCGAGATCGAACCGGTGACCACAAGATCACAAGTCCGTCGCCCTAGCTCTGGGTCTATATACTGCTTCAAGCATTATATTTACATTCATTTTACAATTAGGAGAAGTGCTCGGGGAGTTTTAGTGTGTAAATCATATTCTCGTGATGTGATAATATGATTGGAGAAGTGCTCGGGGAGTTTTAGTGTGTAAATCATATTCTCGTGATGTGATAATATGATTGGAGAAGTGCTCGGGGAGTTTTAGTGGGTAAATCATATTCTCGTGATATGATAAGCATATCATTGCTCTGGAGAGAGAAGTCTAACATACCCTTTTACTGCGGCAGTGGGAATGTCTGATGCATCTCCCCCCAGAAGAAAACTGTAGGCAGAGACCATTTCCTTTCACTCGCTACGATCTTGACATACTCTCCTTTCATCTCTTTCCAGGGACTTGGTGAGCCTCTGTGCTCATTGCCATTTCCAGTGAGCGCCACTGTTGATACGGTCTTACAGGGTTTGCAGTGGTAGGAGTGTGGGTAGGATTTATTCCACTACTTACATCAATCTCCTCGTGCATGTCCTTCGGCTTAGGGTACTTCTCTTATATTTATCCGATTTTAATTGGCCGAAGGCGACGTATCAATCTCTCCGTTCCTTTTCCGTACTTTAATTTCATCACATTGGCTTAATCTGAGACAATTATTACTAATTTAGTTCGTAATTGACTTAAAAACTTTTGTAATACGCTTTTCTTAACAATGTGCGTTGATAAGAACATTCGAATGGAAGCTTATTTTAACTTACTCGTGAATTTATTCTAATACTAGCTGCGCCCCGCAGTTTTACCCGCGTTACTCTGCTCCAGTAGGTCGGAGCGTGATGTTTTGTAGCCTATATGTTAATCTAGCGTATAACGTATCCCGGTGCAAAATTTCAGCCAATTCCGTTCAGTTGTTTTGGCATGAAAGAGCAACAAACATCCATCCATCCATACTTACAAACTTTCGCGTTTATAATATTAGTAGGACTGTAAGAAGTAGTGTGTAAATTTGGAAAATTATTTTACCAATAGAAAGCGACATTCTTTGTAATTGTCGTAGGCTTACACGGTTTTCACGGGAACGGCATGAAAGCGGGTGGAACTGCGCGGGTCAGCTAGTTTAATATATTGAATACTTAGATATTATAATCTTAGCTGCAATGTTGCTGTAGGTACCTACTACTTTCATGACTGAGACTCTTAGGCTGGAGATTTTCTCGCCTTTATGCCCGGTGGAGTAGCAAAAGCCTCATGGCTAACTACATAAAAAATACTTAAGTCCTTTGACTCAATTACCAGTATTTTCAATTTAGAAAAATCCTTCCAACATGTCTATACTTCGAATAATGCGATAGTTTAAGTTTTTTTTTCTTTTTTGTGATATTTATCTCAAACTTTATTATGATTATTATATTTAAATATCAACTTACTAACTGTAAATTGCAATATCATAAATAAAATATAACATTTGAGTTTTGCGAATGGAGTAATAGTTTTACTAATAAAAATTAACAACGAATTGTGTCTGCGTTCCATACTTCATCTTACAATCAAAAATTAATCTACCAAACTTAATATAAAAACTGGTAAACTCTTTATAACAGAACGTTAACTTGTATCATTTGTAAAACACTTATTTGTATTTGGCAGCCAGCCAAGAACATTTATCATCATATTAAAAGAATTTGTACTTGAAATCCATGATCAAAGACATAGTAAATGAGTAAGTATTTTTCAAGTCTTTCATTAATACTTGGTCAAAGCACTTGGAATTCTGCCAAAAAAAAAAGATTCGCGATATTTTTATTCAACGGCCTTAATTGAGAATAGAATTCAATAAAAAACGTTATAACCTAAACTAACTTATACTAACTCTAACAATGAAATTCCCATCTAAATTGGTACTAGCGTTTGGGAGATTAGATGGATAACACGGAAAAACAATTAGGACATAATACTAAGTAGCATATATAATACCTTATCAAATCAACTGTCTACAGTAAAAGTGTAAATCGGTCATGACGCTACAGAAATTAGTCGGAACAAACAGACACACAGACAGACTAACAACAAATTATTTAATTGTGTTTTTGGTATTATTACCATTGTGAAGGCAATATCTCTTTACGATCCTGGCTAGCCAAAGTTCCAAGCGGCCGTAACTCAATGGCTAGGGCGTCGGACTTGTGATCTTGAGATCGATCCTACCGTCCCCACCCATTGCACTAACTACGTTAACCCACTCATTACACAAGCATTTTAGCTTAGCACGAGGGGTTAACAAGAATATTAGTAGACTGCAAAAACTCTGCAAGTAATGTTATCGTTGAAAAAAAAAGTGTTAACTAACAGACACAAAGCATTGCCATTTCTGTACTATTATTTTGCATGCATATGTACAGTACAAATTTAAGGTAAATTCATTTATTGATTTCGGTTGTTACCACTTTGAAGTAACTTGTAAAATTACAACACGCATGGTACATATTTTTAAGGCGGAATCATCTCATTATCTCAAAACACGGCACCCTTTTCCCGATAAGGGCCTGCTAATTGGGACTATGTTTGTTTGGGCTGTTTAACCTTTTACATAAGCATTTGCTTTTTTCGATGAGCTGGTAACAGTGTACGCTTATTTTCTGCTTCGTTTTAATGTTTTGGTAAATCTGATAAAATGGGCAAAAGATAAAAGGGTACAATTAGCTTGATTAAAGTTCAAACGAGTTTAATTGACGAATTTTGGACTTAAGGTCGATGTGTACGTATTAATTGACTGCACCGGTGGCTCAGTGGTTACGGTAGTTGCTTCTGAGACCTGGTGATCTGGGTTCGATTCCTACCCGGGACAATTAAGTATTTGTGTGAACCACAAATAGTTGTTCTGAGTCTGGGTGTACTTTGTGTCCGTGTAATGTATGTTTGTAAAGTCCCCCACGACATAGGGATTATTTCCCTAGTGCGGGAGATGTCTATTATAAAAAAAAAATACTAGGTAGGTTCCTATATTATCTGTAATTTGTTTGTAGATACATTGTTTCGTTGCTACGCCTATAATACCCAGCTCTAATTTCTTTCCAACGAGTTCGAGCTGAGGTTTTCTGGAAGAAATTGTAGCACCGGTCAGACAGCCATTTGTATTTTTTTTTTATTAATATGCAGAATTTCTTTTGTATTATTCTCTGGAGTTCAATAAAGAGTATTTTACTTTACATTATTATTGCGCTAAACAGACAACAAATCAACATACATCTATATAAATATAAAAAATGAAGAGTCCTTCTGTAATGATTATGACTAGTAAATTGTGAAATTATGTTTAAGTAAATTCCCGTTAAAAAAACCGGCATGCTATTATTTATAAGAAAGAAATTAATTGGTAAGATCTATAAATTTATTTTCATTTTCAGGTTTTTACTACCTAAATGGTTAAAACAAAAAATGTCTGTCTGACTGTTTATTCCGGTTCTTACCTATATCTATGTATCGTAGTGATATCTAAATTCTATTGTATTTTGTATTACAAGCTACGGTAAAAAGCTTTTATTTTAACAAGTTACTTATCCTTACAGTTAAGGGAATTTTCTGACATTCATATTCAGAAGAATTCTTTATATTATATTTGTTATTTATGGAATCTATATTAGAATTGACTTATGGCTGGCTTTACAATTCCAGAGCAAAAACAAATTTTATTATTTTAGGAATTTGAACGAGAGTAACATATCAAATATCGACATATCCATGCCATCCAAAATATTGTATGTTTTTCTTACGTTTCTACAATTCCTATTTCGATGAAACATTTATTCTGTTTCTCTCAACCCTATTTTACAATATATAGAATTTTTATTGTACAATCAATAAAACTTCAAATGTTAATCTCAGCTGTTCTTGCCGCTTTAGAGTAGGTATTATACCTACCAGCCGTGACAGTAGCACAAAACTCCCCCAAAGAAACTAAAAGCCATACTCCTCGTCAGCGACCGCCTTGAGCCGAGGTCCAAGTCCCACAGGGGACGCCCTCTTGCGCAGGTTGCTTAGTTTGTAGTGTTTAAACTATTTATCTAGGCTGGAGCTCTGCTCGCCTTTATGCCCGATGAAGTAGCAAAAGCTTCAGGGCGGACTACCATATGTCCGTCAGAAAAAAAAAACTTACCATCCGCCATCAGTCTGATGGTTCGATATCGGGACAATCATTTGTGTGAACCAGAGATTGTTAGTCTTGCACACCCAGACTAACAATCTCTGGTTCATATTGTAATGTGTATCATGTTAGTCTGGGTGTGCTTAAGCGTTTGTATTGTTCCCGGTGAAACACAGATTTGTTTAAATAAAGCGGAAGTTATCTTTTAGAAACAAAATTTAAACGAATCTATAATAATATATAAAGCTAAAGAGTTGGCTTGAACTTGTACGCACTAATATCAGGAACTACTCAACCGATTTTAAAAATTCTTTCAGTGTTAGATAGCCTATTTATCAAGAGAGTCTATAGGCTAGGATATTTAATTATGGGTACAGGATTTACGTGGAAAAACCGCGCGTGGAAGCTAGTGAATTCATAAAATATTTGCAATGATATATTTAAAAATACTTGGGTACAAATTCCTTGTATTAAGCCTGTATATAACTTTTATCTGTCATAACTTAATTGGTTGTAACATGATTGATAACAAAGAGAATAATGAAGCAAGGCATGGTCGAAAATAATTAATTGAATATGCAATATCGAAACGAGCACATAACGTTCGACAAAAATATGCCCTTTTTGAAATTGCGCAGTCAATTTATTCCGATATTCACAAACACTTTATATTTAATTGCTTGTCAGTTTTTTGGTGAGTTATTTTCGCTTTTTTATTTTGACTGCACTGTTGGCAATAGTAACGTTAGTTGCTTTTGAAACCTGGTGTTATGGGATCGATTTCCAATTCAAAATTCAATATTTCCAAATCGAAATTCGTGTTCAGGACAGTTGTTGGTGTGAACCACAGGAAGTTGGCCTTTTTTTTTGACTTGTCCGGGTTGAAATGCTTTGACGCATTCCCACCGCCGCTGCAGCGTATTCGCGCGCTTGCGGTGGGATATGTGGGACTCGCCCTCTCCATAGCGTGGTATGCTAAATTCATACCACGGGGAGAGGACCCTACACCACTTAAACCTCCCGGACACTCCTTCGATCCGCCGTTGGCGGGGGTCGGGTACGCATGAGCAATCCGGCCCCCCGACGGCACCGGCGGCCAATATGGTACCGCGGGATCTCCAGGGTAACTTACAGTTACAGACGCCCGGAGTGTAGAGGCGTCCCTACTTCTCATGGGTCAGCCTGGAAGGGAGCGGGGCCCATGTCCCCCACTCCCCGAGGCCGAGCCTAGGGCGGTAGGCGGCGGGACAGGAAGTTGGCCTGCCTCTGGGTGTGCTTTGTATCCTTAAATTGAGTGTTTGCAAAGTCCCCAGCGACACAGAGTTTAATTTCCCTAGTGCGTGGCTTGTCTTTATTAAAAAAAAATAACAATACGTATATTTTATATGAAATTCAACAGTGTTATGTTCAAGCTGAAGCTTGTTTGTTTGCTTGAACATGCCTGTTAAGGCCCAGGTGGAAAGAAATAGTGGACTGTATATAAAATAGGTTTATTGCTGGTAGTAACTATCTAATTATTTAAAATATACAAAAAGTGTTGCACGCGATCGGGACGGACGATTCTCTTTTCATTTGGCTTTTTCTTAATTTGTTTTTAATTTTCGTTTCGCGCGCTTTTTGGTTGGCTCTATGGTTTGTGTTTATTTTTAAAATGTCGTTTATTACTTTTTAAATGTGATAATGGTTTTTGCATTAGCATACCTAATCACAGGGACTGGTCCGATTTGAAAAAATCTTTCAATGGTAGATAGCCCATTTATAGAAGAAGGCTATAAGCATTTGGTTATGTAGTTCTTACGGAAACGGGAATTTTGCGGGTGGAGGCTATATCGAATTATGTTGTTGAATGATATCGCCATAATCACCACGATTGGTGGTCTCAGGAAAGGGAGATACGCGCGTGGAGTCTTGTATATATTTACGTTTTTAAAGTAAAATAAGCCAGCAATTACCAAAAAATGGTTCTTGTAAAACAGTTCTTATTCATGCCGTAATTTTACCACTTAGAAATTCCAAAACTTTTTAACAATCATTGCCAATTACTTTGGAGTATTGCTACAGAGTTTCTTCATTGTCATGGATTCCATTATTAAGCTTATTTTAAATTACTTTCTTATTTCCAGTTCATTATTTCCCAAGTTAAAAAGTTGAAATATTTTCCTCATTGTTTGAATGTTGTTTGTTTATTGAAGCAATACGTTTGGTACGTCAGTTCTTACTAAGTAATTTAAGCAGTAAATATATTAATTAGGCTTTCTTTGACCAATTGGCAAAAAAATGTACTTGTACTAAGACTTGATTTGTACTTATACGACTTGTAAAAATATTTGAATGTAGTATTTTTGTATGTGAAATTATGTATTTGTTTTTGCGTGGTTTTAATTAAGTATGTACCGTGTTATGTAATATTTTACGTCAACATTTTTGTATGCTTGCTTGTAATGCATAACACAACAATTAAGTATACTATATGTTCATAACTTAATTGACAACCTCCGAGGTCTAGCGGTGTAAGTGTCTCTTTAAGTCTCGGATATCGGTTTCGATTCCTGCACCCGACAAATAAATAAAGTTTCTGTAAAGTCAAAGATTTATTTCCGGGTCCGATTAGTTGAAAAACAGTCCTCTGAGTCTAAGAAAGCACAAGCAAGAATAAAACACTTGTACCCTTTTGAAATAATAACCATCCTTTCTTTTTATCGCAAAACTAACCTCTATTCTCCTTTGTTACAGGTAGCCCCGAACATAATAGAATTTGTGAAATCGCCAGTGAACATAATAGACTTTATAGCTACCCTAAGTTTTTACATGGACGTAGTAGTAGAACTGACAGTAGTCCGACAGTATGTCGAAAAAGCCGACATTCTGGAGTTCATTTCCATCATCAAGATACTCCGACTCTTCAAGCTGACGAGACACAGTCCAGGCTTGAAGATTCTAGTGCATACATTCAAGGCGTCAGCAAAGGAGCTGACGTTGTTAGTATTTTTCTTGGTGCTCGGCATAGTTATTTTTGCCAGTCTTGTATATTACGCGGAAAAGTCTCAGGTGAGTTATTTTATGTATTAAATTTTATTGTTTTAATTCTTAGCCAGGCAATTAGTAACTTTAACACAAGCTCATAGAGTTCAAAATAGCCTATCAAAGGGTTAAAATACTTAAATATTGTAGTGTATGTGTAGTGAATTACCCTCACACAGACCCACACTGGGTCCAATCACCACCAGGTTAATTACACGAAAGCCATTGGCGAGAGTGTGCGTGTCGGTTATCTATCCGTCAAATAAGTGTGATAACCTCCCCCAAATAACCCAAGAAGGATCGGTTCTACAAATATCATAAACCATCTGCACTTCTACAGATAACAAGAGTTCGATCACATAACCTCCAACCTCCGTAGCGGTATTTGGCTCGCTTTAGATAGTGGGTTCGATCCCCACGCAGTACAAGAAATCTTTGTGTAAATTCTTTGATTTCTTTCCGGGTCTGGTTGGTTGAGGGACTACCCTCCGTGCCTCGGAAAGCTCGTTAAGCCTTTGGTCCCGATTGCTATAACATCATCTATACCCATCGTAAAGAAGGGAACGGGCAGCAGCGTTTCCTTGGGTGGTACAAAATAATACTGCGGTCACCAACCCGCCTGCCAAGCGAGGTGACAATGGCAAATACCCTCCCTCGGGAGCAGGCCCATGTTCAGCAGTTGATGTTATACGGGCTGATGATGATGATCATTTAGATATAATCATTTTTTTTTCTAGACGTTGGTAAATCCAAAGCTTGGAGTGACTTTAACATAGCGCACTAATGCCAGAGTTAGTGGGCGGTGTGCTATGTTATGCTGCTTATATGCATCATACGACGTGCAAAAAGCAAGGGACAGATGCCGTAAAAACGTGATATAACTACTCTTTTGATCTATGTGTTGTCTCGCCTTGAAAACGTTCATCAATGCCAAGTCCCTCTAAGCTTACGTTATAGTATTTCGCCATTGAATTTCTTTTACGTTTGAAAAACACAAATAAGATAGCTATTTGAAGCGGTCGTAGCCCAATAGCTAGGGCGTCGGACTTGTGATCTTGAGGTCGCCGGTTCGAACCCCACCCATTGCACTACTGACGTGAACCCACTTGTAACCCAAGCACTTTAGCTTAGCACGAGGGGTTAACAAGAATACAAGTGGACTGCAAAACTCCGCTAGTAATCTTTTAAGAAAAAAAAAATATAACACCAGCATAGTTCCCGTTCCCGTAGAAAGTTTATAATTAAATCAATTTTTGATATAGTTCCGGAGTCTATTCAATGCATACAAACAATCAAATATTTCCTCTATACATTGACGAAGTTTTATAGTACTACATTACGACGGTTTTTTTCCTTATAAATTATAAAAGTGTATCGCATAAAATCACAACTCGATGTCTCGTTACGGTAAAAGTACAGTTCACAACACAACGGTTATCAAATTAAAACATTTTATACTGACGTAACACACGCTTGCTTCGATGTGCTCCTATAAAAATGATGCGACAGATTGAACTGCAAGCGCAGCACAAAAAGCAGCGGCGTGAAATAATTAAAATAACTTTGCATACGTTTCATGGTGTGTGCGTCACAATGACGCAAAAAGCTAGTTCTGCAGAAAAAGTTTTAATATGAAATGTTGAATGGAATTTTTCGTTGAAAAGTGCATACAGTAAATGTACCGAGAATTTTTAAATCGACTCTTTTTTAGGCAATAACAATTTTATAATCATTATCATCATCAGCCCATCCACTGCTGAACATGGGCTTCCCCCCGAGGGAACGCTGCTGCCCGTTCCCTGATATACGCTTGTTATAGATGATGTTATAACAATCGGGACCAACGGCTTAACGTGCTTTCTGCGGCATGTAGTGGTAAATATTGTATTGTAATGATGTTAAAAACCAATGAATAAGTAGCAACTATTATTTAATTTTTATCTATAGGTACTAAGTAATCCCATTAATATTATAAACACAAAAATGCATGAATTAATAAGTTACGCCACGACTCACTGGAGAATAGAAGCAGGCTAACGGTAAAACCGCGGAGCGTGGCTGCTTATAATGTAATTTGTTTTATATCTTTCCAAGTTTTCTAACAAAAGACAAACAAGCAACACATAAACTATTTTATTTTTGTATTCCAAATGTATTCTTTGATATTTCACAAAACATAATTCTTGTTATTCAGAACACCACTATAGTCTCTTCCGTGACCGAATTTACACACTCCAGTACTTTGTATACCTCAACCGTACAAACTTCAAGGTCGCTCACGAATCAACAAGCTTTCAAACCCGCATAATAACTGAGATTCCCTTTTCAATATCTCCCGAAGGTACTGCTCAAAACTGACAGATGTACTAAACTTCTAACCCTTTGTGTGTGTGAGTGTACCTTAAAGTAGCGTTTTCCGCCGGTAAATACCTACGGAGGTCGTTAAGAGCAATATTTTTCGTGCCCGTAGTGTAGCTTCCTGTGCTTGCATTTGAATTTAAACTGTGCATTTTTATTCTTTTGGTATTTATAAGTATTTTGTACGTATCTTAACTACTAGGTTTATTATATACTTGTTTACAAGTGAAGAGGTTATTTCATATGTCTTAAGGCTTTTTCTATCGTTAATTAAGGGTTTTGATTTATCGCGCTAAACATATACATATAAGTTTTTTTCAACCTACACTGCCAAATTGTTGGACAAAGGTCTCATCAATTATTTTCAAGCATTCTTGTCGATAACGTGTTGTTCCAGGAAGTGGTATTGAATAATAATAGTTTTTGTTAAATGTTTTTAAACTTTTGCGATTTGTACACATAATTCATAAAAGACGCGGGTCTCAATCGCGGTACAATTTTAAGGCAAACCATTACCTTTTTAATAATCCGACGTTTCGACATGGGTTACACCAGTTATGGTCACGGATATACTCTTAAATAATTATGAAATAATAATTACAAAATTTCCAATAACCCAAAATATAATAGACAAACATTTTTTTAAGTGGCATATTCCGCACTATTGAATGAATCCCTGTGTTTTCGGGGGATTTTGAATTTTCTTATATTTGTCACTTGTCCACAACTCTTTATATGATGATATCTCCACAAACATATACTCTCAGATAATACCTAATAATATGAAGTAAACAAAAGTCTGTTTGTGTGTGTTTGCCAAAGTTCGAGCTATTCGACACCTGTGATACATTGTGATCGAACTGTTTATTTGGGGAATTGAACTTAGTTATCTCGACAGTAATACACGTATTATTTGTTGAGTTTCTGTGGTAATGCTTCGAGTATATTTTGGCAAGGAAAATGGTGTTTACCAAAATGTTGTGTTATGTATTGTGTTTAGATATAGCGCGGAAGAGATAATTGAATAATAATAATTAGTTAGTCACTGAGTGAATTACTTAGTCGATGAGATGTTTCATAATATCGGACTTCATGATCTTGTGGTTCGATCCCCATCTATTGCCCTACCGACGTGAACCCACTCGTAACACGAGGGGTTAACAAGAATAATACTAGCGGTAGGTATTTGGTTCGCTTTAAATCTTGGAGGTCATGGATTCCATGCCCACGCCGTACAAGAAATATTTGTGTAATTTCTAAGATTTCTTTTCGGCTCGGGATGGTTGAGGGACTACCCTCCGTGCCTCAGAAAGCACGCTATGCCGTTAGTGATTCCCGATTGTTATAACATCATCTATAACAATCGTATACCAGGGAATGGGCTGCAGCGTTTCCTTGGGTGTTACAACATCATACTGTGGTCACCGACCCGCTTGCCAAGCGCGGTGACTATGGCAAAAATCCCCCTTCGGGTGGAGGCCCATGTTCAGCAGTTAATGTCATAGGGGCTGACGGTGATGATGATGATGATATCTATCCACTTTGACCTTATTACAAAACCATGTTTTACCAATAACCGCAGCCCAACATAATACTATGTTACTACTCAACACATATTCTGTACATCTCAGACCCTCTTTGTACTTAGTGATTGTGACAACACTTGTCCTTCGAAGACCCTTCGACCCCTACAATCTTCATTACTTAACGTCGTTACTTAAACTTGATTTCAAATCGATAGTACTTAAAACCTTTGATCATGTTGGTTTTGAAGATAAAACAAACAAACATACTATATATTTTGAACCAGACATTTTGGATGCCGTGTGGTTTCCGGCTCGACAACCTCCGTAGCGTAGCGGTATTTGGCTCGCTTTAAATCCCGGAGGTCGGTCGATCTTTGTGTAAATTCTAAGATTTCTTTCCGGGTCTGGTTGGCTGAGGGACTACCCTGCGTGCCTCGGAAAGCCCGTTAAGCCGTTGGGCCCGATTATTATAATATCATCTATAATAATGGTATATCAAGGAACGGGCATCAGCGTTTCCTTCTGTGGCATTATACATAATACTGCGGTCACCAAACCATCTGCCAAGCGAGGTGACTATGGCAAATACCCTCCCTCGGGAGGAGGCCCATGTTCAGCAGCGGACATTGTACGGGCTGATGATGTGGTTTCCGGGTTAGAATAGACCACACTATATCTTTCCGTGGGTTTTGTCAGAAATGACTAAGGGACATTCATCTGATGGAAAGGCATCAGCATCTATCAGATTGAGGCTACTTACCATCTTATTGCGATCGCCACTCCTCCTGCCAATCGTGGTGTTTATGGCAATATTACCAATTTGTAGCGAATTGTTGGATCCAGTCAATGGTCATCAAGGGATATCCCTCAAGGACCCTGAAAAATACCAACTATATTTTGCCGGAAACAAAGCAATTAACTGCAAAAAAGTCACTCGACTGAAACTGAAATTGTTAGGTTTATTGCATGAATGGTATTACAAAAGTTGATTACCATTCTCACGGGACCCATACATTAAATCCGCCTAGGTAAAAAAGTCCTATGGGACTTCCCAGGCATAGTCTACCGCTATGCTCAATTTCATCCAAGTATGTTCTTCAGTCCTGGTGTGATTCATTTCTAAGCAATCATATCTGTCCAATCATACTTTCACATCTAATAATATTTTGTCGAAAACATTATCTAAATTTTGCCGAAAACAAAGAGATTAAGACCGCAAAATAGCCACTTGGCTGAAACTGAAATGGTCGGTTTAATTGCAAAAAATACGTTACAGAAGTTGTTTATCATTCTTACGTGAACAATACATTGTCCGCGGATAAAAAAGCTTATGGGATTTGCCAGGCATAATCTACAGCTGTGCTAAATCTCAAAAAATCTAAAATCCATTCAATATTTTTTAATGTTATTGAGTTCAGTCAGCCTTTCATATCTATATCTATACTAATATATGAAGCTGAAAAGTTTGTTCCTTCGTTTGCTTGAACGGTCTGAGTTGAAAAAATATTTTGGTATTAGATAGCCAATTTATTGAAGAAGGCTATACGGTATATTTAATTATGAAGTTCTTCGGGAACTGGAGTAACGTGTGTTAAGCCCCACGGAAGCTAGGTAGTATACATTTGTAAGTTTACTCGTAGTAATGTAAACCCTATTCGTCTGGCATGTCCCACTTAATACTAAAATAACAAGATCATCATCATTTCAGCCGTAGGACGTCCACTGTTGGACAAAGGCCTCCCTTATAGATCTCCAGTTGTTGCACCGTGATCCCGCGGCCTTAACCAGATCATCCGTCATTTAGTAGGTTGGCGTCCTACGCTACGGTTGCCGATCCGCGGTCTCCATTCGAGAACTTTTCGGCCCCAACGGCCATCTGTTCTCCGTGCTATATGGCCTGCCCATTGCCACTTCATCGAACTAATCCGATGGGCTATGTCGGTAGCCCGCGTTCTTCTACGTATCTCCTCATTTCTGATTCGATCTCGTAGAGAAACCTCAAGCATAGCCCTCACCATAGCTCGTTGAGCCTGTTCATAAGGCCTGTAGTTAAGCAAATAACAAGATAGATAGTTAATATCCCATTTATATTTTCCACAATATAATTACCACTTCCATAATATTTTGTCAAAAATAGCATCTATATTTTGCCGAAAACAAAGCGATTAAGACCACGAAATAGCCACTCGGCTGAAACTGGAATTGTTGGTTTTATTGCATACATAATTTTCATTTTCATACTGCCCGAAGCGCTGTTTTAATATAATGCAAAAGTTATTATACAGAGTGATTTTCATAGCTATAAATAAGAATGTTTCTTGTGAAGGAAATTATTCTAGTCAGTAGCTTTTTAATTAGTGGAATACGTTATAGTTTGTTCATTTTGTGAGATTTTTATACGTGGAGATAGATGTGTTTATTTATAAATGCATGTTTTTTAACTGAGATGGTTTGGTCACGTGGAAAGAATGGATGAAGAAAGATTGACAAAACAGGTATACATGGCGAGTAAGTGTGAGTGGAACAGTCAGAAGGGGAAGACCTCGACGAACATTCTCTGACCAAATCGGAGACATCCTCGCAAAAGGTCAGATAAGATCCACCCCAAACCGACGTGCTTTTATGATGAATGTGAAGCGAAGAGTATAAATGAAGCGAAAGATGTGTGTTATGTAGGCATCGTAGCAAGTGGAGGTCCATTGTCTCTGCCTACCCCGCTGGGAAACAGGCGTGAGCTTATGTATGTATGTATGTTTTTAACTTTCATTACACATAAGAGGCCTTGATACAATAGCTTGGGGTAAACTGTTCTATATAATATTATAAAGAGGAAAGATTCGTGTTTTTGTGTGTATGTTTGTAATGAGTAAACTCAGAAACTAATGTGCCGATTTCAAAAAATATTTTACCATTGGAAAGCTACGTTCACCCTGAGTAATATAGATTATATATAATTATGAAGTTCCTACGGTAACAGGAGTTACGCGGGTGAAACCACGCGCGAGAAGCTAGTAAATACATAAAAAGACGATGGTTATACTCGTAGTTCAATATTCGTGGAATAGTAACTTTGGGCTAAAGTCGATTTCGAAACATTCTTCATTAGTGCTCCGCTCCTATTTGCTTTATAGCTTTAGGCAATCCTAAAGCTATAAATGGGCTATGTAACACTGATATTTCTTTTCAAATCGGACCTGTAGTTGCTGAGATAATCGCGTTGAACCAAACTAACTCAATAGCTTTAAAATACTAATATTCATTTATGGTTGGTAGTAAAGAATAATGACAAAACGCAAAATGTGTACTTGATATCATTCATATTTAATTTGATAAACTATTTTAACCTTAATGTTATATACTAGGCTTAAAACCATTTATTAGAAAATCCTATACGTAACTTTAACAGAAACTGGAATTAAAGAAAGGATTTTAACTGTCGCAATTGAGAATCGAACTGAGGTCTTCAATTCCTATAGTTGTACATATTACTATTAAACCAAAATATTATTTATCTACACATACATCAGACAACCTCCGTAGCGTAGCGGTATTTGGCTAGCCTTGAATCTCGGAGGTCGTGGGTTCGATCCCCACACCGGACAGAAATCTTTGTGTAAATTCTAAGATTTCTTTCCGGGTCTGGTTGGTTGAGGGACTATCCTCCGTGCCTCGGAAAGCACATTAAGCCGTTGGTGCCGATTGTTATAACATCATCTATAATAATCGTATGTCAAGGAACGGGCAGCAGCGTTTGTTGTGTGGTACAACATAATACTGCGGTCACCAACCCGCCTGCCAAGCGTGGTGACTATGGCAAATACCCTCCCTCTCGGGAGGAGGCCCATGTTCAGCAGTGGACGTTATACGGGCTGATGATAATGATGATGACACATACATATACATGTATTCATATGACTCAATTTGGACATAATTAAATTGGCTTCAACATTTTTTATTGAAATGAGAGCTTCATTTTGTATTCATTGTAACTCGCTCTGTAGTTAATTGAAACCGAACACAAAATTTATAATATTTTAACTCCTCTGTCTGGTCTTTTTATCAGCACTGATAAAAACTTGTCAGATGAGATTAAAAAAATAATTCATCATCATCATCATTTCAGCCGTAGGACGTCCACGGCTGGACATGGGCCTCCCTCATGGATCTACAAAAAAAAAGCTCAATAAACATGTAAAGTGGCACCTCTAAGTTGTGGTCCTAACGCCATAAGGGTGCCCCTAGTTGTATGTCACTTAATTGTATGCTTTTTAATTTTTAATGTAAATATGAAATTATTATGAGTAGAGTAATTAATGACACACGGACAAACGGAGTACATTGTCTGTAATGTCCTACAATTAGCAGCACTCACAGGTTGCACTTCCTAGTTATAGTTACCTAAGTAGTTTTATTTATAGAATAAGAATAATAACCTATTAATTATATTTCTATTTCATTGTGATTTTGACAAGTACAATAGTGTATGTAAATGCCTAAGTGCTGAATAAATTCATTATTTCATTAAAAAATAATGCATCATCATCATCAGCCCGTGTAACTTCTACTGCTAAACATGGGCCTCATCCCAAAGGAAGGTATTTGCCATAGTCACCACGCTTGGCAGGCGGGTTGGTGACCGCAGTATTATGTTGTACCACACAAGGAAACGCTGCTGCCCGTTCCCTTGTATACAATTGATATAGATGATGTTATAACAATCGGGACCAACGGCTTAACGTGCTTTCCGACACACGGAGGGTAGTCCCTCAGACCCGGAAAGTAATCTTAGAATTAACACAACAAAGATTTCTTGTCCGGCATGGAGATCGAAACCACGACCTCCGTGATGTAAAGTGAGCCAAATACCGCTATGCCACGGAGGTTGTCAAAATAATCACTAAAGATAATTTATACTTATCAGCTATTGTTTTAGTCGCGTTAGATTACTGTAAGTTCTTCTCCAGGAGTTCACATTCGTTGTATGTTTTTGGTTTAACTTTCGCTTTAAAGGTGCAAGTTGGAAGCGGGCGACGTGAGGCGGAGGCGGACGACGTGTCGCGGTGACACTACTGGTTTGTATGTATTTCTATGAAACGCGTCGCTAGCTTCATGTCGCTGACTGTGAAGGGAATTTCATAGAAATACATACAAACCAGTAGTGTCGCTGCGACACGTCGTCTGCTGCTGCCTCATGTCGCCCGCTTCCAACTTGCACCTTAAGTGTTATGTAAAATATATTTTTTGGAAATCTTAATTGAATAAGAGAGCCCTCCGTTACCAAATCTATTTCATATAGTTTCTTTAAGCCCTTGGTCAAGGGTCACCCTATATAAATTTACTCAGAATAGGTCTTAAGTATGGGACGTGTCTTCTCTCCTGTCAAACATTCTGTAGATATGGCCAGTCTACTGGAACTCCAGCTTAATAATCTGCTACATTTCTAAATCTCTTATCGGTTCGTTTCCATCTATTTTGTGATTTGTTTTTTTCATTTTCTTGACTAGCATTGCAGGGTTTATGTAGGTCATCGCAGATACGAATCATTCTGAGTTTATACCTGATCGACAGCAGTTATCATCCTACTAATATAATAAACTCAAAAGTTTTTTAAGTATGGATAGATGGATGTTTGTTACTCTCTCACGCAAAAACTACTGAATAGATTTGGCTAAAAATTTGCACGCTGATAGTTTATATGCTGGATTAACATATAGGCTACAAAATATAACGCTCCGACCCACTGGAGCAGAGCAACGTGGGTAAAACCGCGGGGCGCAGCTAGTAGACTATATAATCGCCTGCAGAACATGGAGAATCATTTACACGTTGCTTACACTAAAATAACTGCAGTAGATACCTAGTTTTAGTCTGCAAGAAGACCCCAGAAAAGCGTCTACCGCCTGGGACTTATAAATGCAAAGCGATTTCCAAAGGATAGTAGCTCAATCAACTAGACCAGGAAATAATTTGATTTTTCAAAGACTTTATACGCTTCGGAATCGTGGGTCGTATCCACAATCAGTGATCAAGAATCATGCCGCTAGGGATATAAAGGCTTCTCAGTTGGGGCGCATTGGATCCGGTCGTAGCATTAAAGCGCGTACGTCGTTATATGCTCATGGTCCACCCAAATAATGACAATTGTTTTGGCATAATATAGACAGAACAAGCATTTTGCGTCGCTGAGAACAATATAAATAAATAATAATAATAATATATAAATAATCAATTTTATGGATATGAATAAATAACATATATAATTAATAAATTTTCAAATTAATGTTTGACTATTTACAAGTGCTTGTAATTGGTTAACGTAAATATTCTATTTTTATTTTTTATTTACAACCGTTTTCTTCATCTATCTTGATAGTAAGTGAAGTATACAGTTATGTTAGTAGCTTGAAGCTTGCTTCAATCTACTAACATAACCGTTTACTTAACATCGCTGTTAAATCAAATTCATTTTCTAAGACATTTAATCAATTTCAAAAATTGAGATTATTAATTTTTGACCATCATCGGCAAGATTACACATTTCTAGTAAAAAAATATAGCCTATGTTACTCAAGGATAATGTAGTATTCTAATTGAGAGAGAATTATCAAAAACCGTTTAGTAGTTTTTGAGTTTATTCGAAACTAGGTTCTACTAGGAAACTACTTTTCCTCTTTAAAATATTAGTAAAGATATAGATAATCATGCTTTCGACGTGAGTTAGAACTGCGAATCAGTTAATTTCATCGTTGATCACCGTTTTAGAAACTGGACGATAAGACTGCTATAAAACCTTTAGAACTCCTCTATAAAAGCGCTACTTATCGGTTAACGTCTTCAATTTAGCTAAAAAATGTCGGACGACACAAAAAGGATACGAGAAAGGTAAAATATACATAAAATTGAGTCATTAAACAGCACTTTGGCTGTAATAAGTACCTATTGTTGCCAAAAATACATTTTCAACTGTGTTGATAAAAATATAAAAAAAAATATCTCTAAAATTATGCTGATTGATTGTTATCTTTAAGTAAATTGGGGATCTCGTTAGCATACCAAGCTTTTAAACAATTAATCTTTATATTTTATTAGGTACATGAATAAAATACAACTAAAAGTAGCTGATTTATAAAATACTACTATTCTAAATCTATTCTACTTGGCAACGTTCCTAGAATGCTGTCAACATTACTCCGTTGAATGGCAATGCTTACCTGCTGTGCATAGTAAAAACCAGCACTCGGAGAACGTGCCGCACTAAAAGGGTCGCTACAAGGTAGCAGTTTAGGTACTTCTATCTGACCCGAAGCACGGCAACGTTTGTAAAATCAAAGAAATTATGCAGGTTGAGTTTTTAAATTTCTCAATAAGGTAACTATTCTAATTAGGAAACTATATAGAATTTTTCAACAAGAACTTTGGTTTGTAAACAAAAATAAAACATTAAATTTAGATGAATGATTCCAAATGTTATCTATTCTATTTACTTATAGATATAATACAACTGTAGAGGTCAAATGTCTGTACATATTTAAAAAAAAAGGCTAAAAACAGAGTCAGGGGGATGTTAGAAGTAAAATAGAACTTTTTTATTTTTTGTTTCTCTGTTCGGGATTATCTCCGAAACTGTTGCACCGATTTGAATGAAATTTTGCATGGTGTTACTTACTTACTACATTACAGTCAACATTTTATTTTTGGTACATAATACTTTTGGTCACAGAAAATTTATGATTTCCCGTGGGATAGTTAAAAACCGAAGGAATAACAAACACCACGCGGATAAAGTCGCGGGCATCAGCTACTTGTATAATAAAAGTGAGGTTTGGCAATTATGAATGAAATTATATATGACTAGCTTCCCGCGCGCGGTTTCACCCGCGTTACTCCTGTTCCCGTGGGAACTTCATAATTAAGTATAACTTTCCAATGGTGAAAGAAGTTTTGAAATCGGCATAGTAGTTTTTGAGTTTATTCGAAACTAGTGTTTTTGTATTTCGTGTTTGTGTTTGTAACACACACGAATTACAAAAACACAAGTGTTTTTATATTTTTTTATTTATATAAATTCCTGAACAGGGCATAGCGGCGCGTGTACGCTTGACCGATTTCGCAATTTTTTTTTTCTTCTTTTATCAAGGGAAGGTTCTTATTTAAGTAAAAAAATTGAGTAGAAAATTAGATACTTAATTGTCAAATTTTTTTTTTGTTTAGTTTTTTTGGACTCTATTTTTTTTATGTTATCCTATGGCGTTTCGTATAACAGTGACAGAACGCTTGCGGCTCTTAGTGCACATCACGGGTAGTTCACGCCTAATATAAAAAGTTCAATTTAATATATAGTTTTAGTTAAGAAAGCACAACGTCTGGCGAATGGTCAAGTAAGAAATATTTTCAAAAATTCTACACAATTTTTCGTTTTATAACGTTTTCAAAATTAAACTACAAATGAGATTTCATTCACAAAGTGCACTTTAAGCTAAATTAAACGCCGCTTCAGAATTGAAAAAACTTTTTAACCAGAATATGTCTTAGATATTTTAATTAATATCATAAATGCGAAGGTACCTCTGTCTGTCTGTCGGATTTCACGCCAAAAGGACTAAACCGATTTAAATAAATTTGATACATTGTTAGTTTAGAACCTGAGAAAGTACTTTTTACAGCGAAAAGAGGGTCTAATTTAAATTATTAAAACTTCCCACTCTTTACTTCATACGCTCAAAGTAACGCGGATGAAGAGGCGGCACAGCTAATAAGAAATATCGCTGATTTACAAGAAGAACGATACCATTCAAATAGAGTAACTCTAGGAAAACGGCTCTTAAAATTTTTAGACATTAAAATATCACAATATCACGACACAATACAAAAAAAGTAAATGTGGGGATAAATTTACTTTCTTTGAATTGTATCATTATTCTTACAAAGCAGCGATATTTTCAAATAATTATACAATTTTTTTCATTTTGCGACGCTTTCAAAATTTACTACAAATTAGATTTAATTCACAAAGTGCGCTAAGAAATTAAACATAAAAATTCACGTAACATTTTAAACTATATTTTATTAAGGTAAATTAAAAGCTGCTTCAGAATTGAAACTAAACTTGTTACAGCCAGACGCTGCCATATTTAATCAGAATGAGCCTTAAATTTTTTATTTTATACTAATATAAAAAGAGAGGTTTTTAATTTTGTTTGAAGATACTTGATCATCATCATCATCATCAACAGCCCGTTTACGTCCACTGCTGAACATGGGCCTCCTCTTAACAGACCTTGGCAAGCCAGGATCGTAGAGGGATATTGCCATAATTACCACGTTTGGCAGGCGGATTGGTGATCGCAGTAAGATGTAAACCTTGAGCTAATAGATGCTGCTGCCCATCCATTACCCATATGTCCCTTATTCGCCTTTTACGACACCCATGGGAGGACATGGGGTGGTCTATTCTAAGCCGGAAACCACACGGCGGATACTTGATAAATATACTTAAAACCGGCAAAAATTTTATTTTTTATTTTTATTGAAGTTTACTAGCAGAGTTTTTGCAGTCTACTAGTATTCTTGTTAACCCCTCGTGCTAAGATAAAATGCTTGTGTTACGAGTTGGTTCATGTCGGTATTCATGGGTGGGGATCGAACCGGCGACCACAAGATCACAATTCCAACGCCCTAGCCATTGGGTTACGGTCGCTTTATAAATTATGCTGGAATACGTTATATTTTTCGAATACTGACAGATACTTCAATTTTAATAAATAAAATTTAAGTGTTCAGTGATTTTACTGCCTAAGCGCACAATAAGGTGTGACTTAGTTTCTGATGCAGCTAATATTCATCTTCGTTTAAATATATAAAGCTGAAGTGTTGGTCTATTTGCTGATAGTGCTTATCTCAGAAACTACTGGGCCGATTTGAAAAAATATTTCAGTGTTAGATAGCCCATTTATTGAGGAAGGCTATAAGCTATATTTCATTATGAAATTCTTATGGGACGGTAGTTACACGGGTGAATTCGCGCGCGGAATGAGGTATATAAATTAAATTAATGGTTTTTTGTACATATTTATATATGAAATAGCGTTATCAGTCTCATTTTAATCATCGGACGTAACATTTTTATGGTAAAATAAGATTTCTTTTCGGGTCTGGTAGACTGGTTCGGACTAGCCACCGTGTCTCGGAAAGCACGCCATCCATTGGTTCCAATTGTTATTAAACCATCTATAGCAATTAAATACCAGAGCATTGGTAGCAGCGTTTTACTATTATGTTAATAGATAATACTGCGGTCACCAGCCCACCTGCCAAGCTTGGAAACAGTGGTAAAAACATTTCTTCGAGAGGAGGCCCATGTTAAGCAGAGGGGGCAGAGCTTTATACGGGCTCATGATGGTGATGATTTTATAAGTAACTAGCTGCGCCCCGCGGTTTTACCCGCGTTACTCTGCTCCAGTAGGTCGGAGCGTGATTTTTTGTAGCCTTTATGTTAATCGAGCTGATTATCTATCCCCGTGCACAGTTTCAGCCAAATCCTTTTAGTAGTTTTTACGTGAAAGAGAAACAAACATCCATCCATCCATCCATAATTACAAACTTTCGCGTTTATAATATTACTAGCGACCCGCCCCGGCTTCGCACGGATGCAATGCTGTTGTATCATACAACCTTCCTCTTGAATTACTCTATCTATTAAAAAAAACCGCATCAAAATCTGTTGCGCAGTTTTAAAGATCTAAGCATACGTAGGGACGGACAGACAGCGGCAAGCGACTTTGTTTCATACTATGTAGTGAGTAGGATTATTAGAATAAAATGAGAAGTAAACCTAGCTACACAAAATACGGTACTTATAATGTTAACAACGAGTATTTTTTTATCTTCACATAAATATGTTTTCAATTTATCGATATGACATCGCAAAACAACCTACTAAAACTCAACAGCCATACGCTTGCCAAGAATGCGAAACAAAACTTTACCAATATGCGCTGGTATTGAAATTTTGTGCCATATTGTGTTTTTAGGGTTCCGTAGCCAAATGGCAAAAAACGGAACCCTTATAGATTCGTCATGTCTGTCTGTCTGTCTGTCCGTCTGTCTGTCTGTCTGTCTGTCTGTCTGTCTGTCTGTCCGTCCGTATGTCACAGCCACTTTTTTCCGAAACTATAAGAACTATAATGTTGAAACTTGGCAAGTAGATGTATGTTGTGAACCGCATTAAGATTTTCACACAAAAATAGAAAAAAAAACAATAAATTTTGGGGTTCCCCATACACAGAACAGAAACTCAAAAAAATTTTTTTTATCGAACCCATACGTGTGGGGTATCTATGAATAGGTCTTCAAAAATGATGTTGAGGTTTCTAATGTAATTTTTTTCTAAACTGAATAGTTTGCGCGAGAGACACTTCCAAAGTGGTAAAATGTGTGTCCCCCCCCCTGTAACTTCTAAAATAAGAGAATGATAAATCTAAAAATAATATATGATGTACATTACCATGCAAACTTCCACCGAAAATTGGTTTGAAAGAGCTATTGTAAGTAGTTTTTTTTAATACGTCAAAAATCGTAAACCGCAATTTAGCTTTCATTCAATCAACTCGAATATAAAAATATAAAATAACATTTCATTTCATAAACATACGCTTTTTTATTTATTCTTGATATCAAAAATAGGTACGCACTTGTAACTGAAACGGAACCCTTCGTGCGCGAGTCCGACTCGCACTTGGCCGGTTTTTTTCAATATTCGCGCCGCCGCGCCGCGTTACCTGAATAGCGTGTAATATTAAAACTTCTAAGATAACCAAACATATACGCGGAGAGAGCTACACTTTCGTAAAGTATAGGAATTTCAATAAAACTTTTGATCGAATTCACATGACAGTGTCGGGTTTTAATTCAGTTTAGTTTAGTTTTGAATGCGGTACCTTTGTCGTATACTTATACTAGCGACCCGCCCCAGCTTCACACGGGTGCAATGTAGATGTAATATACATAAACCTTCCTCTACACAAAACCATCACATCAAAATCCGTTGCATAGTTGTAAAAATCATACATAGGAACATACATACAGCGGCAGCGCCTTTGTTTTATGCTATGTCGTGATTTATATCATACGAGCGAATCTTAGGGCTAAAGCTAAGCTTATTATTATTAGCCATTAGACTGGATTATAATCTGATGGATTAGAACATGATTGCTTTGTTATAGAAGCTTTGTAATTAATGGAATATTTGTAGTTATCCTCCGGCTATTAAGTTAATTGTATAGCTCAATCGATCTAGAAACATTAATAATACAAGACATAATATAAGTGTATGGAGGCTGGTTTTGTGGAGACGAGTAGCATGTAAAACGAGATTATGCTTAGATCTAGTATTAACATTTTGATTGTCGCTTTTTTTCTTAAAACTATAAATATTCTTATGAACACATAAAAATCCCGCCGCGCTACAGAATCGACATTCAACATTTATTAGATCGTAGCGCCACTGTCGCGTTGCGGGGATGTGTGGCCTTTTCATTTAAACAAACTTTAATATCCTATGTATTTCCTATTCTATTATTTCTTTTCTTTAATTCTTTTTCTTACTAACTATTCTATTCTATCCATAAAATTCACAAACGAGTCAGATCTTGACATAGACCATTACAGGTTTCACAAATAGTTGGTCAGTTTGACTTCCGAGCGTGATTGACACTGGTCAAAAACAATAGACAGACATAAACCAGCCTCTTTTAATTTACTTCTAAGTTAAATATTTAAACAACATTTATTTGCGAGGTTTACTGCGAATGCTAATATACTTTGCAGTTAGTAGGATTACGTATGCTTTGTGTCCAATCACAAACTGACACCTACTGAACATACAACGAGTTTTTTGTATTCTAAACATTTCGAGCGGACTTAATAAAAGATGCTTTGAACACTATGCTACTATTACTTTGCGATCGGATGGCTCATCGCTAAGCAACGGGATTACTCTACTGCACTTATCTACTTCGCTTAACTCTAAAGCAATATAAATCAGGCTTTATGTTGACAGATAATATTTTATTAGATATCATCACATATCACATTACATTGTTCATTCAACAAAAGAGATAGATTTACATATAGTGGAACGTATTTTAATGTATATGTTACGGCTAATAGCCGAAGTGCGGCTACACCTAGTTTTAGCCGGCTACAACTAGGTGCAGCCGACAACTTGCGGTTAAACTTAGGTCAACCTTAATAAGTTCCTATAAGTTCCTCTAAGTTAACTCTAAATTAAACAATACCTATGCAAGGGACAAAAAGGTGTTGGGGTGGTAAAAAAAAAAATAACCTAAACCTAAACCAATGGAGTCGAACAGGGACTTATAAACGCATGTGGCCGACTGCACCTAGTTGTAGCCGGCTAAAACTAGGTGTAGCCGCACTTCGGCTATAAGCCGTAACATATATACAGAGTGTCCCAAAACTCGACGTCAACCCGGAACCGGGAGAAGAGGCAAGTCATGTTAATAAATAATAAAAATATAATATATATAATAAATAAATAAAATATAAAAAAAAATCTAAGTAACATGATTTGAAGATTATAGGCATTTTAAGAAAAACGCAAAAATTTTACACCCTGTGACAGTCTTTTCACTCCTGTTGCTGTGTAACCCTGAATAATGCTTCTCTAAACTGTAATTAAAATTTAGAAACCAGCAGCTCTAGCTTTCATAACAATTGGACTTACTTCTTAGAAAAAAAAAATGCCTAGATTTAACTGACTGCATTTAAAAAAAAAAGGACTACCCGAGTTTGGCAAGTTATGTCAAAAGTTAGCGCATTTAGTAAGGATTCCAAAATAGTATACTTGGTAAATTGTAGCTGCTATCGTGGACATCGTTTTTTTCTAAGAAATAAGTCCTATTGTTATGAAAGCTAGAGCAGCTGGTTTCAAAATTTTAATTACAGTTTAAAGAAGCATTATTCAGGGTTACACAGAAAAAAAAAGTGGGAAAAAGTTATGATTTGTGGCAACAGAAATGAAAAGACTGTCAAAGGGTGTGAATTTTTTACGTTTTTCTTAAAATGCCTATAATTTTAAAATCATGCTACTTAGATTTTTTTTTATATATTTCTCACAACCAGCATGACTTGCCTTTTCACCCGGTTCCGGATGAAGTTTTGGGACACCCTGTATATTAATATGTGTGTTGTAATATATTATATGTACACGTTTATGAGATGAGTTTACTATTATGTGTATTTGTACACTTGTAGCGAACGCTTCACCTATATTACCGACCACTGTACTGACATAAACATATTCATTTACACAATTTGACAATGATGGTGTTAACTGAATTGACGCGGTCGTAGTCCAATGGCTAAGGGCGTTGCGACCATGAGGTCGCCGGTTCGATCCCCACCCATTGCACTACCGACGTGAATCCATTCGTAACACAAACATTTTAGCATATCACTAGCTAGCAGTGTGAAAAACCTTTAGTAATCATAAAAAAATCTTATATCTTTTTGACTGTACCTTAGTTCATTACATATTACTTCACTTATGGTAACGGTAACGTAACTTATGGTATGGTTATTGTAACCACCTATCATCTGGCCTTATGTTAGTTTCTCTCTCTCTCTCTCTCTCTCTCTCTTTTCGTTATACTAAAACACCTATTTCATTTTTGGCCAAACTTTTGTTGATGGTTACTTACTGTTCCATTCAGTTACAGAATTAAATATTTTAATTTGAATTGTGTTATCGAAAAATGTTTTAATTACATAGTTTACATCTGAATTACCACGACGTGGAAGATTCGATACAATAACAACAAACAATTAATTGGTATTCATTCAATTATGTAATGAAAACCACATAATTATCTGATAGGTGGTTCGATAATTTGCGGAAGGATTAATTTGCTACAAATATACACACGTGTGCTCGATTTGATGAACATCGTGGTTAAGTTTGTAAAACCCAATGTTTACTATCGCAACTAGGTCTGCCACCTTTTTTTTTGTATGTATCTATGTATGTAATCTTTGAATTTAATTTTCACCAGTTTCCAGAAGTCTGATTAATTTGAAACTTTTCATAAGTATCAAGGACCGATGACAATGCAATTACTAAAATAAAACTAAAAATAAAAAATAAATAATAGTTTAAAAAAACTAAAAAAACACGCTTTTATAGCTAGCTTTTATTTTATATATATTAACCGAAATCAGAATTTACCACCTCAAAATAAAATTATAATAAAGTTTAAGTTATTAATAGAATAATTCAATTCAGAGTAAAAAGCGTGGGGTGCTTGATAAAGTAAATGTCACAATCATTTTATTGGCCACTATTTATGAGAGGAGAGTTATGAAAAGTGGTAAAATGCACCCCACGCTTTTTACTCTGAATATACCAGTTAGCTATAAAAGCGTGTTTTTTTTGTTTTTTTAAACTGTTATTTATTTTGTTTTATATACTAATTTTTACAGAAAGTTGCTATATATATAGTCATCATCATTTCAGCCGTAAGACGTCCACTGTTGGACATAGGTCTCCCTCATAGATCTCCATGGGCGGGATTTTGCCAATACTCGCCACGCTTGGCAGGCAGGTTGGCGAGCGCAGTATTAGGTGCTTTAGTCCAAGAAGACGCTGCTGCCCATCTTCTGAATTTACCTTGGTCGGGTCCTTCTTCGCCCACGGGAGGAGATGGGGGGCAACATTCTTATTCAACATCTTCATTCGTGCCCGCGGCGAATTTGATATATAGTACTTTTTGGAAATACAGGGAAAAAAGTACACATTTATTTTTCCACGTGTATGATCATACAGTGCTCGATTAAGATTCTGTCCGGAGGCCCCTCTTAATGACTCGAGTCGTTCAACAACCTTATTTTTTTAGGCCTCCACCTATTGTGAAGTAACATTTTTATTGTTTTTATATGCCACGCTTGCTGACGGTGCGGTCAAAATTTTTAAATGGGGTGAATAAAGCAAAAAAATATAGTATTTTTTGTACTATTTGATTTTGGTATAATATATAGTAGGTACATTTGACTGAAACATAGTGCGTACTATATTATAAAGTACGGGTAGCAGTGCCCTAATTTCAACACTCATTACCACAACAAAAATACCTACGCTCCTCTTTGTCATATCGGTAGTCAAAGACTTGTTACGATCTTAACATACCACGTCCACCAGATGAGAAGTCATCTACATTAATAAATCTCCTGATGCATGTCCTTCAGTTTAGGGTACTTTTAACCTGGCTTTTCTTATGAATGTCCTCGATTTGATCGAGGAACGTCCGCCTTGGTCTTTCCTTTCCAATTTTAATTCCAAACAAATATCATTTATATGGCGAATTTTAATAGAAGTCTACTTATCCTTTCATTTATTCTCTCTATATGTCTGAACCAATCTAGTCTGAAATTTCAACAAAATCAATAATTTTATTTTTCGTTTAGTCTACCATTTTTAGAACTCGTATAACGTCTAATGCTGAACATGGGCCTCCTCCCAAGAGAAAGTTTTGCCATACTAACCTCGGCAGGCGGGTTGGTGACCGCAGTACTTTGTCATACTCATAATACACAAGGAAACACCACTGCCCGGTTCTCAGATTATTATTTATTATATACCTATGATGTTATAACAATAGGGACCAACAGCTTAACGTGCTTTCCGAGGCACGGCGGGAAGTCTCTAGCGAAACAGACCTGAAACGAAATCTTAGATTTGACACATAGATTTCTTGTCCAGCGTGGGGATCAAACCCACGACCTTTGTGACTTAAAGCGAGACAATTAATTACGTTTTTTTATACCAACGTTTAGTGTTACAAATTTATTTGTTACGTAACATCTACAAAATAGCCTAAACATAACACCATTCGATCAAAAGAATCCGAATCCTTTTAAAATATCTCTCTAAATAAACAGTTAGAACTTGCACAACATAGAAATTGCAATTTGAATTGGTTGCGCTTTTTTCATGAACTGCTTTTACCAAAGATTCAAAAGGAAATGGAGGAGTTTGTAACAAATCAATCAATATGAAAAGCTATTAAACTTTTCTACTACCAAGTTTGAGAGCACTTCTCACTCTAAAGAACATATTAAGCCTTCCTCCACAATTTTCATATGAAAGTTTTCGAAATGTCTTCGGAGACAATTTGTCCCAGGCTTTTTGGTGTAAAACCTGGCAGCATGCCTAATTCTCTGTTGGACTGCGTCGAATGTACTTATGAGTCAACGATTTTGGAAATTGAAATTTCTTTATTGTGATTGAAATTTTCTTTTGCAATTACTTTAGAAATTGCCTGGGCTATGAATGAATGGTGTTATGTCCATGTTTCATATTGATTAAATTCAGCTCGTGATTGTTTTTTTCGATATTACCTCTTACTTTCTTTACCAGCCTGTCTACTTCTAATGGGTCTCCTCTTTAATAGAGCTTGGTAAGACAGGGTCGCTGAGAAATATTGCCGCAATCATCACGCCTGACAGGCGGATCGGTGATTGCAGTAAGATGGTAGTTTCTTTGAGCTGACCAATGCAGCTGTCTATCCATCAAGTATATGTCCCGTAGTCGCCTCTCACGACACCCATAGAAAGATATGAGGTGGTATATTCTAAGCCGGAAACCACACGGCAGTAAATAGCAATTTCCCGATATTAACTCTTACTTGCTTTATCAACGCATTAGCATCCCGTTATCACCACACTAGATAGGCGAATCAGGGATTTTGAGCTGATAGATGCTGCTGCCCATCCATTAGCTGTATATATATAAGTGGCCTCTAACGACACCCATAGAAAGATGGTGAGGTGAGGGTGATCTATTTTAAGCCGCAATGTAAAATAAAGTAAAACAATTTATGGATACCAAATATCATCCTACTATCCTACTAGGATGGATAGATGGATGTTTGTTACTCTTTCACGCAAAAGCTACTGAATTTATTTGGCTGAAAGTTTGCACGCGGATAGTTTATAAGCTGGAATAACATATTATAGGCTACAAAATATCACGCTCCGACCCACCGAAGAAGAGTGACATGGGTAAAACCGCGGGGCGCAGCTAGTTTAAGATAATTCCATGCGATAGGGTGTAGTAGATGCACATTTAGTTTGGTCATCTATTTGGTTAAGTTAGTAATTCTAGTATCAGTACAACAATTTCTCTGATCGAGTAATAACATTGAAGCTATGCAATTTTTTATCAGTGCAGCCTTTAATCTCCCTAATGTATAAGTAGTGTATCACAGATCCTTAGAATCTTAAGAACTCTATATTCAAACATACATATAATCACGCCTTTCTCCCATGGGGGTAGGCACAAACTACAGAACGCCACCTGCTACGATCCCTACACACTCCTTTGCCTCATCCACGTTCATATATCTGGTCATACACGCACGCCGGTTGCGAGTACCACGGACCTGACCTTTCTGAAAAACATCACCTATGAGGTCAGTGTATGTCCTTCTAGGGCGTCCCTACCCGGCGTTTCCACTCACATCTGCCTTGTAAATACCTATATTCAATTCAAAATTATTGTAAACCTTTCATTCTTTTCCAGGACAACCCTGATAACCAGTTCAAGTCGATACCTCTAGGGCTATGGTGGGCCATCGTGACGATGACCACCGTGGGGTACGGTGATATGGCCCCAAAGACATACCTGGGGATGTTCGTGGGGGCACTCTGCGCGCTGGCGGGCGTACTGACGATAGCTCTGCCTGTTCCAGTCATCGTGTCCAACTTTTCAATGTTCTACTCTCATACACAGGTAAGTAAGACTTAAGTTATTAACTAACAAAATATGATAAGGAAAAATATTGTTTAAAATAAAAAGTACCAGTTTTGTTTTAGACAAAAAAAAGCGTTAATCACGATCATAAGGACAAATTCGTAATCTTTTATTGCTATTTTTTAATTAGCTGTACGTTTTAATAAAAGATAAAAAATATTCTACACTTATGAGTAAAGCTTACGCGAAGAGAGGTTTTCTCGAGAATACATCTTTGTGAAATACCGATACCAGATTATTCAATAACATTGATCAAAGGTACAATAAGTTAAAAGTTGAGTTCAGTTGCTGAAACATGAATTTAAATAAACCGGCCAATAGTGTGTCGGGCACGTACATGAAAGGGGTAGCCATGCATATGTATGCCTATTTGGTTTTAATTATTAAAGTTACATTTCATACTTGTGTGGTTACATACAAATTACAAAAAAAAATGATAAAAAGGCTAAATATAATTTGCACCACGATTTGTTTTGTGCTTTTTTTTCTAAGTATTAACATTTATCGGAATTAAAAGTAATTTCCCTGTTGTTCACCATATGTAGTTATTATAACGATAGCCCATCGACATCTAAAAAATATTTTTGTCATGGATTTATCGATGCATCAGTCCTGGCGCGCGTCGCCACTGACAGGTGACAGAGTGGCTTAGTGAGTGTCGGATCACAATTTACGACCAGTGTTGTTTTGAATGTTCTGACACGGGAACTACGACGTTTGTTATGAGCATTGTACGGTCAACCGCAAAAGTGATCTAAATCGGATAATTGAACATTCATTTGATAAAAAGTGAAATAAAACCAATGTAAGTATATAAAAAATCAACGCATTTCCTGTAGCCACACCAATTGTCACACTGGTGTAGCTATGAGGAAAATCATTTCCATATTTGCCATACCAATGTAACCAACAGTTACCTATTATAGGTATTCCTCGTTAGGCATTTTAGGCAAAGTGCTGGTATGGTGGTCTCACCAAACTGGTTTGACCAACACGAATACCTAATTTTAGGGATTCCTCGTGGCATTTTATGTGAACTAAGATATCTGGAGGTCACTGATTTCTATGAATAAAGATTGCGGCAAGAAGTGCTATCTACGAACAAAGATTTCTGTCCATAGTTCTATCTATAGACGGGGATATCTACGAACAATATTTTTTGTCAATAAAGTTTACGGTGAAACGTAATGTCTTGGAATAGAGATTTACGTGTTTCTGTTTTCTTTCACGCTCTCATCATAATACTAAAGAATTGAATCCTACTAATAAACCCGAAAGTTTGTATGAATGGATGTATGCATGTTTGTTATTATTTTACGCATAAAATACCATAGCGATTTTGCTCAAATTTTTAACAGGGATTGTTCATAAGCTAGGTTTCACTACATAGTATAAAACAAAGTCGCTTTCTCTGTCCCTATATCCCTATGTATGCTTAAATCTTTAAAACTGCGCAACGGATTTTAATGCGGTTTTTAGGGTTCCGTAGCCAAATGGCAAAAAACGGAATCCTTATAGATTCATGTCTGTCTGTCTTTCCGTCCGTATGTCACAGCCACTTTTTTCCGCAACTATAAAAACTATAATGTTGAAACTTGGTAAGTAGATGTATTTTTTGAACCGCATTAAGATTTTCACACAAAAATAGAAAATAAAAACAAAAAATCTTTGGGTTCCCCATACTTAGAACTAAAAATCAATTTTTTTTTTCATCATACCCATACATTTGGCGTATCTATGGATAGGTCTTTGATGATATTAAGGTTTCTATTGTATTTTTTTTTCTAAACTGAATAGTTTGCGCGAGAGACACTTCCAAAGTGGTAAAATGAGTGTCCCCTGTAACTTCTAAAATAAGAGAATGATAAAACTAAAAAATATATATGATGTACATTACTATGCAAACTTCCAACGAAAATTGGTTTGAACGAGATCTTGTAAGTAGGTTTTTTTTAATACGTCATAAATCGTAAACCGCAATTTACCTTTCATTCAATCAACTAGAATATAAAAATAAAAAATAACATTTCATTTCATAAACATACGCTTTTTATTCTTGATATCAAAAATAGGTACGCACTTGTAACTGATACGGAACCCTTCGTGCGCGAGTCCGACTCGCACTTGGCCGGTTTTTTTTTATAGATTGAGTGATTCAAGAGCTAGGTTTATATGTATAATACATTAGCGTTGCGCCCGTGCGGAGCCGGGGCGGGTCGCTAGTAAAGAATAATATAAAGAATGAAATTACTTCATCAGCCCGTTTACGTCCACAGCTGGACATGGGCCTCCTCTTTAACTGACCTTGGCAAGTTAGAGTTGTTGAGGAGTCCTCTCCTGGTGGTATGAGTAAGCATACCACCGCTATGGATAGGGCGAGTCCCACATATTATCCCGCCAGCACGCGGATACGCTGCAGCGGCGGCGGCGCGGCGGTGGGAATGCGTAAATGTAATAAAACCGGGACAAAAAAAAACGGTTGTTGAGGAATATTGTCGTTATTACAATGCTTGGCAGACGGATTGGTGATCGCAGTAAGATTGGAGTATCTTTGAGCGTAGTCGCCTTTACTTTACTATAGAACGAATGCACTGGTAGCTGAGTGGCAACGGAATTGGCTTCTGAGACTTGGTGATCTAGGTTTGATTCCTATCCGAGTCAATTATTTGTGTGATTGTTGTGCTTTGTGTCCGTGAATAATATGTTTGTTAAGTCCTTCGCAGGTATTTATTTCCTCAGTGCAGTAGTAGTCTTTTTTAACAAAAACAAAATATTGGGTGGTCTATTTCTAACCCAGATACCACACGGCGAAAATAACATATGATATGATTCAGAATACAGTCATAAGTCACATCCCCATACAAACAATCTTCGGAAACTAGAAGCGAGAAAGTTGTTATATTCTTTCGTACGTGACAAAGAGTTTTATTAGCTTTACTACAGTATACTTTTATATAGAACTAGCGGCCCGCCCCGGCTTCGCACGGGTGGTCTTTTATACCCTACCCCTGCCCTACCCTAACCCTACCCTACTCCTACCCTGCCTCTACCCCTACCCTACCCCTACCCCTACCCTACCCTACCCTACTGAATTCCTGAAAACCTGAATTCGGTACACCCACTAAATATATTAGATGAACATTATTACACTGTGATTTTTATTATTACAGGCTTTTATTTAACTTGCGATGTTCGTATGTAACTAAATATGTAAGTAAGTTGTCTTTCATAATTTACAAACCATCTCTCAACCACTTGCTAATCCGATTGAGATTAAATTTGCCAACAAGGTTTAACACATTTAAAATAATTATAAGAGTCTGAGCATGGTAAATTCATATTAAAATAAATCAACAATCCATTGTTTTGATATGCCGCGCTGACGGTGCGGTCAAGATTTTTAAATGGGGTGAATTTTGGTTAAACAAAAAAATATAGAACTTTTTGTAGTATAATATTTGTTTATAATATATAGTACATTTAACTGAAATATAGTACGATACTATATAATATAGTACTGATGGCAACCCTAGGTGCTAGTACCCACGAGAAGAGGATCCTACCCACTTAAGCCCCCGGGTACTCTTCCGACTGCCACTGGTGAGGGGCCCATGTACGTGCTTTGTGTTCCGGAATTAAGTGTTTGAAAAGTCCCCAACACAGGGACTCATTTCTTTAGGACGAGAGTAGTCTTTTCAATTAAACAAAAATCACACTATACTCGACTGATGGCGAACGCACAGCCGAAACTGCTGATTGTTGAGACCTGAAACTTGGAACTTTATATTTTATATATGAAATAGGCATCCAGTAACAAAATAATTTAAAAAAATCAATCCCTAATAGCATAAGTTTTGAGGCAAAGTCATGGGCAATATTTAATTTACTTTTAAATGCCTTGAAAAGCTGCTTGCTGTCTTGGAATTTAATTTTAACATTGGCGCATCGTTATGATATTTCGTTTTATACGCTGAAATTATTACGTAAAACATATACTATTTCAATATCAGTAATGGAAGAAGTAATAAATTCTGACGCCGATGGATATTGCAAATTGGAATACATTTTTTTCTGCCAGCCATTTCTGTAGAACAAGGTCACAAAAATTCACAGTAGATGTTATTCAGTAAGAAGATAGCACTATCTTTCTCATATTATATTGACACGTTACAAGTGCCTATGGCCCCCATATAGCGGCAGTAGCTCAATGGCTAGGGCGTTGGACTTGCTATCTTGTGGTCGCCGGTTCGATTCCCATTTCCCATCCATTGCACTACCGACGTGAACCCACTCGTAACACAAGCACTTTAGCTTAGCTCGAGGGGTTAATAAGAGTACTAGTAGATTGCTAAGTTCTGCTAGTAATATTTAAAAAGGAAAAAAAAATCTTTTTTGTCACCTAAGCTTGTCAAGAGTATTAAGAATTAATCATTAAAAATCAAGAGCTTGGAGAAGGCACTAACATAATAATATGTAATATCCCTTTAGAGCGCATTGGTCGCGTTACTCCAAAAACGACAAATGCGAGTGTGGTGTTGTCCAATCAATGAACCACTTATTGTCATGCCCGAAATGCCCCACATCCTGCACAATACAAGAGCTAGATGAGGCAAATGACCGGGGAATCGCTGTGGCCAAATACTGGTCAAGTTTGATTTATTATAATGAATAGCTTTTCGACTCGAGAAGAAGATGAGCGCATTTCGATTTAGATTTGGCCAAATTTAAATTTCCATTAAACATTCAAGGCTCCGAAATGGCTTTGGATGGTTGGGATGAGATATTAGGCTAGTCTTGGTTTATGATCTTAATCCATCAAACTTGGATAAGTCAAAAGTAATTAATTGTGATATTTATATGTTCTATCAACGTAAGATTATACAGACTAGATTTTAATGGACTATCATAGGCTTGTTTAAGCCTGCCGCTGAATAAGGGCATCCCACCGGACGACTAGGCGCGGCGAGCGGTTTCACCCTTTTGTTGTAGACATTCCTTCAATACGCATCAGTTTTTCCGGAACGCTATAATCTGGACATCTTTAAGGCTAAAGTGAACAGACACTTTCTAGGCAAGCGTGTATCATCTTAGGCCTTATCTTCGCCTTCCATCAAGCGAGATTATGGTCAAACGTAAGCCTATATGTAGTAAAAAAAAAAATCCTCTTGAGGAAGGGTTTTTGACATAGTCACCACGCTTAGCAGGCGGGTTGGGGGCAATAAGTATTATGTAATAACACACACAGAGAAACGTTGCTGTCTGTTCTCTGGTTAACAATTGTTATTGACGATGTGGAAAAAAATAGGGATCAATGGCTAACATGCTTTCCAAAACAAGGACGGTAGGCCTTCAAACAACTAGATCCGGAAGAAATCTTAGATTTACGCAATTTCATGTCCAAAGATCGAACCCATGACCTCTGAGACTTAAAGCGAGATGTTAACCGCTAAGCCAGGTTGATAGTGTCTTTTAAATTAAATGTTTAGTTCACTAAAGATGGTAAATAAAATACAGAAACATCAATCGAGGTGGCCATTTTTGACGTAAAAATGCATGTTATCTCCTAACTCGAACAATAGCTTTGTCACGGACGAACGTTGATTGAATTCATGACGTCACGCGTTCGTTACGTCACTTGTTACTGTTTGCTATTGATGATGTTTTTCCCCGATATATAGAGCCGGTTTCAAATATGTAGGTACCTATATAGATTCTGTAGCTATAATGTTAATGTTAGAAACATTTAATTTAATTTTACAATCTCCGTAGCTTAGCGGTATTTGGCTCGCCTTGAATCTCGGAGGTCGTGGGTTCGATCCCCACACCGGACAGAAAATCTTTGTGTAAATTCTAAGATTTCTTTCCGGGTCTGGTTGGTTGAGGGACTACCCTCCGTGCCTCGGAAAGCACGTTAAGCCGTTGGTCCCGATTGTTATAACATCATCTATAATAATCGTATGTCAAGGAACGAGCAGCAGCGTTTCCTTGTGTGGTACAACATAATACTGCGGTCACCAACCCGCCTGCCAAGCGTGGTGACTATCGCAAATACCCTCCCTCTCGGGAGGAGGCCCATGTTCAGCAGTGGACGTCATACGGGCTGATTATGAATTTAATTTAATTATTATTTCACTATTTTCGTATTATTTTTTAATAATAACTTTGTTTTTGTTAAACACCGATAACCTGCATGCTGGCAGGATGTCGTAGTAATTAAAAAAAAAGATTTTAATTTATAAATTTTTACTAAAACATGTTAATAAAATGTAAAAACAACAATACGTCAAATATTACCGGTCAACTGGGGTTTCTTTGACATTCAGGGTAACATTGACTGTGTAAATGTACTCGTATTTGATGGTAGGAGCATCTTTTTTACACTATATACCCTTTTAAGGTAACAATTCTTTTAATTTCTTATGCACTAGGTGTTTGATAGTAATTTTTGATGCCATACAGCAAATACTTGTCCACATAAGAGTCGTAAAAAGTCCACGTCACACCAGTCAAAGCTCGAACGCCATACATACAAAACACAAACATGGATAGAGGAAAAAATATACAATAATACAAACACAATAAACACCTATGGTAAAAGTTTATCTATAGGTATAAAAATCCTATCCATTAATATGAAATTCCCAAAATCACATCTTTATTATGTACTGTGAAAGTGTGTAAATTGTCTATTATTTATATAAATAATGGATAGTTTCGACTTGAAAACAGTATCTGGAAAATAAAATAAGAAACCTTACTTCTCTTTCTCTCTTAAACCAGTTTGTACGGGTGCGTATATCTGATTGACCGCATTGCTCAATGACCGTAGACCGCAAAGCGTTAATAAATAAAAAGTAGAAATGTATGATAAAACATGATATAATATCAACATCATCATCATCAGCCCGTATAACGTCCACAGCTAAACATAGGCCTTCTGCCTAGGGAGGGTATTTGCCATAGACACCACGCTTGGCAGGCGGGTTGGTGACCGCAGTATGATGTTGTACAACACAAGGAAACGCTGCTGCCCGTTCCTTGATATACGATAATTATAGATGATGTTATAACAATCGGGATCAACGGCTTTACGTGCTTTCCGAGGCACGGAGGGTAGTCCGTCAAGCAACCAGACCCAGAAAGAAATCTAAGAATTTACATAAAGATTTCTTGTCCGGCGTGGGGATCGAACCCACTACCTCCGAGATTTAAAGTGAGCCAAATACCGCTACGCTACGGAGGTTGTTACTCTACTCCAGTGTGTCAAAGCATGATATTTTGAAGCCTTTATTATCTTAATAATGTTATAGTGATTGTTGCATATTCAAAATTTATTATTTATGATACATGTACGTGACGTCTTAAACGGTCGGACGTCATAGTTAGCCAACTAGAATACCAGCGCTACATTCGTACTAAAATGTGTGGATGTAGCATAAATCTGAAGTTAGAACCTATTTATGATTATGTCTGTCAATTGTTTATAACATGATTTTTTTTTTCAAATGTCAGTGTTCTATAAATAATTATTTTTCTTTCTTAATCCAGCTTAAAAACTGACTCAAAATTAGAGTCAAATGCGTTCAGTAGTATTTGCAAGAAAGAGTAATATACATCCATAAAAAAATCCGCGTTTATAATATTAGTAGCATCTGGTCCAAAATCTCGAAAAGAAACGAAAAAAGGACTTTAACTTTATACTTTCTCATAACTTGGTGTAGTCGAAATTCAGCAACAGTATATTAAATCTTATTTCTTTTGAAATTATGGAAGGCGAGGCTGCAATTTGAGGTGTGGTTTTGGTTAATAATTTGCATAAATATTAGCCAGCTTCGCAAAAAGATTGTTGAGATTTTCGCTTGTACTTTTTTAAATACTCTTTTCCTTATTTCAAAATCATTAGCCAGTTTTTTTTGACATCTCCCGTACTACAGGGTTTCATTCATTCATTCACACTACTCCCGTAGTGTGAATGAATGAATGAAACCCTGTGCCGCTGGGACTTTTTTTATTTATTAAATATAGTCTTACGTTTTACCATAATCTCGCTTGATGGAAGGCGAATATAAGGCCTATGATGATACACGCTTGCCTAGAAAGTGTCTGTTCACTTTAGTTTTAAAGATGGCTCTTAGGGACATTCATTTAATGGATACAGAGTACGCTCTCACTTATAAAAACTTTCTACGGTTCACTCAAATAATTGTCGCGGGTAGTAATCGAACCCTGAACACCAAGTCTCAGAAACCACTGCCGTAACCATTTAGCCACCGGTGCAGTCAATTCAAACTGGCACATGTTTAAAATAAACGCTTATTTCTGACAAGTTATTTTTTTTTATATTAATATCTTTAATGTCACAATTAAGGACTATACAAAATTGTAACCATTTTCAATCTATAAATAGTTACTAATATTATAAAGGCGAAAGTTTGTATGTATGGATGGATGGCTGTTTGTTACTCTTTCACGTATAAACTACTGAATGGATTTGGCTATTATAAGCTGGATTAACATCATCATCATCAACAGCCCGTTTACGTCCACTGCTGAACATGGGCCTCCTCTTAACAGACCTTGACAAGCCAGGATCGTAGAGGGATATTGCCAAAATCACCACGCTTGGCAGACGGATTGGTGATCGCAGTTAGATATTAAACTTGAGCTAATAGATGCTGCTGCCCATCCATCAGCCATATGTCCCTTAGTCGCCTTTTACGTCACCCATGTTTCCGGCTTAGAATACTCCACATGGGGTGGTCTATTCTAAGCCGGAAACCACAGGGCAAGATTAACATATAGGCTACAAAATATCACGCCCCGACCCACTGGAGCAGAGTTACGCGGGTAAAGCGGGGCGCAGCTAGTCGATAATATATGTTAGGCTGCCACCCGCAGGCAGTGTGCCCAAAACGCTGGCTCCATTAACCCGCTGGATAGCCAAGCTTATTCGAAATTTGAAATTTAGTCGATTTCTTTATTTATCGAAAATTCGCGCCATCAGCTTTGTAACTACAAACGGGGGGGGGGGGGGGGGGGTATTTTCAGCAGTAGTTCATCATCATCATCATCAACACAGGGATCATCATCATCGTCAGATAATGATGAATGTAAAAGTAACAAGCATGACTTTGGTATCATATGTTAGTGTTTATTTTTCAAATGTTTATTAGCAGAAAAGAAGGGATCATACGGACGTTACTACGTTATTCGGGTTGATGATGGCTTACGGTATGTAACCTCACAATACTTATTTTTATTCATTAACATTTGAACAAAATAAAGAGACAATGGGCTAGACAGGTGGTATTGAACTAACAACGACTTTCGATATCGTACTGAAATAGAAAACCGAGACACAATACATTATCTTGGAATAACTTTCGAAGGCGTTTGACACATATATTTATGACGTTAGCTATGACTTATTATCGTTTTATATACAATTCTTAGTTTAAAGATATGTAACACTTTAATAATAGTTCTTTTTAATCTTGTAATAAAGATTACTTATAAATAATCACATAGGCTAAGAAATCTAAGTCCACTAATATATAAGAGAGCTGAGATTGTTTAGGGTATATTAAAAGTCGTATAAGGAGAAGAACTGCAAATTTTCCCTCCTCCATTGTATATCTGATATGATATCTTACGTAATATGAACCATTGCTGTAACAGCGCTATGACGGAATTATCTCAAGAACCTTAAAATAATTCTGTCACATCATTCGTTAACCTAACCTAACCTAACCTTTTTTTTTGTCTGGGCTAAAATGCATTATGCATCCCCTCGCTGCCGCAAGGACAGACAGACACAAATTGTGTGATTCCTGTTCCTGTTCCAGTCCCTGCGCTGGTGGCACCGGAGAGAGGATATACTCACTAAAAAGCCCCTAGGTGTTCTTTCGCCTGACGTTTGGAAGTGGGGGACCCGAGTACCAGTATAGGACTCTCGCCCAAATAAAAGGGCAAGAGTAACACCTCCCCTTGGGCCTATCACGGCTGTTAAGCTGCCGCAAATATGCCCATTCCTACTCCTGCAGGAACTCCTGAACACAAAAGCGTCCCCGTCTTACACATGATTGTGGCCCCTAGGGAGCAGAATTCAATTTGAAGAATTATTTCAGTGTTAGGTGACCCTAAATTTTGCACCGGGATAGTTTATACTATTAAATGCGTATTGGAAATAAAAGAAAGGCAAAAAAAACATTTATTATGAGCTACGTTTGTATTAATACTACAGAAAGCTACGCTAGTTACGGTGCTACGACGTAGCACATACTGATATCGCCGCGCGCCGTAGCGCTAACGAACGCCTATAAGCATAAAAAATATAATAATATTTTATCATCTATCAAATTGACTTAAAAAACGGAGTAGGTTTCTCAATTCGACCGTATATATTTTTTACGTTTGTGCGCGTATAACTTCGTTGTTAATGAACCGATTTTGATTATTCTTTTTGGTTGGAAAGAAGATATTTCAAAGGTGGTCCCATGATAAGGAAATCAGGGCTTGATGATGGCAGACCAGAGAAATCGAGGGGAACTTTCAAAAATCGTAGGGGCGACTAGTGCGTTTGTTAAGGTTTTTTGATAGTTTCGTTTTTTTATAAAAATAATAAAAAACAAATCTGAATGGCATGGTTTATTTCTTATTCGAAATATTTTTTTTATTTTGCCTGTGTTCTTTTATTTATTTTAAAAAAAAAGTCTTTAGCGCAAAATGTGTTGCCTCTTATTCAAAAATAAAGCTTACCCAAATTGAACTTATTTCTTAAATAAGCGTAAACGTTATGCCAGTTCCGAAAAACGGATTTAAAAGGTCCCGTAAGTTTTAGATTTCACAAGTTATTCGATAGAAAATCGAACTGTAAATATTTATTGAAAGTGCACAGATTTGTGTGAAAACGTCGAGATCTTATTCCCGACGAACGTTGTGGAAATGTGAGAGATGTATTAGTTGTGTTATCTGAGGACAGATCTCGGGTTGTTGATACGTTTACTTTAGAAAACATATGAACCTTTTAGTTACGGTCATTCGGTATAATATATTAATAAAGTTAATATGATGAATAGGGTCAACTCTGGTCTTAAAAGGCCAGGTTTCTTTATTCGGACGGACATTAGCCCCGAGGCTCTTGCTACTTCACCGCGCATAAAGGCAAGCACAGCTCCAGCCTAGATAAATGATTTAAAAACTAAGCAACCTGCGCAAGAGGGTGTCCCTAGTGGGACTTGGAACTCAGCTCATGGTGGTCGCTTGCGGGAATATTGAGGGATTATGGCTTTTAGTTTTTTAGGAGAGTTTTGTGCAACCAGCTTAGAAGAAATACCCTAAAAAGTGAAATATCAGATCGTGGTGTTGTAGTGTGAGTCCGGATTAAATAATACGAGATACTTTAGTACTTAATGTTTATTTACGAGACACGTTAATACAATTTAGACAATCAAACCGGACTGAAGTAAGTAGGAAAGGTATAGTGCATTAACATACCACATATGCATAGCCATACATGTGCACTTACATGACTCTACATCTGTGTGTGTCCCTACAGTGGTTAGTGGAAAATAATCTCTGCCTGTCCCCACGGGGACAGAAAAGACGAAAGAGACGTAATGTGTATTCGTTTAATGGGAACTATATTTTGTAAACTTATTATTCTTGACATTTCTATGACATTTTTTTTACTACACTAATGCGGTTTTTGTATTTTAACATTATTTTTAAAAGTAGTAGATATCCCATTTATCGACGAAGCCTATATGCTATATTTTATTCATATTCATTCATTGTTTTTTTTTGTTTGTTTATTTAAAAAGATATATTGCACACCATATGTATAATAAGTTGTTACAAAGACAAAACCAGTACAAAGTATGGACCCTGTTGGGCACGGCAAGTTAGAAGTGAAGAGGAAGCGATAAATTTATTCTTTAAATATGTAAAAATTATAAAATTATGAAGTTTTCACAAGAAATTCCAGGTGGATGTCGCTTAGACTTTGGCCGGATTCTTGGAAGTTAATTTTAGACCTTTAAGGCATCTTACAATAATGTGTACATTTGTCATTTATCGCACGACAGACTGATTAAAAAATCTGTACGATCAAATAATTTTAACAATGTTTTTAGCTACTTAAGTGATACTTTTGTTAGATTTTGTCTTACACAGTGTAATTTTGACAAGTACTAGTAAAGTACAAGTAGTAGTATGTAAATACTGAAGTGCTAAAGTTCATTATTTCATGAACGGGAGTTAAATGGGTGAAATTTTTGTTGTGTCTTGAAAGGTCTTGTTTTCGTACAATTTCATTGATATTTTACTTGTAAACTTTGCTCTAACTTAATACTATTTTCATTAAAAATTGACCAACAATATTTTATCTTTCAGTTATTATGATTGAAAAATATAAAAGTAAGGTCAAACAATTCACCAAAACAACGTTTATCTTCGAACGATTTTACAAAGGACTAGCATACGCGCGCGATTTCGCCCGCGTAACTCCCGTTCCCGTGGGAACTTCATAATTCTAATATGCGAGCTGTGTGTGTGTAGAATGACTGTTGTTAAGTTGGAAGTATGATTTAGTTTTCGTAGAAACTCCATATTTGAAGTTTGAAGTTAAGATCTTCTTCCTCGATAAAGGGGCTATTGGCTTAACAAAGAAACTGTTCAGCTTTATATATAAGTATAGATATAACTTAAAAGTTTATATTGATGCTATTTGTAGATATAAGGGCTGAAAGTTAAGTTTGATAATGCTATGTTATGCGTTATTTTATAAACTACTAGCGGCCCGCCCCGGCTTCGCACGGGTGGACTTTTATACCCTACCCCTGCCCTACCCTACCCCTACCCTAACCCTACCCTACTCCTACCCTACCCCTACCCTACCCCTACCTACCCTACCCCTACCCTACCCCTACCCCTACCCTACCCCTACCCTACACCTACCCTACCCTACCCCTACCCTACCCCTACCATACCCCTACCCTACCCCTACCCTACCCCTACCCTACCCCTACCCTACCCCTACCCTACCCCTACCCTACCCCTACCCTACCCTACCCCTACCCTACCCCTACCCTACTCCTACCCTAAATATTCAAAGTTTGTGGTAAAATAAAGATAATCTCATGAATGATAACACTTATTTCACGGTTATTTGAACATATTGTGTTCCGAATATTCTACATACAACGTTGTGTTACGATCGTGTACTTATTTATTTTTATGATGTCTATTACCTATCGTTTACGTGTGGCCGTGAGGTTTCCAGCTTAGAATAGACCACCCCATGTCTTCCCATGGGTGTTGTAAAAGGCGACTAAGGGACATGTGGCTGATGGATGGGCAGCAGCATCTATTAGCTAAAGGTTTACATCTTATTGCGATCACCAATCCGTCTGCCAAGCGAGGTGATTATGGCAATATCCCTCTACGATCCTGGCTTGCCAAGATCTGTTAAGAGGGGGCCCATGTTCAGCAGTGGACGTAAACGGGCTGTTGATGATGATGATGATGATGATTACCTATTGTTGCTTAAGTTAGCTGCATAAGTCTCGCATTAGATCTCGGATGTCGTGGATTTGATTCCCGTGCTTTATAAAAGGTAGGTCCCGTTCCCGTGGGACCTTCATAATAAAATATTGTCCATGTTAATCAGGTATAATTTTAAATTCTAATGGTGAAAGAATTATCAAAATCCGAATTTTAGTTTCTGAGTTTACTCGTAAAGAACGTACATACAAAAGTACAAAACTTTCCTAGTTAATATCAATACATATTTGTGTCGAATTAACGATTTCTTTTCGGGTCTGGTTGGTTTTGAGACTACCCTCTGTGGCTTGGAAAGTAAGTTTAGTGGTCACTCTCATTTGTTATAGTATCAATAATAACAATCTTAGACCATGTAACGTGTATGTATTTAGCTAAAGGGATTAACATAAAAATATGACAAAATAACTTTTAATCATCACCATCATCATCATCAGTGGCACCTCTGTTGTGGTCCTAACCTCGTAAGGGTGCCCCCAGGTGTGTGTCACTTAATTGTACGCTTTTATAAATTTTCAATATATACCTATAATAATTAATGGAAATATGAACTAATTATGAGGAATTAATGACACACGGACAGACGGAGTACATAGTCTGTAATGTCCTAATATTAGCAGCACTCACAGGTTGCACTTGCTAGTTATAGTTACCTAAGTAGTTTTATTCATAGAATAAGAATAATAACCTATTAATTACAGTTCTTTTTCATTGTGATTTGGACAAGTACAAGTGTATTTAAATACCTAAGCGCTGAATAAATTCATTATTTCATCATTTCAGTCATAGGATGCCCAGTGCTGGACATTGGCCTCCCTCATAGATTTCCAGTTACTACGGTTAGAAGCGGCCTGCATCCACCGTGACCCCGCCGCCATCTCCATTCGAGAACTTTTCGGCCCCAACGGCTATCAGTTCTCCGTGCTACATGGACTTTTAGAATGAAATAAGATTTCTTTTATCAGTTATCTGTTTTCCACTGTCAGCGCTAAAATTCATCAATTTAAAAATAAACGTAAAGTCCGAAGCGGTGAACCCGTAATGACATTAAAGATAATTCCAAAGAAAATTTCATTTACGCCGCCTCGAAAATAGCTTCGAAGATTAATATTTTTTCCTCGTCGCCTTTAACTAAATCATGATAAATGATGTGGCCATGCCTAGGTGTTATGAGCTAGGAAAAGTAAAAAAAAATATATTTTTCTACCTTTTAAGGTCCCGATATTTTCTTTGCTACTATCATATAATTATGACAATGTATACTTATATAGAAAGATAATGAGTTTGTTTGTTTGCTTGAAAGCGCAAATTTTTAGTAACTAAGAGTTGAAAAATTATTTATGTGTTACATAGCCCATTTATCGAGATAGGCTATAGGCTATATTAAATTATGAAGTTCTTATCGTAACGCGGGTTAAACTCCGCGCAGAAGGCTAGTACTTTATAGATATAGCTGAAGAGTTTGTTTACATGAACGCGCTAATCACAGAAACGATACTTTTCCGATTTGAAAAATTATTTCAGTGTTAGATATTTTTTAATAGTTAATTTAAACGGATACAACACTAATTACATTAATTAACATAGAATAATATTGTAATTATTAAGAAATTAGACATACTTAAACACTAACACGGAATAGTAGACAATCGTACATGACGAGGAAGGACGAACATCGTTGATTTTAATAAGGTGTGACGTCATCATTGCTGACGTCACATTCATCAGGATGGTTCTCTATCGAGGGTTGTTGATCCATAGTAACAGCAAAACTCCATAATATGGTTTTCAAGTTTTATTTCAGTAAATTGAGGAGCTCCGTACAGTCCGGCAGCTCGAGCGAGACTGAATTGCAATCGATCGTGCTATTCGCACGCGCCCGAAGGGCGCGGGTGAATGGCTTCAGGGTCAGAGCCCTATGGCCATGATGTGCAACGCTATCTGTAAAGACAAATAGGTCATTGGAGTGTTAACTTACCGTTAATGTGGCGAACTCGGTGTTGTTGCGTCAGCTGATCCGGCAAGGCGGATCGCTGACCTCGTACTGTGTCTTCACTGGTTGGTGTCAGCTGATCCGGGTGGATCACTGACCTCGAAGTACTCCCGATGATGATGGTGAGCGTGCTTGGGGGCCCAGGCTTCCGGTGGGCGGCTGTGGAGTGGCGCTATGCCTTTGGCAAGCGGGTGACTCGTTCTGTCGGCCCGATCGAACATACTTGTCGCGAGACGTCGGACAAAGTCGTCGAGTCCCTCGTGCTTCAGTCCGTCGGAGATGGTCTTGTTACGTACGTAGTACGGAGCGCCTACGATGGTACGTAACGTCAGGTTCTCCTGCGCCTGCAGTCGTGCACGGTTGCCGTTCGATATGAACGGCATCCATGCTGGAGCTGCGTAGGTAAGCCTGGACCTAATATAAGTTTTGTACAAACCTAGTTTGGTGCGTATGGGCAGCTTCGAGCGAAACAAGGCGCCGAGCTTGCCTCGGGCGCACCTTGTCTTGGAGATCGTGTCCTGGACGTGAGCGTTCATCCTCACTCGGCGGTCGATGGTGACTCCCAGGTACTTGACTGTGGTCAGCCAAGGTACTGCTTGTCCCTGTATGAATTGCAATCGGTCCGCCGGCCGTATTTATACTAAACGAGCGGCTCACAAACAGTAAACAATTTAGTTTGATAATTTTCAAACTATGTGAACAGATAATTATTTCTACAAATATTTCAACGATTTACAAATCATAATTTGATCCTGAATACTTATTTATTAGTCTAGTATTTTATGAACATATTTGTGTTTCTATCAAATCATGCATTGATTCACAATTTATTTATTTTGATGAGACGAGTAATTGTATTTATGTGTTTATCATTAATGAAGTGTTGTTGCTATGCTTATTTTATGTGGTTGCGCCGATACGGCCATTCTGACAGGCGGTGCGCGCTCTGCACCAGCCTCGTTGATTCTCGTCGCGTAATTGTACAATTTTATTTTATTATTTTGCATCTATGATTAAATCTAAGTTCTGTCCTTTGAGTATGTTATTATTTAGACGGACCATAAGTATCTCAACGAACGCGCTTTAGTGCTACCACCGGATCCAATACGCCCCAACTGAGAAGATCCGGCGAAACAAACTCAGTGGAGTTATTCTACTGCCGGTTTCAACGCGGCCTCATCGAGACGATCCAGCGAAACATACTCAGATAGGCATGTCCAAGAAGTTTTGGTCCAGTTACTTTTATTATTTAGTTGGTATTCACAATTTACCAATCGGTTGTCTTTATACGAATTTTATTTACGTTTTCATTAAAAAGCAGATTAAATAATTTATTTAAAGACAGAACTGAATAAATATTTGGGAGTATTATTTTTATTATTACAGATAGTAATTTCTGTGTAAGTCTAGGAATATCAATGCTAATAAGGTGTTGGAAGTTCTCGACGAGTTCTCGGAGGTTCTCGTAGAGTTCTCGGAGGTTCTCGTAGGGTTCTCGGAGGTTCTCGTAGGGTTCTTCGCGAAATCTGCAATACTAGAAATAACTTTCTCTGAGTTGGGTATCTGTGAGCAACTTGTTGTTGTTATGCAAAAACATGCATTTCTATGTTAGTCTAGGAATATCAATGCTAATAAGGTGTGTAAGGTGTTGGAAGTTCTCGAAGAGTTCTCGGAGGTTCTCGTAGAGTTCTCGGAGGTTCTCGTAGGGTTCTCGTAGGGTTCTCGGAGGTTCTCGTAGGGTTCTCGGAGGTTCTCGTAGGGTTCTCGGAGATTCTCGTAGGGGATGGAATGATGCTGTGCTCTGGGCGGTCCTGTTCACCGTGGTACACAGAGGCTCTACTGGGAGTATGGAACTAGGTTGAAGGTGTTTATACACAGGTTCTAAAAGAGTTAAATTCAAGGTAATATTTTGTAAATATGTTCAACTCACAGTTTATTGTGGCAATGAATCTTCTTCACTTTGATCTCGTAGTTTTTGCTGAGGCAACCCGTCACTTGATGTGCTTGGTACGGGGCTCTATTTCTATTTCAGGTGATGGTAGTGGCTCATCTTCTGCCGATACGGTTACCTGATCACCAGGTTGTGGTGCACGACGAAGTTTAAATTTAGGCTTACCTCCAGAACATAGCGCTCCGGAAAAACTGACCCCGGCAGGAGAACTCCACTCCTCAGCCGTCCGCACCACGAAAGAGGAAGCAAATCGCCTCGTGCGTATCGAAGGAATGTCAACAACAAAAGGGTGAAACCGCTCGCCGCACCCAGTCGTCCGGTGATGGAAGGGTGAAGGGGGCATCAGGTTATGTAGAACCTCCGCACACTCCCTGAAATGTAACCGATAAAAAACCGATAGGCAGGCCACTCGAGGCTCCGAAGACTTGCCTCCACAAGTGAGCCATTGCCTATGACTCTTCGCTCGACGCCCCAATGCATCCAGAGCATCCAGCTAATATCTGAAGATAGATAGAAAGATGTGAAGTACCGCCCCACCCTGGAGAGGAATGCCGTCAGGACCACCAGCCTTATTCACATCCAGAGTGCAAAGAATGTTTAAGTACCACTTTTTGCCGAATGTAGAAGTCCAATGAGGTAACCTGGGTGGACTTTTACCAGCAGCATCTAGTTGTGAATTCTTAGTAAATAGAGATGCAAATAAGTCTGCTTTCTCCTTGGCGGTGTGAGCTAATGAACCGTTCGGCTCCTGCAGTGGCGGAAAAGAGGACCGACAGAAATAGGCTTCGACCGATTTGGCAAGAAACCAAAAAGCTTTACTCCCAGATGGGTAAGATGCTAGTGTGGCTCCAATGCGTCCAATATGGTCAAAGCGGGCCCTGCGTAGCGCACGTTTGCAAGACTTGGCAGCTTATGTGCTTCAGTACTATCAAACTCAGCGCCGAACCATGAACGGGCCTTGTCTCGGAGTGAGACATCAGAAAATGGAACGAAATATTCCATAGTCTGGCATATCACCCCAGAAATAGCCTCCGCGCAGCAAGTTGGGTCGTCTGAAGAGAAGCATAAGCGCAGCCAAGGGTAAGACGCGAAGAAATACCGCATCCCATCCCAATCTGCTGACTTGTATCGCCATACTCGCCTAGTCCCCTTGAGATCGGGATCGGGTGGCGAGCAGACAGACACAGATTTCACCAGACAGTGGTCGGAGCCACCCAACGGCGAGGAAACCGCGACTTGACATGGGTCTGGATCAGTTGTCAGCAGAAGGTCCAAGCAACCGGCCGCATGGCCATCAATGTCGGGCACCCGTGTCAGTCCAGTCACCAGTTGGGAGGGACCAAGCGTCAGTGCGAATGCACACGCCAATCCCCCAGCATGGCCGGTGCTCCGGCATGGGCACAGCCACTCCTGGTAGTGGGCATTGAAGTCCCCCAGAACAACCAGCTGCGCCGATGGGCACCTGAGCTGAGCCAGTTCAGCCGAGTCTGAAAGATAGTGAAACAACCTGGTTGTCCCCATGTTGTCGGTGTGCGACTGATAGACACCAGCATAGTATCTGCTCCAAGCCAGTGTCCACCAGAACCCACAATACAGAGAAACTGGAATCCTCAATGTTACGGAGACGCCGACAGCAGACGTCATCGCGAGCACACACGCAGGCGCCAGCGCGTGGCTTAAAACTGTGCTCCAGGGTCTACCCCGGGCGGCGCAAGCATGCTGCGTCAGCAGGACATCTGATTTGCGTCTCCATGAGGAACAGCAGATACGGTCCCTCGGCCTCACGGTGGTGACGGACCGGGACGAGATCGGAGCGCAGACCTCGGATGTTAGAGAGGTGCACTTTTTTTTTGATCATGAGCGACTTTTCGTGTTCTCCCTCTTCCCACAACTCTTGCATAAACGCTCGGACATTTGCTGAATCATTTGCATCATGTTAATGAAGAATTAAGGTGGCACCCCACCCATGGACGTATTGGGCATAGGTACATTGATCATCGGCTGTTGCCCCTGTTGCGTAGACCCCATTGCTTGAAGCCAAGGTTGAGTCGCAACAGGTCGTGATGAAGCAGTTCCAAGGATCACTTCGAGTCCCACTTCTGATGACGAGGAAGGACGAACATCGTTGATTTTAATAAGGTGTGACGTCATCATTGCTGACGTCACATTCATCAATTAAACGAATTAAACGAATTAAACGATATTTATTCAGCACTTAGGTATTTACATACACTTGCACTTGTCAGTTATACACAATTAAATATGATTAATATAATTAAATACAAAAATAATATAATTAGCTAATGACTTGTCTGTCAGTCCAGCGTCACGTCATATGTATAGTTACAACAATAAATACCTCTTTAATCAAAATCTTAATATAATTTAGCTCTATAGAAAGAGGCTCGTCTTTAAACAATATTTTTATGCGACACACGCCTGAGGGCACCCTTAATGGGCTAGGACCACGGCTCAGGGCATCGCTAATGCTATGAGAAATATTACTGTAACAATAATAATATAAAAAAGAGGGAGTGATCACTGGCACGGACTACAGGCACTGGATCATCAGATTGGGACAGGGGGCCAACGCGGTCCTCGGTCTGTCCGGCGAGGAGCCTAGCCTAGCTAACCTACAGGTTTCTCTAGCTACCTAAGTGGACGGCCCGGAGAAGAAACTCAGAAAGAAACTCCGGTTTTCTTTTTTCCGTCTTCTTTTACTTGATTAATCTTTTTTTTTTATATTCATTATTTATTACATTTAATTATTTACTTTTTAAAAGGATGTGGGCTAGTGCATGCTCAAAACCGTTACTGACTAAATTGTAATATAATAATCTATTCTACTCAAGCTAATAGGAAAACCTCTTGCATACTAAAATAAGAAACCAACGGCAATTGCACCCACCCACATTTACAAGATTAAACAAGCTATACGAGATCAACCAAGACCACAACAATGCAAACAAAATTAAACAAAAGCAAATAAAATAAATAACTCCAGCAACAAGCCGACCAGCCACCGCAAGCAGCACCCGTTCACGAGTATGACGTGTGACGCAGCCATCGCCTCCCTCGCCATATTAGAGGGAAGGAGACGACCCGCCCCACACCGCCACCGCAAGCCATGACATTCATTGGGAGCATGACGATCTTACAGCTAGGAGCACGTATCAATTAATTTATTGCCAGGTTGACCTTCATTTAGCACGTTTTTATGTTATATCGTTTCAGTTTACAATGTCAAGTACGTTACAAGTTAGGATACAAAATAAAAACAATATAAACCAATAAGTTATACAAAAAAAAAAAAAACACATATGTCAAAAAATACATAAAAACAATATAAAGTATGTATGTAAGTAACACTAGCAAAGAGACCCAATAACACATTGTACGGTCATCTTGGTTAGCCCAGCGACCAGGCATCATTATCATTTAAATAATCATTTATTGTATAATAAGCTTTTTTGATTAAGCATTTCTTTATTGCTAATTTGAATTTAATTTGAGAAAATTCCTGAAATTCCTTAGGAATTTTATTATAAATACGGATCGCTAACCCCACAAAGGAAGAATGCACTCTATGTAAACGATGATTTTCAGCAAATAACTTATGATTATTTCTAGTATTTAATTTATGAATATCGCTTCTCTTTTGAAATAGATTTATATTCTGTTGAACATAAAGAATATTAGCATATATGTACTGAGAAGGAACTGTTAATATGTCTACACTCTTGAAAAAATCTCTTAGGGAGAACCTCGAGCCCAGCTGGTAAATAGATCTCACCGCTCGCTTTTGTAATATAAAAATACTTTGAATGTCAGTAGCCTTACCCCAAAGCAAAATTCCATAAGACATGATGCTATGAAAATAACTGAAATACACCAGACGAGCGGTGTCAACATTAGTTAATTGTCTTATTTTTCTAATAGCATAAGCAGCGGAGCTTAATTTCCCAGCTAGGCAGGATATGTGAGGACTCCATTACAATTTTTCATCTAATGTTACACCCAGAAACACTGTGGATTTTACAGTCTCTAAAACCTCATTATTTATTACAAGATCGGGTCCAATATTTGTGACATTGGGAGTGGTAAATTTTACACATTTTGTTTTCTTAGTGTTAAGCACCAAATTATTAACCGTAAACCATTTGGTCAACATAGCGAGAGCATTATTTATTTCGGGAAAGTCATTTCTATTTCGATTCACCTTAAAAATAAGAGAAGTGTCATCAGCAAAAAGAACTACATCACAAATATTTTCCAAATAGTACGGCAAATCATTAATATAAACTAAGAACAAAAAGGGACCCAGAATGGACCCTTGCGGAACGCCTAATTTAACAGGTAGGTCCTGGGACTTAACTCCACCTACATCGACACATTGAACTCTTTGATAAAGGTAAGAGGTCAATACGTCAAGTGCTACTCCCCCTATGCCATAGTGCTGTAGTTTTAATAAAAGCGTATCATGGTGAACACAATCAAATGCTTTTGAAAGGTCGCAGAATACCCCAATAGCATTTTTCGATTGCTCCCACGCATCAAATATATGTTTTATTAATGAAACCCCAGCGTCAGTTGTAGAACGCCCTTTCGTAAAACCAAACTGGTTACTGTGCAAGAGGTTGTTAAAATTGAAGTGCCTAAGAAGCTGCTTGAGTATAAGTTTTTCAAAAATTTTACTAAAAGCGGGTAAGATTGATATAGGGCGAAAATTTGTGGGATCATCCTTAGAGCCTGATTTGAACAGAGGTATTATCTTGCTACATTTCATTAAATCTGGAAAAGTACCAGTGTCAATACATTCATTGTAAATAACAACTAAATAGGGAGCTAAAATGTCAATTACGTTTATCATAATTTTGACAGATATTCCCCATAGGTCGCCTGTGTTTTTAGGCTCGAGTGATTTGGTAGTTTGAATAACATCACTAACAGTAACATGCTTAAAATCAAATAATACTTTGCACTTTGGGACACCATTAGTTAGTAGCACCTGAGCATCGAATTCAGAGGAGTTCAGCAAGCTAGTAATAGTTACAGGTATGTTTGCAAAAAATCTATTAAATTCTTGAGCTACGTCTAGGTCCTTACTTATAATTTTACTATTTACTTTTATTTCTATATTTTTATCATAAGTAACAAGTTTGCCACTTTCTTTATTGATCGCATTCCAAGTGGCTTTTATCTTATTATCTGATTTTTGTATTTTATTACTAATAAAATTAGCTCTAGCTAAATGGCATATACTTTTGAAAATACTGGAATACTTTCTAACATACTGAAGGAATTTATTATCAGTTCTATATTATTTCATACCATATAATTCATATAGCTTCGCCCGGCTTTTATAAATACCAGGAGTTGCCCATTCATTGAATTTACAATTATTAATATCAAAGGTTTTAGTTTTGAACTTATGTTGGTATTCATTATTAACTACATTAAAAAATAATTTATAATTACTATTCGGACAATTACCATCTAGCATTGTGGGGGTGAGTTTAGTAACAATGCCTTCTTTAAAACTTTGTATCCGACTAGTAGTTACGGGTCGGCATGTAATCTTACAAGACTTTTTCTTATAGTTGCCGTTAAATACTACTAACTGTCCACAGTGATCCGATGTTAAGTTATTTATAATCTTTGAACTTATAGTATCAGAATTAGTGAAAATATTATCAAGACAGGTGGAGGAGTGTGATGTGATCCTAGTTGGCTCATAAAATATATGTTTTAAATTAAATGACTTGAAAAGGTTTAAAAGTCGATCACTAATAGGTGTTACTTCAAGAATGTTTACATTGAAGTCTCCACACACTACCATTCCTTTACTGACGCTACTTATTTTCATGAGTGCATCCTCCATAACTGATTCAAACAAGTTGAAATTACCTTGTGGGGGGCGGTAAACACATATTATTACTTGGTGCTCAAGCTCCACACAAGACAACTCAATGGTGCGTTCAATAGAGAGATTCACAATGTCAAGCCTAGTTTTTGCTTTTATGTTAGATGAAACTATAATTAATGATCCACCGTGAATATATTCTTTTCTTACAAACGCACTCTGTACAATGTATTTATCATTATTAATATAAGGCAACTGGAAATCTCTAAGCCAGTGCTCTGTTAAACATACAACATGAACATTAAAATGTTCAATAAATAAACTTAATTCTAATTCCTTGCCGGGTAGACCTTGCATGTTCTGGTGGACCACATTCAGTCCATGCAGTCTATCCTTTGTCCTTAAACCTAGTTTAAATGTGGTACATTAGTAGTGCTACTAATATTCAAGTCAAGGTTACTCTTAGGTAGGTAACAAGTACCTGAGTCCATAGTAAGAGTAGCAATAGGGCTACTTTTACTACAATCATTTAAATAGTTAAATGCTAACAATTTAGCAAGTTGTTTTTTATAAAAGTATGGTAGGTACACTGTACCATCTGTCAATTTTAATTTAAAATTATCAATAAAAATATTAGTGTCAAAGTAAGACACAAACTCATTATGGTGACAAATATTGTACATTGTTATGTTAAGGTCATATACATACTTAGTTTGCTCCTTAGTAAGGTTTGGGGAGTATGGCAGGGCACACATCACAAATGTCATATTATATTTACAGTGTAACTTATTCATTAAATTAACTGCTTGAAATATGTCCCTTTTCCTGACTGACAAACTATCTCCATACAATAAGATCATAGTGTCAATTGGTTTTTCTTGACACATAAACTTCATTTTGTTGATTAACTGGCTATAGCTGGCACCGGGGGAACATAGGTTTAATATATCATGTTGGGAGTATGGATTAATTAAACTACCTAGATTTTGGCCTAGATTGTCAGAAATGAGACTGCAACTTTTTATTCCTAATCCATTAACATTGACATTGTTAATACTGGCCACTTCACAGTAACTATCTAATGATGTACTTAAATTATTTATATGGTTGGCTTTTGTTGGATTGCTAGGATCATTTAGAACTAATTGTGGAAAGCCCTGTTTGCTACAAGTTATTGACAGCCGTGAACTAGAGACTGATGTACTTGTGGATGCTTGTTTTTGTAATGTCATGCACCTTTCACAGTCATCATTGCTAACTAACTTGATAAGTTCATTTGCAGCTAGAATATGCTCTTTTATTTGTTCCTGTGAATCCTCATATTTCTTTTGTAATGAGGATACAAGGTTACTCAGGTTTTCTATTTTTGACTGCATTTTCTTAGAGTTCATATCATATTTTAACTGAGATTTACATTGCTGATTGCTACAGATATCTAAGTCCAGTAATAATTGCCTACGCTCACTAATGAGTTTAAAAATGAAGTTGTAATTATACCTTTTACAATGATTATATGACTTTTTTAGCTTTTTCATTAACTTACTTAATTTTAAATATTTTTTAATTTTTTTATGGCTGGTCATAGAGGCAGATGAACTAGAATGAGCAATAATATCACTTGGTACTGTCTCAATGAGCTCCGAGAACAGATCCCGAGTCGCACCACTGCTCCGTGATTCCAGTTGTGATTGGAGTTTTAAAATTTGAACATTAGCCATTGACAGGCTGTATTCCAGATCAGTGATGCGATCCAAGGCCCGCCCATAAGTGCCCATACAATCATCATATGACTGGACTTTTGTAACCAAGTCATCCCGCTCATTACACGCCTCCATGAACTGACCATACAGGGTAGACAGTTGTTTTTTTAGGGATGTATTATCAGTTATTATCTTAAGGGCCTCTTCTTCATTTTCGACATGTATCTTCTGAAGGTTTTTATACTCCTCAGTGGTCATCTTTAATTGTTGAAGAGCCCGGTCGAGTTTTGACTCCAGATCCTTTGTAGTTGCTTTGCGAGTCACGGGCATGTTGTAAGCCATTGTTAGTGAACTGAAAAAGTTGGGGATATGTGAGAATTTGAAAAGAAAACTAGAAAAGTAGGATTTTAGAAGATGGGAAAATGTATAGGTTTTAATAGAAATTTACAAAAATAAAGTCATTTAAAAGTTTAAAGAGAGAAAAGAGCTTGCAACATGTGAAATAATCTCGGTTTAAGCTATTTTTTTACAGTTAGTTACAAATAGTAACAGATTATTAAACTATGTGGGTAAGTTCCTGCGGAGTATTAAAAACTCAGTAAAATTAAAACAAAAACGTAATTAATCTATATTATTTTACAGAAAAGTGTTACTTTACTATGATTGCTAGCAGATTAATACATATTTATACTCCCCTGAGTTATTTTGTGGTAGAAATCCGGGCGGTCATGCGGCACAATTCGTCAATTTTTTTTTTTACGTCACATACAACTGTTCACTTTGTTAAACTAGGTATTTGTATACACTATTCCTAATTTGTAGTGCACAATACACGCTTAATTTAGACTTATAGTTACAATTAAACAATTATTTAAATTAAAATTAAATCAGCTGCGATTTGACAAGTCATTCACCTCCCACCGGTGTTGCCAGATCCATCCATCAGGATGGTTCTCTATCGAGGGTTGTTGATCCATAGTAACAGCAAAACTCCATAATATGGTTTTCAAGTTTTATTCCAGTAAATTGAGGAGCTCCGTACAGTCCGGCAGCTCGAGCGAGACTGAATTGCACCATTGTGGTCTTCCACGGAGACTCTAGTGAGCCCCGGGGAAACTCTTCAGGCCATTGGCCTTTTTGGTGGTATCAATCGCCACCTGTGAAAACAGGTGGGTCCTTGGGTGGGGGCCCCGAGGGCCCTCGTGATCGTCCATGTCTTTGTTGGCGCCGCTAGCGAGGTCAAGCCCCTTCAGACGAGTCCGAAGGGGCGACCAACATGCTAGCGGCGCTTGCGTCAAGTCCGGTGTTCGTCGCTCCCTTCAGTGTGTGGCGAGGTCAAGCCCGCCAGGGAAATGTCCCCGGGGGCGACCGTCAGCCGACAGGTGAAGGGAGCGGTAGTCTAGTCTGGGGGGGGCGCAGGAGACCTCTCCGCGCTATTGGTACGCCTCGAGGAGGCACTGCAGGATCAGCTGGGTGGGGTCCCGCTGCTCCTGGAGCGCGATCAGCACCCTCTGGAGGGTACCAATAACGCTGGCCATCTTGGGGTCTCGTGCCGGCTGCTGCTTCGCCTTCGTCCCCTCCGATGGGGCGGCGACCACAGCAGTCGTCGGCTCTATGGGCTTCTGTAACTGGGCCTTCGCCTTGCGCTTCCGCTGGCGTTTTGTTTTCTTTGAACGCCCCCCAGGGGCGTTGGCGGCAGCCATCAGGGAGGTCGGGGCGTTCCCCTCCTCAACCTGACGGTGGGCAACAGGCCTAACGCCTGTGGTGGTCCTGGCGACAGTCCCGGCCTTCCTATTGCGAGTTTCTCGCCGGAAGACCGGGCACTGGGTGTTATTGGCCGTGTGCGGCCCACCACAGTTGGCGCACGTCGGCGGCTCCTCCCGGGGGCGCGTACAGTCCCGGGCGTTGTGATGCTCGCCGCACCGCACACAAGCAATCGGCCTGTGGCAGTGGTGCGACGAGTGCCGGAACTGTTGGCAGCGGTGGCATTGCGCAGGGCCTTTTTTCCCGCGCCACGCCTCGATTTTCACACCGGGCATACACAGAAGCTCGGTGACTTCGTATATGCCCGGCATGAGGTTTGCAGTCCTCGCCAGCTGCGCGAAGAAAATGCAGCCGGGGCGTCCTTGACGAGCGCGAATTGGTCGGACGAGCTCAGGCTTAAAGCCGAGCTCAGTCAGTTCGCGCTCGATCTCCTCCGGCTGGGTGTTGACGGGTAGCCCTCGGATGGCCACCTTCAAACTCCGCTCGTCGGGAAGGGTGTAGGAGAACCAAGGGGTCTCCGCTTGGTCCAGTGTGTACAAGTACCGCTGGACGTAGCGGTACTCCTCCTCGGTCCTCGGGATGAATCGCACACCCCTCCCATACGGGCGTGCGTTCGGGGTGTGGCCGAGGGCTTTCTTCATCTCCCTGAGATGTCGCGGCCAATCCGGGAGTTTCTCCACCACAAAGGGTGGGAACCTGCGACCGGTTGGCTTCAGGGAGGCGTCGGTGGTGGTGGTGGCAGCGGCGGGGACGGCGTCGAGGCGTGGCGAGGCCTGCATCGATGCACGCGGCGAGGGGCGCGGCGATGTGCGCGGCGATGCCGCCATGGCGGCGTATGAGGGGCCCTCCTCCATGGGGGACCCTTCCGGTATTTGGGGACCGGGGAGGACGAACGGGGGCGTCCTCTCCAGGTCGACCCGTTTGAAGGGTTGCGGCGGGGAAGGAAATCTTCCCGGCGCAACGGATGTTGGCGGCGCGGGGCAGCGGGATGGGGTTTGATTCCTCGCCTTCGGCGCCCTCTGTTGCAGAGGCGCAGGCGGGGGTGGTTGTCGAGTCGCAGGCGGGCGCTCCCTCTTAGAGGCCGCCCTGCTTTGCGGCACGGGGGTCAGGAGAAGCGTGGGCGTCGCGGTGCGGGTAGCCGGCGGTTTAGCCGCCTTCGCCTTGGGCGCCCTCTGTGGGAGTGGCGCAGGCGGGGCTGGCTTCGTCGCCGGTGGCTCCCTCCTGACGGCCGCCTTGCTCTGCGGCACGGGGGTCAAGGGGAGGGTGGGCAGTTCGCGCGGTGTTGGCGCGGGTGGTAATATGTCCGTCCAGTCCGGCCAGTATGGCCGGGCCGGGGCGGTTCGCTGGGTCCCGGTTGGGCCCGGGGGGGGCGGCTGCGGGTGGGGGTGGGTCGCATAGTGGCCCTCCCCCGCTCCTGGTGGTGATGCCGGCGACTCCGGCAGGGGTGATTCGGGCGGCGTGGTCCGGTGGGTCGCCCGGTCGGCGGCCACCGCTCGGTCCATCATGGACCTAACAGCGGCCGGCGTCGACCGGGAGAACACCCGCCGTCTCACGCCGGACGTAGGCGGTGGTTGGGGCCGGGTGGCCCGACGCGCGGCTGATGGGGGCGGTTGCCCCGACATCTCGCCGGGTTTCTTCTTCCCCTGTGGGGGGGGGGGGGGTGCGCAGCGCGTGCCTCGGGGGGTGCCCCGGCTACAGAGCACCCACTGCACCGAACCTCCGGGGCTTGCCGCTGGTGGCAGACCGGAGGCCGATACAGCAGTGTGCCCCGCTTTCCGGGGGGCCGAAGCTACGCGGTGAGGTGCGCAGGGGGGGGGCGGGGCTCTTCAGCCCGCGGGTATCGGGGGGGCGCGCGTCACGCGACCGCTACTCGACACTCCCGTCACTGTTGTGGCGGGGTGTCGAAGTAGTTCCAGGTTCCGCCGGTAGGCGGCAGAGGTGCGGTCCGAGCGTTGTACGGAGATGTTGCTTCCTCGACGGCGCGGCGAATCCACTGAATTGCAATCGGTCCGCCGGCCGTATTTATACTAAACGAGCGGCTCACAAACAGTAAACAATTTAGTTTGATAATTTTCAAACTATGTGAACAGATAATTATTTCTACAAATATTTCAACGATTTACAAATCATAATTTGATCCTGAATACTTATTTATTAGTCTAGTATTTTATGAACATATTTGTGTTTCTATCAAATCATGCATTGATTCACAATTTATTTATTTTGATGAGACGAGTAATTTTATTTATGTGTTTATCATTAATGAAGTGTTGTTGCTATGCTTATTTTATGTGGTTGCGCCGATATACATAATATGTCTCGCAATGGCCCATTTATGGACGCAGGGTATAAGCTACATGTAATAATGAAGTTTGTACGGGAACCGTAGTTATGCGGGTAAAACCGCGCGCAGAAAGCTAGTTTAAGATAAAGTAATTTAATTTCCATGATCTATTATGTTAGGCAGCTTGACTAATAAACAAACAGACTGAATATTAATTGGGAAGAGTGAACTAAGCATTGCTCATTATCTCATACACCACACAACCTCACTTACACACTCACACCCACACTCACTTACACACTCACTCATGATACACATACCACACGTACACGCGCGATCTGGCCTTTTTCTACATAACGCTCATTTTATTTATCTGCAGAGCTGTTTGTATAATTTTTAAGTTACTCATTTATCATTTTTTTATTTTTTATTTCATTTCAATATCTATCTTTGTTTAGTCTTTCGTGTTTACACTGTCTACATTTCAATTGCATAAAAATGACAAGTGGAAGTGCGGAGTCCCCTAATACAAGCAATTCCTTGCTTAAAAGGTGATCTTCAATAATTATGTATCGAAATGCCTATTGTAATTGAAATAAACGTTTTTATTTTTTTATTTTAGCTTGAATTCATGAAGTTGATGGTGTTTTAGGTTGTTGGGTTGGAGTACTTAGATCAAGTCAGTCTTATTATGCGTTTTATAACAGCTGTCCGGTTATATCGTGAAAGTGATGAAATAACGTATCTGTGCTTATAAATTAGGCACAGATAATCGATTGTAGGTATATAAACAACTGGACTAGTGCGAGTTAACTCGCTTAAAAAGTTGCATTATTTATATTATTTTTATGATGATGGTATTAAAACGTCAAAAAATACGTTTGTCTGGCCCTACTGAAATGTTTATTTTACTCTGTTGTTGAATCGGTAACATAAATATACCGTGTGTGAAAATGTACTGTCATTGTCTACTAAAGTGTCTAGCAATCACGGTTAATAAGATACAACCATGCGACAGACATATAGACAGTACCTATATGTCTTATATGTATAAATTCTAAATTAATAATGTACATTGAGATTGTACGATGTAGATACCTAAAGGAACATAAATCTTCTTTAAACCCTCTTTCTCTAAATCACTTGCGATGGCTAATTTCCTTTGACCTCAGTTACCAAGGCCAAAATCTGTTCAGAACATTTCATATCTATCATACATTTGAAATAGTGGAAACGTTACAAATTCAGTCTGAGCAATGACTCGGAAGCAAAGATTATTTCTTAATGTTTCTGTATGATTTATGATTTGGAGCACTTTTTAGTAGTCTTATTGTAAATATCGATTTCTGTAGTTGTGGGTTCGATTTCCACTCCTGACAAAAATATTTGTGTAAAATCAAAGAAACTTAGACGCTGTATTTTTAAGGTGACGTAGGCCGATATAAAAGGATTATTTCATTATAACACCCCTAAAAGTATGAATGGGGATGAAAAAAATTGTATAGTGAATTCAAAATCTACGTGACCAAAGTCGCAGACAACAGCTACTTTAAGCAAATGTTATAAATAAGAAAGATTGGTTGTTTGTTTGTTTGTGTTAAATAGGCTCCGGAACTACTGGAACAATTTCAATACTTTTATTAGAAAGATAATTTATCCAGGATTAACATAGGCTATATGTTATGATGAAGCTTCTTTGTAACGAATTGTCTCAAAAAGTACTGGACTGATTTTAAAAATGATTTAAAAAGCTATATTTAATTATGAAATTCCCACGGGAACGGAAGTTACGCGGGTGAAACCACTCGCGGGAATCTAGCTAGATACTACTAAAATGTAAAATTAGGGATCCAATATTAATCAATTATGAACGACTGGCCGTTGCTCAAGGGTTTCGTGGCTACGGTAGCCGCTTATGATTTGGCGACCCATATAATATTAGTGAAATTGTTAAAATGAGCGATAAATGTTTCAAAAGCGAATAAATAAAAGTGTTTAAAATAAAATAAAATCCATAGACAACGATCCCTCTTTGTCACGATCAATTAAGGTTTTACTGAACTCCCCTAACAAGATTAATAGACATTAAATCTAAGTAACGGCACGAATTGAAATATATTAGAATTGAGTAATTTATTGCTCGCTTATTTGAGTTTATCACTATTATATATTTACTATTTCTATACAAATATTATAAAATGAGAAAAGATTTGTATTTTTGTATGTTTGTAATGAATAAACTCAAAAACTACTGTGCCGATTTATAAAGTTCTTTCGCCATTGGAAAGCTACATTCACCCTGAGTGACATAGGTTATATTTAATTTTAAAGTTCCCACGGGAACGGGAGTTACGCGAGTGAAACCGCGCGCGGGAAGCTAGTGTATTATAAACAGGGAAAATTGGATTGTTTTTTTTTGTATTGAAAAAGCTCCAATACTTTATGACCGATTTGAAAAATTCATTCACCATCAGAAAGCTACACTATCCCAGAATGGCATAGACTATAATTAATTATGAGGTTTCCACGGGGACGGGAGCTACGCGGGTCAAACCGCGCGCATGACGCTAGTTTTTTATATAAGCAATATGAGATACTGGGAATTTCATTGTTGGATAGCTTATAAAATTATATACCGTTTCTATCGTTCTATCCTACTTGCTAGTAATGGGTCTCCCTTGTTTGACCGAAAGGAATTTGACAAATTATCACTTCCCAAAAAATTTTTCGCCTAATTTCATTTGCCAAATTATTACTTAGCAAAAAATGTATTCACAAAAAATTGTAACGCAAACCTAATGTTTGGGAAATGAACATTTAAACTATAACTTGTTTACCAACTAGTACTTTTAACATTTTTTATTTAGTCAAATATATATAGTTGGAATAACAGTTTTTACGCAAAATCAGATAAGCCATTTTTTTTTAATAAGTAATTATCCTAATCTAAATAGTTCAGTTCCGGGTAACCTACTAAAAACAATGTATTTTTTCTATTAACGCAAGTCGTTTCTGGCACTCGCCGGGCGCTGCCGCGGCACCGCTTTTTTTTCCCAAACGTTTATTGTCTGAAGATTGTGTGCTGTAATAAATCATTTGGTTAAAGACCAAATGCCATAATGACATTATACATGGTAATATTTTGCAAAGTAAAAATTTGACCAAATAAAAATATGCGTACTAAAATCATTCGAAATATTGCAATGGTATAAAGAAAGGTTGCTAAAATTTGTTTGGGTAATGAAATTTTGTCAAAATCTTTTCGGGAAAACGGCAGGCATCCGCTAGTAATATTATTAACGCGAAAGTTTGTAAATATGGATGGATGAATGTATGGTTGTTTTGTTACTCTTACATGCCAAAACTACTTAACGCAATTTTCTGAAATTTTGCACCAAGATAGGTGGTGGCTGGATTAACATATAGCCTACAAAACATCACGCTCCGACTTACTGGAGCAGAGTAACGCGGTTAAAACTGCGGGGCGCAGCTAATATGTCTATATACTGGTTTCCAGTTTTAAAGATAACACAAAATACACGGATAAACAATCTGACAATTTTTTTAATTCTATCCTATATTATACATTATCTGCCATTTCTGAATTAAATAGTCTTTGATAGCGCAAATGAACTGCAAATGCTTATCTCATCCGCCTTTGCCAGCTTTATATCTTATTTCATTCCAATGTCATCGGACACAAATCCCAACTTCGAGCTTTCGACTTTCGAGTAGTGTTGCCTATCGATAGTCGACTATCGATAGACTATCGATAGTTGACGTCATATCAATAGTATCAATAGTATCGATATTAGTGATAGTATCGATACTATCGAGAACCAATATGTGTTGTTGCTCCTAAACATGGGTTGGTCTACTATCAATACTATCGATAGTTTTACAAACTATCGATAGTATTGATAGTTTTAATCATTTAATGCAACGATACTATCGATACTATCGATAGTATCGATAGTATTACTTTAAAAATATCAATACTATCGATACTATTGCTTCCAACCAATAGTATAAGTTAATTTGTGATATCGATAGTATCGATACTATCGATAGCACTAACGATATTGTTACTATATTTCGAGGTCATCTATCGATAGCAAAACTATCGATACTTGGGCAACTGTACTTTCGAGTCACAAGGCATTTGTCATTTCCTACGCTGAAAACTTCTATATGCATAGTATAAAACAAAGTCACTCCCCGCTATCTGTCTCTGCTTATGTTTGCTTAAATCTTTGATGCGGTTTTTTTAATAGATAGATGGATTCAAGAGAAAGGTTTATATGTATAATACATCAGCATTGTACCCGTGTGGAGCCGGGGCGGGTCGCTAGTAAAGTATAAAGTCGCTCCCCGCTGTCTGCCTGTACTTAGATCTCAGAGACTAGACTCAGCTTTATATATTAGCTGCCCGCGCGCGGTTACACCCGCGTAACTCCCGTTCCCGTGGGAAGCCAGTCGTTGCGGACCCAATTAACCGTTATTTCGGAATGGCTATCACTAAATTTGACGAAGTTTAAAATAAACTTGCAACGCCTATTTTCCCACTTAATAAGTCTGTCTAAATATTACAAATAATCTCTCATATATATTTTTTTAAGTTATATTAAAATCTTTTTTTTAAACTGAATTATTATTAAATCACTCATTTAATAATAATTCAGTTAAAAAGAAAGATTTTGGTATCGATAGGTTTAAAAAGAAAGATTTTCCAGAAACTTACACCCCTTATGTCATCCCTTTGTAAGGGTTGTTCAGAAAAATAATGAACTATATTTTAATTTCTTTAAATAAGAAGTATTTTCTTGTAATTTGAAATCCCTACTATTAAAAATACCATTAGGAGTAGAATTTTGCAAATCCAGTCTTAATGAGCACCTATATCCTAGAACATCGATGAAAACTCAGAAACTACAAATATAGTTTGTGAGATATCGTGATGAGAGAATGATAAATAGATTATTATCGTAAGAATGAAAAGACACTTAGACGAACATCTTTTACAGTACATAAGTACATTTGCAGTGCTCCAGTTGGTTACCAAGTTTTTTTGCTCTCATTTTAGGTAGTTTAAAAGAAACACTGGAAGAGAAATTTATTATTTCAGGGTTTTTACAACAAAACAAAAATATCTAAGGGAAAACAACGGGATGTTACAAAGGTGATGGCGTACTGTAATTTCTTCATCAACATCATCATCCCGAATAACGTCTACTGTTACAGTTAAACAGGTGCCTCCTCTTGAGTAAGGGTTTTGCTATAGTCAACACGCTTGGCAAGCGGGTTGGTGACCGCAGTATTATGTTGCAACACACATAGAAACACTGCTGCTCATTCCCTGGGATACAATTGTTATGGATGATGTTATAAAAATCGGAACCAACGGCTTAAGTGCTATCCGAGGCACGGAGGGTAGTCCCTCAACTAGCTAGACCCGGAAAAAATCTTAGAATCTACACAAAGAATTCTTGTCCGGCGCGGGGATCGAACCAATGACCTCCGAGATTAAAAGCGAGCCAAATACCGCTACGCCACGAAGGTTGTTACAGTATATACAGCAGTAAACGCAGCTGCCCGATACCTGGTATACCATGGTTATGTCAATGATATTACCATGATGATGCATGAAGTATGAAGCAATCGGTACCGATGACTATAAGTGGTTTCCGAGGCACGGAATAAGTCGCTCAACCAACAATACCTGGAAAGAAAACTTCAATTTTACTTTTAAATAAATGTTAGGAGTGGTATTTGACCCAAGACCTACGTTATTTAAGGCGAGCCTCATATCGCTGCACCACAGAGGCTTTCACCGTACCGTTGACTGTCATAAAAAGCCTCTGGGATAAACTCCTGTAGGTAAAAACTACATTTAAGGTTATGAGTTGACATGGTAATGTCAGACGTCACTTCGATGGTTTCTATTACCGTAGCAATACCACGACAGACAAAGGTGAGACATTAATTACTTAAGTGAATATTAAAAGCCAAATATTGTTCTTGCATACCACTGTAATTTTATAGCACCACTACACAGAGACCACTCAATCCGACCAGCCGGAGTAGAGTGCCCTCGCCCTCCCGACCCTTAGTTTGCAAAGAACCTTCCGATGCCCTAGTATACCCGAAGTACAAGAGGCCCGCGAACAGTAAAGTAAAGCCACAGTTGCACAAAACTTCCCTAAAATACAAAAAGTCAAAATCCCGCAATCTCAACGCCAGCGACCGCCCTGAGCCTAGGTCCAAGTCCCATAGGGGACGCCCTGTTGCGCAGGTTGCTTAGTTTGTAGTGTTTAAACCATTTATCTAGGCTGGAGCTCTGCTCGCCTGTATGCCCGGTAAAGTAGCACAACTAACACAGTACTTTCATTGTGCAAAGATTAAACCAATTGTGGTTGCCAAACTAGTTTGTATCTACTAACAAAAAACCATGTTATGTACAAATTGATATCTAATATTAACGCATTATTGAATATATTGTTTTCCTCTTATACGCAGATAACTCAATTACATTCCTATTTAAGGTTTTTGTGTTCCAAGAATAGAGAAATGAATATTGTAAGATATATGTTCCCACACGTAATTTCTAACCGAAATGGAGCATAATTTGTTCTTTTAATTTATCTTTTTCTTGATAAAAATATAAGGTTTTCTTTCAAATAGTTTTTTTGACACAAACTAAAGAGAAAATCGCAAAAAGTAACGAGGTATTCCTCGAAGCGCTACCATTTTGAGGCGCTCTTGTTTTATTCCTCGGAGCGCTCCTTTTATTAGCGCCTCCCGATGGTAATTAAAAATATTAAAATTGAAGAAAACCTTGAAGCCTACCCACGTTTAAAAATAGGGAAGAACATGAAGTAAACGTAATAAATTATATCGATGATTTTTTAAAACTCATTTGAGCATCATCATCATCGAAGTTGCTTAACCAAAAGTTAAGCAATTTAGATGATGATGGTGGCTTCAAGGTATAAAAATGTAATATTTTAAATTACTATCGGGAGGCGCTACTAAAGGGAGCGCTCCGAGGAATAAAAAGGAGCGCCTCATTAGAAGCGGCACAAAATGGTAGCGCTTCGAGGAATACCTCAAAGTAACGCATTTAAATAAAACTTTATTTAAAATTAAATGCATCTCCCATTTTTCTTCGTATTACTGTTCTAATCGCATGTATTGTATTTTATAGTATATAATGTCAAATATTAGCTTTAATAATGCAAAACTTACTATATATTATTAGTCGCATAGATAATTAGTCGTACTGCATTTAATCTGTTGGTAATATATTTACGTGGGGAGGAAATAATAGACCGCAAGGAACTTTTTTAAGCTGTTTATTAATTCTTGCTAAAACTTTTACACATTTCTCTTTTTTCGTCGCCATGACACTCTCTAACCCTTTGTCTATGCACTAATCACACAACAGGTGCGTTTCGTTTCACTCAGCTAGTACCTACATTTTTTTGTGTTTTTTTTTATTTATTTATTATAGTCTTGCGTTTGACCATAATCTCGCTTGACGGAAGGCGAAAATAAGGCCTAAGATGATACTCGCTTGCCTAGAAAGTGTCTGTTCACTTTAGCCTTAAAGATGTCCAGATTATAGCGTTCCGGAAAAACTGACCCCGGCAGAGAATTCCACACCTTAGCCGTCCGCATTATGTAAGAAGAAGCAAGCATATATATTTTCTAAATTTATATACTTACAAAGTTAATCTCTATGGCAAGTTTGTACGCCTCTATTATAATAGGCACCAGAACTAATTTTATTTGAATGTTTACTACGGTGTTATATGATAAAAATAAAATAATATTATTTTAATTTATTGCCTATCACAAAAGTTTTTTTAAAAGACATCTCCCGCACTAGGGAAATAAATCCTTGTGTCGCGGGGGAATTTACAAACATTCATTTCACGGACACACAGAACACCCAGACTCAGAACAACTATTTGTGGTTCACACAAATAATTTTCCCGGGTGGGAATCGAACCCAGAACACCAGGTCTCAGAGGCAACTATCGTAACCACTGAGCCACCGGTGCAGTCTTATGCTAAACTTAAACAGTAATAAAGTTATGTTAACTTTGTGATAGACTGGTGCCTGATTTAGGTTTGTACAAACCACATATACATGTGATATATATATATATATATATATATATATATATAGCAGTAACATTAATAAAGTCATGTAAAAATAAAAAGGTTAAGTACTTCAACATGGGTAGAACCACGGGGTGCCCGCGCCGCCTGTTTGCAATTAGCAGTATTAGGTATAGCAAAAGTTGATATTTCACTACTAAAGTTAAGTAAATCTATTAAAATTTTATGTAATTTCCGACGTCTAACTATGCTATATATACCCGCTAAGCAAAATTTATAGTTTTGAAACTTAATTTATTTTCACATCAACATTAAAAGTAGGTTTATTCTTGTTTGAAGTCACTTCCAGTCTAATATCTACTTTATAACCGCTAAGCCAATATCAAACTTTTGCGTCTTAGCCGCATCTCAGAAACTGAGCTCTTCAAGTGTATTTTGTGGAATTAGTTTATGAATTTTGTATCGTAACTGAAAAGAAATAAGATTCACTTTTAGTTGTGATATTCTTTTTTATGCAATTTTGGTAGATAAATACAGTAGATTTTCTGTGTGGACATATGTTTATCATGGGTCTGGTTTTTGTAAAAATAAATAAAAGAAAAGTTGTAAAGTTTACTCGTCAGAATTTGAAAGATTTTGAATTTCTATGCTTCTATGATTTCCCTCTATTGTGGATTAAAGGGAGTAGTTGCCCTGGATGCCCTCCCTTAAATCTGGCCTTGATCTATTTATTTATTTATTCGGTTAACCAACAATTACTTAAACTATCACATAATTATAATATACAAACATTGGCATTTTAAGTGTAATAATTACTTATAGTCTTAACATCACATGCACAAATTAGTTACGGTCTAGACATAATAAAAAGACTAAAGATATATCAGAGAAAAAAAAACATTAATAATAATAAAATTTTGCTAATGAAGTTTTAATAAATTATCATCATCATCATCAGCCCGTATAATGTCCACTGCTGTACATGGGCATCCTCCAGAGGAAGGGGATTTGCCATAATCACCACGCTTGGTAAGCAGGTTGGTGACCGCAGCCAACGAGCGGGAGGAGTTCGTTGGCGTGGTGGGAGACGACCTCTCGCTGCCGACCATCAAAGCGAGAGGTCGTGGGAGGCGGTTGCCTCCTTCTGTAGACAAGTTATGTCACAGAAGGAGGCCGCGGAGCGGGAGAGGGAAGTAGATCCCTCTGCCCACCCGCTTCGCAGACGGCGTGTTGGCCGTCGGCGGCGGGCCGAAACCCGCCGCCTACCGCCCTAGGCTCGGCCTTGGGGAGTGGGGAACATGGGCCCCGCTCCCTTCGAGGCTGACCCATGAGGAGTAGGGACGCCTCTACACTCCGGGCGTCCCTATAATTGGGCAAATGGGCCACTGTAAGTGTGGCCCTGGAGATCCCGCGGTACCATATTGGCCGCGGGTGCCGTCGGGGGGCCGGATTGCTCATGCGTACCCGACCCCCGCCAACGGCGGATCGAAGGAGTGTCCGGGAGGTTTTAGTGGTGAAGGGTCCTCTCCTCGTGGTATGAGTTTAGCATACCACGCTATGGAGAGGGCGAGTCCCACATATCCCACCGCCAGCGCGCAAATACGCTGCAACGGTGGTGGGAATGCGTCAATGCATTTCACACCGGACAAAAAAAAAAAAAAGTTTGGTGACCGCAGTATTATGTTGTACAACACAAGGAAACGCCGCTGCCCGTTCCTTGATATACGATGACATTTGTCAATACCTTATAATCAATACTTATTTGATATAAGCAGTTTGTGGTGTAAAGTTGCATTATCCATAAGCAAAATAGGCTTTATTTTATGAAAATGTTTTAATGTATTATAATTAATCGAGTGAAACTGCATGGCAAGTCTATGGCAAAAGCCATCAAACTTTTTCATACCTAAACGAAGATACATCACACATAATTAAATATTAAAGCATGTACGAAATACAAAAGGTTCCATAATAAGGCAGCTGGATAGAGACGAATAATACGAAAACGTAAGAGTAGACAGAGACGCAAGATTTTCAAGTAACAATGAAGTATTCAGTCTTCGGAGCAAGGGCTCTCGACTCCTTGTGAAGGGCTATTGTTCTATTCTTTGAATAAAAGAGGAATAGGCAGAGTTCAAAGGTCTAAGGATAAAGGGATTTAATGCATTCATTGTTTGATTCTTAATATATGGAGTTTTTTTTTGTGGTTATTATGATAGACAGCCTCCGTAGCGTGGCGGTATTTGGCTCGCTTTAAATCTCGGAGGTCGTGGGTTCGATCCCCACGCCGGGAAAGAAATCTTTTTGTAAATTCTAAGATTTCTTTCCGGGTTTGGTTGGTTAAGGGACTACCGTCCGTGCCTCGGAAAACACGTTAAGCCGTAGGTCCTGATTGTAATAACATTATCTATAATAATCGTACATCAAGGAACGGGCAGCAGCGTTTCTGTGTGTGTTACAACATAATATTGCGGTCACTAATCCGCCTGCCAAGCTTGGTGACTATGGCAAATACCCTCACCCGGGAGGAGGCCCATGTTCAGCAGTGGACGTTATACGGGCTGATGATGATGATGATAGACTACTTTCCCATTACTTCGTCCACGTCCATTTCATAATGCTTCATCCGCGCAAAAGTTGCTTTAATTTTTAAATAGGGTTTCAAAGTTTTTGCTTCACGTATATGTAAAAAATATAGGGCATAAATCGGATGTATCATAATTGGTGTCCGATACCTTATTTCCCAAAAATAAAAATGATAGTAAGTATCATTGTGAATCTATTTTTTATTACGAAAATATTATACTAAATTTTTCGAATCGGTGAAGAAATTCCTGAGGTCTTAATCTCAGGAATTACTAAACCGATTTTTAAAAGACTAAGTTTGTTTAAGCAAACAAACAAACTCTTCAGCTTTATATATTAATATACATGCCATATATATATACATATACCATATACATTTTGTGATAAGGCCGAAAATTGTACCTATCTAATTTTAAGTTTAGTTTTAAGTCTTTTTCTGTATTTTTCTCTTTGTGAAAGTGTACAATAAAGAGTTTATCTATCTATCTACATAAATTACTTCCATCAAACTAAAACAAATCATACTTTTCGAAAAAAACATTAAATATAAGAGTTGTGTCAGCGGAATAGTTAATTTTAACTTTGATCACCCTTTCAAACTATAACATTCAGTTATAAGTTGAATAGACTTGTTAATGCATTTAAACTCGTTCATATAAATGAACGAGTTTAAATTCATTTACAAGTCAAATTAGATCTGTAGTTTAGCGCGCATTTATTCTTGTTTCAAAAACGTCTTGATTCGTGTTCTCATTTGCATATGATACAACTTCTATTCACATCGAAGACAAAAGAGATTGATTGCATAAAGAAATTAATTTGTTTCCAGTATTTACAGTTAACAGATGCAATATTAAACGGAGTGTTATTTCAATTATGCTATCCTACTAATATAATAAACTAGCTGCGCCCCGCGGTTTTACCCGCGTTACTCTGCTCCAGTGGGTCGGAGCGTGATTTTTTGTAGCCTTTATGTAATCGAGCTTATTAACTATCCCCATGCAAAATTTCAGCCAAATCCATTCAGTAGTTTTTGCGTGAAAGAGTAACAAACATCCATCCATCTATACTCACAAAGTTTCGCGTTTATAATATTAGTAAGGATATGTAACTTTCGTTTTTTTTAATTCCACGTTAATATGTTTTACTATATGGAATTAACATTGAAATTTTTCAATAGATTTGTGAACCATTTGTTAATAAAAATAAAATAGTAAAACATTATAATGTATATGAAAGTTATACATACGTGCTACATACCACACTAAAACTACTTTTGCGTGGCAAAAGTAAAGTGGCAAAAGCCTCGTGGCAAACTACACATGTTCGTCCGAAAAAAAAACTGTTTAACAGTTGTAGGTGAAATTTGGATATAAAGATATACCCAATGTAAATTACTTCAATGGTTGAAAGTTAGTAAAAATACATGAAAACATGCAATTGCGGCACATCGAGTGGTACTGTGCACCAGCAACGCTATTCGAGCTCAAAATTGTACGAGATTTTTTTTTTTTTTAAAAGACAACTCCCGCACTTGGGAAATAAATCCCTGTGTCGCGGGGGACTTTACAAACATACATTTCACGGACACAAAGTACACCCAGACTCAGAACAATTATTTGTTGTTCACACAAATAATTGTCCCGGGTGGGAATCGAACCCAGAATACCAGGTCCCAGAAGCAACTACCGTAACCGCTGAGCCACCGGTGCAGTCAAAAGAAATGTGTTCTTTATGAACAAATACCTGTGTCCAACAAAATTGTATTTGTAAAGCCAACAAATAAAAGTAAAAGGAGCTTGTATTGGCTGGTCAGACACCTGTCCGAGTCTCACAATAGAATGTGTCGCGGACTTACCGCTTTGTCGTGATGCAGATAAGTCGCAGAATTCTAAGACGTACAACTTTTGTACTGTTATTTCTTTAAACCTATCCATATCTATATATGGATAGGTTTAAAGAGATTAGGAAAATGTTATTTATCATTTTTGTTCATTTTACGGAAATGTTTGAGTCTCCCTTAAAAACGTGTTATAAAAGGGATTGATAAATTTCGATGACTGGTTAGGGTTCCACCTTGGCCGAAAGCCGTTAAGGCATTATGGGATAAACCTAAGATACAGGTTCGAGTACTGCCGGTGGTCTAATTTTATTAATCTCTATTTTGAAAAAAAAAATAGGTTTCGGAAAAAAAATGCTGCTTTGGAGATTACGCAGTTTATAGAAACAAACATTTAGACAGACATAATAGAAAGTAGGTAGGTATATATTATGTCTATATCTATACTAATATAAGTTTGAAGAGTTTGTTTGTTTGCCTCAAAAATTACTTATCCGATTTGAAAAATTCTTTAATTGTTAGATAGCCCTTATATCGCAGAAGGTTATATTTTATCATGAAGTTGAAGGGAACGGTAGCTACGCGGGTGAAAGTGCGGAAGTGCTAGTGTTGTCTTAAAAATGCTAGACAATTACTTTCTTTAATTCAACCTTATAAAGCTTACAATTACATATACCTTAAAGTGTCATAAACATAACACAAATTTCAAAGTTATACTACTAGCTATTTTTGGCATATGGTTTCACGTTCAACGGTGCTTGAACTCCAGGGTTCTAAACCCACGTCAAGTAAAGTGATATTTGGTTTTACTGTTGAGGAATGTCAGTAGCAGCTGGTTAGGATTGCAACGTAATATTTGTGTTTGTTGCAGCATTAAGGAATTATGACTAGAGTAGTATGTAACTCCGTGGCGTACCGGTATGAGTCTCGGATTAAGGTTGTGGGTTCGAGCCCCATGCCGGACAATAATTTTTTGAATAAATCTAAGATTTCATTCCGGATCTGGTTGGTTGAGGGACTACCCTTGTCGCCCCGAAAAGCACGTTAAGCCGTTGGTCTCGATTGTTATAACATCATCTATAACAAGTGTACACCGCCGCTGCAGCGTATTCACGCGCTGGTGGTATACCACGAGGAGCTCCATAGCGTGGTATACCACGAGGAGAGGACCCTACACCACTCAAACCCCCTTGGACACTCCTTCGATCCGCCGTTGGCGGGGGCCAGGTACGCATAAGCAATTCGGCCCCCTGACGGCACCCGCGGCCATCGGCCGCGGAATCTCCTGGGCCACACTTATAGTGGCCCATTTGCCCAATAATAGGGACGCCTGGAGTGTAGAGACGTCCCTACTCATCATGGGTCAGCCTCGAAGGGAGCGGGGAACACTAGATATTTTGTCTTCATAATTTAGATTATAATATGAATTCCCGCAAAGTAACGCCTGAACCTATTAATTATTTAATTTTATTAAATTTGCAGTTGAACAAGGCTTTAAGTAGTGAGCGCCTCATTCCAAAAGATTAAAATATGGCAGTATTTCACAGAATCCAGTAATAGTTTCAAGTGACGTCACTTTATACGCTATAAAGCTGGGTGAACCACTTCAATCACAGAGCGTTTCATCTCAAAGGCTATCATTTAACTTGATGAATGCGCTAACTTAAACTCTTACACAAATTATAATACCACCCTCAAACTGTTATTAATTGAACAAATTAATTTAAGCGAACAAATTGTTTTTTAACAATGTTGTAAATGCTTTTAGCATTTAAAGTTGCTGTAGTTATGATGTGTGTTACTCTTTCGTTAAAAACTACGGAACCGAATTGACTGAAATTTTGCACGAGGATAGTTTATATGCTTATGAATAAATAAACTATCCTCATGCAAAATTTATAGGCACATAGACAACAAATCACGCAACGATTAGAGAGGAGATGAAGCAGATAAGCAGACGAAAGCGGTTAAAATAGCTAGGTGAAGTTAATCTATACTAACATACTAAACAACACACCTAAATAGCGTAGCGGTAATTGGCTCGCTTTAAATCTCGAAGGTCGTGGGTTCGATCCCCACACCGGACAAGAAACCTGTGTATAAATTCTAAGATTTCTTTCCGGGTCTGGTTAGTTAAGGGACTACCTTCCGTGCCTCGAAAAGCACGTTAAGCCGTTGGTCCCGATTGTTATAACATCATCTATAACAAACGAACCAGGGAAGGGCAGCAGCGTTTCCACTGTGTATTACAATATAACACTGCGGTCACCAATCCACCTTCCAAGCGTGGTGACTATGGCAAAAACCCACCCTCGGGAGGAGGCCCATATTCAGCAGTGGACGTTATACGGGCCGATGATGATGATTAATATACTAAAGATTTGATTGTTTATTTACACTAGCGGCCCGCCCCGGCTTCGCACGGGTGGACTTTTATACCCTACCCCTGCCCTACCCTACCCCTACCCTACTCCTACCCTACCCCTACCCTACCCCTACCATACCCCTACCTTACCCCTACCCTACCCTACCCCTACCCTACCCCTACCCTACCCTACCCTACCCTACCCCTACCCAAAATCCTCTGCCCTTCTCCCAGCTCTTAGCTACTTCCCTACCAATTTTCAGCCAAATCGGTTCAGCCGTTCTTGAGTTATAAATAGTGTAACTAACACGACTTTCTTTTGTTTTTAAAATGTATTCTGCTATTCGGGACGGAAACAAATCCAACAAATCAAAAACCATGGCAATCGGTCCAGCCGTTCTCGAGTTATAAGTGTTGTAACAAACACGACTTTCTTTTATATATATAGATTTATTTATTCATACAATACACCAATAAATGGGCATATTATAAATAATAAATGGACTATCTAACACTGTTTCTCAAATAGGACCAGTAGATAGTTCTTAAAACACACTTTCAGCTTTATATATTAGTATCGATTTATTTAAAACTTCATTACTATAAAAGTACAGACTTAATGCCAGTGGCATTCTCTACCAGCCTACCATAGGGTGGTGCAGAGACAATTTATTAGGCACGCGGTTTCACCCATTTAGTTCCCGTTCCCGTGGGAATTTCATAATTAAATTAAACCCATGTCATCTGGGATAGTGCAGCTTCCCAATGTTGAAAGATTCGGTAGTTTTGGTGCTTATTCAATACAAACAAAACAAACTATAATGAACCGACGAACTCATAAAGGTCACAGGCAATTAGTGGATGCAGGCCGCTAGCAACCGTTTCCGCTGGAAATCGATGAGGAAGACCTATGTTCAATAGTGGACGTCAACAGGCTATCATTATCAGCCTGAAATAAACTATTAAATCTTACCATAACAAAAAAAAAAAACTATATAACTAAATAATGCTTTCCTTTTTATAATCTTCTAATATATAAAATTCTCGTGTCACAGTTTTCGTTGCCATACTCCTCCGAAACGGCTTAACCGATTTTGAAAAAAAATTTGTGCTTATCCGGTATCTATGAGAATCGGCCAACATCTATTTTTCATCCCCCTAAATGTTAGGGGTAGTCCACCCCTAAATTTTTATTTTTATTTTTCAGACAAAATTAGAGGTAGGTGTAGGGTAGGGGTAGGGTAGAGGTAGGGTAGGGGTAGTGTAGGGTAGGGGTAGTGTAGGGTAGGGGTAGTGTAGGGTAGGGGTAGTGTAGGGTAGGGGTAGTGTAGGGTAGGGGTAGTGTAGGGTAGGGGTAGTGTAGGGTAGGGGTAGTGTAGGGTAGGGGTAGTGTAGGGTAGGGGTAGTGTAGGGTAGGGGTAGTGTAGGGTAGGGGTAGTGTAGGGTGGGGGTAGTGTAGGGTATGTATCGATTGAGGCAGTACGAAGTCTGCCGGGTCAGCTAGTAATAGTATAGATCACACAGATACAATTAAAAAGTAATCTTTTAAAATAAAAATAAAAAACTAGAAGTACAAATAAATAAGCTTTTGTTTCAAATTAACACATTATACCGTTGTATGCCCCCAACATTAAATTCTTTAACGCATCGCGAGGGAGGCCCAAATGAGAAAAGTTTCCACACAACGAATCGTTCGAATATTCTAGTTTGTCTTATGCGTAAATTTTCGAAAAAGGCTTTTGTGTAAGAAAATATTCAGCGTTTTAGAGCTGTTTTGTACGAGGGTAAGAAAACCTCGGATAAATAAAGTCTTAAAAATAAATTAAAATATTTTTTTGTTTACGTAAATCAATTACAGGCACTACATGTGTCAATAATGTCAAGTGAAAATAGAGCCTTTTTTAAGTCTGAACCTGTAATTTTATGTTGAGGATGAGGAGATGATATATATTAGTACGTAAAGCTAAAAATTGTACCCCATTTTTACGAAAATTGCGAGGACGGAGGAGTTTTCATAGGAAAGGAATGCATAATGCCCTTTTTTTTTAAATTATGCGTGAATTTCGTCTACTGTTCCACTATTACTTTGTGTAAAAGCAATAAACACTTTGTCATTAAAAACATATTATATACGTTATACGATGTAAGGATATTGTTTCAAACATTTTATGAGTCATTATTACTTTAAGTCATAAATGTAGCAGATTGAAACAGTAATGTCAGGAGAAAATGTAAAATGTAATTAAGTCTGAACCAGTGCGACTGGAGATACGGTCTAGCTAAAATAATTAAGTTGGATAGTTTTAAAATAATATTCTTAATTAAAATGCAACTTTTGAAATACACTCATTTAGGTGCAGGACTGGTTATGTTCTTCCATGTTTTAGGATAATTCTGCCAAATAGCTTGTTACGGCCAATGTTAATGTTGTGTTCTTGTGTGTGTATTTATGATCGCGTGTATGGCTACGGTAAGGGACGACATAAGATTCCTCTTGATAGTAACAAAAGCTTAAATGTACAATAAAACATGCTCATTACTTGCATGCTTAAAACGAGCATGCTCCTTAAACTGACACATTTGCTTTTGTTTAGTATGCTTTCTTAGCAAAGGTACTTATACGTAATATTCGCTAAACCTTCTCTTAATCGAATAAGGTTCGATGCTAGCATGCTCAATAAGCAAACCTGTTCAGACGCGCTTAAGGTACGCCCCCTTAAACCCGCGCGGCAGGTAGAATGCTAAAAAACTCGCAAGGCATGCTCATTAATAGCAATGGTACTAAGTAGCAATTGCTCATTAGTAGCATGAGAGCATGCTAGAAATGAGCATGTGTAACTGTATTTACACAAAGATTTCCTATTCGGCGTGGGGATCGAACCCACGACCTCCAAGATTTAAAGCGAGCCAAATACCGCTACACTACGGATGTTGTCATTTCGATGACCCAATGACACAAAACAATGTCGAGGAGTGGTTTGTTCGTCTTCCACATCAAAGGGAAGATATTTTAGTCTAGGTATAGTGGTATAGCGACCGCGGTCTAAACTATTTGTGTTGGAAACTTATGTACAAGTTAAGTTTAAGCAAAGTGGCGTGCAAACTTCTACTGCGCGATGTAGGTTTTGACGTCATAATGTCATCCGCATGTTTCGTTTTTAGTAATAACTAGCTGCGCCCCGCCGTTTTACCCGCGTTACCCTGCTCCAGTGGGTCGGAGCGTGATTTTTTGTAGTCTATATGTTAATCCAGCTTATAAACTATTCGCGTGCAAACTTTCAGCCAAATCCATTCAGTAGTTTTTGCGTGAAAGAGTAACAAACATCCATCCATCGATCCATCCATACTTACAAACTTTCGCGTTTTAATATTAGTAAGATTGATAGCCAAGTAAGTTATTTAGGAATGCTATTAGTCATTTTTAAAACTTTGAATGAAGATAATCTAGAAAAATCATAATGGTAGGGCATGGGTTGCAGCGTTTCCTTGTGTATTCACTATAATACTGCAGTCACCAACACGCCTCCCAAGCGTGGACTATGAGAAAACCGTCCCTCGAGAGGAAGCCCAAGTTCAGCTCAGGAAGTTACTGAAATTTTAAGAAATAGTGCTCAACATTGTATTTAAATAACTGATGTAAGTTGTCAAAAAAGAAATTTGCTTTAACTGCACAACGATTAGTCATCTAGCCGATGACGGTCAAAATTTCATCATCATCATCAGCCCGTATAACGTCCACTGCTGAACATAGGCCTCCTCCCAGGGGAGGGTTTTGCCATAGTCACCACGCTTGGCAGGCGGATTGCTGACCGCAGTATGATGTTGTAATAAACAGGGAAACGCTGCTGCCCGTTCCCTGATATACGCTTGTTATAGATGATGTTATATCAATCGGGACCAACGGCTTAACGTGCATTCCGAGGCACGGAGGGTAGTCCCTCAACCAATCAGAGAGAATCTTAGAATTTACACAAAGGTTTCTTTTCCGGTGTGGGGATCGAACCCAAGACCTCGGCGACTTAAAGCGAGCCAAATACCACTACGCTACGGAGGCGGTCAACATTTATTAATATCAAAAATCTTTTTAGTTTGCCGGCTTATCAGAGAAGATTATCAGTCGCTGTTTCTCTACAGCCCTCACCAATTTTAACTGTTTTAAAATCCCAAACAACAGCAAATGTACGAATTCTTTAGCCTTAGCTCGGTTCTCTGTTTAGAAATAGCGCGATTATCGATCCCGCCGACGTCGCACCCGTTCCAAATTTGGCACATACTGGGTTTTAATTTGTAGCAACAAAAGACTTCGGAGTTTTTTGTTACGATCTCGTACCTTCTTTTGTTTCGTGTAGAATGTGATCATGTTTTGTTATTATACAAATAATGTTACATTGAAAGTAAATGTTAAATTGAAGATACAGATACATAGACGTGTTAAAAGGTCTGAGCGGAACATTTTTTTTAATTATATTTTTTGTCCGGGTTCAATTGCATTTACGCATTCCCACCGCCGCGCCGCCGCTGCAGCGTATTTGCATGCTGGCGGCGGGATATGTGGGACTCGCCCTCTCCATAGCGTGGTATGCTAAAGTCATACCACGAGGAGAGGACCCTTCACCACTAAAACCCCTAGGACACTCTTTCGATCCGATTAAAAGTGCCTACCCAATCACTTTCGAAAACACTTGGCATAGATTTTTTATGCGTGTTTTATCCTCTGCTTATTAATGTGTTCGTGTAAGTACATTATTATTATCGAAATTTTTAATGAGTATGATTTTTAATTTCAGTTTTTCTTTATTGTTTGTTGTATTAATTCTTTTGTGTGTAACTAGCTTCCCATAATAACTTCTTAATTAAATTCAACCTACAGTCTTTCTCGATAAATGGACAATACAATACTGAAATATTTTTTCTTATCGGACCAGCAAGAAAACAAACTCTTCAGATTTAAATATTAGTATAGTGCTTAGATTTAAAGTACAATTATCATACCTACTGCTGTAATATTCTTATTTAGCTCCTATCGACGGTACGATGTTCAAACGATAAAGCATCTATTAATAAACTTTTTACGGAGTGTTAGACCTAAGCCTTAACCTAATGGAGTTTTGCCATAGTCACCGCTAGGCAAATGAATTGTTATCTGTATACATAATAGCAGCAATATTAACGTGTGTCCAAATCTATTCTGGTTTCTTTTTTTTCTTTCACAATATGCCTTTGTAAAGTGAAACATATTACAACATATGTTTCACGGCTGGTAAAAAATCTAAAAGATAACACGTAGATATTTCTAACATTGTACCTTCATAGGTACACTCTAACTGATTAAGTTACGACAATATCTATATAAATATACGAACAGAAGAAAAACCCTTTGTTTTGCCGTAGGCGGAAAAAATTTACCCTTATTTCGAACAAAACCATTTTGTCTCATTGAACTTCAGAATAATATCAAAAAGGTCGCAAGCGTTATTGTATTAAAATTCATAACCACACAGTGATACTTAATTGTTTCAATTACAATTTATGTTCATTTTAAGGGTAGATAATTAAAATGTTGATTAATGTAGTTAGTTTGGTTAACAACAGGAAAGCATTATCGTTTCTTGTTGTAGGAATGTATTAATATTCTAAATCATACACATAGGCTAAAGTGAACAGACACTTTCTAGGCAAGCGTGTATCATCTTAGGCCTTATCTTCGCCTTCCATCAACCGAGATTATGGTCAAACGCAAGCCTATATTTAATAAAAATAAAATAAAAATAAACATACGATTCCTATGAAAGTTTAATATGATTTGTAAGTCTATTCAACAATATAGATTTTAGTGGTTAAAACCCCCCTTTGTGGTATTAGTAGCTTTAGGCGATTAACACACGGCACCGCTCACCGCCGCGGTAGGCGGTGAAACGGATCTCATGTCGCATTGGTCTCTAATAAATCCGTAGATGCCTAACACACGTACACCGCCCGGCTGCGCGGTCGAGCGGTGCTTTCACCGCCACCGCCCCTCCGCGCTGCCGTCCGCGCGGTGATACGGCGCCTCACACGCGGGGCGCCGCATAACCGCGCGGATCATCATGGGTGCAGGAGGCCGAGTCTGCTATTTTTTTTTAAGTATTATGCCACCGTAGTGCCATCATAATATAATTATGCCAAAAACAGTAATCTACTAATCTCACTATGGTGTCGGCGCTGGAATGGCAGTCGGTGTTGCTACCGCAGAAAAAGGCCGTCAACAGAAGTAGCAGGGGAGATGGTTAGGGAGATTGTAATGTTTATTTAGGCGATTTCAAAACTTATAAATGTATCATTTGTTATTATATTAAACTACGATAATGTCACCGTGGCGTCATAGTCATGCCATTATGACGTCGAAATGGGAAAAAAACCGACCATTGATCTGTCATTGGCATATCATGGACACGCCATTATGATAGTAGACTCGGGGCCCAGGACGTGTTGCAATTTAAAAATGGATGAACCCAATATCTTCTTATTTTTTTCTTTCTACGCCCTAAAAGCCAGAATGCTGCCACCACTTCAGCGTCCATTCTTGCCAGTGTCCGTGATCAAACTGGTCAAAACCGTGCTAAATCCATCCGCGCGGCCGGCGCGTAAACTGCCTTACCGCACGGGGCACCGCTACGAAATCCGCTTTACCGCCACCGCCCTCCGCGGCGGTGCGCGGTGCCGTGTGTTAATCGCCTAACATAGCAGGTGGACACCCCAGTGGCGGGGGAAAAGCCTAATTTATTGTTACGCTAAATAAAATGGCCAAACTGATAAATTTAATTCAAAATAAACTGTGGCACCACAGTCGACTTTTTGGTGTGATGGTTTTGAAAAAGCCACCAACATTTTTCACACATAGATTTTTGCAATCTTCTTTGCCAAGAAGAAAAGAAAACGTTTATTGATAATGTAGACGAATCAATCGTATATTATAAGTCAAATACAATGATAATCACAAAAAATCTTGACTAATAAATTAGTGCACAGTACATTTTAGCGATACATTTATTAAATGAAATTTACCAATCTTGTAATGGCATGTAATAGGGGCTGGGATCGGGTCTAAAGCATAGAAAGCGTCGGGAGCCTCGCTTCGCGAGGACGACCGGACCCTATCCTAACTTCCTACAAGTCTTTCTCTATCTACCTAAGTGTTGACACCCAGAGAAGAAAGACTATAAGGAGCACTAAAACACCAGCCTGCGCCAAAAGGCTTAAATAAAACTCATCAAGATATTTCATTAGACCCGTCCAAGAAAATTTTACACATGATGTCTCTGATGTTTTTCCAATAACTTACACAGCAGTAAACTGATAAATAATAAGATATATTTAGTCACAAACAGTGATTGATGGATCTTAGAAATCAGAGGAATATTAAATTTGATATTAAATTATTATGGCATGACGTGGCATGGTTTAATTTCAATCATAATGACAAATAAGTGAAGACAGATAAAATCGATCCAAAATATGGATTATTGAGAAAATTTCAAGACATTTTTTCCTGCAAACGGATAAATTTTGTTTGTAGAAATTGTACTAATAAAAAACAAGAATTCTATATTAAAGGCAATTTTTAATCCAGTTTAGAACTTAAAACTCTTTTCTCAATTACTAAATTCTAGAAAATATGAGTTTCGAATAGCTATCAATCAATCATCTCTTGGCGGTTGTTAATGTTAGCTGTCCATCATTTTAACGAAGGATTATGCCTCTCAAACCACCTATCTGTGTCTATTGCATTTCAATACAAATTGAATGGAATTGATCACAAAATGTTAGATAAATTCAAAGGTTTGAGTTGATTTGAGATTACAGTCAACCGAAATAATTAATTTGAATCCCTGATTTCAATAGGTACCAAAGAATTGAAATCAGGGACTCAAATTAATTGTTTGACCTTCAAAATTGTAATACCGTACCTACGTTTCAAACTCGAATTCCAGTATATTAATACTTGAATTCGATTTGAAAGACACGAACAAATGAAGGTACATCCTTAATAAAGAAAGTGATGCACGAAGTTGCAGCAATTACAGTATTGAGGAAAACCACGCAAAGAGCAAGGACTATTATTTAAAAATATCATGATACATATTCAAAGTCCTTGGAGCAGTACATTTGTCCTAACAATTTATAAGTAAATATATTCTATAACAGCGGGAGCTACATGACTACGAAACCTGTATGTCTTCTTTAGGTATTACTATCGGAGTCATTTATGTGTAACAAACAACATTCAATTTACCTGCTTGTAACTTAATAAGCATAAAACGAGCTAGCTAACAACCTCCGTAGCGTAGCGGTATTTGGTTCGCCTTGAATCTCGGAGATCGTGGGTTCGATTCCCACACCGGACATGAAATCTTTGTGTAAATTCTAAGATTATAGGATTATTATCGGAGAGTAATCCTATATTATATTATAGGATTACTCTCCGTGCCTCGGAAAGTACGTTAAGCCGTTGGTCCCGATTGTTATAACATCATCTATAATAATCGTATACCAGGAAACGGGTAGCGTTTCCTTGTGCGTTACGACATAATACTGCAGTCACCAAAGCCTGCCAGGCGTGGTGACTATGGCAAAAGCCCTCCCTCGGGAGGAGGTCCATGTTCAACAGTGATCGTTGTACGGGCTGATGATGTAGCTAGCTGTAGAATTCCTTCTTCCCATTAAAAAAGACCCATAGCTTTTTGTAGACCACGGAACCCTAAAAATCTCTTTGTCACGAAAAACTGATTATTGCATCAGCATTGTAGGCAAAAGTATCACATACTACGTCCCAAATAGATTTGTACTTTTATTTTGATGTTATATTCACTGGCGTATTGAAAAAAGACTCTGTCTTTATCTTTTGTGAACCTTTTCCTTTCATCTTTGTTTCACATATGGTATCCGTATGTATCTTTTATTGTGTGACTCGTAACAATAGAAGCGACTTAAAGGCGTAGTGAAAATAAGGAATAAAATCTGTGTATAGTATTATCGTACGAAAGACCGGCAAACTGCTGGGAACTATGCAAAAAACTTATTTATTTACGTAACTCCCGTTCCCGTGGGGACTTCATAATTAAAAATGTAAGTCAGGGTGAATGACATTCCAATGATGAAAGAATTTTTGAAATCGGCACAGTACTTTTTGAGTTTATTTATTACAAACATACATAAAAAATACAAATATTTCTTCTTTATAATATATATAGAGTATAGATCACAATTGGAAGCAATTTTAAATGCTCTTGCTTACTTACTTATCACACTAATACATCATTTGAAAGCACAAGATAAAACTAATTAACACTTTTCTGCGTTTCAGTTTCCTCTTGTAGCTTTAATAATTTATTAGCTTTATATTTTATTGAACAAGAATCCAAACATACTATGAATATTATGTTGAAAATGTTAGTGTATATTAAATGCCATCAAAAACATACTTGTAAAAAAACCCAAGTCTCGTAACGCAGTTCTTTTACCGTAAAACGTTGTGAGATCTATGTAATACCAAGTCGGTTAATTTATTCAGTCCCTACTTAAGGGACCTTCTATCTTAAGCTATTACGTAATTATCTCACCTTACAGAATCTTATTTTGACCATATCAAAGTTCAAAACTTTAAAGTTTTAAATAATAGATTAACTTGGCCATCGGATATAATTAGAATGTATCTCACAAGTGTTTATTGCGATGGCCAAGTCAATCTAATATTCATAACATAAAAGTTTTGAACTTTGATAAGGTCAAAATAAGATTCTGTAAGGTGAGATAATTACGTAATAGCTTAAGATAGAAGGTCCCTTAAGTAGGGACTGAATAAATTAACCGACTTGGTATTACATAGATCTCACAACGTTTTACGGTAAAAGAACTGCGTTACGAGACTTGGGTTTTTTTACAAGTATGTTTTTGATGGCATCTCATTTCTTTTTGTAGATAGTTGTACTTTTTTCCTTTGCTTTACAATTTACATTATTTTTTAAAATACCAACAATGGATTTTACCACTCTGTCACTTGATGATGAGCTTTTCAATTTTTGTAGGTTGTGTTCCTCTTTTTCTTTACCGGTACTACTTCTTGAACTTCAGCTACAGTTTTTCTCAAAGCCCACTCCATTTCTCTATGGGTTTTTCTCGATATCTTTGATGCAACAATATTAAGCATGTCTAGACATTAAATGCTTGGGTTCCGTACCCAAAGGGTAAAAACGGGACCCTATTACTAAGACTTAGCTGTCTGTCTGTCTATCATCAGGCTCTATCTCAAGAACCGCGATACCTAAACAGTTGAAAACAAATTATGTATTTCTGTTGCTATAATAACAAACTAAACATAAAATAAGTATTAAGGGGGGGCTCCCATACAACCACTATTTTTTGGCCTTATTGCTCGATATCTATAACGGCAACAGGTAGACACTTGAAAATGGTACGGAACCCTTAGTACGCGAGTCCGACTCGCACTTGGCCGGTTTTAGTCTATTGTATTCACAAATGGATTATTCCTGCGCTTTAATAGTTCCAAAGTAGACTTAAATTTGATGTAAACCATCCAGACTAGTAACTCTGTGCCCTTATTTACAAAATAACTTAACTTACGCACATATGAATATCCACGTTCCTAGCTGGCATGGCAACACTCACCATATGAAACAAGAACAGATGCGTCGTATACTTTTTTTATGCTTTATTGATATTCGTCGCACTCGTCAAACGTCATTTAAAATTAATCCGTATGTAAAATTGTTATCTCTCATTGGTTATAAATATTGTCAATGTACCTAATCGAAAACTACAACATCAAGCTTAACAGAGGATTAACATGAACTTATGTATGGCACTCACGGCCTTCTGGCTTCCGGCCTGTCAAAGGTTTTTAAAATTACGAAATTGATGAATTGTTTTTGATGGAATTTTGGTACAACTACATAATACATGTCCGATTATGGCCTTTTTTTAAGACAGCTCCCGCACTAGGGAACAAGCTAATATGTACATAAGTAAATTTAAAGCTACCTAGTTAACATCAAACTGTGTATAAAAATATTTGATAAAATGATTATATAAATATAGTTTGTGTCAGATTAATAAAACGTGGTTTGTGTGTATACTTCGATATCACAGTAAGATTTGTTAGTTGCTTGGAAGAAAGTGACCGTCTTTCGGTGTTTCGAACGGGAAGCGTGAAAGCCGTGGTGTAAGTTTGTCCAGAGGAATGCAAGAATATTACGCATCTCCTCCGCCACTGCGGTGTTCCGGCACGGGCAGTGGGGTATGTGGGACTCGCCCTCTTCATAGCAGTGGAATGCTAATCATAACATGAGAGTAAAACCCCTGGTTACTCCTCCGACCACAATTGGTGAGGGGCCCAGGTACTGTTGCCTATCTGGGATACCCTCTGGCAGCGTCCGCGACTCAATTGGTGTTGCGGGCTCTCCTGCGCCCAAATAACCAGTTTCAGGGACGCCCAGATTACACGGGGTCCCTACTTCTCAAGGGACCGCAGCCTCCTGCTGAGACATGGCTCAAGCGGGCAAGCCACCTCCATCAGACGCTGTTATGATTGTTAGTATCCTATCGTTCATAGCACAACTTGTGTACTATCTTACTTTTACAATCGATTGTTTTTTTTTTTTTTCCTACGACTTTTTTTTTTTTTTTTTACTACTTGTTATATTAATCCCTGTGTCGCCAAGGTCTCACCGCTCAATAGATTCACGAAAACAAAGCACCCCCTAACTCAGTACAACTGTTTGAATTTCAGACGAATAATTGTCCCGGGTGGGAATCGAACGCAGAAAACCAGGTCTCTGAAACAACTAACCTAACCACTTAGACACCACCTTTCAACATAATTCCATCTAGGTCTCTATCTACACCTATTCCTCCATTAAATCAAACATATTCATGTACACGTATTCACTGACTGCAAATGTAACTTTGTAATCCTATACATTTATAAGAAATAACAAAGTTATTAATGCAGTTGATGAAACTGAACAACTGGACCGAAATTGCAAAATGTTGGAATTTTCCCATGAGTTTTACACTAAACTCTCCTAATACTCAAAATTTGAAGCTTCTACGTCTGCTAGAAGTGGCAAAGCTGGCAGTGCTGCGCAGACCGGTGTGCGAGGTCGTGTACGCAGTGCCGTGGTGCTGTAGCCGGAGTCGATGGAGCCGTGTTGCGGAAGCTCGTTGCTTGTTGTTGTTGGTTGTAGAGCTGGATAAGGAGTACGTTGCTGAAGTAGCCTGTTGCGTGCTGTCTTCGGGGTCACCAATTGTAGAGGAACGGTTGGTTGTGTTCCTCCACAGAAAATGAAGATCTTCTTTGCCGGGCGAGGTGGTGTGCCCGGTGGCCGACGGCCATTTGTTACTGTTCGGAACTTGTATATGTTCGAATTGGCTTGCAAACTTGTATTGCGTGATACAGGTTAGTTGGGATTCTAGGTGGTAGATGGCGCTGCTTGTCTTCTTAAAGTTTTTGTGCGGCTACTGTAGATGTCGCTACAAGTTCATTAGTTAAAGTCATTGATATAAATGTATCTAAATAATAAAATATCAACAAATATTGAAGCAAAGCTTTTAGGATGAATCAAACAGCTCGTAATTCAATTACAAACAATTAATAGAATATCAAACTCAGGCTCTCATTCAGGGTATTATCAAAGTAAATGAAGTAAAAACTTTTATATATTTTTCAATGAAATTATCAAACAGTTACTGTCGCTTTGATATCAGCTTATTGCCTTTTGATTTTATAATTTATACAACAATGTATCATTGTTGATAAAAAAAAGACTTCATTAATTTTGCTGTATGTTAACATGGGTAAAAATCAAAATGGCTCATGGAATTTATTTATTTGACTGTAGAACCTAACATAGTTGTATACAAATATAATTTGAATAAAAATTTAGCAACAAAATTTAACTTTGAATTTTAAAAAATGCAAAAAAGCGGGATTTAGCTACCATAGAATCTTAACACACAAGTAAATCCAGCTGACAAATACCGTTATATAAATATTATGAAAATCAAGCAAAGTTTCAACGTGCTTTTCAAGGCACAGAAGGAAGTCTCTCATCAAACCAACCCAAAAAATATCTTTGATTTAACACAAATATTTCTTGTAGTGGCGTAGAAATAATAATTTTGAAAATCATGAAACCGTTCCACTGTACCAGTTGTCAGCCAAGAACAGCGCATGACATAAATTAATATTAATTGGCACTAACGATCCTGTTATTAATTAAAAACGAAACAATAAAATTCTTACGGAACTTATTTCCGAAACGAAATTGACAAGTGATTAATCAAAAGTCCTCCGGTAATAAAATTCGTGGAGATTTATAACTCTTTTAATTGACAGATTAATTAGCAGTTTTGGGACATTTTCAGTGAGCATTAAAACTGAATTGATGTTTCAAAATTAACTTTTTATAACTTTAATAAATTTTAATTGAAGATGGAGAATCTTCAACCGCTAAATAAGGCTGGAGGCGGTTCTATTTTTATATTCAGTCCATTTTGTTTTTGTAAGTTAAACTCAAATGTAGAACCTTAAACTATACTAAGTAATATTATTACGGTATATTATAGTTTAGTAAGAGTATGGTAAGTGTACTTTGCGTTCGATTTTTATGTACCGAGACTTGATCGAATATTACAACCAATTGTACGGTTTCAAGGAGCTTTATATCAGAACGAAAGTTTTTTTTTTTAGTTATATTTAAATACCTTTGGTTCGATCGCTCGCATTAATAACTTATTCTCTGATCCAGTAGATTGTACCATATTATTTAATAATATATGTAACATATTGATATTACAAATATCAAAATTAAATCAAATGATCATAATATTTTATAATCGTTGGTAAAACTCTTTCTTCTTGCTTAGCCTTGAACTCAGACTTCCATTGTAATTGGCACTATTTAGGTCAACAGTTTTATTTTTTTCAGAGTCTGTTCACACCAGTGCCTGAATAATTAATTGGTTCTATGGTAAATCTTTAAATGGCAACGGCAATTTTCTAGAAAACAATAAGAATAATTACCTGCCAATACCACGATAACCCGAACTTGCGTAGATAATCTTTGCTTTGTTTGGCTATTTGTGCCTTTTGGTGTCGAAACATTAGGATCGTAGGGACTGGGAGCCAAATTAATTTGTAAAAACCCCGCAGCGGCCATCTTTAGTGCACTTTCTCCGAGTGCTGCTTTTCACTTTGCACAACAAGTAAGCATTGCCATTAGTGCTGCCAGCATTCTTGAACCTTGCTAAGTAGAATGGATTTATAATTTTAGTATTTTATAAGTTAGTTTTATTTTAAATAATCTACTTTTAGTTGTATCTATATCTAAAAGTTTAATAACTACAATTCGAAAGAAACGTGCCAGTAATTTTACCTTAAGTTAAATAACTTGTTTCTTATACTCTTATGCAATCTGTTTCACAACAGATGGATTCAAAATCTTATCATATTTCTTTACGTAGACTTACTCTATCATAAACATTTTAACGCGACACTAAAAAATTAAATAAAATCGAAAATTATTAAACATTATTCACAAAAACAATGACCACAGCTAAAAAATGGGCTAAATGTTATTATTACCCTACTACATCAATTTCATATCATTTATTCCTCACTATTAGAGATGGGCGTTGAATCAACGAACTAGTTAAAACAACCGTTGATCTCCTGTCAACGTTTCAACGTTAACAGTTTATGAATCAACTAGTTGAATTCGTCAACGACATTAATGAATTTAACTCTAGACTTACGTTGAAAATAACACCATAGAACGTTAACAGTTTACAATCAACTAGTTGAATTCTTTAACGACATTAATGAATTTAACTGTATGCTCTAGACTTATGTTGAAAATAACACGATAGGTTGCGAGCGACGGTCGAATATGAACTCTAAGTAACGTGAGCAGAAGTTGATTTTTGAAATAAATATAATTTTTTAAAGAAGACGATGTCGATGTTCGTGGAATGATACGCGCTGCCTGCTCGCGCCGCCGCCCGAGAGAAACCGGTTCATACTATTCTGATTTGTCTATGTTTACAATACAAACGATTGTTTATATTTAGTAAGTTCGCTTGCCGTTCATTTAATTTCTTATACCAGTTTGTGACAAGTTGCTCGCAACTCGGAAGGTCATCTGAGTACAAGCATCAATCAAACATTTTCCATTAATACTTTGAATCAAATTGTTTATAAAATATCAGATCTATAGGTGGTAGAGACTCGTTGAATGATCGTCGTAGCGTTGAATAAAAAACGTTTAATGAAAGAACGGTTTACGTTCCAAGTTGACATTAGTTGCACGTTAACTCGTTGACGAATTTAACTAGTTAATCAACTAGTTGACGAACGTTAATCAACGTTAACGAAAAAACCGTCAACGACCCATCCCTACTATATTACCAAACTATATTACCCAACAGATGCTGGTGATACGAAAATTTGTAACTAAATATTAAAAAAGTCTTTATTGGCGGTGAGCCAAACGCTTGTGCTTGTACGTATTGCCATACTTGCTCTTTGTTGCGAACGTTGAATAATATATAATTTGGGCGTTGATTTCAAAGCGAGGGAATACATTTTTGCATCTTGTATGCTGAATAAAATAAAATGAAAGCTCATTCAAGAAAAATGTGGTGAAACTACATAGACATCCACGTTTTATAAATAAAAATGAAAAGCCAAATATATTGTTAAGCGTATTGCCTGATATTATTTTGTTGCGGTGGGTGTAAGATATGAAACATGTTAAGATAGTCCTTAAATTGAAGGATAACTCCGTAGCGTTGCGGTAATTGGCTCGCTTTAAATCTCGGAGGTCGTGGGTTCGATCCCCACACCGGACAATAAATCTTTGTGTAAATTCTAAGATTTCTTACCGGAACTGATTGGTTGAGGAGGGTAGTCCCCTCCGTGCCTCGGAAAGCACGTTAAGCCGTTGGTCCCAATTGGTATAACATCATCTATAATAATCATATATCAAGGAACTGGCAGCAACGTTTCCTTGTGTGTTACAACATAATACTGCGGTCACCAACCCGCCTGCCAAGCGTGGTGACTATGGCAATACCCTCCCTCGGGAGGAGGCCCATGTTCAACAGTGGACGTTATACGGGCTGATGATGATGATGCCAAGGTTTAACAACTAGTACTGCTACTACTAACTACTTCAAATCATTTTTTTAATGAATTTAATATAAGCACTAACAGGCAACATTGTTGAATAACAAATACAATAATAACAATAAGCGTGCTTATTAATATTTGGTATCATCATCAATGTAATAACAATATAGGCACCATCATATATCCTTGTGGAACACCATATATTTTCTCAAAAGGCCAATTTTCATCACACAAGAAGTCTCACGAGCTCACCACAGTACAAAACCTCTACCTAATAGCTTCAATGCCTCAAAGGTACATTTCGGTCAAAGGCCGTTTTTGAGCGCACAGTCCAGTGTGTAACGTTGTCAAAGGCTTTCTAGAAGTCTTTTAGAGTACAGGAAGCCAATTTACAAGCTGTGTTCTACAAGTTGTTTGGTCAAATGATTCTAAAGTACATAATAAAGAAAATAATTTTAACTACCTATCATATTCAGTTAATTATTAATAAAGGTTTTATGAATAATTAACTGAATATGATAAGTAGTTAAAAATATTTTATTATATATAATATCTATAAGTTTTTAGTTAAATCACAGTCAAAGTTATATAATAATATATTTATTATATATTACAAGCATTATTAGTGAATATTATAACAAAAATGTACTTTTATTTGAAATAACGTTGAGGAAAATAGTTTTATATATGTACGTAAAACTTTATTTTTTAAGTCGTTTTTGTTTAGTTATTAAAATTTGAGAATTTAATAGTAGTAGTTAACACCGACAAGCAAAACATAATTAACCTAACTTCCCTACAAAAAAAATATACAATCAGATAGATTCAATGATATTCTGCGTTGAAAAAATACGTAGGTATATTTTATAACCTTTGAATATACACAAAAAGTTATCCATAACTTTTGTTTCAGATCTGAGACCGAAGTTAAACTTTTGGGTTCAGTTAATCTAGTAAATTCTTGGTTTCAGACGTAGTATTAGTGTAAATAATTAGAATCCCTTTGAAATTTGTATGTTATATGTTGTTTCAGGTACTTTCATCATTTGAATAATGTAAGTAATTTGCTGGAATCTGTTTCGAGATCTGAGATTCTTCTTCTTCAAAAGCCCGTTTACGACCATTGCCGAACATGGGCCTCCTCTTAAAATACCTTGGCAAGCCAGGATCGTTGAGGGATATTGCCATAATCACCACGCTTCGGCATTCGCTTGGCAGACGGATTGGTAATCGCAGTAAGATGCAAACCTTGAGCTAATAGATGCTGCTGCCCATCCATCAGCCATGTGTCCCTTAGTCGCCTTTTACGACACCCATGGGAGGATATGGGGTGATCTATTCTAAGCCGGAAACCACACGGCAACTAAGCCGGAAATCACACGGCAAATCTGAGATTATTTATGAAGAACAGTGGTGCCTACTCATTATTCAATTAAGTATAATTTTAGTCCATTAGCTCCATTTAATAGTAAAAAAATGAGATTGACGGATCACTAATTTTTCTCTGCATAATTTAATTTAAATGAAAAATATGTTATAAAGTAAATTTGGTATTCAATAGGCGTTAGTTTCTAGATAGGTTTAATGTCGGCTTTTAGATACCAACTTATTCAAATCTAGTACTTTAGATAACAAAACGAAATTGATAGTAAGATAGGAACTTTTAAAAATGTTACCAAGCGAGTGTATTTGAATGGTCATGGTCAACTTTTACTACGAGATCAACGCAGATCAAGTTTTGCAAATGACCCTGTATATTCGTGGACACTTGTAGTTTAATATAAATCTAAAAATTATGCAAGAAAAATTGTTGAAAAGGGACCCAAGAACCCATAATCAACGTTCTATATGCCAGGTTAACCATTTTGCCAAGACTAGGCGTTATTAAGTGAGGTCAAGTGATATTAATGGCGCGTTTGCGGTCGATGGGCGACCATTTATATTTGTTAAGATTTTGTTTCATTTCCCCGCCTTAGTTTAACTTATTAGTAGCGATTGTTTAATTTTGAATGTGCGAGGTTTATTACATTAAATGCTTGTCTGTAATTGTGGTAAGTAAGTGAAGTTTCTTTATTTTGTTATTGCAAATGTTATGTTTAAAGAAACAAATGCTGAAAATAATGACGTATAAATGTGAAATAATCGTAAGTAAAAGACCCGACGGAATGACTTTGATTCCCTGGAAGATGGGACGGCCTCTAGTTTGGGACGCTACTTGCGTAGACACCCTTGCTCCGTCCCATCTTCCAGCCACTAAAAATAGAGCTGGGGCGGCGGCGGAATCAGCTGAAAGCCTCAAGAGGCTAAAGTATAGTGCCCTCGATAGTGGGTACTTATTTGAGCCTTTTGGGGTTGAGACACTAGGGCCGTGGGGACCAGGCGCCCATGGAATTTATAAAGATCTTGCTGGGCGTCTGGTCGAAGCAACACGTTACCGAAATGCTGGCCTATATTTTGCCCAAAGATTAAGCATTGCCATACAACGTGGCAATGCTGCCAGCATTTTGGGAACGTTGCCAACTGGTAGTGGTTTGTTGGATTAGTGTAGGGTTTTTTCATTTTAGGTTTACCATACTTATTGTTTTTTTTTATTTATGTCTATTTGTAAATATTTAATAGTTAATTAATAAAGTACCTATAGACATACCTTTACGTATTAAATATGAAATAATTAAATTGAAATAATATTTGTTTTTTATGGACAATAAACTTTTAATATATAACTTTAAATTCAATATGCTTAGATAGTAGTAAAAATAAAAAGATTCAAATTTGTTTTTTACTTATATGTTTTGTATAAGGTATCATTGCCAACGAAAAAAAATAGATAAAAGGAGTTAAACGGAAATAAACTTATAACATACTGTTTTAAATTTATGTTACTTGGCAACGTTACCCAGAGTGCTGGCAGCATTTGAATTTTTCCATCTATGTTTCTGTAATTGTTTTAATCATTTTCATATTTGTATATCTTATGGTTTCACCCGCGTAGCTCCAGTTCCCGTAGGAGCTTTATAATTAACCCCCCCCCCCTTTAACCCCTTAAATGTTCTGTATACTCGTACTAGGTTTAAGAACTAAATGAGCCTGACAGCCAAAAATAAATTAATTCAAATAATGTATACTTATGTGTAAAGCTGAAGAAGTTTTTGAGTTTGCTTGAACACGTTAATCTCAGGAACTACTGGTCCGATTTGAAAATCAGTCACTGTAACATAGCCCATTTATCGAGGAAGGCTATAATTAATTATGAAGTTCCAACGGGAACGGGAGTGACGCGGGTAAAATCGCACAGGGGAATATAGTAAAAGATATTATTATGTGTGTACAATGAAATCCATTATCGAAAGAATAAGGACAAATGATCAGTACGATAAGCGTTAGTCGCCGCCATATATACGGTGATAAATCATAGTTCCGCGTGATATTGGCAGTCGGTTCACAGATATTTGGCTTAATTCATTCAATTATCATAAATCAGCACCATTGTGCTCTCTACTTCCCTTTTGTTTCAGTTCTCTGCCATTTTATAGCCTTGGTAGCCAATAAAAAGAAATTATAGACATATTTGAAAAAAAATAGATTAATAAATTTAGACCACCGGCTGGATTCTAAACTGCATCTATAGCCCCGTATGATCCGGATCCAGATGCAGATCATTCGGCCACTGTAGACGTAACTCATTTTATAGGCATTTTAATAATTCATAGATTGGCCTGTCAGGTATTCGCGTGTTTAATTTCTGCAATCCAATTAAATATAAATGTAATGTTAATATTTTTGTTTTAGTTTATTATCATACTGGCTCAGTGGTTACGATAGTTGCCTCTGAGACCTGGTGTTCTGGGTTCGATTCCCACTCGGGACAATTATTTGTGTGAACCACAAATAGTTGTTCTGAGTCTGGGTGTTCTTTGTGTCCGTGAAATGAATGTTTGTAAAGTCCCCCGCGACACAGGGATTTATTTCCCTAGTGCGGGAGTTGTCTTTTTTAAAATAAATAAATAAATACATTTCAGATAAATTTTAATTCTCTCGTCGGTGCAGGTTACAACAATTGTAAATTGTACTTTAATCATCTTGATTTTCCAATAGAAAATTATACAATAAATCTAAGCCAACAATGTTTCAATACAATACCTAATCAGTTAGTACTGGTAAATTAAAATCATTAAAACTTTTTATTTTTATTAACAACTCTGATACAGGATAAAAAGCCGGACAAGATACTCTGATACAGGATAACGTATTCAAGTTTTATCGTAATATATGTCCTCAAGATGAAATGGCGTGGATACTTTACCCAAGAATCGTTTTTATAGTCTTTATAAGTATAACAATATTGCTCATCAGAAAACGGAAGAAATGTCACCTTTTATCAGTAACTAGATTACACACTTGCTTGATTTTTGTATTTATACCGTATATTTATGCAAAATTTTAGATGAATGTTTCTCGTCCAACCATGTTTGAACGGTTAAACAGATCTTTATGAAAATTTCCATACATTTTGTCGAGGTAAGTGAACATAAATGTATGGAATAGCTGATTTTTTTTCGCGATTGCAGGGTTGGTACCATAGTAGGTAAAAGTTGCTTATAATGCATCAGTACTTTCACCCCCTAAAAGGTTGTTAATGTTCTAAAATTAACCCTGTATACACTCTCGTCTATGCTGTCATATCCCGTAGATTCTCGAAAAATATTTTTTGTACAAACCTTGTTTCTATTATTATTAGAGAAAACCTCTGTAGCGCAGCGTTATTTGGCTTGTTTTAAATCTCGGAGATCGTACGTTCTATCGCCGGACAAGAAATCTTTGTGTAAATTCTAATAAAAATATCTGCGCAATGATTTCTTTCTGAGTCTGGATGATTGAGGGACTACCCTTTGTGCTTCGGAAAGTACGTTTAGCCGTTGGTCCCGATGTTATTACATCATATTTAACAATAGTGTGTTACAGCATAATACTGCGGTCACCAACCCGCCTGCCAAGCGTGGTGACTATGGCAATTACCCTTCCTCGGGAGGAGGCCCATGTTCAGCAGTAGGCGTTGTACGGGCTGATGATGATGATAATGATGTATTGCCGGATAAAATAAATAGTTAAAGTTCATGGTTATTTAAATAATATAAAAACGCTTTTCAATTTATCAATTCCCGTAGAATAAACATTAAACATCAAGCCTAAGTTATAAACTCAATAAGAACGCCTAAAATTAAAATAAAAGCATTATGAAAGAAACTGCAATGGGTAATTTTACAAACCAAATCATCCTTACTAATATTATAAATGTGAAAGTAACTCTGTCTGTCTGTCTGTCTGTCTGTCTGTTACGCAATCACGCCTTAACTACTGAAGCGATTTAAATGAAATTTGGTACAGATATAGTCTAGAGTCTGAGAAAGAACATAGGCTATATTTTATTATGAATTTCCCACGGGAACGGGAGTTACGCGGGTGAAACCGCGCGCGGGAAGCTAGTATTATATAAAAGTCAAAATTTTTATTTTTTTAATATACTTGACAGAAATGAAAAGTCTGTTTCAATCTTCCTTTTAAATCCAAGATTTCACTCTGTAAAGCCTCAATTTATATTCTTGGTGTAATGAGACAAATTGGTTTTTATTTGCCGACATTTATTTGCGTCACAAGTACTAATGATGGCTATGGTTTATCCAATCTTGATTACGGTGAAATTGAAACATAGCTTATATTTAACCGTCCCCGTTAAAGTTGTCCATCACTTTAAACACGGCAGTTCCTCCCCACCGATTTTAGCCACGATACTCAAACTGAGAAGATGAGTTTGTAAACCGTTACTTGTTTCACCGACACGACTGGTGTGAAATTAGACGCAGGATTGACAGGTTAACATGTTTTCCGCTACACACCACTTCCTGACCTTGTCAATAAGTTCGTTGTGATTCACCCATACCGCGGAGACATTTTCTTGAGAAAACGTTTCTAATACAGTTATTTCTCGTTGATAGCAAAGTTCCCATTACATCCGATTATGGAAATGACGCCTTAATGAGACTTAAGTAACGATCGATTATTTATTTTACATTTTAAGCTTTGTTTTTAACTCAAAACTTCACATTGGAGTTAATGAATAACGTGCTTGTTTGCTTTTTTTATACCTAAAAGATTTCGTAATATGGGAATTAAACGAATTTATACATATACATTTCATTTCATCGTTATTTTTGTTCTTAAACTAGCTTGCTTAGTTTAGGCGTTGGTACGCCTGGTAGTTTGTCTTACAAATTATTTACAATTATTATACTTTTATGAAGCTTTAACTCCAATAGCATCCACCTTAAAGAGAATCCAGAATCTTTTCATTGACAAGTCAATTGGCAACCTTCATATTCACACGATAAAACCTAAAAATAAATCGGTCTCAATGCGGTCTGTAAATTACAACTCGGTTCGTTAGTTTATCCAATTAGTTAGTTCTATGGACGATTTTAATTGGGTACTTTTGTGCTTTGGTACTTTTGGCACCGAGGTGGGAGCCGTTGGATTGGCACTATAAAGGCTGGTCGGAAGTAATTACAAGCTGAATTGCCGCGGATAGGGTTCTTTATGGCGTGATGCGAGATGTTTTGAAATGTTGCCGTCTTTGAAGTTAAAGTCAGCTGTATTTTATACAGATATTTTTGAACATGGCAGGAGATGCCACGGACGATTTACATTGCGAAGTCATATTATAAGATACCTACCCAGTAATCATTTATCATAAGCCCGTATAACGTCCACTGCTGAACAAGATTCCAATTGGCAGGCGTGTTAGTGACCGCAGTATTGTGTACTGTATATACACAATTAAATATCCGTTTCCTGGTATACGATTGTCATAGATTATTTTATGACAATCGAGCCCAACGTGGTCCCTCAATCAACCAGATTCCGAAGAAATCTTCAGAATTACACAAAAAAAATCGGAGCGGAAAACTTACCCACGACATTTGAGCTTTAAGGCGGGCTCGCCTTAAATCTCACTGTTGTATTATGTGGTTGGTGTGGTTGTATTGTACCGCTACGACACGAACATGTTCATAGTAATCATTGCTGCTATCAATTTTAAATTCAGATTTAATTAACCTATTGGGCGCCACTCCATAATTGTTTTTTTTTTGTCCTGTACCCAGTATAAATTTAACTCTTTACTATCATGTATTTAAATAATGTTACCCCAGGTAGGTTGTGTTTAGCCAGTGTGTCTTGTCGTTATTATTTTTCCATTATAGATATCAAACCGCAAGAAATGTTTATCAAAGTTCAACCAGTAAACACACTTTTACGTTCTACATCTTCATTTTTTTATCAACAACCTCTCAAAGTCTCGAAAATTAAAAACAAACACAGCAAGAGATACGCAAAGTAAAATTCTATTTAATACCAACGATGTTTTAAAGGGACTACCAGGGAATCCAATAGTGCCATAAAAGTAACTGCCTCATTCAATCTTAAATATAAACCATATATATGTATATATATGGTTTATATTTAAGATTAAGGAAGTAATGCTTCCATCGCCATTTTCAAAGTCAGAGAAGCCAGTCTCAAAGTGAATTTTAAGAACAAATTATTAAGAATTAAAAAGTTTCCAGTAAATCATGATCATCTTCATCAGATTGTCTAACGTTCACTGCTAAACACAGACCTCAGGTTTTTGCCTAAATCACCACGTTTTGTAGGCGGGTTGATGTCCGTAGTATTATATCGCGCACACAGGAAAACGCTACGGCTCGTTTTCTGTTAAATAATTACTATATATGATGTTGTAACAATCGTAACCAATGGCATAGCGTGAGTTAAGGAACTCCAACATACCAATATTAGCTTCGTCAGCGGATAACCCATGCATCTAGATCATTGGATTGCTATATTAACAAATACCATTTATCTAGGTTACACGAGAAGTATAATATTGTTAATTTAGCATTTAAGATAGTATATAAGACTCTTAATTTTTAGAATTAACTCACTTACTGTTTTGTGTTGTAAACGCTGTCCAAATAAAGTATTTTTTTATAATAACTTCGTGGTCATTATCTTAATTGGCGCTGAGGACAGGATCTTTGCAGTCAATTGTCGCGTATCCAAGTTTGTGCAGCAGCCGACATCCGTCTTAACGGTTAAGCAGAGATTCGAACAAATAAATTTATTAAGAAGACACGGAGCAGGACAAGCCAAGCAGAGCCAAGCAGTAATTCAGGGATCATGAGAGTTGCGGAATTGTGAGTAAATCTTTTCACTTTCCTTTCAAATTCTCCTTTTTTTATCCCAATCTTGTAATAACTTTGTGTCGTATTTATTTAAAAGGATTAGAAAACGCCTTGACGATATAAACATAGAGTTATTTAGGTAGTAGGTATTTAATTTTACTTTACCATTTTTGTCGATTTTTTTTTCCGATCTTTTTGTGTGTTTTTATTTTATATATAATGGAACAAATAAACCGTGTTCCACAGGAAATGGTTAATTTAATTCCAGTTTTTAGTGGTGATTCTAGGGTATTACCATTGTTTATTAAAAAAGCTAAATATATATTAGATACTTATAAAGGCAACACAGAACAAAATTTATATTTATTCCACGTAATTACTAGTAGATTATCAGGGGATGCAGCTAGTTTAGTAGGAGAAAGAGATAACATTGACACCTGGGAGGTATTAGAATCGTTATTATGCCAACATTTTGGAGATCCGCGAACGGAGGAATGTTTGGCATTGGAATTAGAGTCGTGTAAAATAAATAAGGGTGAAAGTTATCTAGATTTCTGTCATAGATTACAGCATTTGAGAAGTATTTTATATTCAAAAATTACGGAAACTACCGATGATGCTTCTATGAGACTAGCGAAGCAACATATTTATAATAATAGTTCATTGCACGTTTTTCTCTATAATTTACCTCCGTATTTAGTAAGACTAGTTAGATTACGCCATATTACTACTTTAGAAGATGCCTTAAAAATAGTATTACAAGAGCAGAACTTTGATACCATGTATAATAATAAAAATAGGGACCGTCAAAATATGTTTAGATCACCTAGACCAAGTTTTTCTACTTTTAACCACAATAATAGCCCACGTAACAGTGTACCCAGTACATCTGCACGTAATAATTATCAAAATAATTTTTCTCCAGCAAACTCTTCGCAGTTTAGAAACCAGCGACCAAGTCATAATAATGACAATAGTAATTTTAACCAAATTAATTATAATTCACGACCACAAACAAATAGGTCACCGTTTCCGTCTCAAAACTCGCATTTTAACGTAAACAATCAACGCAGTTTTGCAGCGCCAGCAGTCTCGGGTTCGAATACCGATGTAACAATGCGCACTGCGAGTTCACGGCGTGTCAATTACACAGATGATAATAATTACAGAGACCAAAATCGTATAGATAATAATTATTCAGAGGATGTTACCGATAATTCGGGTGCCGAAAATTTTTTTCTAACAGCCTCTATCATAGAGAAAAAATAAAAATTAATTGTAATAAACGTTTAAATTTACCACATATTATAATACCAGAGTTAAATTCGGTTTTTATGTTAGATACAGGTAGTGTTAGATCGTTTATAAGCTCCCATATAGCTAATAAGTATTTTAAAAATTATTTAAATCATGAACCTTTTGAAGTGGTTAGCACCCACGCATCAAGCGTACACAGTCAAACAGCGTATATACCTTTACCTGTGACTTTTAGGTGTGACCAATTTCATAAATTTTATGTGTATAGTGTAGACGATAGGTACGATGGTTTGATCGGTAGTAATTTACTTAAACAATTACAGGCAAAAATAGATATGGATCGTCAAATTTTATATTTAAAAAACATTAGTATACCAATCATATATTCACCACCCACGAGAGAAGTATACAATTTACCTCCTCGTAGTGAGCTTAGAGTTAAGCTTCCAGTAACGATGTTACAGGGTGATGCTATATTAGAATTTAAGGAATTTACGCAAGGGATTCGAATGCCTGCCGCTTTAGTAAAATGTATAAACGGTTATGCTTTTACAGTCATTCAAAATTGTACTGAAGTATGTCAGAAATTAGTAGTAACAGGACCTTTTAGCGTGGAGTCTTATTCCCAAAAATCTTCTTTTAATATTAATTTTACGGAAAATGATAGAGAAATTGATAATTTACTTTTTGAAAATTTAGCAAAACTAAGATTAGATCATATGAATATCGAGGAACGTAAGGCGATTGAAAGAATTTGTACAGAATATAAAGATATATTTTATTGTGAAGATATCCCTCTATCCTTTACAAATCAAGTTAAACATAGAATAAATACAAAGAATGAGGATCCTATTAAAATTAAATCATATAGATTGCCACCGGTGCAATCAAAAGAAATCAGGAATCAAGTAGATAAAATGCTCAGGGATAACATTATCCAAGAATCACATTCTCCTTGGAGTGCCCCTGTACATTTGGTTCCTAAGAAAATAGATGCTTCTGGACAACAGAAGTGGCGAATGGTTGTAGATTATAGACGATTAAATGAAATTACCGTTGACGATAAGTACCCTTTACCAAATATAACCGATCTTTTTGATATGTTAGGGAAAAGTACATATTTCACAACCTTAGATCTAGCTAGTGGATACCATCAAATAGAGGTAGAAGAAGCTGATAGGGCAAAAACAGCTTTCAGCACACCAGCGGGACATTATCAATTCAATCGAATACCATTTGGTTTAAAAACAGCTCCTGCCACATTCCAGCGAGCAATGGATAACGTTCTGAGAGGTTTACAGGGTTTACATTGCCTTGTGTACCTTGATGATGTCATTATCTTTTCAAAAAGTTTACCTGAACATATAGAAAAACTTAAAGCTGTTTTTGATCGCTTCCGTCAAACTAATTTAAAGGTTCAACTTGATAAATCCCATTTTCTACGTAAAGAAGTACTTTACCTAGGGCATACTATTACAAGTGAGGGTTTGAAACCAAACACTGACAAAATAGATGCCGTGTTAAAATATCCCATTCCAGAAACAGTAACTCAGATTAAAAGCTTTCTAGGTCTTATAGGGTATTATAGAAAATTTATTAAAGATTTCGCCAAAATAACTAGACCTCTAACAGCTTGTTTAAAGAAGGGCCGTAAAATTGTACTTAATGATGAATATAAAGAAGGTTTCAGTACATGTAAAAAGCTTTTAACAAATGCACCCTTGTTACAGTTCCCTGATTTCAGTAAAAGTTTTATATTAACTACAGATGCATCAAATTTTGCAATAGGGGCTGTACTTTCACAGGGTTCTGTAGGTTCAGATAAGCCAGTTGCCTATGCTAGTAGAACCTTAAGTGATACCGAAGTTAGATATAGTACAATTGAAAAAGAACTGTTAGCGATTATATGGGCTGTAAAACATTTTAGGCCTTATTTATATGGTAACAAGTTCACCATTTATACGGACCATCGACCATTAGCATGGTTATATTCATTAAAAGAGCCCAACAGTAAGCTAACTAGATGGCGTCTTAGATTAGAAGAATATGACTTCGAAATTCGTTACAAAAAGGGTCCACAAAACACAAATGCAGATGCTTTGTCAAGAATTAAAATAAATGCTATTGATGATGACTTAGATTCCATATTTGTTAACATAGGGGACCGAGACAAACGTATACGTAAAATCATAGAAAGAGAACTTCAATTTGATGAACTTCCAACCGAAACTATAGAACTCTCTGATTCTGATGACGGTGTAACAGCTAACTCAGTTTCAAATAGAGAGCACCAAGGTATTCCTATTTTAAACGACGCTATAGATAGTAAACCTAAACAGATATTAGTACATGCATGGCCTAAGGATAAATTAATGGTAAAGGATATTTCTAATAATAAGCAAAAAGTTCTTGAAGTTCACTTACCAACGAATAATGATAGATTAGTTAAAGAATTTTTGAAAGAATACTTAGATCCAAAACATAAATACTTTATATATTTTGAGCATCCATCTTTTAGAGCAAGTTTTTCAAATATGGTTATTAATTTATTTAAGAAAGATTCCTTAAAGATAACAGAGTGTACAGAAAGGGTAGTTAATTTAACAGAGTCAGAAGAAGATCAAAAAGAAGTAATTATGAAATATCACGAAGGCAAAACTTGTCATAGAGGCATTAGGGAAACTTTGACAAAACTTAAAAGGAATTATTGGTGGCCGAATATGAAAGAAACCGTTACAGCTATTATCAACGCATGTGAAACATGTAGAAAAATGAAATATGATCGAAAGCCAATAAAACCTCATATTCAATTAACACAGACTCAAAATAGTCCTTTTCAAGAAGCTTTTATGGACTTATTATTCATAGAAGGAAAATATTATTTAACTGTAGTAGATGCTTTCAGCAAGTTAGCCCAAGCTATTGATATTCCTAATAGAAGTACACCAGAGATAGTCAGAGCTTTAATTAAGTACTTTAGTATGTATGGAATACCTACAAAAATTAATTGCGATTCAGGTACCGAATTTAACAATGCATTAATTAAGGAAATGTTAAACTTATATAAGATCGAACTTCACATAGGGACCCCTAACAATCCAAGTTCCATGGCAATCGTCGAAAGGTTCCATTCTACTATTATTGAAATTTATAGGATAGCTAAATACGAAAAAAGCGAATTAGACGCAGCTTCTGTAATGACATATGCTATTATGGCATATAATAATACTATTCATTCTGCTACTGATTTTACACCTTTCGAGTTAGTATTTGGGCATACGGAGTCGGGCAATGCATTTAATATAGATAGGGAAAAGAATTTAACTCAAAAGCTATTATTAGACCATAGAAAACGACTAAGAGTATTATATGACTTTGTCACGGAAAAGTTAGAATCCGATAAAGTTAAAGTTAGAGACAAGAAAGGAGGTGAAGAGCCCCCGGTTATTTCAACAGGCGATAGTATCTTTATGAAAAATACTCGAACTAGAAAGGCAAAAGAAAAACCACGTTATGAAAAAGCTAAAGTAACCGGCCAAACTAAACATAATATCGTACCAGTAGAGTTAAATAAAAGACCAACTAGAGTAGCAATAAAGAACGTTAAACGTCCTCCACAGATCGTTCCTAGTACTTCTGGCAGTGGTGGACCTAGCAACCATGCTGGACCTCCAAAACCTCAGTCAGAATCCAGGGATAATGTCACTGAAGATGGGAGTAGCTGTGAAGAAGATTAATTATTGGACTATATTTAAGAACTTAGATGTAAAATCAATAGGATTACAAATAGATAATAATATTCAGAATTATAATAATTTAAGGAGTAAGATAAGAGAGGGTAATTTTAGTAATGAAACGATAGGTTTAGAAAAACAAATAGATTACTTAGTTCAATTAACTAAAGATAGGTTATTTCAAATATTACCTTTTAATTATAGAAACAAACGTGCTTTGTTTAACCCATTAGGCTCATTAGTTAAAGCAATTTCTGGTAACTTAGATGAAGATGACGCGATTAAGTACGATAAAGAAATATTAATATTACAAAATAAAGAACATGTAATCGAACGAAAAGTTTCTTCTATTCAAAAAGCCTTTGACAGATTAGTGAACGATTCTGAAACTATTAATTCAAATATTAAGAATTTAGGTGTACAAAATAAAGAAATGCAAAGTCTTATAGAAACGGAATCAAAATTTAACCATTTGTTTCGCATAATAAATACTATGTATCAGATTCTAGACAACTTTCGAACTTGTTTTGAAGACATTCAGGAGATTGAGACAGCAATAGCCTTTAGCAAATTAAATGTATTGCACCAATCCATTATAAATAGTACAGAATTATTTAATATATTAAAAGTTATCTCTAGACATGCAACTTTAGTATACCCAGTAAATGAATATAATTTAATTAAATTAGAACGTAATATCATAGTTAAGTCTTATTTGAATCAGAATAACTTAGTTTTTGTGCTAGAAGTGCCTTTGATAAATAACGAAACATACAATTATTACAAGATTATTCCTATCCCTATTTTCCAGTCGCCTAATACCCTAACAATAATTCCTAAATATCCTTACCTAATGGTGAATAGATTGAAATACATTCCTATACTAAATTCATGTGAAGAAATTGAAGACAACAGATTCCTTTGCGATGAAACAAATCTCGCCCAATATCCAACGGAGACCTGCATCGAGCAGATAATGTTGATGAAAAACAATTACAACAAATGTGTACAAAACCATATCAAAATTGAAAGTACTAAAATTGAAAAGATAATTGAAAACTATTGGATGATTTATTCTGAACAAAATTTGATCGTCACTGAAAACTGCAATACAGAAATTCGGAAATATAGCATCCAGGGAACGTACATAATTACGCCGAGCCTACATTGTGAGACACAGATAGGAGAAGTGTTTATTTATACTTCTACTAACGCCACCACTTCGAGTCTCCAGCTTCTATCAATCCAGATGCCAGAGCTACAACATGACATCCAACTAAGTAAGAAGAAAGTAGATCTTAGAAACGTGGACTTTAGCGATGTGAAAGACATTTTAAATAGTGCAAAATTTAGTGAAAGTGAAGAAATCAACCAATTTGTGACAATCGACGTTAGTGTTTGGACTATTATCCTATATATATTTGTAATCATTATAATATTAATCTTTATTATGCGTAAATTCAAAGGTACACTTTTTAATCGAAATCATCCTAAGGCGTCAACTACACCTTCGGATAATTTCTCACTTGGGGAGGGAGGAGTTAAGGAACCCCAACATACCAATATTAGCTTCGTCAGCGGATAACCCATGCATCTAGATCATTGGATTGCTATATTAACAAATACCATTTATCTAGGTTACACGAGAAGTATAATATTGTTAATTTAGCATTTAAGATAGTATATAAGACTCTTAATTTTTAGAATTAACTCACTTACTGTTTTGTGTTGTAACGCTGTCCAAATAAAGTATTTTTTTATAATAACTTCGTGGTCATTATCTTAATTCGTGCTTCTCAAACCACTAACAACCAACAGGTATTCTAACAACCAACCAGATGCGGAAAGAAATTCAAGATTTCTCTCAAAAAAGTATAGTAGGGATCGAACGCATCACTTCCTAGACTTCAATCTTGACTGATACTGGTACGCCTCAGAGGTTGCTATTTGAAAGAGGCCAATCTTAAATTGGACTTTAAAACAAATTACTTAGTACAACAAAAGTAAAAGTTTCCAGTAAATTACGTTTGTAAAATAGTTTTCTTCGTCTAGGCTTTAATTAGTAAATAATTTAGTTAAGACCTTTTACTCGTTTTGCGGCGGAAAAGCAATTTGCAGTTAGTTTCGTGGAGACAAGCTTAAGACTTAGGGATGTTGGGATGTGGAACTCTGGATGGAGGTATTTTAATTTTCTAGAAGAATTAGCACGTAATTACACAACTTAGCACAAAGCAGCAAAAGAAAAGTGCATAATTGAATTCACTTATTGAAGTACAACTAATTTCTTCATAATTTTGTCTTTCATATTCTTACTATGTACGAGAGGAATAAATATTTAATAGTACATAAATAGCTTAAAGCCGCGAAACCCTTCGAGTAGATTTCGTAATTTAATTAATTTTGTACTCCGTTTCACCACTTGAGGGTTTAATTTTGGGTTTAATCCGAAGGTTAAATCCATGCTATGCTTGCTTAGTGATCATCTTTTACCTTACATATATATTCTAGAGCTAAAATTTATTGTTGTAGTCATTCGACTAATTTTATTTATACTTACGGTATTATTTTATAAATAGAAAAGGTTTGAGGTTTTTGAGGTTATTCAAACAATTTATATGTCTTAAAATCTGAATCAATGATAAGTTAGTTATGAATTATTAACCATATAGTAGAGGATACGATTAAGAACGGCCTTCACCAATCTGTTTATTGGATGAAAAGTTTTTTATATCAAATGTAATATATTAAATAATATAACGCGGGTGGGTTGACTAAGAAATTCCTGGCCAAACTATTATTTATTAAAAAAAATATTATTTAATTTTTTATTGTATATCGAAATATTTTATTTTTTATTGCAGATTGTAGCAAAACAATATTATGTTTTAATATAAAATTTATTTATTAAACAAATAGGTGAAGATAAATAGTATCGACATTCCTATTAATACCTGGCAACCCAGTAGTTATGGCAGGAAACAAAAAGAAAACCCAACGTTTTTATATTCTATAGGCTTCATACTTTCGATTAGTATTAAATTTATTCGTTTAAAGTAAAGTAAATTAAATAATTAAATTAAATTTAAAAGTAAATTTTTAAATAATAATAGTTTGGCCAGGAATTTCTTAGGCAACCCACCCGCGTTATATTATTTAAGTCATTAAATTTGATATTTTGATAAATATTTTTCATCCAGTAAACATATCGGTGAAGGTCCTTCTTAATCGGATCTTAGACTAATACTGAAATGAATGTATTATCGTCTCTTTGACTGGAGTAAAGAAACAAACATAAAACAGTTAACCAGTGCCTTATGAAGCTGTGTGGTGTCCGGCTTAGAATAGACCACCCCATGTCTTTCCACAACGACAACCTCCGTAGCGTAGCGGTATTTGGCTCGCTTTAAGTCTCGGAGGTCGTGGGTTCGATTCCCCCGCCGGACAAGAAATCTTTGTGTAAATTCTAAGATTTCTTTCCGGGTCTGGTTGGTTGAGGGACTACCCTCGGTGCCTCGGAAAGCACGTTAAGCCGTTGGTCCCGATTGTTATAACAACATCTATAACAAGCGACAATACCAGGGAACGGGCAGCAGCGTTGTGTATTACAACATAATACTGAGGTCACCAATCCGCCTGCCAAGCGTGGTGACTATGGCAAAACCCTCCCTCGGGAGGAGGCCCATGTTCAGCAGTGAACGTTGTACGGGCTGATAATGATAATTATGTCTTTTCATGACTGTCATAAGAGGCGACTAAGGGATATACAGGGAGCCGTGTGGTTTCCGGCTTAGAATAGACCACCCCGTGTCTACCTATGGGTGTCGTAAAAGGCTACTAAGGGACATATGGCTGATGGATGGGCAGCAGCGTCTATTAGCCCAAAGGTTAACATCTTACTGCGATCCCCAATCCGTCTGCCAAGCGTGGTGATTCCTCTCAACAGACTGGCTTGCCAAGGTCTGTTGAGAGGAGGCCCATGTTCAGCAGTGGACGTTGTACGGGCTGATAATGATAATTATGTATTTTCATGACTGTCATAAGAGGCGACTAAGGGATATACAGGGAGCCGTGTGGTTTCCGGCTTAGAATAGACCACCCCGTGTCTACCTATGGGTGTCGTAAAAGGCTACTAAGGGACATATGGCTGATGGATGGGCAGCAGCGTCTATTAGCCCAAAGGTTAACATCTTACTGCGATCACCAATCCGTCTACCAAGCGTGGTGATTATGGCAATATCCCTCTACGATCCTGGCTTGCCAAGGTCTGTTGAGAGGAGGCCCATGTTCAGCAGTGGACGTAAACGGGCTGTTGATGATGATGATGAAGGGATATACATCTGATGGATGGGTAGCAGCATCTATCAGCCCAAAGATATTTACTATGTTACTGCATACACCAACTCACCTGCCAAGTGTGGTGATTATGACAATACCCCTTAACGGCCCTAGCCTGTCTAGGTCTATTAACAGTAGGCCAATATTTATCAGTAGACGAAAATGGACTTTCGAGATATTAGTCGTAGTAATACAGATCATTACCGATAGATGGCACTAACGTCCCCCTTAGAGACGTGTTATAAAAGAGATTGATAAATTTCGATGACCGATAGGGTTCCAACGTAGCCTAATTGGTTGAGGCATTAGGGGTTTAACCTAAGATGCAGGTTCGAGCCCTGCCGGTGATAGAATTTTATTATTCTCAATTTTGAAACATCGTATATGGTAAACTTTTCCGTAAAGTATTCAAAACATTTAAAAATGGACTTATATAGTTATGAAGAATCAGGATACATTATGCGACTTTGACAAAATATTATTTGGAGATGCCTTTTTTTTTTGTTGTTGTCCGGGGGGGAAATGCATTGAAGCATTCCCACCGCCGCTGCAGCGTATTCGCGCGCTGGCGGTGGGATATGTGGGACTCGCCCTCTCCATAGCGTGGTATGCTTAACTCATACCACTCCCGGACACTCCTTCGATCCGCCGTTGGCGGGGGCCGGGTACGCATGAACAATCCGGCCCACTTTGGAGATGCCTGTGCATTGAACTTTTGTAGACCGCTTTTAGTTTACACACCAACTATTAAACGAAACTCTAAAATACATATATGTTTTCAGAAAGATTCGTCCAGTATTTGAAATCGTTGTGAATGATTTACTAAACATATTCTGTTGCATTTGCGTTGTATAAAATAAAATTTAGAAATTACGCTCACACTGCTAGTAGGTATAATGTGTAGTTTATTATATTCTTTTGACGTGGGCGATTAGATTATGCTTTAAAGATATTGCAGTAGGTTTAGATATACTAGAAAATGTTTGAATATGATGTGGATTACCACGAACTGGCAAACGCAGTGTAGGACGACCGCCTGCACGATGGACCGACGATCTCATAAAGGTCGCGGGGAGTCGGTGGATGCAGGCCGCTAGCGATCGTTCCCGCTGGAAATCAATGGGGGAGGCCTATGTTCAGCAGTGGATTACAACAGGCTGATGATGATGATGATGATGATGATGCGGATATCACAATGCAATACGGAATTTGATAACATTTTTCCTTTGTATATTTCATTTTATTTTCATAGCTCTGTGAAAAGAACAATCGACTTATTGATCACAAAAATGTGTAGAAAAGGTTCCATTGTGATCTGGTTTACTGGAAATTGACATTCACAATTGTTGTAGGAGAAACGTATTCACTCAAGATTAATCACTTAATACAAAACGTGGTTGGTTTAGAAGAAACGTTTGTTTTCATCTAACTATATAATGTAAGAAATATCACTTGTGCTGCATCAGTTCTTTGTGTTGCATTTTTATCAACTGCAATATGAAGAATTATATTTTTTAATAAGAAAAATGTCTTAAATGATTCATAACTACTTATTACGTAGTTGAATAAAACATAACGTGAACGTAGATAAACTATTCATCATCATCAGCCTGTTGTAGTCCACTGCTGAACATAGGCCTCCCCCATTGATTTCTAGCGGGAACGATCGCTAGCGGCCTGCATCCACCGCGACCTTTATGAGGTCGTCGGTCCATCGTGCAGGCGGTCGTCCTACGCTGCGCTTGCCAGTTCGTGGTCTCCACACGAGAACCTTTTTGCTCCATCGGCCGTCAGTTCTTCGAGCTATATGTCCCGCCCATTGCCACTTCAGCTTGCTAATCCGTTGAGCTATGTCAGTGACCTTCGTTCTCCTGCGGATCTCTTCATTTCTGATTCGTTCACGCAGGGAAACGCCGAGCATAGCTCTTTCCATAGCTAGCTGAGCGACTTTGAGCGTTCTTATGAGGCACATAGTAAGAGACCACGTCTCAGATCTATATGTCATCACTAGTAACACACATTGATTGAAGACTTTGGTCTTCATACTGAGGTATTTTGGACGAGAAGATCTTCCGAAGCTTCCCAAACGCTGCGCAGCTGAGTCGGATTCGACGATTGACCTCTTTCGCTAAGTTGGTCCTACCTAGAAAAACTTTAAATTGAAAGGAATAATATTATTGTTTGTAAAAAAAAGGAATACTTACCTGTGTTAAAAAATATTTAACACAGGTAGGATTTTTTTTTTTTTTTTTTTAATATTGCTTGCAATGTTTTGAAGTCTACTAGTATTCATGTTAACCTTTCGTGCTAAGCCAAAATGTTTGTGTTATTGGGTTCACGTCGGTAGTGCAATGGGTGGGGGTCGAACCGGCGACTACAAGATCACGAGTCCTACGCCTTGTGCTACGTTCTCGGCTACGGCCGCTTATGTAAAGTAAAAAGTAAATGTGGTAAAATAACTGTATAGTTTACATAGACGCAGAAATATATATATAGTGGCTCATGTTAATCGTATGGTTAGATTAAGAAAACCGTTACCCACCTCCTATTTTCATGGCAAAATGGTGAAATAATAATAACGAATACTAGATAACTGTTAGAGTGAAATCTATTCATATGTACATATTATCATCATAAACATAGTTGAATAACTGGTTTAAATCCGGCTCGAAGAACCAATGTTTGCTTAGTAGATGGTACGGACTAGTGCTGTGAGGAGATAAACTCTACTTTATGTACCACTTTTATTAAAAGCACACGTTGCGAGTATCTTACAATATGAAAGATATCATTATAAGATAGATACCGAACAAATTTCATCATTTTCAACGGCTGCACTTAATTTAAAGGAACTTTCACTGGTAGATAGCTAATTGTATTGAGGTACTACTTTTTCGCGCGTGGTCTCTCCCGCGTAACTCCCGTTCCCGTAGGAACTTCATAAAGATATAGCCTATAGCCTTTCTCGATTAAAAGGCTATCCAACTCTGAAAGACTTTTTCAAATAGGACCAGTAGTTCCTGTGATTAGCGCGTTCAAGCAAACAAACAAACTCTTCATCTTTTTAATATTAGTATAGATGATATAAGCTCATATTTTATTCTTATTTAACTCAAACAAAGCCGCAGATAACAGCTAGTAAAAAAATAAAATACTTAGTTTAATATTCCTCTCCTCAAGGGAAAAATAATATTTTTCATAAACCAGCATGTTTTATAATTTTAGGTTCTTAAATTTTCTAGAGTACCTTTTTAAAAATATAATTAAATTGACCCTAGAAAAGGTTGTTCAGCCAATCCTATCAAGTAATGAAGCTTAATATATTAAGCCGATAATTCTCTAAGGAATAGGGAATATTTCCCTTAAGAAGATATTACCAAATTGGCATTAGTAAAAACGAATTAGTGAAACTAACTGTGGGTGGTCTCAAAGGCAATAACTTTGAGATTTAATCATGTTCTTGTTCAATGAAGATTTTACCCTAACCGTATCTGACTGGATTTCGTCTCATAATTTTTTGTAACAATCAGTTTCGACGCTAACCGGGACAATAATCAAAGCGCCTCTACCGACACCCATAGAAAGATATGGGCTGGACTATTCTAACCCGGAAACCACACACGGTAAGGTAAGGCAGTATTATATGTTAGCCATCAGTTTTCTACAAGACATCAGCTTAATAATATAATAATATCTTTATTTCCCAAAAATACAGATAGAGAACATTTGCATAAAACATTTGAATGATGCAGAAATCTGGACACAATAGTTTTATCTGACTGCACCGGTGGCTCAGTGGTTACGGTAGTTGCCTCTGAGACCTGTTGTTCTAGGTTCGATTCCCACCCGGGACAATTATTTGTGTGAACCACAAATAGTTGTTCTGAGTCTGGGTGTTCTGTGTGTCCGTGAAATGTATGTTTGTAAAGTCCCCCGCGACACAGGGATTTATTTCCCTAGTGCGGGAGTTGTCTTCTTAAAAAAAAAAAAAAAAAAAACTCTATTTCTTAAACTAGGGTATCCTGTATCTTAAGAGACAGAGCTTGATGGACTTTAGTGCATAACTCAAATCCAACTAGTTCTCCTTAAGATAAGATAATGTTGTACTCTTTATTGCAAACCACAAACCAATATAACACAGATAAAATTGTAGTAAGATTTAATAATTACAAAAAATATAAATGTGCCAACGGCGGTCTTATCCAGACAACATTTGGTTGGATTGTAGATGAATATGAAGATGCAAGAATGGTAGCAGTGTGGTGTAATAAAATAGTACGAATAGAGGAAGAATAATACAAAAAAACTAATAATTATTAATATACTATTACATATCTATTTTACATACATTTTACTCCCGTTCCCGTGGGAACTTTATAATGAAATATATCCTATAGCCGTTCTCGATAAATTAGCTTTTCGCGTCAGTCCAGTTCCTGAGATTAGCGCGTTTAAGCAGAACACAAACTCTTCTGCTTTATATGTTAGTATCATAGTATAGATACATACTTAAATGTTATATATAAATATAAACGACTATGAATCCTCCATAATACAATAATCCACGCCAAATATACTGCCTTAATTCCATAACCTGATTTCCTTACTTATATTCTATTTGTCACAAACTTAATTTTCGTTAACCACCCGTAGTAAACGCAGTCATAAACCTCATATCTCATATTCAGACACATTATCCCCACTGTACTAAAAGATCATTGTATGATCAAGAATTCATCGTTAAAGCCCGAGTGGAACACAATGTTTGCATCGTAACGCGAGCTTTGTTCGTGGATGAGTGGCAGTGCTTGAAGCGAACCGGTAATGTAACGAAGAGACGGAATTAACTTCCTATCTTGTTTTCCACTTACGGCTTACGTGGCTTAGTAAACATAGGTTTCGATATTTTTGTGAGCATGCCAAATACATGTGAATAAAAAATAGATACACCTATCCTTACTATATAATATTATAAATGTGAAAGTAACTCTGTCTGTCTGTCTGAAGCGATTTAAATGAAATTTGGTAGAGATATAGTCTAGATCCTGAGAAAGAACATAGGCTATATTTTATTATGAATTTCCCACGGGAACGGGAGTTACGCGGGTGAAACCGCGCGCGGGAAGCTAGTTTATTATAAACCAAAATTATGTGATAAAATATAGTTGTATTAAACTAAAAATATATATATATACAATTTATTTAATAATAAAGAGTAAAATAATGAGCTACCTCTACTATTTATAAGCTACCTTACAATGAAAGTCTCGTCTAAATCAGTACTATTGCTTTAGAGATTAGGCGGAATAAACAGACCGACTCAATATAACCTCCCGTCCAAAATTGGTCCAACATTTACTAAGATTAAGAAACGATTGATGCTTTGCACCACAATTCACAATTACAAAGATTCGGTAGCGTGAAAACAATAGATATCACAATCATTGCGTCTTAAAGAAACATTTAATACTCGTTATAAACTAAATAGTACAAAGGTAAGCATTTTGTATCATTATGCTTTACAAATTAAACTACGATTCCTGTTAAGAGTCCCTGAAAACCTACATTGGCTGTGCGCGTTTCTCCAGCGTATGTCATATAAAATAATAAATAAATTAAATAAAAAAAAGTTTTTATTCACGTAAACCTATTACAAGTATTTGTAAATAGTCAAAACATATTTGGCTTATTTTTGATTTAATTAATTAATTTTATTTGTTTATTGCTACTTTTAATAATAGTTTATATAACTTTAGCCTAAAAGCTGTCAGGTATGAAAGTACAATATTATTGTGTTATTTTATATCTATGATTAAATCTAAGTTCTGTCCTTTGAGTATGTTATTATTTAGACGGACCATAAGTATCTCGACGAACGCGCTTTAGTGCTACGGATACATACGGATGCAGGAACTAGATGTAACTAGCCCTGTAACTGTTAGATGCTGCGGTCCATCCATCAGCTGTATATCCCTTGGTCACCTCTTACGACACCCATAGGAAGACATGGCCAGTGCCCATTCATAGTGCATAAACCTAGTGGTAGAAATGATCTTTTTTTTTGTATTTCTTTGTATGTACCGTAAATAAATGCATTTGATTTCTTATCTTTCTTTCTTACATGGGGTGGTGTATTCGGAAACTACACGGCACCGTACATTCTTCATCATCATCATCATCATCAACAGCCCGTTTACGTCCACTGCTGAACATGGGCCTCCTCTTAACAGACCTTGGCAAACCAGGATCGTTGAGGGATATTGCCATAATCGACACGCTTGGCAGATGGAATGGTGATCGCAGTCTTAATTTTTTTTTTTTTTTTTTTAAACCACAACTCCCGCACTTGGGAAATATATCCCTGTGTCGCGGGGGACTTTACAAACATTCATTTCACGGACACAAAGAACATCCAGACTCAGAACAACTATTTGTGGTTCACACAAATAATTGTCCCGGGCGGGAATCGAACCCAGAACACCAGGTCTCAGAAGCAACTTCCGTAACCACTGAGCCACCGGTGCAGCAGTAAGATGTAAACCTTGAGCTAATAGACGCTGCTGCCCATCCATCAGCCATATGTCCCTTAGTCGCCTTTTACGACACCCATGGGAAGACATGGGGTGGTCTATTCTAAGCCGGAAACCACACGGCAACCGTACATTCAGTAAGATTTAATTAGTTAATTATGTATTAAACAGTTAAGCTTGACGATTTTCCGATCTGTATGTTTCTTGGCTACAGAGTGGCGTAGAAACAATGTGATAGGTGAAAAATAAGGGATTTTATCCGGTTTATCGTGAACGTAAAGTAAAATGCTCTTTTACGGTTATAGTGCAGTCATAATAAAAGCGGAAAGTGGTCTTTTGGTTTTGTTACATCAATAAAGCAAACAAAAAAACGTTTTCCGTATTATTTTCCAAAATATACGCAGAACATGCAGTTAGTATTTAAATAGATGTCCTTAAATATCACAAAAACACATTGTACAGTTTTTTTTTTACGAAAAAAATTGCCTAATTCTGCCTTTCTTAACCAAGATGAATGCTTTTCGATTATAAATCTTAGGATTATTATTTTAATGCTATAAAAATTATTGATGTTTCTTATGTTATTCATATGTTTAAGTGATTTATTTATTTTTATTCAAATAGTCTAGGCTCAATTGGAGAAAAGGAAATAAACCCGTTGCGTACTTCAGTATTAAATATACATCAATCTCATTTTGAACTTTAAAATTAGTTTTATATTTGTACCGCACTTCAAAATGAACGAGGCATATACGGTGAAGACTGGACTTCTTTGTAGTTATAAAAGCTGTGTGCAAGTTTAGTTTTGCAGTCTACTAGTAGTTATTTTTGTTGACCCCCCGTGCTAAGTGTGCTATGCTTGTGTTACAAGTGGGTTCACAAGCATTTTAAATCGATCAAACCGGCGACCACAAGATCACAAGTCATACGCCTTAGCCATTGAGTTATATTATAATAACACGTGAGTCACACCGGACTTTAATTATAACATCTCTATTTGTACAAACACCTATGTTTCAAATAAATAAATTCTATTCAGTTCAGTTATAATATTTAATCAGAAAAGAAAAAAAAACTTCGTGTGACATAAATGTATTTATGTTGACTGATGTTTCGTATGATAAAACATTTCTCTTTCTGTGAATAAATGATCACAATAAAAGTTTACGTAATGGAACACAATTCTGTAAAACAAAAAAGTTTTATTGCAAATAAAAACATGTAGTTTGTCTAAAACATCAAACTAAGTGCCTGAGATATGTATTCGTAAGTGCTTGCTTTGGAATAGGGTATAACACTCTTTTTGACATACGTGAAACGCTTATGTACTATTTTACATATATATTACTCTGCTCCAGTGTGCGTGATTTTTTGTAGTAAATATGTTAATCGAGCTTATTAACTACCCCCGTGCAAAGTTTCAGCCAAATCCATTCAGAAGTTTTTGCGTGAAAGAGTAACAAACACCCATCCACCCATCCATAGTCTCAAACGGGTCAGAGCCCATTCGTCCCCTAAAATTCGTCACCCAGCATAAAAGTTGTAGATTCGGCCCCTATATAGGTGCCCATTGGTCTCCTAGTAGGGGACCAATTAATATTTTAATAAATAATATTATTTTTAAGGTACCCATTCGTCCCCTCTAATATATATACAATATAAGTTAAAGATTCGGCACCTATTCAGGTGCCTATTGGTCCCCTGAGATAAAATTAGCTATATTTTAAATAAGAAACGGTTAACATAGTACACTTGTGAACAGTTTATTAACGGAATTAATTTAATAAATCATAACAGATCATTGAAAAAAGAGCTATGATGAATGATAATCTGTCATGATAATAATATAACCTGTCGATAGGCTTACGATGTAAAATTGTCTCACTACGAATGGCTTGTTAAAAAAACGGGTTACAAATAATAGATAAGGTGTTTAAAATTGGTAAGTACTCTCCAGATGTGCGCGGGGTGTGGAATGCCGAAGCGGAAGGGGTAATCTTAGCCAGAGTATCTGCGCGCGAGCAAATAACAAAGGCGTAGCCCAAAACAATAGACGCTCGATGAAAGGACTTGCACCTGATTGGCTAACACCAGTGCTAGACAACTTCGGCGTATTTATTCCAGGAATGTGTTACTACATTTAGTTTACCTATAGTTGCAAATCCAAGCGTACTGATTTTTATACTGTCTCGAGTGAAAGTTTACTCATTAGCGTATCCTGTAGGATTACTTATTAAATTTAATTAGTGAGTGAAGTGATCAGTGCATGTACGTGAAGGAAAAATACGTAAGTTCTTCTATTTACTTATACATCCCTATTCCAAAAGACTTACATGTACATAATTGGAACGATGATACAGAAAAATAAAATTCAACTGCTGCTACTTTTTAATAGTTACTATTAAATACTTTATTTTATTTTAAGGTAAAACATAGATTTTTAGTATGCTACTGTGTATGCACTCACATAATTTTCTATTTTGTATGATAAAAATTTATTTTTTATACTTTTTCAGTGATTTTCCTATCTATATAGAGTAGATAAATATTTTGATAATTAATCGATTCAATCACACCATCATATATAAAAACAGCATGTTGCTATGATTTATTTTGGATTGATTCGTTTGGATGTTGGGAAAGCAAGGGACATACGATTTGACATAGATGATTTATATGATGTTCAATCAAGGCTGATTTTTGTAAAAGAGTTGTATTTTGTTAGTTTCTAGGACATTGTGATTTTGTATGTGTTAATCTTATTTGAAATAAACATGATATCTACCGAATTACTATATTTTTTATTTCAGCCTTTTCTGCGCGACTGTACCAGGACTACCAAGCTGCAGTATACACATATACACGTACTTATATTAGAAGAATGAATAAAAATAAATATTTTTCAGGGGACGAATGGGCCCCTCAAATGTTCCAGGGGACGAGTGGGCACAGGGTGCGAATCTTAGGGGACGAATGGGCTCGGACCCTCTCTAACGTTCGCGCTTATAATATTAGTAAGGATACGTAAATGCAGCAGACAACCTCCTTAGCGTAACGGTATTTGGTTGCTTTAAATCTCAGAGGTCAAGGGTTCGATCGATCTCCACGCCATACATGAAATCTTTGTGTAAATTCTAAGATTTCTTTACGGGTCTGGTTGGTTGAGAGACTACCCTCCGTAATAACATCATCTATAATACTCGTATATCAGGAGCGGGCAGCAGCGTTTCCTTGTGTGGTACAACATAATACTGCGGTCACCAACCCGCCTGCCAAGCGTGATGACTATGGTAAATACCCTCCCCTAGCGGACGCCCATGTTCAGCAGTGGACGTAATACGATGATGATGACGATGATGATAATGATGAATGCAGCTGTCTGTTACTTAGTATTCGAATATCATACTTAATATATGACAATCCTGATTGGCTTAGACCATGATTAAAATTTGTTCCGTTCTCGATAATCTATTGTCAAAGAAAATGTTTTAAAAATCAGTGCCATTAGGTTAACGTGGTTTCTGAAACACGGATGTCAATCTCCAAACGATCCTAGAATAGATTTACCCAAACATTTTTCACGGCCTTCAAATTGAGCTGCACCTAATCTAACGAAAAATTCGACTTAGTAAGTTAAACAGAAACGACTAAAAACAAATGTCTACGATAAATGACGTCATCAGTAACTCGGCCTGGGCGCTGACGTTGATGTAAAGCGGCTATTATACGTGGCGTTACCTCACTGTTCTGCGGCTTTCATCTTATGTCCAGGCTTAGTAACTGACATGTGAAAATCTACCTTTACAGTAGGACTAGAAGATAAATTCAGGTATGTTTTAAATACGTTTTGTCTGTTTGAAAATGGTTGAGATTTATATGTTTAATGGTGCGGTTTTTTCTAAATCCATGTTTTTAATCATCTATTTCACTTCACTGGAATATTCATTGATGTAAAGTTTTATTTTGGTGTAAGATAATCGGAATAAAATGTTATCTGGTTCAACCCATGTTTGTGGTTAACTGTAATCATATTAATAATTACTACTTTAATTTTAGGATAATAGGACCTTGTATGAACAATTTTACGGGTGGTATTGAAATTAATGTTATTTATTTATTTTTTATGTATGTACAAACGAAATAGCAATTGTATAATTCATTAAATCAAAGTCAAATCACTTATTAATTAATAAAGTACTGTCAACAAAGGAGATAGGTTTACACCAATAATGTAAAGAATTATGTTTATATCACTACGAGACATCCGGTAATTCTTTATGAGTGAAGAGTTAGCTGCTAGCTGTATACAAATACACAACATAGTAAACTCTTCTCATTAACGTGTACATATAAATTTAAAGTGCGTTTCACTAAGTGTTAACCTATCTATTTTGTTGACTGTACATAATACCTTCAAAATAATTAATTAATTAAAGAAGCTAATTTAAAATAAAACTAACTTATAAAAGACTACTATTTAAAATTAATTAATTGTTATACAATTACATTTTGAATATAAATTTATCTATTCTAACAAAAAAAAATATTTAGCCATTTATATTCGCCATTCAGCGTACAACAGAACTGATCAAATCCAAGAGTCATTCAAGAATTAAATGTATCTAAGTAATAGTTACTTAGAGCAGCTATCATTATAATTATAGTCTATTTAATTCACGGTTAGTTATCATCAAAACCAGGCTATAATCCCCAAAAAGGTTTAGAGACTTGAGCATTTAATTTTATTCTTATAAAGAGATTGGCACAGCTTAGAAGTAATCGGCGCGTAAGTCGATAAGTGCCGAGTTAAGCGACCAACATTGCCAATTTGCGGAGAATAAGGCCGCAGTCCCATTAAAACCCTTGAATAATAAAATAGTTGTTGAGTAACATCTTAGTTGATGATAAAGTCTTGGTTGATAATAAAAAGAATCGTAAGTTGATCAACTTTCTAGTTAGTTGATAAACTAACGTGATTTGGATTGGTTTAAAAAAAATAACCTCAACCTAAACCAAAGGAGTTCAACAGAACTTATTGAATTTGAAGTTTTTTATTATTTTGTTACAACAGTAGCATAGTCTTGTTTGGTTAGGTTAGGTCAAGTGTCATAACAATTAAGTAAATAATATAATAATTATGCGCGTTCAATGAAACTGGCAACTAAGTTTATCAATATGATAACATATACAATAATACAATATAATACAATAATTACATTTTTGGATAAAACTAATATACCTCGGACGAGCAAACGCTTTCATATTGAGGTGACAAAGGATTTTTGGAGAGATGTGAATTCTTTTTATCAACCGGTTTTTCGACACAATTTTATCGTATTTAGACATTTGTTATTAGGATTTCGAGTCTTTTATAAATATCATATTAAGAGGACACTAGCGATAAATTTGTTCAATGGGTTTGTAAAATAGAAAGCATTTTATTTGACATGTTCTCTCAAAAAATGTCATAACCAGCCCAAAGTTGCTTGTTCCTGAGAGCTCGCGTCTTGCAAAGCCGTGTCGGCGCAATGTCTCACCTTAATCTGAGAATAAATAAATAGCGAGTGCACCTCTGTTTGCACACTTGTGCACCATCATATGTCATGTGGATATGGCCAATCTTCTTCGCTTATTTCGTTACCATGGTAAACATTTGCCATGAGAGTACAACTCTTTGACTATTCTAAAAGAAGCATTGCTAACATTTATGTTATTGCTAACATTTATGTTATATTATTGTTATTGCCTTGTTAGTATAATATTTGTTAGTAAGCCTCATTTACAGTTATTCTGGTGAAGTTAAAAAAAAAAGACATACTTCATTTGTTTATTTTCATGCAAAAATGGCACTTGTTAAATAAAACAATCTGATTAAGTCAATGACAAAACTGCTTGCTGCGTGAGTTGCTCTGAAAAAATACTGCTTTATTAATAAGTATGTAACATAAAATTTATTTAAAAAAAGGATTCCTCTGATTTTCTTACCAGTTCTTCTCAGAGTTGCCAGGTCCAGAACTGGTGGTAGTAAACAAAAAAAAGAGACGCATCATAAAAACATGATTTTAAATATTTTAAATGTATCTATATGAATAAAGAATTTTTGACTGTGACTTTGAATAATAGATTAAGTAGTAGACTTCTATATTCTGAGGATGCCAATGTGACCATGCCCTTAGAGCAATCTCTTAGGCTGCGGTCTTAGCCGCGGCTTCGATGTCGGAAGATTTTTGATAAGAATAGACTTACAATGCTTTAGACAAGGTTTGTGGAGTTGTTGTCTGGTTCATCCTCCGTGTCGTAGCGGTATATTGATCGCTTTACATTTGGGAGGCCTTAGGTTCGATTCCCATTCCGGAAAATAAATATTTTTATAGAATTAAAGATTTTTGCCGAGTTTGGTTGATATAAGAGATCACCCTCCGTGCCGCGGAAAGCATGTTAAGCCGTGCTTCCCAATTGTCATAACATCATTTATAACTATAGTATAGCAGGTGATGGGCAACAGCGTTTACCTGAGTATGTACTGTATTAATACCGCCACCACCGCCATAATACCTACCACCAACCCACCTGTCATCATCATCATCAGCCCTTATAACGTCCACTGCTAACATAGGCCTCCTCCCGGGCTCTGTATTTGCCATAGTCACCACGCTTGGCAGACGGGTTGGTGACCGTAGTATTATGTTGTACCACACAAGGAAACGCTGCTGCCCGTTCCTCGATAAACAATTATTGTAGATGATGTTATAACAATCGGGACCAACACCTTAACGTGTTTTCCGAGGAACGGAGGGTAATTCATTAACCGACCAGACCCGGAAAGTAATTTTAATATTTATTTGTCCAGCATGAGGATCGACCCTACCGGTACGGAGGTTGTCACCCACCTGTCAATTAAAATTAAATTGTCTGTGTGTCTGTTTGTGCCAACTAATTTAAGTGACGTTTGTACCGATATTTACCGGAGATTCATTGATAAAAAGCAAATTTCTTATACAGTATGTTAACTAACAGAGGGCGTTCCCGTTAACCCGCAACAGTATGGTACAACCCGCTCGGCATGGTGCGCATGCGACGTTGCCGGTTTGGGCAATGCTAGTACTACGTTAGGTACTTAGGTACTATTCCGCGCTACTATTTTGATTTTAAACAGGAGGTTTCGAATTTATTGCCAATGAATTATTATTTTGAATTCGGATTATTTTATGCTTATTTTTCTATGCTGATATTTTTGTTTTAATCTATTAATGATATAGATTAACGAGTTTAAGGGAACGCCCTCTGTTATTTAACAAACTGTATATTAACCTTATTGACGAATAATTTATTTTATTACCGTATTGATGTGTCAGTAATATTGGGAGTGAAATATTTATTGCGCTATACTAATATTCTCCTTTTGTATGGTTTGAATTTAGATTATAAAATAACTTACTACTACTAACTTCAGTATCAGATAGCCCATTTATTGATTAATAATTGAATATAGCATGTAACCTACATGCTATATTCAATTATCAGGTTCCTACGGGTGCGTGAGTTACGCGAGTACCGCACGCGGGCAGCTAGTAAATAACACATTTACGCAATAACTGTACTAAGCGAGCTATAGTTTATACATTGCGCAGTATTTGCTTGTTGTATTAATAATTGTAACATAAAATTTATTTAAAAAAAGGATGCCTCTGATTTTCTTACCAGTTCTTCTCAGAGTTGCCACGTCCAGAACTGGTGGTAGTAAAAAAAAGAGACGTATCATAAAAACATGATTTAAAATATTTTAAATTATGTATCTATATGAATAAAGAATCTTTGACTGTGACTTTGAATAATAGATTAAGTAGAAGACTTCTATATTCTGAGGATGCCAATGTGACCATGCCTTTAGAGCAATCTCTTAGGCTGCGGTCTTAGCCGCGGCTTCGATGTCGGAAGATTTTTGATAAGAATAGACTTACAATGCTTTAGACAAGGTTTGTGATGTTGTTGTCTTGTTCAACCTCCGTGTCGTAGCGGTATATGGATCGCTTTAAATTGGGAGGCCTTAGGTTCGATTCCCATTCCGGAAAAGAAATATTTATATAGAATGAAAGAATTTTGCCGAGTTTGGTTGATTAAGGGACCACACGTGGCTCAAACCATGTTTAGATATATATATATATATTCAATTTTAACGTTTCTACGGGCAGCTAGTAAATAACACATTTACGCAATAACTGTACTAAGCGAGCTATAGTTTATATATTGCGCAGTATTTCCTTGTTCATTGAACAATCCTCGCGCTAATCACTTAACACAACCGCCCTTACCATGAAACAAACATTCCTTATAAAATAATAAATAAATAAAAAAAAAAAAAAAAAATTATTTAACAGGCAATTGTAAATCGTCAAACATTATTTGAAAATTAATTATTATTTATCTTAAATTACATTTGCTGTTTATTTATAAACCTATTCAAATTACTTATTTATAATTAATAACTACACACTTAAGTTAAGTTAACACTGTACCCTCAATATTTGTATAGAATACTGAGTCTAGTGGAAGATATTTTATCGAAACTTGATTATAGATAGTTCAACTCTCTATGAACGCGCCATATTATGTTATATAATACTTTGGACTTTGGAAGGTAAAATTAACTCTCCGTCACGTGCACAGATGTGGTGAACTATCTCTATCTGGTGAGGATAGTAATATAATTTTAGTTTTTGCACATTTCGTTTCATTAAGAAGAAATATTGGAGTATTTTAATGCCAACCAAAATTATTTTTGGACCCTATTATAAAAAATGTACAATATCTACAATACCTATATCAAGAAATACTATTTGGTGAGCACTTATGTATATTCTTGTTTTAGGCATTTCAAATTGATTGGTAGTAAAATAGGTGCATTTGCGGATGCCGTTCAGACTAAGGAACAACATTTGCATCAACAGTTTTACTTCTCTGTGACGTGTTATATAAGATTCTTCAAGTCGTCAAGGATTAACTAAAGTCAGGGCCATGACAGATGGCCGATGGCAATAGTTAATTAATTTCATGTGATTTTGAGGACATTTCTGACCTGTCTTCAGTAACGAGACTATTCAATGTTTTTAATTAATATACGCAGTGCCCTGAAGCAGCCTTTGCTACTTAATCGGGCAAGTAAAAACTTTAAAGGCGATTAAAGCAACAACTGTCATGAAATACAAAGAGATAGATGACGATTTTTAGGTTTTGCGCAACTTATTTCGTGCTCTTCTTTACAGATCGTGGGCGTCTAGGACTTTGAGACTATGACCCATATTACTAAGTAGTTGCAAAAAACCAGATCAGATGCCGCAACTTTTCGCAACTATTAAGGGTCGAGCGCAAGGAGGGAAATACTAAGCCATCTCGATTCGTTAACGTTCTACTATCTTAATGGTACCCCAACTCACAAACATCTCACTTGAACACGTGGTAACCCTCTTCAGGTCTATTAAACGAACATAAATTAGAATGTGGCGGGCAATCTGTACCGCCTTTGATTAAATCCTCCTACCCGCCTTGATTTGTAGGCACAATATAGTGGCACAGCCCGAGACAGTTCAGACTACAGTTAAAAGCAATGGTGTAGACTTAGTAAACGTTTCACTACTGTGAATATAGCTGGTGAAAGCTATCTTGGAGATTATTGACCTTTTAGACAAACTTTTATATGTCGGAGAAATAAAAGTAATCATGTCTAATAATCATGTAGATTAAAAAAATCTATTTAATCCGTCAGTTAGATTGCTAAAAAATATTGGACACGTATTTTTTTATTTATCAAACCAATAAAAATTGACAAAGATACAGAGCAAAAACAAACTATAAAGTTTAGGAGAGGTTTTGTGACGTCACTGTTAGGGAAAATTGTACCTAAAAGTGACGTCACAAGAAATTTCAACGCACTGTATATTCGTCGTTTTTTGTTAGAGGGACGAAAAAAAAAATACGTGTCCAATATTTTTTGGTTATCTAACTGACGGACTTACTATATTTTTTTAGTCCTCATGCTTGTTCTAAATAGTTACCCTCGATGTTTTTGTAGTGTGACAAACGTACAGTAAAAAGCGCATATTTCAAGTTTTTTTCAACATCAATATTTACGTAACATTTTGTAACATTGAATATTTTTTTAGGGTTCCGTAGCCAAATGGCAAAAAACGGAACCCTTATAGATTCGTCATGTCTGTCTGTCTGTCTGTCTGTCTGTCTGTCTGTCTGTCTGTCTGTCTGTCTGTCTGTCTGTCTGTCTGTCTGTCTGTCTGTCTGTCTGTCTGTCTGTCCGTCCGTATGTCACAGCCACTTTTTTCCGAAACTATAAGAACTATAATGTTGTAACTTGGCGAGTAGATGTATGTTGTGAACCGCATTAAGATTTTCACACAAAAATAGAAAAAAAACAAAAAAAATTGGGGTTCCCCATACTTAGAACTGAAACTCAAAATTTTTTTTTTCATCAAACCCATACGTGTGGGGTATCTATAGATAGGTCTTCAAAAATAATATTGAGGTTTCTAATGTCATTTTTTTCTTAACTGAATAGTTTGCGCGAGAGACACTTCCAAAGTGGTAAAATGTGTGTCCCCCCCCCTGTAACTTCTAAAATAAGAGAATGACTTGCGGTGCGACTGAGACACTGCTCTGTGCGAGTGAACGCGTTTTTAATTCAAAAATGGCAAATAAAAGCCTCGAGAACGTTGTAAGCGACCTCAAAAAGCTTATAACCGAGCTTAGTAATAAAGTTCAATCGCTGGAGTGCAAAATAAACGATCAAAGTGCTTTAATTATAAAATTATCAAGTGCAAAAGTCGAACTCAACGATACGCCGGAGGGTAATTCGAAGTCCAATAATTCGGTATTACCACCGCCGACATCGCCGATGGATCCACCAGCAGTAAACCAACGACCAATACGTCAGGCAAGACTCACCGCTAAAGCTACAAACACAGTGAACGCAATCGCATCCGCTGCATCAAAAGCTCAGGGTGCGACAAAACAACCGAATAACCCCGACGTGAAGACGAAAACAAACGATGCGAACCGAACAAATCAAACTCCCCACAATGCGCCGCCAGCGCAGATTGCACCGCAGCAGAACACGACTACGGGTGCGGCCACGAAAACAGACTTCACTGAGACTAGAACCGATGAGGACGACGCCTCACAATCACGAGAGAACGACTGGCAGACAGCCACGAACCGAAAACGACGAACTCCGCGCCGTATAATTACTGGCGCCGGATTAGACAACGAGCTACTAGCTATAGAGCCTATTAAATATATACAGGCCTGGTCTTTTAGGCCAGAGACATCTGAAGACAGTGTACTTAAGCACATCAACAAGATAAAAAAATGTGATGAATACTCTGTCCAAAAACGGGACATAAAGACGGACAGACACGCTGCTTTTGTGATCGGGTTCCCAAGTAACTTGTACGACAAATTGTGCTCGCCGACTTCGTGGCCACAAGGAATCAAGTTATCAGACTGGTTTCTCGCACGCGCCCCCCGCGCTGCGCGGGGCACACCCGCCACGAGCCCTGTTGCGAAGCGCTCACACCAACAGTAAGCAGCGAACGCTCACCCAGTGCTCACCGCCTAAAAATAATGTAAATGCTCACAATAGTAACTGTGAAACCGTTTGTATCGTACACCAAAACATAGCCGCCTTAGAGAACAAAGTACAAAAGCTCGAAATCTTACTAAAAAGTGATTTAAAGTGCAATATCTTAGCCATATCGGAGCATTGGCTTACCGAATGTAAATTAAAATGTATTAATATTGACGGATATCAACTAGGTTCAAGCTTCTGTAGAAAACAATTAGCGCACGGTGGATCCTGTATTTTCTTAAGTGACGATATTAAGTATATCGAAAATGTAGATGTTATATCATTATCTGTGGAACGTTATTGCGAAATATCGGCCGTAGACTTAACAGATTACGATATTACTGTCATATGTCTATACCGGACTAACCTAGTAAGCCATTCAGACTTTTTTCCATATCTTGAGCGACTGTTCGATAAAATCAGTGAAATAGTAAGATGTTACATAATAGTAGGAGACTTTAATATTAATTATTTAGACTGTACGAGACCGGAATGCAAACGACTGTCTGACCTACTATCCATTCATGGTATGTCGAACATGGTAGACTTCCCCACACGAATTACTTCGGACTCCGTGACCAGCCTCGACCACCTATACACCAACACCCACTCGATAATCACGGAATCCGTCATTTCAAACTTAAGCGATCATGTTGCAATAAAGGCCGAACTAAAGTGCGTAAGACATAATAAAAAACCAACCACTCGACTTATGCGTGATTTGTCTACATCAAACCGAGCGAACTTCGTAGCTTCACTGAATAGTATCGACTGGCCCACTATAGTAGAACGACACGCATCATCTCGGTCATTATCACTAGCGCTAATAAACATACTGACAAACAAGTACGACATTTGCTTTCCGCTTAAGAAAAAAACCCTTAAAAAGAACGACTCATCGTGGGTAACACCCGATGTTAAGACAGTAAAAGACATATTATTTGACATAAACAAATTAAGAATAATTTTTCCCGATAATAATGAATTACAACTACTATCTGACGAGTTTAATACGAAATACGAAATAATGATTACTAATACTATACGTAACTACTATACTAATATGTTGACATGCAGTAATAGCACTTCTAAAACTATGTGGAAAATTGTTAATAAGGAAAGGGGTAAAACAAATAGTTCTACTATGTCCTTTACGGATGTAGTAAAGGATTCACATGGAAATAGATTCACTTCTCCCAGTCAGGCGGCTGGTGCAATGAACGAGCGGTTTCTCAATGCTGCATTAACTTGTGGTGTACCTAGCGCTGATGTCGATAGCGTGAGTCATATTCTAAGTAACACAAGCAAACCCGCGGACCGTTCTATTAGACTTCAACCTTTCACGGCAAGCGAGATTTACGAAATTGTAACGCAAAATATACCTTCGAAATCTACTAAGGATATCTATGGTGTATCAATGGACTTATTGAAACTTGCTATCATACCCCTAGCTCCCATTCTTGCCAGCCTGTACAACATGAGCCTGAGAGAGGGAACTTACCCAGCACCACTAAAAGCAAGCAAGATATCACCTATATTTAAAGGGAAAGGTAGACGGGACGATATGAATGGATACAGACCGATATCTATAATCCCCGCTATAGCGAAGGTATTAGAGAATGGTCTTAGCTCCAGACTTATCGCTTTCCTACGCCTGACAAATGCTCTGTCTGACCGCCAATATGCCTATCGGGAGGGCAGATCAACGACGACACTTACTAGGGAGGTGGTAAGACGCGTCATGGCTGCCCGTGAACGTAAACAACAAGTTGCATTGCTGTGCTGCGACCTCTCAAAAGCATTTGATGTCGCAGACCATGCAGTCATAAATATTAAACTGCAGCACTATGGTATCACGAGCAGGGCATGTGATTTACTTACAGACATGTTGCGCGACAGATCCCAAGTGGTAGTCGGAGGCGAGGCAAAATCAGAACCCCTAACGACCACAATGGGCGTAGCCCAGGGCTCGTCAGTGTCCAACATACTGTTCTCGTTGCTTCTGAACGACCTACCAGCCTTTGCCACGACGGCTGATATATTCATGTACGCCGATGATGTCGCTGCCATAGTAACAGCCCCATCGCTAGAGAGTTTAGAGCTAAAGATAAACGACACAGCCTCACAACTAGCGGATTGGTTCAAAGTAAATGGCTTAGCCCTCAACTTAAATAAAACCCATTTTTTGCATTTCTGTCTATCGGGTCGCCCTATTAGACAACTAACAGTCTTTGTAGGAGGCTGCAAGATAGACCAGTCCACATCAACAACTTTTTTGGGCTTTGAACTAGACAGGAGTATGACATGGTCAACCCATGTGGATAAACTTTGTGCCAGGCTCGGTAGTGCGTGCTTTGCACTTAAACGTGTGTCACGAGTGGTACCAACTCACGTGGCTCGCGAGTGTTATTTTGCAACCGTCCACTCTCTGTTGCAATACGGCGCCGAACTGTGGGGACGAGCCGCTGAATGGGAGCGTGTATTCCGCATGCAAAAGCGCGCGATGCGTGCTATAGTAAACGTCCCACAAGATACATCTGTGAGACCCTACTTCAAAGAGCTTAGTATCCTCACACTAACCGGCATCATAATACAACAAGTCGCTATTTACGTTCGCACAAACATAGGTCTGTATGATAAAAATAGTGACGTACACTCTTATGGCACTCGCGGCGCCCACAAGCTTGTCACTGAGACACGTAGACTGGAGAAGACATCCAAATTGACTCACGTTATCGGCCCTACGGTATATAATAAACTACCTAAACACATATTGACAGCTACAAGTCTCAACATGTTTAAAAACAGGCTAAAAAACTGGTTGATCGAACAGTCGTTTTACACTTTTGATGAATTCATTGAACAAAACAAGTTTCATTAATTTCATCAATTAAACTAAATATTATTATTTTCACAGATTTTGACATAAATTCAAATAATTGACAAGATACTAATATCGGCTATTATCAGTATACCTTTTATTTATTGACATTTTTTATTATAATTGATCTATTGACATATGAATACTATTACTTTATTTTATGAATCTCAATGTTATTAACTTATATTTAATTGTATTGACCCTAAAGTTGTTAATTTATATTAATCATATTACTCGAAGTACCTAATCAAGCAATGAATTGTCACACTGAATAATTTGAATGAATTCTTAGACTAAGCGTAGCTACTCACACTACTTTGACCTGTAAACAACTTTTTACCAATAAAGAAACTATGAACTATGAACTATGAACTATGATAAAACTAAAAAAAATATATGATGTTCATAACCATGCAAACTTCCACCGAAAATTGGTTTGAACGAGATCAAGTTAGTAGTTTTTTTTTTAATACGTCATAAACCGTAAACTACAATTTACCTTTCATTCAATCAACTATTATTAACATCGATCAAAGTTGCAACTAGTACGGAACCCTTCGTGCGAGAGTTCGACTCGCACTTGGCCGGTTTTTTTTTTGTACCTCTATTTCAATTCCTATGTATGGATGTATTCACTAGATAGATGGGTATCATAGAATACTATACAATGCAGTGCTTTTCTCATTGTTGTTTAATTTGAGAAACATTTTACATCTAAACCAAAAGACATGCATGAGTAGATTAATGAATGTAGAAAAGGCGAAAGTGGTATGCTTAGATCGTAGCAAATGGAACGAAGTGATCTATGTCTCCCCATATGGGAAAGAGGCGTGAATGTATATATGTATGTACATTAGAGTTGTAGATATCTTCTCTGACTCTAAATATCATTGAGCCTTTATACAAAGGTATGCTGCTTTGCTTGTCTAATAAAATTCACACAAAAAAAAATATTCACCACCTTAATTTACACCATTGTAAAAGGAAAGTTAAAGAACACCTGCTCTCTCTGAATTATAATGAGACAGAAGAGTTGCTAAATCCACAACTAATTTAATACAAGCCAATCTCTCATACTCTCTCTCTCTCACACACACACACGCGCAAACACACACACACACACACACACACACATACCTACACAACACATATAAAACCATACTTACTACTCCATGACTTCTCTTTTTTTTTTCTCTATTTGATTAAAATAAAGGCATCGTAACCTACTTACTCAACCACTTAATTAATACTGGAACATTATTGTAAAATGTAGACGGATTGGATGTCCCCCGTAACACAGGAATTTCCTAGCTCGGGGGCCATTGATCATCGTATATTCTAAATAGCCCATGTATCTAGTTCATTAAGTCATGTTAATAGAAAATATACCGCATTGTACTTTTTTGGATGCCAATAAAACATTATTATTATTATCTGGGGGCACGGCAGTGCCCCCCCAAGTCAAGTAAGAAAAAAAAAAAAAAAAAAAAAAACGTGCACGGCCGTACCTATCTTTTCTCGAAGCAACTCAGCCGATTTTCGACCCTCTATAACTTCGTTGTGGATGAAGATAGGAGCCTGAAATTTCAGAACCTAAGCAGGCTTTGTAAAACTACAGCATATTTCAAATTTCATTCAATTTGAACCAGTACTTTAAGAATTATAACTACTCAAAGTTCGGTAATTTCGGTAATTTTGTCACTCGCTCACACGTGATTGACCGATCATCAAAATGTTTAGGCACTTCTAGCAGACGTAGAAGCTTCAAATTTTGAGTACTAGTAGAGTTTAGTGTAAAACTCATGGGAAAATTCCAACATTTTGCAATTTCGGTCCAGTTGTTAAGTTTCATCAACTGCATTATTAACTTTGTTATTTCTTATAAATGTATAGGATTACAAAGTTACATTTGCAGTCAGTGAATCAGTGTAAATGAATATGTATGATTTAATGGAAGAATAGGTGTAGATAGGGACCTAGATGCGATTATGTTGAAAGGTGGTGGCTAAGTGGTTACGTTAGTTGCTCCAGAGACCTGGTTTTCTGCGTTCGATTCCCACCCATGACAATTATTCGTCTGAAATTAAAACAGTTGTATTGAGTCAGGGGGTGCTTTGTTTTCGTTAATCTATCGAGCGGTGCGACCTTCGCGACACAGGGATTAATTTAACAAATAAAAAAAAAATCGAAGGAAAAAAAAAAAAAACTCAATGGAATGTAAAAGCAACTGTGCTATGAACGATAGTATACTAACAGGCCGCGACCCCTTGAGAAGTAGGGACCCCGTGTACTCTGGCATCCCTGAAACTGGTTATTTGGACCCAGGAGAGCCCGCAACACCATTTGAGTCGCGGACGCTGCCATAGGGTACCCCAGATAGGCAACAGTTCCTGGGCTGCTCACCAATTGTGGTCAGAGGAGTAACCGGGGGTTTAAGTGTTTTTCTCTCAAGGTATGATTTGCATTCCACTGCTATGGAGAGGGCGAGTCCCACATACCCCACCGCTCGTGCGGGAACGCCGCAGTGTCGGAGGAGATGCGTAAAATTCTTGCATTCCCCCGGACAAACACTACGGCTTCCACGCTTCCCGTTCGTCACAGAAAGACGGTCACTTTCTTTCAAGTAATTAACAAGTCTTACTGCGATATCGCAGGTATACACACACACCACGTTTTATTTATCTGACACAAACTGTATTTGCATATTCATTTTATCAAATATTTTTTACACAGTTTGATGTTAACTAGGTAGCTTTAAATTTACTCATGTACCTACATATTAGCTTGTGGCCGCGACTTTGTCTCTGTGGAAAAATTACTTTGACCCGCGACATAGATAATAATTTCCCTAGTGCGGGAGCTGTCTCAAAAAAAGCCAAAATTGGACATGTGCCAAAGTTCCATTAAAAACAGTTTAGTAATTTCTTTATTTAAAAACCTTTGACAGTGAGGCCGTGAGTGCCATACATAAGTTCATGTTAATCCTCTGTTAAGCTTGATGTTGTAGTTTTCGATTAGGTACATTGACAATATTTATAATGAATGAGAGATAACAATTTTAAATAAGGATTAATTTTAAATGACGTTTGACGAGTGCGACGAATATCAATAAAGCATAAAAAAGTACACGACGCAGCTGCTCTTATTACGTATGGTGAGTGTTGCCATGCCAGCTAGGTACGTGGGTATTCATATATTCGTAAGTTACGTTATTTTGTAAATAAAGGCACCGAGTTACGAGTCTGGACGGTTTACATTTAATTTAAGTCTACTTTGGAACGATTAAAGCGCAGGAATCCTCCATTTGTGCATACAATAGACTAAAACCGGCCAAGTGCGAGTTGGACTCGCGCACTAAGGTTTCCGTACCATTTTCAAGTGCCTACCTATTGCCGTTATAGATATCGAGCAAAAAGGCCGCAAAAAAGTTTGTTGTATTGGAGCCCCCCTTAATTATTTAATTTATGTTTAGTTTGTTAATATAGCAACAGAAATACATAATTTGTGAAAATGTCAACTGTTTAGCTATCGCGGTTCTTGAGATACAGCCTAAATCCGTTGTAGGTATTCAAAAAAATTATGTAAATTGTAAAGCAAAGGAAAAAAGGTACAACTATCTACAAAAAGAAATGAGATGCCATCAAAAACATACTTGTAAAAAAACCCAAGTCTCGTAACGCAGTTCTTTTACCGTTAAAAGTTGTGAGATCTATGTAATACCAAGTCGGTTAATTTATTCAGTCCCTACTTATGGGACCTTCTGTCTTAAGCTATTACGTAACTATCTCACCTAACAGACTCTTAAAATGATCTTATCAAAATTCAAAACTTTTATGTTATGAATATTAGATTGACTTGGCCATCGCAATAAACACTTGTGAGACACATTCTAATAGTATCCGATGGCCAAGTTAATTTATTATTTAAAACTTAAAAGTTTCAAATTTTGATAAGATCATTTTAAGAGTCTGTTAGGTGAGATAGTTACGTAATAGCTTAAGACAGAAGGTCCCATAAGTAGGGACTGAATAAATTAACCGACTTGGTATTACATAGATCTCACAACTTTTAACGGTAAAAGAACTGCGTTACGAGACTTGGGTTTTTTTACAAGTATGTTTTTGATGGCATTATTTATTTTTGTTGTATTCTTTCAAAAAAGTAACCGTACCAAATGAAACAAAAAAAAAAACAATTGAATAGAGTCTTTTGTAAAATCAGTAAAGAACACAGTACCCGTTCTAGTATTCTGAATGCAACGATGTGCAATCTATTAGATGAAAATAGTCAAAACGAGTACCTGATTGTCTTGCATAATGCTGCAATACAGATAAAATTCTAGTCTAGCTAAAGCTTTTTGAATTTCAATAGGTCGTTAAGTTTAGTTTTTTCCTCTTTTTAATATTGTTCTCAATGTTATGCTAAAGTCTTTTTAAGTTGCATTTGAATTTTAACTGAATTTGGTTCGGTGTTTTTACGCTTATAAAATTTCATTCCCGTTGAATATTGTGCTAAAGATGTTTAAGTTTTTTTATGTTCCTAACTGAATTTGATCTTTTCGCGAAAGACCAAATTACAGTCGATAGTCGTTATCTTTTTAATAAAGATTCTACATATAGTGAAGAAACAAGAACAACACGAATGAACATTTCATTATAACTTTTATTTTATTACGAAACTACGCAACGCGGCTTGACTTATCCTACTGCACAGCAGACGCAAAACGCGAAAGTTTTTAAGTATGCATGGATGGATGTTTGTTACTCTTTGTAGCCAAAACTACAAAACGGAATTGACGGAAATTTTGCATCAGGATAGTTTATATGCTGGATTAACATATAGAATACAAATCATCACGCTCCGACCAACTGGAGCAGAGTAACGCAGGTAAAACCGCGTGGCGCAGCTAGTAGAGCATATTCTAATGTAAATTTTTCATACAATAAAGTTCATTTCACTAACTGTCATGACGTACGGTGTCGAAACATAGACATTTACAGTTCCGCTAGCTCACTCATTTGAAGTCGCTCAAAGTGCTATGAAACGAACTATGTTTGGAGTTTCTCTGAAAGATAAACCTCGGAATGATCGACAAGTCCGACAGAGGACTAAAGTTATCGACAAAGTCCGAATAAGCAAGTTGAAGTGGCAATATGCTGGTCACGTTTGCATAAGGACTGACAGTTTGGGGCAAACGCCTCCTAGAGTGGTGACTGGTTCTCGACAGATGCAAAGGACGCCCTTCAGGCAAGATGGAACGATGCGATGACCTGAAAAGGGTGGCCTGAGTATACTGGATGCACTGGATGGAGGTAAAGGATCGGATGTTACGACGTAAATTTGGGGAAGCCTAAGTCCAGTAGTGAACTAACTGAAGATAGGCTGATTGATTTATGATTATAGTGACATTACACCAGGGCGAGTTTCTTGCCGTACATACCAAGCTTAAGCTAAACCAAACTGTGTGGTCTTAATTTCAACAAATAAGAATAATACAATATGTAAATATAACCAATTTCTAATTTGCTAAAATTCATCACAAGTATCATATTCCCGTAAAATTTTACCGTTTCTATTCCGTGTTAATTCGACAAAAAATGTGTGATCATCATCAGCCCGTATAATGTCCACTACTGAACATGGGCCTCCTCCCGAGGGAGGGTATTTGTCATAGTCACCACGCTTGGCAGGCGGGTTGGTGACCGCAGTATTATGTTGTACAACACAAGGAAACGCTGCTGCCCGTTCCTTGATATGCGATGATTAAAGATGATGTTATAACAATCGGTACCTACGGCTTACCGTGCTTTCCGAGGCACTGAGGGTGGTAGTCCCTCAACCAACCACACCCGGTAAGAAATCTTAGAATTTACATAAAGATTCCCTGTCCGCCGTGGGTATTACACCCACGACCTCCGAGATTTAAAGCGAGCCAAATACCGCTAGAATACGGATGGTGTCAAAAAAAATGTGATACAGGATCTCAAATACCGTAATCAAACGTCACACACATGATCAGCAAATAATCGTTGTTTTATAAGATACGCTTTTAATTTACCGCATTAAATAATCGTACAGGCTTCGAAAGCATCCGGGAACAAATGCTTGTATTGAAACGTATGCCTTAAGTGGATTGATCTATTATTGCATTTTCTACTTTCCGTTTTCTTTGCTCCTTCCATTTAATTTAAAAGTTCTACATAGAATATTGATAGAGCAGCTGTGGTAGTTTATTCATTTATGTTGAACTTGAATGTACCTTCTGTCTTAGTTTACATTATTATTTGAACATATAGGTACATTTAAATATAGTGTTTGTAACTTTTGGCGTTGACATCCTGGGGCTGAGGGTACCGGGAACCAAATTAATTTATTTAAAAAAGCCGAGTCCTGTGGGACTTGGACTTGGCCCCGCGGGTGAAATAGCAAAATTCTTCAGGCTAACTAAATAATGTTCAACTGAAAAAAAGAAAATGATGATGTCTCACTGTCACCCTTTTTCTGGTGATCTAGGTCACTTTTTATGTGTCAAATGGGTTGCCGAAAGCATAATTGTCTAATTCAGAGGCGCCCAAACTTTTTTTTCTCGTAGACCACTTTAAAACTTAAATGGGTTCGTTGGACCCCCTGTTGCTATCTTTCTATTATATTAGATACACACTAAAAACTTGGGAGCCTGACTTTTTTAGAACCCCGCCGAGTCTTCCGTGGACCCTTAGGAGTCCACCTGGACCACTTTGGCAATGACTGGGCTATTTTTATTTGATTATTGTGTTCACTCAAGTTTTTCCTAATTTATGTTTCAGAAACTAAATTTAAATTCCAAAGTTAGCAATTATTGATTGTTGCTTTAATTGACTTTTGAGAAACCAATGTTTGTTTGGATATTTATACTCAACCATGGAATACCTTGGATGATGTTATGTAGATAGTTATGTTCATATAACGGTAGGTAGCATAGTAACATCTTAATTGTAATTATAATGTGGAGCGGTCACCCTTGTCGTCCCACGAAGTTGGGACTTTCCTAAATGTACGAATAATTGAGTTATTTTGTTTTGTATACTTGCCAACTATTTACCAGTATGACTTGATTCTGTTTATTTAAAGTAGTAGTTTTCCTCATCTCTTCTTATTATAACTAGAATAGACTTATATGTTTCTTTGCTATAACTTAACTCGAAAACTATAATATCAATTTCAATATCATCATCATCATCAGCCCGTATAACGTCCACTACTGAACACGCGTGGTGACTCATAACTCATGTGAGGAGGCCTCACATGAGTCATGAGTCACCACGCTTGGCAATCGGGTTGGCGGTTGGCGGACACTTTCAATTTAATAAAGCTAGTATACAGCTAGTAGCTTCCATAATCTATGTTTTATGAAACGATACAAAATGGTACCATAACCAGAGAATGGGCAGCAGCGTTTGCATGTGTCTTATAACATAATTATAAATGCCCTCACCAACTCGCCTTTTTTCGGACGAACATAATTATGTTATTAGCCACGAGGCTTTTGCTACTTCACCACCATACATACAATACCGATTATATCAATTCTGCCTACCCTTTCTAGCAAAACTTCGTGCAGATCACGATGCTTTGCCAGAAAGGGTAGGCAGAAGTGACTAAACTTAGCATCCACCTAATCGTTATCCCGCATCACTCTAAATATATTACCGAAAATACTGCTAATTGGTAAACGTATTGTAATAAGAGTTAATTAGTGTTCAATCCCTAATTTTAATTAGCCCAAATCGTTATTTTGCAAATGTTGCTTGTTTGTGTTTCTGGTTTAAATAACAATGGATCAAATTGCAATTATCCGCGTAGCTGAATAAAGCGGTGCTATTACGAATTCCGTTTAAGAGATATATTTTAGCCTAAAATTATATAACTAGAGGTCGACTAAATTTCCTTTGTTTAGTGTTAGCTGTTTTGTGTATTTACTTTGGTTTTTGTCGATATTATTTCTTGTAATATTAACTACTGTGTATGACCAGATGTATGAACGAGTGTATAAGGATCGTAGCAGGTGGCGTCCTGTAGTTTCTGCCTACCCCCATGGGAGAAAGGCGTGATTATATGTATGTATGTATGTATTAACTACTGTCAACACTGTCTAAGTTTGTATGTATGTTATACTGGTTTCACCAGTGTAATTCACATTCTTGGGAACTTTATAATTATACATAGCGAGCCTTCCTCAATAAGTGGGTTATTTATCACCAATAGATTTTTTCTAATAGTACCCTCATAAAATTTATTTTAGTTTACAGCAAATTTTTTGATTTAATCGGTTAAGCTCGGAAAACAGACTGACTTTATATTGTAGGTTTTAACATGACTTTTCCGTAACCCGTGTATTATTTTATGGTAAAAAGCTATTCTTTTACCATGGCATGCCAACACTTATTATTTCTCAATTAAATTAAAGAGGCTTGAAATAGTATTTCAAGCCAACTCTTCGACATTTTTCTAGTTTATAATCAGCCCGTATAACGTCCACTGTTGAACGTGGGCCTCCTGCCGAGAAAGGGTTTTTGCCATAGTCCCCACGGTTAGTAGGCGGGTTAGTAACTGTTTTTTCTATTAAAAACTATAGCCAATGTTACTCAGAGATCATGTAGAAGTGGTGGCTAATAAATGTAATCATTACAATGGCGAAAGAATTATCGCGAAATCCGTCCAGAAGTTTTGAGTTTATTCGAAACAAATAAACAAAGATACAAACTTTCCTTTATAATATTAGTATAGATAATAATGTGGTTCCGGGCCGTGTGGTTTCCGGCTTAGAATAGACCACCCCGTGTCTACCCATGGGTGTTGTAAAAGGCGACTAAGGGACATATGGCTGATGGATGGGCAGCAGCATCTATTAGCCCAAGGTTAACATCTTACTGCGATCACCAATCCGTCTGCCAAGCGTGGTGATTATGGCAATATCCCTCAACGGTCCTGGCTTGCCAAGGTCTGTTAAGAGGAGGCAGTGAGAGGAGTTCAGCAGTGGACGTAAATGGGCTGTTGATGATGATAGATAACAATCCGGTTCATCAAGCTTAGGTTCGGTATTGTATTACCAAAGCTACATACCTAGGTGTCTATGTCGATCATATGAGGCCTTCTGAATTCCTGCAACATAACCGCCCTAATTAGCAAGTGCAAATCAATGGGTGAGGCATTCATGAATGGCGCTGTTGCCACCATTTGAATTAATTTATAATAAATTATTATTTACGACAACCTCCGTAGCTGTATTTGGCACGCTCTAATGCTCGGAAGTCGTAAGTTCGATCCCCACGCCGGACAGGAAATCTTTGTGTAAATTCTAAGTTTTTTTCCGGGTCTGGATAGTTGAGGGACTTTCCTGCGTGCCTCGGAAAGCACATTAAGCCATTGGTCCCGATTGTAATAACATCATCTATAACAATCGTATATCAGGAAAAGATAAGCAGCGTTTCCTTGTGTGTCTTCATAATACTGCGGTCACCAACTTGCCTCCCGAGCATGGTGACTAAGGCAAATACCCTCCATCGATAGGAAGCCCATGTTCAACAGTGGACGTTATACGGACTGATGATGATTTATTTATTTACATAAAATCTTATCTAATCGCGCTAATCTCAGGGACTACTGTTCCGATTTTCAAAAATCTATAAGTGTTAGATAGCCCATTTATCGACGTAGGTGGGTGAAACTACGCGCAAAAGTAAGTTACTTATTTTTTTTTTCTAGAATTTCATAAGTCGTGAATATACTATGAGAAAAACTAAAGAAAAGTATGATATTAGCGCATCTCTCCAGCAAAGCGCCTCCTCGAAGTACACTTATTTGTTTTCGGACGGACATTTATGAAGTTAGCCACGAGGCTTTTGCTACTTCACCGGGCATAAATACTTCACCCTTATTAAGTGGTTTACTTACTTAAACTACAAACTAAGTAACCTGCGCAAGATGGCGCCCCCTGTGGGACATGGATCTCGGCTCAAGGTGGTTACTGACGGAGGGATTTTGACTTTTAGTTGTTTAGTGAAGTTTAGTGTAACCTATCGTTATACTAACTGTTGACAACCTCGGTAGCGTAGCGGACAACCTTCTTAGCGTAGCGGTATTTGGCTCGCTTTAAATATCGAAGGTCATGGGTACATCCCCACGCCGGCGAGAAATCTTTGTGTAAATTCTACGATCTCTTTCCGGGTCTAGTTGGTTTGAGGGACTGCCCTCCGTGCTTCGGAAAGCACGTTAAGCCGTTGGTCACGATTGTTATAAAATGATCTATAACAATCGTATACCAGGGAACGGGCAGTAGCGTTTCCCTGAGTGTTACTACATAATACTGCGGTCACCAAACCGCCTGCCAAGCGTGGTGACTTTGGCAAAAACCCTCCCTCGGGAGGAGGCCCATTTTCAGCAGTTTACGTTATATGGGCTGATGATGATGATGTTTTAAAATTGAGGTAAATAAAATTAGACCACCGGCAGAACTTGAACTTGTATCTTAAGTTAAGCCCCTAATGCCTTAACCAATTAGGCTACGGTGGAACCCTACCGGTCATAGAATTTTTTTAATTTCTTTTAAAACACGTCTCTAAGGGTTAGTGCGTAGTTAGATGCAGTTCGAGTCCTACCAGTGGTCGAATTTTATTAATCTCAATTTTGAAACATATTATATGGTAAACTTTTCCGTAAAGTATTCAAAAACGTTTAAAAAATTTTGTGTAACCTGCCGTCATACTACTGTTATAAAAAAAACACAATATCTGATTCGGAGGCTAACCTCACATTTGTAACTTACAGTAGAAAAATACTAGTTCTTAGACTGGACGGTGCGGTAGGCATCTGAGAGCTGGTTTTCTGGGTTCGATTCCACCTGGAACAGCTATTTGTGTGAACCACAGATAGTCTAGCTAGTCTAAGTGTGTTTTGAGTCCGTGTTTTTAAAATCCCCCGCAACACGTGGATTTATGTTTCCTAGTGCGGAGGTATGAAAAAAAAAAACAATAAATTCAACTCACCCGGGACAACTATTTGTGTGACCCGTAGGTGACGTGACATGACGTCTGGTGTACTTTAATTGTGTGTTTGTAAAATCCCCCGCGGGATTTATTTCCCTAGCGCGGTAGTTGTATTTTAAAATACAAATAAAACAGACGGTCAGGTTAAATAAATTCAACTCATAAAATAAAGTTATAGACACTCCAGATAATCTGAGATTAATTCTGCAGTGGCAGTTATATTTATACATTTAATTTCAACTGCAGCCATTTCACGTGGCCACAATTTTAACATTCTGTTAAAATTGTACCCACGTTTTGAAAGTAGTACCGTATTTTCTACGTACTTATATTATAAATTAATGTTTCCTTCCTTCATATATTTGGAAACGTGTCGTAATTACTTTTTATAGTTATGTTTCCTTAAGACAATCTCCGTAGCGTAGCGCTATTTGGCTCGCTTTACATCTCGGAGGTCGTGGGTTCGATCCCCACACCGGACAAGAAATCTTTGTGTAAATTCTAAGATTTCTTTCCGGGTCTGGTTGACTGAGGGACTACCCTCCTTGCCGCAAAAAGAACGCTAAGCCGTTGGTCCCGATTGTTATAACATACGGTTTAATATATAACATAATCTATATCAATCGTATACAATGGAACGGGCAGCAGCGTTTCCTTGTGTGTTACGACATATTACTGCGGTCACCAATCCGCCTGCCAAGCGTGGTGACTATGGCAAATACCCTCCCACGGGAGGAGGCCCATGCTCAGCAGTGGACGCTATACGGGCTGATGATGATGATGATGAATACATGCAGAATATGACGATATTCTATGAAGGAATATTTTGCATGTATTTCGGGTACTTGCAAAGCAAGTAACACACACTACTTCATCATCATCAGCCCGTATAGCGTAGTAGTAGTGACCGCAGTAATATGTCGTAACACCCAAGGAAACGCTACTGCTAGCTCCTCGATATACGATTATTATAGATGATGTTATAACAATCGGGACCAACGGCTTAACGTGCTTTCCGAGGCACGGAGTCCCTCAACCAACAAGACCCGGAAAGAAATCTTAGAATTTACACAAAGATTTCTTGTCCGGCGTGGGGATCGAACCCACGACCTCCGAGATTTAAAGCGAGCCAAATCCCGCTACGCTACAGATGTTGTCCTACGCTACGGAGGTTGACATACACTACTAACTATTAAAGTTTTTATGGTTTTCACTTCTTCGTAAAAGAAAAAAGCATCGGTATTGCTTTTCGCTTCCATTTTTGTTTTATCTTTTTCCTTTCATTTATTGTCATATCAAACAAAAAAATAACTAAATATTTTTTCTATAGAAAATTTCTCACAATTATTTCCTAGAAGGATCCTTTTGTATCTGTAACGAATTAGGCAGCGTCTCTGTCGAGAAGTCGTTAGAGGAAACGTTTTTCTCGACTTGACTCACTAATCCCGTTAATGCTTGGCTCTTTGTGTTCTAAGTTCTAACTATGCCAATGTAACACCCAAAAATACTTTGAATAAAAACTAAAAAAGTATGAATTTTATTCAATGCAATCATTGCCTAGTTTACTTTTATATTTTTACTAGCTTCCACACGCGATTCCACCTGCGTAACTCTCTTCCTCGTAGGAACTTCATTCACTTTAGGAATTTCTACGATAGATGGGCTATCTAACACTAATAATTTTCAAATTCTACCAGTAGTATCTGAGGTTAACAATCGAACAAACGAAAGCATACAAATCTGAGCTGATTCACTTTTCTTTATTTCAAAACACAATGATATTTTATTCTTTTTTGCTTCCGATGACCTCGTAGACACTGAAGTCTGAGAGACCCGTAAACTATAAAAGTTGAGCAACAGTGCGACAGTTGCACCGCCACAGTTCACCGTCTTGCTTAGTTTAAGTTTAAGGCCGTGGCTTTGAATAACACAACGTTGTGGCTATATACTATTTCCTATAAAAAAATAAACAAAATGTTTGTATTAGTCTTAATTTGACAACCTCCGTAGCGTAGCGGTATTTGGCTCGCTTAAAATCTCGGAGATCGTGAGTAAGAACCACAAGCCGGAAAAAAAAAATTGTGTAAATTCTAAGATTTCTTTCCGTGTCTGGTTGGTTGAGGGACTACCCTCCGTGCCTCGGAAAGCACATTAAGCCGTTGGTCCCGATTGTAATAACATCATCTATAGCAATAGTATATCAAGGAACGGGCAGCAGCGTTTCCTTGTGTGGTATGTACAACATAATACTGCGGTCACCAATCCGCCTGCCAAGTGTGGTGACTATAGCAAATACCCTCCCCCGGCAGGAGGCCCATGTTCAGTAGTGGACGTTATACGGGCTGATGATGATGATGATAGTCTTAGTTTAAGCGTGATATAATAATCAAACTCACAATATTGTATATGTAGGTATTACAAGGAAAAAAATATCCGTGGCACAGCGGCATATAGCGTTATAAGTCACGAAAGACGTGGGTTCAATCCCCGCGACGCGGCGTAGGTATGTAAAATTAGAAAAATATTTGGGTCTGCTTGGTTGAGACCACCCTCCGTTTCTTGCATAGCACGTTAATCCATTGTTTCCGGTTTCTATAACTTCTAACATCTATAGATTTTTTTTCGGATGGACTTTTTCTACTACACCGGGCATAAGGGCAAGCAGAGCTCCAGCCTTAATAAATGATTTAAAACTACAAACTAAGCAACCTGCGCAAGAGGGCTCCTCTGTGGGGCTTAGACCTCGGCTCAGGGCGGTCGCTGCGATGAGATTGAGGGATTTTGACTTTTAGTATTTTAGGGGGTTTTTGTGCAACTGTCGCTCTACTTTACAGTTCGCGGACCCCTTGAACTTCGGGTCTACGAAGGCATCGGATGGTTCTTTGCAAACTAAGAGTCAGGAGGACGAGGGAGGGAACATCTATAGAATTAATTGTATATCAAGGTATGGCGAGCAGCATTTCCCTGCGTGTTACATCATAGTACTGAGATCACTAATCCGCCTGCCAAGCGTGGTGACTACGGAATACCATAGTCACCACACCCATGTTCACCTTTGGATGTTACCCTGATGATGATGAATAAATTAAAATCAACTTATTACTCTTCATAATATTTTACTCTTACGCTCAAACTTCATCATACATAATTCCAATATTTGCCAGAAAAATATAATAAAAACTTTTCATATTCCACTGAACCGAGTTATCCAAACAAACGAGCGCTAAAATAAGGCTATATTTTGTAGACCTTATCTCCAAGTCTTCAAACTGAACTAAGTAAATAAGACCAGTAAAATATTGTGGAAAACTCGTCTTGTGGAGTCAAAACTTTATTTTAACCGCTTAGTTTCTTTCCAGTTAGATAATAATATTATCTAACTGGAAAGAAACTAAGCGGTTAAAATAAAGTTTAAATTAAACTTAGTCAACACCTGAACATATTATGTTCAGGTGTTGACTAAGTTTAATTTAAACTTTTCTATATTTGTTTTCTTTTAGTGGTACGGATGTGCAATATCTTATATTGCGCAATCTCAGGATAGACATCACCTTGTTCCTTTTTCGGTTGTGGTTTTTTTTTATTCAGTGAGATATAGATTTCGTATAGAAAAGCTATTTTGAGCAAAAAGCTACCGCCATTTTGATAATAATCCAAGATTCCAGGGTTTTTATGTACCTTGATTACCTCATACCTGAAAATTGGCCGCCTAAGCAAGCAGCAGGTAGGCTTATTCTTAGTACATACTAACACTACTCAATCGCCTACATTTCCTACGTCAGAAAATATGTGACGTCTGGTAGCCCTGGGATCTTACTCTATAAGAGTTTGAACTGAAGTCCGTTGCAGCGCTGTATTGCAATAGTAGCAATTCGTCTTATTAAGGGGCTTAAAACCGCAGGGCTAAAGAAAGAAATAAAGAAATGGATTGTTCTTAGATTTGAACTATTAGATGTTCAAATCCAAAAAGAATCCATTTCTTCTCTGCTCATTTAATGTTTATTGGCATAGGCCAATCCAAAAATCTCAAAACCTATCCACTAAAAACCCTCCAGATGTCCGTTCGACTGTGGCTATTTAGTATCCCAGGTACCCTTGGGATACCTCAGATGTGGTTCGCAAAAGTCCACCTAACACTTATGGGCTCATGAAAGGCCCAGGCCTACTCCTATAGCAACATTCGGAACACCGCGCTTGCGTCCTACATATTAAAAAAAAATATTAAATTTTAATACGTTTATTACATAATTACTAATATTATTAAATAAACACTGTCCGCCAAACTGCACAGCAGTTTGTTGGCAGAAAGATCACTCCCTTATTGACTAGTGTTATGGTTAATATGAAGCTATACATCTATTTAAGCCTTAAGGCTGAAGGTACAAAATACATAGGTTACAAGGTAGGCTAGGGTATGTTCATTGAAATAATATTGAAATATAGTACACAGTTCCTTACATCATTAGTGGAATAGCCAATATGTATTAGTCATTCCATCAATGCTGCCATACACCTTTTTAGGTAGAATTCTTTACACTTATATTTAAAAACAGTCTTAGAAAATGTTTCAGTTGATAGGTCTGTTGGTAGTTCATTATAAATTGACGGAACCAAGTACTTCCTAGTTCTTTGGCCATAACTATTGTTGGACCAAGGGACTCTGTATTCCCTTTTACGTCTATTTGAGCGTAATTGGGATTTTACATTTTTAAAATTATCGCTACTATACTGTTCCACTGCAATTGACCACCGTACTTTCTCGTGGACCGGGAGCATTTTACATTCTAAGAATAATTTATCATAGTTGGATCGACAGGCGTTCTTTGTGTTTTGATTTACTAGGGTTTTCATGAATCTTACTTGTAACATTTTGATTTTATCCAAGTATGATTTAAACGTGCGTCCATAACAACTCAATGCATACGAAATAATCGAGTCCGCTAATGCGTAGTATACAGTATACAAAATGGCTTTACTAGTGAAGAACTTGAGGTGATGGAATTTTACAAGTACTGATCTTAATTTGTCACATACTACATCTACGTGATTTCGCCATGTGAAGTATTTGTCAGTGATTAAACCTAAGTACTTGTATTCTCCCACCACCTCAAGCTCCCCACAAGAACACCTGCTGTCCTTATCGTGTAAACAGTCGTAGTCGTGCCCCAGTATGCGATAGAAGCGACCGTAGCCCAATGGCTAGGGCGTCGGACTTGTGATCTTGAGGTCGCCGGTTCGAACCCCACCCATTGAACTACCGACGTAAACCCACTCGAAACACAAGCATTTTATCTTAGCACGAGGGGAAACTGCAAAAACGCTAATAGTAACCTTAAAAAAGAAAACAAAAATATGAATGTGAACTCTTTGATGTTATTACTTAGACTAAGACAAAATTCTTATATAATCAACCTATACAAGGATAAACACATAGCTCGAAGAACTGACGGTCGATGGAGCAGAAAGGATCTCGAGTGGAGACCACGAACTGGCAAGCGCAGCGTAGGACGACCGCCTGCACGATGGACCGACGACCTTATAAAGGTCGCGGGGAGTCGGTAGATGCAGGCCAAGGTCAATCGATGGGGGCCTATGTTCAGCAGCGGACTACAACAGGCTAATGATGATGATAATGAAACGATGAAATGAGATTTAAAATTTTGTACGGAGAAACCTAAATGTACTAATAATATTATCTACTTAAATAGAACTGTCATGAACTTTAAACAAAGTTAGGCCTTTTAATTTATTATAACTTACTAACCTTTAACAAAACTAACAAAATTAGAACAAGCCGCTTGTAAAATTCAGAATAACCTGAGGCAGTGTTCAGAAACAACGTTTATATGAAATTTATTTGCCGCAGTTTTGGATATTTTATATGTGTAAACGGAAATAGAATACGATATCTGCAAACTGAAAATAAACGTGACATAAAAGTAAGAAGATGGTGGGGGTTGGAAGGGTGCCGGGAATTTAAAATTGGATTTATCACAGTTGATTTGAGCGCTATCGTATGTGTAACTTGTTGTTATAGTGGCAGAAGTATCTATTTTTAGGTATATCCGCCACTATATAACCGAAAGTCATCGTGCTTAGCAAATATGATATATTTTGATACAACTTGTAAACCTTGATGATTTAATGTATAATATTAAGAAACAAATATTAACCCACATAATTACCGCTTCTTCTATGGTTTATCATCAAGTAAATCCACAAAATCATCGAATATTATCCTACTAATATTATAAATGCGAAAGTTTGTATGTGTGGATGATATGTTTGTTACTGTTTCATGCAAACACTTCTGAATGCATTTGGCTGAAAGTTTGCACACGGATAGTTTATAAGCTGGATTAACACAAAGGCTACAAAATATCGCACTCCAACCCACATGAGCAGAGTGACGTGGCTAAAACTGCAGGGCGCAGCTAGTATGTAACTTACCTAACAAACGCTCTAGGTATGGGAACACCTTCAAAAGGTACTGCCTTGCGACGATAAAAATGAACAGGGTAACAGTGAATTCTTAGCAATTAGCAGTAAATTTACAGTCACGTTAGGCAATGAAACCCTGAAAGAATAGTAATAATTCCTTTTTATATGCCTTAAGAAGGAGAATAAACTTGCTAATTTACTTAAAAATAATTCTCTTATTTTGAGTGAACGTTATTGTTGTCTTCATAATCTAGAGTATAATAAAGTAAACCGGTAGGTAGTAGACTAAATTGGACTAATTTAGTCTAATCGAGGAGATTTTGCTTGAAAAATTGTTTTATCCTCAAAAAATTCTGTGTTTATAAATATTTTCGTAGTCTTTTGTGTGAAATTATATCGGACTTATCGGAGTGTAGTACAGTATGTATTAAAATAAATGTGGGTATTTTCACTGTATTATTCGTGCTAGTTGTAGAGTCAAGTCGTTTATGGAATTGTTGCAGAAAAAGATTTTCCTTTTTTAGGTTTTGTAGATTTCAGTCAGTATGTTTTTCTAGGCAGTAATTTATTCAACCTCAGGAAGGTTAGCTGTATAATGATTCTTTTTTTTTCAACATTAGAAGATCAGTCGGTATCTACTGCAACTGCAAGATTATGCTAGCACTTATTAATGAAACGTAAATTAATTACAACATGAAGGTTGTCATTTCTTCCATGGCGTATTCATGTATATGAATATAGAAAAAAAAGATTAAACAAGCAAAAGAAGACGGAAAGGAAAAAACCGCAGTTTCTTTCTGAGTTTCTTCTCCGGGCCGTCCTAAGTGGAGGGCCCGGAGAACGGGTAGCTTGAGAAACCTGCAGGTTAGCTAGGTTAGGGTCCTCGCCGGATAGACCGAAGACCGCGTTGGACCCCTGTCCCAATTCGTGATCCAGTACCTGTAGTCCGTGCCAGTGATCACTCCCTTTTTTTTGATATAATTATTGTTACATTAATATTTCTCATAGCATTAGCGATGCCTAACGTGCCTCTTTCTATAGAGCTAAATTATATAATATGAAGATTTTAATTATTGTTATAACTATACATATGGCGTGATACTTGACTGGCCGACAGCTCATTAGCTAATCCGCAATAGATATTAGTTGCGATATTTTGTATTATATTAATCATATTTCATTGTGTATAGTTGGCAAGTACAAGTGTATGTAAATACCTAAGTGCTGAATAAATATCGTTTAATTCATTTAAATACGGAACAGTATCAATTCCTTTACTTTTAAAGCCCGGCAAAGTCTTTTGCCGACATGACCGATGAGAAATCATGCGCAAAACTGACTACTTAATGAGCGTCGGCTAACATTCGGTACCGCGCCTGATTTTTCACCGGTCGTGTCGGTAAAATAGTTCATGACTTATTTGGTACTTAATTTTGTTAAAAGAAAATTTATAGTACTAAACACATTTGTTTATCCAACCAACCCTTGTGACGGTTGAGCATTACATATTACCAATAAACCTATGAACCAGTCAACAACAGCAGTTCTCATCGTCACTTTGCCAACCCGCATGTTGCCGCTTTACCCACGAAGCCTAACTTTAGCATAACTTCTATTAAACTTTAGACCATTCGTCCCATAACTCATCTAGATTAAAATATTACACCCAAGTTCCAAACTTCAAAAGCTGATTAGATTTTCCTTAATCCGTCTGACGGAAAAATAATTTTTAAAACTAATTAAGCAACTGTGAATAATTAAGGACTACAAATTAAAATGAACGATCTTCGAGGCCTATTTTTATAATTTTGAATTGTAGGTAGAGTTGGAAACACTTCGGGAAAACTTTTATTAATGATTTGATTTGGAAAAATTTCGAAACGGCAAAAAAAAAAACTTAAAAAAAAAAAAATTGTGACATTGAACTACCTAACGATAAACTTAGGTGATTCAATAGTAATAGAAGCTCATTGTCATTTTATTTTTTTGCTTTATAATAAATAATTAAATAGCTGACAAGTAACTGAAAAAAATTTCGTCTTCTATTCAAATTTTTGGTATATTAGTTAAATTTTCAATATACCACGTACAAGCTATCATCGATTCGGTGTTCATTCTGATTCAAATGATTATGATCTATTGAGATTCCCTCACTATACCAATATCCCAATTAAACATATTTGATATAACGCTTAAGTTTACTATGTATTACAGCCTGTCTTCTGCCTGGTGAACCACGCTTGGCAGGTGTGTTGTGACCGCAGTATTTTGCACACAGGAAAACGCTGCTGTCATAACATTATTTATTTTCATAGATAATGACAACCTGTATGGACAAATTAACCTGGACCGGATTTAATATTTGATTAAGTACAAATGCTTTTTTTATCCAGCACGGAAATCAAATATAATTATAAGTGTAGAACATTAAGTCATTATGAAAATGTTGACACTGACGACCGATAAGTGATTCGTTGCTTTGCCAATAACCCGCATAACTCTCGTTCCCGTGGGAACTTTCTAATTAAATATAGCATATAGCCTTCCTCAATTAAAAGGCTATCAAAAATTAAAATATTTTTTCACATCGGACCAGTTGTCCTGAGATTAACGTGTTTAATCAAACAAACAAACTCTTCAACTTTACATATTAGTATAGATATAGATAAAACTGCTGTCACCAATACGCCTCCCCTTTTCGACGGATGTCTTTGTTCAGCTGATCATGATGATGAAATTTCTTAACTAAAGCAAGAAGAAAGAAACACAAGCATATTCCTACTTAAAGAAGTAAATGTAACCTAAAATGAAAGAATTAGGAAATGTAAAAAGTATTACTAACAAATTGTTGTTAAAAAAACATTTATAAGAGATGTACTAATAAACACCCGTGAAAAAACACCTTATTAAATTTCATACCGTAACGAAGTGTCTCATACAAAATTCTGTTGGCATTCGCTGTTTCACTTTTAGAATTTCAACCGTAAATCTTTACAGTTTCAGTCGAAATTTTAAGTAAGCAAGCTTTGTCGCTTAAGACACAAAGCTACGAAGCCCCACTTTTCTGGCACAAAATATAATACTTTCGTTTACAACGCCTATGATGTTGGATTACTAATGATTCGTAGGTGTTAAAAGTGGGAATTAATTTATGGTTGTAAAATATGTGTGCATTTGAATATATATTTGTTTAAAGAGTTTGTTAATGGACGCTTAACCACGTGAATGAATTGTCTAATGTGCAATCAAACTAATCGTTGATCGAAACACCAATTCTTTGCAATTAGTTCCTCAAACACTCAATAGATGGCTTTTTTCTGAATCGTCTTGCGTCTTGATGAAGTTCTTGTTATATTCACAAACTCTTAATTCTATTACTTATGTTGTTATATTTTAACGATCTTTCGAAATGGCTTAACCGTTTTATGATGGAGCATCCGAAAAGTTTTAATAATTAATCAAGTTTTGATTGGCAGACTAGCAGGCTGAAAATGACTAACGGGCTCATATATGTGACAGGATAACATCCTTACTAATATTATAAATTTGAAAGTAACTCTGTCTGTCTGTCTGTCTGTTACGCAATCACGCCTTAACTACTGAAGCGATTTAAATGAAATTTGGTACAGGTATAGTCTAGAGCCTGAGATAGAACATAGGCTATATTTTATTATAAATTTCCCACGGGAACGGGAGTTACGCGGGTGAAACCGCGCACGGGAAGCTAGTATAATATAATTCATAATCATACTTTTAAACAAGATTCACATAATATTCGGACAGTATTCTAGTCTAGTGGTATTAAATAGGAACGTAAATACACGCTAGTTACGTTCCTTCTTATCGCCGTGTCTCGGGTTTGAATGCTGGCTCGGAAAGCCTGGAGTCATTTAGTGGTGGTACTTCATCCGTGCCTAGGAGAGTATGTTAAGCTGTGGTTAACAAGGAATAAATAGGTAGTATACCATATTTCGGTCAACGTGTCTGAAATTGGTAATGAGAACTAAATTTTGACAGGACGAATGGCCGCCGTATTGTGAACAATATACGCTAAGTTTTCAGCCGGATAGCAATTAATAGTAACGATTTTTGGGGGGTCATTTACAGTTGATATTTTCAATTGAAGCTAGATTTGAACGCATGATATAAGTTTTTTTTAGAAGATAGTAACTACCTAGAGAATATTATGGTGAATAAGTGCTGATAATAATTAGTTAACTATAGACCACCGGGTATATCATAAGTGTTGTGACGGATGAGCAGGACTAGGGATAGTGCGTATATATTTCTTACTGCGATCAACAATACGCCTGCCTAGAATGTTGGTTACAAATACTAATAATAACTTTTGATTGACAACTAGCTGCGCCCCGCGGTTTAACCCGCGTTACTCTGCTCCAGTGGGTCCGAGCGTGATGTTTTGTAGCCTATATTTTAATCCAGCGTATAACTTATCCCGGTGCAAAATTTCAGTCAATTTCCTTCAGTAGACCTAAACGGGCTGCAGGTGAAGTGAAGAGTTAGAATGCACCTAAATTACTATTTGTTATTTTGTAAGAACTTGTCAATCAGGCTTATTGTCGACAAATAGTAATTATTATTGAAACGATTTAAAAAAGTCAAGTTGTAATAAAATATAACACTTAAAATATTCACGTGTAGTAAATCTGCTCAAATGTATATTTTATCTTTATGTACACCTTCTGCTCTACTACGGGTAGCCTGAAAGAGATTGCCTTAGTGCGTAATCCATTATTTATTGTTACTTATATTTTTATTTTACATTATCATTAATATAAATATTCAAGTCAGCTGCGATACACAAATTTAATAAAAAGGATAAATTCACATGAATATTGTAAAAGATACTACTAACAATAAAAAAATATTTATTCTCAAAGTGTCTATGTCGCGTCGCGCGTCGTAACGACGAATGCAAAGAATTTGTGAGTCCCTACGTACATACTTACAAATTCTTTGTATAGATGATAGTAATGTGACAGTCAACTACAAATACACAAAAATTTAGCTTTGGAATAGGAACAAGCTGGAGCAATCAATCGAAAAAGGTCAAAACAAATTGTATTACGTTAAATTATTTCGTCGCCATAGATTATACAAATAGAAAATGTAGGACAACTAGCCACTAACGGGTGACAATTATTTTTTTATATTTAGCGATGAATCGTTCCTTATTTGCTGACGCATATTTTACGTAATTCTTCTGCAGGAACTCTACTTATTTATCCGGTAAAATAAGAGGTTTCTCTTCTTTTTGTCACCCAAGTAAAGAGGCTCCTTGTTACACTTTTATATATATTGTTAGGAAAATGAAGAAATGAGTCTTTGGAGTAGGGGTGCCGAGTGGCGGGGACGAGCCTATATAAGCTTGCGCACGGCAAATTCAAGGTTCAGTAGTACATACGACTACATGATCACAAGTCAGACGACCTAGCCATTTGTCTACGGCCGCTCAATTAATTTTATTTAAGTATCCTGGGACTATAATTTAAATGCTCGTGGTGTCAGCACGTCTTTATAAATTGCATTTACTGTTCTTTATTTAATAGCTTACTCACAGTTTAATTGTTGAAACAATTGGAGATATCTAGACATTTATCGTTTCTATTCACATTCTGTAGTGAGCAAAATTTCCAATTACTACAACGAATTGAAATAAATGCAGTACATCAGTGCAAATGCTCGCTTTAAGTCTCGGACGCTGGACTTAAGCCTTTGGTCTAGTCTTTTTTTTTAACATTACTAGCAATCTTTTCCTGTTTACTATTATTCTTGTTAACCCCTCGTGCTAAGCTAAAATGCTTGTGTTACGAGTGGGTTCAAGTCGGTAGTGCAATGGGTGGGGTTCGAACCGGCGACCACAAGTCCAAGATTAATATGACATCTTCTTTAACAAGCCTATACCAAGGAACGGGCAGCAGCGTTTCTTTGTGTGTTTACAACATAATACTGCGGGCACCAACTCGCTTTCAAAATGTGGTGACTGTGGCAAACCCCTCCAAACCCCAACCTTATCCTGCCGGCCTTTTTCTCTCCCCCCTGAGAGCTCGAGGAGTCAGCACATCTGTGGAAAGTGCACAAACTGTGCTCAATAGTTTATTTAATTGTAAACCCACAGCTTAATTGCTAAAACAATTGTGGAGATCTAGTGTCTAGTCACATTTGTGGTTTATATTCACATTCTGTAGCGAACTTAATTTAAATAAACAACGAAGAATGCGAGCATTTTGTATCTAGCTTATTAAAAACTTCGAGTGGAATCATCGATCCGTATATAGTAATAAAAACGATCAAATACAACTATGCTAGTACAAAAACATAATTTTGTGGTTGGTTCAGTTCTGAATTAGAAAAGTTCCTGTATCTCAGTTTATCGTTGAAAAAATCCATACTAATATTATAAAGAGGAAAGATTTGATTGTCTGTTTGTTTGTATTGAATAGGCACCGAAACAGCTGGACCGATTTCAAAAATTCATTCACTATTGGAAAACTACTCTATCCCCGGATGACATAGACTTTATTTTATTATGAAGTTCCCACGGGAACGGGAGTTACGCGAGCGAAGCCGCGCGTGGGAAGATACATAGTATTGAGTAAATGTGTACAAAAGAAACTTTGAAAAGGATTTAACGATTTACTTCACTTCAAGACTGATGCAACATTCAAATAAAATAATTAATTAATCTTATAGTAATATATAAAGCTGATGAGTTTGTTTGTTTAAACGCGCTCATCTCAGCAACTACTGGTCCTCTTTTGAAAAAATATTTCAGCATTACATAGCCCATTTCTCGTGGTAGGCTATAGGCTATATTTAATTATGAAGTACCCACGGGAACAGAGGCTACGCGAGTGAAACCGCGTGCGCTAAACTAGTAACGAATAAAATAAAATACTTTTGTCAATTTCAAATGCTTCAAATTGTGTGATGAATAAAATATATAACAACAGTTATAGACGAAAATTTAATATACTTTACGCTCGTGCAGTCGTTGTATAGCATATTATTATATTTTTCAGTTTTCATACAATATTCAGTCAGCTTCACATTTATGACGCAGTAACTCCACTGAACTAGATAACAAGTGACTGGATTTTTTGTCTTTATTAAGTGCAAAGTAGGTATTTGTTGTATTGCTGTAGCTATTATGTTGTAGCACTTTTTGTACTTAGCCTGAAATGTTAGTAATGTTAGTAATAGCAGTATTTTCAAAGCTAAATTTCAATGTTGTAGTACCCTTTTTTTTCGTCTGGGCGAAATGCATTTAGGCATTCCCTCCGCCGGTGCAGCGTTCCTGCGCCGGCGAAAGGGTATGTGGGACTCGCCCTCACCACAGCGTGGTATGCTAGTCATACATCAATCCGACAAAGAGTGCCGCTGTACTCTTCTCGCGATTCAACAGTCCACCGGTCATTCCACCGGTCAAGATGTTCGGCGAACCAATCCCTTGGGAACGGCAAGCCAAGTACTTAGGCGTAATCCTTGGCCGAAAGCTAAACTTCAGAGCGCATGTAGAAACCGTTCGTGCACGGGCTTTACTTACGCTAAGTCGACTACACTGTCTTTTAAATTCACGCAATAAACTATCACTGGATAACAACGGTGCTCGCGTACGTCATATTAAGGATTATGACGTACGCGAGCACCGTATTCGCTCAGCGTCTAGCAGTTTGTACCGCTTACAAATTGTTCAAAGTAGATTCACTCGACGTGCCACCGGGGCACCGTGGTTCATTCGTAATCGCTACTTGCATTCTGATCTCCAACTGCCCTTCATCAAGCAGTGGATGAAAGTGGCGTCGGAACGCTTCTTTGAATCCGCGGCTCAGCACCCAAACCCGTTGTTGTTACGTTGTACGTTGTATCTGACTATAGGCCTTTGTCCACAAAGCATCGTAAACACCGTCGGCCTCGGGGCGTCCTTGACGACCCGGACGACGAAATCACAGACCCGAAGTCCGAGAGACCCGCGAACTGTAAAGTAGAGCGACAGTTGCACAAAACTCCCCTAAACGACACGCCACAATGCCTCAATCTCCCCGCCAGCGACCGCCCTAAGCCGAGGTCCAAGTCCCACAGGGGACGCCCTCCTGCGCAGGTTGCTTAGTTTGTAGTGTTTAAACCATTTATCTAGGCTGGAGCTCTGCTCGCCTTTATGCTCGGTGAAGTAGCAAAAGTCTCAGGGCTACTAATATGTCCGTCCGAAAAAAAAAAAAACCTCAAAAGGTTATGTTGCGGTAATTTTAATGATAAAATATCGCCAAAATAAATTGTAGATCATAAAATTTTCTATAAAAAATATATTAATACTTTTTTCCTAAGACTCACCGTTTCATAGATATAATGACATACACTATTTTCCACCATCTCAGAGGTGGTTGGTTCCTGCTGTACCTAATCAGCGCATTTTTTTAACGTGGTTTCCTCTGTAGACCTATCACAGGTTTGTTTTGAATATCATCAGCCTCTACATATAACTATGTATAACGTCCACTGTTGATCATGGGCGGAATCCCGGGGAGAGTATTTGCCATAGTCGCCACGCTTGGTAGACGAGTTAGTGACCGCAGTATTATTTTGTTCCACACAAGGAAACGCTGCTGCCCGTTCCTTGATACACGATTATTTAAGATGTTGTTACAACAATCGGGTCCAACGGCTTAACATGCTTTCCGAGGCACGGAGGGTAGTCCCTCAATCAAATGAAAGAAATCTTAGAAATTACACAAAGATTTCCTGTCCACCGTGGGGATCGAACCCACGACCTTCGAGATTTAAAGCGAGTAAAATAGGTATTTGGCTCGCTTCAAATCTCGGAGGTACGGACAACCACTGTACAAAAGGTTAACGCTACGGAGGTTGTCAATATATTTAATTTTATAGAAAACTGCGTGGACCTTAGTGTTATTTTTGTCATATAAAAAACACAGACACATACAATAGTTCGTCGTTACGTTAACAAAAGCAAAGCGCTAGAGAGCGAGTGTTGACATACTAAAAAATATATAAATTGCGGTGTTGCCAACAAATTTGAATATTGCATAATAATAGATATTACAAATGGTTGGGAATCATGAAAGCGGTGGAATAAAAAATAGAGGAGAAAGTATAATGTCAAATATACATAAAAAAATATTAACGTAAGTTATCATTATTATACTAGAAAAAATATTAGCGAAAAAGCTACATACAGACCACTTTTACACCTAGAATAACATGGCATATTAAACCGAGTGACTGAAATAACACACTCGAAACGGATCCATTATCTGAATTGGTTGTATTTTTACTGACTCGGTATGTTTTTTTTTATGTTAGCTAATGTATAGGGAATTGGTAGTTTATTTATAATTGAAATCATATCTAGAGAAATAGTAAAAAATATAATTAAATAATTGACATTAGCCGATATTGCTGACAACCTCCGTAGCGTAGCGGTATTTAGTTTGCTTTAAATCTCGAGGTAGTGGGTTCAATTCCCACGCTGGACAGGAAATCTTTGTGTAAATACTAAGATTTGGGTCTGGTTGGTTGAGGGCCCTCCGTGCCTCGAAAAGTACGTTAAGCCGTTGGTCCCGATTGTTATAACATCATCTATAACAAGCGTATACCAGGGAACGAGCAGCAGCGTTTACCTGTGTATTACAACATAACACTGCGGTCACCAATCCGCCTGCCAAGCGTGGTGACTATGGCAAATACCCTCCCTCGGGAAGAGGCCCATGTTCAGCAGTGGACGTTGTACGGGCTGATGATGATGATGATGATGATCAGTTTGAACCAATATAATTATTCCAAAATTGAAATTTTATTCCAAAATTGAAATTTTAATTCCAAAATTGAAATTTTAATTCCAAAATTGAAATTTCAATTCCAAAATTGAACTAAAAATCCACCAGTGCGAAGCCAGCCGCTAGTTAACTTATAAAATTACTAGTCTTACATAAAAGTCTACATCCTCCCAATCACGATATAATCTAAAATAATAATAATATCTAGGGACAATGTCACACAGATCATCCTAGCCCCAAACTAAGCAAAGCTTGTACTATGGGTACCAGGCGACGATATACATACTTAAATAGATAGATAAATACTTAAATACATAGAAAACATCCATGACTCAGAAACAAATATTCGTGCTCATCACACAAATATTTGCACTTACCGGGATTCGAACCCAGGACCACCAGCTTCGTAGGCAGGAGCACTACCAACTAGGCTACGGTGACCGTCAACATGTTAGCCTTATTCGTTTTATCTACATCCAATTTTCTGAAAAACTGCCTAGTTTCTCTCGTTGCTCCGTATTTTCGTCAAGTCTGGTTATGACGTTGGATTTGCCAATTTGTGCTCCCTCTTGTGGCTAACGAGTACAGCAAGAATTTTTACGCTCTTTTGCAGCCAAAAATTGAAGTAAAATATGAAAAATGTGAATGTGAATATAACAGGAGTTGGCTTTTAAAAATATTCGTGCGAGTTACATAATGGTTATGACAACGGAATATAAATGATCTTTTATACATACCTACTTTGAAAAGCCGTGTTTGAATTGCTATTTCCATTTTTATTATATACTAGATGCGCCCCGCGGTTTTACCCGCGTTACTCTGCTTCAGTGGGTCGGAGCATGATGTTTTGTAGCCTATCCTGGTGCAAAATTTCAGCCAATTCCGTTCAGTAGTTTTGGCGTGAAAGAGTAATAAACATCCATCCATCCATCCATCCATACTTATTATTAGTAGGATGATAAATGTAGTTTAAGTTATAGGTCTGTACAACATATATAAATCAAAAATATCATATTTTTATTTGGTAGGTTTAGTTTTAAGAATTATTCAGTTTTTGTAATGATTTTTGGGAACAATTATGTGAAAGTAAACTTCGAGTAATTTTTTTGGAAGAAAAAAAACATAATATTAAGTTCAAATATAACTTAAACGCCTTTTTTCCCGTGACTACCTTAGTATAAAATATTAAACTGTAATAAAGAAAAAAAAACAAATATGTATTTATTTTATTCACCTGCATGAAATTGCACAGGGATAGTTTTTAAGCTGGATTAACATATAAACTACAAAACATCACGCTACGACCCATTAGGGCAAATTAACAGTCTAACGCGGGTAACAATTTGGGCAACAGTATCCTTACTAATATTATAAAAGCGAAAGTTTGTATGTATGGATGGATGGATGTTTGTTTCTATTTCAAGCCAAAACTACTGAATGGATTTGGCAAATAGTTTGCACGCATATAGTTTATAAGCTGGATTAACATATAGGCTATAAAACTTCACGCTCCGACCCACTGGAGCAGACCGACGCGAGGCGCATCTAGTCCTAAAATAATTAAAAGAATTTTTTAAATCGGTGCAGTATGGCTCCTGACTATTGCACCTATTTGAAAAATTATTTCATTATTCGACAGCACATTTTTGGAGGAACGTTTTATACTTCGTTCGCGTTAAGAATGCAGTGAGACATCAATGTCACCCGGCGTAGCCCCGCCCCCTAACCAATCAAATCTTTTCAAATTACAAAGTCAAGTTCACAGTGACGACAGTCCTGTCATTTGTGTTAACTGATTTAAATGTTAAAAAATGAGTACCTCTTCAATTCGTAAAAATAAAAGTGGTTCGGTAATTCATAGTGCAAAAAGAAAAGTAATTTACAATGTAACAATTTAAAAAAAATATATTTTATGACGCAATCCGCTTAGTGGACGCTGATCGATGGAAGAAATGCTGCGACCACGTCTTACAAGAAGAAAATACCATGTGGGATTTAGATTACTTGATCGAACTCGCTGCAGAAAATACTTTTGTTATACCTAAATACTAACGAGGATACTAGTGATAGTGATTAAAATATGATATTAATGGATTAATTCTGATTTTAAACTTTTAAGTGTATTTTTTATAAATTCATTGAAATTTATCTTTTAAAATATAATTTGTTTGAATTTTAACACCACTGTGAATACACATTTACCCTTCAGTTGCACTGATGTGTTACTGCATTCTTATCGCGAACGAACTATAGTTTATTTTATATTTAGAAGTTCCCATGGAAACGGAAGCTAGTCAAATAAATAAAGAAATAAAACGTTTTACTTACTACCGTCACCGGCTTCATTAGTATTGAGTCTTAATTACCTCCTGGTCCATCAATCATGCAAACGCATATTGCGCATTAATGTTAACGAGGCAAGCTGACCTTAAACTATAATTTACCCTTCACCAATGAAGCCATGTATTACACTTAAGGATTCAATCAATTAAACCAATCAAATGACGTCAGCAGCGGAATATAGAGCAAATATGTATAATTGCTCCGTGATTGCAAGTCGATAGAAATGTATATATTAGTTAAGTTGTGGTTTTAAGTTACCAGAGGGCTTTTGTTTGGTTTTCTAATGTATGGGCGCAATGCTGATGATGATATAAATCCGCCTCTTGAATCGCTCTATCTATCAAAAGAGCTGATGATAAATCTGCTACTTGAATCACTCTATCTATAAAAAAGCGCATGAAAATCCGTTACGTAGTTTTATAAATCTAAGCATACATAGGGTCAGGCAGACAATTTAATTTATTTTATTAGATATCGCCGTGATCTTCTAGTTGGATCAGCCATTCAATGGGACGGCTAGCTCGTTAATTGAATGCCGACATTCAATGAAATGGCTAAAGGACGACTAGCCAAATCGTTGATTTTTGGGTAGTAAAAAAAAACAAAAAAAAACCTAAAGCTAAACTAAATTTAAATATCCTAATCCTGATTTACTTCAGCTAAACTCAAAGGCTAACTTACTATAAGCCACCTAGTTAAAAGTTAAGTAATGTTAGTTCAATAAACAATTGGCCTAGGCGTTCAATAAAATGTCAGCATTTGATAGGAGGGCTGGCCGTTCAATTGACTGGCTGATTTGACTAGATGGCTGCGGTAGTGACTGATAAAACTTCCCGGCCTATGTCGGCCACGGCGTCTTATCTCTATGGAGAGTAGCCATCTGTGCTGGAAATATTATCTATATGATCTATATGAGGTTCATCATGCAGGCGGTCATCCCACGCTGCCCCTGCCAGTTCTCTTTGCCAGTAGTATCCACTCGAAAATCTTTCAGCTCCATCTGCCGTCATTTATTTAAGCTATGTATTCTGCCCATTGCCATTTCAGCTTGCTAATCGTTAAGCTATGTCTATGTCATTTCTGATTCGATCACGCAGGGAAAAGCCGAACATAGCTCTTTCCATAGCTCGGTGAACAACTTTGCGCATTTTTATAGGCACACTTCACGTCTCCGATCCATATATCATCAGGGATGGGACCGGTCAGACCTCGGCCGTTAGACCAATGAGTCAGTCTTATGTATTCTATAGGTAGGAGATTGATTCCAAAATTGAGCGTACTAAAGCTATGCAGAGACAAGAGTATAGACTCTCTTGTCTCTTTTCCAAATTTCTTTATTAATGTACATATAGAAAGCTGAAGAATTTGATTGTTTTCTTATGCGCACTTATCTCAAGGACTACTTGACCGATTGGAATCCGATTCCAGAATTATTTTAGTGTTAAATAACCTATTTATCAAGGAAGACTATATATTATATTTTATTATGAAGTTCAAATGAAACTGCGTGTGGGAAGCTAGTATTAGTATTAAACCATTTGTGCTAAATTCTATTGACTTTTATTTAGAAACTAGCTTTTACCCGCAGCTTCGCTCGCATTTTATAAAATAAAAAGTATCTTATGTAACTTCTGATACCTCCAAGAATACACAGTACAAAGTTTCGTGATGATCGGTTGAGTAGTTTTTGAGTAAAACGTTCTAAATCACTAACATTTAATTGGTAAATATACACCTAAACTAATACTAGTTCAGACCATATATCGTGATAACCATTATTACTGTCGCAAACATTCCGCCAACAATACATTCGCAAATTCCACCATCTTATGAATTACATAATATACTCGCAAGTGATTGAAATCTGTTTGTTTTTAACATTCTTATTACTTAGTAATATATAAAGCTGTGGAGTTTGTTTGTTAGGTTAAACTTGCTAATCTCAGGAACTACTGATTTGAAAAATGATTTCAGCCCATTTATCGAGGAAGGCTATTGTTTCTATTTTTTTATGAAGCTCTTACAAGAAGGGGTGCAACCGCGTGCGGGAAGCTAGTAAAAATACAAATATGTAAAATTTTAAATTATAGTCAATTTGGAAATTTTGTAACTTAATACGACTGCACCGGTGACTCAGTGGTTATGGAAGTTTCTTCTGTGACCTGGTGTTCTGGGTTCGATTCCCACCCGGGACAATTATTTGTGTGAACCATGACTAGTTGTTCTGAGTCTGTGTGTGCTTTGTGTCCGTGAATTGTGTGTTTGTAAAGTCCCCCCCCCCGGTGACAAAGAGATTAATTTGCAAAGTGCGGGAGTTGTCTCAAAAAAAAAACGCTAACTTTTGCCTTAAGATAACTTAAGACAAAATTTTGCACACGAATCAAAAATTGTTAAAGTTATAATCTAAAGCAAATAATACCACCACAGTGAGTATTCTATATTTTCGGACAAAATTAGTTAGTAATAGGCCTTAACCTTATTGAAATCTCTATAGTGTATTAATACAGTAAGGTTTTCTTTCATTACATCTATAAAATTCGTCCCCAAAAACCCTTTTATGATTGATGTTCTTATTACGTTAAGTCATTGAATATAAATTTCTATGAAATCCCTTTATGCCTTTGTGATTAGAATTCGTTGAAGTGTATTAAAAGATAAAAACTAGTGACATGTAGTGAAAAAATTGGGTTACCTTAGGGCCTATGCACACCACGTTTTTTAAACGCGCCGTTGCAGCGCGTCTGTAGCGATACGCACGCGAGTCAGACGCAGCCAGCAGACCTTTGCACACCTGCACGCTTTTGAATCGATACAAACGCGCGTGTGTATCAATACAGACGCGATGCAAAAGCCACCAAATTGCTAACGCGCGTGTGTATCGATACAAACGACAACAAACTGCTCTGTAGGATAAAACGCGCGTCGACGGCGCGTAAAAAAAACGTGGTGTGCATAGGCCCTTAGAAGCACGAACTGCGCCGCATTTTTTTGGATTTGTTGCACAGTTTTATTACTGCATTGATTAAATGCCACAATGGCAAACTGCCATCAATTTGAGCAGTATAGCATTTAACAAAATTTGTCAATTGTGGCCTTGATAAATAACAAAATTCAACTCACTGAAATGATAAAACAAATGACGGATTCAGACAAAGAGCAAGGAATATCGTAATATATAGATTTTGGGAAAAACACCATTAAAAATGTTCTCTTCTTTGCGGCCATAGTAAAATGTCTTTTTGGCACCATCTGTTTGCTTATTTGAAAAGTTTTATTCCGTTCTTAACACCCATGTATAATGATTTGGTACTTATTAAAAAATATCAAAATGGACATTTTCACTATCACAATTGTCTGTATTCTACTAACTATGTGTCTTTAGCACTAATAAATTAGCAGAGTCATTGCCGAATTATTCCCATGCCATGCCAATTTTAGCAAAGCTTATAATAATATATTTTCAGTTAATTGCTTTACATTAATAAACATAACATTAATTAAAACTTTATGGCTATGTGGCTGAAACTACATCAACCAAATATGTCAATCACTTTTAGTTGATTTTTACTAATAATATAATAATTTTGTTTAAGGTAACATTACTCTTAAATTCAAATGTAGTAAAACAATTTAATCTATTTTGAAAATCACCGCTATATAATAATATAATTTAACAGCAGACTGAATCCAGTCTAGTTTCGAGTAAAGTCACGTTTCATTCAGGACGGATGATATCCGTTCACAATTTATTGTTGCAGTATAAACAATATAATTCCACTGTATACAAGAAATATTGAAATCAGCGCCATCTGTTGCAGGCTCGATCAAAACTCCCGAAGAAACGTCGCAGGGTTCTCCCAGTGGAGCAGCCTAGAAGAAAACGTGAGCCCAGCGCCTCCAACCGGCGGGTTAATGCAGTGAAACATCCGGTCGTACTAAAAGAAATGTCTCCTGGATCGGGGAATAAATTTGGTGCGTAGTTTCAGAATAAGCTAGTAGATGGCGCTTTAAATGGTTATTTTATAAAATATATACTTTTATTGTACGGAGCTGTTTGATAGTGTAGTGTGAATAGATTAACGTCGTAAAATATGAAGTTTAAATTTTTAATTGAGTTAAATATTATTTGAAAAATATATTTTAAATTAAAAACGTCACAATAAAATTGACTACTTTTTTATCTTCCTTCAAATTATAAAACGCGAAATTAAAAATCAACTGTACGTTACTAAATACTAACTACAGTCAGTACTTTTTCCTATGTTATTTTGTTTCTGAGTTTCCATGACAAAAACTATGTTTATAAAGTGTAAGCTCGGAAATGAAGTCCGTATTTCACTAATAATTTTAACACAGAAAATCAAAGTATTTGTAAATGTTAGTAAGTCACTGATTGCTGACTTAAAATAGTACTGTAAAAGTTAGGCGTTTATTAGTCTAACTCTGTTATTTTATTTAAGAATTGTATAACAAATTTCAGGTGTAAACGGGATGAATATGATCAGCTTGGCTCTGCAAGGACCAACGACAAACCTTCTCCGACCGCCCACAGCAACAACACAACCTCTTCAGGCGAGAGCACCAATCGGTAAAACCCATATCATACACTTTCAACCTTAAAGCACCTGCATTTACACAGTAGCCCTTTTATTTAGTCCCACCTAGCGAAACTTGAGACTGCTAATGAAAAAACGATACTGTTTACAAAATTTTAAAATACTCATCATTGACAATCATAATTTTGAAATTTTCCAACAAAATTTAAAACGTTGATAGAATAGTGTTATTGAAAACGAACCTTCTCTTTTTTCAGTCGAGAGCCCTGTAATCAACACGCAGTCTGGAGCGATATCGCTAGCATCACTTCAACCACCTCTCATAACTGCCCCGCCCTTGCAACCACGGCCTGCAACCACTGGCTCCCTAGACTTGATGCTGCCGCTACAGCCTAAGTTACTACCAGGCTTCAACAACCTTCAGTCTTCATTCCTATCCAGCACTCTCTCGACAGTCCGACCTCCTGACATAGAAAGAAAAGATGACTTTAAACCAAGGGTTGAAGTTATAGTAGAAAAAACAGAATCGGAAGAGAGTGATCCTACTCTTAACGAAGTAGAACCTGTTAATAGTTTCAGTGAATGTAGCAATCATAATTTATCAGAATCTGATGTTATAGATAATGAAAATGTAATTAAAGACGAAATAAATTCTAATTTAATAGCTACAAATGATGTTACTGAAATGAATTCTAATGATGATAGTCCGAATAACAATTCTTATTAGATGTTAATTGTAAATGTTTATAGCTGTGAAACCCCGATAGTTAACGACGTCTCCCATTAGATTTTATGGAATCTGTAATATAATGAAAATCTTTCTCTTACTATTTTGTAGTCATTTAAATATTTGTGTCAAATCAAATTGTTTAGTATAAGACAGTTGATATACAGACGAATTGTTTCTTGTTAATAAAAGTATAAATTGTTGTTCCGTGGATGAAAATTTAATATGTCCTAAAAACTTATATTAAAAATGTAAGAAAGAATGTTCTACTAAAACGAACTTAAGATGCTTAACAATTTTAACAGAATTCATTGTTAATCTACATGTGTATAATAAATTTTTATCTACACAACTAAATTGTTGTAAAAATGCGAATATCTCTTCAAACTTTCTAGTCAAGTCAACGACCAACCTTAGACTATTTATATAGTTTATTGAATGAAAACATTTTGTATATTTTGTAAATGGAAGACACGACAGTGATTGATATTGTAAATAGACATCTAGTCTTTTCTTTTTTTTGCAAATGAAAGCATTAGTGAACGTCACGAACTGTGGAATAGGTATAGGATTATGACTGTTTTCATTTGTATATTGAACTGATTTATGTATTGCAGTGATTTTAAAAAAGGTTACTTAGATTTTTTCCTGCGCATTAATATCGTTCGTATTATTATAAGGTATAAGTTTTTAAATTATTATCGCTTCGTTTATATGTTCTCTGGATGATTAAATACCGAAGTATGTTGAATAATGTAGGACTATTATCTCACTTATAATATAGGTAACACACCTTATAATTTTGAACATTTATTAAATTGATGTGAAACCATAGGAAAAAATTCTAGGCAAACTTTAAAAGTGTTATGAATTCATGCAGTATGCCAAACAAATAGTTATATTACTTAGATGTGTCAAATACTTTTAAAATCAATGTTGGAATGGACTGTAACGAAATTGTTTTGTCTTCTTCAACTGCCAACAAAATTTGCCAATGAAAGCCCCTTTCTAAATCTTAGCTGTGCCAAATTAAGAATATTATAAATTGTTAGACGATAATTTGTATCATAGTATTATATAATAAAGATGGCTGTTTAATATTATAAATTATATTTGAAGATAAAATTAGTTGGTACAATGTCCCTAATAATTATTTGTCATTGTAAGTTTCACTGTGAGATGAACATTTTAATACAACGTTTAAACAAATTTATAATTTAATTAACTTAAATAAGTAGCCCTCGAAGGTAAACCACTGTATATAAAAAAATGAGAAAAAGAAAAAAAAAATGCCAATAACAAATGCCTTAATGGTCTAGTGGTAGATCAGAAATAGCGAGGTATTTAGTTTGAGTCTCGGGACAGACAAAACAAAATTGTAAATTAAGTACCTGCGCAAAGTCGGACTGTTAGTAAAGTTTCACCCGTGCCTCGAAGAGTACGTTAAGCTGCACCTGATCTCATCCGAGTTGGTGAAACCGTATCATAGGATTGTGAGAGGAAAAGGAAAAGTATTTGTATTTGTACGTGTATTAGCGCTCACACTAGCGCACTATAATGTATTCGAAGTCTTAAGGATAGGGGCCGTCCATTAATCACGTAAGGCTTGATAGGGGGGGAGGGGTTTAACAAAAATCACGAAATGTCACAAGGGGGGACGGGGGTGTAGTAAGATATCCCGTGTATTTTTTTTCAATTTTTGGGAAATTATAAGTCCAGCCACATATTTCTTTATGGGCCACGTGATCAAACTTCTCATTTTATAACTAAGCAACGGGAAAATTATATTTAATATAATATTCTAAAAAAAATAAGATTTTTTGTAGATACTAAAAATATACGTGATGTTGCGGGGGGGGTGAGGGGGTAGTCTTAAACCTCACCATGTATCATCAAGGAGGGTGGGTTAAAAAGTGCTTAAAAATAGATTACGTGATTAATGGACGGCCCCATAAGTATATACTTATCCCGACCGATTTAGGATACATGGGTGAGAGTTACTTACACCAAGTGATGTATAAAAAGCCTAAAGTCCGATTCAAATGATTTTATAGAAAAATAAATTGTGCTAATATCAGTATGCAGGGATATTAAAATTGGTAGTATAATCAACCACTATGACGGGTTGCGAAACAAAGTATAACAAGTGGAAAATGTGATCTAAGTAATGCAAAACGCAGTCTTCTGCCATATTCTTCTCCTTTTATTTTACGGAGGGAAATGCATTAGGCATCCCCACCGCTGCAGCAGCAGGGTTTATAGGCTTCCATCTCCATAGCGATAATATGCTCATCATATGACGAGGTGGTTGATGACCTCCGTAGCGTAGCAGTATTTGGCTCTCTTTAAATTTCGGAGGTCGTGGGTTCGATCCCCACTCCGGACAGGAAATCTTTGTGTAAATTCTAAGATTTCTGGGTCTGGTTGGTTGAGGGACTACCCTCCGTTCTTCGAAAGCACGTTAAGCTGTTGGATCCGATTGTTATAACATCATCTATAATAATCGTATATCAAGGAATGGGCAGCAGCGTTTCCTTGTGTGGAACAATTTAATACGGTCACCAATCCACCTGCCAAGCGTGGTGTCTATGGCAAATACCCTCCCTCGGGAGGAGGCACAGGTTCAGCAGTGGACGTTATACGGGCTGATGATGATGATGACGATCATGAAAACATTTTGCCAAAATTTATCTCTACTTATAATAGCAGCTTTTAAATTAAATAACAACAAAATAGTTCAAATAAACGGTATTACTAGTATTGAAACTGAGAAAGTTTTTTTTAGTATTAAAAATCATCTCACAGTGAAAAATTTATTGTATAAATTTCCTTTAAAATTGTTAGTGTACCAAATAATATTAGATCTAGAATATTTTTCTAATGTTATCGTGTTTATTTATGTTTGGGATGATCAGTTTAACATTGGCATGCTTATTTTATATTATAATAAATATAAATCGAAAAATAAATAACTTTAACTCAAGTTGAAGTTCTTTATTTCTTTTGCGGTTTTATGAATGTGTTATTTATATGAAATGTTAATTTTACTTAAAAATTATCACAATTGTGAATGAATACAACGAAAAATTCAAACTTTCAGTTAACAATACGTTAATTACTTGTGATAACTTACTTAAAATGCTTAACAATAATACATTTATTAAACACCTACAGCCTGCGACTACCAAGTAAAATTCCATAAAATATGGACTCTATAAGCTATCTAATAATGCAAATCACGGCTAAATTGGTACTACCTATTCTTACAAATAAGGCGGAATACACCGTCAAACAAACATATAAACAAAATTAACTGATATATTGCCTTATAAAAATGCCATCTACCAGTGAAATACCTGTCAAAAGCGGTCAACTGGCCGGAACAAATAAATAGGCAGACATTTATTTAAATTGTGTTTTTATGTAATTATTTTAATGAAGGTACAGGTTAACATGCATTTAGTAGTTAAGCCCTGATATTTTCCATTACAAATAGACACTTCAATTTGATTTATACCAATTTTATTTTTATATCAATTTTAGATTTATATCAATTTGATATAAAGAAATGAAAGAGTCAAAGTTGTGCCAATAAATTACATTATTTTAATATTTAAACAAGTGTGTTATGTTAATGAAATCCCATGAAATGTGGATGTTAAACCCCTTGAGGATAAAGTTGTGATGCTTATTATCAGGTATATTTTTTTAATAAATTCTGTATACGATAAAATTATAATAATATTTTGTAAAACGTTGCCAATATCAAACTGATCGATGAATGTTTTTTATTTGTTGTACTTCAAATTTTATGGTTTAAATAAAGGAATATTGAAGAAAAACTGTGCTTTTATTTACTAAGTAGCGGCCTGTCCTGGATTTACACAGGTGCATATTTCTAGTAAAAATATAGTTTTTGTTACTCAGATCATTTTGATAATGTAGCATTCTAATGGTGAAAGAATTATTGAATTCCGTCCAGTAGTTTTTGAGTTTATTAATACATGTTTTTCTCTTTAATAATATTAATTAGAAAAGATAATTCAATTTATTTAAATGAAAGAAAAGAGAACACCAAAGCAATAGTATATTTCAATTAATGGACTACACTCGAAAAAAGGATTGTCATAGACAAAACGTTACTCTAATTATGTCACTTCGAAGTGATGCTTTGGTACTCAAGACTTACTGTACTTGCATAAAATATTAAAAATAAATTGGTCACTTTTTAAATTAACCCTACAATTAATATTTTTTTTGAAACTATAGAAATATTGGTGTGTATGTATATATACAAGAAAAATAAAATACATCGGTTGCCAATCCGCCTGCCAAGCGTGGTGACTATGGCAAATACCCTCCCCCGGGAGGAGGCCCATGTTCAGCAGCGGACGTTATACGGGCTGATGATGATGATGATGTATGTATCACTAAAAATAGCAAATTTAAATTAATACTTATTGTATTACTACTCATTTGGTACCTATAATGTGCCAATAAATATGGCCGGTATACGGTCAGGCAAAAATCGATGCATTTTAACATGCGATGTTAACAAAATTAAAACTCACAACAGATTGTTACAGCTAGTGTTGCCTATCGATAGTCGACTATCGATATACTATCGATAGTCTATCGATAGTTGACGTCATATCAATAGTATCGATAGTCTATCAATAGTATCGATATTAGTGATAGTATCGATACTATCGAGGACCAATTTGTGTTTAGGAGCAATACTATCGATAGTATCGATAGTATTGCTCCTAAACATGGGTTGGTCTTCGATATTATCGATAGTTTTACAAACTATCGATAGTATTGATAGATTTAATCATTTAATGCAACGATACTATCGATAGTATCGATAGTATTACTTTAAAAATATCGATACTATCGATAGTATTATAATGTAATAGTATCGATACTATCGATACTATTGCTGCCAATCAATAGTATTAGTTAATTTGTGATATCGATAGTATCGATACTATCGATTGCACTATCGATATTTGGGCAACGCTAGTTACAGCTTCGTGCAAAGATAGACGAATTTATTCACAGCTTCAGCTTTGAAGCTTCTACTGACAATACACACGCACGAAATCAATCCACATCTCAGGTCGTTGTATCCATAATTTGTTCTTCATTCATCTGTTCTCTTCATCGGTTCAAAAAGCTGCAACAAGATGTCTCATTATTACATTCATCTGTCCTCTTCATCGGTTCAAAAAGCTGCAACAAGATGTCTCACTATTACATTCATCTGTCCTCTTCATCGGTTCAAAAAGCTGCAACAAGATGTCTCACTATTACATTCATCTGTCCTCTTCATCGGTTCAAAAATCTGCAACAAGATGTCTCACTATTAAATTCATCTGTCCTCTTCATCGGTTCAAAAAGCTGCAACAAGATGTCTCACTTTTACATTCATCTGTCCTCTTCATCGGTTCAAAAAGCTGCAACAAGATGTCTCACCTTACGTTTCACAAATAAATTGTATTCTTCTCCTTATTCTCTCAATTCAAGCACAGGACACACAAATGTTAAGAGTCGTCCTAAATTCGTTTTGATTATACTTTTAGTGTCTTTGGAAACAATGCCGTATTCTTTAAATTAATCGATATAATAAGTATTTATAGATAACACAGATCCCTTTCAGTACGTGAGCGCGTTTCGTAATCGTGAGTTACTTCATATTCCAGATATTCCAGTTTAAGTATCGGTCTGTCAGATGGGACAGGTTCCTTAAAACAAGTTCTTTTGTTGCGAAAGCTATGTCACTTATGAACCCTCACTGTAATAGTTTATTTCTATGTTTTTAAAAGCATTTATGCCAAAATAAGCGTCAGTGTTCAAATTGGCATTGGCGTCAAAAAAACGTTATAAGGGCGTCGTTGTTAAAAACCCATTTATTTTGTGTCATAATTCTGCAAATATTACAATTACGCGGCCGTACGTTTAAGTATAATCGTAACTCACCCGTCTCTTTCGTCTCAGTGTTCCGCAAGCCGCAGCGTCCATCGCAAATGCCATACATGCCCGCGACTATAAGTGTAGTACAATTTAGGTAGGTGTTATGATTAACATTTTGTTTTATTCTTCAAAATGTTATGCATATTGTTGTTGTTTTGTTCCATTATTATTTATAAAACGAATACAAATGCAAATCTTTACAATTTTGTTTTTTATGACTCTTGTTTTATCATCATCATCATCATCATCAACAGCCCGTTCACGTCCACTGCTGAACATGGGCCCCTTCTTAACAGATCTTGGCAAGCTTTGATCGTTGAGGGATATTGCCGTAATCACCACGCTTGGCAGACGGATTGGTGATCGCAGTAAGATGTAAACCTAGAGCTAATAGATGCTGCTGCCCATTCATCAGCAATATGTCCCTTAGTCGCCTTTTACGACACCCATGGGAAGACATGGGGTGGTCTATTCTAAGCCGGAAACCACGCGGCAGTCTTGTTTTATATGGTCCCAAAAAAATCTGTATACTCTACTTGATACAGCTGTTCGTGAACTTGAAATAAACTATTATTTTAAAGAAGACATATTGTTTTGTTCATTTAGATATTGTTTTTGAAGTTCCTTTATAAAATAAATATAATAACATATTTTATCGATTTCATTTCCAAAAAAAACCTGATGTCCGTGGGGACCCCATGCGACTAATAGTGTTATTATTTAGCTGCGACTAGCTAAAGGTTAAGCTTACATATTTCAATAAAGGTGTCAGGCTCAAAATAAGCATCAAGGTAGGCGTCGCCGTCAAAGCCGATAAGCTCGAGTATGGCTAAAGATTTTGATCAATGAGATTACGAATCCGACGAATCCGAATATATCCGAGACACAATTGATGAAAAAAAGATGTGCCAATCTAGGTAAGAAAGAAAAGAAGAGCATATATAAAAAGGACATACAATATGACTAAAATGCTCTATTAGAATAAGCTTTAAGTGTAATTAAAATGAAGATACACTAATTATTTAATTTTTACTAAAATGTAATCCATAGATAAAATACACATATAATTTCAAGTATTTTAAATATTATCTATTTATTCCACTAACCACTAATCATACCACGTTGTTCATTAATTTTAGTTGGAAGCAGCAAACTAATGAAGGCTTACCTCTTGTTTATCGTATAAAATGAGCCTCTTTACAAACTCTTTTCGTGTGATTTGTCAATATTAAATAAATTGATTACAGAAATATTATACCAATCAGATTTTTAACTCTTAAACATTGTAATAAAGTTCAAATTAATGACAAAAGGTTAAAGGAAGGAATTGAAACAAGTTCAATTTATTTCGTTAAGAGGTTATTTAAACTGTATTTCATTAAATGTTATAAACTATTGATTGAAATTCATACTTTTGGAAGTTAATAATTTTGAAGAGATTTTGGCAAAGTCATCTAACAACTTATTTATGTACGTATTATAGCTGGTCTGTTGATATTAATTAATATTTCTTTTATGACGGTTAAATTATAAGTTTTTAGATTTCTAAGCTTACAGGACATAAATAATCCTACCTTAATTATTGAAGGTCGAATCCCGCTCCAGAGAAAAAAATCTTTGTGAATTGGCGGTGACCGTAGTATTACGTATACTTGTTTATGCATACAATGACGCTTCCAATAATTTGAATCGTTAGACACGAAAAATCTATAAAAAAATTAACGACGATTTTAAAATCTACAATTTTTATCTGAAGTAATTTTGCGATAAAACTTACCGTTTTGAAGTAAATCGCGTAATAGAGTATTTTTTTTTCCATGTACCGGAACGATTGGGAATTTGGAAATGTTGTTTTAAAATATGTTTTGAACTATTTTGCTCACTTTGAGCTTGTTGGGAATTTATGTACTTCGAATGGAATTTATGCTGCTAGTTCAATCTAGCAGCGCATACTTAGTAAACACTGTCCGCTACCTCGTATATGATTGTTTTAGATGATGTTAAAAATATTTGGCCAAATCCAAAGTACCTATAACCGGCTTGCATGCATGCAGAGACTATGACTGTGGAAGCAGCGGAAGGTGTGCCAGGATCTAGACAGGTGGCTTTCCTTTGTCCTTTGTCTACCCATATGTATAGGTATGTATGTGTTTTCCTTGTTTTCAATTTACGAACTTTGAGAAAGCGTCACTGCTACAATAGCATAAATATAAGACATCTATTAATACGTTCACGAAAGCCGTGTCTATAAGCAGATATGTTAAGTCTTTTACACCTTTGACATTCAGAACAAGTAACTCGATGCATAATTTCCACTGTTCCATCACAACTTATAACACGAAGACACAGTTTAAATAATGCGGTAAATTGAAAAGTTTTAATTGAGTATCAAATATAAATTAAAAATTAGAAACAAAATATCTAAAGTTAACTAAAAATGTATCTATATGCTGTAATGAGTGAATGAAGCGAAAAATTGTTGGGATCGTAGCAAGTGGAGGTCCATTGTCTCTGCCTACCCCGCGGGGAAACAGGCGTGAGCTTATGTATGTATGCTGTAATGATATTTTTGCACCGCCCTCTCGCCCACAAAAAATATGCACAATATGCAGGAGAGATAGTAGCAACACGAAAAAATACAATCACCAGCCGAAGAACCGACACGCGTTTCGCTCCGCCACGGAGCATCATCAAGGTGATGTTGATGACTCTAACGCTAGCTTTTTTTCTTTCTTTCTTTCTTTTTTCTTTCTTTCTTTTCTTTCTTTCTTTCTTAAAAAAATAATATTGTATTTTGTAGAGGAATTAACACTATACACTTATTTTTTATTTTTTATTTAGATTCATATGGATTTCTGAAAGGTTTACTTTGCGGAAATTTGATACTTAATAAATAGAATCAAGCGTTCCTGATTCTATTAATTAAGTATCAAATGTCTGTCTATAAATATTGGCGTGCAATGGTATTGTATTTCAATTATGTTTTTGCAGGTCTACGTACAATTTAGATGATTGTCTGAGTAGTAGGTTGACAAACGGTCATGAGAAAGTACGCAGGAGATTGGACCTTAAAACCAAGTCAAGACAAGAATCCTTCACGTAGTTTTTACTTGAGTGCTCGCCAGAGTTGTTGCAATATGAGATTTGGTGTCTCTCAAACTCAAACGGATTTATATGGATGGCATCCTACATAAGTAATAATTAGTTGTGAAAGTTTGCTGTTATGTTATGCTTATAAAAAAAAACTACCAAAGGACTTAGTTAAAATTTAAATATACAAATTTAACTCGTGGTTAAGGATACTAGTTACAATAGTTCTCACACTAAAGCGGAGTTAGCAGATCGCTTATTCATTGCCTAAACGTATACGATATCTAAAAACTAGGCTATTTCACCTGCACTGTGTCGTTAATACAGAATTAAATTAAACTTGCTTCATAGCAAGTTTCATAGCCGTAGGAGTTAGTTATCGGAACTTGGTTAACTCTGAACTATCGCAGTCACTGTCGTATCAATAATGGATCTGTGTGAAGTACTGCTTGTTGGTGTAGTGGAGTTAATATCGACTGTTTATTTATTATTTAGGTCAAATTATGGACCTGATTTGTATAAAGGAAAGTCCTTCCGATCATTTTTCGGTTAACTCTAAGGAGATTCACTTTCTGCGCAGACCCTAACCTATTGGACGCCAGACCAACAATTGTTGAATGTATGGAGGATGTCCGGCACAGAAAGTACTCTAAACCTATTGGACGCCACGATATATATCATGGCATGTTCTGTGGTCCCAGCCTGAAAATCGGTATATACTTGTGTATTTTTTTACTATGAAATATTAGAATAACTGTTCTGTATTTTGTTTGGTGTGCACAATTTGGTGCTAGTTGGAGTTTTGGAGCTGTCATTAGGTATATTAGTTATAGTTTTTCTAAGACTTGTTTATGGTCGAGTATAGCCGACGTTGGCACAAAGTGCACGTTTTCTCTTATCGAGTATGACCAGAACTAATCAGATCCGAAAATAATTTTAGATTTTACAAAAAGATTTTCTGACGACACGGGAATCATGCCCACGATATTCGAGACACAATGCCAATGGAGTTTGTCTTGTTTTTAAAAAAAATAACAGTCAACAGACTTAATTTCGAAATTCAATTCCTATTTCAAACACCACATCATTCAATAGAAAGGTTTACTTACCTGTAAATATCAGTATTTATTTCCGTTCGTCTCGCTGCTTTCAGAACGTAGTGGTCCCGCGAGAATATGCCGAGGAAACGTACCTTTAAAATACTTTTCACTTGGCAATGGAACACAATACCCGGGGACTTCTAACGGTCGGATACTTACTTCGAAATGTTTGAATTTTATTTCGAAAATTGTCAAGTGTGTTTTGTTCGATAAATGTTGTGGTTGTGTTACGTCCTACATATTTATGTTGAATTGTAGTATAAAGAAATTGTAGTTTCTGGTTTTCAGCAAAATTTACTGAGTTATTTTATTTTATTTAAAGGTTTTTTTTTAAATATCTGAAATATTTTAGATATTAAAACAATCGCGGGAAAATTCGTTTAATCCGCAATTGAATGTTACTTTAGTACTCCAGTAGACTTATAAGCCTTGTATGTTCTAAATATACTAACCTACGTTTAAGATAACTTCTGTGGCTTCGTCGCCGGTATGCCCGCGACTTCATCCGCGAGGAATAGTGACTTTGCCAATCATCATCCCGCATTTTCAACCCCCTACAGCCCTTTTTTGTTAATTGTCCTTTCTCAGGTTCTATAATATCTATGTACCAAATTACATAAAAATTGGTGGAGTAGTTTTAGTTTGAAAGGGCGACGCGGACCGAGTTATTTTCACGGATTATCAGTATATTATTTTATATCAATATCTTTGTTTTAGAACTCAAAAATACTTCAAAAATATTTATTATCCTATTATTCCATGATAAGGTTTCCATTTGTACATTATCGCTATATGGTGAAATAACGCAGGTCGACCTAACCACCTTGATTGAAACTTAGAAATGTTTTACCACTCCAGTTTTAAAAACAATCACGTCCAACCCATTTAATATCCGATGGCTCAATTTTCACAAACGTGCCGCCGAATTACCTTATAACATCATGGGACGCACAATTCTGAACTGTGAAATTCATAATTGTACCGGCGGGGATCCAAATGTACCATTAATCTGTCTGTGAGTGAGGGTATACGTAAAAAATGTAATAAAAATTGGTTAAACCTTTAGTTATTGAAGGAGGCTATGGTTCAATCTCTTTATACTTACATTATAAATGGAAAAGACGAGTATATTTCTATTATATATAATGATCTAGCTTCTCCCGTGCGGTTTGACCCGTGTAGCTCCCGTCCCCATGGGAACTTCATAATAAAATATAGCCTATCTTCACCGGAGATAGTGTAGCTTCCCAAAGGTGAAAGATTTTTTAAAATCCGTCAAGTAGTTTCGAAGCATATTCAATTCAAACAAACACACCAACAAACAATCAATAACAATAAGTCTAACCTTAGGTTATGGAGGTCGTGTTTTCAAACCCCGAGCTAGATAAGAAATATTTGTCCAAATTTAAAGATTTATTTTCAGGTCTGGTTGGAAAGGATCATCTATAACAATCGTATTGTAGGGATCGGTCAGCAGCATTACCCTGTGTATTACAATATAATACTGCGGTCACCTGCCCAACTTGGTGACTATGGCAAAACCTCACCTTGGGAGGTGACCCATGTTGTAACAGTGGAAGTTATTCGCGCTGTTGATGAAATAAAAAAAAATCTCATAGTCTGTCATTACAAAAACACATTATCTAGAAGTAACAAAGGCGTTATTTATAATTAGGTTCCAGTGGGAATGGCAGCTTCGCGAGTAAAAACCCGTCTTAAGCTGAGTCTACTAAAATTTAGGTTAGACAATGTTCCAAATAGGTTTGATTCGTTACAATAACATACACTTAATATTAATAAGACACAAATGTTTTATACTGTATTATACTAGGGACTTTTTTACCGTCTTGATAATAATATGTTGTGTTTTGTAAGTCGAATAAAATCTATAGACCACAGTATATTTGTATTAGTATTCCGGTAATTAGAGTTTCGAAAATGTCTTAAATTACTTAAAAGAAATACAACCTACATAGCGGGTGCATAATATGTAATAAAATAGCTGCCTTTAATAACTAGGCCGCAATCACACATGAATGAAAAGAGTGAGCGTAATAGCGTAACTACCTCATTAGGTACGCATTTTTACCGTTACGATTATCAAACTAAGCCGGCAAAAAAAATGATAAAATAACTATATAATAATATGATAATAATTTGCTGTGTGGCCTCCGGCTTAAAATAGACCACCCCATGTCTTCCCATGGGTGTCGTAAAAGGCGACTAAGGAACATATGGCTGATGGATGGGCAGCAGCATCTATTAGCTCAAGGTTTACATCTTACTGCGATCACCAATCCGTCGGCCAAGCGTGGTGATTATGGCAATATCCCTCTACGATCCTGGCTTTCCAAGGTCTGTTAAGAGGAGGCGCATGTTCAGCAGTGGATGTAAACGGGCTGTTGATGATGATGATGATGATATGATAATATGCCTTAAAAATCTATTTCATATATATCACGTCCTATTATTTGCAAGACCGTAAAAAAAGTCACCCAGTATATATGTTACGGGCAACGTGATTAACCGGGCATTATTAATAAGGACCGGGCATTATTAATAATGCCCAAGCGCGACGGGCAAAGTGATTAATTTATCACTTTGACCAGTCATTATTAATAATGCCCGACGGCCCGTGGTCCATGTAATAAGTCTGTCTGAGATAGCTTGAATTTATCACTTGGATTATTCACACTGCCCGGGCAGTATGAATAATTCCCTACTTGTAGTCGGGACATGTGATAAATTAGTTTAGGTTTAGGTTATTTTTTTTTACCACCTAAAAACCTTTTGCGCTGCTCATATAAAAGGAGAATGCCCACGGCGCTATGGACAAATGTACTCAATTCAACATTTTTGTGTCTTCATCAAATCATCTTTAAAATACTCGATGGCATGTCTAAATACTACCTCAAAAGATTTAACACAATCAACAATGGCATTTTCGAGATATTTACAAAAAAGAAATTACTATTTTGAGGTTATGTTCGACCAAAAATTAGTTCAAAAAAACTATTTAAAAGGGTCTGAATGGGTTTACGGGTGAGCTTGGTGTCTTTGAAGCACATTTGTGTAAAATCTGTAACGGTTTAGCTCTGCCAGGTGGCTAGGTGAAGTAAAAGGCTCGACTCGAAGCACAACGTAACAAAAACAACATAAATAACTGTAGGTAAATATGACATACAGACGCGCAATAAATGTCAAATAAGGTGGCACCCATACTGATGAAAGATCGATTTTTTATCGATTTCCGTAAACCAGCCAGTGGTATTTTACGAATACAACTTGGCACCGATGCCACCGTTTACAACCACTGATATTAAAAATACCAGCAAAAACATGTGATATAGAACTCTGTTATTACTTTAAAATAATAGATTGAACAATCAATACAAAATCGATATCATTTTATTTTATGTAGGTTGGTACGCACATTACCCGCAATAGAAAAAAATGGACATCCCTAGCCTAGAATTGACAGCCGATAGTAAAAAATCGGAAACATAAAAGTACTAATTATACTACACTATAACGTCGGAAACATAAAAGTACTAATTATTGTTAAAAAAACTATCCCAATATAAATATCATTCAGTCTTTTTAAAAAATATATTTTAATTTTAGATATTTCATGCCGTTCAAGGTTTTGAGACACAAGTCATTTATCAAGAGTACTGCTCCTGGGCAATCTCCTTTTGTAGGTTTAATTTCATTTAATAAAACAAAAACACAACATTTCACCTATTTTATTACTTTGCCCAAGGTAGGGTGGGCATTATTCATAATGGCCGGGGAAAAGTGATTAATCATGCTGATTTAATCACATTGCCCAATTGTGTCGGGCATTATTAATACAGACCGGTCTGTATTAATAATGCCCGGACTTATCAAATTGCCCGTAACATATACCTACATCTCATCTCTATAATGTCGAACGTACTTTGAATTGCTAATAAGTCTAGCGCAACTTCTATTATTATTTTTAACTGAACTTTATTCGAAATGCATAGCGTAAATCTGAAGTTATACAACTTTTAGTATTAACACATTACAAGTTTCAAACTTGGCCGACGCAGCTAAGAGCCACATAATAATAGAAATACTTTTGTTAGGATGAACGCACATTATTATTTTTTTGTTTTGTTTTTACGTTTCCGTAACCGTTGGGTAAAAACATCATCATTAGCCCGTATAACGTCCACTGCTGAACATGGGCCTCCTCCATATTCATCACGCTTGGCAGGCGGACTGGTGACCTGGGTATTCAGTTGTACCACACAAGGAAACGTTGCTGACCGTTTCTTTATTATATACGATTATAGGCTAGTTGACACTTTTTTTAAATTATTTTAATATGGTTAAGAATGGTTTTATTAGACCAAGAAAAATATTGCATAATAATTTATAGATAAAAACGATGTCAGCCATGTTGACACATTATCTGTATTCGATCGATGACGTCATTACTCAGAAAGTGTAATAGTTAATTTAGGCGAAAACACATTATTAAAACGCCACGCCACGCCACGTGTCAACACCTGTGTGTGCGCGTACTGATACGCGCGTGGCGTCGTGTCGGGTGTTCATAGTGTGTTTCTGGTCTATAGAAAACATTTGATTCGACTCAAAACGCGTGGCGTATCGTCGGGTGGCGTGGCGTTTTAATGATATGTTTCCGCCTTAAGGATCGCGTTTATGTTTTTTAACAAGATGTATGACGTCACTAAATGGCTAATAGCGTTATCGGAAGTTAAAGACATAGATTAATAATTTTCATATTGAGTTTATACAAACATATTTAAGTTTGGTCTGGTTGGTTGAAGGAATACCCACCGTGTCTCGGAAAGCATGTTAAGCCGTTGGTCCCGATTATTATAACATCGTATATAATATATTATATAAATCGTATATCAAGGAACGGGCAGCAGCGTTTCCTTGTGTGGTACAACATAATACTGCGGTCACCAACTCGCCTGCCCAGCGAAGTGACTATGATCCTCCTCCGGGATTAGGCCCATGTTAAGCAGTGGACGTTATACGGGCTGATGATGATGATGAATATTATTTTCAGTATTAAAACTGAATACATAGTTTTACAACTGATTATGCATTAAATTGCGTCACTGTACAGTTACACATGTAAAACGTTTCCAAAACCAAGCGCGTTGTGGTGTTTGTTTGTACATGTCGCCACCAAATACATAAACTAAACGAAATAGTTTCTGAGAACACTGATATAAACCGTACAAACATATTCTCGAGCGTATTAGTAAATAAACATCGGTTTGTTGTTATTCTGGTTAATTCGTGTCAGTGAGACAATTGGAAATGAAGATATTTATGTAAGAGTATTAGGAAAATTCTAAGATTTATTTCCGTGCCTCGGAAAGTACGTTAAGCCGTTGGTCCCGATTGTTATAACATCATCTATAACAAGCGAACTAGGGAATGGGCAGCAGGGTTTCCTCTCTGTATCACAACATAACACTGCGGTCACCAATCCGCCTGCCAAGCGTGGTGACTATGGCAAAAATCCTCTCTAGGCAGGAGGCCCATGTTCAGGCCGATGATGATTAGGAAAATTGGTACAAGGATGGTATTGTAATCTAGTATTTCCTCATATGTATATAATATCTTCCACGCACAGTTTCCCTCAATCTCATCGCCAGCGACCGCCCTGAGCCGAGGTCCAAGCCCCACAGTTGGCGCCCTCTTGCGCAGATCGCTAAGTTTGTCATTTTTTTACCATTTATTAAGGCTGGAGCTCTGCTCGCGTTTATGCAAAAGCCTCGTGGCTAACTACGTAAGGCCGTCCGAAAAAAAAAGACCACGATTTCACCTGCTTAATTCAAGTTCCCATAGCAACTTAATAATTAAATAGCATATAGCATTCCTCGATAAATGGGCTATCTGACACTGAAACAACTTTTCAATATTTCAATTTGGCACATCATTAAAATTGTTGTATCTCAAAATGCAATGGAAAGTCTTTTCTTACTAGTTAATTCTCTATAGAAGTTTTATAATTTAAAAAGTTCACGTACAACATTTTGTATTGCATGGAATTTTATTCATTATAGTTTTTGATTATTCATCCAAAGATCAGAACGATTACAAAATATAATTAATTAATTTGCATAAGATTATAACCTCCGTACGTAGCGTAGCGGTATTTGACTCGCTTTAAATCTCGGAGGTTGTGGGTTCGATCCCCACGCCGGGAAGGAAATCTTTCTAAGATTTTTTTCCGGGTCTGGTTGGTTGAGGGACTACCCTCCGTGCCTCGGAAAGCACGTTAAGCCGTTGGTCCCGATTGTTATAACATCATCTGTAATAATCGTATATCAAGGAGCGGGCAGCAGCATTTCCTTGTGTGTTACGACATAATACTGCGGTCACCAACCTGCCTGCCAAGTGTGGTGACTATGGCAAATACCCTCCCTCGGGAGAAGGCCCATGTTCAGTAGTGGACGTTATACGGGCTGATGATGATGATAATTATAACTCAAAATGGACTGTACCTATTGCTTTATATTTTGCAATATAGTGTACTTCTCCTTCTTTAAAACGAATTTGCGTAGTGCTATTAGATCGCCTATTGTACTGTGTTATTTCCAGAGCTTATCTCCTGTTAGTTTATGTTTGTACAACAAAGAGTATTTATATTCTATTCTAGTTTATATTTTAAGTAGCCTTACTAGAACAAAGGTAACGCTGTGTTTGTTCAAATTAAATGCACACGTAGACATAAATAATGCGCTCAGTGTTATTATTATGTCGGTTTCATTGTACATAGGTATGTTCATTTTCCGACTGTATGCAATTACGAAGTATTTCTATTTAGTTTTTATGGTATAACATGTTCATACTCGGCGTCATCTGTACAAAAAATCCTACTTAATATTATTAATGCGAAAGTTTGTATGTGTGGATGTATGTATGTTTGTTACTCTTTCACGCAAAAACTACAGAACGTATTTGGCCGAAAGTTTGCTATTCTATTACAAATAAACAAATCAATTTAATGTAAAGAATAAGATGATATCATTAATTACGGCCTTTATACGGCCGTAGCCCAATGGCTAGGGGCGTCGGACTTGTGATCTTGTGGTTGCCGGTTCGATCCCCACCCATTGCACTACCGACGTTACACAAGCTTTTCTTAATTTTAGCTTAGCACGAGAGGTTATCAAGAATAATCATCAATCATTTATTAATTGCAAACACAGGTGGTTACATTGTAAGTTACATTTTATGATGTTAGGTAAATGTATAGTTCACTATGTTTTGCTTATTATAGCATGCAATTGGATACAATGTCAAAAGTCTATTACTATTGCAATATTTATAAAAATAACACATACCTATAACATAATTGGATACAATATTGAGAGTTTATATCCATTGCATTTGTCATAAACAATAACACATGATATATATCAAACAAAATATACAAATAATAATAATAATTAAATGTCAAAAAAATTATTAAATGTCAAAAAAATTAAATGGAAAAAATTATAAACAGTGTTATTCATATTTTATATTAGGCAAAAAGTCAACCATGTGAATCGGAGTTAGTAAGCATTAGGTTTACTTATTATTTATAAACTTTAGTGTACTGTCTTGCAAATATTCTCGTATCGTATAGTATGCCTTACGAACTAATAACTCAAATACGTTTTTTTTGAATTTAGCAAAATTAACTTCTAATAAGATACTATTTGGTAATTTGTTATATATCTTTGGGGCCATTCCTAAGAAATTATTATTGTAAACCGTTTTTTTATGTGGTCTGAAACGTATTTTGTTTCTATGTCGTGTGCTATTTAAAGTATCGAAAAGGTGAAAGTTACTTTTTACAAATACAGCCACTTCAAAGATATATAAACAAGGTAAGGTAAGTATCCGGAGGCTTAAAAACAATGGTTTGCAACTGTCTGTGGATTTCACTCCACAGATGGCCCTCAAGCATCTTTTTAGACTGTTAAGACTGGGCTAGTAAAGTTACAAAAAAAATACATATATTCTAGCTAAAAAGAGAACTCAAGTGTATCACTATTCACAAGCAAATACTTAGTACTAAATTGTTCACAAATACTATTGCTAGAACCCTACACAAAGTTAGTAATTACATCTTACTAGCTACAAACGTCTAGTAACCAGATAATAACATTAGCAAACCAAGTTTGTGCCACTAACACCTGTTTAGAATTTAGACGATCTTAACACAATATTGTGCCTTCTACGAGGTCCATCTTTAATTAGTTAAGCCATCGTTTCTCAAACATTTTTATGTTGCGACCCACGAAAAAGCCAAGAAGTTAAGTAAAATGTCTTGCGACCCCGTCACTATAAAATTATAATAATATTTTATTATTCTTCCCGCACGCGATTTCGCCCGCGTAACTCCCGTTCCCGTGGGAACTTCGTAATTAAATATAGCTTTTGACATTCCGGGATAGTGTAGCTTTTCAACGGTGAAAGAATTTGTCGAATCTGTCCAGTAGTTTCGGAGCCTATTCAATACAAACAAACAATCTAATTTTTCCTCTTTATAATATTAGTATAGATTAAAGTTTATTTAGAGACCCCCCTACACGTTATAATTTTATAACACTACACTAAACTGTAGTCTTTTAATAAATTAATCTTTAGGAGCACGGGTTGATGGTTGAAATACATAACACTGTGGAGAAGGAGAAAGACATATATTTACAATGATGATGGTGCTGCAACAATGGTTATGTACATGAAGGCTGAATGAAAATTTTCACAATGACATATATGAATTTTCTTTTTAAATAAATAAAGTTGCGTCCGTCTATGGTCATGAAGGAGGTCGCTACAAATCTTTTGCATAGTTTGTAAGTTTTGAGGTCTGAATGTGACAGAACCCCTGATCACCAAACTGCGACCCCCCGAGGGGTTGCGACTCCTCGCTTGAGAAACGATGAGATAACCCTTAATTGCAGTGGACGCGTGAGGTTAATATAAAGCTTTAAGGCTGTTGTCGTCTGTGTAGTAACGTAAGTTAATTTTCATTTTTGATATAACGTTTTGTTTTTAATTATACTAAACTGTCGGTATGCAGAGTCTATCTTAATTGATTTATTATTATCATACAATAGACATGGCCTGCTTGCCACTTTTTTTTAGTTTGGTTGGTTAGGCAACGCGCAACTTAGGCCTCTCGTATTGCTAGCGTTTTAGCCGGACCTGAAAGATTAACGAACCTTTCAATCAAAAATATTTTAATAGGGAATACACCTATAAATCTATTTGGGGTATCAGTAAGATTACCAAAAAATATTGGACACAGTTTTTGATTTATTAAATTAATAAAAAAATACAAATATACACAATAGTAAAGTTCAAGAGAGAGGGGCATTCCTATTCGTCATTCGTCATAATTTTAATTATACGTACAAGTGAAGTCACATGCCATTCAACGCGCTGTTCTTTCTTTTTCTATTTTTTTGTTTACGGAACGAAAAAACATACGTATCTAAATAACTACTAAATAATAATGGTAATTTAACTGACGGATCAAAAAAGAATGGTCCACATTGAACAGAATTTGTAATAATACCACCTAAATACACTTTGGAATGCAATAAATGATTGAGTATTGAGAATTTTAGTCGTAATTCCTATTCGTCACGTTTACCATTTTGCTCCGCAACGTGACAGGTTGCGGAGCAAAATGGTAAAAGTGACGAATATGAGATGTGATCTACTTACTGCGAAATACTGTCCTGTGCATTAGGTAATGCATTTATTCTGCTAATTTTTTCTCATTATAATTTGTATTTTGGTCCTGTAGTTTCATATTATTATGGCAAAAATAAAAATTATGATTATGATTTGTTTCGTGAATGCCAATGCACAGGTTAATTCAACAATTTTTTTAAATAGTTTTCCACTAGTGATTACGAATTTTCGTTTCGGTTTTTAGGGTTTAAGGTTTCGTATTTTAGTTAGTAAGCCTACTAAATAAATGAATAAATTACACATGACTTTCGTTAGTATCAAGTATTCCTTTAACACATAACACTCAGATGCCTTTAAATAAAAAGAGTTCTATCCACACAACATTTATGAACTATCAGCTAACATCAACAAATATTGCCCAACCACTAATATACTAACCATTTAATATTCCCTGCAGTGTAAAATAAACAATGCACAGTACACTGGAGTACATTAAAACAACCCTTCACCTTAAACAAAAAGTAGTGGTGCAGTAATTAAGTTTTAATTAAGTTTGTAAACTCCATGTTTTTCGTTGAAACTGTGTTCTAGTTTAATAAATTGTGTATTTTACCGTGGAGAGTGGAAATTGTGGTACCAACGAGAAAATAATATAGTTGGGACACGTTATTAAAAGGGAATCTCTGTGTGTGCAATGTAATTTTAGTCTCGGTTTTGTGGCCGAGTATTTGCTTTTCATTATGGCACCGTTTTTACTGATTCCATATTCGATTGTTTGATTTCGTTGAGTTAAATGTCAGAAAAAGATGAAAAATGTAGGTGGTGTGTAAAAACTCAAAGAGGACGCATCATAAGTACATTATAAAATATATGTTTTTCTATGTCTAAGTGAATAAATATATATTGACTTTGACTTGTTATAATTTTTTTTTTAATTGCTATCATTTCAGCCGTAGGACGTCCACTGTTGGACATAGGCCTCCCTCATAGATCTCCAGTTGTTGCGGTTAGAAGCGGCCTGCATCCACTGTGATCCTGCGGCCTTAACCAGATCGTCCGTCCATCTAGTAGGTGGACGTCCTACGCTACGCTTGCCGATCCGCGGTCTCTATTCGAGAACTTTTCGGCCCCAACGGCCATCTGTTCTCCGTGCTATATGGCCTGCCCATTGCCACTTCAACGAACTAATCCGTTGGGCTATGTCGGTAACCCGCGTTCTTCTACGTATCTCCTCATTTCTGATTCGATCTCGTACAGAAACCCCGAGCATAGCCCTCTCCATAGCTCGTTGAGCGACTCTGAGCCTGTTCATAAGGCCTATAGTGAGAACACCACGTTTCGGATCCATAGGTCATCACTGGCAACACACACTTAGGACTAGACTAGAGGAATTTTGGACGAAAAGACACTACGAAGTTTCCCGAACGCTGCCCATCCGAGTTAATTACTATGGATTTGAAAAAATTAAGTCTCAGGGATGTCGATGCTTATATATATTATAAAACTGAAGAGTTTGTTTGTTTGTTTGAACGCGCTACTCTAAGGAACTACTGGTGCGAATTAAAACGTATTTTTGTGTTAGAAAGCCCATTTATCGAGGAAGGACAAAGGACATATATACATTAGTATATTTAATTATAAAGTTCTTACGGTAACTCGGTCTTACGGGAGTTACCCGGAAGAAAACCCGAACAGGCGCGGGAGAATATAGTATTTGATAACCGCCGCGTGCCATTGCCAAGGTAAAGTATGCCTTAGACCTGGTGTTGCAGTTTTGATTCCCACCTGGAAAGAGTATAAAAAGCAGTTTTTCTAAGTCTGGACGAGCTTTATGAACAGTTCAGGAACTGTGTATAAAAAACGTAGTTCTTAACCTTTGATATAATGATTTTTATTACAACCAATAAAATTCTGGCGTTTATTGGAATTTCATGGCAATAACTTATATTTGTTGGCATTTGCTGTCTCAAGTATTTGATATTTGCGATGAGAATTTATTGTTAAGGACAAAAGCAATACAAGAATGTTCCGTAAGATTGAGTGAGCAGAAATATTTTCTCGCGCGATTTTTGTAATTTTACCATATATATATAGAGCTCATTCTTGTCAGGTGCATTACAATTTATTAAGTAGCAAAAATTAAGGCTGTAAATAAAAAAAAAAATTAAAAAAAATCAGTCTCTGATTTTATGACTACAATCATCATCCACCACGTCCACTGCTGGACAAATGCCCTTCCCGAGGGCGTGTTATGCTTGGCAGGCGGGTTGGTGACCGCAGTTTGCTACTTCAACGGACATAAAGGCGAACAGAGCTCCAGCCTAGATAAATGGTTTAAACACTACAAACTAAGCAACCTGCGCAAGAGGGCGCCCCCTGTGGGACTTGGACCTCGGCTCAGGGCGGTCGCTGACGGGGAGATTGAGGGATTATGGCTTTTAGTTAAGGGGAGTTTTGTGCAACTGTCGCTCTACAAGTTTAGGTTAGGTTAGGTTAGTTTTGACTGAATTTGCTAGTTAAAAGTACTTTTGTCTGGTTAAGAGTTTGACTGCAACAAGCCTTCCACTATCTAACAATGAAATATTTTTTTGAATTGGATCTGAAGTTCCTTAGTTTATCGCGCTCAAGCAAACAAACAAACAAAAAACAATTGTTTAGCTTGATATATTAGTAGATATAGATATATTTTCTTGTCCCATGGTTGGTTACACCACATTTTACGACAGCGTAACATCGATTATTGATAGAGTAACTTGTCTGTAGTTAAGTTCAGGTTGTTATATATTATCAGGTTAAATTCAGGCGTAGACAGTTTATGGACAGGTGAAGGGCCGGTTTGAGGTTAATTACTTAGTATATTCATTGAGGGCTTGAGGGTTATCAATCTGTCGTTAAATATTAAACGGTTTTGTATAAGTTTATTAACCTCTTTAATTTTTGAAGAGTATGTTATGATTTGCATACATTTTTTTATTTAATAACATTTTACATTAATGAATAAAATATATATATATATATACAACTAAAAGTAGATTTCTTTCCGGGTCTGGTTGGTTGAGGGAATCCCCATTGTGCCTCAGAGAGCACTTTAAGCCGTTTATCCCTATTGTTATAACATCATCTATAATAATCGTATATCAAGGAATGGTCAGCAGCGTTTCCTTGTGTGGTACAACATAATACTGCGGTCACCAACCCGCCTGCCAAGCGTGGTGACTATGGCAAATACCCTACCCTCATTTATGTAGGCCCATGTTCAGCAGTGGACGTTATACGAGCTGATGATGAACATGGATGGCTAACTTCTTAAATCGTGGCTAACTACATAAATCGAGGCTCATTATTTAAATTTTGGCTAACTACTTAAATCGTGGCTAACTACATCACCAGTCCGTCGGAAACTTTATTTAAACTGAAGATGAAAATATTTTGACTGCAGTACAAACTCCTTGTGTAAAAAACTGACCGTTACTTGACTCCATTTAATTACAAATGTTTTGTTGAATACGTACAGTTAACAGAACGTTTCTAAACAAAAAATAACTTGTAATCTCTTCGTTTCTCATTTCCATTGATTGCGATTGTTAATATACATTGTTTCTTGAGTTGTTCCATTTTCATTGCTGTTAATTAAACAACTTTGCGCTACAGTTCTGTTATAAGTTTTTAATGAAACACATTTTTTTTAAATAACTTTAAAAAAGGAATTTTTAGTATTTTCATGTCAACGATAACAGTTATGTTGTCATTTTTGTAAAAAAAATTGGTTGCAAGTACCATTTCTATGTACGTAAAGCAAAAAAGAGTGCTTTTGTGTTTGTGAGTTACTTATGCACTTTAACATGTCTTGCGCAGCTGGTCAATATCATAAAAGTTTGACCGCCGATCCCTTAAATGGTCGAGAGGACTGTATACTAATATTATAAAGCTAAAGAGTTTGTTTGTTTGCTTAAACGCGCTTATCTCCAGAACTGCTGGTCCGATTAGAAAATATATTTGTTTTACCCAGCCAGGGCCGTCTTTTGTCTATTAGAGGCCCTGGGCCCATAATCATAATGTGGTCATAAGACCTACATAGGAATGGTCATAGGACCATAGTAAATTAGAATATTTTTTTATAAAAAACGCACTTATGAAAAGTTTAAGTTTTATGGTGACATTAGATGTGATCAGTAAATAATATAACGTAATCAACACAGAGCATCTACGATTAGTCCTTAGAGTGGCTATCGGTTATCTTTTGGAGTAGGGAGTAGGGGGCCCTTAACCATCGCGGGCCCAGTGTGCCCAGTGGGAAAGAGTGTGCCCAGTGGGAAAGAGTTTGCCCTGAGGCTTTTGCTATTTCCCCGGGCATAGACGAGGAAGAGTATATGCTATACTTTAGTATGAAGTTCCTATGGCAACGGGTGAAACCGCGCGTGGGAAGCTAGTGAGTTAATAATGCATTTTTTATATAATTTGAACGCATTATAAACTCAGAGCTGGTTTGTAAACTATATACTCCGAATCTTGCACTAATTTCACGACTATCTCTAGTTACTAAACGCCCTGCATTTAAAGTAAATGCACTAAACTATTGGATTGTACTAGAGTTGCCCAACTATCGATAGTTTCGCTATCGATAGTTGACCTCGAAAAATAGTAACAATATCGATAGTATCGATACTATCGATATCACAAATTAATTAATACTATTGATTGGAAGCAATAGTATCGATAGTATCGATACTATTACATTATAATACTATCGATAGTATCGATATTTTTAAAGTAATACTATCGATATTATCGATAGTATCGTTGAATTAAATGATTAAAACTATCAATACTATCGATAGTTTGTAAAACTATCGATACTATCGAAGACCAACCCATGTTTAGGAGCATTACTATCGATACTATCGACACTATTGCTCTTAAACACAAATTGGTCCTCGATAGTATCGATACTATCACTAATATCGATACTATCGATAAACTATCGATACTATTGATATGACGTCAACTATCGATAGACTATCGATAGTCTATCGATAGTCGACTATTGATAGGCAACACTAGATTGTACCGGCCATTAGGAAGCCGCAAGTTAGACGTAGCATCAACGTGGTGAATCTCGATTAGCTTAGATACAGCTTAAAGTTAAGCTACCGTCCTGGAATTCTAGCTAGTTTTGGTTTATAATGTAATTATCTCGGACTAAGGGATTTTGGTAGCTATTTTGAGAATTCTAAATTGCGAACATCTGTGGATTCTAAGTACTGAGATTGCAAGATTTGAAAGTCAGAAATTAATAATAATAATATCTAGGGACAATGTCACACAGATCATCCTAGCCCCAAACTAAGCAAAGCTTGTACTATGGGTACCAGGCGACGATATACATACTTATATAGATAGATAAATACTTAAATACATAGAAAACATCCATGACTCAGAAACAAATATTCGTGCTCATCACACAAATATTTGCACTTACCGGGATTCGAACCCAGGACCACCAGCTTCGTAGGCAGGAGCACTACCAACTAGGCTACGGTGACCGTCAAAATAATATGATTTATGTTGTATTTCTGTCGCCAAAACTTTGGTTTTCAGAGCTTATATGAGAGTGGAGTAAGAGCCAGCAATGTGTGACTAATAATGCAAACATTATTAGACTATGGAGCCACTTAGAGTGAGATCTTAAAGTAGGTTAGATTTGAATTTGAATTTGAAATGAAAAAAATACTTTTTTTGATTTATTGATTTTTTCCTGGGCTTACACACAATTACTGAGCTGGATTCCAAATTTCATCCTTCTAGGTCATCTGGAAGTAGGTTAGAATTAGGTACTATATGTCAGTCAGTCAGTCAGTGCTAAAATTTACGACTTTTTGACCTTCATATCTTTATAACCGTTTGAGCTAGCTTCATGAAATTTGGGCTTCTACATGTCCTTATGGATATAATTAAACACACGTAGTTTTATTTGTTTACGTTAAAGAGGTTTTGAGTTATAGAAGGGTCAAAAGTGGCACCAAGTGGTTCGTGTAATATTACACTTGGCGCTGGCTAGCCAGTTCTTTGCTTGAACTTGGCTTTGACACGCTGCCGCGTGTCTAGATTATAAAAAAAATATTACTACATAGAGATGCAATCAAATACTATAAATACTATACAAGAAATAAATATATACATACATATTAGCTATACATATACGTAAAAGAATAAGATAGTAGGTCCCTCAAGTAGGGACTGAATAAATTAACCGACTTGGTATTACATAGATCCCACAACTTTTAACGGTAAAAGAACTGCCTTACGAGACATGATTCTTGATGGCAGTAGCTATGCATACAAAAAGTAATGAAAATACCTAACAGTTAGGAAACACAGATATTGAAATTTGACATTCTACACTAATTATCCAAATACATCTACAAAAGGTCAACTTGATCTATAAAAGGTCAACTACATCTATGAAAAAAAAACCGCTATTCTATACTAATATCACACCAGCACATACAACCACGCCACAAGTTCGTAGTACATAATTATTTAAAACTTATACAATTAGCCCACGTTCCCCGGGGAAATTAGAGTTGGCTACAATGATTATAAAAGCCTTACTGTATGCGAATTAACATTTTGCCTTGTGTTTCGTTGTTTATATGCATTCATGACATTTCAATGTGCTTACGTGCTAATTGCTTTGCCAATAAGTGAATTGGATAATGCTGTATCGATTTATTTGTTTCAAAGTACACTGTTATGTTCAAATACAAGTTAGTATATCTAGTATTTTATAATTAATACTAGCTGACCCGGCAGACTTCGTACTGCCTCAATCGATACATAAAAGACCTAAACATTTGTATAAAATAAACTGGGCCGTAGAGACTTCGTTTATGCGGTACTCCTACCCCTACACTACACCTACCCTACACTACCCCCACCCTACACTACCCCTACCCTACACTACCCCTACCCTACACTACCCCTACCCTACACTACCCCTACCCTACACTACCCCTACCCTACACTACTCCTACCCTACACTACCCCTACCCTACACTACCCCTACCCTACACTACCCCTACCCTACACTACCCCTACCCTACCTCTACCCTACCCCTACCCTACACCTACCCCTAATCTACCCCTACCCTATCCTAAAAAATCTTAGCAAAAAAATAAAGCTCAAATTGACTCTACATTTTAGTTAGAAAACGTTTGTATGGGAAAAAGAAAAAGGCTGTTTTAAGGGGTTTTCAGGCAACTACTAATAAATTAAAAATTAATTAAAAAAACATTGTCCAGCGGACAAAATTGTGAATCTAAACCATTCCCAGATCCCCTTGAACACACACAAAAAATTTCATCAAAATCGGTCCAGTCGTTTGAGAGAAGTTCAGTGACATACACACTCACAGAAGAATTATATATATAAAGATATATGTTTATAGGTTTAAATATTAGCATGTATATGTATACATAAGTGTGTATGTTTATTGACATGTATTTACCAATTTGGTATAAATTAATTATTATAAGATTCGTCCGTTGTACACTACCTATGCACTTTAAATCGAATGCTTCTTTCATTAAGATTTGCTGCAAGAAAATTTATTATTGAATTAAGCTCGCCTTTGTACATGTTGTTTCCGATGTATAAACTTTCTGTTATGTTTTTACTGTGTGCAATTAAGAATAATAGTTAATTAGAATATAACTTCGAATAGAGTTCGATAGAGAGCGCTTGCTTTCTCCTTAAAAACGTAGAAAGTGGACGATGAATTTCGATTGCTGGTTAGGAATTACCTGGGCTAAATGGTATCGGCAGCTAGTACCGAAGTTTGCTGGTTCGTATACTCCCGGTGACGGTCATCATCAACACCCCATTTACGTCCACTGCTGAACTTGGGCCTCCTCTTAACAGACCTTGGCAAGCCAGGATCGCTGAGGGATATTGCCATAATCACCACGCTTGGCAGACGGATTGGTGATCGCAGTAATATGTAAACTTTGAGCTAATAGATGCTGCTGCCCATCCATCAGCTATTTGTCCCTTAGTCGCCTTTTACGACACCTATGGGAGGACATGGGGTGGTCTATTCTAAGCCGGAAACCACACGGTCTGGTCCGGTGACGGTATTCTATATATATTATTTTCAATTTTATATATATGCTGTTAGCGACTGGCCGACCTTTTTTATGTAAGTATGCTTTTTAATAATAATTATTTTTTCAAGTATTTCGTCAACATTTTTACTGTCCATATTGTCTGTCAGATCGTAAGTGTTACAATAGAATTAAGTAATTATTACTCTTTTATATTTTTATTTATTAGTATATACAGTCCACCGGAACATAACACATGCGTTTAACAGTATGGTAAAAAAAAAACAAAAACATGTGACGCGAAGACTTTTTTAATACCATTAAAATCTTGTAAAATCTGTAGTGATCGTTACTTTAGCAGCATTGACCCATCTCAAAATAATACGTCATTTCTAAGCAATGGATGCATGCAATATGTGTTACAGCCTTGATTTGGTCAGTCTTCGGTAATCACTTACAAGTGACGTGCTGCGTGCTCGAGTGCCTTCGATCCTGAACGACCTAGCGTTCAATGGAGGCTTGACAAACGTCACTCCTACTACTTAATATTGTCACTGTAATGTACAAAATTATGTAAATAACTTACTAAAATATTAATAAAAAAGAGGGTTATCAGTAGTCGCCATGTCGCGCACTGCACGGTATGGGAAAAATATGACCATTCCAAAATTCTTTTTGACTAACCATTAAAAAGAAAATGCACATAAAAATAACCTTGAAAAATCATCCCTAATTTCCGGGCTCTGATATAAAAAATTAAATAGATATGCCACGAATGCTGAGTGGGGTGTCAAATTGAATCATAATATCATACTTTGTTATTCAAGCCACTCGCGCATTGTATATTATGCTAACCATGCCTACCTCTGTAATGGGGGTACAATTTGATGTGGTACGGTCTGCATATTCATCGGGGTTTCGTGTGGATGCCAAAAAAGGTCTTGTTAACAGATGCTTATAAAGGTCAGTGATATGTTTGTACACTGAGATATACAGGGTGTCCCAAAAGGTTAAGTAGCTGGGAAAGGGGGTGACAGGGGTGGACACAATGGTCACTAGAAAAATAAAAAAAAAATCCGCTAAGGGTATTTAAAAAAAAAATAGCATTTTTTTAAAAACTTAAAATTTGACACCTTGTTATTTTTGATGTTGATGTTGATGACCTTGTTGTTATTGAAGATTACATTTTTAGTCTTTTAAAAAATGCCATTTATTTTTTTAAACACCCAGAGGGAATTTTTTATATTTTTCTGGTGACCCTTGTGACCATCCCTATCACCCCCCTTCCCAGCTACGTAATCTTTTGGGACACCCTGTAAATGTATAGGATTTGTATAATTAATTTTATACGTAGTTAACAGCCTGAGGTTTTAACACACGCTATGTTGCTACTCGGGCGTTATGTATTTTAAGCCAATATATGAATCCAAAATTATTAACATACTTATGTCAAATTACTTCTAAGTACGGTTCTTGTTGCATGATTTTGACAAAAGGAGCGACTTCAATTTATTAATAAAATAGCAGTTCCGCACGGTAAAGTAATGCGGCCATACCAGAGACGTACAGCATCCACATTTCGTCGCATAACTACGCTGTAACGTTTTATCATCATTACATAGTACTTATCAAACAAAGTCGCTTCCTACTAGACAGACAGTCGTCTGTACCTATGTATGCTTAGATGTTTTAAACTACGCAATGGATTTTGTTGCGGTTAAATTTTATACTTATATCCGACCCGCCCCGGCTTTGCGCGAGTGCTATGCTGATGTTTTATACATATTAACTTCCTCTTGAATCACTCTATCTATTAAAAAAACCGCATCTAAATCCGTTGCGTAGTTTTAAAGATTTAAGCATACATAGGGATATAGGGATAGAGAAAGCGACTTTGTTTTATACTATGTAGCGATCACCCACCGAACCTCTAAAGCTGTGTCGTATCCGGCATAGAATAGACTGCTCCATGTCCCATGGGTATGGTAAGAGGCTACTAAGGAACATACAACTAATGGATGAGCAGCAGCATCTACCAGGTTATGGATACTCATTAATCACCATCTTACTGCGACCGTCCGCTTACCAAGCGTGGTGCTTACGGCAATATTCCTCAATTACCCTGTCCGTTAAAGAAGAGACCCATGATCAGCATTTGACCTTACTAGGCTGATACAGTACAACTCGCTAAAAGATTTTATTAACCGACGTACCTAATACTCGTAATTAAATAATTAATATCATAAATTTGATCGTATGTGTACCTATATCAATATAATTTTGGGTATGGCTTTAATTACAACGCTTTATTGACTGATTAAATTAGATTTTATATGTAAAACCGATTTCTGGAATACTTTTGGTATATTCATATAACTAGATGTGATACTCAAATTGAAGTTTTAATAGCTATACTTGCAAGCTGTGCAATGGCTATTAGAATTTGTAACTTGAAAATTATTGGCTGAAGTGCTGAACTATACCTTATGGAAACAGTTTAAAACTATGACGAAAGGCAGGTACGTTACAAACCGTCTAGGTCTGCTGGAGTACTAAACTACCTGCTTTAAAACTTTCTAAAACTATAGTGGATCGGGTTAGGTTCGAATTGTCCAAGTTTGTATAGATGACCTATTCGCATGTAAATCTTTTACAACAGTAAAAAGGGTGGCTGGCTGAGATCACTCAGGGATTAGTAATCTTCGGGTTCTCGTGATCTAAAAAGCCTTACAATAATAAGTAATACCCTTATATTGTAAACTAGCGTCTTGAAATTTCAGACAATTAAAGCCACTGATAACTAAAATATGACAGTGGAGGAAAAAGTTATAATGTTTCTTATATTCTTCGCATCACTTGCCTTAAGTCCCCGTCAGCGACCGCCCTGAGCCGAGGTCCAAGTCCCACAGGGGACGCTCTCTTGCGTGGGTTGCTTAGTTTGTAGTGTTTAAACCATTTATCTAGGCTGGAGCTCTGCTCGCCTTTATGCCCGGTAAAGTAGCAAAAGCCTCGGGGAAAATTAAGTGGGTGGGTCCGAAAAAAAAGCCTTAAGTAGTAACATTTTTTTCTTACTAAAACTGCGCGCGGTTCTACCAGCTTAACTCCCAAAGAAACTTCATAATTAAATATAGCCTATAACCTTCCTCGACAAATCGGACCAGTAGTTTTTGGAAATAGCTCGTTCAAGCAAACAAACAAACTGTTCAGCTTTATATATTAGTATATTTATTCGATTTAACCGAAACTTTAGGTTTTAAGGCGCTGCACTTAGTCAAAATAGGCTTCACAAAACAGTTTTTTAGCCAAATGTTTACATTTTAGAGCAGCTAAAAAATATATATGTTAATCTTGATCATATTTATGGGGGGACCATTGTGTTCAAAACACGTTTTCGGTAAATTTTCTCGATAAAAAAAAACCATAAAATAACCATTTAAATTGAAATTGTAGCAATTGTAACTGTATTATTTATAAACAAATCTTGATAATATTAATAACAGTGATGTAATCTACACTAATATTATAAAGAGGAAAGATTTGTACCTATTTTTGTATGTTTGTATGTTTGTAATGAATAGGCTCAAAAAGTACTGGGCCGATTTCAAAAATTCTTTCACCATTCGAAAGCTACATTATCCACGAGTAACATAGGCTAAATTTTATTTTGGAAAAAAATAGTGTTCCGTAAGATATTTGGGTTTTTCTGACACAAGGTGTAAAAAATCAACCAGAAAAGTTACTTATTTTGCGTACGCTGCCTAAACTATAAAAGATAGAACCATAAAATGTTCTAATTAATTGTAGATCTTATAAATATCTACAAAAAAGTCCGCGACACACTACACCTATCTATGTCGAGTGAGGCACAACGACCATTTTTTTATTTAGAAATCTTGATTTTTTTTTTGACTACATTTAAACGCGTTTATTTTACTCATGCTATTAATCCTTATCAAAATAAATTATTTCATCACTAAGTACAGTTTATGTAAATAATATTTGGTCTTTAAATGATTAAAATTGGACGTTTGGTTTTGAAGTTATGGCGAAATTAAAATATTAAGATTTCTGCTGCACGGCCCGTTGCGAAGTCTAATAATTTTCGTGCGATTTTTTTTAGATTTCGTTCTTAAAACTACACCTACGCAAAAGTTCTTCTCAGAGCTAATCAACAGTTCTTCTCAGAGCTAAACAACAGTTCTTTTCAGAGCTTTGAAAATGCCTAAAATGCCTAATCCCTAAAATGCCTATTAATTACATCATTAATTATATTTTCATCATTAACAACTTTAACATCCACAGAAAGACAATCTGTGCAGCCTGCGGATAATGACTGCGTTGTCGATGTTTATGTCGGTGTCTGTGAATTGATCTGGGAATCATTTTGCTGACCGTGTCTTTCCTGGGTAGGCGTTTTGCAGCGGTAAGCGACATCCGCACGGAGCCGCGGGCGACCGCTATCACTACATCACTACATATTATAAACAAAGTCCCCTGCCACGTCTGTCTGTCTGTTCGCGATAAACTCAAAAACTACTACATCGATTTTCATGCGGATGTTACCAATCGATAGAACGATTCTTCCGGAAGGTTTACGTATATGATTTGTTTAGTTTGGGAGCTTTCAACGAAAACGCTGCCTAAACCCTATGAGATATAACAAAACAATGTATGGTGGCAAATATTCTTCTCTTTTAGATCTACAAAAAAGTCTGCGATAGCATATGTCTATCTTTCAAGGTTAACTTGCTATATCCATTTTATCTTAGAAAAATGATAATTTATAATGCGGTAATTGTAAAGCTAATCAGACGGATTCAGTATTTATCCTTATCATTTTAAATGAGTTAATATTCTTAAGCATTTCATGCAGATTATTTTACCCCTACACTATATACTTTTAATAAATAACTTAGAAGTTATCGCAAAATAACAGCGCGTGTTACAGGTAGGCCTAATGCGATTATGCGCGCTCGATCCTTAAGAATTATAGGGCAAATTTTTTGTTTTGTGTTCGTTGTAACTATGATGGATAGATACTTGAATACCTATTTAGTTAGTGTTTGTTGTATTGTTAGTCCTGAAGAGTATAGGTATTTCATACGATAAAAGTATACCCACCTACTTATTTCACTGAGTTTTAGTAGGTCATCATCATCATCAGCACGTATATCGTCCACTGCTGAACATGGGCCTCCTCCCGAGGGAGGGTATTGCCATAGTCACCACGTTTGGCAGGCGGGATGGTGACCGCAGAATTATGTTGTAACACACAAGGAAACGCTGCTGCCCCTTCCTTGATATACGATTATTATAGATGATGTTATAACAATCGGGACCAACGGCTTAACGTGCTTGCCGAGGCATGGAGGGTAGTCCCTCAACCAACCAGACCCGGAAAGAAATCTTAGAATTTTCACAAAGATTTCATGTCCGGTGTGGGGATCAAACCCACGACCTCCGAGATTTAAAGCTAGCCAATTACCGCTACGCTACGGAGGTAGGCCGAATGCGATTATGCGCGCTCGATCCTTAATAATTATAGGGCAAATTTTTTGTTTTGTGTTCGTTGTAAATATGATGGATAGATACTTGAATACCTATTTATTTAGTGTTTGTTGTATTGTTAGTCCTGAAGAGTATAGGTATTTCATACGATAAAAGTATACCCACCTACTTATTTCACTGAGTTTTAGTAGGTACCTATATTAATTTGTTTCTGTTTGTTTTGACCAAATTTCGCCCGTTTGTTAGAGGTTTAAAGACATTATGTAGTATAATTATCAGTATTGTACCCGTGCGAAGCCGGGGCGGGTCGCTAGTATATAATAATAGAGGGAACTGTTGTTTTTATTTATCGATTGGAATAAGATATTTTCAAGGATTAATGTATTTAATGATAAATAACTCGAACGAGTCGAACGAAACGTTGCGCCATCGCGGCGTCTCTTCGCTTCTCTTTCATTTCTACGCGGAGCAACAGTGACAAAACTAATACGTGAAAGTCGTCTATTCACCGCGCCTTAAGGTAGTTCTTATCAAAATAAACTTCAAATTAGTATCTTTATTTGCACAACCTATTGTTATTCTCTCAAAGTAATTTCCAACTTTGCTAGGATCTTAACTGCCAGATACTTTATTGGAGAACTCAAATGCCTTTAGCTTTTTGATTTAAATTCTCTTCCGATTCTAATATTATTTACAACTGGCTTCCCTTTACAGCTTCTACATAAGTATTATCTCTGTTGGCAGTTCTCCCGTTCCCCGGTAGGCGGTTGCCACTCAAGAACCTTTTGCCGCCATCCGTTATCGCCTCTTGAAGTTTGTGTCCGACTCAATGCTACTTCAGTAGCTTGGTTTCAGATAAATAGCATTGACTGTGCCTTGTTTTATATGTGCACGCATTTTGCTTTACGCATTGAATATCATTTGATTGTTAATGTAAATTGGTAGTACATATTCCGATGTTAACCCACTCGTAACACAAGTATTAGCAAGCATATTAGTACAATATAGAATAATATTTAAAAGTAGTTAAGTCGCTATTGCAATTCTCCGCAAGTTAACTGCCATCTCAATGTAAGGATTTTGAGAAAAACCATTTTAATTCTAATTTTTTTTCCAGGTATGCATGGTTGAGAGACGTCCGTGCCTCGGAAAGCACCTTAAGCCGGTGGTCCAGATCGTTATCTATAACGATTGAATACCAGAGAACGGGCAGCAGCGTTTCCTTGTGTGTTACAACATAATACTGCGGTTACTAACCCGCTTGCCAAGCGTGGTGACTATAGCAAAAACCCTCCATTGGGAGGAGGCCCATGTTCAGCAGAAGACGTTATACGGGCTGATGAGGATGATGATGATGAGATTAAACAAAAGGGTATGGAGCTACTGGACTATCCAGATATTTTAATTCTCACGAGAATGAGAGTTAAACGGGTGAAACCGCGCACAGCAAGCTAGTTTTTAATATCATACCTAATATATACATGGGTAATGCCCTTTTTTTGTTGTCAATGAGGAAACGCATTTACGAGTCCCCTCCGCCTCTGCAGCGTTCCCGCGCCGGCGAAGGGGTATGTGGGACTCGCAAACATGGGTACTGGGACAAAACATAAAGCACATAAAATTACACTAACTTATTTGAGCAAGGGCTTTATCCAAGTCAGTGGGAGCGGCGGGGCACAACCACTAAATATTTAAGTCAATAGCCCTTAGGATTCTACAAAGTTCAGTGACGTCATTCATTATGAATAACATTAACATAAAATTTAAGTGTCAATGTTCAAGAATACAAACTTGTTTTCAGTTATATGCATGTCTGAGAAGTAAATAAGGTGTTTCCAAAATATATGTCATCCTTTTAACAGAAGATATGAAATGAAAATGAAAATGAAATGAAAATGAAAACGTTTATTGATAATGTAGACGAATCGATCGTACTTATTATAAGTCAAATACAATGATACAAATATAAAAAGAGGAAAAAAAAAAAAATCTTGACTAATTCATTACTATACATTTCAACAGTCATGTTATTAAATATAATTTAAATCTACCAATGTGGCATGTGATAGTCGCGTACTATAAATATGATTAGAATCAACCAGCGTGGGCTGGGATTCGGTCAGAAGCATAGAACGCGTCGCGAGCCTCGCCTTGCAAGGACGACCGGACCCTATCCTAGCTTCCTACGAGTCTTTCTCTATCTACCTACGTTGTGACACCCGGAGAAGAAAGACTATAAGAAACTCCGAGATCATTCTTTTGTCATCACCACCATGCACCATGCACCATGCACCAGCACCATGTGTTGTGTTTTTTTTTTAAATGTTACTAGCAGATATTCTTGAACCCTACTAGTATTCTTGTTAAAGCTACAATGCTTGTGTTACGAGTGGATTCACGTCGGTAGTGCAATGGGTGGGGATCGAAACGGCGACCACCTGATCGCAAGTTCGACGCCCAAACTATTGGGCTGCGGCCGCTTCAAAATTAGTTAGTAAAGGCTTATTTTAATCAATACATTTGAGTGATTACAAATTACTAGCTTCTAACTCACGTCCCCGTAAGAAACTCATAATTATATATAGCCTATAGTGTAACTCGATAAATAGGCTGACTAACAATGACCAGTAGTTCCAGAAGTTAGCGAGTTCAAGCAAACAAACAAACAGGCTCCTTAGTTTTATAAGTAGCTGTTTAGATATTAAAATACATAGAATAACTGTGAGAAGTGATCTGTCTCACTGTGTGATACACTGAAGGGTTAGGCCAGCAGGTAATTTATAAGGAGACGACCATAAAAACCAACATATTGATTTTAAAATAATTTTAATGTTTGTTTGGAAAAAAAAATTTTTCGCAGAAATTTCTTTCCTATACGTGACACTATCATCCGTTAAAGGGATGGCATATATTTAGTGAGCACTATAAAATTATTTAAATGCAATTTATTTTTCTATTAGTGACACTATCTTGTGTTAAAGAGATGGCATATATTTAGTGAGCACCTTATACTTATTGAAAATGCAATTTATTTTTCAATCTAGTATTAATATAAAGTTACCTTGCATTTCTATTTATGAAGTGAGAGCCTTCGAATTATTCATTAGCAATAATTAGAATACAAATCGAAGAACAAATTCTTGTGAAGCTAGGTTTTCAGTATTTACTTCTAACATCTGGTATTCTGATTTCGATTTCCACCCGGCAGGCTATCGGCAATCATCATCATCATCAGCCCGTATAACGTCCACTGCTGAACATGGGCCTCCTCCCGAGGGAGGGTTTTGCCATAGTCACCACGCTTGGGAGGCGGGTTGGTGACCGCAGTATTATGTTGAACCACACAAGGAAGCGCTGCTGCCCGTTCCTTGATATACGATTATTATAGATGATGTTATAACAATCAGAACCAACGGCCTAACGTGCTTTCCGAGACTGCGTGTCTCGGAAAGCACGTTAAGCCCTCGGGTAGTCCCTCAACCAACCAGACCCGGAAAGAAATCTTAGAATTTACAAAAAGATATCTTGTCCGGCGCGGGGATCGAACCCACGACCTCCAAGATTTAAAGCGACCCAATTACGCTACGGATGTTATCAGCTATCGGCTTATTTAAAATATTTTTTTGCAAGAATAATACACCTTATTAACAAAGATATTTTTATCAAAGTCACAGTCATAGCGTTACGTAATAACCCTTCTGTTTTAGTCCGTACTAGCGACGCGCCCCTGCTTTGCACCGGTGTAATGCTGATATATCATACATATAAACCTTCCTCGTGAATCACTATTAAAAAAACCGCATCAAAATCCGTTGCGTAGTTCTAAAGATCTAAGCATACATAGGTACAGACAGACATCGGCAGCGACTTTGTTTTATACTATGTAATGATACAGCGTATACCGTGTTTGTAATAAGGTTAAATTTAGTTAGTGTAAACCTTTACCCATCGCGGGTGCTTATCAGTCGCGATGGGACCAAGGGGGGGAAAAACTCTCGCTCTTTTACCAGGGCGGGAGTTTAAGTAGATCTCTGCCGGGGGGATAACCGAAGGCCGAGACCGGTGCTTGGGTCCACCACACCAAACGGCAGAAGAAGGAACACCCGGGGGCTTTTTAGTGGGTATGTCCTCTCTGCGGTGCGGGAGCGCACCGCGTTCTATAGAGGGAGAGTCCCACATACCCTTCGCTGGCGCAAGGATCACGGATCGAATCGATCGACGAAGGACGTGAGGATCAAGGATCAAGTGATCTTTGCGCCAGCGAGGGGATGCGTAAGGCATTTTACCCCGGAAAAAAATAGTACCTAACTGCAAATAATTAAACTACCTGTATAAAATATGGCTAAATATTTCGCGCTTTTCAATTCGTTAAGATACCTGTACTTTTAAAATTTTGTTTAAATATTTGAAGGATCACTTTGTAAAATTAAACAAAGTGTTTAATTTAACAAAGTGTGTTTTAATATGAATTTCCATAAAATTCAAGGTTTTTTATTTTCAAATTGTTTGAATTATAATTCTATAAAACAATAAATATTTTAGTTTGCCTTACCTAGTACGGAGAATATCATCCAACGTGACTCGGAATGAAATTTTTGATTTTATACAAAGATTACTCGACGCATTTGCCAATCGAACCCACGACCTCCGCTATTCAAAGCGGCCTATTCCGTTAAAAAGTCCGTCAGACAAGTAATTTTAGTCTGTAGGATATGTTTAAGCCATATCTATATTGATATTATAAATCTGAAGAGCTTGTTTGAACGCACTAATCTATAAAACTACTAGTCCGGTTTCAATTTATCGTTCATTTATCGAGGAATACATCAAGTTTAATGATGATTTATTGTGATGATTATAGTCTTCTTCCTTATGATAATTGGTTCTTCTCACCTATTGGTCAAAAGGAGCCGATCACCGATTAAGAATGTTTCAAAATTGGGGTCAGCCTAAAGTAACTAGCAACTACTACTGCTAAAGAATTCGCATGCACAAGCTAGTCATTTAATAAGTTTCTTTAAAAACAGCTAATCCCAGAAAAAGCTAAGGAATTGTATTAGCATCTTGTAAAAGAAATGTCCTTTTCTTGTATATCGTCGATTAACATTCAAATGCATATGGACATAGTCAGTACGAGCGAGAAAGAAAATAATGAGAAGTAGAATCGCACCCTTTAATTCGGCCCTTAAATGAATTTAAGCCTTATATCTCAACAATACAGTCGATATTAGTGTGAAGCGTTACTAAAGTTCAGTTCATTACAAAATGAAATGTAGGTATCGGGTGTAGGACTTACAGCGCATGCGCGAAGCTCTACAACGTTAGTATGTAGAGAAACTTACAGGTAGACGCACGTCAGCGCAGTCTGTCGGCAAAATATGAAACTAAACATGAAATTCGAAATAAAAGTGTACTTACAATAGTGAAAAGACATGTGATTTTGTGTAGTGGATTATACAATTTTTTTGGGTGTATTTTTTAATTTATATTTGAATTGTTTATGTGCGTTACTGTGCCGCGATAGTGGTTCAAGCTCCCGAACGCAGGTTCGTAAATTAAATTACTATGTTGCGTGTTCCAACTCTGAAATTGTAATGTAATATTTTTAAGTAATGCCTTACTTATAGTATTTACTTACGATAAAACAGTATGTTAGCTTTTGTCACGACACAATAAAAGGTTACTTCTTTAATTACAAATCTGAAGCTGTTTCGTGAATTTTAATAATTAACATTGAGAATTAATATACCTATTATGAGGTAGAATTATGAATATTGCCGCCTATTCACGTTGGGTAAAAAGGTTAGCGTAAAAATTAAGCTTTTAATTGATTATAATATGTGCTCTATTTAAAATTGTACGTTAATATGGACGGATATTCAATTTTTATATTAAAGATCAGCAAAAGCTCACTAGAATCATTATTTAAAATAGCTTAAGCTCGCTGTGGGGTTCATCATCATCATCATGATCAGCCCGTATAACGTCCACTGCTGAATATGGGCCTCATCCCGAGAGAGGGTATTTGCCATAGTCACCACGCTTGGCAGGCGGGTTGGTGTATTTTATGTTGTACAAGGAAACGGCTTCACGTGCTTTCTGAGGCATGGAGGGTAGTCCCTCAACCAAGCAGACCCGGAAAGAAATCTTAGAATTTACACAAAGATTTCATGTGTGGGGATCGAACCCACGACCTTTGAGATTCAAGGCGAGCCAAATACCGCTACGCTACGGTGGTTACCGGTCTATAATAGACCGCTCCATATCTTCCTATGTTTGGCTTCCTTTCTTAAGAGGCGACTTAAGGGCATACACCTGATGGATGGGCAGCATCATCTATCAGCTCAACATACTACCATCTTACTAAGATCTCCAAACCGCCTGTCTCTTAAAAGCCCTGGCATACCAAGGTCTGTTAAAGTGGAGGTCCATGTTCAGTGGATGGAAGCGAGCTGATAAAGTAAGTTAACAGTCAGGTTTAAAACTTGTAGCCAATAAAACTAATGTATGTATAAATAATTGATGTATGTAGAGGTGCATATGCTGTGGAGGCCTTGAAATTAAAACGGTTACCTATGTACATATTAACTATATAGCGACCCGTCCCGGCTTTGCACGGGTGCAAAGATAATGTATTATACATATAAACCTTCCTCTTGAATCATTCTATCTATTACAAAAAACCGCATCAAAATCCGTTGTGCAGTTTTCAAGACCTATGTATACATAGGGACCGACAGACTTTGGACAGGACAGGGAAGCGACTTTGTTTTATACTATGTAGTGATACTCCTTTTCTATATATACCTATATTTAAATTTCTACATGTGCTTTTAATTGTTATCTACAAATGTAATTTTACTATTTTCATTTCACCTGTGTGCCAATTTGCATATTTAAGTTTCATATTTAGTGAAATACCAGTGGAGTATTCAGACTTTTTTAACCATACTACATCTAATTTTACATACTACATATATGATGTTCGTACATTGCGTTTTCAATTCGTAATTATCATAGTACAAGTTAAATATAATGAGGGGTTATTGTCAAGGGACAACATAAGCCTTATTTTTTCTTAAAGTTAAATAATATATCAGGTTATTATATGCTTAATTTTTTTGGAAAACTAAAGTTTATAAAAATAAAAATGTCTCGACTCCCTAGAATTCGCTGAATTTTCATATAATTTCACTCTCATCAAAGGTTACAAAAACCAGAAATATTGACTCCGCTGTGAATAGGTAATATGCATTATACATAGGTACTCCATTATAATATGTATGTTATTTGTATTTATAACCTACAATACGGTTGACAGGGTGTTATAAACACACTATGGACCTTAAATACATAATATTATACTATTGTATGCCAAACACGGCGGGTCATAGCTAGAAATTTTGTAAAATACCTACTTTACCTATGTACCAAAATTTAATTTATCACCATCATCAGCCCGTATAACGTCGACTGCTGAACGTGGGCCTCTTCCCGATGGAGGGTATTTGCCATAGTCACCACGCTTGGCAGGCGGGTTCGTGACCGCAGTATTATGTTGTACCACACAAGGAAAAGCTGCTGCCCGTTCCTTGATTTACGATTATTATAGATGATGTTATAATAATCGGGACTAACGGCTTCACGTGCTTTCCGAGGCACGGAGTGTAGACCCTCAACTAACTAGACCCGGAAAGAAATCTTAGAATTTACACAAAGATTTCCTGTCCGGCGTAGGGATCGAACCCACGACCTCCAAGATTTAAAGCGAGCCAAATACCGCTACGGAGGATGTCACAATTTAATTAATTAATAAATAATATATATTTATTTATTTTATCTTTAATGACGTTTACTAGATCATAATTATCCATTTATGGTCCACTGGTCAATTGTAGATGATTTGACTTAACAGACTCCGCCAACCGTTTTCGTAAAAATATATTTATGTGTAGGATATTGTCAACGTTATTTTTGGTTAATGTAGCTTTCTAATGATGTAAAAAAAACATAAACAAATGAAAAAAAATAGATTAAAGAACCATATTTTTTTTTACTGGCCAGTACAGAATTGAGTAAAGACACGACACAAATATCTAATTGTAACACAAACGATCTTTCATTAAATATTAAAAACTATCCACTTTGTAAACGCAATACTATGATTGCTTTCATTATGCGTTATTACACAAGAAAATACCGGAAATTGACAACTACGAAATTACACTAATTAAAGGCTAAAGAAAGAAATAAAACGCTTTTCAATTTAAAAGCTAACTATGACGATACGGGATGTATAATACCAATCTTCATTAGTTTTCTATTTTAAGTATGCCATAGTTTATTGAATTTAATGCCATAGTTTATGGAGTTAAACACCGTAATTTTTAGTTGTTGCTTATACCTACTTAGAAAGAGTGACATTATTTATGTTTTTGGTAGTACCTACAACCGATTTATTTTTAATCTACACTAATATTATAAAGAGGAAAGATTTGTACCTATTTTTGTATGTTTGTATGTTTGTAATGAATAGGCTCAAAAAGTACTGGGCCGATTTAAAAAAATCTTTCACCAATAGAATGCTACATTTTTCCAATTTGACATAGGCTACATTTCATTTTGAAAAAAATTAGGGATCCTTGGTAAAATTTGAACAATGTAACCGAAGGTGTAGAAAATGAGTCTTAAAATGTCTTTCGTCGAATGCGCTGCCGAAACTATTAGCGATAGAACAAAATAATGTACAACAATATTGAAGAACATCATAATGTCTACAAAAAACTCAGCGGTAGCATATGTCCAACTATTGTAGTTATGTCACTACAACAACTTTTTTCATTTTAAACATTAGTGAAAATGCTAACCATGCTATTTATGTGTTTATATTAATCCTTATCCAAATAAATTATTTTATGGTCAAGACCATTTAACTACCTATAAAATAGTTTTTAAATTATTTAAATTGGACTTTCCATTCAAAAGATATTACGAATTAAAAAATTCAAACAGTAAACAAAACCGCCATAGCGCCGTGGCCGTTGTTTGCGATGCAGTCTGAAAAGCGCGCCGGGCATCGCGGCCCAATCCCTTGCAGACATGATGTTCGTGACGCCTACTAACTGTAAAGTAGAGCGACTGTGTTGCACAAGACCCCACTTTTGCGCAGGTTCCTCAGTATTTTAACCATTCAACAAAGCCTCGTGGCAAACAATAAACCAATGAACGTCCACAAAAAGTCGTACAATGTTTGATTCCGTGTAAACTTTGGCATTTTATCTATTTTATTTTCTCTCATTGTTACACACATCACCCCATAGACGTACTACTTTTCTTTTATCTATACTAATATTATAAAGAGGAAATCTTTGTTTGTTTGTTTGATTGTAATAAATAGGCTAAAAAGTACTGGACCGATTTCAAAAATTCTTTCACCATTCGAAAGCTACATTATCCACGAGTAACATAGGCTAAATTTTATTTTGGAAAAAATAGGGTTCCGTAAGATATTTGGGTTTTTTGGACACAAGGTGTAAAAAATCAACCAGAAAAGTTACTTATTTTGCGTACGCTGCCTAAACTATAAAAGATAGAACCATAAAATGTTCTAATTAATTGTAGATCTTATAAATATCTACAAAAAAGTCCGCGACACACTATACCTATCTATGTCGAGTGAGGCACAACAACCATTTTCTTATTTAGAAATCTTGTTTTTTTTTTGGACTACATTTAAACACCTTTATTTTACTCATGCTATTAATCCTTATCAAAATAAATTAGTTCATCACTAAGAACAGTTTATGTAGATAATATTTGGTCCTTGAATGATTCAAATTGGACGTTTGGTTTTAAAGATATGGCGAAATTAAAATATTACAATTTCTGCTAAATCCATGGACACCGTCACTAACATCGCGGACGCAGTGCACTACGCCCAGGAATTTTGAAATTCTCTGAACCCCGCTGGGCCACCACGTCATGAACTGTCGTTAAAAGTTGGCATGGCACGCCGATAATGCTTCTCAGAAATTTAAGCCCCCCCAACATGGCACGAGACTTCTTATAAAGAAGCTAGAAGATAATTTAATAGTAGCGAATTAGCTCATATGCCAAGAATACCCATGATCCCTACTGATTTGCCCATACCCTTAAAAAAGCTCCTATTTCCAGTAAAATTTCTTTCGCACTAACGATAAACAAATCCCAGGGCCAAACATTCAAATTAGTAGGAATTCATTTACGCAAAGAATATTTTACGCATGGGTAACTTTACGTTGCCATATCCCGTGATATCGGTCGGGGCTCCCGACCATCAGTATATTTTGTTACCTGAAAATAATTTAACGTCAAATGTTGTTTATAGAGAAGCTCTACAATAATCGCTTTAGTTATCTATCCTAAAACAACAAACAAATTCCCCGGCCGCGTCTGTCTGGCTGTCTGTCTGTTCGCGATAAACTCAAAAACTACTACATGGATTTTCATGCAGTTGTTACCAATCTATAGAACGATTCTTCCGGAAGGTTTACGTATATGATTTGTTAAGTTTATGTGTACATTTGACTAATATATATTGATATTAGTCAGAGGTGTCGTAAAAAATTAATCCATTTGGGAGCTTTCATCGAAAACGCTGCCTAAACCCTATGAGATATAACAAAACAATGTATGGCGGAAATATTCTTCCCTTTTAGATCTACAAAAAAGTCTGTATAGCATATGTCTATCTTTCAAGGTTAAGTTGCTGTATCCATTTTATATTTTAGAAAAATGATCATTTCTAATGCGGTCATATTTATCCTTATCATTTTAAATGTTTATATTCTTAAGCATTTCATGCAGATTATTTTACCCCTACACAATATACTTTAAATGAATAACTTAGAAGTTATCGCAAAATAACAGCGAGTGTTTTCGCAGCGCAGCGAGTGAGGTAGGCCGAATGCGATTATGCGCGCTCGATCCTTAAGAATTATAAGGCAAATTTTTGGTTTGTGTTCGTTGTAACTATGAGGGAAATCTATCCATCATAGTTACAACGAACTCAAAATAAAAAATAATAGGTATTCAAGTATCTACTTGAATACCTATTTATTTAGTGTTTATTGTATTGTTAGTCCTGAAGAGTATAGGTAGGTATTTCATACGATAAAAGTATACCCACCTACTTATTTCACTGAGTTTTAGTAGGTACCCATATTAATTTGTTTCTGTTTGTTTTGACCAAATTTCGCCCGTTTGTTAAAGGTTTAAAGACATTCCGTAGTAAAAGTATCAGTATTGTACCCGTGCGAAGCCGGGGCGGGTCGCTAGTGTATATATATACGTACTTCTTTAATACCATAAACAATGTTTTAAAATAATTATGTTATTTATTTTAATATTCCCGTTCTTAAGAACAGTTTTTGTTTTGTAAAAAACATATGCTCAGAAAGCACGTTAAGCCGTTGGTCCCGATTGTTATAACATCATCTATAATAATCGTGTAACAAGGAACGGGCAGCAGCATTTCCTTGTGTGCTTCAACGTGATACTGCGGTCACCAACCCGCCTGCACAACGTGGTGACTATAGCAAAAATACCCTCCCCGGGAGGAGGCCCATTATGTTCAACAGTGCTGATGCTATTATCAAATTTTAATGTAACGTATCGATAGTACTGATGAAAAATAATCTTGACAGTTATAGAAGTATATACATTGTGTATAAAAGACAACTGTTAGTGATTGATCTGATCTATCTTAATTTTTGCACGCTTATAATTATTACAATAAGCTGGGACTTTCCAAAATCCACCCCATAAAGGAGTCTAAAAATGTTTTTACTTCTTAGCATAGACTTACCCATGTCTTCCACTGGGGTGTCGTACCTGTCGTAATAGGTGATTATGAAACATAGACGATACACCTGATGAATGGGCAGAGTACCTATGATCTCAAGTTTACTTATCATCTTACTGCGATCATCAATCCACCTGCCAAGTATGGTGAATATGGCAATATCCTTAAACCCTGGTTTGCCAAGGTCTGTTAAGAGCAGGCGCATGTTCAGCACATAAACAGGCTGTTGAAGATGGAAATTAACGTTGACGAAGTCCAAATGCTACTTTAATTTATATTCTTTCAATACATTCAAATAGTTTCATTTTAATACAACAGCGAAATAGTAAAAGGTTAAATATATTGTTAATATACCGCACCACATTTCAGTCTGTAACCTAAATCCTTCAGATATAACCAACAAGCACACAATACCCATTCATGGCGATAGCTTTTATACCGCTGTTGTTTGTTAGGCGTGTCCGCTTCTGTTAAAACTAGAGGCATAAATTAATGTGGGTCACTCGCTGCACGGATGTGTTTTCGTTTTATTAACCCTTCTTCTTAATGGGGGGTTAAAGGTTTGTAAATAAACCTTTTACTTATTTGGGGCGTTAAAGGATTGAAAAAACCCTGTACTTAATTTGGGGTTAAGGGATAAGAAAGAAACCTTCTGCTTAATTGGAGGGTTAAAGGATAAGAAAAAAACTGTCTAATTAATTGGGGGGGTTAAAGGATTGGGAAAAAACTTTCTGCTTAGTTGGGGGGTTACAGGATTGGGAAAAAACTTTCTGCTTAGTTGGGGGGTTTAAGGATTGGAAAGAAACTTTCTGCTTAGTTGGGAGGTTACAGGATTGGAAATAAACTTTCTGCTTAGTTGGGGGTTTACAGGATTGGAAAGTAACTTTCTGCTTAATTGGAGGGTAAAAGGATTGGGAACCTTCTACTTAATTGAGGGGTTAAAGGTTTTGAAAAAGGGCAAGATTTAAAAAGACTCGTACGTATTATGGAATGAACTGGATGCGGAGGTAAGAGATCCGAGTTTTATGGCGTAAAATAAGGGTAGGCCTATTGTCCATCTCTAGACTGAGAAACATTCACCTGATAGATGGGCAGCACCATCTATCAGCAAAAGTTTACTTACTATCTTACTGTGATCACCAATCTGCCTGTCAAGCGTTGGGATTATGGCAATAGCCCTCAAATATGGAGGCTGCGTAGGTAAAAACCTCCAATGATCCTGTTACTTTTTATTTAAAACTCATTATTCGAAATTAACAGTTCGTATCGCGCATGCTTCTAGCGGTATTTTTTTAATTTCCATCAACATGGTTGCTCGGCTATAACATAGTATCAGTTAAGGAAGACACACACATAAATCTGCACGAGACAGCTAGTCTTAAATATTTTTAGTGTGTGATAAATGCTTATTATGTCAGAGATATGAAAGAGATAAAATACAAATGTGTCAAAATAAAATTTGTCTAGATTATTTACGCTTACTTTAGTGTTCATAATCGATGTTTAACATCAAAATAATAATATATGTCACAATATAATGCCATAAATGCTAACTTTTACGACACAAATAAAGCTCGGGAGACGCAATCTCGAATTTTATTATACATTTATATAAGAAAACCATGGCATTTCAACAACTTTTCGAAACGTTTTAAGAAGGAAATTGAGTATAAAAATATCTTTTGAATATCGGAGTTTTAGTAGCTATTATATTGTTGCTCTTGAGTAACTACAATTGTAAACTTGTAGTATTCAAATAACTTTCTCAAAATACAATGCGATTGTTTCAAATTGTATTATTAAATTATTTTGTACAAAAAAAATAGACAAACGTTCATCAAAAAAATTAAGTAAGTTTTTAAAATGTTAATCTATATAATGTATCTATATAATGTTAATCGACAACCTCCGTAGCGTAGCGGTATTTGGCTCGCTTTACATCTCGGAGGTCGTGGGTTCGCTCCCCACGCCGGACAGGAAATCTTTGTGTTAATTTTAAGATTTCTTTCCGGGTCTGGTTGGTTGAGGGACTACCCTCCGTGCCTCGGTTAGCACGTTAAGCCGTTGGTCCCGATTGTTATAACATCATCTGTAATAATCGTTTATCAAGGGACGGGCAGCAGCGTTTCCTTGTGTGGTACAACATAATACTGCGGGCACCAATCCGTCTGCCAAGCGTGGTGACTATGGCAAATAAGCTACCCGGGAGGAGGGCCTCCTCTGAACATGGGCCATGTTCAGTAGTGGACGTTATACGGGCTGATGATGAGATGATGAATCTATATAACAGTTACTTTGTTCGTTTGCTTGGACGCGAAAATCTCAGGAACTACTAGAACGATTTAAAAAAATCTTTTAGAGCCCATTTATCAAGGAAAGCTATAGACTATATCTATACTAATATTATAAAGCTGCAGAGTTTGTTTGTTTGTTTGAACGCGCTAATCACAGGAACTACTGGTCCGATTTAAAAAATTCTTTCAGTATTGGATAGTCCATTTATCGAGAAAGGTTATAGGCTATATTTTATTTTCAAAAAAGTTAGGGATCCGTAAGAAAATTGCCATTTTATGTAGAAGTAAAATACTTTTTGTTTTATTCCAATCGGACATTTCGTTGAGAAAATATAACGAGTATAAAAACGCTAGGAATTGGTACCTAATAATGAGTTATTTGCCATAATAGATAAAGCAGAAGAGTTTGTTTGCTTGAAAGCGCTAAACTCAGCCACTACGGGTCCGATTTGAAAAATTCTTTCAGTGTTAGATAGCCCATTTATCGAGGAAGGTATTAAGGAAGGTAAGGTAGGTAAGGAATATTGTATTATAAAGTTTCTACGGGAACGGGAGTTACGCGGGTGAAACCGCGCGCGGAAAGCTAGTTTAATTATAAAGTTCTTAGGGGCACAGGAGTAACAAGGGTGAACCCTTGTAACTCCTGTGCCCCTAAGAACTTTATAACCACGCGTCACGATAGTATTAAATAAATTTAAAAATTGGCTTGATCCTGCAATCCTTGGTCCCCATTAATTGATCACAGCGTATTCTAACTACTACTTACTACTACTCTTATCACGTTTCTATGAATAACACAAAATAAGGTCCCAAAAAATAAACTTTTATATCAAGACCTTAAATTTTAAAATCCTTTTTAGGGTTCCGTAGCCAAATGGCAAAAAACGGAGCCCTTATAGATTCGTCATATCCGTCTGTCTGTCTGTCTGTCCGTCTGTCTGTCTGTCTGTCTGTCTGTCCGTCCGTATGTCACAGCCACTTTTTTCCGAAACTATAAGAAATATGATGTTGAAACTTGGCAAGTAGATGTATGTTGTAAACCGCATTAAGATTTTCACACAAAAATCGAAAAAAAAAAAAAATGGAGTTCCCCATACTTACAACTGAAAATCAAAAAACTTTTTTCGTCAAACCCATACGTTTGGGGTATCTATGGATAGGTCTTTAAAAATGATATTGAGTTTTCTAATGTCATTTTTTTCTAAACTGAATAGTTTGCGCGAGATACACTTCCAAAGTGGTAAAATGTGTTTCCCCCCCCCTGTAACTTCTAAAATAAGAGAATGATAAAACTAAAAAAATATATGATGTACATAACCATGCAAACTTCCACCGAAAATTGGTTTGAACGAGATCAAGTAAGTAGTTTTTTTTAATACGTCATAAACCGTAAACCGCAATTTACCTTTCATTCAATCAAATTTCATTCAAATTCAATCAAAGTTACAACGAACTACAAGAACTTTTATACTATGTTACTTGTTGTATTCTTGATATCAAAAATAGGAAGGCACTTGCAACTACTACGGAACCCTTCGTGCGAGAGTCCGACTCGCACTTGGCCGGTTTTTTTTAGATGAACACAACAAAAGACTTTTGCTACTTCACCGGGCATAAATGTGGGGTCAGTCTAAAGGTGAGCAACGCTCCCACCTTATTAAATGGATATGAAACTACAAACTAAACAATCTGTGCAAGATTGTGCCCCTTGTGGAACTTGGACTTCGGCTCAGGGTGGTCCTAGAAAATTATGACTTTTAATTTTTTTTGGGACAGTTTTGTGCAACTGTCGTTCTACTTTACAATACTTTATGCGCACATATCAGTACAAAACCACTCTCTGTTTCACCTCCCTAACACTCCAAATCCAATAGAACGGCAATCCGATCCGAAAATAGTTCAAATCTTTTCATTCAAAACATTTTCGCAATGTATGGCATGTGTGTACTAAATTTAAATTTAAAAACAATAAATTGAGACCGCCGGAATATGAAAATACATTGGGGTGTTGGACCGTCAGTTTATCGAGTTATAGGAGGGTTATGCCATCAAGCTTACGAGTTCAGGCTTATATTAAGATTTTACAGGTGATTATACAGTAGTAACTGCGATACAGTGCCGACTAGCATTGCGTGACATATGCGTTTTTATCTGTAAAGAATATCGGGGGTTTTAAGCCTGAGTGACGTAAGTCGTATAAGCATTACACCTACTTTTCAGTAGAAACGTTGGTAACAAATTGATGTGTAATGCATGATATTTATTTTCTTTTAAAAGATTACTAGCAGAGTTTTGCAGCGTACTAGTATTCTTGTTAACCCCTCATGCTAAGCTAAAATGCTTGTGTTACGAGTGGGTTCACGTCGGTAGTGCAATGAGTGGGGTTCGAAGTCCGACGCCCTAGCTATTGGGCTATATAAATCAGCAAGCATGTGCAAAATTCATCACACTTATACTAAAATATATGCATTATAATAACAGCTACAAAGCCACCTTAATTATGTTAGCCTAATATATTACATTTTCTAACATTCAAAGTGAGTTTATTTATAAAAACCTCGCAGCGGCCCTCGTTAATGCGGCACGTTCCCGGAGTGCTGAGAGCGTATCAACTTTGCACAACACATAAGCATTGCCATACAACGGCGCAATGCTGCCAGCATTCTGGGAACCTTGCCAAGTAGCATAGATTTAGAAAAGTAAGTATTTTATAATCTAGTTAATATTAAATCAGCAACTTTTATTTGGTAATGAATTACATTCTTGTTTATTGACAGTAAACGAAAAAAATTATAGTTAAAGAATTGGAAAGAAAGCTTCTGCTTAATTGGGGGGTTAAAGGTTTGGAAAAAGGTCAAGATTTAAAAGACTCGTATTATGGAGTGAACTGGATGCGGAGGTCCGAGTGTTATGGCGTAAAATAAGGGAAATAATAAATTTTCACACAAAAAACCGAGTGGTTTTTGTCCTAGTATCTACCATTCGATGTCTTACTCTAAAGGACATACACCTAATGGATGGGTAGCGACATCTGTCAGCTCAAAGATACTCCCATCGTACTGCAGTCAGCAATCAGCCTGCAAAGCGTGGTGTTTACGGCAATATGCCTAAACGAACCTGGCTTACCAAGGACTGTTAATTAGGTGGCATGTTCAGCTGTGGACGTTTACCGACTGATAGAGTATGAAATAGTACACGAAAACCAACCAACTGTGCGTATTCAGGTTTATTGATGGCAGAATTCCATACAAAACGAACAAAGCAATTTGAACGAAACACTAAATCGCATGCCACTGAAACAATCGATATGAACAATAAGCGAGCTTAATTACTCATAAACGGTTCAGTAATTTGGAATCTGATTTAACTGGAAATGGATTTTGTAAAACGAAATAGGTATTCATTGGGTTTAAAAGCAATATATCAGTATTATTTATATCACTTTATGTAAAGGCTAGTAGTGATAAAAAGCGGCCGTAGCGGCTTTAGCCTAAGAGCCCACGACGGCCAGACCTTCGTAATTTTATAATAGCTGAAAGTTCTTCTATGCATGTCTCCTATACAGGTAAGAACGACCAGGGACTATAGAGTTTGGGTTATGGCCCAAGTAACCACAACCTAAACTCTTTAGTCCCTGGTCGGTCGTCGTGGGCTCTTGCTCTCCTAGGGCGTCGGACTTGGGCCGAATTGCTCATGCGTACCCGGATCGAAGGAGTGTCCGGGAGGTTTTAGTGGTTGTAGGGTCCTCTCCTCGTGGTATGAGTTTAGCATACCACGCTATGGAGAGGGCGAGTTCCACATGCTGCCCGTTCCCTGGTTCCTTAGTTATAGATGATGTTATAACAATCGGGGCCAACGGCTTAACGTACTTTCCGAGGCACGGAGGGTAGTTCCTCAACCAACCAGACCCGGAAAGAAATCTTAAAATTTACATAAAGATTTTTTGTCCGGTGTGGGAACCGAACCCACGATCTGCTGGATTTAAAGCGAGCCAATTACCGCTACGCCACGGAGGTTGTCAAAGAAAATACAAAACATCTAGTGTTGTTAATTCCGTAAAAATGTGTCTATATGCTTTATTTTTCCTTCCTGCATGTGCATATTTTTTGCGGGCGGGAGGGCGCGGCGGTGCTATAATGGCATTACAACATATATTATATAGACACATTCTTAGCGGAGTTAACACTAGATACGTTGACAACCTCCATAGCGTAGCGGTATTTGGCTCGCTTTAAATGTCGGAGGTCGTGGGTTCGATCCCCACAACGGACAAGAAATCTTTGTGTAAATTCTTTCCGGGTCTGGTTGGTTGAGTTACTACCCTCCGTGCCTCGGAAAGCACGCTAAGCCGTTGGTCCCGATTGTTATAACATCATCTATAATAATCGTTTATCAAGGAACGGGCAGCAGCGTTTCCTTGTGTGTTTAATACATAATACTGCGGTCACTAACCCGCCTGCCAAGCGTGGTGACTATGGCAATACCCTCCCTCGGGAGGAGGCCCATGTTAAGCAGTGGACGTTATACGGGCTGATGATGATGAGGATGATGTTGTCTTTTTAAATTAGTGCTACATATTTCTAAAGAAATCTCTTTCAGTTATATCTATGCGAAAGAAGATTTGTCAGTTTCGGTAAAAATCGATCCAGCCATTACTAAGATTAGCAGGAATAAACCGACATTTTCTAATTCTATTTTTGATAGTACCCTATAAATTTTTTTATGTATTTATCAAAGATCTTACCTTGTCATTAAACAGACACTTCAATTGCATTCATTTGTATATATTATCAGTTAATATAACTACGGAATCTAAAAGAATAAATATACCCAAGTGTAAACATACATATTCTTGTACTTCGATGGTATTGAAGGGTTGCCCTTCGTGTGCTTAAACATGACCATAATTCCTTAACTGCCTCTCCATCATTATTTAAAATTGATTCGTATCTACCAAACAATACGAATCAATTTTAATCCGACATGAAATACAGTTGAAACCTTAATAAACTAGAAACTAGCAGTTCCGTATAAATTGGAACCGTCATTGCTTACGCTATATCGTTTTAGGGTTCTGTAAAAACGGGAACCTTTTACTAAGACTTCGTTGTCTGTCTGTCACCAGGGCCCCGAGTCTACTATCGTAATAGCGTGTCCATGAACTGTCAATGACAGTTCAATGGTCGGTTTTCCCATTTGGTAATCTACTAATCCAAATGACGTCATTATGGTGTCACTATGACGCCACGATGACATTATCGTAGTTGAATAATATTCAAAATTGAATAACAAATGATACATTTATAAGTTTTGAAATCGCCTAAATAAACATTACAATCTCCCTAACCATCTCCCCTGCTACTTCTGTTGACGGACTATTTCTGCGGTAGCAACACCGGCTGCCATTCCAGCGCCGAAACCATAGTGAGATTAGTAGATTACCGTTTTTGGCATAATGAGATCAAAATGGTGGCACAATACTTAAAAAAATAGCAGACTCGGCCCCCAGGCTGTATGTCAAGAACCGCGATAGCTAGACAGTTGAAAATTTTACAAATGATGTATTTCCGTTGCCGCTATAACAACTTATACTAAAAATAAAATAAATATTTAAGAAGGGCTCACATACAAAAAACTTTTTTGTTGCCATATTTTACTCGTTATGTATAATGGCAGCAGGCAGGCACTTGAAAATGGTACGGAACCTTTCGTGCGCGAGTCACTTGGCCGGTTTTTTTTCTTTAGTTTACAACGCACCCGCTTCATAGATTTATATTATAGGACAGGCTACATAAAACTAGTAAATATATTCGCCACGTGGGACTGTGAAGTTCGCTTTATGGGGATGTAACACGCGACTGATCTATATAGAACGTAAGGGATGACCTGAAGGCGCATATTCAAGGTATGCCGGCACGCGGAGCCTTTTATTTTATATTAGCGGATGCCGGCGATTTCGCTCGCGTTGATTTTGGATTACTTCATACAAACTTTGCCACCCTTTTTCATTATTTTAGGGATCGAATTTTTAAACATACTTTTTTTATCATACTTACCCTATACGTACCCTTTACACCATATGCTTTTATGCATATTTTTATATGCAAAAGGTTGCCAGGAAGAGATCGCTTTTAGCGTTAAGGCTGCCAATTGCAAAATATAGAAGGTAATTTTCATTAAGCTGTAATTAATTTAAATTTCATCATCAGCCCGTATAATGTCCACTGCTGAACATGGGCCTCCTCCCGAAAGAGGGTATTTGCCATAGTCACCACGCTTGGTAGGTGGATTGATGACCACAGTATTATGTTGTACCACACAAGGAAAAGCTGCTGCTCCTTGATATACGATTATTATAGAAGATGTTATAACAATCGGGAACCAACCAGACCCGAAAAGAATTCTAAGATTTCTTTCCGGGTCTGGTTGGTTGAGGGACTACCCTCCGTGCCTCGGAAAGCACGTTACGCCGTTGGTCCCCATTGTTGTATCATCATCTGTAATAATTGTATATCAAGGAACGCGCAGCAGCGTTTCCTTGTGTGGTACAACATAATACTGCGGTCGCCAATCCGCCTGCCAAGCGTGGTGACTATGGCAAATACCCTCCCCCAGGAGGAGGCCCATGATGATGATAAAACCGCCATAGTCTGCTTGACGGTAAAAGGCTATCTTCAACTAAGCGTATACCGCCACAGAATACACAATAGTTAACACCACTTGCAATTCAAGAGGTATTATTACTAACTTGTGTATCGAAGTCTTTCATTTGATACTATTATTTAAATAATCTATCATCAAATTAGTGACATTCAATTTAACATTATTTTGTGGTAAATTATTAGCACCAAGAAAAAAAAAAATATCAGTAACAAGAGCAATCTATTTTTACACTTTTAAATTTTTTAATACTTTACGGAAAAGTAATAAATTTCAAAATTGAGATAAATAAATTTTGACCACCATTTAACATTCCCTTTAGAGACCTGTTATAAAAGAGTATGATACATTTCGATGATCAGCAGGGTTCTACCGTAGCCTAATTGGTTAAGGCATTAGGGGCTAACCTAACCTAAGATGCAGGATCGAGGCCTGCCGGGGTGGTCAAAATTTATTCATCTCAATTTTTAAATTTATTTTTGATTTAGTATTAGGAATTATATCATATATCTACTCCAGCCTAACGCTTCTCCCGGAGTATTAAAAAACACATACAATAGATTAATTATTAAAAAAAAATAGGTATCTAAAGAACATTCTGGTCAAAAATTTACTCAAAAAATTTTTATGCGGAGCAGAATCAACATAAGATATTTTATGTATATATTATGTAATTTAGATTAGTATGAATTTCCGAAAAGTAGCTCCTGATTCTATTTATTATGGATTGGATAATAATAGTTAACTCATAGTTCAATCTAACAATCAATTGTTCATTTAAATCTCCGTTTAAACCTAATTGCTCCAATTACGAACACTACTTAACGAACATTCAATTCTAATCCTCAATCCATTTAGTATCCTGCCAGCAATAAACGCGATAAACCCATTAGTAGTAAATAACAATCATTTGAGCCGTTCGGCAATATTGCCTTTACTAGTTATAATCGCTGACACAACTCTGTAACAGTATTGAGGTTAGTTGTTAGTATTAAGGCTGTATTTATCGGGACTGATAGCTGTCTTTAGCTTTGGGTGTAAAACAAAAAAAAAAAACAAATCAAAATTGCTTGACCAGTTCGGGCGTTACGATGCCATAGACAGACAAATAAACAAACATACGGAGTGTAACTAAAAAAATAAAAAAAAAATAAAAAAATATATATATCGACGGTTGAAAGGCTAATTGATCTAAGCGACATTTTTTGCGATATTGAGTTATATACATATTCGGAATCAGCAAATTTTTCTCCGTCGTTTGAGTCGGGTTTAAATTTTTTTTGACTACTTTTTTGGCGCTTAGTACCCACAGCAAAACTGGTCTCATTTCTAAGCTCGTTGATCTAAACAACATAAAATTATACAAATTTGAGGACTCGATGACTTAAGCTATTTTGATTTTTCGAACTTTTATATCATGTGTCGATTAAGGCATTTGGCTTTTTTGCCATCGACGTGGTTTTGTCGTTTGTCCTATTTTGCATTAAACCAAAACAATATGCTATGTCGTTTGGCCCATTTTGCATTCAACTTTATTAGAAAGCCGTGTCGCTTGAACCATTTTGCCTCTATTAAGGATAATGAGTAATATCACTTAAGCTATTTTGACCTAACTAGCTCATTAGTGTTATGGCAGTTGAAACTTTTTGATTAAATTTAGTATTTGTAAAATTGTCATTTCCATCATTTTATCATATCGGTTTTAACACATAGGCCGTCCAATAAATTCATGAGGTTCCTACTCCTTAGTCGCTTGGAACTTAGTTCAAAATATTGCGCGCTCTGTGTAAGTGTCCGTTACGAGTACCTTCCCAACCCGCGCCGGCACGTCAGTCAGCCGCTAACACTAAAGGAAGTGCGTTGTGTGCGAGCGAGCAGTGAAGACAGACGGTTGATTTCTCTGGTAAGTACAAAATTATTTTGTTTTATCTAAGTGATAATCAATGAAAAGATCAAAAACTGTAATTACGCTAGGAAGATAGAATAAGAAAGACGTTGTTTAGATGCAAAATAGGTACCTACATTAAATTCAAGCTAGTTCGTGTCGCGACTTGTTCACGAAAGAACTAATATTCTTAGTGTAGATGAGTGAAAAATTATTATTTATCTACCTACTCGTAATTAGAAAATCTGTAGGCACGTGAAAATAGTGAACAGTACTTTGCAGACACTGCATTTAGGTGATTGAGTAGTAGTAGCCCGCGAAATTCAAATTTACTTGTGTCTTTTGCAATTTGTATATCACAAATTTGGTGACAAGTTATAACTTGATCAAAATAATTATGATAATGAATCTATGTGAGAGCGAATGTTTTGATCATTATTATATTTAAAATTATACTTATTAATATCGCGAACCATATTTTGATCAAGTTACAACTTGTCACCGATATATAAATGCTTTCTGTTTGTCTGAGCCTTTTAAAGTTTAGGTACACAAAGTCTTGGGGAACCTATTTGTAGTGTCTTTGTATTTCTAATTCATTGTTGTTAGCTTATAATTATTTGGTATGTCTTCTAGATGTTCCTAAGTCTCTCTTTCAATTTATCATTCGTCAGTCATTGTACAGACGCCAGCAGGTCAGACTACCCGAATCTGTCAAATTTTACCAGTCGAACATTAACTTTCCACTATTGCTATAAGGTTGAAATTTGAATTTTTTTTTAAGAAATTTGACAGATGTTAGTAGCTTGATGTGCTGGCGGCTGTACATTAGAATAACTTATCAATATAAAATGTTTTTATATCGGTTTTGATTTCTTTTCAGCCACTATGGAATCACAACGCCGGTTGTATTTTAAAAAACAGATAATGAAAGAATTGTCTGAACAGAAGAGCGAAGTGCCTACAAGTTCAGAAAATGAAAACAGGCAAAATAATGAAGAAAATAATGATAATTATGATTTAACACTATTGGGAAGTCAATCCTACTATGACCAAATCCAAAGATTTCCATTTGTGAATACGATTCCTTCAAACCCTGATAACAGCAATATGGAAATAGTGTCACAGGTAAATTAAAATTAAAATATACATATGAAAAATATTATTGTAACATGAGCTCTCATTGATTTAAGTTGTTTTCTTTTTTCTTTTAGGTTGAACATGACAGTACCACCAAAGCTCTATTAGAAGATATAACTAACAAAGATCAAACCAAAGAAAATACTTATATAGAAGATATACGAATAGATATTGAATTGGAGTCGGTATGTAATTAATTACTGCCTAGTAATACTAGCTGCCTAAGACTTCATCAGCATGGAAATAGCATTTCTTTTTTTTTTCAGACTGAGAATACTGGAGGAATTTGGAATAAGGAAAACTCGAGTGATATATTTCTACAAAATGATAATGATGATGATGAACTGATATCTAAAAATGAAAAAAATGACAGAGAAAAAGAACCTGAACTTATTTCTACATTAACGGAAGTAATTGCTGAGAGTGAGATGGAGTTGCTGAGGAAGTCTCTTGAAGCAGATGAAGATGAAATACAAACAGAGAACAATAATGATACAAATGATGATCAAGTCAAATCCAAAAAAAGGAAGAAGAGGAGCATTAATAAAAGTTATGTCGATTTTCTATCTGAGGAAGAGGACTTCGTATGGGATTCCTCTTCTTGGAAAGAAACTGGGGATGAATCTTCATCAAATGAAAGCAATGCACCTCAAGAAAAGAAAAAAAAAGTAAGATCAGAAGACGGTAAAGTGGGTGAAGCAGGATTGAAAAAGAAAAAAAAGAATAAACGCAAAGAAGCAAAAATCTTGCGAGAAAAAGGAAAAGAGTATGTGAAAAAAGATGGAAATATTGTAAGTGCAAGGTCACTTAAGCCTAATCCATGCCAAGGAATAAAATGTGGCAACGACTGCACTAATGTTTCAGAAGATAAAAGAAAAAATATCTTTGAGCATTTTTGGGGACTACCATCCCAAAGAAAAAAAGATTGGCTAGTAAGCATGACTGCTAAAACTGACATAAAACGAAAGAGGTCAAAGGACTCTGGTGTGAGGCACAATACATATTTCTACTATATTAATGATGGTGAAGGCCGACGTAAGGTTTGTAAAAAATTTCTAGTAGACACTTTGGGTGTTAGCCCAAAATATGTTAGTTATACCTTAGCCAATGCGTTGTCCGGGTTGTCAAGAGAGGAGTGCAGAGGTAAAACTGTACCTAAAAATAAAACGCCTTACTCAGTAAAGGAATCAGCCATTAATTTTATTAAAAGTTTACCAGCACTACCATCCCATTACTGTCGTAAAGACAGTACCAGATTATACCTCCCTACTGAATTTAAAAACTTAAAAAACCTTTATAGGATTTATAAACAGTCAAAAACATCAGAAGGTATAGATGTTGTTGGTGAAAAAATATTTCGTGACATTTTCAATAAGGATTTTAATATTGGTTTCCACGTTCCTAAGAAAGATAAATGCGTCAAATGTTTACGTTTTGAAGGACAGAATGAAAAAGAAAATCCTGAAATGTTAAGTCATTTAAAGGAAAAAAAGGCATCGAAAGATAGATTAGCTTTTCACCGTGAACTAAGCAAGAAGAATAACGCAGTGCTTTGCACTTCTTTTGATCTACAAAAGGTACTGAACACCCCACATGGGGAGAGTATGCTGCTATTTTATAGTAGAAAATATACAGTGTACAACCTTTGTTTTTACGAAAGTGGTACCAGAAATGGCTTTTGTTATACCTGGGGAGAAACCGAAGGAAAAAGAGGAGGAAATGAAATAGCTACAATCTTACAAAAGTATATTGCTGAAGTCGATTCCCGTGGTTCTGTAACAAATTTAATTCTTTATTCAGACTCATGCCCAGGGCAGAATAAAAACAAAATAGTTTTAGCCGCCATACATAGCGCACTGCTTGAAACAAAACAAATTGAAACCATTCAAATGAATTATTTGCTTCCGGGGCATACGGAAATGACTGTCGATAGCATCCATGCCACAATTGAACATTCTGTTAGAAATACTATAATATGGGCACCGTCGCAGTGGCCAACTGTTTTTCAGTTGGCTCGTAAAGATCCTGGCCCATATAACGTAGAAACTCTTACGCACAACGATTTTTTGAATTACGAAGACTTTTCTGAAAAGTATTTCAAAGGCAATTTAACCGGAAAGATAAGTAAGGTTCGGGTGGCGACATTCAAAAAGTCGTCACCCAATGTCATGACTGTGAAATACAGTATGGATAAAGATGCTGAGACCGATTCTATAGCCATCATTTCGAGACCAAAGGTAGTGCAGCCGAAGTATAAAACATCTTTGCCTATAACTACGGCCAAATACAAAGATCTTAAAAAGCTGTGTGATACAGGGGTTATTCCAAAAATTTATCACCGAGAATACACTAACTTTCCACACCGTGTTGGTAAAGATGTTCTGATAGATACAGATATTGAAGATGAGATAGAAGCTTAAGGTTCTTCGTCATCGTCAACATAAAAAAAAATGTTTTATAAAGAACTAGCTTTTGCCCGTGACTTCGTACGCGCATAACGTTTTTTTATCGTTTCCATGGGAACAAACCATCGGGATCAAAACTATCCTATGTCCATTCCCGGGTCTCAAACTATCTTTGTACCAAATTTCATCCATTTGGATGTTACATTTTCTTTCTTTTTGCTTTTTGATGATCCCTACTAATATTAGAAAATTTTAAAGTAATTCTGTCTGTCTGTCTCTTCTTCACGCTTAAACCACTGAACTGATTTGGATGAAATATGGTACAAAGATAGTTTGACAACAGGGAAAGGACATAGGATAGTTTTTATCCTTAAATATCCCCGGTAGTAATCTATAATAGTTTTTATATAAAGAATGTAGATTTTATATTATTTTTTGATAAGTAATGTTAATTTTTGTTTATTTTCTGACGCGATTGTTATTTTCTTTTTTAATATTAATGTTTGATTGTTACAACTTACTGATTTAAATTAGGTACGTCCACTTTGAAGACTGATTTTGAATAAATTATTATTAAAAACAATTTATTTGTTGTTTTAATATAAATGATATTAAGGAAAATTTATTCCGTGGTGATACTACTACCTAAGCTTAGGGCGATATACCACCTTATCGAATACCTCGTACCAAGACATTGGATCAACATCTAGAATGATTCTTCAAAACAAAATTGTTTTTTATTATGTAAAAAATATACAAGACACTGTCTAATATTATATAAAGAGGCATACCAACCTCAAAAATATGTTAGGATGTTGCTGAATAAAGATGGCCTAAGCATCAAAATCTTCTATAATCTAGTAAGTGTTCATTTTGTTTCAACCTGCAGTCCCTCTAACGGGCATCTGCATCAAACTATTTCGCTCTGGTGCAACACCATCTTGTTGCTTAGGCTCCTATGGCATATTCAACTGTCAGTTGACTTGGCGCTAAAATTATTTTCTCTCGTATTATTTCATTCTAAGTCGATACTTGAGCCAGTTTACTTTCAGCTATTTTATTTACGGGAGGCATTTGAACCATTTTGCTTTTCTCTAAAAATAACTAATTTTGATGCATTTTGGGCTAAATGACATAAATTTTCTAAAATAATACACAATTTTCAACAGTAATATCTTAAAAAAAAGCCTTCCTTTATTAGGGATATAATTGTGTTAAGCAAATAAAAGTCAATCAAATAGCTGCTCTTTTATGATTTTTTTTTTCAAAAAAATAACTTTGATCGTTCCTCCTGCAAGTTTTAAAAAATGTCGCTTAGATCAATTAGCCTTTCAACCGTCGATATTTAGATATTTTGTGCTACCCATAAATAATATTTAGTTATTAGTTATAAGTTAATAAGTACGTGTAAGAATGAGTGTATAGAGAGACTCACCGTGGGGTCGGTGAGTCTCTCTATACATACACTCATTCTTATAAACCACTAGCTTCCCGCGCGCGGTTTCACCCGCGTAACTCCCGTTCCCGTGGGAAATTCATAATAAAATATAGCCTATGTTCTTTCTCAGGCTCTAGACTATATCTGTACCAAATTTCATTTAAATCGCTTCAGTAGTTAAGGCGTGATTGCGTAACAGACAGACAGACAGAGTTACTTTCACATTTATAATATTAGTAAGGATTACTACGGTTTTGTGGGGCATTAGTTTATAAGATTACTTACCATTAAATATAAATAAATAAATAATTAAATTATAAAATACTTTAAACTTATAACAGCCCTGTTCTTAAGTCGGAATTTGAAAAGGGTGTACATTGTCGGTTAGGCAAGATTTAAACCATACGAAACCCTTTAAGCCACCTCGTAATCATATGTTAGTCCCCCTTAGGTATATATTTACCTGTAAACTATGTGTTTATATATCAAATTCCCCTTAGAAATGTAACATAAACATATTGATAAACCGGAGGATTAAATTCATTCATCATCATCATCATCAGCCATAACGTCCACTGCTGAACAGAAAGCACGATAAGCCGTTGGTCCCGATTGTTATAACATCCTATAATAATCGTATATTTTGGAACGGGCAGCATCGTTTCCTTGTGTGGTACAACCTAATACTGCGGTCACCAACCCGCCTGCCGAGCGTGGTAACTATGGCAAATACCCTCCCCGGGAAGAGGCCCATGTTTAGCAGTGGACATTATACGAGCTGATGATGATAATGACGATACATTAATGATTACTTACCTCGACAAAATGTATGAACAGCTGATTTCTTTTTTGGAATTTCTGGGTTGTTCCCATTGTACAACTTGTTTATAATCATCAGTACTTTCACCCCCTGGGGGCCGAGTCTGCTATTTTTTTAAGTATATTGCCACCGTAGTGCCATCGTGATATCATTATGCCAAAAACGGTAATCTACTAATCTCACTATGGTGTCGGCGCTGGAATGGCAGTGGGTGTTGCTACCGCAGAAAAAGGCCGTCAACTCAAGTAGCAGGGGAGATTGTAATGTTTATTTAGGCGATTTCAAAACTTATAAATGTATCATTTGTAATTATATTCAACTACGCTAATGTCATCGTGGCCTCATAGTGTCACCATTATGACGTCATTTGAATTAGTAGATTACCAAATGGGAAAATACCGACCATTGAACTGTCATTGACAGTTCATGAACACGCCATTACGATAGTAGACTCGGGGCCCTGAAAGGTTGTTGGTGTTTTAAAAATAACCCTGTATATAGTGTTTTTTTAAAATTTCCTAGTAGTGTTTTTGCACTACTAGTATTCTTGTTAAGCTCTCGTGCTAAGCTCTAATGCTTGTGTAACGAGTGATAATGAAATATTTGAATAAACCTTTATAAAAAAAAAAAATATCGGCCATATTATAAAACTATATATGCCGTGTGGTTTCCGGCTTAGAATAGACCACCCCGTGTCTACCCATTGGTGTCGTAAAAGGCGACTAAGTAATACTAATATGGCTGATGGATGGGCAGCAGCGTCTATTAGCCCAAGGTTAACATATTACTGCGATCACCAATCCATCTGCCAAGCATGGTGATTATGGCAAAATCCCTTAACGATCCTGGCTTGCCAAGGTCTGTTAAGAGGAGGCCCATGTTTAGTAGTGGACGTAAACGGGCTGTTGATGATGATAATGATAATAAAACTATATGGGCATTTGATTTGTTATATCGAAATATGGTGGAACACTCTAGCCTGTAGCGTGTTCCACCATATTCCGTCATAACACTATACTTAAATAAAAAAAGTAATGTGGCCGTAGCAATGGCTAGGGTGTCGGACTTGTGATCTTTAGGTTGCCGGTTCGAACCCCACCCATTGCACTACCGACGTAAACCCACTCGTAACACAAATATTTTAGATTAGCACGAGAGGTTAACAAGAAAACTAGTAGATTGCAAAACTCTGCTACTAATAAATAAATAAAAAACTGAATTTGCTGGAAACCCGTATTTATTCAACTAAGTTGAAATACATTATTATCTCGTTTTATTTGACAAACTAAACAAACCACAACATAAATAACTCAACAAATAATATGTGTTAGTAAACTCATTATAGCAAATTCAATTTGTTTGGAACCAGCTAAATTGCTAATTATTTCTACGAAGCTGTAAATTTAGTTGGCGAATATTTAATGCATGTTGTAAATGTGTATTAACTCTGGTGTTTCGATAAAACAGATTGTATTTATGTTTCTAGCGGTCGTGTTTAATATAGGAACACTGATTAAAAAACTTAAAAAACTGAGATTAATAGAATTAGACTGGCAGGACGCGAACTCTTTAGTGGTGTAGGGTCCTCTCCTCGTGGTATGAGCATACCACGCTATGGGGTGTGCGAGTCCCACATATCTCACCGCCAGAGCGCGTATACGCTGCAGCCGCGGTGGGAATGGGTAAATGCACTTCCGGGAAAAACAAAAAAAATAAAAAAAATGGATCGCAATCCTGCATCTTAATATACGATGTCATCGTTAAAATATTTAATTCAAAATTCCATTTTGGAGATATTTGTCGAGTAATGTGTATCATTATCGATAGATGGCACTAACGTCCCACTTAAGAGACGTGTTATAAAAGAGATTAATACATTTTGATGACCGGTTTGGGTTCCTCCGTAGCCGAATGGTTAGGGCATTAGGGGCTAAACCTAAGATACAGGTTCGAGTCCTGCCGGTAGTCTAATTTGATTAATCTCAATTTAGTAATTTGTGATGTAGACGGTTGGAGGGATGGTAGTAAAACGATGATAATCTCGTCTGTATTGTGTCTTTATTAGTCGTACAACATGAGGTTTTAAACGTATTATTACGTGACGATAAAGCTAATAATTATATCTATCTTACGTGCTAGAATGTGTCTAATTCTTATGACTACGTGATGTGCGTGACCTCTCACCACATCACCCTTCCTAGAGGAAAAAAAAAAATATGAATTTTTTTTTTTTTTTTTTTTTCTTAATTATTATAGTATAACTTAGTCCTATTTTTATGTACTATATCAATCTTATTTTTACATTGTATGACAACATTTGGGGATTCATCTTTAATAACTACAAAAGGTCCATCATAAATACAATCCAATTTACTTCCAGTTTCATTTTTTATTAACACTAAATCTCCCTCTTTGTAGCTTATTGGATTACTGCTTTTGTCATAACACTCTTTCCTTTTAATTTTACTTAACATTACATTTTTTCTTGCACCAGCTTGTGCTCTTTGTAATCGGTACTTAAATTCTAATGGAAAATTATCAAAATTATACAACGGTTCAACATTTTCACCTTGTAAATTACTTGGTAATCTGCATATCTTACCGAAAACTAACTCATACGGTGTATACTTGGTTACGGTATTTACTGATGTATTATATGAAAAACACCAATACGGAATCCAAGAACTCCATGTCGATGTATTGTTATTTGTTTGTATCCTCAAGTATGCACCTAACGTCTTATGAACGTTTTCTAATGACCCTATACTTTCGTGATGATATGCTGTTGATGTTGTTTTACTAATCCCTAAGATACTACAAAGCTCTACCATAACTTTTGAAATAAATTCTGAACCCCTATCCGTAGCTATGCTTTTAGGTATCCCATATCTTAAAATAAAATTTTCTGCCAACGCCTTTGCTACCTCATTTGCAGATTTATTTTTTAACGGGTAAGCTTCCACAAACTTTGTAAGCTCACATTGCAAAGTTAATATGTATACGTTTCCACATTCGTCCTTATCAAAAGGTCCTACCACATCTAAATATATTTTCTCAAAAGATGATGATGCTGTGCTTGTTATTGTCATTGGTTCCTTTACATTTCTATGATACTTTTGTTTTTGACATTTCTCACACCTATGGACATATTTAACTACATCTTGTTCCATAGATGGCCAATAGAAATACTTTTTTATATTATTTATCATTCTACGTATTCCCGTATGCCCACTCGTGGGTAAAATATGAAAATCATTCATAATAACCTTCCTTTCATCATTTTCTTCCACTCTCCGTACATCTGGTACTATACAAATTTTTAAATCCTTACACATTGACTTACCGTTCCCTTTTAGGTACTCTGTCATTTCTTTTATAATGCCACTGTTGCAACTATTTTTCATAATAACGATCTCTTTTATGCCGTTTTATATACAAAACGAAACTAGATCTTTCGACAACTCGTCTCGCGATGATGTCGATAAAGATTCATAGTTTATATAAATACTCGAGTTTTCTGGCATATACATTAATTTGCGCGACTTAGATATTATTTTCGTACAAGAGCTCTTGTTCCTTAACAACTTTTCCCATTTATTTACACCTACTTGAAGTACTTCAATATCATTCTCCCGTTTCTTAAGAACTTCTACGATACCAGGGTGATCAGTCCTGTTAATCGCAAAGTCTTTACTATGTATATCTAAATCATTTAACCGTTTACACTGTGCTCTGGTCATTACAGCTATAGCTTTTTCACGCATGGATTTTAATTCTTCACATGAAATCACAATTCTAGACAACGCATCGGCTAACACATTTTCCTTTCCTTTCACATATTCGACCTCAAAGTCGTATTCTTCCAAACACAAACGAAACTTAGTTAATCTACTTGAAGGATCCGTCATATTAAACTAATACAAAAGTGGTCGATGATCCGTTTTCACAACGAACTTTCTCCCATATAAATATGGTCTAAAATATTTTACTGACCAAACAATAGCCAATAGCTCCTTCTCTATTATAGGATAATTTAATTCGCTCTTTCCCAATGCCCTACTAGCATATGCAACTGGTTTTCCATTCCCATTGCACAAGACACTACCCACAGCAAACCCCGAACTATCGGTCTGTAATGTAAAAGTGTTGCTATCGGAAAAATCTGGATAATCCAACACTGGTGGGTTTACCAATGCTTTCTTCAGTAACAAAAATTATTCTTCGCATTCATTCGTCCAATCAAACACTACATCTCTTTTACACAACTTATTCATTGGAACAACCATCCTAGCAAAGTTAGGAATGAATTTTCTATAATAATTTGCAAACGCTACAAAACGCTTTACTTCATCACTAGTTGTAGGACGTGGATACTTTTTTATCACTGAAACCTTCTCTGGATCCGGTGAAATGCCTTCTGATGAAATAACGTGTCCTAAATAAAGTATTTGCTTTTTCAAAAACTCACACTTTGATGGATTTAACTTTAAATTCACTTTCCTTAACCGTGAAAATACTGACATTAGATTCCTATTATGTTCATCCAAATTCCTTCCAAATATTATCAAATCATCCAAATAAATCAAACACCTATCATAATTCAACCCGGACATAGCCACTGTCATCATCCTACTAAACGAACTTGGGCTTATTTTTAATCCCATTGGTAGCCTACACATTTGATACTGTCCTTTATCTGTAGTAAACGCCGTATACTTCCTACTATCCTCATTCAAACTACACTGATAATACGATTGAGATAAATCGCAATGACTGAAATACATTGCACCCGATAACGAATCTAAAATTTCTGTTATATTCGGCAAAGGAAACTTATCATCTTGTATTCTCTCATTTAACTGCCTATAGTCTACAACAACACGCCATTTTCTTTCGCCACTACGGTCCGCTTTTTTGGGTACAATTAACACAGGACTGGACCACTCACTAACTGACTCTTCAATTATACCATTCTTTAGCATTTCCTTCACCTGCTTATCAACCTCCTTTTTCTGTGCATATGGTATTTTATATTGCCTCCTATAGACTGGAGTAACATTGTCCTTCAATCTTATAGATTGTTTATACACGTTCGTGATAGCTAATTTATCTCCTGGTATATGAAATATATCCGGATACTTGGCACATATCTGTTCAATGCTCAACCGCTCTTCATCATTCAAATAGTCCAGTTTAAGTAAAGAAAATATTTCCTTAACTCGTCTTACGCTTTTCTCCGACTCCGTAAAATAACAATAATCATAATCAACTAACGGATTCACCTCTACGTCACTCAAACTACAAACAACTTCCTCAGACGTTGTATTCAGTATCCTAATGGGTATCATACCATTCATTGGCCTAGCTATTACATTAGCTAAGAAAACACCCTTCTGTAACTCTTTCCTAAACACTACGCAATCGTCCGCTCTATTAACAGGAAAATACCGTATCACTTCACAACGCGGAGAAATATTTAACGAATACTTATAAAACTAAAGAGGTATCGAAACCATTCTATTACACTCCCTAAGAGTTAATCGGTTCTCTGAGAAATCTATAATACCATTATACTTTTGTAAAAAATCCTGGCCTACTATGCCTATTGACTTACACGGCAAATCTTCAAAAATATAGAACTTATGCAGGAATAAATGTTCGCCGTATTTTAAACTTAAATAAACATAACCGACAGACTTTAAATTACCACCTACGCCATTAATAACTAACTCGTCCTTAATAATCTTACAACGCACCTCATTATCCTTTAAAAAATCATTTTTGATGGCTGACAACGATGCCCCCGTGTCAACCAACCACTCAGTATGTATATTACCTACTTTGAAATTAACCCAGTTAATACTATTACACGCTAAAATATGCTTAGTCTCGAAAAAACTGATTTCTATTCGAGTGTTCACTATTACTGAGCTGCGACCTTGACATTGCGCCTGAGTCACGGTCATCCGTCATCTGTTCATAATATGCTATATGCGCACGCCTCCGGTTTTGCTGACTATGATATGTAGTATTCCTCGCGCCCCGACCTTGCGTACTATTGTTTTTATTATTTACGTAAGCATTATTGCTCCTCCAATGTGTACGCGCGCCAGCTGATTTTTGTTGTTCGCGATTATTCCGAACATTGTGGCCGTAAGTACTACCGCTACCTCTATTATGACTTTTCGGATGATTATTTGGTCTAGACTGGCGCTGAAAATTCATAATTTGTCCCGACGACGCACAATTTTCGTCTTCCGCCACTCTAACCGCATCTTTCAATGAAGTTAAATTTCTCGCCGTAATAATGGTTCCCAGTCGGTGATTACGTAGCCCGTCCGCGAATTTCCTAACCGCGTACTTCTCATTCAAAGGCTGCAAAACCTTATATGCTTCCTGACTATCCCCAGTTTGTGAAATAGTCAAGTCTACCATTAACCTCTCTATTTCAGCCCCGAACTGTTCAATAGATCTATTTTCTTGTTTAACCCGAGCTAACTTAGCCTGTATAGCGACGTCCGATTTTACAGTTAAAAGGTGTTTCTTCATATCCGCTAGAAGACTATCCACCGTGTCATAACGTGAAGACAACCGCATCTTAGCACCCTGAGTTAACCGTGTGGTAAGCACGAATTTTATTAAAAGCTGACTACCTAGTTCTCCTATCATGGAACTATATAAATCTATGGCCTCTATTAAATCTTGGGTGACACGCTCATCACCGTTCATCTTCGGAAGCAAACTAACCGCCGTTTTTAAACAAAATCTCTCTGAATTTCCCGATTCCATTTTGCTCTCGCTTTCAAAACTAATTGTTCTTACGTATAAATCTTTTATTTTACTAATTAACTGCGTTAACTCTTCAGAGAAATTAGACACGCCTGATATTATTATTTTAAACTTATTATATAGAGCCTTTGCTTCAGCAATCTTAGTGTTAAAATTATTTCCAACCCGTCTGCTAGGTCCTAATTTAACTATGGACTCTTTTATTGACTTTAGGTGAACATAAATTGCAGTTAGCTCCACTTCCATTTATAAAATTAATCTATACTTATTGTCTCTACATTACTTTAGGTAATAGATACACGCGCACATAACTTATCACAACATTTAACCACTTGCCTTCTATATGTACTCCGTCAAGCTGTCTGCACCGCATGCTGTACCTCTCTTCGGTTCATCTCCTGTTGAATCCACCCGTGATGGCACCTTCTATATAGGTAGAGTGCTCCGCCAATGATGACGATGCCCATGCATGCCGCCATAAACATAACCGCCGTATTGATAGCAGATACTTGTTCCTGCACCACCGAAGCGCTGTTTGATCCTCCTGAGGCCACTTGCGCGATGACCACCTCTTCCTTTGATGTGGTACTGCCCATATCTTCCACACAAACTGCCCATGAACTATGCACACCGTGGAGTAACCGTGGCAAGGTGGTGAATTTCGACGTCACACGATTTCAGCCAGCAGCTCCCAGTAGCTTACGCCATTCGTTCGAACAGCAGGGTCGCCATGTGATGTAGACGGTTGGAGGGATGGTAGTAAAACGATGATAATCTCGTCTGTATTGTGTCTTTATTAGTCGTACAACATGAGGTTTTAAACGTATTATTACGTGACGATAAAGCTAATAATTATATCTATCTTACGTGCTAGAATGTGTCTAATTCTTATGACTACGTGATGTGCGTGACCTCTCACCACAAATTGTTTATCCAAACATTTTAAAACTAATAAGTACATTTAATATTTATAACACGCTAGCTTCCCCCGCACAGTTTCACCCGCGTACTTCCTGTTCCCGTGGGAAATTCATAACTAAACATAGCTGATGTAAATTTTGAATAAAATAGCATTCTTATGATGAAAGATTTTTTTCAATCGGTTCAGTGGTTCCAGAGCTTATTCAATGCAAACATACAATTAAATCCTTCCCCTTTATAATATTCGTATAGATAGACAATCTCCGTGGCGTAGTGGTATAAGTCTCGGAGGTCGTAGGTTCGATTCCCACGGTGGACAAGAAATCTTTGAGTAAATTTTAAAATTTAATTTTCAAGTAATTTGGACAAGTCACACTGTAACTCTTGCTAAACTGGATTAAGAGTGGGGCGCATACATATGTAACACTAATCCGTTAGACGACTGAGGCTGATCAGAAATGTTTTAGATCTGGTAATGAATTTAGTCATATAGGCTTAGGCTGCACCTATATTGGACGTGCCCATTTCTTAAACTTAACGGCGACAGCATCCGTGGTGAGTGGTATAAATCTCGCTTTAAGTCTCAGAGGCCGTGGGTTCGATTCTCACGGCAGACAAGAAATCTTTGAGTAAATTTTAAGATTTCATTCCGGGTCTGATTGGTTGAGGGAATGTCTTCCGTGCCTCAGAAAGCACGTTAAGCCGATTGGTCCCGATTATAACATCATCTATAATAATCGTATATCCACGGACGGGCAGCAGCGTTTCCTTGTGTGGTACAACATAATACTGCGGTCACCAACACGCCATCCATCCATCCATCCATACTTACAAACTTTCGCGCTTATAATATTAGTAGCATATTCACCGTTAATAATGAGCCTTTAAAAGGTGCCTCACCATTATAACTAAACGAAATCGATGTTTGGCTTTTAGCATTTGCAATTATCGCTCGACTCTAATGAACCGATACTATCGTACAGGGAATATTCAAAATGCTATTATGGCCAGCGTTCAGGATTTTCCAGCGAAATTAATTTAAAATACAAGACTTGTATACCTAGTATCTACTTTATGTTACATTTTAACTGAACATAAAAGAAGTACATTTACTTGGTATATTGATACCTTTATGAAGGGTCGGATTGCTTATGCGTACCCGGCCCCTGCCATCGGCGGATCGAAGGAGTGTCGGGGGGGTTTTAGTGGTGTAGGGTCCTCTCATCGTGGTATGAGTTTAGTATACCACGCTATGGAGAGGGCGAGTCCTACGTAACGTGTGAATACGCTGCAGCGGCGGTGGGAATGCGTAAATGCATTTCCCCCCGGACAAAATAAAAAAGGAAGGTATCGTTATGAAATCTTATGATCTATACTAATTTATAAAACTTAAAAATTTGCTTGAACGCGCTAATCTCAGGAGATACAGGTCCGATTTAAAAAATTCTTGCTGTGTTAGAGAGCCATCTATCGAGCAAGGTTATATTTATTCATGGAGTACCTACGGGAACTGTAGTAACGCGGGTGAAACCGCGCGTGGGAAGATATTCTTCCGTTATTCAATCACGCAAAATACCTTTACAATATGTCATAACATGCCTTTTTTATATATATGATAAATTAATATTTATCCATTTTACCGTTAATCATTGCATAATTAACTATATTTTTATAATTACAAATAATATAAGTCATATTATCACAGCACACACAGCACTGAATGGCAATGACAATAAAATTGGTGACGTCTAAGAAAGAAAAAAAAAACTAAAAAAATGAATAATAATTTAAAAAGTATAAAGGGTATACCAAAATAGGTCAAGATTCAGCCATTCGCCAAAAAGGCAATTGCGTCTGTATATTAATACACTGCTATTTCATTAGTTACACTGGAAATTTCACTAACCAAATAGATAAACGTTCATATTTCGTCTGCTACCCGATTAACAGTCCGCACTCATTTGAAACTGGATTAATAAAACTACGACGTGAAATGAATTTCATTTGAACATGCATGTTACACACAAAATGTTTTTCATTACAGCGGTTCTATGTTCCATATTAAATATTGTAGATTTTTTTAATCAATAGTTTTGTAAAAATAAAATTCGGGTTTTCATTCACGACCGATTCTGTTTTTCAAAATATGTTGTACAAATGGTAATTGCTTGCGGCAATAGATGGCGCTAGATGTCATTTTAGAAGTCGCAAGCGTTTGGTTCACCCGGTTTGGTTGGGTCACCGATGGTTTTTTTTAAATCTTATTTGTTAACTCAATCACCTTATGATACAAAAACATTGCGGTGTTAACTGTTAAACAAACTTGACTTTTCCGTGGGAAAAAACGAGACCTACAAATGTTTTGATTGTTTGAAGTCCTTTACAGTTTTTGGTTTATAATAGACCACCCCATATCTTCCCATGAGTGTTGTAAGAGACGACTAAGGGACATACACCTCATGCATAGGCAGCAGCATCTATCTAAGCTCCATCAATACGCCTGCCGAACGTGGTGATTACGAAAATAGCTTCAATGACCCTGGCTAGCCGAAGTTTATTAAAGAAGACTTTATCAGCCCGCTATTATGTCCACTGCTCAACAGTCCATATTTATCAGTGTAAAGTAAAAGTAATTACACATCTAAAACAAGGGCCTAATCTTTTTTTTTACATTATGTGATGAGTTTTTTTTTTCCTCGGGCATATTATGTTTTTTACTCATTCCCACCACCGCTGCAGCGTATTCGCGAACTGGCGGTGGGATATGTGGGACTGGCCCTCTCCATAGCGTGGTATGCTAACTCATACCACGAAGAGAGGACCCTACACCACTAAAACCCCCCGGACACTCCTTCGATCCGCCGTTGGCAGGAGCCGGGCACGCATAAGCAATCCGTCACTCGTAAATTATGTGACGAACCACAACTTAAAAGATCAAATTAATCATGAAGGAAAGAAAACTGCTTCTATATTATTTAAGTGTTACGTAATACCAGCCCAGTGCATACACTGGGCTGGTATTACGTTGCGATGACGCTAAAATGTAGTACTTGATGTTTAAAATGTTTCAAATATTAATATATTTATATTTACCTTTAGTGAAAAGCTTGAACATTATAATATATTATAGAACTATTATTTTATCTATGGACTTAAACAGACTGTTTACAAGGGAGCGAAGTACACTATTTTGTATAATATTAAATTCCCTAAAGAAAGAAAAACTTAACAAAAAACCTCAAATTTTAAGAAGATGAGCCAAGTGTTGCATCATTTATATAATCCATTAAGTTTACGGATGTTAATTAAAGTAGGTTTAAATATTCAACAACTTTTTCTAAAATTACAAATAGATAGGTAGTTTATTTTATGTTTTAGCTGTGTTCCTCTTAATTGCTTGTTTACTTTTCTAAGGCTGACTTCACATTAGGCGTGCGCATTTCTCGAGCGTAAGAATGACGCACCGTCATAAGATACCTCCGCCGTGGATTGCATATGACACACGCTTAAGAGACATCACCATCATCAGCCCGTATAAAGTCCACTACTGAACATGGGTTTCCTCCCTCGGGAGCGTTTTTTCTATAGTCACCACGCTTGGCAGGCGGGCTGATAGCCGCAATATTATTTCGTCATACACACGGAAACGCTGCTGCCCGATCCTTTGTATACAATTGTTGTAGATGATTAACAATCGGGATCAATGTGCTTTTCGAGGCACGTAGATTAGTCCCTCGACCAACCAGACATGGAATGAAATCTTATAATTTACTCAAAGATTTCTTGTCTGCCGTGGGAATCGAACCCACGACATCCGAGACTCATACCACTACGCCACGGATGCTGTCGCCGCTACGCTTAAGAAACCAGCACGTCCAATGTGGGTGCAGCCTAAAACTATATGACTAAATTCATTACCGGATCTAAAACATTTCCGACCAGCCGCAGTCGTCTAACGGATTAGTGTTACATATGTATGTGCCCCACTCTTAATCCAGGTTAGCAAGAGTTACAGTGTGACTTGTCCAAGTTACGTTCTATTAGTTACTACTACAGTTCAACTTTAAAAGTTTAACTCAACAACCTAACTTGGACTAATCCATCTTTTAAGTTTCTTTAAGTTACTACAATAGCCCGTAGACGCCTGTAGAGCAACGGTTGGTGGTGTTTCTTTGCCGGGCGAGGTGGCATGCCCGGCGGTCGACGGCCATTTGTTGCTGTTCGGAACTTGTATATGTTTGAATTGGCTTGCGAATTTGTATTGCGCGATACAGGTTAATTGGGATGCTAGGTGGTAGATGGTGCTGCTTGTCTTCTTGTGATTTGTCTAGCTACTGTTGATGTTGATGTTGCTACACGCCCATTGCTGTTCATGGGTCTCCTCTTTACAGACTTTGGCTAGCTAGAGGGCCTTGTCAACACACTGTGGACCTATTTTCTGCTTATCGCAAACGCTTTGACGGTCTAATCGTTTTATGGGATAGCCAAAATTACTTTTATTACACCATCACTTTTTTAATTCAATCAATAGCGAAAAATACAATTCATCATCTTCGTGCCCTGCTCTCATTATTTGGGGTCGGCGCAATATGTCATTCTCTCCCATTTTTCCCTTTCAAACGTCTCTTCCATACTCACACCTTTCTTACCTACCTGTCTTATCTTTCACACAGTCCGTCCTTCTTGTTTTTAATATCGAAAAATACAATTATAATTTAATATTGACCTCTTTTTAAATTTTTGTTACAGGTATGCAGCAAAATTTGGTGAAATCCTGATCGTACTCGGTGGTAAGATAAGCTGTACATCATCATCATCGTCATCAACAGCCCGTTTACGTCCACTGCTGAACATGGGCCTCCTCTTCACAGACCTTGGCAAGCCACGATCGTTGGGGGATATTGACATAATCACCAGCTTGGCAGGCGCATTGGTAATCGCAGTAAGATGTAAACCATGAGCGCCCATCCATCAGCCATATGTTTATGTTATGTGTCCCTTAGTCGCCTTTTACGACACCCATGGGAGGACATATGGTAGTTTATTCTAAACCTAAAACCATACGGCAACTGTACATTAGCACGTTTAAAAAAACAGTTAGGGCAAAAAAAAATGGTAGACTAAAAGACACATAGTATTCCTACATTAGATTGACATCAGCCGTGTGGTTTCCGGCTGAGACCATATCTTTCCATGGGTGTCGTAAAAGGCGACTAAGGGGCGGATTGGTGATCGCAGTAAGATGGTGAGTATCCTTTAGCTGATATATGCTGCTGCCCATCCATTAGCTATATGTCCCTTAGTTGCCTATTGCGACACCCATGGCAAGGCATGAGTTGGTCTATTTTAAGCCGGGAACCGCACGAATCATGATGTTGGAAATAGAATTCACCAGAAGAAGTAAAAGATTATATTCGCATAAACAAGAAGCTTTCATTGAAAACAAGGTATGGACTATGGACATAAAATGTATGCCGTGAAATTTGCGCTTCACCATGGAATACTATGTAATAAAAACCCAATAAATAAACAATATTTAGTATTGTTTTTGCTGTTTTTCATTGCGGTCAGAGTCAACGTTTTTAATTAACCACACACAACAGATTTTCCTTCCCATAAATTGGCAGATTGCGACCGTTTTAGTAACATCCTTCATAGTAATATGTACTCTATCGCAATCTGATAAAGTCGAAGGTCTCTTGTCCTTGCTACTTTGTAGGAAAGATTGATGTGCCATAAAAAGTTTTTTCTTTAGTTTCCAAGCAATATCGCCGAAACAATATTGGAGCTAGATATTATTTTATGGTGGTACAACTTGACTTGATGTTCGATATTGTTCTAGTTTCATAGAATCTTTGGATCTTTTATAGCGAATTTAGGGCTTTTATGAACTGAGTTTGGTACCTATAAAAAGGGATGAAGTTTGTTTATCGTGTACTGAGGAAGACCAAATTGGAGGGACGGCAATGACGTCACAGTAATTTGACTTTGGGCGGGTACTGTGGAAGCGAATTGTGATCCTTAGTAGTCATTTGTAAAGCTCTCTTAGATTGGTTGTGCGTTGGTGTAGGGTAGTTATTTTAGTTTGTTTCCTTACCTTTACTTTGTTTTGTTGTAATTTTGCTTCAAAATTAAACTACTTAAAAAATAAAACAGTAAATTTGTTTAACAAAATAACAATTTCAATATATCGCTTCTGGACGTCTCTGGCACTGTGATATTAATGACTTGAATTTTGTTTTTAAGGTTTCGTACCCGAAGGGTAAAACCGGAACCCTATTACTAAAACACGCTGCCTGTATGTCTGTCTGTGACCAGGCTGTATATCAAGAACCGCGATAGCTAGACAGTTTAAAAGTATATCTGTTGCCGCTATAACAAAAATTACTAAAATCAAAATAAAATAAATATTTAAGGGGGGCTTCCATACAAAAAACGTGATTATATTGTCCTTTATTGCTCGATTTTAATGACGGCAACAGGTAGGCACTTGAAAAGGGTTGCGAGTCCGACTTGCACTTAGCCGGTTTTTAAGGATGCGATTTGATTGCATTAAGAGTCTGTGTTTAACACATAAGCCCAAAAGAAAAACAATCCAACGGTGTAATTTTCTCATGTTCTAGTGATTTAACAGCAGAATACAGAACTCAATAAACAAATATCACAAAGACAACCGTTCGGGAATAATGTGGCATACACATTATTTCAATCTATATCTATATCTATATATATATAAAAGAAAGTCGTGTTTGTTACAACACTTATAACTCGATTGCCATGGTTTTTGATTTGTTGGATTGTTTCCGTCCCGAATAGCAGAATACATCTTAAAAACAAAAGAAAGTCGTGTTAGTTACTCTATTTATAACTCAAGAACGGCTGAACCTATTTAGCTGAAAATTGGTAGGGAGGTAGCTAAGAACTGGGAGAAGGACATAGGACTTTTGGGTAGGGGTAGGGGTAGGGGTAGGGTAGGGTAGGGTAGGGTAGGGTTAGGGTAGGGTAGGGTAGGGGTAGGGTAGGGGTAGGGTAGGGGTAGGGTAGGGGTAGGGTAGGGTAGGGGTAGGGTAGGGTAGGGGTAGGGTAGGGATAGGGTAGGGGTAGGGTATGGGTAGGGATAGGGTAGGGTTAGGGTAGGGTTAGGGTAGGGCAGGGGTAGGGTATAAAAGTCCACCCGTGTGAAGCTGGGGCGGGCCGCTAGTATTTCAATATAATAATATTCATATAATCTAAATTGTTTGCTTTATTATGATGATTTACAAAACGAAAGTTCTCGTTAAAAACCCATTTATTTCCTAGACAATGTCTAGCCTAGTTAAGTTAGTAATACAGTTTCTCAGAATCTATATTACATTATAATGGATAATTCAATTTGTACTTGATACTGGTTATTATAAGCGAAGCAGTAGCATTAACTCTACAATATATTTCAATAAAGTTTAACTACAATCTAGACTGTAGTTAGTTCGAGTTAAGAGATAGGAAGATTAAGGTTTCCGCTTATAAGATCTAGGATCTAGTTCAGAAGATCTGTCTAACTTATATTTGTACTAGCTGCGCCCTGCGGTTTCACCCGCGTTACTCTGCTCAAGTAGGCCGGAGCTTGATTTTTTGTAGCCTATATGTTAATCGAACTTATTATCTATCCCCTTGCAAAGTTTCAGCCAAATCCATTCAGTTGTTTTTGCATGAAAGAGTAACAAACATGCATCCGTCCATACTCAAAAACTTTAGGTACCTACGTAACTATCTATATTTAATCGTTATTGGCTCTCCAGCGGACAGCCTCCGTAGTGTAGCGTTATTTGGCTCGCTTTCAATCTCGGAGATCGTGGGTTCGATCCCGACGCCGGACAAGAAATCTTTGTGTAAATTCTAAGATTTCTTTCTAGGTCTGGTTGTTTGAGGGACTACCCACCGCGCCTCGTAAAGCACATTAAGCTGTTGGTCCCGATTGTTATAACAAGCGTATACTAGAGAATAGGGCAGCAGCGTTCCCTTGCGTGGAACAACATAATACTGCGGTCAGGAACCCACCTGCCAAGCGTGGTGACTATGGCCAATACCCTCTTCTGGGAGTAGGCCCATGTTCAGCAGTGGACGTTATAGGGGCTGATGATTATGATGGCTAGCATTGCCATTCAACGGGGTAATTCTGAAAGCATTTTGGAAATCTTACCAACTAACATAGATTTTAAATTGTTACTATTTTGTAATTTAGTTTAAGTTTCAATTAGTTGCATTTAGAAGACTAAGTTGCTATAAAAAGTATTAAATATCCACTGTTCTCCAATTAATTAAAATCCTTCCAAATTACGCTCTTCAGTAAGAGTTGAATGTAGACCTTCGGAAAGGGTGTTTTCAGCGACGTTTTGGTTTTATAAACGCTCCAACAATGGTCCTTCCACCATCTACAATTAATAAAAAATCTTTTACCATCAGCCCGAGGCGTATTGTCATATTCCACCACCTTTAGTACGTGGGTTGGGGACCGCAATATTATGTTGAAACGCAGAAAAATACTGCTGCCCGTTCATCAACCAGACCCAGAAAGAAAGCTTAGATTATACACAAAGATTTATCCCTTAAATATTATTTAGTTATTATTAGCGATAGTATTTTGTAGCGGCAACATAAATACATCATTTCAACTGTCTAGCTACCGCGATTTTTGAGATACAGCCTGGTGACAGACAGACAGCGAAGTCTTAGTAATAGGGCCCCGTTTTTAACTTTAGGGTACGGAAACCTAAAAAAATATGGATGAACTGTGTGAAAGATGAAATGTGTAAAAAAGGTGCGAGTATGGAAGAGATGTATAATATGGACAATTGGAAGAGGATGACATATAGCGCCGATCCCAAATAATGGGAGCAGGGCAGAAAGATGATGATGAATACCAACATTATCAACAATTACCGTCCGCTATTAACGTAAGTAACTACGAGCAAGCACTTCAGTGTCAGACGTGCAACTGACAGCACAAACACATTAATTAAACTATTAGACGACTGAATAAACAGATACCTATTGTCTGTGAGATACAATTAGCAGATAGTTAACTACACTAGCAACTGTAATACTGTACAGTAGATTGAGTACTACATATACTTGTATATTTGTTAGTTAATTAGTTGTCGTAGTGATTTTGAGATATTTTTCAGATGTGTTGTAATTGGCTCGCTTTCCATAGTTCTCTGTTCATTCAAATTTGAAGTAGTAGAAATAAAGAAGAAGATAGAAAATTAATATATCAGCACAACACACAAGATAACACACATAAAAATAGGTATTTAGTTAAATGTACAAAACAATAAGACCCCTTGCATGTCCTGTCGAAAAAGTCACCACCTCAGCATAGGAAATCTAATCAAAGTCACCACACTATAACTAAATTTCGCAGAAATTCTCATACACACGCACACACACACACCACACACACACACTCACACACACACATACACGCAATATTTCTTTTCATTTATTTTTATATAAAAAAGGTACAACTGTGAAGCATCTCTCTAAATATAATTTTTTGCTAAATTAAATTAAATTATTTTATTGATACATATATTGTTAAAATATGTAATCATTTTTGTACGGTTAATTGGTGCGAGAGCCTTGGTACTCAAGACTGAAGTTAAATCATACATTGGGTACCAGTGTTCAACGATATTTTAGTACTAAATTAAAGCTTAGTGTCTACAAAATATGTATCTTATGTGTTATAAATAATTTTTAAATTTTGAATTTGAATAGGCGATACTTAGCGCTGCTTTTCAATTGGCAACTCGAGTAGTGACCCACGGACAAGGAATGTTACACATAAACAGTAGAGGTACCTTGTTTTTGGTAGAACTTACGTATTTAGCCACGAGGCTTTTGCTACTTCACCTGGCATAAAGGCGAGCAGAGCTCCAGCCTTAATAAATGGTATAAAAACGACCAACTAAGCAACCTGCGCAAGAGGGCGCCCCCTGTGGGGCTTGGACTTCGGCTCAGGCGGTCGCTGGCGATGGGATTTAGGGATTATGACTTTTAGGTACTCATAGGGCAAACCAAATAAATAAGTAGTAGCTAGTTAACTACTGTAATACGTAGCAATAGATTGGATATTATATAGTTGTGTATTTGGTACGTCAGTTGTCGAAGTGATTTTGAGACATTTTTGGATGTGTTATTGTGGCGGTGTGATAAGTTAAGTAGTTTGGCTGTAAGTCTCGGAGGTCGTGAGGGCGATCCCCACACTAACAAGTTATCTTTGTGTAAATTCTAAGATTTCTTTCCGGGTCTGGTTGACAGTGGGTCTACCCTCCGTGCCTCGTAAAGCACGTTAAGCCGTTGGCCCCGATTGTAATAACATCATCTATAATAATCGTATATAAAGGAACGGGCAGCAGCGCTTCCTTGTGTGGTACAACCTATTACTGCGGTCACCAACCCGCCTGCCAAGCGTGGCAACTATGGCAAAAACCTTTCCTCGGGAGGAGGCCAATGTTCAGCAGTGGACGTTATACGGGCTGATGATGATGAAATATGATATGCGAAAATCTAAAAGTGCACACGCCTCCTTTGATTGCTTACTTGTATTGAGAAGGTAAGGAGTATGTCCTCCAGATTTCTCTTTTCTATATACAGGGTGTCCCAAAAGATTACGTAGCTGGGAAGGGGGGTGATAGGGATGGTCACAAGGATCACCAGAAAAATATAAAAAATTCCCTCTGGGTGTTTAAAAAAATAAATGGCATTTTTTAAAAGACTAAAAATTTTACACCTTGTGCTATATGGCTGTATTTAAAAAAAATGGCTGTATTTAAAAAAAATGCTGTTATTTAATCTTCAATAACAACAAGGTCATCAACATCAACATCAAAAATAACAAGGTGTAAAATTTTTAGTTTTTAAAAAAATGCCATTTTTTTTTAAATACTCAGAGCGGATTTTATTTTTATTTTTCTAGTGACCATTGTGTCCACCCCTGTCACCCCCTTTCCTAGCTACTTAACCTTTTGGGACACCCTGTATAAAGGGTGTACAATATCTTTGAATCAGTCAGTAATTCATTCAGCCCGGTATTCCTTTACACAGAAACAAAAAAAAAACACAATGCATATTAAACTTTCGGTCCACATATTTCGTGTAAAGTTTTTAGAACAAGTGCGTTTTAATCGACTCGGTCTCAGTGCGAGACGCAAAGCCGATTCAAACGGAATACATAACGAACTAAGGCCTCATTTACGGAAACGCCTGGCGTCGCGCGGAGCATTGAACGGCGCGGCCACTGTGGCCAGTATCTGAATTTAACATAAAACCTTGTTTGTGCTTGTCTGCTTGGAAAAGTTACTCTGAGGCTAACCTCGACTTTGAAGCATTCTTCATTGGTGCTCCATTCCTATAGCCTTCGTCGATAAATGAAAACAACAATTTGTGTCCGTGGGAGGACGGCTAAGAATAAAATACTTCCTCCCCGCACGTTGGGAAAAAACGCGTGGCGTAAAAGTCGACAAAACCCAGCACGCTTGATGGTAGGATTTAATTATCCGCCTGGCTAGCAACCACCCTCACATGTAAGGCCTGCGCCAAACAGTTTTACTGTGTTTCGTAGTGAGTATGTGAGAGCCAGAGCCCGAAAGGGTGTCTACTTGAATTGCGTGTTCCATCTAGGACCCTGTCTGTGCTTACCATCAGGCAAGACTAGGGTCAAACGCAATCAAGAAAATAATAAAAAAAAAATAAAAAAAAATAAAAAAAAAACATATCGGACCAGAATTTCCTAAGATCAACGCGTTCTATCAAACAAACAAATACACTTTTCAGCTATATAAAATATATATGTTTAGAAAAAAAACGTTTCTCTATAAACGCACTGATACAACGCCATATGTTTGAATTTAGTGCGGACCGCGCCGCTTAACGCCACACACGTCACGCCGCGTCTCCATGAAAGTGGCCTAAGCGTCGCGCACTCACTCACCCATCACTATTGGATCAGCAAACAGACACATACATACCGTATTTCGCGTGATTTCCTGTTTAAATAATTTTGGGAATGTGCTATCGCGGTCACGCACTATACATTAAAATCCTTTGAACTGCGCAGTGTTTACGAGTGTGGTTATCTCTATGATTGCACAGTGGTCGGTGCAAGCGATTTACACTTATAGTCGGAATCCTGGATATGTCAGTAGACATTATGTTATTAACATTAAAATGTTAAACTGCGTGACTGTTGCTGATAAGGTGTAATTTCATCTGTCAAGAAATATTTTCGTTATAAATGTTTTACAGAGCATAACATCAGTTTATTTTATTTGATGTTTAACCTTATTAGCTACTAGCTGCGCCCCGCGTTATTACCAGCATAACTTTGCTCCAGTGGGTCGGAGCGTGATATTTTGTAGCCTATATGTCACCTCAGCTTACAAACTATCCACGTGCAAACTTTCAGCCAAATCCATTCTGTAGTTTTTACGTGAAAGAGTAACAAACATCCATCCTCCCATACTTACAAACTTTCGCGTTTATAATAATTAGTAGGATAAAATTGAATTCCTGTACCACAAAAGGAAAATTCGCAATCAAAATAAAGTGAAAAAATTGTGACACCCCTAAACAAAATAAGAAAATTGCTACTGAAAATTGTTCACTTACAAATTGTGTATTCAAATCATTCAAAACAACAAAACAAAATTAAGTCGAGTATTAACTTAAACAATGCAAACCACAAAAGCGCCACCAAAGCTACCCATAGATCCCATTATAATAAAATGTACAGAAAACTCCAAGTAAATTTAAATATTACTTACTTAATTGATTCTCTTCTGAAGTTCGTTAAAGCTGTAAATAATATAAAAGTGCGTCTATAGTAAAACAAAACCGAGTTTTGATTTTAAAGAGCGAAGCGATTTTTGCACTCAATTAGCTGCATGACTAGGAAAGTACCTCCTTAGTCATCATCATCATCAGCCCGTATAACGTCCACTGCCGAACATGGGCCTACTCCCGAGGGAGGCAGGCGGGTAAGTGACCGCAGTATTATGTTGTACCACACAAGGAAACGCTGCTGCCCGTTCCTTGATATGCGATTATTATAGATGATGTTATAACAATCGGGACCAACGGCTTAACGTGATTTTCGAGGCACGGAGAGTCCCTCAAACCCGGAGATAAATCTTTAGAATTTACACAAAGATTTCCTGCTCGGCGTGGGGATCAAACCCACGACCTCCGAGATTTAAAGCGAGCCAAATACCGCTACGCTACGGAGGTTGTCCTCCTTAGTAGAGGAATGGTAGATGGTATTCCTCCACCGAAAGGGAAGATCTTTGCCGGGCAAGGTGGTACGCACGGCGATCGCCAGCCATTTGCAAATTAAGAGCTTGTATATCTTAGAATTGGCGTGTAAACTTGTGTTGTGTGATACAGGTTAGTTAGGATGCTAGGGGCTAGATGGCGCTGTTCGTCTTCTTGTAGTTTGTGCGACTACTGTAGATATCGCTACCAGTACCTTTCAAAATATCATATCCAAAATATATTATTGACTAGCTGCGCCCCACGGTTTTACCCGCGTTACTCTGCTCCATTGGGTCGGAGCGTAACGTTTTGTAGCCTATATGTTAATCCAGCGTGTAACCTATCCCGGTGCAAAATTTTAGCCAATTCCGTTTAGTATTTTTGGCGTGAAAGAGTAACAAACATCCATCCGTCCATCCATACTTACAAACCTTCGCGTTTATTATGTTAGTAGGATTAATTTTGTGTTTCTGTGCGCGGAAGAGAAGAGCCGGCAGGATAGTGATGGCTAGTGCTTTTCATATCTACTATAGTTACTGGCACTAGCTGCCCATGTATTTGGATCTCAATGCCACTTATATCAGGCCAAATATAGTAAAAAAGAGGTAGATACGGCACCCGCGCTTGATAAATGGCTCCACAAAACTAAGCTAATTGGCACACTTGAACGTATATCTGTCTCGTTCTAGCACACGTACTTTCATGCTGTCCTGTTTACTCTTTAGGTACATACTTTGTCTTAACAAAACACGAGCATGGCTTATCTACCTCTTTTTATATATCATCATTGTATCAGGCGGATAGCGCTCACATGGCTCATTAGAATTTAAGCTGAAAAATTACTTAAAAAAAAAAATAAGCTAGTGGAGTGCAATATATTTACACTTGTCTCTCTACAAACGAGATTTATGACTATAGTAATAAATAAAGCTCAAATATTTGTTTGCTTAAACGCGCTAATTATCTCAGTAACTACTGGTCCGATTTGAAAAATTATTTCAGTATTAGATAGCCCATTTATCGAGGAAGGCTATAGGCTACATTTAATTATGAAGTTCTTAAGGGAAAGAGAACAATGCCGATTAAACCGCGTACGGGAAGCTAGAATGTATCATTTTACATGGATATTTGCTTTGGGCTTGTTGTATTTATACACCACTCAGCTCCGCTCAGCTCCGCTCCGCTCAGCTTCAACAACAAAACGACTCTTTTTGTCAATTGATGTAGCGACTCTGTAATTGAAAATTTAATATTCAGTTGTATTTTTACGTCTGTATTTATAATGTTGAGATACTTACTTTGGTATTGAAATGTACATTATTTATTACCCTGTCTGTACTTCTTTAAGTTCTTATAACATCGGTGGCTTACGAGATATAAATCTCCGTGAAAAAGACAACGCTCTCTATAGAACTTTCTAAATCTCTAACTCTTTTAAATCTTGTTTACGGAGTTCTGTCGTATCAGATTTTTTCAGTCTACCAGTATTCTTATTAACCTCCCGTCCTAAGCTAAAATGCTTGTGTTACGTACGAGTGGGTTCACGTCAATAATGCAATGGGTGGGGATCGAACCGGCGACCATTGGGCTACGGCCGCTTAAATAAAAAAAAGTATATAATTACTTATACTAATTATATGATGTCATACTAAATTATTTTATTTAATATTTTGCATGATATAATACTTTAACTATAATATTTCATAATCTATATATATACATACTAATATATAACCTTGAAGAGATTATTTGCTTCAACGCGCTAATCTCAGGAATTACTGGTCAAATTTAAAAAAAACTATTCAGTGGTAAATAGCCCATATATCAGGGAAATTATATAATTATTAAATAAAATTTTAACTGATTTTCTGGAGAAAGAAGGATTCTATATGATGAATTCTTTCTTCCAGAAGCCGCCTCACAGGAAATGGACCTAGCTGAGTCCCAATGGTTCCACGAGAAATGAGATCGACTTCATCATGACCGACAAGAAACGGATTTTCAATGATGTCTCTGTGATTCACAGGGTGAAAACCGGTAGTGATCATTTAATAGTACGAGGCACATTGAATATAAACTTTAAACTTGAACGGTCCCTTTTGATGAAGTCTACGCTCCGACCTACTCGCGCCCAGATCGATAACCCCGAGATCTTTCAACTCGAGCTCTCAAATCGATTCGATTGTCTAGATGAAGACGCATCAGTGGACGAGATCAACAACAGGCTCGTAGAGACTGTCCATACGGTAGGGTCTCAATTCTTCAAGGCTCGCCGTACCAGTAGAACTCAGAAACTTTCTGAAGACACCCTTATCCTAATGGTTGAACGACGCTTGCTAGGAATGCAATCTCCCGATGATGCTGAGTCACAAAGGCAGCTTAATAGACGAATTAAAAAATCCTTGCGACACGATGTTCGTAGTTTTAATACTTCACGTATTAAAGATACGATAGAGCGTAACCAGGGCTCCAAAGTGTTTGCAAGAGATATGTCTATTGGGCAAAGCCAGATGACAAAGCTGAAGAGGGATGATGGCAGTCTTGCGTCGACAAAAGCGGAAGTGTTAAGGGAAGTCCAAAAGTTCTACGGGCAGCTCTACGCTTCAGTCACCAAGCCTGTTTTCAGTGCGGCTATAGACCCAAGAGCCAAACTGACCCGACACTATACCGAGGATATCCTGGACATCAGCCTGTACGAGATAAGCATGGCCCTGAAACAGCTAAAGAACAACAAGGCGCCGGGTGAGGACGGAATCACATCAGAGCTCCTGAAAGCGGGTGGATCACCGGTACTTAAAGTCCTTCAGAAGCTCTTCAATTCCACTTTGCTCGGAGGCACCACGCCTAAAGCATGGAATAAAAGCGAGGTGGTGTTGTTCTTTAAGAAAGGGGATAACACCTTACTAAAGAACTACAGGCCCATCTCGCTTTTGAGCCATGTCTATAAGCTGTTCTCCAGGGTTATTGCGAATCGTCTCGAACGAAGGCTTGATGACTTTCAGCCTCCCGAACAAGCCGGGTTTCGAAAAGGTTATAGTACCGTAGACCACATACATACGCTGCGGCAAGTAATACAGAAGACCGAAGAGTATAACTTGCCTCTCTGTTTAGCGTTTGTGGACTACGAGAAAGCCTTTGATTCGGTCGAAACATGGGCCGTACTTGAGTCTCTCCAGCGATGCCGTATTGACTATCGGTATATCGAAGTGCTGAAATGTTTGTATAGAAACGCCACTATGTCGGTCCGAGTACAAGAACAGTGTACGAAGGCAATTCCACTAAAAAGGGGCGTAAGACAGGGAGACGTTATTTCTCCGAAACTTTTTACGACCACTTTGGAAGACACCTTCAAACTTCTGAATTGGAAAGGACTAGGCATCAACATCAACGGTGAATACATCACTCACCTTCGATTCGCTGATAATATCGTGGTCATGGCAAAGTCGATGGAAGAACTCAGTACAATGCTCGAAGACCTCAACCGAGTCTCCCAGCGGGTAGGTCTTAAAATGAACATGGACAAGACAAAAATCATGTCTAATGTCCATGTTGTGCCTACCCCTATTATGGTTGAGAATACGGTTCTTGAAGTTGTTGACGCGTATGTATACCTAGGACAAACAGTCCAATTAGGTAGGTCCAACTTCGAGAAGGAGGTCAATCGCCGAATCCAACTCGGATGGGCAGCGTTCGGGAAACTTCGCAACGTTTTTTCCTCTAAAATACCTCAGTGCCTGAAGACGAAAGTCTTTAACCAGTGTGTGTTGCCAGTGATGACCTATGGATCTGAAACATGGTCCTTCACTATAGGCCGTATGAACAGGCTCAGAATCGCTCAACGAGCTATGGAGAGGGCTATGCTCGGGGTTTCTCTACGAGATCAAATCAGAAATGAGGAGATACGTAGAAGAACGCGGGTTACCGACATAGCCCAACGGATTAGTTCGTTGAAGTGGCAATGGGCAGGCCATATAGCACGGAGAACAGATGGCCGTTGGGGCCGAAAAGTTCTCGAATGGAGACCGCGGATCGGAAAGCGTAGCGTAGGACGTCCACCTACTAGATGGACGGATGATCTGGTTAAGGCCGCGGGATCACGGTGGATGCAGGCCGCTTCTAACCGTAACAACTGGAGATCTATGAGGGAGGCCTATGTCCAGCAGTGGACGTCCTACGGCTGAAATGATGATGATGATGATGATGAAATAAAATTACGACAACCTCGGAGGTAGTGGGTTCGATCCCCACGCCGGACAAGAAATCTTTGTGTATTTTCTAAGATTTCTTTGCGGGTCTGGTTGGTTGAGGGACTACCCTCCGTGCCTCGGAAAGCACGTTAAGCCGTTGGTCCCGATTGTTATAACATCATCTATAATAATCGTATATCAAGGAACGGGCAGCAGCGTTTCCTTGTGTGGTACATCATATTACTGCGGTCACCAACCCGTCTGCCAAGCGTGGTGACTATGGCAAATACCCTCCCTTGGGAGGAGGCCCATGTTCAGCAGTGGACGTTATACGGGCTGATGATGATGATGATGAATTTCAATTATGATGTTCTCTTGGAAACGAGAGTAACTCGTTTGAAACCGCGGCGCGGAAACTAGTAATAAAATTAGAGTTACTGTAGAGTGTCTGCCTGCCAGCTCTTCGTAATAAATCCCCAAAAAATCATTTTATATGCAAAGTGATTCGCGACTGGACAAGTAGGTTTAGAGCAAAATGTAGATTTGACAATACGAATCTTTTTGTTTTTCAAGAAACGACAACTCTCGCTTCAGCGACATAAATTTATGTCACGTAGGACTTTTCAAACACATAACTCAAGTTCACAAAGCTTCCAGAATCGTAACAATCCATTGTTCATACAAATAGGTGTCCGTTGTCGGAATCGAATTCGGGGCATTAAATCACGTTGACAACTACTATTGCACTGAGCCAGCATTGCTGTCATCTCGATAGTTGTCTGTTTTCACATTTACTACTATTGTTGGTCAACCTAATGCTGATTTTCCACCAGAGGGGCGAGACGAGACGATGCGAGGAGAGAATTGAAATTTGTATGGAAAATTTTCAATTTTTGCCTCTCCCAGCGCACCTTTTGTGGAAACAGTGTGGCGAGACGAGACGAAGCGAGGCGTGAATTGAAATATTTGTTTGTGTAAAAATGAACCGTATTGCTTCCGATATAGAGTATAAATTAACTTTGCAACAGAAACACGCTTCTCGCGAGAGGCTTATTGTTGTTCATTGCTACTTATACCTGAGAACACCGTCATGTCTACTACCGTGTAGCGATGGCAATTTTTAGTGGAAAAGGGTCAGTGCAATTTCAATTCTCTTCTCGTCTCGTCTCTTCTCGCCATTCTGGTGGAAAATCAGCATAATAAATACGAAATTGAAAATCCTAACTAATATTATACAGCCGTAAGTTTGTATTTATGGATGCATGGATGTTTGTTACTCTTTCACGCAAAAACTAACGAACGGATTTGGCTGAAAGTTTGCACGGAGATAGTTTATAAACTGGATTAATATATAGGCTACAAAATATCACGATCTGACCCACTGGAGCATAGTGACAAGGGTAAAACCGCGGGGTGCAGCTAGTTAAATATAATTAAACTAGTTTTCCGTTCGCTTAAGAATTTCATAATAAAAAATAGCTTCTAGCTTTAACCCGCGGCTTCACTCGCATTGAAGCCAATGTCTTTGTTACGAATTATTAATACCTACCTACAAGAATGTGTGTACAAAGTTTTTTTCTATTGGTTCAGTAGTATTTGCGTGAAAGCGTAACAAACAAACTTAAATTTAAATTACATTGATAATATTAAGAAGGGATAGCCTTTTTCGTAGATAGTCTATCTAACACTATAAGATTTTGTCAAATCGGTCAAATAGTTCCTGAGTTTAACGCATTCAAACAAACTCTTCAGCTTTGTATGGCATGGCATCTGGGATAAATCTTCCGGCTTAAAATATCTTTCCATGGATGTCATAAGATGCGACTAAGGGACATACAGCTGATAGACAGGCAGCAGCATCAATCAGCTCTAGGATACACCAATCCATCTGCCAAGCTTGGTCATTATGGCAATATCCTCAACGACACTGGCTTGCCAAAGGTCTGTTAAGAGGAGGACCATTTTCAGCCGTGGACGTATATCCCTGATATCCCTTTAGTCACATTCACCCCATTATCGGAACGACAAAGATAATCTGTTTCATATTACCCTCGACGTAAGTTCGTATCGCCATCATTAAAGTAATGTTTTACGTTTTAACAATATGGAAAAAAGTACCGTAATCTATAAAGCTTATAGGTTATATATAAGCTAATCGTAATCTATATCTACTTAATATTATAACGCTAAAGTGTTTGTCTGTTTATTTTCCAGTTTAAACACAGTTTATCTTAAGAACTACCGGTTTAATTTGAAAAATTCGTTCATCATTAAAAAGATAACCTGGATATTCTTCCTCCAGTAACGGGAGTTACGTTAAAGCTAGACTTAGTGTTTCGTTGGTACTAATAACTTCACTGATTTACTTACACATTGAGTATTACTTTATTTTTCGATCTCCTCCTATAAAGTTTCTGATTAAATTCGATACCTAATAATAACGTTTACTTTTTTGCAATAAAAATAAAATCATACCTGATATATTCCTGATATCACCTTAGTCACATTCACCCCATTATCGGAACATCGTACACGAAACTAAGTTAAAACCTACAATAGCATTATCGGGAGCGGCGTTGAGAGCGACGGCTCGAAAACGATAATCTGTTTCATATTACCCCCGACGTACGCTCGTATCCCTATCTTTACTGTAATGTTCTACGTTCCAACAATATGGAAGAAGCTTCTTTGTTAGAATGTTGTTAGAAATTACAACAGTTTTTTAGTCTGAGTGTATGACTTTAATGTAATGTTTTTTTAAGTTCTTTGTTTATTTCTTGTTTTATCAGACGATTCACAGACTATGGAATTATGTCTTTGTTATAACGTACCCCACGACACAGGGATTCAGTGTCGCAGGGTACTTTACAAACATATAAATCACGGACACAAAGTAGACCCAGACTCAAAACAAGGACAGTTGCACAAAACCCCCTAAAATACTTAAAGTTATAATCCCTCATCTCATTTGATTTGATTTGATTTGAGAACCGCGATAGCTAGACAGTTGAAATTTTCACAGATGATGTATTTCTATTGCCGCCATAACAACAAATACTAAAAATTATTTAAAATTGATATTTAAGGGGGGCTCCCATGTAACAACATTTTTTTTTTGCCCTTTTATTTTTGCTCGATATCAATAACGGCTATAGGTAGACGCTTGAAAATGGTACGGAAACCTTCGTGCGCGAGTCCGACTCGCACTTGACCAGTTTTTATACTTAGCCACGAGGCTTTTGCCACTTTACCGAACATAAAGGCGAGCAGGGCTCCAACCTATTACTTCATTATTTTTTTTACTTCGAAATATTATGAATATAAGTGGTGATTGGAGTAAGATGGTAAGTTATTATACCCATTCATCAGTTTAGTCGCTTTTACGATACCCATGTGAAAATATCGGTGGTCTTTTCTAAGCCAGAAACCATTAAGTTCCCATTAATCAAAACATACTTTTTGTCGCAAAATATTTTTTGTATCCTATGTAAGTAATGAACATAAGACAGGCTTCTATTCCCTACCTATATTTTAGCTGTCAACCTCCGTAGCGTAGCGGTATTTGGCTCGCTTTAAATCTCGAAAGTCGTAGTTTCGATCCCCACTCCGGACAGGAAATCTTTGTGTAAATTCTGAGTTTTCTTTCCGGGTCTGGTTGGTTGAGGGACTATCCTCCGTGCGTCGGAAAGCACGTTAAGCCGTTGGTCCCGATTATTATAATATAATCTATAATAATCGTTTATCAAGGAACGGGCAGCAGCGTTTCCTTGTGTTGTTCAACATAATATTGCGGTCACCAACCCGCCTGCCAAGCGTGGTGACTATAGCAAATACCCTCCCTCGGGAGGAAGCTCATGTTCAGCAGTGGGCGTTATGATGATGTGTACAACATAATACTGCGGTCACCAACCCGCCTGCCAAGCGTGGTGACTATGGCAAATACCCTCCCTCGGGAGGAGGCTCATGTTCAGCAGTGGAATTTATACGGGCTGATGATAATGATGATGATATTAACTCTTTTCTTTAGGGGTTTTTTTTAGCCTAGTACAAATCATAGTCTCAAAGTGTTTTACCAAATTTAAGCATTTGCGTGTACAACTAAAGGAATTAACTGTTTCTAAGCATTACAATTATGTTGATATAATTTTCTTGAATCACAGAATATATATTCCACCAGAAAGAAAGCGTCATAAAGTGTACTTTTCTGTACTATTTTAAAGCACGTACCAAGTAACATTAAATGTTTGTCATTGTAACAGAACGAATATAAAAAGACACGCAAATTTTTCAGTAGAAACGTGATCACGTGAATCATGCTTCATATTTCACCTTATTCTGTCTTGCCATAACTGGCAACCCTCTCTTCCAAACCGTGTACCTAATGGTAGTAGGTATACAAATAACTTAGGAGTTCAGATAACACTGCTGTCAGTTATACCAAATGGTCCCGATTGTTATAAAGCAATCGGGACCAACGGTTTAACTTGCTTTCCGAGGCACTGAGGGTAATCCCTCAACTAACATGACCCGGAAAGAAATCTTAGAATTTACACAAAGATTTTCTGTCCGGCATGGGGAACGAACCCACGACCTCCGAGATTTAAAGCGAGCCCAATACCGTTACTCTACGGAGGTTGTCATAATTATCACAAAGCATTAAAAAATAGGTCGCTTACTTAATATAACGAGTGATTTGTTTGATCAAGACAACACGGTGTGGTTCATACCTGTGTGTGAACTATAGAGTTTGCATGACAATGCATCAGTAAAACACTAAACTGGAATCAGACATAAGTGCCAGTACCAGAGAACAGTTTCAAAACAGAATTGACATTTTGTAATTCAGGAAATGCATGAATCCGCTAGAAATTTGCATATATCATATATATATTTACATTTGTATCAAATAATAATAAATATAGTTTGATTCATATGCTTCATTGTTTTTTTTTTCAGAATTCTGGTAACATTGATAATAAAAGTAAAATAAAAAACTTATACAGTATTAAATTAGCATCGTTTAGTTGTATTCACCTACAACTTTGTATTAGATCATACATTAAATTGTTTAGTCTTGCATTGCAATTTACTATTTTTTTTTTTGTTACTAGGCGATTTTATTGTTCGTTCGAAACTTTCTTTCTTTAATGTATCTACCCTGTAACCCCGTAGTGCTTATAAGCCAAGGAAAATAGGTCAACGTCGATGGTAGTGATCGGTCACGACATATTCACACGCACGGCCTGTTGTGAAGGGAAAGTAATCTTGAAATATAAATTATACGCCACAATGAATCCAAAAAAGTTTGCTCCTTAAACCCGTTTCAACTTGCGATTGAACATTCTTTAAATCAACATACGATGCTTATAAGTTGCAGAGACTGAAGACCAGAAGTATTTAAACTTCATTTCAACGTTCCGTTTATGTCCACGGCTGAACATGGGCCTTAATACACCTTGGGAAACCAGGGTCGTTGAGGGGTTGCCATAATCATCATGCTTCAGCCGGCGGATTGGTCATCGCAGGAAGCTTGAGCTGATAGTTGCTGCAGCCCATCAATCACATGTCCTTTACGAAACCTTTGAAAAGACGTGGTCTATCTTAAAAATCTTCATACCGTATTAATGGTATTAAATTAATAGACCTCAATTTTTGAATTGCACACTATCTACGTGATTTACCTAATCAATTCCACTATTAAACTTTGAAGCCCAAGCCAAGTAGCCCAATGGCTAGGGCGTCAGACTTGTGATCTTGAGGTCACCGCGCCGGTTCGAACCCCACCCATTGCACTACCGACGTGAACACACTCGTAACACAAGCATTTTAGCTTAACACGAGGGATTAACAAGAATACTAGACTGCAAAACTCTGCTAGTAATCTTTAAAAAAAATGCCTTTAAACAAATAGAAAAATCATTTTTTAAAACTTTAAAACAAAAACAAATATATCTACAGCTATCCAATTTCCCAGATTTCTACATTTCAAATATTAGTAGGATTTGCCTAAAGTAAGGAAGTGAATGAAATTGTATTGTTTCAGTAAAATAACGAAGTCAAAGAAAAGGCCGATTGTTTCAAGGTAAAAATAAGGAAATGTTTTCCGAAATTGGTTCCGAATTGGCTGCAAGCAGGATGAGGTCCACAAATGTAGTTACCTATCTTTAATGGACCTTATATTTTGCCTGTTGGAAATGATGGGTTTTGTATATCTTCTCGCGCGCAGTTTTACTCGCGTTGCTCCCATTCCCGCAAGAACTTCAAACAACTTCTAACCATTCAATATCCTACTTAATATTATAAACGCGAAAGGTTGGATGGATAGACGTTTGTTACTCTTTGACGTAAAAACTACTTAACGGAATTGGCTGAAATTTTGCACCGATATAGGTTATACGCTGGATTAACATATAGGCTACAAAAAATCACGCTCCGACCCACTGGAGCGGAGTAACGCGGGTAAAACCGCGGGGCGCAGCTAGTAGCCTATATAGCACTGGATTTAAACTATAATACAAGGGTAAAGCATTCCAAAAAAAGTATTTTTGATAATTAATAGAATCAGGCGTTACTTTGCGGAAATCTATATTAATATAATTTAAAAAGACCAAATATCTAGTGTTAATTCCGCAAAAAAATGTTTCTATATGCTGTAATGCTATTATTGCACCGCCCTCCCGCTCGCAAAAATCGGGCACATGCAGGAAGGAGAAATAAAACGTGCAACAATTCAATCACCAGCCGAAGACCCAACACGTGTTTTGCTCCTCCACGGAGCATCATCAGAATGATCTTCAGTCAAGATCACCCCAATATAATACCCTATATAGGTGATGTCACTCTGATGATGCTCCTACAGCATATATACACATTTTTAGCGGAATTAACACTAGATATTTTGTTTTTTTTAATTAAAAAGTAGGTTTATCAAACACAAAAAAAATTGACACGATAAAATATTTAACAATCCAATAGACTTTCTATTAAATGACGGTAGACGATCGTTTCTATTCAATTTCACTAAGCAGAATTGAGCCCCTATTATATCAGAAAACAAAAAAGCTTTACGTTTCAATTAAATTTGATAAAAGATACGATGGCGCACAATTTAAAAAAAAATGTACAAGCTTTTATCTGCTTTTATTATTTTTCGATGTTTTCTATCTTTGATTACTTGTTATCAAAAAGTGTACCTATGTTAAGTGATAAGTTAATTTAGGTTAAGTGGGTTTTACGTTATTTAGTTTTATCTATCCTATGAAGGTAGTAAGAGGTGACTAATGGATATGTTTCAGTGAAAACTTATAATCGGTCAAAACCACTTTTGACTGCTTTAATTAATAATTTGTGTGGTATTTGGATCTGAATTAGTATGGATTTGGATTCCAGCCTTACCTAACCTAACCTACAGAAGTTGGAATCCTGGTGTTTTTTAACATTCGACCAAAAATAAGAGCATCTCGTTTCTGGAATTTTTCGGAGCCAATATGGACCCGTCACTACATTTGCCTGATTTTTGCAGTTAAAAGTGGTTTTGACCGATTATAAGTTTTTACTGTAACAGATACACAGCTTATGAATGGATAGTAGCGTCTATCAGCTCGAGGTAAGTTACCATCTTACTGCGATCACCAATCCGCCTGCCAAGCGTGGTGATTATGGCAATAGACCTTAACGACGGCCTTGCCAAGGTCTGTTAAGAGGAGGCCCATGTTCAGCAGTGGACGTAAGTGGACTGTTGAAGTGAATTCAATTTTAATGTAGTACCAACTTCCCATGCGCGGTTTCACCCGCGTTACTCCCGTTCCCGTGGGAACATTATAATTAAATATAGCTTACGTCATCCAGGGATAGCGTAGCTTTCCAACGGTGAATTTTGCTAATCGGTATAGTGGTTTCGGAGCATATTCAACACAAACAAACAAACAATCAAATCTTTCCTCCTTATAATATTAGTATAGACTAACTATTGCCCGTGACTTCTTCCGCGTACACATCATATTTCATAATAAACTTTGAACCTCCGGCTTAGGTAACCTTAGCCCTTTAAGGGATTGAAATGTTTATTCAGTCGTACATACTAATATATACAGCTGCTGAGGAGTTTGTTTGTTTGAACGCGCTAATCACATTAATCACTGATCCGATTTGAGAAATTCTGTCAGTGTTAGATACCCACCTCTATTTATCGAGGACCGCTATATGCTAATCTATGTCTATTATAAAGAGGAAATATTTGTTTTTTTGTGTGTATGTTTGTAATGAATAAACTCAAAAACTACTGTGCCGATTTCAAAAATACTTTCACCATTGGGAAGCTACATTCACCTTGAGTGACATAGGCTATATTTAATTATGAAGTTCCCACGGAAACGGGAGTAACGCGGGTGAAACCACGCGCGGGATGCTAGTTTAAGTATAAAAAGCCTACAAGAACCAAAGTTTCGCGGGTAAAACCGCGTCCAAAAGCTAGTAGAAACATAAAATATGTATTTTACAGCATTTTACTAAATACACGTGACACTATCTACTATTCATGGATGGTTTATATTTTGAAAGCACCTTACATATTAAAGGTTAACCAAGTAGATTACTCGATAAATCTTCTAAAGGTCGGAGGAAATAGAATAGCTAATAAGATATCGGCGTATATATCACTAGGTCCTTTAGTTAATCAATCTTCGGTACAGAATTAATAAAGTTGGTTTTTCTTATACTTTAATACTAGCTTCCTACGCGCGGTTCCACTCGCGTTACTCCAGAGTTCCCGTGGAAGAATTCATAATTGATTTTTTTATTTTGGTTCCATCCTCGATAAATTGACCTGCAGCGGCCAACATGTGTTCTAAGCCTGTTCATCGTTTTTCATATTGGCCACGGAAGAAAGTTCTTCTGCAGGCTCAATGTAATTTGGAGGAGGAGAGAACTTTGCGGACCACAGTTTTAGTCGAGCGTTTCCTAGGTTCATCATCATCATCATCAACAGCCCGTTTACATCCACTGCTGAACATGGGCCTCTTCTTAACAGACCTTAGCAAGCGAGGATCGTAAAGGGATATTGCCATAACCACCACGCTTGGCAGACGGATTGGTGATCGCAGTAAGATGTAAACCTTGAGCTAATAGATGCTTCTGCCCGTCCATCAGCCATAAGTCCCTTAGTCGCCTTTTACGACACCCATGGGAGGACATGGGGTGGTCTATTCTAAGCTGGAAACCACACGGCAAACGGTTTCCTAGGTTAACTACGATTAATACGCTATGTAGCTCTGTAAGCAAAAGGGGCAATACCTAGATGCAGGTTTGAATCCTGCTGCTGGTCTAAATTAATAATCTCAATTTTGGAAATTATGTTTTTTTCCGTCAGTTAAAAAGAAAACCGGACTGCAAAAAAATATTGTTGTGGGTTCGATCCCCACGCCGCACAGAAAATCTTTGTAAAATTCTTAGATTTCTTTTCAGGTCTCGTTGGTTGAGGGACTACCCTCCGTGCCTCGGAAAGCACGTTAAGCCGTTGGTCCCGATTGTTATAACATCATCTATAATAATCGTATATCAAGGAACGGACAGCGTTTCCTTGTGTGGTACAACATAATACTGCGGTCACCACCCCGCCTGCCAAGCGTGGTGACTATGGCAAATACCCTCCCCCTGGAGGAGGCCCATGTTCAGCAGTGAACGTTATACAGGCTGATGATGTCAGTGGATGTTATAGAGGTTGTATTTAAACAGTAGGTTTAGATCACAAATAATGTAGATTTCTATTGGTAAAAGAATTTCCAAATTCGGTTCAGTAGATCTTGAGATTACCTCCTACAACGTCACAAACTTTACATCTTTATAATATTAGTATAGATAGACATTATATATTATTATGTATATCGTTGGTGATACTGCAGTTCCGCTTAAGTGACACCTTATAAGCAACTGTCAGTTATACATAGTTATATATACTATACATAGCCACATAAATATGTTATAGTTCTAAATTCCCTTCAATATTTGCTGGTAGCTTATTAAACACCTGAACAAAAGCACTTTATTACTCGCTTGAGTGTGATTAAAGCCCATTGAAGAGCTCTTTCTGAAGCGGTCTCGATGTTGTTCAAAGATTATAAATGATTTACTTCAATAGATAAGGCTTGTAGACTTTTCTTTGAGATTTTAAAGATAATCTTGAGATGAAAAGGAAGGCTTTTTGTGTTCAGTTTGAGGATTATCTTCTGTAACATGGTTATTTTTAAGATTTTTTTGAGACCGACTGCGCCAAAAAACTCCCACCGTTCTATTTTAATTCAGTAATATTAATGTAAGGTCTTGTCCCATTGATATTTTTAATCTGATGATTTAAAACTTTGGCCATTACGTCAGTAATCCATCAAAAAAAATTAAAAACAACCTCATTCATGTTTAAGTACAAAGACTATTGAAAATCACCGTAGCTTTGGTCCAGACAAAACGAAAATTTCTTAATTGCATATTTCTAGCCAGATCTGGTTGGTATAGGGAATATGCTCTGTTCCTCGAAAAGGATCTTAAGTTATTGTTCCCAGTTGTCGTAACATCATCTATGACAACTATTTAACACTTATGGTATCCCATAACAGTAGAGAGTGAAATAGAATCTATTAAAAAATCCTCCTAAAAAAATAACTGTCACTTTGGGGTTCTTTTATCGCATATTTATTCCTTACTAGTATTATAAACGCGAAAGTTCGTGAGTATGGATGGATGGATGGATGGATGTTTGTTACTGTTTCGCGCAAAAAATACTGAATAGATCTGGCTGGAACTTTGCAAGGGGATAGTAAATAAGCTCGATTAACGTATAGGCTACAAAAAATTACGCTTCGACCCACTGGAGCTGAGTAACGCGGGTAAAACCGCGGGGCGTAGCTACTTGAAATATATAACTGGGAGTTTTTGCTAAATACAGGTATTAAAATAACTTTCATAATATACGATAATCTTTTTCTTGAAAAATATTATTCACATTGGAGATTTTCAATTTGCAAAAATATTATATTCTAATCGAATAAACATACAAATCTCTTAACTACTTAAAACTGAACAGATTATTTTATGAACATTAACAAAGAAATGTTCATTAAAATCAACGCAACAGCACACTAATTCGGCATTAGTTCAAACAGAAAGCAGATATGATCAAAGGACCACCTGGGGCTAACGCAAATGTAAGGATTTAGGTTACAAAATACAAACAACTTAACTGGCTATGTTAATTAGAATTTTTTTTTTTTAAGTATTACTGTCAGAATTTTGTTACCTACTAAAATATGCACTCAATGGGTGCCTGAGAATGGACGACGCCGCCGAGGCCAGCCCAAAAAGATGTGGCAGGACGATCTAGAAGCGTACCTTGGTGGCTGGTCCGAAGTGGCACTAGAAAAGAGCACTTGGAAAGATATGGAGGAGGCCTTTGCCCAGCAAAAAAAAGCTAGTATGCGTGTTACCTCGTATTAAGATAAAATGCTTGTGTTAAGAGTGGGTTCACGTCGGTAGTGCAATGGGTGGAGATCGAACTGGCGACCACATGATCGCAGGTCCGACGTCCTACACATTGAGCTACGGCCACTCGGAAGTTATAAATACATAGTAATTTAATTTTAGACTGTGTATGTTTAGTTTATTGTTTATTCTTGTAAATCATATAGAAATATGGTAGAAAAAGTAAAGCGCTATAATTTCACAAATTGCGTCATTATCAATGGGTATCTTTTAAGAGGGCGTTGAAATGAAACAAATTTGGAAGGTCTGAGGTAAAGTATTTCATTAAGAAAGTTTTTCTATACCATAAAAATTCAATAAAAACATTTAGTTGACCTCCCTCTTAAATGTCTTTTCGTAAAGGATTTTACTTTAAAGTGGAAAGAAAATTAATAACTATAATTATGTGAAGCAACATATAAAAAAATGCTCCAAGCAATAAGTCTTTTTTAATATATAAAGAGATTCAAGAGGAAGGTTTATATTATGTATGATACATCAGCATTGCACCCGTGCGAAACCGGGGCGTGTCGCTAGTCAACTATAAAATAAAAGTCAAAAAATGACTATTTATATTTTTCTTTTGAGCTACAGTTAAGCAGTTTGCCAGTAATTGTATAAACTAAACATATTCACGTCGAGAGGGAAGCCTCGGGCTAAAAGTACCTGTTAACTACAGAAGGATATGTTATGTCCGTATAACTTTATGTTAGCATATATAACATATTTATTTACCTTTTACTAAGTTTATGTGTGTTGAAACAGTTACTAATAATAAGGTAGAGCATGATGAGATAACTAGCTGCGTCCCGCGGTTTTACGCTCGTTACTCTGCTCCAGTGGGTCGGAGCGTGATAATTTGTAGCCTATGTGTTTATCGACCTTATTAACTATCTCCGTGCAAAGTTTCAGTCACATCCATTCAGGAGTTTTTGCGTGAAAGAGTAACAAACATCCATCCATCCATACTTACAAACTTGTGCGTTTATAATATGAGTAGGATTTCTTAATAAATATTATAAGAAGAGGAAGGATTTGAGTGTTTGTTTGTTTGCATTAAATAGGCTCCCTTATTACTAGACCAACTAAAAAACATATTTCATTATTAGAAAGCTACTTGATTCAGGATTAACGTATTCATAATAAAATTCCAACTAAAACGAATTGTGCTTCGTATTTTTGTCAAGCCTTAAAATTCCAGCCTATGTATTCCAGTTATACAAATGATTGTGAACGAAATCTGAATTCGTAGACAAGAAATCAATCAATCGTGTATTTTTAATACCAGTTCACAAGTTGGCGAGCCTTTCAGCGCAGCGGAGCGAAACGTTTGTGAGTTGTAGGACTTTTGATCAGCGCCATCTATTGAGGCGCTCTCAAACTAAAATTACTTACAACTTATACTGCTAATACGTTTTATTTACATATTTGGGTAACTATTTGATTGATATATTGAGTAAATTATTTGTTTGGGCATGAGAAATAGAAATAGGCAGAAAAACATAGACCATAGGCCTCCCTTTTTTGCGCCAATACCTACTTGCTTCATACTTGGTCCTCCACCTTCCATCCCAGCTACCCATTTCTTACCTACTCTATTCGCGAAACCATTTTTGAAAAATAATCTATACTAATATTATAAATAGGAAAGATTTGATTGTTTCTTTATTTCTTTGTTTTATTGTATTGAATAGGCTACGAAACTACTTGACCGACTTGAAAAACTTGACTTCGTTCACCGTTGTGAAGTTACACTATCCCCGGATGACATAGGCTATATTATATTTCATTAGGACGTTCTTACGGGAACGTGAGATACGCGGGTGAAACTATTAATTAAAAAAAATATCAGTGCGCTTACTGATTAAAAACGAACATCCTTAATTTTGACCTCAAAGATGTAAACCACTGTACCTGTGCTATCTATATTACAATATTTTTTTAAATAGCTTATTATTAATATTTTAAGAAGCCCTGTATAAAAAAGAAAGGTTATCGTCAATGTAGCCTTGTTGATTAAAAAGCAAACTCGTTTAACGTCAAAATTGTTTCCTCTAGAAACCAAATTTAAGCTGATACCTCAATTTAAAGGCAATGATGCTCATACATTTTGTTGTCTCCCGGCACCGAAATTTCAATATACCCTTGACGGCTGCCTCACAAAATGAAACCGCATGCTATCAATACCCTGAACATATACCTGTATACTAAAACGAAGTCTCTAAGGCTATGCAAATTTCCTGGACGTGGAAACTGAATTAAATTGTCGTGCAGTTTGTATACGGAGCTTACAGATTAGCTATTGAAGAGATTAGTGGTTTAAAGTCGGTAGGCAACTCAGATAACGATATAACTATGAGAAAAATGTCTTCACTTCTCAGTGCTTACTATGCATGCATAAAATATTTGACATAATATGTAAATTTATTAAGTAATGTTGTTTCAAAAATACAGTAACAATGATATGGGAAATGAGTTATACCAACCCTTTATGCGCAGGCGGTGGGATATGTTGGACTCGCCTTCTTCATAGCGTGGTATGCTAAACTCATACCACGAGGAGAGGACCCTACACCACCCAAACCCCCCGGACACTCCTTCGATCCGCCGTTGGCGGGGGCCGGGTAAGTAATCCGACCCCCCGGAGGTATACTAACCCTACAGTAATAAAGACATTGTTATCGAAGTAATAGTCATATCATTACGTGATACGTAGGGGGCTTTGGAAAGATATCACACCGAAAAAATGGTGGGAAGCTGTTGCAAGTGCATATAACGTAATGTATCATAAGAATTATAAGTACAAGTCCAACCATACTTTACCATAAGAGAAACAAACACGTCTTCAATACCCCGTTTACGTCCACTGCTGAACATGGGCCTCCTTTTAACAGACCTTGGCTAGTCATTGAGGAATATTACCACAATGACCGCGCAGGGCACCGTTTATTGACAAGCGGATTGGTGATTGCAGTAAGATGGTAACTAACCCTTAAGCTGATAGACCCTGCTGCCCATCCATAATAATATTTGTGTATCTCTAACAACACCCATGAAAAGATTATTATTGGTCAGAAAGTCTATCCTAAACCGTAAACCACACGGAATACAAACTTTTATCTCGTTGTCTATTCTCTAACACGAAATAAAAGGAATAAATTATAATTATGCTATGATTGATATTAACTGACAACGTTGCGGTTTAAAAGAAGATGTAGTGACAAAAATTGAAAAGAGTATGCTTAGGTGGTTTGGTCGTGTGGAAAGGATGAATGAAAGGCGAGTATCAAAAGGTATTTACAAGGCAGATATGACTGGAAACGCCGGGAGAGGACGCTCTAGAAGGACATACACTGACCTCATAGGTGATGTTCTCCAGAAAAGTCAGGTGCGTAGTACTCGCAACCAGCGTGCGTGTTTGACAAGATGCGTGCGTGCGTGGACGAGGCAAAGTGAGTGTGTAAGGATCGTAGCAGGTGGCGTTCTGTAGTTTCTGCCTACCCCCATGGGAGAAAGGCGTGATTATATGTAGGTATGTATGATATTAACTATCGAGACAGTGAATTCAAGTAAATATTAAGTATTCATAACATTGGGAACAAATTCATATTTGACAAAAATCATATTTATGACTACAAAAGCTTTTATTAGCGCTGAAAACCTCTTGATATTAAATATCCTTATTGTCGTCATATTATTTATTGCTCGTTTCTTCATTGAGTTTTATAAAATTAATATATAATAATGTAGTCCTTAGAAATAGTATTGAAATTGTTCCGTTTGTTTTTTTAAGCTAATTATTTTGTAGTGACTATTTCTCTTAAATTTGTTTATAATTTTATCTTTATTAGGCTTCCGTACTTAAAAGGCAAAAACGAGACCCTATTGCTAAGACTTGGCTGTTCATTTGTCATTTGTCATCCTTCAGACTAAAGTTATAAGCCGTACATGGTGAGACAGTTGATATTTTCACAGATTATGTATTTCTGTTGTATAACAACAAATACTAAAAAAAATGGCCAAGTGCGAGTCGGACTCTCGCACCAAGGTTTCCGTACTAGTTGCAAGTGCCTACCCATTTTTGATATCAAGAATACAATAAGTAACATAGTATAAAAGTTCTTGTAGTTCGTTGTAACTTTGATCGATGTTAATAATAGTTGAATGAATGAAAGGTAAATTGCGGGTTACGGTTTATGACGTATTATAAAAAACTACTTGCTTGATCTCGTTCAAACCAATTTTTGGTACATCATATATTTTTTTAGTTTTATCATTATCTTATTTTAGAAGTTACACACATTTTACCTCTTTGGAAGTGTCTCTCGCGCAAACTATTCAGTTTAGAGAAAATGACATTAGAAACCTCAATATAATTTTTAAAGACCTATCCATAGATACCCCACGCGTATGGGTTCGATGATTTTTTTTTTGACTTTCAGTTCTAATTATGGGGACTCCAAAATATTTTGTTCTTTTTTTTCTATTTTTGTGTGAAAATCTTAATCCGGTTCACAACATACATCTACTTGCTAAGTTTCAACATAATATTTCTAGTTTCAACATTATAGTTTCTGAAAAGAGTGGCTGTGACATACGGACGGACAGACAGTCAGACAGACAGACATGACGAATCTATAAGGGTTCCGTTTTTTGCCATTTGGCTACGGAACCCTAAAATAGAATAAAATAAATATTTAAGACTGATCCCATTCCTAAAACGTGATTTTTTTGCTCGATATTCACATTTAGAAGCGGCCGTAGCCCAATGACTAGGGTGTCTGACTTGTGATCTTGTGGTCGCTGGTTCGACTCCTACCCAAATACGTGAACCCACTCGTAAAACAAGCTTAGCACGAGGGGTTTACAATAATACTAGTAGCCTGCAAAACTCTGCTAGAATCATAATCAGCCGTCCCGCTGTCACTAACTCCCTTCTCCTTCATATCACTTCTAACAATCCAGCCATCTTCTCTTTGGACTCCCTCTTCATCTCCATCCATCTCCATTCATATTCTCTTTACGTCGTCACATGTGATTCAATCCTTTCTCTTCACATGACCATACCAAGACAACCAATTTATTCTGGTCAAACGCAATTCATTTTCAATGTTTTATTTTATTTACAGGTAGAAAGTAACGACTGAATTTGTGAAGGACACACAATATATTAGGTAAGAAATTTTTAGTCATTTAATTTACTGTGTCAATATAGCAAAATGTAATGTGGGCTAGTAATAAAAAGGGACTTTTTTTTTTTATATACACACACATTCACACGGAAGATATTAAAATATACTAAGACAGCAAGGTACAAAGGAACTACTTATTTCTTTAAAAAAATCCCATCTAGTAGACCGCTCCGACAAGACAAACGGCAGAAAAAAACACACAATACCTTCATATAATGTAAGCATAAACTCTCTAATCTACTCACCACCAAGATCTCCACAAGAACAGGATCTACGCTGGTATATAAATAAATTAGACTCTATAGAAATTTTTGTTTAATTTGTTTCTATTCGAATTTTACCATTTATCATCATGTTTTTACAATGTTATCCGTAATAAACGCAGCTTCATTTAAAGACGTTAAGGCGCTGTTCTTAGTCAAAATAGGCTTCACAAAACAGTTTTTTAGCCAAATGTTTACATTTTAGAGCAGCTAAAAAAATATATGTTAATCTTGATCATATTTATGGGGGGACCATTGTGTTCAAAACACATTTTCGGTAAATTTTCTCGATAAAAAAAAAACCATAAAATAAATAACCATTTAAATTGAAATTGTAGCAATTGTAATTGTATTATTTATAAACAAATCTTGATAATATTAATAACAGTGATGTAATATATAATAATAAAGGGAACTGTTGTTTTTATTTATCGATTGGAATAAGATATTTGCAAGGGTTAATGTATTAAATAACTCGAACGAGTCGAACGAAACGTTGCGCCATCGCGGCGTCTCTTCGCTTCTCTTTAATTTTTTCGCGGAGCAACAGTGACAAAACTAATACGTAAAAGTCGTCTATTCACCGCGCCTTAACAATGAAAAATAAAAGAAACGAATCCAATAGACAACTCAACAGAAAAACGCCGGATAAAATTCTGACTATTCAACGAGAAATCGCAAATCATATTAGCGTCTCTGAAACACAGTCGACAGTACAAAACAAAGTACTTACTACAGTAAGATAAAAAAAAGAAATCTTAATACACCCCGCTCCCGCTACCGCAGGCTTCAGAACCTCTCCGTATTTTCCAGTCAAGTGAATATGAATCTTGCCTGACTCAAATTAAAGTTCATATTCCCATGAAGAGGCGGCACAGATCCGATTATGTTTGATGAAAATCTTCGAAATCCGATTTTCCAGTCAGTTTGCCTTGTCGTACTAAAAGAAGCCTTATATTGGCTCTAAATAAATATAGATGTAATAGTTTACGGCTATTGGATGAAGAAATGATACTGAATTATGTTTCAGTTTAAGAGGATTAAGATTTGGTGAATATATTGCTAATATTAAGATAGTAATTTGGTACTGATATTTGCAGTTACCTTCAACGTTTTCTGAGATTAGCTTTAAGTGTGTTTTAAATACATGATACCGCTGTTGGCGCTTTTTCGAATGGAAATATGTAGTCAAGCTTTTGCTACTTTACCAAACATAAAAGCGAACAGATCCTTATTAAATAAATAAAATAAAAATATTTTTGGTTTACGTAATCCCGTTGAATGGCAATGCTTACCTGCTGTGCAAAGTAAAAACCAGCACTCGGAGAATGGGCCGCACTAAAGAGGGCCGCTGCGAGGTATTTATAAATTAATTTGGCTCCCGGTCCCCACGGTCTTAATGTTTCGACACCAAAAGGCATAAATACATAACCACTATCAAGGGTACTATATTTGCGCCTCTTGAGATTTTCCGCGGATCCAGCGGCCATGCTGGTGCTCTGGAGGATGAGACGGCCTTTGGTGTGGGACGCAACTTCCGTCGACACCCTCTTAATGCTACCACCTGATCTAATGGGCCAACCAAAGAGGACGACGATAAGAGGACGCTCTCTGTGGGATTAGGACCTCGGCTCAATTTTAATGCAACTTTCTGTTGTCGTGTTACAGTTCACGAGCCTCTCAAACTTCGGGTCTATGTGGACAGCGAAAGGTTCTTAACAAACTATATGTCAGGATGGCATAACTAAGAAAAGAAAAGTTTAAGAAAGACTATACTTTGAATTGAATGTTTTAAAGTTGAAGAAGATGTCGAATATTTTGTATTAAACTACTTATTCTTATATTCTTTGACCTAGATATTACATCTCAACGTAACTATACATTAAAACATGAATGTAGTCTCAAGTTATTTGTTTTACTTGGCTGTCGGATGCACTCTGTTATGAAAGGAGTGATGGATAGTGCTGATTAATTTATTGTTACTTTTCCTTAGCGTTCGTTTATGTTCGTTTTATTTAATTTGGAAACCTAGCTTTATTCAAGCGTCCATGCCTCGGAAAGTACGTTAAACTATTGGTTCCAGTTGTTATACTCAATCCGATGGGACAGTTCTACCGACAGTACCGCTGAGAGATCAATCACAGGGCTGTGCTTAGTTTATGTGATTTTCGAGGCACGAGTTAAACCCCACGTAGATATTTCTAAACACAACATTTCTACTAACACATTTTTTTGAGCTACCCGGGGACTTAACCCAGAATTTCGTTATTTAGTCGCACTCGGTATAAGGGACAGGATCGTTTACCTGTTGATATATTATAATACCTACTGCAATCCCTAATCTGCCTGCGAAGCGTGGTGACTTTGGCAAACGTCATTCGAGACAGGAGTTCAGTAGTGAACATTATACGGGCTCTGAGGCTCGTGATGATAAGTAGCATTTTAGGTTTTGAATCTTGAACCTGGTTGAAGAAAGACATTAGTAATTTATGCACTGCTTATATAAGTGGTTTATTTAATTCCAATATCCATCCTAAGGTGGCCTGGAAGAAACTGCTAAATAAGCACAAAATAAGCCCTTTGTACTGTGTTCATTATGTTTTGTTTCCTGTGTTTTTGTTCTAATTGTTTATGTGTGTACTCGTATTAGTGTTGCCTAGCGATAGTCGACTATCGATATACTATTGATAGTTGACGTCATATCAATACTATCGATAGTCTATCGTTAGTATCGATATTAGTGATAATATCGATACTATCGATAGTTTTACAAACTATCAATAGTATTGATAGTTTTAATCATTTAATACAACTATACAATCGATAATATCGATAGTATTACTTTAAAACTATCGATACTATCGATAGTATTATAATGTAATAGTATCGATACTATCGATACTATTGCTTCAAATCAATAGTATGAGTTAATTTGTGATATCAATAGTATCGATACTATCGATAGCACTATCGATCTTGTTACTATTTTTCGAGGTCATCTATCGATAGCGAAACTATCGATAGTTGGGCAACTCTAACTCGTATAGTAGTGTTTTATATTTTCAATTCTAAGACAGTAATGAATGTGATAAATTAAAGATTTCTGCAGTTCATTATACATTGTTACTATTATATATTATAAACATGACCTTGAAATGACATGTTTGTAAGCTTTGCTTTTTTTTGTTTAATTATTTCTACACCAGCAATTGTAGTATGTGAGAGACACAACTATTATTAAATAAATCATCAACAGCCCGTTAAAGTCCACTGCTGAACATGGGCCTCCTCTTAACAGACCTTGGCAAGCCAGGATAGTTGAGGGATATTGCCATAATCACCACGCTTGGCAGACGGATTGGTGATCGCAGCAAGATGTAAACCTTGAGCTAATAGATGCTGCTGTCCATCTATTAACCATATGTCCCTTAGTCGCCTTTTACGACACCCATGGGAGGACATGGGGTAGTCTATTCTAAGCCGGAAACCACACGGCAGGACAGGACGTCGAGAGAGACCAAATTGTATTTCAATAAAGAAGATACTGTCCTATTTTTATGAGGTTATAACCTCACAAAAATTTCGGTTGCGACAGATCTATAGTATAGAATGAAACCCAAATTTTCTCGTTCGAACATCGAAGATTTCCAAATAGAACCGATATTTTTAACTTTAACTATGATTAGAAATGTTCACAATGCTCCGTAAGTTTTTGTGGACAAACGCCAAAAAATCCTATCGGGTTTTAAAAATCTACCTATTATTCATCCAATATTTCTAGCTAACGTTGACCCGGCGTGGGCTACTATTAAAGCAATAAATAGAACCTCTTGTGTATGTTACTGGCCGCTTAGCGTTACAGGCCGCTTGTAAACCATAATGTAACCATTTTTGAAAATGGAACACCAATGTGAAATTGAATATAAAAATTAATTGTGAAATATAAAACCGGCCAAGTGCGAGTCGGACTCTCGCACGAAGGGTTCCGTACTAGTTGCAAGTGCCTACCTATTTTTGATATCAAGAATACAACAAGTAACATAGTATAAAAGTTCTTACAAGAACTTTGATCGATGTTAATAATAGTTGATTGAATGAAAGGTAAATTGCGGTTTACGGTTTATGACGAATTAAAAAAAACTACTTACTTGATCTCGTTCAAACCAATTTTCGGTGAAAGTTTGCATGGTTATGTACATCATATATTTTTTTTAGTTTTATCATTCTCTTATTTTAGAAGTTACAGGGGGGGACACACATTTTACCACTTTGGAAGTGTCTCTCGCGCAAACTATTCAGTTTAGAAAAAAATGACAGTCTTATATCGTATATAACCCCAATTTGTTTTTTTCTATACAGACAGACAGACAGACAGACAGACAGACATAACGAATCTATAAGGGTTCCGTTTTTTGCCATTTGGCTACGGAACCCTAAAAACAGTGTGCTATTAACCTTTGACTGTTTATTTGATTCCTGATACATAATAGAACCTTATACATTCTTTTAGTAGTCTAAACTATCTTTGGATTAATATATCATTGCCTATGTAATGAAACCAGGTTAGTATAGATAGGTTCAATGGTTTAAAAGACATGATTAATGAAATAATGAAATTTATGCAGCACTTAGGTTGTTACATACAATCAAAGTGCTGAATAAATTAGTAGGTACGTACAATAAATATGATAAAAACTAACACAAATTATCACTTCTTTGATAATTTTGAATTTGATACTCAGTCTCGGGAACGTAAATAATAAAAATATGCAAAATGACGTTTATTATTTGTTCTCAAATCAAAATAGCTAATCAACTTTTTGGAATCATATTTGATAATTAACAAGAGTTTTAACAGTGCTGAACGAGTACTTCTTCGACAGGCATCCTGGAGTCTTCGCCCAGGTTCTCAATTATTACAGGTAATTAAAACTTACTAGAGATTGCCCAATTTTGAATACTATTAGCACTTTGAGGGTACATTAACTATAAGCGTGCGAAATATCATAATCCTCCATGCGCGCAATTTTTTTAAATATGGAATTAGTCAATATCAACGTTGATCATGTCAGTAACTGGGTGTCGACCTATTACATTTTATGTATGCCTCGTTATATTGCTGCTGTATTTTAAATTCTACTGCATTGAAATACGGTGCCAAACTATTCATTCTAAAGATTAATTGTTATAACATTATTAATGTTATACATTGTCTTGGTTGCTTCGTTAGCGCACCCTCATCAAGCGTTAAGATTTTGTTTGTTAAGTGTTTTGTCTATGTTTACTATTGTTTACCTACTGTTAGAAAAGTGAGCGTTAGTTACTGTAACAAATTCTAATGCATTTAGCATTAAATTTTTGTATTCAAATTTTTGTATTCAAATTGTGTTCCAGAGCAGTTAATTAATATACAAATCGATACAAATATTCAGTTCAAACAAATATAATTTAAAAAAACTAGCTTGTGCCCCGACTTTGTCCGCGTTGCTATTTCAGTTACTTTGGGTTAACCCACATTTTTGACAACCTCCGTAGCGGTATATGGCTCTTTTAAATCTCGGAGGTCGTGGGTTCGATCCCCACATCGGCCAGAAAATGTTTGTATGATTTCTAAAATTTTTTCCGGTTCTGGTTGGTTATTATAGAACGGGCAGCAGCGTTTCCTTGTGTGGTACAACATAATTCTGCAGTCACCAATCCGCTTGCCAAGCGTGGTGACTATGGCAAACACCCTATCCCGGGAGGAGGCCCATGCTCAGCAGTAGACGTTATACGGGCTGATGATGAACCCCCATTTTGAAACATTCTATATGCTTCATTTTTATTATTGTGATGATATATCCTTCCTCTATCAAAAGACTTTCTTTTTCAAATTGGGCCAGTAGGTTTTGAGAACAATCTCTTCAGTTGAATTTGAACAAGCTGAATTTTTGATGGTTTTGACAATTTGATGCCAGTTGCTAAACAATCAGAAGATACATTGTTTCAGTCAATTAGTAGTAACACGTAACATAAATCTAGAAGTAACGTAGTATTGTAATTGTGTGTATCTAAATTTGCATAGTTATTTCATTCTCCTGAATATTTACTATTTCTGACAAACGTCGCTGCTGTTCTAACACACTGAAGCGCCGTACTGTAAGCTAAATTAAAACTAAGTTAAATAAAAAAATCTGAAAAGAATTTCATTGCAACAAAACCCATTACTTTGCTAACTACAATATTTTAATGTTAACCCAAACCTGAGGTTAATTTATGACGGACACATAACCTTTAGTAAAGTTCCTTCAGTTTTATAGCCCATTAAATAAGATGGGTTCCCTTACAAGGGTGATAGATTTATAAAACTACTAGGTAAGTCAAAACTAACACAAAGCCATAATGTGTCGGCACTTTACGCGGATTACTCTATCCGACGCGTCCCCCATCGCCCTTCCGACCCTTAGTTTGCAAAGAACCTTCCGATGCCCTCGTAAACCCGAAGTCCGAGAAGCCCGCGAACTACAAAGTAGAGCGACAGTTGCACAAAACTTCCCTAAAATATAAAAAGTCAAAATCCCTCAATCTCATCGCCAGCGACCGCCCTGAGCAGAGTCCGAGTCCCACAGGCCCCTCTTGCACAGGTTGCTTAGTTTGTAGTGCTTAAGCCATTTATATAGGCTGGAGCTCTGCTCGTCTTTATGCCCGGTGAAGTAGCAAAAGCCCCGTGGCAAAGTACATATGTCCGTCCGAAAAAAAAAACTTTACGCGGATTGTCCTCAACGACAAAATGCAACTTGATTATGATGACGCATTAGATTTATGAACCTTTTTAAGTGACATTTTCAACCAAATTCATTCAGCGCGACTGGATCTGAGCTATAGTTACTGCCTCATTAAAGGTTATAACGTATGACGAGCATACTATCATATCTCAATATTGATAGTATGACTAAGAAGCGCTTCTAAATGTGTAATAAGTGTTTTCATTTTATATTGGTAATAGATTCCTGCGCGGAGTTTCACTCGCGTAACTTCTGTTCCCGTAGGAAGTCCATGACTGAATATATCTTATAACCTTCCTCGATAAATGATCTATCTACCACTGATAGATTTTTTCAAATCAGACTAGTCATCCCTGATATTACTGCGTGACAGCAAACAAACAAATTTTTTAGCTTTATATGATGTGCAGATAAAATTTAAATGATTTTAACTCTTTTTGGAAAAGATTACCTTATACTATATTTCAAAATTGAGATTAATAAATTTCGACCACCGGCAGGATTCGAACCTGCATCTTTGGTATCTTTGGTGGTTGTAAAGCCCCCAATGCCTTAACCAATTAGGCTACGGTGGAACCCTACTGATCATCGAAATTTATTAATCTCTTCGTAACACGTCTCTAAGGGGGACGGTAGTGCCATCTATCGGTAATGATTCGCATTACTTCTATAAATATCTATAAAGTTACATTGGTATTAAATATTAAACGATGACACCGCCCGTTTTTCACATTATTTAAATGTTTTGAACTCGTTTTGGGAAATATTACCTTATACTATATTTCAAAATTGAGATTAATAAATTTCGACCACCGTTGGGGGCTTTACCCAAAGATGCAGGTTCGAATCCTGCCGGTGGTCGAAATTTATTAATCTCAATTTTGAAATATGTGCAGATATAATAACAAGTTGAATATTTGCCAATACCGTTTATCGATACATTAAAAATGATATACCAAAACTGTTATAATAAACATAATAAATCCAGTCGTTTATATTGTGTAACATAGTTTGCACTAGGTTGTGATATATTTTAAAATTTATGCGCTCCGCGAGTAAAGATTTACAAGCTTACTACTGCGAATAAAATATTTATAGCCTTGCTCAACAATACTTCAAATAAATGGTTATAAACGACGGTCATGTAACTGTTTCAAGCAGATAGAGGAACAAATAAACGTGGGTAAGATTTATTCCAACCCCCAATAAATAAATACATACCATATGCAATATTTGTAATCTAGAGGAACATTTTTCAACTTCAGACAAGGAAATTGTGGGCTTAACTCTGGTGCCGACAAAAACCCTTGTGTTTTTACAGGTCTAGAATAGAATTATAATTTTTTTTTTTTTGACATTTCACGTATATCATGGACATCTATTTCTATATTTGTAATATTAACACGTTTTATTTTGTAATATTGTAATGAATATGTTAAACTCTATGTTCATACGCCTAAAGGCAAGACATGGCGCACCTCGATATCATTGTAACAACTGTACCTGTATCCACCCGTGTTTATGGACAATAAATTAATTATGAATATGAATATGAATAGACAGTTTTGGCCTCATCCCGGTTAATTATACTTATATAATAAAAAGGAACGATTTGATTGAATTGAATAAGTTCTGGAAATCCTGGACTGATTTTAAAACCTTCTTTATCTTTAGAAAGTTGCCTTCTCCAGGAGTAACATGGAACGAGACCTACGCGGGTGAAACAGTGCACGGGAAGGTAGTCACAACATAATTTAATGCAATCACCGACCAGGAACAAGCATCAAAGTTAACTTGTATAATGAAAATGCTATGATTACCTAACCCATCGTTGACTGTGACCCCATTCAAGGAAGCCCTTTGTTTCCTTCTAAATACGAGAATGCTAATGTTTACATACCAGAAAAGTCACCGTTTTGAGGGTATGATAGACTTTGGCTTGATTGCAGACACATTAAGCCAGCTATATCGAATTGCAATATAATAGAGGCTATAGCCCAACGTAAAAACCCCCTGAGCCGAGGTCCAAGCCCCACAGGGGGCGCCCTCTAGCGTAGGTTGCTAAGTTTGTAGTTTTTAAACCATTTACTACGGCTGGAGCTCTGCTCGCCTTTATTCCCGATGAAGTAGCAAAAGCCTCGTGGCTACCTACGTAAATCCATACGGAAAAAAAACCTAGAAAAACCCGATATCTTTACCTCAAAATCGAATTCAACGAATTATCGTCGCCACAGTGTATTCGTTGAGAATCGAAATTATTTTATCAAAAACCGTCATTCTTATACAGACTTAAGCCATTCAGTCAAGTAAAAGATTATTTCTATATTTACCCCTTTAAGCACTCGAAACACTTAACCAAAAACGTATTAATGCCTTGAGCACACCGGATGCGTATGCGTAGACGTAAGCGTAGACGTGCACGTACCACTGAGTTGTAATGTATGGAACCGTATGAGACAGGTCACACCGCTTGCGTAACGTAGACGTGCGCGTAGACGTAATGCGTAGCCCTACGCAATGCAGCTCCCAAGGCACAAACTGACTGCGTGACTTACGCCGTACCTGACGCAGAGCAGAACGGCAACGTTGCATGATGACGTTGTATTCAATGGCGCGCCTTATTAGACGTCACACCGAACAATTTTGTACACGCACGTATCTTTGCTGTGCGTAGCCCTACGCACGTAACTTGCAGTCAGTTGTATATTTTTACAGATATACTGGCACGTAGTGATGTTTTGTATTGTTTTTGTAATGAATAGAGATAAGAAAGAAAAACGTATTGAAATTGTGCGTATTTATGAATGTATCTACAATCCAAAAAGTAAATTCTACAAAAATGCATCGTATAAATATATATATTCCGCAGGATTATTCTGGCACAATAGTATTAATATTGCTTCTTCCTCGTCATTTCAGACATCGTGCACAACACAACCTTCGAAAACAGAATAAAATATGGCTGCCGCAGCCGGGTACGCAATAGGCCATGTGCGTTGCGTACTCGGCTCGGATGCGTAAGCGTATGCGTAGCCCGGTGTGACATCGGGTTACGCCGTAACTACGCGCGTGTCTACGGCGTGATTACGCCGTAGTCACGCATACGCATTTGGTGTGCTCGAGCCTTAAAGGTACACAATATACCAGACCCAGCCACGGCCTGAATCTTAAAATAAAAGTGCCACTTTGACCTTCGTCAAAGCGCCTCTGGTCAAGTAAAACCAAACAAAGCGGTATAGGTTCTTTTCATCGCAGTTTTAGTTATTACTTTGAAAAAAATAATATGCCTAAAGCTATCGAACCTTTTTATCTAAGAAAGTTTAGCAAAGATTTTCGCGTTGAAGTGTTTCGAGTATATTCCATTATTTTAAAAAACGTTGTTAAGAAAATATATGCTTTGAGACGTTATTATTTGTCTGTTGATCAAACAAAAAAGTCAAGCTGACTTTTTTTTTAAGTGGTTCGAAAAAAAACAAAAGTTAAATATAAGCTTGATCATACTGTTTTACTTTTGACATGTAGGTTTTAGGTATGAACTATTGTTGAGCCGACGTATCGGACTCTCGTTCAAGGTCATCGTATATATTCATAAGTTTATACCTAAAACGTATTTCACATTCAATATTTATTCGAATTTGTGCGGCTTAGGCCACACAACTTCAAATATCATTATATTCCAATCCCTTATCTCCTCTATTCTGAAAATAAAAAAAGATCAGATATCGTAATCTTATTCCATTGGACTTTTGCAACTTTTATTTAATCTCCATCCAATAAGAATACCTTTCAAACTAACTCGTCACAGTGCATATAGATAATATCGAATATAAAAAAGCTGGTAGAAGGTTATATCATTATTCTTTTAAAAATAGATCTTTAATGTAGAAAATATTTACGTTGATTTTAATATCTGTTTTATAAAAGTGTAAAAAAGGGTGATATAAAAGAGATTATATTACGGCTTTAGGAAAAAAGGTCCAAAAGCAATGATGTAAAAAAAAAGGTTTATTAGGCATTAATCTAAATTCTAAATTGTTATATTTATTTATAAGACGAACATTGAGATAAGAACAAAGTAACATGAAAAACTTCTAACCTTAATTTTAACAATTTCTAGTAGACTAATATTATAACAACATTATTGAAATAAGGTATTGAATGTAAGCTTTTCACGTGAAGGTATTTGAGCTACTGCTTAAACATATATAATGTAAAGTTCCACAACTCAAAGCTCCTGTAATTGGGAAAAGAACAGCTCAGGTCACAGACCCATATCAATCAACTGTCACAAATGTAAGCACAGTGAGCACGAGTGAAAAATGTATTATACAGGTAGGACCAAGTATACACCCTTGGGGTAGCCTACATTATGTAAGCGTTCTAGATGTTCGGTATAAAAGTAGGACCTAGTATTGATCCTGAGGTATCCAGTTGCTTTAATTATTTAAGCGTTTTTGGGATTATTTATTTAAGTTAGGCAATACCTAAGCTTGTATTAGTGAAGTAATTATTCTCATTTTTAAATTAAGTGGCTTACAATAAACAAAAGTGGTTCCTTGAGATATTCATGATTTTAATCAACTTCTTCACAGTTTTTTGTTTAAATAAAAAATAAGTTTTTGAGTAACAGATTCTATCATTAGAAGATTGTAAATTACAAACTAAAAACGCTTGCTTTATAGTAAGTATAACTAATAGTCGATAGCTCAGAATATCAACCTTACTTGTGGCCGTAACAATTATCTAAAAATAACAAATAAATACATACAATCAAATAAAATTGAAGTGTCGGTTTTTACGGAAACAATAACATGGTTTTACAACTAGTATTGCTCCTGTGAGATATTATATGTTAGGGTATTAATAATGACAGAATTACAAAACTATAAATTTTTCAGTATATCCAGAATATACGGAAAAATTAATATTTTAATAATCTCCAAACCAATTCTATATTTATAGAAGAAAAGGGAGACACAGGCTTATTTTGTTAATCTAGCATTTTTGACAAAAACATTTTTTTTATTTAACGTGAATAATGTCGCGGGCAGCAACTAATTGAAAAAGCTACATTTAAAACGACAGAAATATGGTAAATTCCCCGCAACTCATGGTTATGAAAAATAAATAATGTTTCTTTTTATAAACAATTTGATAAAGGCAAAGGTAAATATAAAAGGAATGATAACGTTACGATGCTCAAGAAATACGACAAAGAAATCTGTGGATTCCTCTATCAAATTTATTACTAAGGGTTGGACACATTTACGTCATCAAATGTACGTTATTGTAATTGAATAAATTAACCACAGAAATAGCATACTTAATGTAAACGTGATAGCTATTTATAAAAGCAATAAAACGTCTATTTCTGGAAATGATATGGAATATTTCTCGATGCAAAACACTAATATATTTCCTAGAATATCTCATTTGGAATAATACAACCATTCACATAGATGTTATTCGTAGCTTGAATGTCCAAAAAATACATTTCTGTTGACAAACGTTCGGGTATTAACAGGACTAATTTACCTAACCTTTTTATTTATTACTAGCTTGTGCCCCCGACGTTGTCCGCATGAAATAGGTTCTTTGGGGTAACTCCGATTTTAAAACATTCCCTCATTTGCTCTGCTCTTATTCTTAGCTTACCGCCTACCTCGATGAATGTACTATCTAACACTTCAACAATTTTTCAAGTTGTTCCTGAGATTAGCTTATTCAAGAAAAAAACGATCTCTACAGCTTTATATATTAGTATAGATATCGCCTACGTTTCAATCAAGTTACTTTGACCGTCACCGCGTTGTCGCGGATAGACGAAGGCAAAAGGCATTAATAATAAAAAAAATATCTTATTGTTAATATAATACGCGAAAGTCTAAAGGTATGAAAATTTCTTTTGACTTTTTTTAACGTCTAAATATAACGTCAATGTGGCTGAAAATGGCCAGTCACTTTTACGATACTCGGCATGTTTGCCGATTGCTCGCCGTTTACTTCTTCAATATTTGCGTGCTTCGTTGTGTAGGACATATAAGGGAAGAAAATACTATATGTATGTGTCGACTTTAGATAGATAAACAGATAGATAATCTCTTTATTGTACACTTTCACAAAGAGAAAAATACAGAAATGGACTTAAAACTAAACTTAAAATTCGATAGGTACAATTGGCGGCCTTATTACTTCTAAAGTATAAATCAAATATATACTAGTCATTGGCAAAATTAAAAGAATGATTTAGATCTTCAAAAAATTATACTAAAATGCGAACAATATTAAATAAAATAAATAAAAAATGTTTTTATTCACGTAAACCTTTTACAGGTATTTGTAAATAGTCAAAACATATTTGGCTTATTTTTGATTTAATTAATCAATTTTATTTGTTTATTGCTACGTATAATAATAGTTTATATAACTTTAGCCTAAAAGCTGTCAGGTATGAAAGTACAATATTATTTTATTATTTTATATCTATGATTAAATCTAAGTTCTGTCCTTTGAGTATGTTATTATTTAGACGGACCATAAGTATCTCGACGAACGCGCTTTAGTGCTACCACCGGATCCAATACGCCCCAACTGAGAAGATCCAGTGAAACAAACTCAGTGGGGTTATTCTACTGCTGGTTTCAGCGCGGCCTCATCGAGACGATCCGGCATAACATACTCAGATGGGCATGTTTAGGTCCAGTTACTTTTATTATTTAGTTGGCATTCACAATTTACCACAATTACAATTCACAATTTATTAGTTTTTGATACCAATAAAGGTAATATAGGTTTATTAGAATTCCTATATAGTAAAAAAAAAAATGGTAGCATTTCATGAAGCCAAAGTTATTGACGTTTTATTTAAGTAGCACATTACATAATGTCTAACAAAACCGCTGCTAGCTGCCTTGATGTCTAAAACTAACTAACATGTTTTTATAAAACAATACCAAAAATATTTTTATAAGCACTAGCAAATAGTCAGAACTATAAAGTATTCATTCATAGTATAATTTGATTACATTTTATTTTTAAATTGAGTAGGTTTTTGTTTATTTGGTTTAGTAGTATCTTAGTCTTATCTTTATTGTACAACTATAATTATGTTGTTTTATTTTTTTCCTTTACTTTCAACAGCCTGTTATGTCCATTGTTGCGCATAGCACTCCTTTTAATAGACAGTAGCAAGCCATGGTCATTGATGGACCATGACACAATCACCACGCTTGCCAGTGGATTAGTGATCGCATTAAGATGGTAACTAACTTCGAGCTGATAGATTCTTCAATCCATCCAGCTGTTTATCCCTTAGACACCCATAGAAAGACGTGTCTATTCTAATCCGCAAATGACTACTAATTTATTGTTTCTAATAGCTTGTTATGTTCTTTAAAATTATTCATGATCAGCCCGTATAACGTCCACTGCTGAACATGGGCCTCCTCCCAAGGGAGGGTATTGCCATAGTCACCACGCTAGGCAGGCGGGTTGGTGACCGCAGTATTACGTTGTAGGAACACAAGGAAACGCTGCTGCCCGTTCCTTGATATACGATTATTATAGATGATGTTATAACAATCGGGACGCTTAACGTGCTTTAGCGAGGGTAGTACCTCAACCAACCAGACCCGGAAAGAAATCTTAGAATTTACACTAAGATTTCTTGTCTTTTAAATTATTACTATCGAAAAAACATCAGGTTTTGAATTAAACACTGCAAGTTTTGTTAGACGGTATATTTTTGGATGCTTACATAACGTTGCTCACCTGAACAAAGTTACATAACTTTTTAAAATGTTCGAGACCATTTTTACCTTTGTGTCTCCAATACAATGTCTGGCTGCGAAATAAAATAAGACTTCCAATTCGTCTTTCATGTGCAAATCTTCTCCGTAAAGTTTATTTAAACCATCTGAGTTTATGTGATACAATTTCAGAGAATTTGCAGATAAATAATTTTAACTTAAACATTTTTCTGCCATGTGGTTTCCGGCTTAGAATACACCACCCTATATCTTACCATGGGAGTCGTAAAAGGTGACTAAGGGACATATGGCTGATGGATGGGCAGCAGCATCTATTAGCTCAAGGTTTACATCTTACTGCGATCACCAATCCGTCTGCCATACAACATGGCATGGCATACATGCCTGGCTTTCCAAGGTTTGTTAAGAGGGGGCCCATGTTCATCAGTGGACGTAAACGGGCTGTTGAAATTTTCTTTACTACAATACTTCGAATTTTTTTTTCGACAGCAACTTTTCGCTCGCGGTTCCACTCAAGTAAATCCTGTTCCCGTATGAACTTCATAATAAATATATAGCCTTTAACTTTCTTCGATAAATGGACTATCAGTAGTGCCTGAGATTAGCACATTCAAGCAAACAAACAAACACTTCGGATTTATATATTAAGTTAAGATATATTTTTAGTGGAATGATGGTTCATTCTTTGCTGTCAATACAATATCGCTTGAAATTATAACGGAAGAAAAGAAGGAACTTTTGGAATTCGTTATTGTAAAATACACAATCCTTAGGCTGCCTGTCCACCAAAGCAGAGTAGAAAAAGAGTATGCTAATAATGTATAGGTACAACCTCCATAGCGTAGCGGTATTTGGCTCGCTTTAAATCACGGAGGTCGTGGGTTCGAAACCCACACCGGACAAGAAATCTTTGTGTAAATTGTAAGATTTCTTTCCGGGTCTAGTTGGTTGAGGGACTACCGTCCGTGTCACGAAAAGCACGTTTAGCCGATGGTCCCGATATTTATAACATCATCTATAATAATTGTATATCAAGGAACGGGCAGCAGAGTTTCCTTGTGTGGTACAACGTAATACTGTGGTCACCAATCCGCCTACCAAGCGTGGTGACTAAGGCAAATACCCTCCCCCGGTAGGAGGCCCATATTCAGCAGTGGACGTTATACAGGCTGATGATGATGATGACTGTATAGGTAGAGTTTTACCTCGTTCACTGTATCTACTAGAGCAGAATAGAGATTTTATGCAATTCTATTCGTAGATTACCTTCACTGCTCTACCACTTCGTTCCCTTTAAGCCCCATAGTCAGAATGTACTTGACAAACGTATACGATACGGGGTTTTCTATTACAACTACGTATAACATAGGTCCAACATTGACCCCATAGAAATACTTTAAAGTTAAGCCTTACCAGCGGTAGAACCCTTCTTAATTTATTAATGTCGTATGCTATCACCTTCCCTTACAGAGAGGAAGCTACCCTGTCTGATAGCTGGTGTAAATCTTTTGTATACTTTGTATAAGCTGCGTCTTGCAGGTTTACTCATTGGAATGCTACTCATGTATAGTAATATTTTACATAATTTCAGTTTAAAGATGTCTTGAACTATTATTGCAAGATTTTGTTTTTCATATTTATGAAGCACTAGCTGCGCCCCGCGGTTTTAGCTGCGTTTCTCTGCTCCAGTGGGTTGGAGCGTGATGTTTTGTAGCCTTTATGTTAATCCAGCGTATAGCCTATCCCGGTGATTTCAGCCAATTCTGTTCTGTAGTCATGGCGTGAAAGAGTAACAAACGTCCATCCATCCAAACTTACAAACTTTCTCGTTTATAATGTTAGTAGGATTATTGAGAGAAAATATCCAGTCTCACTCAAATTATCTGTTTATTTTCCAGGTAAGTCATCCATGAATGAAGAATTGATAGAAATACATGAAGGTATTATACATACACTAGCTTCACTAGCAGCAGTAATGAACCCGCATGATTCCCGTTACCGTAGGAAGTAAGAACTTTTCAAATTGGACCAGTAGTTCCTGAGATCATCGCGTTGAAGCAAACAAACAAACAAAATCTTCAGCGTTGTATACTTATCTTTCATCATCAGCCCGTACAACGTCCACTGCTGAGCATGGGACGAGGGAGGGTTTTGCCATAGTCACCACGTTTGGCAGGCGGATTGGTGACCGCAGTAGGTACTATGTTGTAATACACAGGGAAACGCTGCTGCCCGTTCCCTGGTATACGCTTGTTATAGATGATGTTATAACAATCGGGACCAACGGCTTAACGTGCCGAGGCACGGAGGGTAGTCCCTCAACCAACCAGACCCGAAAGGAAATCTTAGAATTTAACTTAGAACCCACGACCTCCGAGACTTAAAGCGAGCCAAATACCGCTACGCTACGGAGGTTGTCTTTACAATCGATACTTATCTTTACAAGCAAATAATTATTAAAATATGCTGTACCTATTACGAATACACGTTTAATTCTAATATACTCTTTCCATCATACATTTTTTCATCTCAATTATTTTTTCTATATTATTTCAATATTAATGGAGAATACTGTGGCCGACATTTGAAATCGTTCGATGGATGGTCTATCATTAGTGCCTTGGCTTGATGGAACAGAATCTAGAAATAACAAAGGCATTAACCTTTAATACCCTAAAAATAGTGGCAGCTATTAATCTCGCAAATGTCGTTCTTCCCAGATGTAGTCAAGTCAAATGAAAAAGTATATAACTTAGACACCAGTACAATACCATTTTACTTCTTTTTATTATACAATTTTTTGTTGGACGATGTGTTTCAAATTGGTTTTATCAAAATGTTTTAATTTTTTTAATGGCGTCAAAATGTCGAAACCGTCAAAAAATTACTTGGGCCTGCTGATTATGACCTAACTCTCCCTAGAGGAGGCCCATGTTCAGCAGTGGACGCTATACGGGCTGATTAGGATGATGAACTTAAGCTTCATCATAATAATATGAAGATTCTTAACGAAACTAAGTAACAAACAAAGCTTCATCTAATTTAAAAAACACATCAATTTTAAATTGTATCGATGTAATTTCTGGTAAGATAGCCATTGCTACCGAACTCACGTATACGATATATATATCGTATGTGTATATGTGTGTGTATATACTAGAAGACCGACACGTCTTTATTGTTTCAACACAATAAGTCATCTTACTGGTTCTTCGTATACAATACCAAGAAATAATAACATTAAAGGGAGAAAATACATATTGGAATCGCGATAGGTAAATACAGAACTTGATGTGTGTTCTGTTAAATACTTACTATTCTAAAAGATCGGTACCCTTTTTTTTTTAAATTTATCTGCCCGTTTATGGCCCTTGCTGAGCACGCAAATGCTTCTCTTAACAAATCTTGGCAGGTTAAGGTCGTTGAGGGATATTACCATAATCACCACGCTTGGCAGGCGAATTGGTGATCCATATCTTGGAGACCTGGATATAAATTTAATTTTAAACGTTTTTTGTTAAAAATTGCCATGGCAATCGATGCCATGAATTTTCAGAATATTATTCCGAAACAATTATTCAAATTGATTCCGTGGTTCCTGAGATTAACGCATTCGAGCGTATAGAAGTATATATTTTTAATTGAAAACAATAGAACATAGCTAATTTTGATAGTTTGCATTAGGTAAGTACACAACCAATGAACAATGAAGAAAATAAAGAAATATTTTGTGTACTACAACGTTCTTTTTAGGGTTCCGTAGCCAAATGACAAAAAAAGGAACCCTTATAGATTCGTCATGTCTGTATGTCTGTCTGTCTGTCCGTCCGTATGTCACAGCCACTTTTTTCCGAAACTATAAGAACTATAATGTTGAAACTTGCTAAGTAGATGTATTTTGTGAACTGCATTAAGATTTTCACACAAAAATAGAAAAAAAAAACAATAAATTTTGGGGTTTCCCAACATAGAATTGAAACTCAAAATTTTTTTTTTCATCGAACCCATACGTGATCTGATGAATAGGTCTTCAAAAATGATGTTGAGGTTTCTAATGTAATTTTTTTTAAACTGAATAGTTTGTGCGAGAGACACTTACAAAGTGGAAAAATATGTGTCCCCCCCCCTGTAACTTCTAAAATGATAAAACTAAAAAAAATATATGATGTACATTACCATGCAAACTGCCACCGAAAATTGGTTTGAACGAGATCTTGTAAGTAGTTTTTTTTTTAATACGTCATAAATCGTAAACCGCAATTTACCTTTGATTCAATCAACTCGAATATAAAAATATAAAATAACATTTAATTTCATAAACATACGCTTTTTTTATTCTTGGTATCAAAAATAGGTACGCACTTGTAACTGATACGGAACCATTCGTGCGCGAGTCCGACTCGCACTTGGCCGGTTTTTATAATAATAACATCACGTATTCTCTGTCACTACTTATATAATAAATCTGTCAGAATTTTCACGGGTTTTATTTTCTCCTAATAAAACTGTCAGATCTAGAATACAGAAGACGCGACATTCTCAAGATAGAATTGTAAAAATACGAGATGAAATTAAACGTACGGAGCGAAATGAAATAGTACCGTCTCGTATGTAAGTAACTGAAATAGGTATAAAATATTTATATATAATAGTCTAAGATAATTGTCTATGAATAAGTTAACAATACTATAAGGCCAATATTGCACATATTGGCCGCAGGGCTTATTATAAAATTTCTGATTACCTTTGTAACAAAAATGCTTGTGATTAAATCGCTCCAATCTCAATGTCAAATAAAGTATTTTTTAATAGGTTAAGGAAATATTGAGATATATATTTTTAAAGAGGGTTCTACTCAGTTTTTTGGTGGTGTTTCTCAGTAGTCGCCACGTCACGCACTGCACGGTAAGGGAAAAAATATGACGATTCCAAACAAATGTAACAAGTTTTACGAAATAAACGTATTTTGATTAAATTATTTTGTTGGTCTTTTAGTTTTAAATCTACACTATATTTTATGTTTGGTAATTTTCTGGCTAACATATGGTTTCTCAACTACTTCATTGGACATATGGGCATATGTCATAAATCAGCAAAAATAAAGTTGAAGAGACTGAAGAAAAATAAAGTGGAAAAGACTGACATAGCTGTTAACTTAGCTGTCAAGTTAAATTCAGTTTCTGATACATGAATTGAGAAAAACTTTAAGTTCATCCAAAATGATATCAGTCAATCGATGTTGAACGAAAATATTAATTACTACCAGACACCTGGGACTTCAGAGCAATCATAGAAAGATGGATCGATACTAATATTATAAAGCAGAAGAGTTAGTTTCTTTCCGGGTCTGTTTGGTTGAAGAACGCATGTTAAGTCGTTGGTCCCGATTGTCATACCATCACCTTGAAAGAAATATTTAATTTGACATAAAGCATTCTTGATCAGTGTGGGGATCCAATCCTCGACCTCCGAGACTTATAATATCGTTTCACCAGTAGTAGTAGGTACTGAACAGATTCATACTTCATAACAAACAAAATACCTATTTTTACAAAGTTTCGTAATTGTTGGAAACCTTCCGATGGTCTCGACCACACATTCCGATGGACAGACCCGAAGTCCGAGAGGTCCGCGAACTGTTAAGTAGTGAAACAGTTGCACAAAATTCCCCGAAAAATCTAAAGTCATAATTCCTCAATCCCCTGCCAGCGATTACCCTGAGCAGAGGTCCAAGTCCCACAGGGATGCCCTCTTGCGCAGGTTGCTTAGTTAGTAGTATTTAAACCATTTATTGAGGCTGTAGCTCTGCTCGCATCAGTCGTATTATAGAACATTGAATTATTGCTTCTATTCTTGCGAATTGTTTAGAAGCATTTTACTGTCATGATTAAAGGCACGTTATTTTTAACAACCTATTTATGTCGGAACCGGCCCAATGTCGATAAATATTTTATTATTTGTTCTTTTTTAGGGTTTCGTATCCGAAGGGTAAAAACGGGACCCTACTACTAAAGCTCCACTGTCTGCCTGTTACCATGCTGTATTCCATGCACCATGATATTTAGACAGATGACATTTTCACTGATGTTGTTTTTCTGTTGCCGCTATATTATGGATAAGAAAAAGAAGATTAATAATAAAAAAATAATAAAAGAACTCTAAAAACACTTAGAACCAAATAAATATATACTTATTTGGTTCTAGTAGTCGAAGTATTTTTCGATATAAATAACGACAATAATTTGACGATTGAAGTAGTTCTTGATTTCAAAATAACTTAGTGTCTAATCTATGAACGCGCTAATCTCAAGAACTACAGGACCGTTTTGAAATATTATTTGAATAGGAGCTACGCGGGTGAAACCCCGTGCGAGAAGCTACGAAACCCTACGTCCACGAATCGCACTTGGCCGGATTTTATACCTTATTACTTTTTTTGCGTATTTTATGTTTGTTATTATTGTCTAAGTGATTTAAATAGAAACATTAGTCTTATAACATGGAATTAGGCGATTTTACGTCTTTTTATTTGGTCATATCTAAATTACTTCGCTACCATTCGCCACCAAAAACGTTTATCTTTTGCCCACGATAGGAGAAAATAAAAAGCGTTTTTGCAGGAACTCGTTAAGTGGTGAGTGTGTTTCAATCAAACATCGCAATTGCGGTGACAGAAAGAAGAGAAAAAAACTGGCAGGATCGGCTTTTTGCTGGATTTCGCCTCACATTCCATATAGATGCAAGATCTATCGTAGCTGGCTAGCTGCTATCATTTGAATGATTCTTCATTTCGCTTGAATTCTAACACCATCTTTCAGGAGAGTGAAATATATGTAATATTATAAAGCTTTCTAATATAAGAGTTTTTTTGTTTGCTTGACGCATCTAATCTCAGGAAGTAGGTACACAGTATGTTGTTACACTCACGGTAACGCTGCTGCCCATTTCCGGATATACGCTTGTTAAAGATGATGTTATAACAACCGTGACCAACGGCTTAACGTGCTATTCGAGGCACGGAAAAAAGCCCCTTTACCAACTAGACTCGGAAAGAAATCTTAGAATTTACACAAAGATTTCTTATCCGGCGTAGGGATCGAACCCATGAGCTACGAGATTTCAAGTGAGACTTCTACTGCTACGGTACGGAGATATATATAATGGCTAATTTCCTCTATTATTATGTTTCCAGCAACAATCATGAAGGCAAAAGAGTGAAATAATCAACATTTACGAAACCGGACATTCTTCTGTTTTATTGCCCGGAAAATTTCTAAGTATTATTTGCTTTCGTTATGTATTATCTACTTCAAGTTTTTCGTAGCAAGGTCGGTTTTTGTTTGGCAGCTGTTTATTATATATGCTGGACAGTAATGTATGGGCTATTTATCTTAGGATTATTTTCGTCGTATTTTTATTCAACTCGTGTTTCTTGCGGTTTCGGGTTATCAAGGTGATTGGCGAATAATTTGGGACTGGTTATCGTCGACTATGTTTATCAGGAAATAGATTCTGCTGCTTATTTTTTATATTTTTTAAAGCGCCCGCTAGGCTAGTGGCATCGGACTTGTGATCTTGGGGTCGCCGGTTCGATCTCCATCGAATGTACTACCGACAAGAGCTCACTCGTGACACAAGTATTTTAGCTTAGCACGAATACTAGTAGAATGCAACACTCTGCTAGCACTCTTAAAAAAACTGTCCAATCTTTGAAAAATATTAAAACGTTAATAATCTTGTGCTATATGCAAACCATATCCACAAAATGTGTAACTCTTTCATAGGCCAGTGTATTATCCTATATGTCACTGCTGGAAATGGGGATCTGCTGGACCATTTCCAGCTAAGGTCTATTTATAACATAATTTGGCAAAACTACCACTCTTTTTGCCGTAGTCTTTATTGCAATGATAATAGAAATGAGCAAAGTGACGTGATTTTCCAATCAGATTTGTTGACAAAGAGTTGTTCTGAAATGCAAGAGTTATATAATACGAATGGAAACATCTGTACAAGATTTAGGTTTATTGTATTCATTTACATAGATACACTCATATATAGCTGTCACGCACGGTTTCACCCGTAGGTCCCGGTTCATGGATTGGAATGGGGACGTTAAGGTCAGGGGAGTCGTCTCGCGCCGCCTACCGCCCTAGGCTCGGCCTTGGAGAGAGGGGCATACGGGCCCTGCTCCCTTCGAGACTGACCCATGAGGAGTAGGGATGCCTCTACACTCCGGGTGTCCCTATAATTGGGCAAATGGGCCACTGTAAGTGTGGCCCAGGAGATGCCGCGGTACCATATTTGGTCGCGGGTGCCGTCGGGGGGCCGGATTGCTCATGCGTACCCGGCCCCCGCCAACGGCGGATCAAAGGAGTGTACGGGAGGTTTTAGTGGTGTAGGGTCCTCTCCTCGTAGTATGAGTTTAGCATACCACGTTATGGAGAGGCCGAGTCCCTCATATTCCACCGCCAGCCCGCGAATACGCTGCAGCGGCGGCGCACAGTGGTCTTGAAACGAGCCGGTAAAGGACTTAGCATTAAAAAAAAAAACTTTATTTTTCTGAAATTTTAAATATTGTGTTGGATTTATCTATCGATTATAAGTAATAATTTCTATGAGGGTCGTTCAGATAACTTAGTATTTTCGGAGTTATAAATATCCAAAGTAATTTTTGTATGAAGCAAAAGAAAAAATAAGAAATTCTCGAAATTCTCAAATTTTCTCAAAGAATTGACTCTACGTATGCATAGAACGTATATTTGTCCTATTTTAGCGCCTATTCTCGGGTTGCGATTTTCTGTGATTTGGTCGCAATTTCAAATTTTGTTCTCTATTCCACCACCATAGAGGTTAAGAACTAGGCGTGTTTTTTTTATGTAGTGGTCTCCCCTTTAGGCCTAATTCACTAAGGACTAATAAAATAAATAAATAAATAAGTAAAAATCACAATCACTACTGGCCACTGCACTGTTTTAATTTAATCACTGTCAAGGGTATCAACATTAACGAATGCAAAATTTTCGTATTCGTCATCATCAAATGTTTCCGCTTGTTCAATTACTAATAAACTTTGTGCTTCTACTGACAAATTTTTATGTTTTCTGCGAAGTTTGTGACGTTTCGCTGAGATGAGTGGATCAGAGCTGGTCAATAAATTATTTAAAATGTCTTCAGTAGTAGCTGTAGTTTTTCTACTGCATTTCCTGGAATGGTGTTGGCGGTACTCGTTAAATTAAAAAAAGTCAAAGAATAAAAACATTTTAAATTTATGCCTAGATACCAAAAAAATACATTTGATCTCTTAAGACCCAACCTTGTAATCCCAGCCCACTGTGCGGCGGTGGGAATGCGTAAAAGCAAATCACCCCGGACAACAAAACAAAAGGGGAGTCGTCTGCGGGGTTCCACAGGATCGGTGTTAGGACCCATGCTGTGGAGCCTCGCATATGACAAACTACAGCAATCTACTAAAATACTATTAAATGTAAATCTGTCAGAAATAACTATTCAACGCACATAGTAAATAAGTATGTATAAATATAGAAAACGTTGATTTTTCTAGCAATAGCATTTCGACATGTAATTACTTTGGCTCAAACTTGTATATTAATACTACAGTTAGTGTCGTATTTCGTCGACAGTTATTATCAGATATATATCGGTAAAGCAATCAAAAAACTAAAATTGAAAATGTATAATGTACAAGTCAGTTAACAAAATACCGTTTCTGGTTGATTGAGTTACTACCCTCCGTGCTTCGGAAGTTATGCCCACTATCGAAAGATAAAAATTTATCGATAATAACCGTATCTAGTGTAGTAACTCGCAGTAGCATTGACTTACGAATACTCACTCATAATTTTGCAGTCGCCAACTACCTGCCAAGCATAATGGTGACTTTGCTGAAACTCTCTCCAAGGGAGGTCCATGTTTCGCAATATACGTTATACAGACTGATAACTAATAGTAAGTTAGTTAATGCGTTTTTTTTGTAGAAAGAGTGATTCAAGAGGGAGGTTTATGTATATCACATCAGCCTTGCACCCGTGCGAAGCCGGGGCGGGTCGCTAGTATTAAAAATAAAATAATAATCATTTTATTTCGGACCGGAATCCATATTATTAGTAACAGTAACCTTAACAACTATGTTAGTAAAATGTACATCAAAATATAATTTTATATACCACAAATCATTTAACATTGATTGATGAAATATAGATATAGTGAAGGCCGAATAATATGATGGTATATTTTTAAACGGCATCAAAAATAAAACATCATATAAGAAATACTCTTCGAATATTGATAATCTAAATACCAATTTGTCAGGTGCTTCCAAAATATAAGCCATCCTTTTAACTGTACATATTATAATGTTTACTGATTACTAGAGACCGGATTATATGCAACATAAAAAGCTTGTTTCAAGCATTTTCAAGCATTTGAAAAATGCTTGAAATATGCACGAAAATTGGCAGAATATGCAAAATTAAATAATAAATTTTAATTCAATAAATCAATTCAGTCCTTAAAAAAGAAGAAAAGTTAGTTTTAATTTTACTTTATTTAAAAATCAGCATACAATTAGTAAATTATCCTTGAATAGGCAACTATAGGTGTCACTACACATTACAGTTTATTACGTGACATTTATTTTTAATTTTTAAAAATCTATACCACAATTATTATTAATAATGTATATATTTATTTTCAGACTATAATTTGGTTTAATTCGCGATATTATCACTATTATCGAATATCCGAACGCAGGATGACTGACTGCACTGGATAATATGCATTATAACTCGATATTAGGTTAAATATGCTAGTACCGTTGATAATGGCTTAAATATGCCAATGCATATGCAAATATACAAATGCATATAATCCGGTCCCTACTGATTACGTTAATTTAATTATTTTGTAATAAAAAAAATGAATATTTTGAAATATTATAAATGTTAGTTTCCTACATTTAAAATGCCACTAAAATCTACAATGCTATCCACAGTTGTGGCCCCACCATCATCCAGATAGATTAAAAAGTGTGGCAAGCACAGCTGGTACTGAGGGGCAACATTGTTCAAAGAAAAACCGGTAATGTAATCGGTTTACGTGACACGATCTTCTGCCGCAGGCAAGGCATTTATTTTCAAAGTACCTTATGTAAAATAATAATAAACATATCACTATTTTTAGAGGGTTACTACAAGTTCATCTAATCTAACCATAGTTTGGAAAAGGATATTAATAATATATAAACGCGTTTTGAAAATTTATTCAACGTTTATAAAAATATCAGGCGCGGTTTCACTCGCGTAACTCCCATTACCGTAGAAACTTCATAATTAAATATAGCCTATATAGCCTGCCTTGATAAAAAGGCACAATTACACAAAGAAAACAGACAAGTAGTTAATAAAAAAAATCGGTAATAAAACAATATCGTTATTTACTAGAAATAAGCATAATCGTGTGATACATGGAAAACGTCTTCACAAAATATGCAACGGGGCAATGTATACGGTTCTAAACGAAAAACTTAAAACAACAAAATAAAAACTTTCCAACAATTTAAGAGAATTGTCAAAAAGAAAAGTAAAGCAACTATAAAAACCAAATCTTGTGGCAGCTTATTAAAAGTTTCTGATTACCTTTTATACGAGTGCTTGAGATTGAGTCGCTCTTAAGTCAACGGGGCAATACTGCCAGCAATCCGGCAACCTTGCCCAGTAGTATAGGTAGATTTCAATTAGATAATTTTAGTATATACTTTTAGTAATCGGATATCATCATCAGCCCGTATAACGTCCACTGCTGAACATGGGCCTCCTCCCGAGGGAGGATATTGCCATAGTCACCACGCTTGGCAAGCGAGTTGGTGACCGCAGTATTATGTTGTAACACACAAGGAAACGCTGCTGCCTGTTCCTTGATATACGAATATTATAGATGATGTTATAACAATCGGGACCAACGGCTTAACGTGCTTTCCGAGGCACGGAGCGTAGTCCATCAACCAACCAGACCCGAAAATAAATTTTAGAATTTAAACAAAAATTTCTTGTCCGGTGTGGGGATCGATCCCACGACCTCCTAGATTTAAAGCAAGCCAATTACCGCTACGCTACGGAGGTTGTCGTATATAACAGCAACATAACCCTTAAGTCAATATAAAATAAAGATAGAAATAAATTATTATATTTGCCGTGTGGTTTCCGGCTTAGAATAGACCACCCCATGTCCTCCCATGGGTGTCGTAAAAGGCGACTAAGGGACATGTGGCTGATGGATGGGCAGCAGCATCTGTTAGCTCAAGGTTTACTTCTTACTGCGATCACCAATCCGTCTGCCAAGCGTGGTGATTATGGCAATATCCCTCTACGATCCTGGCTTGCCAAGGTCTGTTAAGAGGAGGCCTATGTTCAACAGTGGACTTAAACGGGCTGTTGATGATGACATTTTTATATCGGTGACCTGCGATCAGTCGATTAGACTATAATCAGGTGAGTTTTGGGAGGTAGAGCCACTGCTCTTTCTCTCCTTAGTTGCTCAGCGCATCAGCTCTCTTGAGAATTCTTATAGGGTAAGGGTGCAAAAAAGAAATAGCTGTATTACAACAAATATCCTCGCAGCGGCTCACGCGAAAGCGGTACGTTCCCTAATTGCTGGAGTTTGTATAGCGGATAAGCAATGCTATTCAACTGTGCAATGTTGCCAGCATTCTAGGAACAAAGGATGGCAGAAATATAATTATAAGCATTTTATTCGTTATTTTTAATTAAAATTAGCCACTTCGTGAATAAATTTTGCCCGCTATTAAGTCCGCTTGGTGTCTTAAGTACACAATTAATGTAGAATGTCAAAACCGTCCTAGCGTGTTGATATACTAAATAACCTTACAGCCTATAGCTTAGAAGTAAAATATTATAAAAACAGTGTTCACTTCCTATAACGTTTTTTTTATTTTTGTTGTCCGGGGGGAAATGCATTTACGCAACCCCTCCGCCGCGCCGCCCCGCTGCAGCGATCCCGCGCCGGCGGTATGTGGGACTCGCCCTCTCCATAGCGTGGTATGCTATTCATACAACTCATTCAACGCATGTTCTTATGAGTTATAAAAACTCATAAATATAACAATACAGATTTAGATAACAATAGACTTCACACTAGTTTTTATGAGCCGCGATGAACGATAGCAATTTCGACAGAAACACTTATATATTTTGTGTAGTAATAAGTCTTCGTCAGTTTCCATTTACATTGCGAAACGAATAAATCTTCACAGTCTCATAAATCACTAACAATATATAGGTTGTAATAAATTTACTACGACTATAAATAATTATGAAAAAAATATATTTGTTTCAACGTGTTGGTTATATTGTTAGTGTAACGCATGCTTTTTATATCATAAGGTGTCTCTGATACGGGCAACGTGATTAACTAGGCATTATTAGTAAGGACCGGGACCATTATTAATAAAAGGACCATTATTAATAATGCCCGACGGCCCGTGGTCCATGCAGTGATTGAGATAGCTTGAATTTATTACTTGGACCGGCGCAGTATGAATAATTCCCTATTTGTAGCTGGGCAATGTGATAAATTGGTTTAGGTTTAGGTTATTTTTTTTTTTTTACCACCTAAAAACCTTTTGCGCTTCTCATATACAATTATGTAAGTTTAATTTCATTTAATAAAACAAAAACACTGCATTTCACCTATTTTATTACTTTGCCCAAGATAAGAGGAAAAGTGATTAATCATGATGTTTTAATCACATTGCCCAATTGAGTCGGGCATTATTAATACAGACCGGCCATTATTAATGATGCCCGGACTTATCAAATTGCCCGTAACATATCTATACAAATAAATAATATTGAAGTGTCTGTTTTGTAATGGGATATAACTTTACTATCATCATCGTCATCATCAGCCTGTTTCCTTACACTGCTGAACATAGGCCTCCCCCATCGGTTTCCATCAGGAACTCCCTGCAACCTTTATGAGGTAGTCGGTCCATCGTGTAGGCGGTCGTCCCACGCTGCGCTTGCCCGATCGTGGTCTCCATTCGAGAACCTTTCTGCTCCATCGGCCGTAACGTCCTGAACATGGGCCTCCTCCCGAGGGAGGGTATTTGCCATAGTCACCACGCTTGGCAGGCGGGTTGGTGACCGCAGTATTATGTTATACAACACAAGGAAACGCTGCTGCCCGTTCCTTGATATACGATTATTATAGGTGATGTTATAATAATCGGAACCCACGGCTTAACGTGCTTTCCGAGGCACGGAGGGTAGTCCCTCAAGCAACCAGACCCGGAAAGAAATCTTAGAATTTACACAAAGATTTCTTGTCCGGAGTGGGGATCGAACCCACGATCTCCGAGATTTAAAGCGAGCCAAATACCGCTACGCTACGGAGGTTGTCTTTTACAATAGCTCTACTAAATAGATATGGATGTATATAGGGTACTAATATCAATCAAACGAACGCCCCGTGGTCCTAGCTTCAACGGGGCCTGTGGATACCTCCCATTGGAGCTAGGACCCACAGGGCGGGTTGCCTTGCTAATCGTATTTTTCTCCGTAAGCCTCGTCTGATTTAACGCAAAGATTACATTTCCGGGAATCAAACTCACGCCCTTCAAAACTTAAACCGAGAATTATTGCTACACCACAGAGGTTATCTATTACAAAAAAACAAACAACGATCTCTTTCTTCATTATCTATTCATTCTGTACACTAATCTATATCAATATTATAAAGAGGTACAGTTTGTGAATTGTTTGTGTGGTTGTAAGGGGTAATCTCTAGACATACTGAACCGATTTCGCAAATTCTTTTGCCATTAGAAAGCCACATTATTTGTGAGTCATCATCATCATCAGCCCGTATAACGTCCACTGCTGAACATGGGCCTCCTACCGAAGGAGGGTGTTTTGCCTTAGTCACCACGCTTGGCAGGCGGGTTGGTATCATGTTGTACCACAGAAGGAAACGCTGCTGCCCGTTCCTTGATATACAATTATTATAGATGATGTTCTAACAATCGGGACCAACGGCTTAACGTGCTTTCCGAGGCACGGATGGTAGTCCCTCAACCAACCAAACCCGGAAAGAAATCTTAGAATTTACACAAAGATTTCCTGATGGCGTGGGGATCGAACCCACTACCTCCGAGATTTAAAGCGAGCCAAATACCGCTACGCTACGGAGGTCATATTTGTGAGTGTCATTAGCTATATATTTTAAATCAAAGTTTTCACGGAAATGTGATTTACGCGGGCGAAACCACGCGGTATAGCTTGTAAATAAGTATCATCATCATCAACAGCCCGTTTACGTCCACTGCTGAACATGGGCCTCCTCTTAACAGACCTTGGCAAACCAGGATCGTTGAGGGATATTGCCATAATCACCACGCTTGGCAGACGGATTGGTGATCGCAGTAAGATGTAAACCTTGAGCTAATAGATGCTGCTGCCCATCCATCAGCCATATGTCCCTTAGTCGCCTTTTACGACACCCATGGGAGGACATGGGGTGTTCTATTCTAAGCCGGAAACCACACGGCCGGCAAATAAGTATACTTAGACATAAATAAGGATACGGCTATTATAAGAACTATTATTCAAAACTCACAACGCCGCATTACTATGGTAATAAATATCTAATTTTAACCGACTATTTCTATCGCACGCGAATAACTCGTTACAGTAAACTGGAGTCTTGATTTTATAGTTAAACAGATCCGAGTTTATACGATTTAAGAAATTATTAATTTTATAGCTATAATTATAGGCATAAATACTAAAATATTCTTTTTATCACATCTATTCAAAAAGAGCTAGTTTATTCCTCGTAAACAGGGACCAAAATAGCTCATTAATCCCTGAGGGACCAAAATTGATTTGAATTTGGAATGTGGATATTGTTAATAATTTTTCAATCAGCAAAGATGTGAATCACAAACCATGCGGGAACAATGTATTGAATATGTGACTTGCTGAAAAACTGTGAGCGCGCCAAATTTAAAAAAAGTTGATAAAAATTATATTTTATGTCCTATGGTTCTTCATTGTACGTAAATAAATTCTTGTTCATAAGTTGCACTTACTTATTTTCTCATAGAGGGTGATAAAAAGTAGAGTGTCCACCTCGGGAGCAACACAATTTTAAGCTCGAGTGACATACTTTTAATTAAAAAAAACACTCTCGCCTTGAAAATAGTAGTTTGCTCCCTAGATAAACAATCTACTAATTTAGTCCGTCAGTTAGATTACCAAAAAATATTGGACACGCGTTTTTTTTCCTTTCCTCATACAAACAATTAATAAGATACAGCGCGTTGAAATATCATGTGACGTCACTAATAGGTACAATTTTACCTTGATAAACGTCATAATGACGGGACCAATACTCTTGTAAATGAAAGATGTACACGTATGTTTAGCACCCGTTTATTTCTGTTGTTGCTCTGTATCATTGTAAATTTTTATTGATTTGATTTTAAAAAAATCGTGTCTAATAATTTTTAGTGATCTAAGTGACGGACATCATATATTTTTTTAGTCTCCATGCCTATTTGCTGTGAGGATGGGTTAATAATTATATTCATATTGAAAGTTGAGACATGCAAGAGCTACCACATATGACTCAACTAACTTTTTTGCTGGTGCCTCACCACTTCCGCTATACCCTCTTAGACACCAATTTCGAGTGGTACGCAAACATAAAAGAATAGTGTCAGACCTAAAAATCTAAAGTCATTTTATCTCAATTCTCTCGCCAGCGACCGCCCTGAGTCGAGGTCCAAATCCCACAGTCGGCGATGGATGGCCGGTAGCGAGAGTTCTCTCTTAAGATCGTGCTGTGAGTCTGTTTATTCCTGCTTACGTCCAAAAGGGTGGTTCCAATTTTGACGGGACTGTTAGAATAGCTTATAAAATCATTATTTCACTCGGCAGCAGCTACTATTACATAAAAACGCAAAGGTCGAGATGGCAGATGATGAACAGAATTGTAAAATATTTACAATAAAAACTCCAATTACAGTTAAGATAAACCTATAAACAAAGAGAAAGCTAATCTATACTAATAACACAAAAGTAAGGTTTGTATTTTTGTATGTTTGTTTCGAATAAACTCAAAAAATACTGAACGGATTTAATCCATTAGAATGCTACATTATCCCTGAGTAACATAGCCAGGCCGCTAGTAATAAAATAATACACAAATCAAAAATTTAAGCCGGCAACAACATATAAGCTGCATGTTTTAATGTAATCTACAAATGTTTATCTTTATCTTTTAAAAAATCATAATTTTATACCTAAACAAAATAATAGTTAACATGCACTAAAATTGTTAATGTTTTATATCAACTGACCTGTTTTATATGAAATTGATTACGGGTTTATTATAATAGCAGCATTATCTCTATTTTCAGTTCAATAAAGCGAGCAATTACACGTATGGTGCGCTTTATTACATTTACGAATTATACAGTTAGGTTTCGGACACGATGTGAGCGGTGTCCGCGGCCGCTCTGTTGTCGCTTACATGGACAGGGAGTAAGTACGTGTATATTACAATGAGAGATTTATAGCAAAGATTAAGTAAAACTTATTTTACTTTAACAACCGATGGCCAGTCCTAATTATGGCTACAAAAGGTTTGTTTTCGGATATACAACATAATATCGAATTGCAATTTAACAGTCGTTATAGGTTGATATCTGCTGTGGCAAAATATTTGCAATTTGCATAGCCGACGTACTGCCCTGCTACTCTGCGAGCTTCGTGTCCGAGGCCTGACTCACTGAACTAAATTATATTATGAATAATTTAAATAAATTTACTAAATTAAACCGGTTAAAATCTACAATGCAATGCTCATTTGCTCGTTATTAGTAAAACAACTAGTTAGCGAGACAAAGAAAACAGAACTTTAGTTCATTATCAAATAAGTTTGTTTTGTTAAAGCAAGCATGCAGTTATTACAAAGTAGTTCTATATCATTTAGAATGTTGGATACATTTACAGTCGACCAAGAAGACCAAGGTTTTTCATTTTAAATTTATATTACCACGTTTATAAGTTCTTCTCCACAGCTAGCAGCGTACTCTTCTCCTTTAAAGAACTAGCGGCTGTCGTACTGACATAAGTATATTTATTGACATTAATTCATAAAAAAGGTGTAAACCTATCATTTTGGTCGACTGTACAAATATGGATATAAAGTAAAAAAAAAACACACTTCAAAGAAAGAATTAGAGTGTGCACCTGCGTATCCGCAAACTACAACAAATTTGCCCTGCATAGATCTTCGAAGGTCTGATGGAAGAGACGCGGGGCGTCGCTCGTGGCGTTAGGCAGCACCAACCGCGTATGATGTCTTACAAAAAATAAATCCGCTTTTCTGTAAACACACTCATACAACACCATAGGTCTGATTTTACATAAGGCCGTACCGCCAAACGCCAAGCGTGGCATTAGGCGGTGCGGACCGAGCTAAATTGAAATCTATGGCGTTGTATGAGTGTGTCTTCTTAAATGAGGCCAGAGTTTCACCGTCAAGATTGAAATAGGTCAAGACAGCTAGATTAAGCAACTAGCTACTTTTGTTTCATTTTAATAATAATATTTGAAACTCCCAAACTGCAACAACCATAACCCATTTAATAGGTACCACATCTTCAAGTATCAAAACAAAATATGTTATAAAATTATCATAATAAGCATTTGAAGTAGACCAAATATAAACACTTTATGTGTCCTCCAAATATTTTAGAAAATATATTATTAGAATAATAAACAACTGCGGATTAAAATCAGATGGGAATCCTTCGATAGAAATTTGTTTATATTTGCAAAGATTCACTTTGATGATGAAATGAACGAGATTTGAGAAATATTTATTTTATAGATATCGGAAACTGTTTGATTCGGGTTTCTTGATTATAAATCTTTGTAAGTGGTCGAGCTAAAAACGTGAAGGTTATTTCATAATGTTTTCTATTTATATTTTATTATACTTTCTTGCGTATCAAGACGCAAATTGAAAGTTACCTGTTGCTGTTATTAATATCGAACAAAATACAGTTAAAATCGCGATGGCTGCATGGGTTTTAAATATTATTATTGTATTCTATTTCAGTATATCCTACTAATATAATAAATGCGAAAGTTTGTATGAGTGGATGTATGTATGTTTGTTACTCTTTCACGCAAAAACTTCTAAATGGATTTGGCTGAAAGTTTGTACGTGGATAGTTTATAACGCTCCGACTCACTGGAGCAGAGTGACGCGGGTAAACCCGCTAGTGTTGTTATAATACATCATCAGTGAAAATTTCAACTGTCTTGCTATCACGGTTCATAATATACAGCCCGGTGACAAACAGACATACGGTGGAGTCTTAGAAATGGAGTCTACATATAACTAGTCTAGAATTCTGAATGAATCTCCAAATCACATATTATCTATACTAATATATAAAGCTGAAGGGTTTGTTTGCTTGAACACGTTAATCTCAGGAACTACTGGTCTGATCTGAAAAATTATTTCAGTGTTAGATAGCCCATTTATCAAGGAAGGCTATGGGCTATAGTTGATTATGAAGTTACCACGGGAACGGGAGTTACGTAGGTAAAACCGCACACTTAATTAATCAACTGATTAATTAAGTGTTCAATCTGCACGATGTAGATATATAATTCATGATGGAAACCCGTAATGGATTGAATACTCCGAAGATTAAATAAAAAGGCTATTTTAGGTCGAATTAGGTTAAGTAAACATCCCTGTTTGAATTCGTGGAATCCATTACATCAAAGGATTAATTTTAATTACATTTAATTACAACGGACCAGTCTAGTGTAATAATTGACCTTTAAAGAGAAGGTATTTTGGTTTATTTTAATTCGGGAGGCTTTTCACAGATAAATATAAGTACCTACTTATATATTACATTTATTTCTGTAAATTAATTATTAACAGTTACAGAAACATATTTTTGGCGCCATCTGTTAACTTTATTCAAAAGGTTGTAATTGGGTGTTACACTTCCATTGATAAAGATTTGATACCAATAGGAAATGAAAAAATGCGACATTTGCTTGTATCTTTTGACACCATTCGCTAGATAATTGTAAAACAAGTTGTTTCATCAATTAAAAACACTCATAGTTCAATAGAAACTCTAAAAATGAAACATGAACTGGTATTATTCTTGTCTTGTCTATGTAAAATTCTATATTTATTGCACTCTCTTATAAAGTTACTTTGTCTTATTCTGAACGAAAAAACATACGTGTTCTTATAATTTAGATTTCCAAATTTACTTCCTGTTGTAAATCATCAGCATGTTTAAGTCCACTGCTGACCATGGGCCCGAAACCGGAGCAGTTGAGAGATTTTGCCATAATCATCACGCTTGACAAAAATACAGCCTAAAAAGCGTGATGATTCTGCATACTTTAATCACCTCTAACAACTATGGCTTCAAATAGACCAACCTTTGTCTTACAAGTGGCGGTTTATTTAAAGGCAAAAACCACACAGCTAATTTGTTTTAAATCTAACAATCAGTCTTCAACAATCTCTGTAAAACTTAGCAAAACAAAGTTACCGTTCAACTTCATTCATAATAACAAGAAAACCAAAGAAGTACAACCAAATTCATAAATACGAACTAGGCGCCGCCTCTTAGGTCCTGTTTTCTTTGTTTTTCTTGCTAGTTTATTGCGCAACTATAACTACTTTGAAACTTAAATACAACTGGGCTAGGTTTAAATTGCTCTGTACTAATTTCAAGGAACAAATTTAATATCAAACTTAGTCTGAGGTTAACAGGAATCTTGGACCAACAATTTGTAATAGTTGGTAAACCACTTTATGAATTCCAACTTGTGGTAATAATCTGGGTTGATAGTACCTTTGAACAGATAAATGAACCTTCGTGGATGCTTCCTTGACTTAGCGATATGATCGTTACTAGCAAGGTCCTGGTAATATCCGGATCATCATCATCAGCCCATATAACCGGCCTTCACCGATGGGATTTGTTTCCATAATCACCAAGGCGGTTTGGAGACCGTAGTTCCGATACCCTCGTAGACCCGAAGTCCGAGAGGCCCGCGCACTGTAAAGTAGAGCGACAGTTGTTTTTGTTGTAGACAAAATTCCCCTAAAAAACTAAAAGCCAATAATCCCTTAATCTCCCCGCCAGCAACCGCGCTGAGCCGAGGTCCAAGTCTGCTCTCTTGCGCAGGTTGCTGAGTTCATAGTTAATGAAGCATTTAATAAGGATGGAGCCCTGCTCGCCTTTATACCCGGTGAAGGTCTCGTGTATATGGCCGTCCAAAAAAACATCCGTAAAGTGGGTCATATTTTACGATATGGCTAATATGTTTTAAATTAAATAAGAAGACATAATATCAAAACGTGACTATTTATTAAAAAGAATACATACATATTTTGGAATTAATATATCATATCCGATGATGACAAATCGTGAGTACAACCGGTTAGTTAATATAAATAAATAGCTACATAATTATGATGGACTCGAGGTATCTTTATACATTAAACTAACCACATAATCCAATCAACATTTCTCAGTTCACCTTGTTTGTGCCATAATATTCGGTCTGCCGCTCTCCGAATCCAGTCCACTCCGGCTACTAATCACAAGACATTGGTGTCCTATCTTATGTTTGCCGAGACGCAGTCTCCTCGCGGCTTGGAGTATAGACCCAGATGCGGCCTAGTCTGGATCTCCATTCTAGGCCACGTCTGCTGCAACGGCTGTCGGCCCTTTTGCAAATATGGCCCGCCCATTACCATTGCTCTGTCAGTAATTTTAGTAATCTGTTGGATAACGCCACGGTTGAACTACAAAATACTTAATAGTTAATTCAATTTCTTGTAAGCAATGAAATAAAATGATCAACAGAGCAATTATATCAGTAACTCTGTTAATGTTTTTTAAAATTAGTATATTACTTTTGCAGTAAGTAGTTAATTGTGAATATATTTATTCCAATTTAGTTTTATTCATGCTAACCAAATACTTTAAAACTGTTTAGATTAAACTACTGTTTATAAATCGTGTATAGTGTTAGAACTAGGTGAAGAAGGATGCTTTAATTTAAATAGATTGGGAGAACTGTTTATTTTTTTATCAAACTAAATTTAAAATGTGATGTAACGTTAATCTTTTTATTTATTTCTATTCGATTCAAGGTTGCTTCCGTGGATGAATCATTGTATTGAAGGATTTATGATTTGATTATGTTTCTAAACTAAAGTAAAAGTTTATCGTCTTTTTTTATTGTTAGCCACAAGGCTTTTGCTACAACAAACAACAAACAAGTTCTAGCCATAAATAAATGATTAAAAAACCACAAACTAAGCAACCTGCGCAAGACTTGCCCTGTGGGACTTGGACCTCGCTTTAGGGCAGTCGCTGGTGGGCGATTGAAGAATGATGACTTCAGATTTTTGGGGGAATTTAATACAACTGTCACTCTACTTTACAATTCGCTGAGCGTTAAGAACCGCATTGCATATGTCAAAGCGCTTAATACAAGTATAACTTAGACATTAGCAACTAAAATGGGTGAACCAAACGCTTGCGACTTTTAAAATGGCGACTAGCGCCATCTCTTGTCGCAAGCAGTAAACTTATGTACGAATTACATTAGTTTTAAAACACAAGTTAGTCTTTTGGTCGTTAACGCTATGCGTTATTAAAAATTAATTTGATTGAATATGCAATTTCAAAAGGGCACTCTTTATGTAGCTTGCCTATTGGAGTTGTGCCCTTTTCGAAATTGGTCAATCAATTGCTTCACTCACTTATTCGTATGTTAGCAAAATACAATACAACAAAATTGTATTGCAGACGTCAGAGCTATGGTGGTGCCGTTGCCATGGCAACGCGCTATAAACAAAACTAGAAGTTAGAGCCAAGGTAAAGAAAATTAAATTCGTTCGATACACATGTTTCCTTGTTGTCCGAAACTGATTGAGTTGGTATGTTGTTTATAATTGGGTTAGAGGCACCGCCAGGTCATGTTATGGTCATGCATCGCTCCCATTAAAGGTGGTCTGAGTAACAGCTGGGGCTGTTAATGGGTAGAATCTCTCGTCATGGTATGATTATCATATCATCGCTTTTGAGAGGGAAGTCCTACATATCCCGGGGATGCCAGCATTTTTCACCAGTAAAATATTACCAGTCACCAGGCTGTATCTCGAGAACCGCAATATCTAGAAAGTATTTCCGTTGCCACTCTATCAACGAATACTAAAAATAAAATATGTATTTAAGGAGGTCTCCCATACACCAAACTTTTTTTTTGCCATTTTTTGCTCGTTATCAATAACGTCAGCAAGCAGGCACTTGAAAATGGTAAGGAACCCTTCGTGCGCGAGTCCGTCTCGCACTTGGACAGTTTTTATTTAAGTGCCTGTAATCTATATATATAAAAGAAAGTCGTGTTTGTTACAACACTTATAACTCGAGAACGGCTGGACCGATTGCCATGGTTTTTGATTTGTTGGATTTGTTTCCGTCCCGAATAGCAGAATACATTTTAAAAACAAAAGAAAGTCGTGTTAGTTACACTATTTATAACTCAAGAACGGCTGAACCGATTTGGCTGAAAATTGGTAGGGAGGTAGCTAAGAACTGGGAGAAGGACATAGGATACTTTTGGGTAGGGGTAGGGGTAGGGTAGGGTAGGGTAGGGTAGGGTAGGGTAGGGGTAGGGTAGGGTAGGGGTAGGGTAGGGTAGGGGTAGGGTAGGGGTAGGGTAGGGGTAGGGTAGGTGTAGGGTAGGGGTAGGGTAGGGTAGGGGTAGGGTAGGGGTAGGGTAGGGTAGGTGTAGGGTAGGGGTAGGGTAGGGGTAGGGTAGGGGTAGGGTAGGAGTAGGGTAGGGGTAGGGTAGGGCAGGGGTAGGGTATAAAAGTCCACCCGTGCGAAGCCGGGGCGGGCCGCTAGTAAGTTCTATGGAAACAAAATTATACGATTGTTTTTTTTTTTTTCTTTTTATAGATGGTTAATCTAGGTATCTTTCTTATGGTGAAAGTTAGTTATTAAAATCGGATATGTAGCACTTGTATTTATTCTTTGTAAACATAAATTTAGGGATAAGTTCATTAGCAGTCAAATCGTCTTTTAACATCGTCTTATCGCCATCTTACCTCAAATTACACTTACTTTCTTTCATACCTTTAACATAATATTTTCTACCTCTTTCACTCTTAAGACAAACATATAACTCTTTCACTCACATATGCTTAATAACTAATAATTAGCCTATCATACATCATTACATTCCATTTCACTTATCCTTCAACATTCCGTTACTACATAAATATTAAAATCTAAAGCTAAACATTCCCTTTCATAATCACTACATACCTAGTTTAAAACTACGTCCCTTTCCGCTGTCTCTCTGTCCCTATGTATGCTTATATCTTCAAAATTACGCAACAAATTTTGATGCAGTTTTTAAATAGATAGAGTGATTCCAGAGGAGGGTTTATATGTATAATAGGTATATTAGCATGTGGGATGGGTTGCTAGCATCCAGTAAAATAAATGTATCATGAAAAATAATTTCTAGATAATACAATAATGTTATCTAACAGCAAAAGAGAATTAAAAAAAACTCGGAGTTTCTTACTTCCTTTCTTTTCCGGGTCGTCCACTTAGGTAGCTAGTGAAAGGTTGCAGGTTAGCTAGTGTAGGATCCTCGACGGCATGACCGAGGACCGCGTTGTTGCTTATTCCCCGAACTGTAATCTCGTGCCAGCGATCACCACCACAGTTCGTAAATCTACTCTTTACTCCAGTGGCACCCTGAGCGTTGGTCCTAATCCCTTGAGGGGGCACCCTTAAGGGATTAGGGCACCCCATCAGGTGGATGTCACTTAGACTTGGGCCGGATTCTTGGAATTTTTTGACCTGTTACCTCTAAGGTATCTTACTATAATGTGTACATTTGTTGTTATCGCACGACAGACGGACAGACTGATTAAAAATTCTGTAATATCAAATAATTTTAACAATGTTTTTAGCTACTCAAGTGATACTTTTGTTTGATATAGTCTTATACAGTGTAATGTTGACAAGTACAAGTGTATGTAAATACCTAAGTGCTGAATAAATTTCATTATTTCATTTCATTATTAACTACATTCTCGCTAATTTTACAAAGCCCTACCAAATTATACTCAAATCTGTAACAAGCAAAATTGAACCATATCAACGTAACAAAATACAAACGCATTCTTATCATAACATGCATTGTTATTCAAAGTGCACTAGAGTTTAGAGTGGCTTATTTTAGGTCACACAGCTAATTGCTAGCGTCGCTTATTACCAAGTGCCTGCAATGAGAATGCTCCGCTGGATTGAGGACTGGTTAATGATGAAGCGGAAATTGTCGACAACGAAAAATGTAGTGGGATTTTTAAAATGTATCGTTGATTTTTTCACTGTTATCTTTACAAATAAATAAAATTGAAGTGTTCGTTTGTATTTGACAAATATGAGGTTTTTGGTAGATGCAAATGAACATGTAAATGAAAAAACCGGCCAAGTGCGAGTCGGATTCTCGCACGAAGGGTTCCGTACTAGTTGCAAGTACCTACCTATTTTTGATATCAAGAATTCAACAAGTAACATAGTATAAATGTTCTTGTAGTTCGTTGTAACTTTGATCGATGTTAATAATAGTTGATTGAATTTGTTGGTTTGGTTTAAGGGTGCCCTCAGGTGGATGTCGCTTAAACTTTGGCCGGATTCTTTGAAGTTAATTTTAATTTTAGACCTGTTACCTTTAAGGCATCTTACTATACCTAATGTGTACATTTTTCATTTATCGCTCGACAGACGGACAGACTGATTAAAAATTCTGTAAGATCAAATAATTATAACAATGTTTTTAGCTACTTAAGTGATACTTTAGTGATTTAGTCTTATACAGTGTAATTTTGACAAGTACAAGTGTATGTAAATACCTAAGTGCTGAATAAATTTCATTATTTCATTATTTCAATGAAATGTAAATTGTGGTTTACGGTTTATGACGTATTAAAAAAAACTACTTAACTACTTGATCTCGTTCAAACCAATTTTCGGTGGAAGTTTGCATGGTTATGTACATCATATATTTTTTTTAGTTTTATAATTCTCTTATTTTAGAAGTTACAGGGGGGGGCACACATTTTACCACTTTGGAAGTGTCTCTCGCGCAAACTATTCAGTTAAGAAAAAAATGACATTAGAAACCTCAATATCATTTTTGAAGACCTATCCATAGAAATACCACACGTATGGGTTTGATGAAAAAAAATTTTTTGTGTTTCAGTTCTAAGTATGGGGAACCCCAATTTTTTTTGTTTTTTTTTTCTATTTTTGTGTGAAAATCTTAATGCGGTTCACAACATACATCTACTTGCCAAGTTTCAACATTATAGTTCTTATAGTTTCGGAAAAAAGTGGCTGTGACATACGGACGGACAGACAGACAGACAGAATGACAGACAGACAGACATGACGAATCTATAAGGGTTACGTTTTTTGCCATTTGGTTACGGAACCCTTAAAAAAACACCGGCCAAGTGCTAGTTGAACACGCATGGAGAGGGTTCCGAGCAATGCCAAATATTTTTATTAAATTGTGGTATGTTTTACAACAACCTCCGTAGCGTAGCGGTATTTGGCCCGCTTTAAATCTAGGAGGTCGTGGGTTCGATCCCCACGCCGGACAGGAAACCTTTGTGTAAATACTAAGATTTCGTTCCGGGTCTGGTGGTTGAGGGACCCTCCGTGCCTCAGAAAGCACGTTAAGCCGTTGGTCCCGATTGTTATAACATCATCTATAATAATCGTTTATTAAGAAACGGGCAGCAGCGTTTTACTCGTGTGGTACAACATAATACTGCGGTCACCAACCCGCCTGCCAAGCGTGGTGACTATGGACTATAACCCTCCGTCGGGAGGAGGCCCATGTTCAGCAGTGGACGTTTTACAATAGGAGATAGTGAACTATTTAAATATAAATATGAATATACCTATTAACTGTATATTTTTCTTTTGGTAGTTTTTAATTCTTAGTTAGTTTTAATTATAGGTTATTTTTATTTGGTAGGTTTAGATTTAGAATTATTCTGTTAATTTTTTATTCATTGACGTAAAATGTTATTATACGTTAACCGTACTTTACCGTTCAGTTCAATATAAATATAATATATTAACCGCAACTAAATGGAAAAGTTTTTTAAGGCATTAGAGGCTAAACCTAAGTTGCAGGTTCCTGCCAGTGGTCTAATTTTATTAATCTCAATTTTGAAACCTCATATGTAGTCAATTAACGCTTTGTATATCATTATTTAAATTGCATTCTTTGTATTTTAATATAATATGCTTACACAGCCGCACGCTCACACACATACACACATACAGACTCATACATTCACACATAGCACACACGCACACTCACACACACATACACACACGCAAATGGAATCGCTTACTATTATTTGTTATTTTTAATACCTTTATTTTATTTTTAAACTGAAAACCATAAAATTGTAGTGCTTATATATCTAATGCAATTAGAGGGGCTCGGCACTGTTACTCCTTAATACAGGCTATGTCATAGCCTAGCAAGGAGCGCAGCACGTCACCCACTTGATTGTCTAAAATTCAAAACTACCCACTTTGTGAAAACTGTACGACAATCTGTTTTTTATATAAATAAAAGATTATTATTATTATTATTATTATAATATCAACCTTTGTCCACACACAAGCTAATAAGACTTTCATGAAAAGCTCACATCACATTTAGCATCCCAACGAACAGCGGTCAAGGTTCATTCCGTTGTTTACCTACTTTATTTGGTACCCTTTAGGGACGTGTATTGTCAATTTTGACGTCAGACCTCGCCAGTTTGGGATTTTGAAATTCAGTGGACATAAAATGGGGAAGATTTATTTTGGGACATTTTTATGTTAGGGTTTTGTGAAGAGCTTTGTGTACCAGTCTGTTTGTCTCGTTACATATATGAAACAACGTAAGGTCAAAGACTGCTGATTCATATTTGACCTTTATAAAGTATTAAGGTAGGACACTAATCATGTCTGCTTCTTGCCGATTAGTAGTATTAATAAGTAGCTACCTTTAATACATATTCATAAGCTCACGCCTGTTTCCCAGCGGGGTAGGCAGAGACAATGGACCTCCACTTGCTACGATCCCTACACACATCTTTCGCTTCATTCACTCTCATAACATTCTTCATACAAGCACGTCGGTTTAGGGTGGATCTTATTTGATTTACGCGTGTAACTCTGCTGCAGTAGGTCGGAGCGTGATGTTTTATAGCCTATATGTTAATCAAGCTAATGAACTATCCACGTGCAAACTTTTAGCCAAATCCACTCAATAGTTTTTTCGTAAAAGAGAAACAATTGATTGGTTGACTGGTAGAGAATGGCTTTGACATTAAGTCCGCCAATGTACTATTATGTGCAAGAAGTTTTTAAATAAATAAAAAAACAAACATCCATCCATCCAAACTTACAAAATTGCCCGTTTATAACATTAGTAAGGATTTATTTGCTTAGAACTTTTTATAAACAAACATTACACATAACGTCGGTAATACAACAATATCGCGTAACTGACAGTTGCTAATAAGGTGTAATTTCATCTGTCAAGAAATATGTTCTTGATATATGTATTAAGGAATAGCGTGATAAGAGAACGGTGTGGAGTGAAAGTGTAGGCCCATATGTAGCATGGGGCGTTAACAAACTGATAAAAGTAAAAATATATATGTCACACAAAATCGTGATATCGGTCTGCGATGCTTGATGGCTTTCGATTTTCGGACTACTGAAGTATGCGGAACTATGAATACAAGATTTATTCATAGTTCGGCATCGAAGTTTAGTACCTATAGAAGTGGCAAAAGTCTCGTAGCATATGTCCAACCTATAAATATCCGCAAGAATTACATCGAAACTTAATACATTTGTTTAGGAAACACGAGTTGACCACTATAAAAAAAAAATGAATACTTTACTGACAAGTTTATCGATTATTTTTTGTTATATAGTTGTACACTAGCTATGCACTTTTAATCAAATACTTCTCTCATAAGTTTGCTGGAAGAGAATTCATTATTTAATTAAGCTCGCCTTTGCACATGTTGTTTCCGTTGTACTAACTTTAATAAATTTCACAATTGAGATTAATAAATTTCATAATTGAGATTAATAAATTTAGACCACCGGCAGGATTCAAACCTGCATTTTAGGAATACCTAGCCCCTAATGCCTTAACCATTTCGCTACGGTGGAACCCGACCGGTCGTAGAAATGTATCTGTATTCATATTGTGGAAACAAATTATGATATCTTTACCATTATATAAACCTGAAGTGTTTGTTTGTTTGCTTGCTTGAACGCGCTAATCTCGGGAACTACTGGTCTGATTCGAAAAAGTATTTCAGTGATATATAGACCATTTATCGAGGAAGGCTATAGGCTATATTTAATTATGTTCTTACGGGAATGGGGAGTTACGAAAAAGTTTAATGAAAAGGAGAAGAAAACATACTATTAGGTTTCTAGTACGTATTATATTTTTATATCTTACAACTACCTACTCCATTTCCTGTAAACAAAGTGTCACAGAGATTGGCACACAAATAAACAACATTAAATATGACGTTAGCATTATGACGAAGAATAAACAAGCTAAAGTATTTTGGAATAGTGCCACCAAAACGTACAAATAAGTATGAAAAATGTGTATGATAAAGTTTTCAAGTCCTTTAATGCGAGCTAAGTAAGCTGCTTGTTTAAAAATCAATGCTACTGCGGTTACTGGTAACAGGGGTTCAATAGACTATGATCTTCGTTATGCAAAGCGATGGCTTCACGAGTAGTTTGCGGTGTGAGTTTGTATTATTTATTACTAGCAGAGTTTCTGCATTCTACTAGTTATCTTGTTAACCCCTCATGCTAAAATGCTTGTGTTATAAGTGGGTTCACGTCGGTAGTGCAATGGGTGGGGTTCGAACCGGCGATCACATAATCGCAAGTCCGATGCCGTAGATATTGGGCTGCAACCTGCTCAAACCGAGTCCTAGAACCTGCCCCCTATTCTAACTGTTGTAAATCTTTACTTCTTATTTTAAATAAACTATAGTGTACTGAGTGATCTGTGTTTACTTCCTCTCTTTATATAAAACTCATCTCTTTTCATTTATGTAACACGTGGTTGGCTACACCAACACGTACTACGATACAGTGGCCCAACGTGATAGTGGGGTCTACGTTACAGTGGCACCACATTGTAACCCGCCATTATGCTACAAATTGCTCTACAGAAAACTTAAATTTGGTTTTGACACGATTAAATTATTTACAACCACCATAGTTTTGTTTCGTACAGGTAGATTTACATGGCTTATGTTTAACTTACCATCAGATATAGTAAAAATGATCACCAAAATTAAACCCGCATTTTAATGTAAAATTGTAACCAAAGTTTTAACATTTCGCTATCGTATTTAAGCAAAATGACTCCAAATAAATCATTGTTAACCCAAAAGTAGTAAATGATCACCAAAAGTACCTAAATGTTTTACTAATTTACTATTCGTTGTATGGCCGCAGCTCTAACCTAACCTAACCGATTGTCATTTTTCATTGATTTTATTAAGGTAGAAATAGCGCAATAATTTGCTCGCTAAGATTTGGTGATCATTAACTACATTTGGTGTTCGAATACAATTTGAAGTGCAGTCGTGACTAAAATAGCTAGTACTATTTTAATTTTAGACTTTATTTTTCTGGTGTCAAGTATATATTTTTGGTGGTCATTATATTTTATCCCGATTTACATTTTTATTGCGATAATATTAGTTTAGCGTTGGACATCGATATGATCTAGACATGATACTTCCATAACATTATTGTACTAGTTAATTTATTTTATAATTGTTAATGTATATAAATATCTTACTGTCTTGTTAACCCTTAATTACTCGCACAAAGAACATTACATAACTGCTTGCGGTCACAGATGACCCCCAATAGTATGAGTAGTTTTTATAATATTAAAATATATAAAAATATTTTAATAAGTATATTAAAATATATAAAAATATTTTAATAAGTATATTAAAATATATAAGGAAATGAAACTATTTTATTATTAAAGTGCTTTTATTATTATTTATTATTGATAATTATTTTAAATTAACTTAAACTAAAATCATTATCAATGATAAAAAAATTTTACTTAGGTATATTGAGATCAAAGATAATATTCGTATTATTTAGGAACTCTCTGAATCACTCTTGTTACATTGATGACAGTATATTTCGAGATTTCAGATTTCAAGAGTGATCATTGCACACAAATCTTGTACATTTCTTGCATTTTGTTGGTACTTTGCGATCGTATTCGTACCGTAATTACTCGCACGGTGTCACCGCTCAAGGGCGCAGCGATGCGCCCTTCCACTTCCGTGACTTGGTCGCTGCTAAAATACAAACTTAGACGCGCGTTATGAAGCTAGCGAGAGCGCGGTAGGAATCAGGCCGCGCCAAGTGCTTCATTTTTTAATCCGAAAATGGTTTGACCCCATGCGAGTAATTAAGGGTTAATGCGGCACGTTCTCTGAATGCTGGTATTATTTTGCACAACAGATGACAGTATTCTGTGATTGCCCCAGAATCATAGATTTAAAATAAATTAGATTTTGTAAGTTTATTCTCTCTTAAAAGTGTATACGAGTATGTAATATATTTAAGCATGTATAACTTTTGTTAAGTTTATTTTATTTTAAATTTTCTTTAATTGATTTACAGTTGTGGGTGTAGTGGATTTGGGACAACTCCCTAAATAATTGTTAAAATTTGGAATGTTAGTCTCATTATTATGATGAGACTAAAATTCCAATTTTTTCATAGATAGAATTACAAAAGTAGTTCTTTAGAAATCTGATATTTGATCTTCATTTTATTTATTTTCAGATCGTCTGATCTTCGACCGAGTCGGTTGACGGTAAAACGACGGACGACGCAATAGTTACGTAAGTATTTTTTATTTACTTTACCTTACAATGATTTAGAAATAAACAACGATTGAAATACTCAGGACGCTCGCCCCAATAATCTTCAAAATAAAATTTACTCCTATAACAACTTTTAACTAAGGATTGAAAAATGGGCCTGAAATTTAGCTAAACATATTCCTTTTTTAACTTTGAAAACCATAAAAATATACGAATCATTGTTAAAGAGAACATACAAGATTATACAAAAAAAAGTAGCACAGATAATTATTCCGGCACACCATAGACAAATGGTATGAAAATCAATAGACAGTGGTAAGTCGTTTAAAATCATCATCATCATCAGCCCGTATAACGTCCACTGCTGAACATGGGCCTCCTCCCGAGGGAGGGCATTGCCATAGTCACCACGCTTGGCAGGCGGGTTGGTGACCGCAGTATTATGTTGTAACACACAAGGTAACGCTGCTGCCCGTTCCTTGATATACGATTATTATAGATGATGTTATAACAATCGGGACCAACGGCTTAACCTGCTTTCCGAGGCACGGATGGTAGTCCCTCAACCAACCAGACCCGGAAAGAAATCTAAGAATTTACACAAAGATTTCTTGTCCGGTGTGGGAATCGAACCCACGACCTCCGAGACCTACAGCGAGCCAATTACCGCTACGCCACGGAGGTTGTCGTTTAAAATACAATCAGCCAAATCAATAAAATAGTTTAAAAGTTATACACTTACATGCGGCATTTCAATTTTCAATGTAAAAATAATGTAATAGATAGCGTGCAAAACTTCAAACCGCGATGCAGTATTCGTGAAGTCACGTGACATTCGCGTGTACTACTTTACTGATGCAATAACAATAGGCTATGGCACTTTAGTCTATTAAATCATAACTCATACTAGCCTAGAACCCAAACCTTTTATTAGTGGTAATGGGCGGGAAGTTCGTGCATTAGGCGAATGTTTATTGGTGTGAGGTTTTAGTAGGAAAGTGGAAGGAAACATTTGGGTTGGTCATGTTTTTACTCTCTCTCAATGTTTATTTTCTTGTGACTAGTAATTGCATGCTATTAATAATGCTCTGTGATATCAAGTCATTCTATTTTATGGCAATCATATTTAGATGGGATTGTTTGAACCATTATGTTAGCAACCTCCGTAGCGTAGCGGTATTTGGCTCGCTTTAAGTCTCGGAAGTTGCCACCGTGCCAGGCTGAGCTACATCAACAACATCGACGCGCCGAGAGAGCACGGACGCCGTCGTCGCGTGTATCCCCTCCACGCGCTCTTTTTCATGCCCCTTAGCTCTTTCTCGAGCAAAATCCAATTTAAAATATAAATTTTCCATTACTTCCGATTCCATTTCCCACCACTATTATTGGCTGGCTTTTTTTCCTAGCCTCTGGGAATAATAAACTTTAAGCACAAAAATAACCAGCCTTGTTCTTATTACCTAAAAATAATAATTTTTTTCCTGACTATAATTAAGCCTGGCGATAACATTCCACCAACCAAATGACGCCAGAGTTTTTGTGCTCTTGGGGAGGTAGGCAAACCATTTGGCATAAAAAGTAATCCTGATCATATTACCTTTTTTTTATTTATTTTTCCCACCCCATAACACCCACATCCACCACGCGAATCGTGCCAGGTCGACGTTTTTATGCTTAGAGTACTCCAGGTAAGTTGATAAATCATTTTTATGAATGATCAAATTACCTGGCCGTTTCGGTTGTCAGCTCTCCGTTCAATTGTTACATTTTTTTTTTAGTGGGATATAAAAATTAACGTAACAAGTTCATAGAAGCGAAATTATAGTGTCTTGGCAGTTCAATGGATTTGGTTTTAAGAGGCACGTTGACAATCGAGATAACCGCACTCGTAAGCTGAGCATCAGAACTAATTTGCTCTGAAGTAAATTGTCTTTACTCTGTAGATTGGATGCTCGATATGTCTACAGAATTAAATACTACTGTTTGCATTCAATGAGCGTACGAGCTGATTCATGTTTTTCATACTAATTTAGTGGCAAAAAAAAAATCGTTAAATTTTATCTTTTAATAGTGTAAATGAACTGTTACTCTACCTTATATGTATGGCGTCCGAATTTAAAGTGTTGTCCTTACTTATGTACCTACTTTAATGATTGAAATTGCTATTTTGTCTTCGTTTTGTGTGTTCACTAAATGTTTTTCTTTCTTTCTTTCTACCCAGTGGCGTGCGAGCTTCAATTGCGCGATCTAGGCTATATGACGTAATATGATATTTTTCAGCCGTGACCAAAACCGTCATAAAAATTTAAATATTAAAATTGTTAGACGTGTGATTTAGGACTTAGAATAGACTTAGGGTAGTCACCCTAAGTCTTCCCATGGGTGTTGTAACAGGCAACTAAGGGACATGCTGCTGATAGATGGGCAGCAGCATCTTCCAGCTGAATGTTACTCACCATCTTACGAATATGGCAATCCATCAGTACCTTGGCTTTCTTTGTAAAATCACATGTTAAGCAGTAAACATAAACAACTCACCATCTTACGAATATGGCAATCCATAACTACCTTGGCTTTCAAAGTCAAAGTCAAAGTCAAAGTCAAAAATTCTTTATTCAAATAGACACATTTAAAATATTTTAAATCATGTTCTTATGATGCGTCCCATTCTTTTACTACCACCAGTTCTGGACGTGGCAACTCTGAGAAGAACTGGCAAGAAACTCAGAGGAATCCTTTTTTTTTAATAAATTATATTTTACAATGATTAATAAAGCAGTATTGTTTCAGAGCAACTCACTCCCAAGCAGTTTTGTCATTAACATAATCAGAAATTTTATAATAAGCCTTTTTACATAATTTATCTTTGACATATCGTTTAAACTTGTTTGTTGAAAGATCTCTAACATTATTAGGAAGTTTGTTGTAGAAGCGTATACATTGCCCCATAAAAGAATTGCTAATTTTGTGGAGACGTGTAGCATGTAAAACGAGATTATGCTTAGATCTAGTATTAACATTATGAGTGTCGCTTTTTTCATTGTAAAATCCCAGGTTAAGCAGTAAACATAAACAACTCACCATCTTACGAATATGGCAATCCATCACTACCTTGGCTTTCATTGTAAAATCCCAGGTTAAGCAGTAAACATTAACAACTAACCATCTTACGAATATGTCAATCCACCACTACCCTGGCTTTCTTTGTAAAATCCCATGTTAAGCTGTAAACATAAACAACTTACCATCTTACGAATATGGCAATCCATCACTACCTTGGCTCTCTTTGTAAAATCCCATGTTAAGCAGTAAACATTAACAACTAACCATCTTACGAATATGGCAATCCATCACTACCCTGGCTTTCTTTGTGAAGTCATGTCAGCAATGAATATAAATAGTCTGATGAAGTAAGAAAACGCTTATATAACAGGAAAAGAAATATAAAAAGATCAAGAAGGCAGGAAAGTAGAAATCAGTGATCTACCTCGTTCTTAACTAAACTAAATATTAAAAAAATGTAATTAAACTTGTGCCTTTTACAATCTGTTGATAAATTTATCTTTGCGAGAACTTCTAATTTAATATTTCAAGTTAAAGAGACAAAGACTCGGGTAATTACTTTACGGAGAAAAATGTTTTCTTTTTATCAGAATCTAGAAGTAGGTAGATAAGTATGGACACAGAATTATTTTATAAACAGACAAGAAACTTAAACGTTTAATTAAAAGATTTTTGCTTGACTGTTATTTTAAAAAATGGCACCGGTATGCGGTATAAGGTCTATAAGGTTGCCGTAATTGCTTCTGAGACCTGGTGCTCTGAGTTTGAGTTCCATCTAGAACAATTATTTGTGTGAACCACAGGTCGTTGTTCTGAATCTGGTGCTTGAGTCCGTGAATTGAGTGTTTGTAAAATCTTCCGCAAACAGGGCTTAGATTTCCTCCTGCGGGTGATCTTTTATAATATACCCGTCAGGTTTCTGGTTTCAACGATCAGCGTTTACGTTTGGGCATTGATCTGTCAGTCAGACATTCAGGAAAAAAACGTTTTATTAATAACTAGCATTGAGTGTTTGTAAAATCTCCCGCAAACAGGGCTTAGATTTCCTCCTGCGGGTAATCTTTTATAATATACCCGTCAGGTTTCTGGTTTCAACGATCAGCGGTTAAGGTTGTCCATTGATCTGTCAGTCAGACATTCAGACAACGTTTTATTAATAACTAAGTGCGCCCCGCGGTTTTACCCGCGTCACTCTGCTCCAATGGGTCGGAGCGTGATATTTTTTAGTTATATGTTAATACAGCTTATAAACATCTTGGACATGCGAATCTGAGTATGTTTCGCCGGATCGTCTCGATGAGGCCGCGCTGAAACCGGCAGTAGAATAACCCCACTGAGTTTGTTTCGCCGGATCTTCTCAGTTGGGGCGTATTGGATCCGGTGGTAGCACTAAAGCGCGTTCGTCGAGATACTTATGGCCCGTCTAAATAATAACATACTCAAAGGACAGAACTTAGATTTAATCATAGATATAAAATAATACAATAATATTGTACTTTCATACCTGACAGCTTTTAGGCTAAAGTTATATAAACTATTATTAGGTATACGTAGCAATAAACAAATAAAATTAATTAATTAAATCAAAAATAAGCCAAATATGTTTAGACTATTTACAAATACCTGTACTAGGTTTACGTGAATAAAACTTTTTTTTTTTAACTATCCGCGTGAAAACTTTCAGCCTAATCCATTCAGTACTGTTTGCGTGAAAGAGTATTAAGCATCCATCCATCCATGCTTTAAATATGCTTAAAAACTCGTTTATAATATTAAGTAGTATGATTTGATTAATACTATAGCTACTACAGCACTTTATCTTTAAGAGTTCTCAATGAATCCATTAACAGTGGAAAAAGCGGTATCTACACAAAAAAAGCTGACAGGCCTTAAATACGTTTCGTTTCTGGGTGCTCCTAATCATCCATTACCACTAATTAGGCTGTCGATCTTAATATACCGACCGTGTGATTTACTACTAAGATTACATCTTAAGTTTTAAAAAAATTGGTAGAGGTCGATCCGGGACAGACGCCGGACAAGTTTTTTTAATAATCTCGCTTGATAGAAGGCGAAGATAAGGCCTAAGATGATACACCCTTGCCTAGAAAGTGTCTGTTCCATTAAGTCTTAAATATGTCCAGATTATAGCGTTCCGTGACACAAGTAGTATTTTTGTCAATTACAAGTAGTCTTTTTGTCAATTCTAAGATGTCTTTCCGCGTCTGATCGGTTGAGGGACTACTCTTTGTGTCTCGGAAACTCATAAGGCCTTGGACCCGATTGTTATAACATCATCTACAACTAGCGTATTTCTGGAAATTGGCAGCAGCGTTTCTTTGAGTCATAATACTGCGGTCACTAGCCCGCCTACAAATTTTGGTGACTATGGCAAAACCCTTCCCGGGAAGAGGTCCATGTTCATCAGTGAACGTTATACAGGCTGATACTGAACAATGCTTAGTGTAATGGTTATTGTATCTATCGTATTTTACTTACTTATTACTTAATTTAACATTATTTTTAATAGATAACTCTCTCTCTGTAGGAGGTCCATGCTCAGCAGTGGACGTTGTACGGGTGATGATGATAATAAAGATTGATCAGTCACAACGTAAATACGTTATGTACTTTTTAAATCTCTTTATACAGGGTTATTTGTAAAACACCGGTAACCTCTCAGGACTACGTTACTAACATCATAATCATCAACTTTTGTTCTATGACTTTTAAAAATTCATCATATTATAATTCATCAGATTTACACACAAAAATAAAAATATTTAAATTCAACGCTCTAAATGTTACGAAGTCTATGCGAAGCAAAAGAAAGCGATAGTACCGACAATAGCGAGGGGAGCGTGGAATACAGAGTTGAAATGTGTTAGATAGGACAACGAAATATTGAAGGTTTGTTTTTGGTAAATGTATTATGTTTTGTAAAAAGTCGTAGAACAAATATTATTGTTTATGATGTTAGTAATATAGTCCTGAGAGATTACCGGTGTTTTGCGAATAACCCTGTATAATTGCACTGAAATTTGATACTCAAATAGTTATTGTAACGCAGGATACAATTCTTCTGAAATCATCCTCTTAATGGATGTAACAGAGTTCAAAGTCTGAATCGAAATCAAAATTTACGGGGGCTAAATGGTGGACAATGATAAATATTTCCTAACAAATATATCCATGTCATTCTACAGCAGGCGTACATAAATCCACCACAATGGCAAATAAATCAATAAATAGATAAAATCAACAAAAGCGCTTGATATCAAATGAATACAGTGAAAATCTGATAACACTTCTAAAGCAAAATAACAAAACATCGATAAATGTTGCTGAACATAAATTGCGTGCCGCAAACACTAAAGATTATTGAATAGATAATTTTAACATTTGCTGGGTTGGTGGTGGCTTCACGAATACAGATAACTAACTAACTATCTACCTAAGAAATATAATAATATGTTGTTTAGATAAAATGGATTTATCATCATCATCATCAACAGCCCGTTAACGTCCACTGCTGAACATGGGCCTCTTCTTAACAGACCTTGGCAAACCAGGATCGGCAGACGGATTGGTGATCGCAGTAAGATGTAAGCCTTGAGCTAATAGATGCTGCTGCCCATCCATCAGCCATATGTCCCTTAGTCGCCTTTTACGACACCCATGGGAAGACATGGTGATATTCTATGGTCTATTCTAAGCCGGAAACCACACGGCGGGGCCGGAAACCACACGGCGTGTTACCAAATTATACGAATCTTTAATTTATAGAAACCTGTGTTAGTAAAAACTAAGTTGTATCAGCTATAGTATTATTATTTCCTTTAATACATTTATAACTCACGGCCTAGCCCATACATTAACCAATAATATGTGTTTATTGGGCAGCATCCGACTATAGGCCTTTGCCCACAAAGCATCGTAAACACCCTCGGCCTCGGGGCGTCCTAGATGACCCGGACGACGAGATAACAACTTACCAACTAGCAGTACAAAAACTGCAAGAAACTAGCACCACTACACAGAGACCACTCTATCCAACCCACCGGAGAAGAGTGCGTACGCGAATGCGACGCGTCACCCTCCCGACCCTTAGTTTGCAAATAACCCTCCTGCCCTCGAACGTAGAGCGACAATTGCACAAAAATCCCCAAAAATGTCTAAAAGTCATAATCCCTTAATCTCATTGCCATTGCCAGCGACCGCCCTGAGCCGATTTTCAAGTACCACTGGGGATGCCCTCTTGCGCAGGTTGCCAAGTTTGTAGTTTTAAAACCATTTATTAAGGCTGGAGCTCCGCTTGCTTTTATTCCCGAGGCTTTTGCTACTTCACTTGGCTAGCTACGTATGTCCATCCAATTAAAAAAACCATGTTTATTGGTAAAATATATTTTTTTATCGGTTCAGTACATCCAGAGATAGACTAAAAGCATACATACTTTACCAAATTATAATAATGATATAGATAACTTTACATGGTTAAATCGACTAAAACTTAATTTGAACTCAAGTTCAACTTCAACTTACTTTTCCAGGCACTGAAATCAATGAACTCCAATAAAAGACAAGAATTACCACTAGGCTCAAATCCAGAGGTAAAATTCTCATCTTAAGTCATGCTTAGACCTATTATAGCGACAATCTACCGCGACGCACATCTACTTATACAGTCGGTTCGATCGTAAACGCTCGACATGTCGGCATATCAGTGATAAATTCGCTCACACAAACGAGTTAACAGATTATCTACAAATGTAGGACGTTGAAACGAAAAGTTGTTGGGAACTTTTAACCTCATCGTGCCAGTTACCAACGACAATAATTACAATAGTTATGTTGCAGCTTTGTAGTTTTATGAAGTAATAAAACTGTTTAATGCTTATAGCAGTTTTACGAAAACTGTCATTTTGAGTGTCAATGATAGATCTTAATGTACGCCGTAGGTAAATAGAGAAAGACTTGTAGGAAGCTAGATTAGGATCCGGTAGTCCTCGCAAGGCGAGGTTCACGACGCGTTCTCAAGCTCGCACTGGTTGATCTTAATTATATTTATAACTAGTACTTCCCGTGGGAAATTCATAATGAAATATAGTCTATATTAATCAGTGATAAATTAGCATTCAAATGGTGAAAGAATTTTTAAAATCGGTCCAGTACTTTTTGAGCCAATTCGTTAGAAACATACTTACATACAAATCTTTCCTCTTTATAATATTAGTAAAGATATAATAATATATTACCAAATGCCAGAACAACGTTGGTAAATTTTATTTAATAACCTTATTGTTGAAATGTAAACTAATTTATTAGTCAAGATTGTTTTCCTTATATTTTTCTTTATTATCATTGTATTTGACTTATGATAAGTACGATAGATTAGTCTACATTATCAATAATCGTTTTCATTTTCATTTTCAATCTAATAGGACTTAACTATCCCTAGACATTGTCCCTAGATATTATTAACTTTATCTGCCGGTTTACGTCCACTGCTATCCTCCTTTTAACAGATTTTGCAAGCGAGAGTCGTTGAGGGATGTTATCATAATCATCACGCTTGGCAGACGGATTTGTGATCACAGTTAGATGGTGAGTAACCTTGAACTGCTGTCCATCCATCAACTTTATATCCCTTAGTCGCTCACAACGACCATAGAAAGACATGGAGTGGTATTTTCTAAGCCGAAAACCACATTGTTATAAGTTTCTTGAATAGATGTGGAATGTGTCCTTTCTTCTTGCTAAAATTTGATAAGATCTCAATCAACTTTTAATTCTTGATCTGATTTTTAATTTTTTTTCGTAACTGTTACAAAAGCTAGGCAGGATTTGCTGGGAACGAACAGGTAGATAATAAAACATCATTGCTACAAAACATTAAGACGGAGTGGCAATCTACCACGGATGTAATTATGGGGCGTTCATTATCATCATCAGCCCGTATAAAGTCCACTGCTGAACATGGGCTTCCTCCCGAGGGAGGGTTTATGCCATAGTCACCACGCTTGACTGGCGGGTTGGTGGACACAGTATTTTTTAGTTACACACAGGGCAACGATGTTGCCCGTTCCCTAGTATTCGATTGCTAAAGATATTGTTATAACAATCGGGACCAACGGCTTAACGTGCTTTCCGAGGCACGAAGGGTATTCCCTCAATCATCCAGACCCGGAAAGAAATCTTAGAATTTACACAAAGATTTCTTGTCCGGCGTGGGGTTCGAACCCACGACCTCAGCGATTTAAAGCAAGCCAAATACCGCTACGCTACGGATGTTTGTCGGCCTTTAATATATTTACAACGTTAAAACGATAACCATAAGCATAAAATAACAGCCAATCACCGAACGCGATATCAATTACTAGGTGCTGCTAAATTGTGCTCGGTATTTTTTCCATGCCCTATATTATTATTTCCAAGGCTGAATACTGCAGTATTTTAGCTCACCACCCTTACATTGCGTAATTCACTGAATATAATGTAAGCTACAATATAAAAGCTACTGAATGTTGGGTACGAATTATAGTGCCCTCAATTCGCTGGGGGCCCATTCTGTTTTCATATCTTTTTGAACATCTGGCTCAAGTTTTTATTTAGCACAGGGACGAATTTTATGTATGGCTCATGTCAATGAGTGTAGTTTATAACTGAACTAGCTGCGGCCTACGGTTTGGCCCGAGATGGATTGCTGTTCCCATATAGCCATTCTAAGGGTAATGTTTTATGCCCTACATGCTTCGGCCCGCGGTTATCCCCGCGTCACTCTGCACCAGTGGGTTGGAGCGTAATATTTTGTAGCCTATATGTTAATCCAGCTTATAAGCTATCCGCGTGCAAACTTTCAGCCAAATCCATTCAGTAGTTTCTGCAAGAAAGAGTAACAAACATCCATCCATCCATCCATACTTACAAACTTTCGCGTTTATAATATTAGTAGGTTGTCAAATTTTAATTCAAATCCGTTTAGGTGTTTTTTGCATGAAAGTAGTCAAAGTAAAATCACCACACATCCATCGATGCTTATTTTCGCGTTGCGTAAAAAACTTATTATGTATGTCCTTACCAAGCTGAACGTATCCCTCTGCCAATTCTATAACTACAACCAATTATTATCAAATTAATCTATCTGTCGAGCCTACATTTGTAGATAATGTGTTAGTTAATGCTATTTAAACCAAAATGATCGTTATCAAGCATAAAAACATTCATCACTGGTTATCAGACTTAAAAAAAATATTTTTAAAGTTTACCACTGATTTTTTTTTTTTTTTTATGCTCTTATTTAATTAGCCCCGAGGCTTTTGCTACTTCACTGGACATAAAAGCGAGCAGAGCTCCAGCCTAGAGAATTTGTATTAAGAAAAATATTTATGTTGTGTGAACTTTATCACGTTTTATATTTAAGCAGTTTCAGTAAATCTAAATTGACTTACCTTTAACTTTTTTTGTTTACACAGAACGTTATATTATATTATACATGTCTTCCTTTTACTCCGGTCCTGTCGTTGGTCTGTTCTGTAAAAAAGAAGAGCATTAATATTCCTCCCTTGGTCCTCGTTGTACTCGACCTCTGTTCACGATCGAAACCGTGATTGCTTTCTTCATATTTCCATTTGTAACTTCATAGTCAGCATATCTGTAACAAAACAATTTGTTTTGTTTGATTAACTGACGGTCATATGAATTAAATTCCTCAAAAAAACTCAGAGCTATCTTTTGTTTGTCAGGTAACTTTAGTACTAGGTATGTTATTCTATTTCGGAATGAAACTTTTTTTTTATTGTTCGACTGCAATATTCTACTGGAATAGCTCCATTCCAGTGAAATACAGCCAACAGTGGAACAGAATAGTGGATACTACATTAATTAAAGTCAAAGTCAAAGTCAAAATTTCTTTATTCATATAGAAACAATTCAAAAAATTAAATCGTGTTTTTATGATGCGTCTATTTCTCTTCCTACCACCAGTTCAAGACGTGGCAACTCAGAGAATAACTGGCAAGGCATTCAGAGGAATCGTTAAATAAAAAAATCAATTCATCGTTACTTTTACAATATTGTTTAGCAGCAGTGTCATTTCAGCGCAAATTACTCCCATGCCATTCTGTCATTTACATAGAAAAAGTAAAAGATATTAATTATGCGTTGTCCGCTGGGACTGCGCATAAATAGCTTATACTTTTTTATTTTTATTATATTATTATATATATATATATATTTACTTTATACACATTATCTACATATGTAGGCTCGACAGATAGATTAATTTGATAATAATTGATTGTAGTTAAAGAATTGGCAGAGGGATACGTTCAGCTTGGTAAGGACATACATGTATACATAAGTTTCTTACGCAACGCGAAAATAAGCATCGATGGATGTGTGGTGATTTTACTTTGACTACTTTCACGCAAAAAAAAAACCTAAACGGATTTGAATTAAAATTTGACAACCTGGCTTAACACATCATACTAATATTATAAACGCGAAAGTTTGTAAGTATGGATGGATGGATGGATGTTTGTTATTCTTTCTTGCAAAAACTACTGAATGGATTTGGCTGAAAGTTTGCACGCCGATAGCTTATAAGCTGGATTAACATATAGGCTACAAAATATTACGCTCCAACCCACTGGTGCAGAGTGACGCGGGTATAACCGCGGGGCGAAGCATGTAGGGCATAAAACATTACCCTTAGAATGGCTATATGGGAACAGCAATCCATCACGGGCCAAACCGTAGGCCGCAGCTAGTTCAGTTATAAACTTCACTCATTGACATGACCCATACATAAAATTCGTCCCTGTGCTAAATAAAAACTTGAGCTAGATGTTCAAAAAGATATGAAAACATAAATAGCTTATACTTTAATCGTTGTTATAAACTCATTCGGTCGATCAGGTCTTCGCTATACTATCTGTTTGCCGATTTTTACTTAAAACCGCCTAACACAAGTCACAACTGTTCACATTACTAAAACTTCAATATAATATAAGACACACACAAACACAGAAAAGTGTGATTAGTATCGGCAAAACTAGAGACTTACTCCCTTTTATGCACAAAAAAGTGGAAAAAGCCTCATGACTAACTCCATAATTTTATTATATCCATCCGAAAAATAAACCAGTATCTACTATATATTTTAAACCAATTAAAATTATTAAATTCGAATTACAATTAATGAAACAAACCGTCTCTAATGTAAGTACTTGGTAAGTGAGTAAATATGTTTTATTAAGTAAGTAAAGCTTCTTTGTTGTCAACGTAATTTTTAATAATCCAAAAGAAGTGAAATAATCATTACATATAATTGTTAAAGCGTGTCCCAAAAAATGTTCCAGATAAAGATAAAAAGCTACAAAATTAGTGAGTAACAAGGACTAAATTGTATGAAAATGTGCCTTGGAACGAGATTAATACTAATAAAATCCCGCAGATGAGCTAGTTGTTATCTTATCTTATTTTTAACGGGTATGATATTGTACAGCCACTTCTACCTAGTTGTGGATCTTTTGTGCCAGTCTCAGTTCTTTAATTTTTCATCTACAGTTGACAGCTGATATTTCAGTATATCGCGTATGGGGAGCTTCTGAAAATCCTGTGGTACTGGGTATGTCAGTCCCAGGCAATTCATTCTTCATCAATGTTAATCCTTCCCATTCATTAAGTTTGTGTTGCATTGTCTCATTTTCTTCTCATAGGTCCTACAAGTCTGGTTTGTTACCAGCTTGCAAGCTATCCTTAAAACAAATGTTAACTTTTTAAACCAGTATATAAAATGTGCAATTTTTCAAATCCATAATAGGCGCGACAAACATGGAAACCTCATTATTATAAAAAGCTTTAAAAATAACAACGATTGTGTAAAGAAAACTTTTTCTTTAGCTTGATACCCTAAAGCCGTTTCCACCAAATCCTAACAAAGAGTAGTACTATACAACGATAAACGATACAAAAAAATACATTGACCCAATTTTATTCCTATTATAAATTTTATCTTTTGTAAAAGTTTCATTGTACTCCATCAAGAATACGATACACTTTTTCTTATTTAGAAATGCGATCCTTTTCAAGCATAATAATGTGTTTAAAGAAGATTACAAGCTTAGTAATGATAAAATCTTTGTATTTTTGTGATAGAATATCTTTTTTTATCTAACTAACAATATCGCTGCTAAAACTGTAACGGAAAATATAGGCCATAGACCCTATGGTTCATCGAGGTAAAGTTTAAATCCTTTTTTGTGAAACAATTACAATTTATAAACTTGCATATGACCCACGCACTTCAAACGATCCTTATTAACTTTTGCTCAAAAACATAATTAGTTATGAACAAATCTGAAAATTACCTAATTGACCTCGAATATTTCAATACTTAATATTACAATACTTGTGTCTATTATCTAAATAATAATAATAAAGTATTTATTTCCAAAAATTTTTACATAGTTTACAATACCAAGAAAGCAACTATACCAGGCTAAAGAAAGCAACTATACCAGGCTAAAGGTGATTTTCCACCAGAGTGGCTAGGCGAGGCGAGGAGAGAATTGAAATTTGTATGGCAAATTTTCAATCCTCTCCCAGCGCATCTTTGGTGGAAACAGTGTGGATTGACGAGAATATGCGAGGCGTGAATTGAAATATTTATTTGTGTAAAAATGAACCGTATTGCTTCCGATATAGAGTATAAATTAACTTTGCAACAGAAACACGCTTCTCGTGAGAGGCTTATATTGTTGTTCGTTGCTACTTATTTGCTTCTTATTACCGTGTATTGCCTGAGAATACCGTCATGATAGTACAAGCCTGATAGCAATCGCGAGCTCGCGATTGCTATTTTTTGTGGAAAAGGGTCAGTGCGATTTCAATTCTCTTCTCGCCTCGTCTCGTCTCGCCACTCTGGTGGAAAAACACCTTTAGGACCAAAGTACAATTATATAATATTTGACTCAAAAACGTGGGTGCAATGCACTTAATATAAATATTTATATTAAGTGAATTGCACCCACGTTTTTTAGAGTAATCCGATATGTGGACTTCATTGCTTGCAAAGATACCGATAATTTGGAACGTTAGATAGTGACAGAAAAAGACCTAGAGGCAAATAACTTAATCGAGGGTCTGAGCAAATAACAGAGGTGCATATATCTGTCGACGCCGCACCCGACAAAGCAGCTGAACGTAACCGACGGAGACACTATTGGGATTAAATCGTTCTAATCTCAATGTAAAATAAAGTATATTGTAATATTCTACTGAGTTTTTTGGCAGTGTTTCTCTGTAGTCGCCACGTCACACACTGCACGGTAGGGGGAAAAAATATGACGATTCCAAAAAAATGTAACCTTTTTTACGAAATAAATTAATTTTGAATTTGAAATTGACAGTTGATGGCATCAAAAAGAGTCACGATATTCAGGAGTGAGCAAACAATTTTGAAGCGATTCCAAAAGAACAGTCTATAATAATATCAAAAACAACTTCTGAAGTTGATCTCAAAATACAAAATAGATAACGTTAACATATGGTACCAGACTAACAGTTGATTCCATAAAGAATTTACAGTATCACATTATTTCGGTGTAGTGCGCAAATATAATGGATGAACTCATGAATATTTTATTGCACCTACGCCGAAGTGCTCGGACTTTTTCTGGGACTGTTCGATAGCGGCATTTGGTTCGTTTAGTTGACCTACAATGTATGAAAAAGTTTTTATGCCTAGTTTAGTGTTTATGTTGATATTATATTCCCAGGTATTGAGGAAATTGAAGTTCAAATAGTTACTTAGTTATAGTATTAAAATTTTGTCAAGTACTACTTACCCTACTCGTATTAAGAAAGCAGTAGATTTTGGACAATTAACCGACACCACAACCACAACTTCATGGTTCCAAAAAAATACCTTAAATGTTTAAAGATTCATTCATATAAAATTTCTCACAAACTACGCCTTTTAGAATAAAACGAAGCTAGTTTATGCTAATAAAACTGTAAAAATGTATTTAAGCTTCAAAACTTCGTTACTATTTGTATCAAAAATAGCTACAAAGCCTTCAATATGATTAACGATTCTCCTAATTCACGATTTATTGCAGCAGTCTGAAGCGATCAATCAAGTAGCTCTTACTTCGTTACAGCTGACTAATTTAGTAGTAAAGCCAATTTCTAAAAATACATTAAAATTTTAAAATTTTCATACTACTTTTTCTGTATTTTCTTTTCAACGTCTGATAAAGGCACTTAAAAAGTTTTTGCTAATGACTCTGAGAGGAATCATGATGAACATGAAATTAAGAATCTTGTTCATTTATTAACACCTACTCCTAGATAATTCTTCAAAATATTAAAATAATATGCTAACATACATTTAAGGTAATTTTATGTAAGCATATTTTCTGAACCAATAAGTCCAAAAATTAATAAAATTAAATACCAAAGCTAGCATTTTTATTGAATTACCTCAACCATTGCGTGAGGCAGCAATCATTAAAAGGAAAATTGTCAATATTACCAAGTGGAGTCCCAAAGCAGCATTAAGAAGCCCTCAAGAGTACTTAACATGCGGAACCATCCTTCGTACCGCACTGGTTTGTTGGCTTTTAACGCGAAAGGCAAATTACTTTTTCTCTCCATCTTGGCAAGATTTTCTTATTATAATTTTGCTCCAAGACTTTAATTATCTTAAGGAAGTTTTGGGCCGTTTCACTCGCGTGTTTTGCTGTCTTGAACATTCTTGACCCTAATGCTGCTGGTGGTAATTAGGAAGAGGCTAAAATGTTACAGAAGCAAATTTTTTGTAGGAAAAATATTTTTAAGGTTATGTAGGTCTTTCAATGACGGAGTAGCGAATGATTGCTAAAATTGATTGATACTATCCTTACTCATTATTACAAAATTATGATTACAATGCAATGTAAATGCTCTGTCTTTTTGTCTGTCGATCTTTCAGACCAAAACTAAACACGACATAGGTTACTTTTTATAGTGAAGTAAGCGAGAAACTTGAAACTTATTTTAAGACTGTTGATTAGATATGAATAAATATCACATTCACAATTTCTGTGAAAAATACTTTTACAGGAGTAAAATAATAATGAGACATAGGAGATAAAAGATTCTATGAAAATATGAAAGGTTCATGAGAATCCTTATTGTATCCTTACTTCCTTACTAATATTATGATGAAATGCGAAAGTAGCTCTGTCTATCTGTCCGTCCGTCTGTTGCCCTTTCAAGCTAAAACTACTGAACTGATTTAAATGAAATTTGGTACACAAATAGTGTAGAACCTGAGAAAGGCAAATTTTCGAAAAAGAGGTTGTAAAGGGATGAAAGGGTGCTTGAAGGTTTTATGAAAGTAACGTATGTATTTTTTAAATAAGAAGCTTCAAACCTTTTTTTTTAGATTGTGATTAGACAAAAATATCCTTACTAATATTATCCTTATTCTTACAAATATTACGAGAGAAAAAAAAGACAAACGGCTCGTACTGAGCGAGTCTTATTAAGGCTCCAATTGTTTTTTCTGTTTTCCTAAATAAATCCCTGAGCTTCATAATAGTGAGCCCAATCCATTGTCACATTGAAATCTCAGGCGAGTAAGGGATTACTTTTGGCCTGGATTTTTCAGAGCTATCAATGTATTTGGAAAAATCTTATTGAATTTGTTGCTACTGTTATAGTTTTCAACATCCTTTCTAATATTATTAATGCAAAAGTTTGTGAGTGCGTGTGTGGATAATGAAATAATGAATTTATTCAGCACTCAGGTATTTACATACACTTGTACTTGTCAACATCACAATGAAAAAGAACTGTAATTAATAGGTTATTATTCTTATTCAATAAATAAAACTACTTAGGTAACTATAACTAGCAAGTGCAACCTGTGAGTGCTGCTAATTGTAGGACATTACAGACAAATTTACTCCGTCTGTCGGTGTGTTATTAATTCCTCTACTAATAATAAGTCCAAATTTACATTAATTTTATTATAGGTATAAATTGAAAATATATAAGAGCATACAATTAAGTGACACACACCTGGGGGCATCCTTATGGGGTTAGGACCACAACCCAGAGGTGCCACTGATATATCAGTCAGATTTATGGATATAAGAGGAAGTGATAACTGGCACGGCCTACAGGCGCTGGATCACAGGGCAGGGGTAGGGGAACAACGCGGTCCTCGCCGGCGAGAATCCTACCCTAGCTATCCTGCAACCTTTCACTAGCTACCTAGGTGGACGACCTGGAGAAGAAAGGGGAAAGAAACTCTACAGAGATAGATGGATGTTTGTTACTCTTCACGTAAAAACTAGTGAACAGATTTTTGCATTTTTTTACACGGATAGCTTATGAGCTGTATTAACATATAGGCTACAAAACAATTACACTACATCCCACTGGAGTAGAGGAGCAGTCTTACGTGGGTAAAACAACAGGGCATAGCTAGTGCAACATATTTTAACCCTTTAACTGTAGGTATGTTATAAAATAATTGGTTTTGGCCTTCATTACAATCCAACAGAGTTCAAAATATGATGGGATCGATATTCCCTCTCCCGTTAAAGGGTTAAGGTATATTGGTACATTTATTATCATAGTTATTATAATATCTATAAATAATATGTATCAATTATATCTTGACAGAATTATGACATCATTTCTGATGGAAGAGATCACTCATGTTAGACCTAAACTTCATCATCAACAGCCCGTATAAAGTCCACTGCTGAACATGGTTCTCCTCCCGTGGGAGGGTATTTGCCATAGTCACCACGCTTGGCAGGCGGGTTGGTGACCGCAGTATTATGTTGCACCAACCAGACTCAGAAAGAAATCTTCGAATTTACACAAAGATTTCCTGTCCGGTGATCGAACCCACGACCTCCGAGATATAACGTAGGCCAAATACCGCTACGCTACGGAAGTTGTAAACCTCTTGGTCCTTGGTTATTATCAGTTGCTAAATAAGAGTAGATAAATAATCAAAGTATATCCATAATAATTCAGTATCGATCTCAGCGTTCCCGTTATAGTTCAAAGCACATATCCGAAACTTTACTGACAAAAACAAATTAGCAAACGTTCCATTTTCATTTTTCAATTACTTACAAAACGCTAAAACGTTTAATGGATATGAAACATTTCAACTTTGAATAGAGAAAACAGAATTAACTATCTTAGAGCAAGCCAAAGTTAAACTAAGCGGAACTGACTTCAATGTATCGCTTGGTTGCGCTCCAGAAAGGAGAATAAAAATATTGTGTGCAGATTTTCAGCAAATTCTCCTATGAAGTAACCTTGAATTTTATTTTTTCTTTGATTTAGGTTGATTTTCCTCATTGTATGATGTCCAATGTATTGAGTTTTGCGACGCATTCTTCTGTCTAACGGCTCATGGTTGCCAAAAATTTATTAAAAACAAAAAAAAAAACCAAACATTTAAATCTCACTGTTTAAAACTTTGCAACAACAATAACCTTGTCAGTGGATCACTAAAATGGCAATTTTCCAACATTGGTAGAGTATATTTAACCAACAAAACTAAGTGTTTATGGCTTGGTTTTGTTGCAGGACTTTTGGAAGACCAGTATACATAACAATACACCTACCGTGCCAAGAAATCTGAAGGAAAGATGCAACTCTGCATAGTTATTCTTTAAGAACAACATACCCATCCTTAGTTTGAATATACTTCTTATTCGAGAAAATATATACAGCATGGTAAATTTTGGGATTTGCATGAGAGTACAGTTTTACGGATTAACAACAAAAAAAATGGCGGTAGTTACACAATAATTTAAGTTGAAACTATTTATTGTGTTTTATACTCAAGTATTAAATATATTAATGTTCTGTTATTGAAAGTAAACACAGTAGTAGTAACAAATAGTAGTTTTATGTTGAAGCATAAAACTTTCCTTAAAAAGCACAATAGTATTCTATTAATCTGTATCAAAGGAAATTCCTTTAAAGGCCTGCCATCTTTTTGTAAAACTTGAACTCGGTTCAGTGAATACGTTGTTCGAAGCTATATCGTGTGTTATTTTTCTTTTATCCCATTATAACAAAGGGCTTTGAATCAAGCAATGCACTGAGATAAGCGACGTACTAAATTAAAGTGTGCCAACGATTTATCATACCTTAAAAATGTGAATTCTGAAAAGAGAGAAATGGAATATTAAATGTTTTAATTTGCGGTCCTTCAGAACCTTCTTTTAATTAGTAGAATCAACTTCTAAGTTTCAACCGATGAATTAAGCTAAATAAAGCAATATTTATTTAGATCTATGATCATAATTTAATATTACAACGATTTAATTTAAAATAGTAATTGACTATTGAATTTGACATATTAACACACGTTTTTAATTTGTTTTGTTAATTATTATAATGTTGTTCAGTTTATTTCATGAATATTAAAAAAGTTACTCTAAGCCCAATTAAATATTACCTAAATAACGCCAGGGCTTAACCAAATATAAACATCATCAAAACTTTAAACGAAACGATTTTACTAAGTTATAATTGAAAACGTAACCCCATCGATGTCTAGTCTTTGATCCATCGAGCCACAGTCAACAAGCAGTGCCTCAACGCCGAATCGATTATCATTTTTAGCCTAATTCATATCTTTGAAAGAAAACAAAAATATTTTTTATAAATTACCTAAGTATGTTCTGATTTTATAAAAAATGTAAACGACAATTATCACTTTAGAAGTAGTTTGCTTCAACACCAGTTTTGTTGTACGAAACTGCAACAGGTATTTAAATTATGTTAGCATTTGAAATTTTCACGCAATAGTCATCAGCTCCTTCTTTTAATAATCCACCAATTTCGACCACTGCTTGCTCTCTGCCTCTGTGCGATTGATTAAATCTTTGGGTCGACCGGTCCCACTTGTTAAACTTGTTTAATCAAACTGTCCCTGAATATAAAAAGCTTATCCTTTCGCGTTTCTAAAAGATTAAAAAAGGAAAGGATTAAAAATTTACGACCTCCGAAAATTTATAGCAGCATTTATAGTAGATCTTCAAATAAGTTTGCGGTGACTCTTATGCAATAAGCATTTGAATGGAATACAAGGTAAAATTACTTATAAAAAAATTATCTATGATCTGTCCCCTTAGGTTTGCCTAAGATTATTAGATGAGTCTTTGCATTTAAAAATAAAAGTCAAACTAGATTATGCAATTTAAAGCTTTATACGGCAGTCAATTTATATTATGGACATTTAGCAAAAGCATAAATTTATTTCAGTTTTTTTAATTGAAAATTCAGCCATCTTTTGAAATTGACAGATCGTTGCATTTGCCACCATTTTTAACGGGAATATTGTATAAGTACGTTATCATAGAGTAATAATTGGCAATATATTATGAAAAGGTTTTTACAGGAATGAACTAATTTAAAATACAGTAGCTAGTAAAAATATAAAATACTAAAACTTAAGTATAGTTTCTAATAATTTGGTAACAGCGCCATCTAGTTTTGAGAAGGTTGTTTGGCCAGCATGGAATTTTTATTGATGTGTTTCAATTTTAGCTTGGCTTGGCTTTAATCAAAATCATTAAACAGTTGCTTTGAAATATTTTTTCGTTAGACGTTATACGATCTGATATTTCTAATGGAAGTCCGCACACTAAAGACAAAGTGTTTGTAACAGTTCAACATATTCGTGTTCAACGTATGGACAAATAGTCAAACAAACAGCTAAAGCTTTGAATTTGAAAAATGTACTTCTTATACCACATTTTGCCCTTTACGTTCAGGCGATAAGCAAGATTTCTTTTCTGGAAATTGCATCCAAGATACATTGTGAAACCTATTATGCGTCACATATTCACAAAATATATGAGAAAAGAATCTGAAAATTTCCCCAACCAACGTTTTTCGCAACGCTTTTCACAATTTACGAGACAGGAGTCGATTGCGTTTCTACATTAGCAGCCACGACAATAGGGTATTCAAGAAGGGTAGCTTAGGGATGTAATGATTTCTTTACTCGTCTTGCCTTGTGGTTTGATTCAAACCGAATTAAACTAAACTTCTCAGCTTTCGTTAGTAATAACGTAACATATTTTCAAAGTATGAGTATGTATTTCTGTCTGATTCCAGTACTTATTTTAGTTTATGTTTGTTTGTCATCGTTTAACTTAAAAACTTATTTCAACATTTTATTTTGTGTTATGCTAAAGTAAAATTTATGACAACCTTCGTGGCGTAGCGGTATATGTTTCACTTAATTTAAGAAGGTCATAGCTTCGGACCCCACACATTCCAAAAATCTTTGTGTAAAATCTAAGCTTTCTTCTATGTCTGGTTGGTTGAACAACCTCGGAAATTACTTTGAGCCGTACGTCCCTCACTTATAGCAGCATCTATAACAATCGTAGAACAGGGAACGGGTAGCAGCATTTACTGGTGATTTGGTGCGTTTCCCTGTTTGTTACGATATAACACTGCTGTCACTTACCCGCCTACCAAACGTGGTAACTATGGCAAAAATCATTTTTCAGAAGTAGGCCCATGTTCAGCAGTAGATGTTTTACGGGCTGATGATGAACATAGTGATTTTAAGATTAATGTTGAAAAATTACAAAAAGTAGATTTTCAAGAGAGAAGTTGAAAGCAATACCGACGAAACCCATTACTTTGACAGTCATAATGTTTTAGACGTAATATTATCACAAACTAGGTTCCCCCGCGCTGTTTCACCCGCGTAACTCAAGTTCCCGTGGGAACTTCATAATTAAATATAGCCTATATCATCCGGGAATAGTGTAACTTTCCAACGGTGAAAGATTTTTTCAAATCAGTCCAGTAATTTCGGAGCCTATTCAATACAAACCAACAAGCAATCAAATCTTCTCTTTATAATATATAAGTAAGTATAGATTACTGAATTTAGTGTATTATAAGCGCGTAAATATAAATTAACTAATTATAATAATTAATCACTGTGCTTTAAACAAATGTATTTCAATCATTACATTTACCGCTGTATCCGGGTGGCAAAGTCACGCCAAAGATTTTCACATCGATATGTTTTTTCTACGTAATGTAACTATGTATATAAATACTTGTACCTAAATATTCAACGAAATTCGACCCTGACACGACCCCGTTACACAGGTCGATTTTATTTCAGTACGTGTGTATTGATTATACGACATTTGTAGTGTGGAGTGTTGGTATGTGGGTGGAAAAGTTTATGTTCATTTAAATTTTTGTTAGCAACTAGCTTAAGCCCGTGATTGCGATTTTTCCATGCTTTGGACCTTTCTCCTTCAAAAGGTGAAATTTTAAAAATTCTTAGCTTTGTCATTGAAACCATCTGCGTGCAAAATTTTAATACAATCAGCGTGAAGCGCTTGATTGTATTTGAAATTTATTTAAATTTTATTAAATATTGATTTATCGACAAGTGAGTAGTGCAGTGGTGGGGATGCCAAAAAAAAATAAACGGATCACTGCCCACTCGCAGTCTGACCGCCGAGCGAGTAGCACTGTTATGTCTGCATAAATAAAGAAATAAACTGCTTTATTTAGATGAAACCTTAAAAAGATAACATTTCTTTTTCAACAAATAGGACATATGAAAAGGTTGCTTATTCAGCAAATTGAATGTGTGCTTTAATTTAATTAGAGTAAAAAGGAAAATCTTTAATCTAATCTCTAAATAGCCTTTATATAATGTATTCTTTCACAATGTACACATTCAAACTCAATAATTAATTATATGTTTTTTCGACTTGTTTTTTTTTACTAAATCAGCTTTGTTACCCTTCGTAATATGATCCAATTTTATGTTTGGTAAATGGATAAAATCTGGTACCATAGTTTTGCCTTTCCTTTGTTTAACTGAGAGGAGCAACTTAATATCACATTAATTACAATGTCGCATACTATCAAAGCCAGCGTAATTAATACTATTAAGCTTATATAACAATAAGCTTATCATATGAGCAATTATTAATTCTTAGGTATGCATAGATAATTTCGTCTTGTCTATGAAGTCTGTCTAGAGGGGGTCTCCCTCTGAAGTCTGGTAACGCTCCTGCTAAGCGGTGACTTGACATTACACAAGCTAATAACTTTCTTGGAAAGATTTTGGAGTTCATTTATAGTATTATAAACATTTGTATTTTTGTTCGCAGGATTCCCTCCGCCAGCAATGACGCTATACAAGATATTCAGCGCACTTGAAGATGACTATATTGAGGTGATGTCCAGGAGAGGTCAGAGCCGGTCACCGTAGTAATTGTTTAGGAAGTAGGGGAGTGGGGGGCTGTCGTCAGTAAGTACCTATTTTGTATAGCACACGGAAATCAATGACATAAGACATATATATAATTCATAAAACGGAGATAATATGAACAAAGACAAGCTGAATAGCGATTTAGAATATTTTCTAGCAATAAAAAAAAACTAAAACGAGCATAGCACTAGAAACCTAATCATAAAAACGACATATTAATTAACATTACCGTACTTATTAGAAAACATATTAAAGTAAAAATATTAAACATCTGCTGAAAATCCATTGTTAATAAAAGTGGATAATCTCATACTCGGACATAATGAGCTTAATCTCCGGATAATCATTATTTTCTTTTCATATCCGGTTCCGTTGGGTATTAATAATAAATATAAATAAAGCTCTAAGTAAAGCTAACAAGAGGAATAGAAGTTATGATATTAGAATACATAATTAGAAACTTAGAAACGTCTACTGAAATAATCGTAGTAGTAAAAAGAGACATTTATAAGAAATGAATTTGTAAATTGACCTTGTCAAAGTCAAAGTTTATTTAGAATCGTCATTTTTTTTTACCTACCGTGCAGTGCGTGACGTGGCGACTACTGAGAAACACTGCCAAAAAACTCAGTAGAACCCTCTTTTTTATAATAATATTTTATTATTTTTTTTACAAATTGGACGGACTCAATCCCAAGCTTTTTTGTCACTAATAAAATCAGAAATTTTATAATACGCCCTGCTACACAATTTGGCTTTAATAGTTGTTTTAAATTTATTTATTGACAAAACTCTTAAATTACCGACCTTCGTAGCGTAGCGGTATTTGGCTCGCTTTAAGTCTCGGAGGTCGTGGGTTCGATCCCCACACCGGACAAGAAATCTTTGTGTAAATTCTAAGATTTCTTTCCGGGTCTGGTTGGTTGAGGGACTACCCTCCGTGCCTCGGAAAGCACATTAAGCCGTTGGTCCCGATTGTTATAACAACATTTATAACAGGCGTATAACAGGGAACGGGCAGCAGCGTTTTCCTGTGTATCGCAACATAATACTGCGGTCACCAATGGAGGAGGCCCATGTTCAGTAGTGGACGTTGTACGGGCTGATGATGATGACTCTTATATTATGAGGAAGTTTGTTGTAGAACCGTATACACTGCCCCATAAAAGAGTTACTTATTTTGCGGAGACGACTAGCATGTACCACTTGATTATTCTGATATCTAGTATTAATGTTGTGTCACTTTTTTTACTTAATAAATCAATATTTTTATGAACATATATTAAATTTTTGAAAATATATTGGTATGCAATGGTTAGAATATTTATTTATTTTAATTTTTCTTTCAAGCTCTCACGGGGACCAAGCTTATAAATAGCCCTCACGGTTCTTTATTGCAAAATAAAAATGCTGTTCATATCCGCGGAGCTACTCCTAAGTAGAATCCCGTATGACATTATGCTATGAAGGTAGCTGAAATAAACCATTCTAGCCGTACCAACATCAGTGAGCCGTCTTATGGTTTTTACTGCATATGCTGGAGAACTTAGTTTTCCTGATATTTTTTCTAGTTGTGGTCCCCATTGCAATTTAGAATCAATGGTGATACCTAAAAACACAGTGGTCTATGATTAAGAGTAGACTACCCCATATTTTCCCACGGGTATTGTAAGAGGCGACATACGGACATACAGCTGATGGATGAGCAGCAGTATCTATCAACTCCAGAATGAGAACCATCTTACCAATTATGGCAATAATTTCCAACTATAATAGGTTGCCATGGTCTATTAACAGGAGGTCGTGGACAAAAACAGGATGAAGAAGTATTTGTTAATCAGCCTTGCAAATTTCTTTTGTACACATATTTTGTCACAATTGATAGGCAATTACATTTATCAATAATTCTGCACAAGGAAAAAACATAACACATCTATTTCAGTTTATAGAAGTTTACTTTGGACTACCAACGGAAGTCACCATTTTTTGGTTTCATACAATCGGCTATACAACAATGACCTATAATGTTATTTGACTGTGACATTCTGTTCTATAATCATTAAGTACCTTTGCTATGAGCTTTCCCTTTTGTTCATGTGTATTAATAGTCTCACGTTAAGTCTTTAAACTGATCTTCCAAGTCCATAGAACTATTTGGGACAATAAATCATCTTAAACCGATTTTACCATCCCTCAATTTACCGCATTTATACCATGGTATAAATCTCTGAGCGCCATATAATTATGAATTATGAACTTGGCGCCCCTATAATTGATCATGGAGTGATGCCAAGAAATGAAGCGATTAATCTTGGAAAATAATATTATTTTCCCATTCGTAAGGTTACTAAGGAAATTATTTACATTAACTTATTTTCAGGGAACATAACCGTTTCATCATGTGGATTCAACGAATGCCAAGTAAAATGTTTTGGTCTAGTTTGGTAGCTGGAAGGAAATCTCTTAATCTCTTTATTATTATTGACTCTAAAATCACATAAGCAGTTTTATTCGAAATAATATTTGAAGTATCTAATTTGATTGTGACCTAAATAAGTCACCACAACAAATTTAAAGATTTCAATGCTAAAGATTTCAAAAATGAAGTAGAAGAAAGGTTAACTTAATTTTTATGGTAATGTTAAAAAAGAAACCTAAGTTACACAGTTCTTGTAATGTTAAAAGTTTAGTAAGGCAAAATAGTTCTTTATAAAAATACCATTTGACATGTGACATGTTATCATTATTTATTTATTCATGTGGTCATGAAAATTGCATTATGTATTTTAAAGTAAGCTTTTTCAATATTTATTTGATTAAGAGATTCATTCCTAGTCACCTACCTGTTATTATTGTGACTAAATTATTAACTTTTCTAACATTGTGGGAGTGTAATTTGTCGCTAACTAAAACTAACTCAAACATTAATGCGAAATAATAGTACCTACTAATATGAGAGGAATTGTATTTGACTGTTATATGTAGTCATGGTTATATTAGCTACTCGTAATTACATCACTAACTCAGGAATATTAACAGTTTAATATTAATACATCAATTACGAACGTCCTGGAATGTGACTCCTAGTCGACACAACACGATCTAATAAGCCTTGAGACTATTCTTGTTGTTTCTAGAATTTGTGATAATAATTAGTTAAATTAGATACTTGTGACTTTATGAATTAATTTGTGATCAATTACTTACTAGCCGTTGAGGCATAGCACTGGTCGAAATATTTGACGTCTAAAGAAAAAAAAAGGCACAGGCATATCATAAAAATAGGACTTATGCGATGACATCATTTCTCGTTTTAAAATTGGTTTAGATGGCGTATTTTTGTACATAAGAAAATATAATAATGCGTGATTATTTGAGTAAAGTAAAAATTATATCATACATTAACAAGTCTAAATGAAATTAAACTTTTTCTAAACTAACCTAACCCTAATTCTCTCCACCAGAAATGAATCTCCTTAACATGGACGCGGAGAACCGCGTCGTGCTGAATGTGGGGGGGATTCGCCATGAGACGTACAAGGCGACGCTCAAGAAGATCCCAGCAACCAGACTCTCGAGGCTCACGGAGGCGCTCGCCAACTACGACCCAGTGCTGAACGAGTACTTCTTCGACAGGCACCCTGGAGTCTTCGCCCAAGTTCTCAATTATTACAGGTAATTAAAACTTACTAGAGGAACTATGAACTTCCTCTACATAAACTATAAGGGTGTGAAATTTCATAATCTTCCATCCGCGCAATTTTCTTAAATATTGGTACAAAGTTTTTCTTCACGTATTAATATACAGAGAAAGAGAACCACAAGTCATTCATATGTCGTAGGAATCCGACTTTTTCGAACGAAACGGTTCAAATCTTCTTTTATTATAGAAACGGCTAAGAATAATAATGTTTTGCCGAAATCTGCATTCCCTGAACCAAATAATCTAGCAGTTTTCATGTCAAGAGTGTGTCATCTTAGTCAGCATCGAGGCTTATTTTTAGAAGAGATTGCGGACAAACGCCTTCGACGACCTTAATGCCAGTCAACCTGTATATTAGTCCACTAAAAGTATCTTAATTTGCTACTACTTATATATTTCAAATATAATAATTGAATAATGCTTTTGGAAATATAAGCCGGTTGACACTATGAGAAATAGTATCTCATCTTATTATGCGACATTATTAATAGCTTTTCCGTACTACTTTTTGCTGATTTAATCTAAATTATATTATTGGCGACCGATATTTTTTTCTCAGTGTTAATTATCTTACGAGTATTTTTCTGACCCTTGTTCGCTTTACTCCTCCCATTTTGGCGAGGGTACTTCCAGAAAATTGGAGGAGGAACATTATCTTCAATTCATCAAACTCAGTTTAGTTTTTTCTTTAACATTGTTCTAAGATGAATCTCTGATTATTTGCGAAAATACAATTTGTATTAAACAAATATAGATGAATAGATGCAGTTAAATTATGATACAGTCGAACAGTCAGAACAGTATGAAACAGTCGTCTGGATGACATTCAAATTAATTCATTTGAATGTCATCTAGAAGACTGTTTCTTTCAAAACCTTACTTTATTCCATAATCGTGCGCTTGTTTCATAATTATGAATCAAGCGAACGATTATATTTATAATTCCCATTTCGTCAGGAAAAATGGTCAAACGCAATTAACATTCTTCATAAATAAGTAAACATTATTTTAAACAAAATGTGGCAAAGATGTATCTGATTTTATAACCTTAATCATTTTCAAGATTTAGTAGTCTTCTAGACCATTCAGCAAACCCTGCTATACTAGCTAGAAATATGTCTGCTTCTTTTGTTTTATCGACGTTTTCAAACAAAGAAGATCATTTATATAAATGTCAGGCGATCGCAATAAACTTTTTCTTAGAGGTAACCAACTTCAGCCAGTAAGGGGCTTTTAAAATATATGACACCCTATGTACCTAATACGAGATCGTGCCAAATATAGTGATTGCTTTGGTAAAAAAAAAATAATTAAATATTTTAAATGGAAAAAAAATTAGTGAAAAAAAAATCTGTAAAATAATGTGGGAATTTTAATTTTCCTTGCAAAAAATAAGATTATATTAAAATACATGTTTCTTTTATATAAAGCAATTTCCCAATACTATCGGTGCTAGCCCCACCTCCTGGTTTCAAGTGAAGTGAGAAAGACTCAGTGCATAAGTAAAAATATTATGATGCTGAAATAAAACGTTTAATATATTTTATTTTACTAACATTTTTCGTCACTTTTTTTTCAGGATTTTATGTACTGTAACTGACTGACATATACTTTAAAAGCACCTTATACAAGTTTCAAACAAATAGGTAACTTATGAAGTAAGTACTATAAGAAAATTATTTAAAGGAATCAGATATGTATTTTTAGGAGCTGAATTATTTGGAAATGTTCAAAACTTTAGCTTTTCTGCTGAAAATAGTACTTTTACTAGATTCAGCAATTATTCAAAGAACTTCTTGAAATTCAATAATTTAAGTTAGAGAGCGGATGGTTAGCATTGCAATGGAGAAGTTTATATCACGAGTCTAAAAAGGTAACTATGATAATAAAAGGTATTCATTAGAGTTTAAACTAGGTACTACGATGGATGTGGTACGCGATTTCTGCCACTTAAAATTTATGAGAATATAGTCACCGTTTCATCGTATTCTTGTGAAAACTCTTATTAACCAATATAGTACCTACTTTAATTAATAAATGCTGAAGTAAAACCATTTAGTCTTTTAAATATAGTAAACCTTATTTTTTTTTTAAATACTCCTATTTGTATTTCTTTACTGTCTGCTAAAAGAGAGTGTCTAATGTCATTTTTGTAAATATTTATGATAACATACAGATGATGTATTATATAACAAAAACAATTAATAAGATAAAATAAATAAAGAGCATAATAGTTTCGCCATGGAAAAAAAAAATTATGTGTTCCCTACGAAGATTTCAGGTAAAATTATCCCTAGATCAGATCAGATCAGATAATTTATTTGCGAAAAAACATGGTTACAGGATGGTAGATATTATAAAGTTCAGCATGTTTTCCCTATTTAACGGCATGCAAATATTTAGGCTTACATTACAGCATATTATAACAGCAACATTAAATATTTGGAGGTCAAAAGGTTCTTTAATAAATATTGTTATTTCTGCTATTTAAATTAAGATACCCATTAGATAATTAAACATAATTAATTAATTATTAACGGATTAAAAGGTAAGTTCCTCTTTTAAATTTATAATAAATAGGCAATTATATTTTTCTTTCCATCTTTGTGTTTTATTATTAAATAAATTTAATGAAATTGTATACGAAACACCTTTTTAATATTTAAAACATAGCAAAGTAAATTTTCACTGCACTACCGACGTGAACCCACTCGTAGCACAAGCATTTTAGCTTAGCACGAGGGGTTAACAAGAATACTAGCAGTGTGAAAAACTCTGCTAGTAAAGTATGTAAAGTCCTTCGTGATATTTTATATAGTATATTATATTTTACGGATGCAGCTACATATTATATTCTTTCACTTTAAAAAGAAAATTACGAGGACAACACAAAAGCTCTGTCCAATAAATACATCGCTAAACTAAAGGCGTACGCAGATTGCTCCAGGTCAAAAATTTTAGGACAAACCGCAAGGGACGCGAATATTAACCACAGTTTTTAGTCACATACTGTGGTTTGAGGTTAATGTGGTCTCTTTCCTAAGGGTCGGTCACACATAATAAATTTTACTCTAACACATTTTACAAAGTACGCCAGGAAGAAGAAAATGCTATCTATGAACCATTGTGAAGGATTTGTGACAAGAATTTTAAATGTAATAGGCCCGAAAAAGTAGACTGTGTTTCCTGGTACAAGTCAGGCATACTGATTACCTTAATTGAGTAGATCTACGGCAGGTCGCTGACAAAATGAGTGGGAGGGAATCGAGGCGTGACAGTTTTAAGAACGCTTGTCATGTAATGCAATGCAATGGAGAAGTTTATAAACAACCTCCGTAGCGTAGCGGTATTTGGCTCGCTTTCAATCTCGGAGGTCGTGGGTTCGATCCCCACACCAGACAATAAATCTTTGTGAAAATTCTTAGATTTCTATCCGGGTCTGGTTGGTTGAGGGACTACCCTCCGTGCCTCGGAAAGCACGTTAAGCCGTTGGTCCCGATTGTTATAACATTGTCTAGAAATATCATATATCAAGGAACGGGCAGCAGCGTTTCCTTGTGGTACAACATAAAACTGCGAAATCTTAGAATTTACACAAAGGTTTTCTGTCCAGCGTGGGGATCGAATCCACGACCTCCGAGATTCAAAGCGAGCCTAATACCGCTACGCTACGGAGGTTTAGTTAACGTTTAGTGTAGTAAGTTATTATTTATGATATTATATAATATATAATAGTCGTTGCTATTAATATTTAATAAAAAAATGTTATGGTAGAACAAGTGATCACTGTATATTTTTCAATTAAATGAAAAATTACATATTTAAATGAATTGAACATAACAAAGCGGCGCCCATTTGTAAAAACCTAGATTATCTCTTCTTGCTAGGCACTATAACTCATTTCGCCGGCTGCCGATTTTATCATAACCGACTCCTTTGTCGAAATATTTTTGTTAAAAACAAAAGTATATCTAATTTACAAATTTAATGAAAAATACACATATTATGTTGAATATAAAATAGAATGACTAAAAAACCACGGCGTATAGAACAACAATTTACAATACAGCTTAAGCATGGCTAATGACGACGTGTACTGTTTAATGGGTGCCACCCATTAACAAGTATTCAATGGTACATTGTTAGGCATGCTCGAACTGCTTTATTTTTTTAAACCAACTTGTTTTTTTCTTACTTTCAATTGCCATAAAAATGAATAAAGCCACTGTACTGATAGTGTGTACCACGAATTCCATCGGTGTGACCGAATGGCAACTCCGATAGCACTGTTCAAAATCGCTTTAAATAGAAAAAGACAAAGGTGAAAAAATTACACGAAAACAGAACAAGATGCGTTTGTATATGCAGTCAAATGTACACTATTATGTGTGAGTTTTACGCCTTAATACACAAACTAAGTCTAACTAGATTGCGGATAGATGGTAATAATTAATATCAAATCAATAAGTCGAATCATATTATTTATAAAGACATTTATTGATATAAAAAACTTAGTGTGTTTTGAAATAAATCAATAGCAACTAAACATAGAGTTACATTAATCAATCTCCAAATTAAAGGGCTTAACCCGAAGAGTTCCGAAGTGATCCGAAGTTTAACCCTAATCCCAGAATTAATTTGAGTTGCCAACATCAAATGTTTGTTGTAGTTTCGAGAAGGAAATTGATATCAACGACGAATTGATTTTTCTTGACTTCAAATTGAATTAAAGTTTTGTTAAGGACCTAATAATACTTGAACAAGATCTTAGATTAGATCAGGTTTTAAAGAAAATTGGATTTCCAACTCCTGAAGGCTCTTTTAAATCAAGCCGTTAATGGAGCGGTTTATATGAACGAACATATTATTATATTATATTATGAGCAACAATAATTTGTTCAATCATTCTTATCGTGTCATTATCTGGTATTAACGGAACTTAATTTTAAATTATAACTTCGACCACATTTTGTAAAAGTTCATAGATAGTTGTCGCGGGCTGACTGATTGACTAATGTTAATGACGAATGACATATTATAGTAAACATGATACGAAGAAGTGTTAAAAGTATATAATTTTACCATGATTTAAAATAAGGCTACGGTGGAACTCTAGCGGTCATCAAAATTTATTAATCTCTTTAATAGCACGTCTCTAAGGGGGACGTTAGTGCCATCTATCGGTAATGATCCGCATTACTTCAACTAAATATTAAACAATGACACCGCCCGTATATCACTTTTTTAAATGTTTTTCAATACTTTACGGAAAAGTTTAGTTTATGTAGCATAATTGGTTGAGGCATTAGGGGCTTACCTAAAATCGAATTTTATTAATCTCAATGTTGAAACATTCTACACACAAAATACCTATTTAAAAATGATTTAAAGTGCTCAGTAATTCAAAAGGAATAAATTAAACATTTTTTCTATATATTTATAGGAATTGCTTGTACATTGAAAGAAGACTGGTAAAAGTAAACGGCTGATAAACTTCAATGTTCTGCTAGGAGCCAATCAGAACAATTCTGTAAATCTGAGATATTGAAGCTTTGCGCATAAACTTGAATGAGAAATACGAGACAGTAGATAAGAATATTGGATCGCGTTTCGTTTTGTTACATGAGTTTTCTAAAGTAAAGGATATCTTCAAGGTCAAATTATTTGACCTTGAAAATATATATAAATCCTTTTTTTCTGTAATGGTAAAATCGTTATGGAATAGTGGGTATATGTTCATCAAAGAAGAAGAAAGATATTGTGAATTTGATCGTCTATAAAATTGAATATTACGAGTTAGAAAACCAATTTACGCACTTATAATGAGTCATAAGATCCATAAATTTTATTTACCTGAATCTAGTTGTACTTTACGTATGTGTTTGATACAAGGGCTTTTGTCTTTTATGTTTCTTTAGTAAGTAGATAAAGTGTTCCCTTCTTTTACCTCATTATCTATATCATTAATATGAATTGAGTTGCTGATTAATGATTACAACGTTCTTAGGTTTTCTTTTAAGAATACATAACATACCTGGGTACCAAATCTTTCTCCTATCTACTGAGCCTATAAGGTTTCAGGATCAATTTCCGTGTTAAGCAAAACTTCGGGTTTACATGATAGGTTTATAATGTGTATCTGTTCCAGTCATCATGGAAAGTAATAAAAAAATTTATTATTTTCAAATATTTCATTTTTAAATATTTTCATATTTCCTGGTAAAATAGATCAGACAAAAATTTCAGTAATACTGTATATTATTACTTAGGATTTTAATTACATCTGACTTTTGACTCGAACCAAGAAGTTGAAAGTAGCGATTAACCTTCTTGTCCTCCATTCTTTCTTTTTTCTACATCTTTCTGGAAATTGCTCTGAAGTTTAAGCTCTGTAACAATATTGTAAAGAATACGTCTCCTCGATATTATAAGAACAAGACCATTCACAATGATTTTATTCATTCCAATCTATTGAAAGGTCTACTACGGTGTTCTTCAATTTGCTTACTCGCGTACCAAATTGTGGAATCAGAGCTTAAATTCTAAGCCTTCACTTGTTAGCATATATACATATCAAATTAGACTTCTAACGTAAGCGTCGTAACTCAAGTTGGGAACCTCTTTAGTGTTTTAACTTGAAATTATCAGGAGACAGATAAATTATTTGATCTAAAAATGTTCTTACCTTCTTACTTATTTCTCTTTCGTGTCAATGTTTCAACTTTTTAGTTACCTACTTACTAAATAGGAGTTTTTTTGCCATTTATCATTAATATTGAATTAGATTTTGACGGTAAATTTGAAGACTTTAAATTTGTATTTGACTGCACCGGTGGCTCGGTGGTTACGGAATTGGCTTCTGAGAACTGTTGTTCTGGGTTCGATTCCCACCCGGTGCAATTATTTGTGTGAACCACGATTTTTTGTTTGTTTTTGTGTAGTGTTTGTTAAGTCGCATGTGACACAGGGATTTAACTGCGTAATGGAAGTTGTCCCAAAAAAAAAGTTATATTTTTGGCTTAACTTTCATTGTTTTTATATAAAAGTTAAGCGTTGAATTTAAAAACACAACCACGTTTATAAATTTTGTATCATCCTTAAGGTGATTTTAATCGTAAATCCAGGGCTCTATCTCGTAAACCTGCTCGAAACGATGTTATACGAGAATGAGCAAATATTTTATTTATCAAAAAGAAAGCCACACTAAATCTTGAGTTGGATAAAGAGATTTACTGTTTATATATAAATTATTAACAGATTGGAAAAACTCGAGCAACTCGGAGTGAGAAAAATAGGGAATGGATTTATTCCACAAGGATATGGCTTAAAAAATAATTACCAATAAAGCTTAATGTAAATCAAGAGGCCCAAGAGTAGATCCCTAAAAGATGTAACCCGTAAAAAAAACATTTTGAATATAAATATTGATAATAATGCCGTGTGGTTTCCGGCGTAGAACAGACCACCCCATGTCCTCCCATGGGTGTCATAAAAGGCGACTAAGGGACATATGGCCGATGGATGGGCAGCAGCATCTATTATCCAAGATATCTATTACATCTTACTGCGATCACCAATCCGTCTGCCAAGCGTGGTGATTATGGCAATTAGGGATTGCAATTGCTGGATCCAGCATACAGCAATCCAGCTGGATCCAGCTCCTTTATAAACATGCTGGATCCAGCATACAGTGCTGGATCCAGCGATGAGGATCCGCACACGTATCAATTTCTATTGTTTAGTTTTGAGTCGCCGCCATTTTCGCAACGTCGCCGTTCTGTCACCATAGCATAGCACGTACCGCATGTGCGAATGAAAGGCCGTTAGTGTACTTGAAAAATCCAAAAAAGTATGAAGAAGCGGTAAAAAAACCTGGCTATTTTCCTTTGCTAAAAAAGAATGCGATGCGGCAGGAGATGAAAACTTTGTTAAAACGATTAAATAAACAACACATCTTTAGATTGAACTTAAAAGAGAGAAGGAGAACTTTAATAAACAAAAGCCAAGTGCTCAATTAGATTACGAAAAGGTCCTGAAAAAAGAAATGAGCGTTTATGAGACCGAAGGAGTGCGAGGTGAACATTTATCTATGGTTTATGTGTATTTAATGAACCTAAAACCGACCAGTGAAGAAGCCGAAAGGGCATTCTCAGCAGCCCGCTACATATTCAGTTCTGTGCGAAGCAGGTTGGGAGATAAGACTATAGATAAAAATTGTTTTTTAAGGTCTTACTTTTAGAGAATTCAAAAAAGAAATAGTCAGTCTCTTATCGTCATATTTTAAACTGCCTAATTATTAACGATTAACAAGTGGAGAGAAGATTATTTCAAAGCTTCTTTTGATACAAAAAATTGATTGAAGATTAAAATAGTATTATTATTACGGTCCTTTTTTATAGTTAATTTTAAAAGAATTTGAGACTGATTGCTACTGATTAGCCATCCTATCATTAAACATAAACGTAATAAGATATTGCTTACTTAGAAACATTATCTAAAATGTAATATGAGGTTATATGTTTGTTATTTAATTTTAAGTTAATTCTTTTGATCTCAAATGATTAAGAAACCAAAGCAAATTGATATAAGATATCACCAAATGAGTGAAAGATTTCATAGATTATCGTAAGAAAAAGAAGTACAAATTAATAAAAAAAAAGTCTTAAAAACTTTGTCTTTTTATTTTGTTCCACATTTTGCTGGATCCGCGCTGGACTCAGCTGGATTCAGGTCAATCCAGCAAGAATCCAGCTGGATTGAAAACGCCGCTGGATTGCAATCCCTAATGGCAATATCCCTCAACGATCCTGGCTTGCCAAGGTCTGTTAAGAGGAGGCCCATGTTCAGCAGTGGACGTGAGCGGGCTGTTGATGATGATGGTGATTATTGATAATAATGTTACACTCATCATCGCATTGCACCATTATGACATAAAACAGCTTATTACTGCCAAAAATGTCTTCAAACTATTTGATATTTATTTTTAGCAATCCCCACAATGGATCGTCAGTCGTGTCATAACAATCTAACCTTTCACGTACTGCTAATCCGTTACATCACGAACGACCTGATCGTAGTATCCTCAGAGAGTGATTAGCTTCGAGATCCCCCAATTAGGAGAGCGAACATAAATGTCTGTCATTCATTCGAGATCCGATCAAAGGTAAATGTGATAAACCCTTGCTATAACAATGTTTTGAAACTGATGTTCGTAAATTGGTCGGACGTCAGAATAAGCTTATATTCTTTTTAAATCGATGAACATTGTGAAGGTCTTAAAAACATATATGTTTCTGTTGTTTCCGACGGTAAAAATATTGAAAAAAAAAACCTAATATTTATATAAGAGTATAGTTTTAAGGGTAAAAAATAATAATCCTTGTCTTGATATGGTTACAAAAGAATTAAAAAAATCATTAATTTTGTGTACCTGTGTAGCTAAAGAACGACGAGACCAATATGGTTTAATGTTATTTTTTTATTAAATTCGTTATTATGAGGTCAAAAATATAAAAGAAAAAGTTTTAAAAGGCCACGGAAAATGTCAATTTATGACGGGCGACGCCAAACACCTACAGCTAGTATTTTTGTTTTTAAGATTACTAGCAGAGTTTTTCCCACTACTAGTTATTCTTGTTAACTTTTCGTGTTAAATTAAAATGCTTGTGTTACGAGTGGGTTCACCTTGGTAGTAATAAAATAAATAAAATAAAATAAAAATCATTTTTATTTACGTAAACCTATTACAGGCACTTGCAAATAGTCAAAACAATAATTTAGTATTAAGTATTATTTAGATAATATCATATTTTATAATATTATTATTATTAATTATCATATTTTATAAATTTTCAAATTAAACAAGTATTTAAGTTATTATTTTAATAATATTTTAGTCTTAACGTCTTAGTTTATTATTTAACTATATTGTGTCAAATAGCTTGTTCTGTCTATAGTAGGTTAGAACAATTGTCATTATTTAGGTGGACCATGAGTATATAACGACGGACGCGCTTTAATGCTACCACCGGATCCAATACGCCCCAACTGAGAAGATCCGGCGAAACAAACTCAGTGGGTTATTCTACTGCCGGTTTTAACACGACCCACATGAGACGGTCCGGCGATGGGTGGGGATCGAACCGGCGACCACAAGATCACAAGTCCGACGCCCTAGCCATAGTGCTACCGACGTGAACCCACTCGTAACACAAGCATTTTAGCTTAGCAAGAGGGGTTAACAAGAATACTAGTAGACTGCAAAACTGATAGTAATCTTTAAAAAAAAGGCGGTCTATATTGGTGTTTATCTATATATAAACACCAATACAGGCTAACGTGAGTTAAGTAATGGCGAAAAACAAATATTTTTAAAACATCGTTACAATACAAGCACAACATCTAAGGCAACGTAACGTAAGCCTATACAACCAATGCTGAATAATCGATATATTGAACGACCAATATTACCGCTTCTCCGATACAACGTTGATGGGCTTCCTGTGGATCGGTAATATCAACATTTAGGTTACTTTTATCAGTTGCATTACATACAGTGATGGTCGGCCCTTATATACCACACAAAATATAATCACTTCGGATATTGAACGTTACGTACGCAACTGCGAATGGGCCGTCAGAGAAAATAATACGGAATAGCGCCATTTAGACACGTAATAACGTATGTAATCTGCGTTATGTAACGCCGGTGTTCGTAAGGGTATCATATATTTTTATGGTAATCTTGGGTCTTATAATTAACTAACAATTGTTTGCTTGAACAGTTCCTGACGTAGGTTTTCAGTATCATTAAATATTATGAAGTTAATTAGTAGACCAGACTTAATACACTACACAGTAAGAGATAGTTCAGCACCTTTTTAATGAGACTTTTTAACTGTATTTCGGTAGCTTTAAAACTTATTTATTTAAAACTATTTTTCCAATTATAGAGGTTATGATAAATTTCGTCCTTTGGGTGATCTTGAATGAAATTTTTCTTCAGAATAATAAATTCAGCCTGAGACATTTTGGATTCTATCCTATCATATGTCTGGACGATGGGTACATTGTTTATGGATACTTGCATATGCAGTATGATATGATATAATTATAAAATATATTATTATAAGAGACTTACTATCGTAACAAAACATATAATTCTAAAACGATTCAATTCAAATTTGTATGTTGCATTTCGGATTCAACATTACCATATGAATAGTATATTAAGCCCTATTAGTTATCATTAACAACTTTGTTTTAGATTTATCTTGATATTTCTCATTCAAGATTATTTTTTATTCCAGAACCGGCAAACTCCATTACCCCACCGATGTGTGCGGGCCTCTGTTTGAAGAGGAGTTGGAGTTTTGGGGTTTGGATGCTAACCAGGTGGAGCCGTGCTGTTGGATGACTTATACACAGGTAATCATCATACAAATTTTTTGCAACGGCATTTGCTTCCTAAGAGACTTTGTCTTCGATTACTATCTGGGACTATTATGTGTGTGAACTTCAGATTATTGTTCTGTGTTGTTGTGTTTGTAAAGTCTTTTGCGCCACAAGGATCTATTCAGCTAGTGCAGGAAAGAAAACACCAGAAAAAAATCTTAGCAAAGGTAACTTTATTCTTCTATTTCAATATTGCATTAAAGACTGCTCTACTATTTCTAACTGAATAATTCAATAATGCTCATTATAGGTGTACCACAAGGCTTTATGCTAAAACCATCGTTAGTTTTATTGTAGTAAAGGTCCTACTTTATTCCTAGAGGAAAAGCTATGAATTCAATATTGATATCTAACGACGTTTCTTCAATCCTCCTACCAGAGCCGAGGTCCAAGTCTCATAGGAGATGCCTTCTTACGCAGGTTGGCTCGTTTGTAGTTTAAAACCCAATAAGGCTGGAACTCTACTCACCTGTAGTTCGGTGAAGTAGCAAAAGACCAGTGGCTAACTACATATTAAGTCTGTCTAAAAAAAGAAGCTGAAAGTGTACTTTTACTTTTTTACGACTCTTCAATAGCCCGTTTACCTCCACTGCTGAACATGGGCCTCCAATAAGGAGGTCCACGTTCAGCAATAGTAGTTGGGGCATAATGCCATAATCTCCACGCTTGGCAGGCGGGTTGGTGATAACAGACATACACCTGATGGATGGCAGCGTCTATCAAATCAATGTTACTTAACTACGATGTTAAGTAACATTCAAGTAACTTTCAAAGAGTCAAAAGATGCAAGTCCCGTAGCTGCCTCTTACAACACCCATGGCAAGCCATGGGGTGGTCTCATCTAAGCCGGAAACCACACGGAAAACGACGTCTTTCATCATCATCATCATCAGCCCGTATAACGTCCACTGCTAAACATGGGCCTCCTCCCGGGAGAGGGCATTTGCCATGTCACCACGCTTGGCAGGCGGGTTGGTGACCGCAGTGTTATTTTCTAACACACATGGAAACGCTGCTGCCCGTTTCTTGATATACGATTATTAAAGATGATGTTATAACAATCGGGACCAACGGCTTAACGTGCTTTCCGAGGCACGGAGGGTAGTCCCTCGAACAACCAGACCCGGAAAGAAATCTTAGAATTTACACAAAGATTTCATGTTCGGTGTGGGTATCGAACCCACGACCTCCGAGATTTAAGGCGAGCCAAATACCGCTACGCTACGGAGGTTGTCGACAACTTTAATACTCATCAATGATGAACTTAACAATATTAAAATAAGGCGTAAAGAACAAAAACCCATAATACTCAACGATATTGATTTTGTAGTGTGTAAATTACATGACATAAATCTACCAAATCTAAATTAGAATTATCCTCACGTTTTCATTACAACGAAATCAAAATTCGTTCCAGTTCTAAAAGAACCCGGACTATTGTTGGAAATTCATCTCGACTCTCAAGGCTTATATTTCATGAATATGCTAACTAGATCTTGAATGTACTTGAAAACTTTTCAAACTAATATTTACAGTGAAATGTCACTGATACAAAAATACAGAAGGGTTTATTTTTCAATTTGGCTCCGAAGCTGGCGTATTATTTATAAATGAAACACGGCGGTGAAATTTTACGAGCGCTATTGAGGTTACGCATTTGGCCAAATAAATGTATGTTTTTGTAAACGTTCCATGAATATTATACGAGTAAAAGTAATGACGGTAAAAAAATAGGATTTCTATCATTTTATTTTAATTTGTTTTGCTGAGTTTGTTTCACCGGGTCTTCTCAGTTTAGGGGCGTATTGGATCCGGTGGTAGCATAAAATCGCGTCCGACTCTATACTTATGGTCCATCTAAATAATAACATACTCAAAGAACAGAACTTTAACCTATTAAATTATAGACTAATATTATAAAGAGAAAAGATTTGTATTTTTGTATGTTTGTTATGAATAAACTCAAAAACTACTGTGCCAATTTCAAAAATTATTTCACTTTTGGCAAGCTACATTCACTCTGAGTGCTGTAGCTACATTTAATTATGAAGTTCCCACGGGAACGGGAGTTACGCGCGTGAAAACGCGCGCGTGAAGCTAGTTATAGATAAAAAATAAAATTGTTTCGTGACAGCTTTTACGCTAAAGCTAATATAAAAATACATAGCTCAAGGATATTTAAGTAATAACTAAACTAAATTAATGAATTTAATATATTGTATCAATACGCCAAAATATGTTTTGATTTTTGCAATATGCCTGTAATAGGTTTACGTAAATAAAAACTTTTTTTGATTTATTTTTTTATATTTTTAATGGTCGAGATGCACTTTAAAGAATCGATGAAATCCAAAGAATCTATTTATCAATGGAGACAAATGTTTAGTTACAACTAAAAGCTAATCCAAACTAAAACTAAAACTAAACTATACATTCTCATCTTTGCTACTTGGCAATGGTCTCACAATATTTGGCACCGTTACCATTGCTCATAAATACAGAGATTAAAAACATTAAAAGAAAATTCGAATGAAAGAAGGAATATCGATTGAATTAAAGTAAATTAACTACAATATTTTTAGTTATCCTTATGTTAGCTTTTAGCTTTATAGCTAAAACAAAGAAAGTAAATGAATTTACTTGTTTATGTTTGCTTTTAATATAGTTCCTTAAAACTGTAGGTACAATATGTTTACTCATTCTCTGAATATCTTTAGGGAAATAAATCAAGTCCTCTGTAATAGAAAGTAATGATTAAAAAACTACCGTTTATAAAAGATGATTTCAAAAAAAAAAAAAAAACGGAATATTCAATTTAAAAAACCAAAAAATCTCTATGTTCCACACGTTCTTCTTCTTCTTTTGTGTCAACCTTTTAGCTTTTTTGTTTTTCCTTATCATTCATAGCCAATCTCGCGTAAGTATAATTTTAGTTCCTGGTTAAATTAAATTTATTATTTCACATTTCTTCACTAAAGTAAAAGGTATGGCATATATTAAAGAAGTACCTTATATTCATAGATTGTCTAAACAGCCGATGTAATAGATTTTAAAATGAATATTTATTTATTGTTTTTGCGCCAACTGATAAGTACTATTTGATACCAACTTAGTTTTAAGTGATTAAGTATATGAAATTAGATAAGTGTTTCTTAAAAAAATATTTCAGTAACATAGTTTGCTAATATACCTTGTTAATTTTAATGCTTGTCGTGGCAACTTGTAATTGAAACAGCACTATTGCTTGAGCCACTTATAACATTGTATGATCCTTTCCAGAGTGTATATTTTGTAAGTTGCCCTATTAATAAATAAATAAATAAATAGACAAAGTACTGAAATTGATTGAATTTATGTAAATAATAATCCAATTCTTGTATGTTTATTTATTCAATTCGGCTATGTTCATTTATTCATTGTTTTATATGTATTTGTTTTATTATGTTTAATTTCCCTTCGTCTTGTTGCGTATCCACATATAATTTTATGTTATACACTTAGGAATAAAAGGTTGTTTATTTAAATGAATGTTCATTAAGAGTTCTAATTGAATTTGCTAATTAACTATATCTTTCTAATTTAATAGGTTGAGAAGCATCGTGGTTTTATATCCATACTGATGTAGGGAAAGAAAGCAAGGATATTAGAAGCACTAATTCGTATAATATAAACAAAAATATTTAAGCTTCAGCTAGATCCATATGTAGCTAAAAGACAGCGGCGATGTACATTTATTAAAATAAACTAACTAACATCTACTTCATCATCAACAGCCCGTTTACGTCCACTGCTGAACATGGACCTCCTCTTAATAGACCTTGGCAAGCCAGGATAGTTGAGGGATATTGCCATAATCACCACGCTTGGCAAACGGATTGGTGATCGCAGTAAGATGTAAACTTTGAGCTGATAGATGCTGCTACCCATCCATCAGCCATATGTCCCTTAGTCGCCTTTTACGACACCCATGGGAGGACATGGGGCGGTCTATTCTAAGCCGGAAACCACACGACCACATCTACTTAAACCACTGAAATATTTTGTGTATAATATGAATATATAAATTTGCATAAACTTTATCGCTGTTAGGTTGACATAGACCTTATAAAAGAATTAGCTTTTATAGTAAGTACCCATTTTTTTGACTAGGGTTGAAGAAATTTAAATATTCCAAATGCGTACCTTAATATGGGACCGACGCGACGAGAACCTGGCGCGAGCTTAGCTCATGAGTGCAATATTGTCATCATGTCATGCAATCGGAGTTCCCCGTGTCTTCATTACTTTTGTGTTTGGAGGAGCACCCTGAGGGTTTTAATGGGTAGACCCTCGTCTCGTAGTATGATTAGAATACCATTGCTATAGAAGAGGGGAGACCCACATACCCCGCCGAAACGGTTGTGGGGGGAAACTAATGCATTTTCTCGTAAAAAGCCGACGAAAATCACATAAAAGCTATCATCCCATACTCTCGCCACTGTCTCCTTTAAGTCAGAATCAACTGCGGCTCGTATGGATGAGTCTCTAAGCTGTTAGGCTCAGGCTGGTCCTAGAACGCCTTAATGTCTTGGTTTCCGGAATAAATTTAATCCGAAAGTTTATAAGAAGAGTTGGAAAGTAAATTGCACAAGCAAAATCTAGTAAAAATACACATCTTGTTTTCCAAATGTTCCATTTGTGTAAGTTTCAGTCATTCCAGTGTAACAATTAGTGCTGTTAGAACGACCGCCTAAATTGAATGGCTTTGCTTTGTTACGCCTTTCACACTTCCTCTACAATTACAAAGCAATGAGATTTCCAATTGTTCCAGTGTGTTTACTCACTGAAATAATATTGTTAATACAAAGTAGATCGTTCAATAAACTTTTAACACAATTTGTGAATTGGTAACCATGTTTTTGAAATTTGTTTGGGGTTCGACGGGAAAGAGCGCGTAAAGTTTACAAACAAATTTTCAGCATCATTTATCGTTTCCAGTGCTTTTGAAAACTAGAGTTATTGTGAAACGAGCTTTGAAAATCAATAAGATGTGTCTTGACAACCTCGTAGCGTAGCGGTATTTGGTTCGATCCCCACGCCGGACAAGAAATCTTTGTGTAAATTCTAAGACTTCTTTCCGGGTCTGGTTGGTTGAGGGACTACCCTCCGTGCCTCGGAAAGCACGTTAAGCCGTTGGTCCCGATTGTTATAAAATCATCTATAACAAGCGTACACCAGGGAACGGGCAGCAACGTTTCCCTGTGTATAGAACATGATACTGCGGTCACCAATCCGCCTGCCAAGCGTGGTGACTTTGGCAAAACCCACCCTCGAGAGCAGGCCCATGTTCAGCAGTGGACGTTGTACGGGCTGATGATGATGATGATGAAGATGTGTCTTTGAAATTAAAATTTGTTAGTGTATGTATTTTGCTGTGTGGTGTCCGACTTAGAATAGACTACCCTATATCTTCCCATGGGTCGTAAAAGGTGACTAAGGGACATAGAGCTGATGGGTAGCAGCATCTATAAGCTCAAGGTATACTGATACTCACCATCTTACTGCGATCACCAATCCCGCTGCCAAATGTGGTGATGGCAATATCCCTCAACGACCCTGACTTGCCAAGGACTGTAAAAAGAAGCCCATGTTCAGCAGTCGATGTAGACCAGGGATCCCCAAACTATTTTGGACAAGTGACCCCTTTTCCAAAATGAACTGTTACCTCAGACCCCCATGGTCAAATAACCTACTGTTAAGATCAACCCCCTTATTCATAATGGTCCGCTAACTTAAAGCAGCTGCTATAGCGTGTTATTTTTCATTCTGACTTAGGTCAATAGAACGATATCGACCCGAAGGGGTCGATATCGACCACTTTGGAAATGGACGATGTAGATGGACAGAAGTGTATGTATTTTCTCAGCAATATAGAATTGGCTAGTTGACGCTTATTGAAGTAGTACAATAGGGGATAAAAACTGCAATGTTCTATCACTTGGGACAACACTAGCACTATTTGTATTACTACTGACTTATTTTTAGGTCATGTACTGAAATGTTTTGATTTTAGTTCATCTTCCTGGCCTGCTCCCATTAATTGGGTTCGGCGCAATATGTCATTCTCTTCCATTTTTTTAGACGTCTCTTCCATTTCTCTCACTTACACCTTTCTTACACATGTCATCTTTCACACAGTCCAACCATTTTTTTTGGCCTTCCTCGTCCACCATATCTCTCCATCATCATATTCAGCATTCTTTTCGTCACATGTATGTCATCTTTACGCATAATATTAATTTTAGTTGTCATTATTTATAATATGAAATAATAGCATTCTATGAAATAATAATGCATCATTGTTGTGGTATTCTGATGTGTGCGAATGAAGCAAATCATGCATTTTCTCGTGTTATTAATCTCGTCTTCCAAAATGATGGTTGCAAATTAATAATATAAAGGTACAAAACCCGAATAAAAACATAATTTTGTCTGTCAGTCTAAGTGTTTGTTTGTCCGCAAGTCGCAATAGCGGTGGGACCGGTTTTGACGCAATTTTCAGTAATAGGCTAATAATATACAATATGCTATCTACTATTTAATTTTAGTCTGTCTGATTGTTATCCGTGTATTCTGCCTAATATCCAAAACGGTAGTACCGATTTAGACGAGACTTTCATAGTTAAATAATTTATGAAATCCGTATTTGACGCGAATCTAGTGAAAAGCAGTAGCTGGTTAGTAAATATAATTCCACGGGTTATACCTGAATAACATTCTCTTCAATCATACCAAATACCAGAAGGATAAGAGAATCCCTCGTGTGAAAACACGTGATAAGTAACCACATTTTGCTGCTCAAATACTCAATTGTTAGGCAAATAGTGTACGAACTGACGGCGTTGACATAGTGCAGTCAGTATGATTCAGAACAAATTGTGGAAAAATTCCACAATTTGTTTAAATGTTTCGAAACTTAATGTAGATGCCATCTGTACACTTTTGTTTAATTTTACAATTTAAACAAGCGAATCTTAATGTAAACTCTAAAATGTATTTCCGGGTCCGGTTGGTTGTGGCACTGCATGCCAAGAAAAATACATTAGGCTTTTGATTTCATTTTTATGTTTGTTTAAATTGCATTGTAGTTAAACTCTATTTCTTCTAGATAAAGAGGAAATATTTGAATGTTTTTTTTTTTGTAAGCATTGAATAGGCTCTGAAATTACTTGACCGATTTGAACAATTCTTTCACCGTTGGCAAGTTACACTATTCCCGGATGACATAGGCTATATTTAATTATTAAGTTCCAATCCAAATGGATGTCAAATTGACAATTTACAACCCCCTAGAGTTCTAAACCACATGCTAACTCCAAATCATAACGCTTTCATGCAACTTTGTTACAAAATGCAAACTAGTTTCTGAACCACTCCAACATCCTCACACGTGTTATGTCATATAAATATCTATCGGGTTCAAGGACATTCACCAAGAACTTTTTAAGTTACCTACCTTGCAAGTGATAATAACACGAACTACAATAACAACACTAAGAATTTGAAAAGTATAACGCCAAAATAACAAATTTATAAATTTTACTAGCTTCCCGAACGCTGTCTAATTCGCGTGGCTCCCGTTCCCGTGGGAAATTCATAAATAAATATACCCTATAGCCTTCTTTGATAAATGGGCTATCTAACACTGAAAGAATTTGTAAAATCGGTCCAGTAGTTCCCGAGATTAGTGCGTTCAAACAAATTAACAAAATCTTCAGCTTCTTATATAAGTATAAGATTAATTTTGATTATATCTTCGAATACCAATACAAGGGAAAGACCGAGACGGATGTTCCACGGTCATATCGGAGACGTTTTTAAGAAAGGACAGGTTAGAAGTACCATTAGCCGAAGGACATGCATAGAGAGATTAATTAATGTGGAAGAGGCGAAAGTGGTATGTCAACATCGTGGCAAGAGGAGGGACATGGTGTCTGCCTACCCTAAGATGTGTATATCTTTATATGTATATATAATTCTTCTGTGAGTGTGTATGTCACTGAACTTCTCTCAAACGACTGGACAGATTTTGATGAAATTTTTTGTGTGTGTTCAAGGGGATCTGGGAATGGTTTAGATTCACAATTTTGTCCGCTGGACAATGATTTTTTAATTAATGTTTAATTTATTAGTAGTTGCCTGAAAACCCCTTAAAACAGCCTTTTTCTTTTTCCCATACAAATGTTTTCTAACTAAAATGTTGAGTCAATTTGAGCTTTATTTTTTTGCTAAGATTTTTTAGGTGTAGGGTAGGGTAGGGGTAGATTAGGGGTAGGTGTAGGGTAGGGGTAGGGTAGAGGTAGGGGTAGGGTAGAGGTAGGGTAGGGGTAGTGTAGGGTAGGGGTAGTGTAGGGTAGGGGTAGTGTAGGGTAGGGGTAGTGTAGGGTAGGGGTAGTGTAGGGTAGGGGTAGTGTAGGGTAGGGGTCGTGTAGGGTAGGGGTAGTGTAGGGTGGGGGTAGTGTAGGGTAGGGGTAGTGTAGGGTAGGGGTAGTGTAGGGTAGGGGTAGGAGTACCGCATAAACGAAGTCTCTACGGCCCAGTTTATTTTATACAAATGTTTAGGTCTTTTATGTATCGATTGAGGCAGTACGAAGTCTGCCGGGTCAGCTAGTGTTTGTATATAACATTGAATCATTATCATTGAATATGTGTGAATCTGCTTATATTTCGGTTGTTATTTAAATTAAATTACTTAACAAGATCATTTAGATGTTACCCTAAAGCGAGGCCTTAGATTATTTTGAACACATATTTCGAAATCGTAAATCTATCTCCGCAGCGTAGCGGTATTTGGCTCGCTATAAATGTCGTGGTTCGATCCCCACGCCGCGCCGGACAGGAAATCTTTTTGTAATTCTAAAGATTTCTCTCTGGGTCTGGTTGGTTGAGGGACTACCCTCTAACCCTCGGAAAGCACGTAAAGCCGTTAGTCCCGATTGTTATAACATCATCTATAATAATTTTACATCGAGGAATGGGCAGCAGCGTTTCCTTGCGTGTTTTACATAATATTGCCAAACCGCCTGCCAAGTGTGGTGACAATGGCAAATACCCTCCCTCGTGAGGAAGTCCATGTTCAGCGGTGGACGTTATACGGGCTGATGACGATGATGATGAAATCTATTTGTTAGTCGTTGCTACTCAGCAAAATTTTCTTTTCCTTCTCAATAACATCAAAAATCTGACTAAATTTACACCTTTTTTTACGGACGGCCAAACATAGTTAGCCACAAGGCTTTTGCTACTTCACCGGGCATAAAGGCGAGCAGAGCTCCAGCCTTAATTAATGGTATAAAAAAACGACAAACAGAGCAACCTGCGGCTTGGACCTCAGGGCGGTCGCTGGCGATGAGATTGAGAGATTATGACTTTTAGTATTTTAGGGGGTTTTGTGCAACTGTCGCTATACTTTAGCGAGGTTCGGTGTCATTCGTTGATATAACCAGCACAACCTACATTTTGCCATGTTTGTCATTGACTGCACCGGTGGCTCAGTGGTTACGATAGTTGCCTCTGAGACATGGTGTTCTGGGTTCGATTCCCACCTGGGACAATTATTTGTGTGAACCACAAATAGTTATTCTGAGTCTGGATGTTCTTTGTGTCCGTGAAATGAATGTTAGTAAAGTTCCCCGCGACAAAGGGATTAATTTCGCTAGTGCGGGAGTTGTCTTTGAAAAAAAAAATGTACATTTATCAAGGACGTCTCTCATCTCTGTGAGGGAAATTTCTTCGAAAATAATTTCTTATTCGGAAACATTCGCTAATCTGAAATAAGTTCCAAGTTCCGAAAACAATAACCGAAGCGAGAAAAAATAGCATAAAAAGCCGTAGTATTCCAATTACATGTCCTTACCAAATGAAAAATATTCAGAGACTCACAATGACTGTGGTTTCGTATTCATATACAGTCTAACAAAACTATCGCCTCGTATATTCTCCGATACTTATATTATAGTACTTACATGCGTAATAATTTTATTAAAAATATGAAAAGGAAGAGCTCATTAACTTAAATTTGTAGTAAAATGATTAAGTGAGTTAGTGCAATAATAAATGTATGCCAAAACACAAATTTGGTATGTCAAAACACAAATTTTCTATACCAATATTTAGGCAAATGTTTTCTGACTTCGAATATAGTCTACCCACGAAAATTGTAAGTGGCGCTTAAGGTGAAGGCTAATGCTGATGGATAAGCAGCCGCATTAATCAGCTCAAAGATATTAATTGTCTAACTGTGATCAGCGTTCTACCTTCAAAACGTAGTGATTATGGCCGCAATTCGAGTGGAGACCACGAATTGACTGACAAGTGCAGCGTAGGATGACCGCCTGCACGATGGACCGACGACCTTATAAAGGTCGTGGGGAGTCGGTGGATGCAGTCCGCTAGCGATCGTTGGGGGAGCAGTGGACTATAACAGACTGATGATGATGATGGCAATACCTCTAAACAACTCTGGTTTACCAAACTCTGTTAAAAGGAGGCCCATGTTCAGCAGTGAACGTAGATGGGCTGATAAAACATAATTTAGGTTTATACTATTTTTGTTTTGCTCTGACGATATATTTTTACTGATGTATAAGATGTTTGACTTAATAAGGTTAATATGTTTGAAAGATCTTGTTTTTCTCCATGAAAATCCCTATTTCAGCTTCTTTTTATAAGCTGTGAATAAAAAGAGAAGCCAGGACTATAACCATTTTTCGCAATATTTTCTTATTCTATTGACTTTTTATAAAGGTTTATATAGCCTTATCTATTGAAATTTGTTAAGTAGGTATATTATAAATATTTACGTCTCTTACGAAGCGTCATCAATTTGTATACTGTTTTCTTAACTTAACATCACAAATATAGGTCTTATATTAACACTAGCTTACCGCCCGCGGCTTTACACGCGTTACTCCTGTTTCTGAAGGAACTTTATTATCAAGTATAGCCTTCCTCGATAAATGGGCTATCATACACTGAAAGATTTTCAAATCGGCCTAGAAGTTCCTGAGATTCCACCGTTCAACCAAACAAACAAACTTTTAAGCTTTATATTAGTATAGATTCGTAAAGTCTTCTCAGCTTGTTGTGTTACACGCAATACAATCGTGTTTTCCTTTATGAAATAAATGGAATTATTGGACTATTGGTGAAAGCCATCCAATATTTATTTGCAAATAGTACGAAAATGATGAAATAAAAATGCCCATACCTATAAATTTAGTTCGTAGAAAACTACGTGTACTTTATGATGATTGCTATCCACACTGGAATTGCTCTGAGCACTTCTCGGACTGTCCTGTTAGATAAAACTATTTCAAAATGTACTCGATGGCATCGTAAAACTGTAGGAGTACTAGAGTACTTGACATTTCTGATAGTTATTCTGGACCTCAGAAGCATAAAGTCGGAAGTATTATACTTTGCAAGCAATTGGTCCTAAGCAATTGGTGCCAGTTTATGTTAGAGGCACATACGACGTATGTTTCTGACGTATAATGGCACATCTGACCTTATGATTCTGTGCTCTAGAACTTTATAAACGTTTTTTTGTACTCGTACTATTTCCATTTAATAGATGAGATTAAGTTTTGTAAAATAAAATGTTTAATTTTAATTAAGCTAGAATAGCGACTGATAACAAGAAGAAGAATTAGCGAACTCGGTTCAGCTGCTCTCAGAAGAGAGCAGCTGAACCGAGTTCGCTAAATCTTTTTTTAGAATATTCCTTGTAGCACGAGGATGGTTGTTATGAAAGAAAAAATAAGAAAATTTCGTCGAAAATTTAAGATTTCTTAATTTTAATTTAACACTATTTTAAAATTTCTAATGTAATCTTAACGCTTTTGATATAATATTGGCAGAATGCGTGCTGCTCTTAGTGCACATAACGGTTAGTTCAGAGCTAACACACCTAATATTATGACAACCTCCGTAGCGTAGCGGTATTTGGCTCGCTTTAAATCTCGGAGGTCGTGGGTTCGATCCCCACGTCGGACAGGAAATCTTTGTGTAGATTCTAAAAAAATCTGTCCGGGTTTGGTTGGTTGAGGGACTACCCTCCGTGCCTTGGAAAGCACGTTAAGCCGTTGAACCCGATTATTATAACCTTATCTATAATAATCGTATATCAAGGAACGGGCCGCAGCGTTTCCTCGTGTGGAATAAAAAATAATAGTGCGGTCACCAATCCGCATGCCAAGCGTGGTGACTATGGCAAAGCTCCCTTGGGTGGAGGCCCATGTTCAGCAGTGGACGTTATACGGGCTAATGATGATGATGACACCTTATATTAAAAGATGAATTTCATATAGAGTTTTAATTAAGACAGGACAAAGTCTGTCGGGTCAGCTAGTACTTCAATAAAACTTAGCTCAATGTAAGTACTAAACATTCCGTCTCTCTCTTTTTAAGTTAATTACGAGCGACAAAATATCTACGTCATTGCGTCAACTTATACACAAGTTTATTTGAAAAAAGAAATTTTTTTTCTTTTGTTTATTCTAGTGTAACTTATTACAGTAGAATCACTTTAAGTCGTTTGTTTTCTCGAATTGGGACCCAATTTGTCCCTGAACACATAATTGAATACAAACTGCCTATCTCAATCACATTGTTTACTGTGATAACATATTTATGAATGGTTGAGTAATACAACATATAAAAGGACGGGGCCATTTTCGTGAAATTGGCTGTTAACAATATGTTAACATTCTATAATAACATCCCGTGCAGGTTTTTTTTTCGGACGGACGTTTGTATTTAGCCCCGAGGCTTTTGCTACATCACCGGGCATAAAGGCGAGCAGAGCACCAGCCTAGTTAAATAGTTTAAACACTACTAACTAAGCAACCGGCGCAAGAGGGCGTCCCCTGTGGGAATTGGACCTCGGCTCAGGGTGGTCGCTGATAGGGAGACTAAGGGATTTATTTATTTATTCTTTATTGCACACAGTAAATACATAACATACAATTAATACAACGGAAACAACATGTACAAAGGCGAGCTTAATTCAATACTGAATTTTCTTCCAGCAAACCTTATGAAAGAAGCATTTGATTAAAAGTGCATAGCTAGTGTACAACGGACGAATCTAATAATATTTTCTACCAGAATGGTAAATAGGTACATATCAATAAACATACACTCTAATAGATACATATACAACTACATACTAATATTTAATCCTATATACATATTGTTAATTATAATATACTACATAAACTAACTTATATGTCCAAATTATGTAATATGATTACTGAGTCAAAAAGTACTCCTTTGTTCTTTTTTTAAATGCGTTATGAGAAGAACAAGCGCGAATGGGGTGTGGAAGGGAATTCCATAACCGCACTGCACGGACGGTAAAAGAGTGGTCGTATTTACTAGAGACATGAGGTGGGTTCTTTAAAAGAAGAGAGGTGGCAGTACGACAGGGTTTGTCTCTAGGTATCAAATACTCGAAGCGTTCGCGAAGATATGTAGGGGCATTGGGATTGTGAAGGATAGAGAACAGAAGAGACAAGATATGACAGTCCCGACGCCTCCGAATAGGCAGCCACTTCAGTTTCAACCGAAACTCTGACACATGGTCATATTTTCGGAGGCCAAAAATGAAGCGGATACACAAATTCTGAAGGCGTTCAAGTTTGTCTAATAGTTCCTCTGTTGCATCTAAGAAACAAACGTCGGCGTAATCTAAGTGAGAAAGAAGAAGCGATTGAGCTAGGGTGACTTTAGTCTGAAAAGGTAAGAATTTCTGGAGACGTTTAAGGGATTGAAATGAACAGTACACCCTCCTGCTTACCTCTGCAACGTGATTGCTCCAAGAGAGATTACAGTCTATAAGGACACCTAAATTTTTTGCACACTTGGAGAAGTCTATAGGCTCATTATCAAAAATAATTGGTGATAAGGAATTGAGATCAATGGAATTATACATGTATCTGCTACCAATAATGAGAGCTTGTGATTTAGCGGGATTGACCAGAAGGCCATAAGCCTTCGCCCACTTGCTAATGTTACCAAGATCATTATTGATAGCAGCAATGGCTTCCCTAGCATCTATGACATTAAAATGCCTATATAGTTGCAAATCGTCTGCATAGAGATGGTAATGAGAAGATAAAATTTTCGTGACTGCGTTAATAAAAACAGAAAATAGAAGAGGAGACAGGACGCCACCCTGAGGGACGCCCGCAGTAAGATCACACCACTGAGAGAAAGTCTCATTGGCGCGAACAGCCTGCGAACGACCTCTAAGATATGAATCAAACCAGGCAACCACTGGAGCCGAGACATTCAAGGATGTGAGAATGCCAAGGAGGATGTCAAAGTCTACTGAATTAAAAGCGCTGCTAAAATCCAGCAGGACTAAGACAGTGAGTAGCTTCTGTTCCATAGCCAAACGGATATCATCAGTTATTTTAACAAGCGCAGTTACTGTACTGTGGCTAGGACGGAAGCCGGATTGGAAAGGACTTAAGAGGTTGTTAGAGGAAAGATAATGAGACAGTTGCGAGTGAACAACACTCTCAAGTACCTTAGACAGGATAGGAAGGATGGAGATAGGGCGGAAATGATTTGTGGAAGTAGGATTGGCGGTCTTAGGAAACGGTAGAACATGAGCCTTTTTCCATGCTGATGGAAAGGAACATGACTCAAGTGAGAAATTTATTATATGAGTTACGATGGGAGTCAGTACCTCTAATAACAAATCTAACATCTGGATTTGCAGTCCGTCATGTCCTACCGCTTTAGTGGAAATGGATTTGATGGATTTTAATGTCTCGGTTTCAGTGATTGCTGTAAAGGAGAAAGTAGTACAAAATGGCTTAGAAAGATTCGAGAGATACTCAAGAGTAGAAGTTTTGGTATCAGCATTCACACGAAGCGGTGGTATTGCAAAGTGGGTATTAAGTGTGTTAATATCCACTGATGTTGCACCATCACCAGTACTCTTGCCGACACCAAGAGATCTTAGGAATTGCCATACTTGTGCTGTATTGAGATTACTAATAGAATGGTGAATGTGGCGTCTTTTGGAATCTCTACACATTCGACTACAACGGTTGCGCAATGTTTTGTATTGTGCCCAATTTTGTTCAGTAGGTGCCTTTTTGTATCTCCTTTTAGCTTTGTCCCTTTGAGACATCACCTTTTTAATTTCGTCTGTAAGCCATGGTGCCGGAGCATGTTTAATGCGCACCCTTTTAATTGGCGCATGTATGTCGTACAATTTCAATACTAACTGGCTAAACGTGGCTACTTTTGAGTCAATATCGTTGCAGGTGTAAACAGGAGACCAATCTGTACTGGCCGCATCTGCCCTCAAGCGATCCAGAGAAATATTTTTAAAGCTTCGAAGAAAGTGAAATTTAGACTTACGCCGAGGACAGTAGATTTTATAAGAGACAAAGATAAGATCATGGTATGAGAAAGAGGAGGGCAACTGCCCATGAGTTGAAACTTTAGAAGAGTCGGAGACAAGTATTAAGTCTAGAAGAGAGGGAGTGCTATGTGGAGCATGGTGAGTAGAACCGAGTGGCAGAATATGCATGTTGACGGAAGAGACGAGAGAGAGAAGTCGTTGACTCCGTGCGTCATTTTTTAACAGACAAGTATTGAAGTCTCCAAGGATAACTATGTGTTCATATAGTGCAGACAGATTTTCGAGTTTATGTTCGAGTGAGGAGAAGTAATCTATCTGACACGATGGACTGTACAATACGCCCAAAATCATTTTACTGTGGTTTATGTTGACTTCAATAAAAAGGTATTCTGCTGATTTTGAGTAATCACTTGGAGACTGATCGAGAATCTTATGTTTAAGATCCGCACGGAGGTATATGGCAACACCACCTCCGCCCTTCCCGGTCCTATCATTACGAAGTAGCTTGAAACCTGGTAAGGCATACTGTGTAGAAGGCAGTGAAGGTTTGAGAAATGTTTCAGAAATGAGAACAGCATGAATTAGATCAGGATCAAAAGTAGACAAAATATCGGGATAATGGGCATGAACGCTTTGAGCATTTATATGGACTACATTAAAACATTTTGTAGAAGAAAAAGATAAGTGGGAGTACAATAGTTCGCGCAGTTGGAGTGACTCGTCATTATAAGATGCACTGGCGTATGAATCTATGGAAGAACAAGAAAAAAATGAATAATCATCAGTATCGTTGGACATATAAATATAAAATAAAATAAATACGTAAAATAAATACAAATCAAAATAACAATTAAATTGTCCGAAGGCTTATGAGTTTAAGTTAACCCCCCATACACTCAAATATAGACTTTCAAACAAATCGAAATTAACACATCAACTTGGCAAAAAGACTAAAGAATTACAACAAATAAAATGTGACATCAAAGTATTACATTTTCTTTGAATGTCAGTTGTAGTGAGACAATAACAAAGCTAACAAAAAAAAATAAGAACACCTACAATGATAGTAATAAAATTAAGAAAAACAAAAGTATTACATAACTAAATTTGAAAAAATAACTGTTACTCGGCTTGTCTGCGGCTCCTTTTGTCGGATGTTGATGACGACGGCGGTGGCTTGTTTGCAGTTTGTGTGGACCCTCCACTGCCTGGTTGCTTTCGGCCGGTATCGCTGGTTACCTGTGCAGCAGGAAACTGAGATATGAGCCGGTCAAGCTCACAAGACGTTTCTATCTTCCGCCGTGACTTGTCCGGAAGCAGGATCACAACTTTCCCTTCCGATGTCCAGGAGTTTCGCTCACCGAAGTGTTTACGACATTTTATGAAGACATCATGACGCGGTTTCGTTAAAAATTCCGAAAGAGTATAGCCACTGCCTTTGAGGCCAGTCTTGGCCTTCCATACCTCGCTCCGAACAGCGTACTGCTTGAAGCGGATCAAGAGAGGTCGCGGCTTACTTCTGTTTGAGCCCAATCGATGACAAGCGGCTATATCAGAACTGGTCACGTCCGACATCATCATTTGGTCGCGTAGTATGTTACCGACCGACACTATTGGATCTGCATCTTCTTTGACCCCATGAAGAAGCAGCACCTTTCTACGTGAAGCCATCTCGTGCCTGTCCATCCCCAGTACCAAGAGCTCAATCTGAGTCCTTAAAGTGGCCAGTGAGCTATAAACAAAGGTCCGGAACTCCACAAACTCCTTAGAGAGGCTGGCAACAGATTTGTGTGGCGCCTCTGATGTAGTTGCAGTCTTCAAGTCTTCTTCATGTTGGGCCATCCTGCTTGTAAGAGATTCAGCCAGTCGCTCAACTTGTTCAGACAGCTTTGAGTAGATGTCCATACTAAGTGATAGTTATTATATATTTTGATTGTAGTTATTGTAGTGTTTTATTGTTGATTTGAGCGCTTGGGAGTGTTACTTAATAGAAAAATATTAATTAATCATAATAGATTCAGTAAAACTATTTAATTTATTTAATTAATGTAAGAGCAAGTTTTCTAAATCATTTCTAGATTATGGCTTTTCGAATTTTTTTAGGAGAGTTTTGTGCATTTGTCGGTCTACTTTACAGTTCGCGGGTCTCTTGGACTTCGAGTTTACGAGGGCATCGGAAGGTTCTTAGCAAACTAAGGGTCGGGAGGGGTAATAGTCAGCGTTATAGTGTTACACATTGCTAAGTAGGCCAGAACAAAAAGACTTATAGACTAACTATTTAACTGGGAAAACGTGTAATCTTCTAAAACCAAGTTATAAAGTTTCATTGTAATGAAATTTAACTATTTCAATATATTCATTTGCCCATTTATAAGCGAAGAATTGAACGGGTCTTTTTAAACGGTAATCCGGTCATTGCGATTATAATAACTATAAAAAAATAAAATATTCATTTGTCTTCAAACTGAAATTCAAAGTATTTATTTAGAGTTTCAGTTTTAATCAATGATTAGTATAGTACTACATTTTATTTAAAAAAATGAGACATCTTGCATTCATGCAAAAAAGCTGGGTGCAAAAAAACTAACCTTGTCCGTATTCAAAGCTTTGGAAATCAAAATGAAAGTTTGAGATTTAATTTAAGTGTGTAAAGGATAACTATTTGAACATTGTCATTGGGCGCAATAACTCGATAGAATAACTCTAAATTTCAGTAGACAATAGGCATTATTATCAATAAAAATAATATGCCGCAATACTGCTCTGTCGACGAGACGATAATAAAGGAATATTCATCAATTGATTACTCTCACACAATGCCTGACCGACATCAAAAAACGGTACCCAAATTAATTTCCAAAATGTAATCTGAAAATATTACTTCTCCAATTGTGGTTCAACAAACCGCTATATATCAGCAAATTGATGTTTTAATACAATTAATTATCTTTTGAACTTATATTAATATCATATTCCATGTGGTTTGCGTTATTTGAAATTGTTAATTCCTTAACGCCTATATTATATAATAACTTCCCGCGGTTTCACCCGCGTAACTCCCGTTCCCGTGGTAACTTCATAATTAAATATAGCCTATGTCACTCAAGGTGAATGTAGCTTTCTAATGGTGAAAGAATTTTTGAAATCGGTAAAGTAGTTTTTGAGTATGACTATTCATTACAAAAATACAAATCTTTCAACTTAATAATATAAATATACATTCAAAACATCGTAATTGGAACTATATGGAATAAGATTTTATTGAATGTTTTTATTTGTAATTATTTTCTATAGAAATGAAACTATTTATTACAAGCATCAATATTATTGAAGATGATTCAATAAAGAAAGCTGATACTAACGAAAAGGAAGCCAAAAAAATGTATCGTAAATTCAAAATTTACGCGCTGGAAACACTCTTCCCATTTGCTTCGCTTTCGCGCCCTTCCCACTCAATTTAAAGCATTATATGACTATGACTAACATAAATCGCACCTACCATGTTGTCTCTGCACCACCCTAAGGTTGACTGGTAGATAATGCCTACGGCATTAAGTCCACCTCAGTACAAAATGAATGTGCTAAAGTTTTAAATATTTCTTCAGAAAGGATTGTTAGCTAAAAACCTTTTGTTTAAATAATTTGAAGTATGTTTGCAAATTCTAAACATTCTATATGATCTTGTTGTCACGAACTTGAAACTAATAAAGATCCAACAACAAACAATTTTGCTTTTTCGGGTGAAGTCAAATATTTATATGTGTAAGAGACCTGCCGTGTGGTTTCCGGCTTAGAATAGACCACCCCATGTCTTCCCATGGGTGTCGTAAAAGGCGACTAAGGGACATATGGCTGATGGATGGGCAGCAGCATCTATTAGCTCAACATTTGCATCTTACTGCGATCACCAATCCGTCTGCCAAGCGTGGTGATTATGGCAATATCCCTCTACGATCCTGGCTTGCCAAGGTCTGTTAAGAGGAGGCCCATGTTCAGCAGTGGACGTTCAAAATGAAAATTATTTTGTAGTTTTGAAACATGTCACATGACAGATGATCTTAGAAAATCAACTTACACAGTCCTTTGTGAAATATGATTGCGATAATCCCTTTGTACTACATCACAAAGGTATTGTCCCAATTTACCTTAAAACTAGATATCTGTGTTGCACAGTGCATAGGCTCTAACTGTCCTTGTTTTTGGTTCCACTGTATTAAGGATGGAGCTCTGCTCGCCTTTATGCCCGGTGAAGTAGATAAAACCTGCTGGAAAACTACATAATGCTTACCCGAAAAAAAAGGATCGCCCTTTCACTTAACATTAATAAAATTAAATGTAATTTGTTACATAAAAACAGGAGCTTGCTTGGGTTTAGTCAGAATTGCAAGGCGAGCCATTTTCAACTCAAAAAAATTTAATGTCTTACAAGTGCTTATAGTATAAAGTATAATATCTATAGTACTAATCATCAATAAACCTAGGATCTACTTGTATTTTGAAACTAAAATATCTTTAAAAAAACATTTCACGTTTATTTTTATTGATTCACGTTTTATAAAAAAATATAAGACAGAAAGTAAAGCAGCAGGCATATCCTTATTTTGAATATAATTTTCGACATTTTGATAATAATATTTGACAAATTACTATAAAACCTGTGTTTCTACAGCATCGGGACACACAAGAGACTCTCGCAGTGCTGGATCGTCTAGATTTGGACACGGAGAAACCGACAGACGAGGAGGTGGCCCGCAAATTTGGCTTCGAAGAAGACTACATGAAAGGCACGGTTTCTTGGTGGCAGCATCTCAAACCTCAAATGTGGTCACTGTTTGATGAGCCGTATAGTTCCAACGCTGCAAAGGCAAGTTAACTTTTATGAATAATAATAATTTTCGTAACACTTCTTCATAGTAGTGATATGCAGATATGAATTATTGGATAAAAGAAAGCTAACCATATAATTTAATTAATGTAATTTGCCTCTTCTTATGTATAAAACTAAGTTTGGCGATACTTCTTTCAATCTTAACTCATATTAATTAATTAATTATTGAAGATTTTAATGCCAAAAGTCCATCGTCATTTGCGATATTTGTTATAAATTTCGATTTGTGTTTAGATTCGGGTGACTCTTGACTCCGTTACGGCTCTGTTGTCATGTATCTATTGTATATTTGTTATAATATTATCTACTGTTTCAATTCTATAAACTGTAGAAAATGTGCGTATAAAAAGTTTACTGATGCTCGTTACCGTCAAACGTTCCATGGTCTTAATATTAATCTACGCATATTTTAAAAAGTTAATATGTTTTTATAAAACAGCAATATTTTCAAACTCCGACTCAGGTCTCTCGTCTTCAAACAATTCCAAATACACTTTTGAACTTGTGGCGTTTATTTACAAAAACCTTTTTACAGCGACAGAACTAACTCCGCAAACTTATTAAATTGCAAACATCTGGCCATCTGGCATTGAAGTGGCTCTTAAAATTCTTCAAGAGTTGAAATCGTAATCTTTTGACTTCATGAAGTGTAAAATATTGTGCAGCAATCTACAAGGTTTCCTCTGGGACCTGTTTTAATTCAAATTTATGTTAATGTAAATATTCCATTGTAGGTTTAGGGCTGCCAAATGATGTTACCTTGTTATTTTAAAAGAAAATCGCTTTAAAAGGGCTTTTTGACCAATTATGGTATAATTAAGATTTCTTTTTATTATGTTCAGTTTAGCCTGTCCCAACCGTGATACGGTGAACTAAAAGAACTTTTGCACTTTCCCAATTTAATTTTACTACCAAAACACATTTTTGTCTTAATTTATTTTTATTATTTCTAAGAATACGAGTTCTATCTTTAATCAAGAAACACTTTCAATATAAAAAATAATTTCACATCGTCTTTTTTTAAATTTGATTTTTGTCAGTAAAAGTTGTTTGACAAGTAAAATATATCAGGTTTCATAGATCTAAGATATTTTTAATCTATTGCATTTCATACTGTCTCTTATTCTTACATTATTTTAAAAATCGTTTCTGTCGAGCTAAGAGCTCTTATAACAATATAAAAAGCACTCTAAAGAAGAATCTCGAATCAAAACCCACTTTTAGTTGAAATATCTCTTGGGAATACAATGTTACTTGGCATTTCACTAGCGACCGTCTAACGCAAAAGTAATAGGTTTCAAATTAATATTCTTTTATAAATGTATTTCACATCACATTTTATTCTTTGTTTGCTTTTGATATGTTAATAAACCACAAATATTTTCATATGTAGCAGAAAGAAAACTTAAAAAACCGTATTTTATGTTATAGATAGGTAATATAATTCAAAACTAGCTTCACAGTCTACTTTTACATAAAGAACATACCTACAATAAAAATGAAACTATATTTAAAGATCTCGGAATCATATCTAAACATAAACAAGTTTGTACGGTTTTCATTCTGTGAAATAATGAAATAATGAATTTATTCAGCACTTAGGTATTTACAGACACTTGTACTGTGTGCATTCGAATGCTATTTGTTAATATTTTAAGTGGCAATGGGCAGGCCATATAGTACGGAGAACAGATGGCCGTTGGGCTGAAAAGTTGTCGAATGGAAGCTGCGGATCGGCAAGCGTAGCGTAGGACGTCCACCAACTAGATGAACAATGACTTGGTAAAGGTCGTGGGATCACGGTGGATGCAGGCTGCCTCCAACCGTAGTAACTGAAAATTTATGAGAGAGGCCTATGTCCAGCAGTGGACGTCCAACGATTAATATTAAAATTTTATAACATTGGTACAATGGTACTATTTGATGAAATACGCCAGTGATATCTGTGAGTGGGAAATTGACCTGTAATACAATACGGAATGGGTTTTTTGTCCATTAATCCCTTAAAACTGAGCTCAAATTAATACTTTACTAGCTGCGCCCCGCGGTTTAATACGCGTTACTCTGCTCCAATGGGTCCGAGCTTGATGTTTTGTAGCTTATATGTTAGTCCAGCTTATATACCATACCGGTGCACACTTTCAGCCAATTCCGTTCAATAGTTTTTGCGAGACAGAGTAACAAACATAAATCCATACATTTTTACAAAATAGCTTCTATTATATTAGTAGTTATAGTATGTGTTTTGAACTCATAAGAACATTATTTGTTCTACACAATACAGTAGCTAAACCACAAAGATTATATTATACCCCCTTAACATATCTCGCAAACACACTCCAAACCATTTTCTCTTTACCTGTTTCTCCGTAAACAACCTTTGAACATTAAAATTGGTGCAAAACACGGTTCTGTATAAACACTATAATTTCGCTTGTTAGCTCTTCTCGTTTCAGTAAATAAAGGTACCGCTAATCCACCACACTGTTTATTTACTTTTATTATTTTTTTAGTTGAATATGTAAATTTTAATTTATGAGCAACGCTGTAATTTTAAGCCGTGTGTCACCCCATGTCTTCCCATGGGTGTCGTAAAAGGCGACTAAGGGACATATGGCTGATGGATGGGCAGCAGCATCTATTAGCTCAAGGTTTACATCTTACTGCGATCACCAATCCATCTGCCAAGCGTGGTGATTATGGCAATATCCCTCTACGATCCTGGCTTGCCGAGGTCTGTTAAGAGGAGGCTCATGTTCAGCAGTGGACGTAAACGGGCTGTTGATGATGATGCTGTAATTTTAGCAGCAAAAATGATTTTAATACTACTTTGTTCACAACAGTTAATCGTTTTCTTTTTATTAAAGAGCATTTGGACTTGTCTGGCACATAATGTCAAGCCTAATGGAAAGAGCCAATTGCTTGCTTTTCGAAATCGAAAGAGTCCCATAAAAAGGCTTTGGTCAGTGGGTAAGAGGGCTTACTAGCACAATGAACAGCAAATAAAAATATATTTGCAGAACAAAAAGACAACCTCCGTGGCGTATTTGGCTCGCTTTAAATATCGTAGGTCGTGGGTTCGATCCCCACGCCGGACATGAAATCTTTGTGTAAATTCTAAGATTTCTTACTGAGTCTGGTTGGTTGAGGGACTACCCTCCGTGTCTCGGAAAGCTCGTTAAGCCGCTGGTCCCGATTGTTATAACATCATCTATAATAATCATATATCAAGGAACGGGCAGCAGCGCTTCCTTGTGTGGTTCAACATAATACTGCGGTCACCAATCCGCCTGCCAAGCGTGGTGAGTATGGCATATACCCTCTCCCGGGAGGAGGCCCATGTTCAGCAGTGGACGTTATACGGGCTGATGATGATGATGATAATAAAAAGTTTTTTTTTTTTTCGGAATTTACCAATTTATATCTCATACATTCTATCATCATGATTTTATTTCTAACAGTAATGTAATACTGTCTAACTTACATATTAAAGAAACTGATCAAACGATCAACCCCATAGATATTTAATAGTGTTTTTCTTTTCTAAAATATTTGTTTTTCCATAGTTAAGCGTGTTGTGCACGTAACACGTCATCGATTTAAATGAACTGCATTGTTTTTTTTTCGGACACGAACATTAGATTTGAAATCGTGTCAACCATATTTTACCCCAGGAATTGAACTGTTAATAAATCGTCAACGACAACGATTGAAAACAACGGGCAATTATTTTGTAACACGAAATATGTCTAACTAGCTCTCATACCTGACGTTTGCACGATTATATTGCATTTTTGTTTTCATTTGCTATTAATTATTTGTTTATGAAAACGTTTTGTTGGTCACGGAATACATTCATGAGTAGTAAGTTGATAGGTTGCAGTATGTTTTAGTAAGAAAGCATTGCTAGTAGCTTAAATAAATTGTCCTCGAAAATTCTATAAGATCAATCGCCGTTATTTATTTTTTCAAAAATGTTAATCATATTTATTTTTATTTACAGATCATCGGCGTAATATCAGTGTTTTTCATATGCGTTTCCATAATATCGTTCTGTCTAAAAACTCATCCGGACATGCGAGTGCCAGTGATACGAAACATTACAGTGACTACCGCCAACCAAACGCCAAGTTGGGCATTGGACAAAGTGCAAACAAATGCCCACGTTGCGTTTTTCTACATCGAGTGTGTGTGTAACGCGTGGTTTACATTAGAAATCCTCGTTCGCTTCATATCATCGCCTAATAAGTGCGAGTTCATCAAATCTTCCGTCAACATCATCGATTACATCGCAACATTGAGCTTCTACATCGATTTGACCCTCCAGAAGTATGCGTCGCACGTCGAGAACGCTGACATTTTGGAGTTCTTCTCCATAATCAGGATCATGAGGCTCTTCAAACTCACGAGACATTCTTCCGGGTTGAAGATTCTTATCCAGACCTTTAGAGCGTCAGCAAAGGAGTTGACGCTACTAGTATTTTTCTTGGTGTTGGGTATTGTAATCTTCGCAAGTTTAGTGTACTACGCGGAGAGGATACAAACAAATCCTCATAATGACTTCAACAGCATACCTCTGGGCCTGTGGTGGGCCCTAGTCACGATGACCACGGTGGGCTACGGTGATATGGCCCCAAAAACATACGTTGGTATGTTTGTCGGCGCACTCTGTGCTTTGGCTGGTGTAAGTATATATAATAATAAAATTAGCAATATTTTTACATTATACGGTTAACTAAATAGTAGTATTAACAGCTTTTCATTTAACTTCAATCTGTTCATTAAATTTATTTATATTCATTTATTGCACACCATAATATGTATAATAAGTTATTACAAAGATAAAATACGGATTGTGGGTATAATTGAGTAAATTAAAGAGTTACTTAAAAGCAATAAATTTTTGTGTTTGTGATTTTAAACGTTTTAAATACACATAAATTATTGTACCATATTTAAAATAAAGTTAATTAAAACATTACATCTTTAATAATGACAAGAAATCGATGAACTTTATAATAATTTCTAAAAAAACTGAAAATATATTTAATATCCTGATACAATATGTATTATTTGAAACAGGTGCTAACGATAGCTCTACCCGTGCCAGTCATCGTGTCAAACTTCGCCATGTACTACTCGCACACGCAGGCGAGAGCCAAACTGCCTAAAAAGCGTCGAAGAGTTTTAAATGTGGAGCCTACTCGCCCTCCTATGCGTAAGTATTTAAATTATTTTTACGCTAAATTAATGTTAGCACAGTTGATTATTTTTGTCTAAACAATTAGCTTTTGACAAAACTGAATTCAGAGAGTTGGCTTTATCCTTAACCGAAAGAAATGTAAAACTATATTAACCATGAACTACTTTATTAAAAAATCGAATAAAATCAAATGTAGGTGAATTTGGTGACAATTCCAGAATATAAGTTAATCCATCCAAAAGTAAAGTACAAACATATAATTTTGATATGTTAGTGAAGAATTTGCACCAACATAATACCCGTAATATTCCATGATTGATATTTCTGTTTCATGCATTAAGCTCGTATGAATGCAATATTTATTGTTGCCTACTTCAATATGAACTCGTTGAATTTCAAACGAGCCATAATCACTAGATGAATCAACAAGGCGATTATTATAGTTTTTAATATAGCTATTACTTTTGCAGCGTAAGAACCAGAAAGACGTATCTACAATAACAACAATTTTGTAAAATCGCTCTTATAGCTCTAGTAGCTAAAAACTGTATTGTAAATACGTCTACCTAGTTCTTAGGCCGCGTTTTAGTAACGATCAATATAAACATTACTGCAGCTACGGATATTTGATTGCAGCTAAGTGCAGAATAACTTAGCAAATAGAATATTATGACTATTTATACAATCATAATATTGTTCTGTAGTTAAACTGTAGATATTGTTGAATGAAATGATTATCTTATAGATTATAGAACAATGTATACACATATGTTTATCTTGTATGTTTGATTTCCTCTATTGATTGAATAAATCAGTTTCCTAAGTACTGATATATTTGTTTTCACCATGATTGATGTCCTAGTAGTTAGTGAGAATACCATAAATTCTGGGAAATAGTTGATTCTAATGAATGTACACAGAGCCATAATATGAGTATTTCGTCACGTTTTTATTAAAAGTATTGTTAATAAATTTGTCAAATATTAGGTTTATTCTTAATGTTTATTAGATGTTTATAAACCAGAGGATTGTTGTTTGTTAATTTGGCAACTATAACACTCTGTGTATCTTTCTTTAGAACTCATAATGAATGCAAAACGTATTTCATGAAACCCATTCCATTAAATTGCCTAAAACCTTTATTTTCCTTCATGTTATAATTTTCTTTGGTCATAATATTTAGGTACTCCTGGGGTGCCCGGTGCACCAAATCCTTTAGGACCACCAGGGATGGGACCTCAGGTAGTTAACAGGAGGATGAACGCCATCAAAACCAACCATCCTAAGGATATGATGGGACCTAATATGGGTGAGATTTTAGTATCATAAGAAATATTTGCCTTCATAATTTATAAGAGTAAAATTAATGAATTTAACACTGAAGATATTTACGGCTTAATGACTTCAGTTATAAGTTGTTTTCTTTAACTCTTTATTTTTATATCAATCAATTCTTGTTACACACAAGCGGTTTGAATGATTATAGCTTTATTTTCACCGGATCTTCTCAATCTATGGAAATTAATTCCATAGGTTCATGACAAATGTACAAAATATTAAAAAGAAGACATGGCTTCTTTGACATGGCTTCAAGCCCACCAGTAGTTTGACGCACAGTATATGAATGAAATCACATAGTAGAACCAAATTTTTTATCGAATTTAAGAAAATTGGCCTTTTCACAATAATAGATACATGTCACAATCACAGAAAAAATAATAGGAACATATATAACACCTAACAAATTGTTACTAACATGATAACTTGACTAATGAGGCAATACTGTGCAAATTTGGAGTGTAGGACATTATTAATTTTGAAATTTAATTAAGTAGTAATATGTATATAGAGAAAAATAATATTAAATGACATTATGCTCTATGTATAATTATTGATTTAATTTTAAATGAATACTTCACAGTTATTTTAAGAATTCTATTGAGAGTATTATAAAAAAAAATCAAGATAAACAGTTTCAAAATATAATTAGTAATGTCCTTGCTCCTATAAATACTGATAAGCTAATCACGTGACTAACAGTAGCTTATGCAATGTAATCCTCCACAGATGGTGATCGTAGCGAGCTAGAAGCTATGATCCAAACGACACCAAACAACTGCAAAAGAAAAAATTTAAACATGCTTTAGAAAGCATCACAAACGCCGTTGGAACCGAACGGGCTTTCTATTTCGCCTGCACAATTGGATTTAGCTTACAGGAATGCCAATATATTAGACACTAATCAATCATTATCATTGTCATTGTCATGTTTGCACTCGGCAGTATCTTCAGGCAGCACTGGATCCTCCGTCTAAGTCCCTCTGCTTCGAGCGGATGAAGGTTCGGGATTTTGTATATCTGTATTTGTACCCCGAACTTTATTGCTTGGCTTCCCAAAATTGATGTCGTTGTAGCAAATGTTTAGTTCTTTTATTTATTTGTATTATTTTGCAGTGTCAGTCAATAAAAGAGATAAGTTTACACATTGAGAAAAGCGTTTTAAATTTATATGTACACGTTTATGAGAAGAGTTTACTAATATGTGCATTTGTACACAGCTAGCAGCAAACTCTTTGCCCATAAAGAATTGCCGGCTGCCGTACTGAAATATATAATAATATAATTATTTGATACTGACGGTGTAAACCTATCCCTTTTGTTGACTGTACATAACAAGCTTTTTAATAATAAAATTTTCGTTGTAAATAGGTAATTAAAATGTTTTTATTTTATAGATAGTGATGTGTAGACTTTATTACAGGTAGCAACCATACACTACCACCACAAGTGCCACAAACTTCACCAAATAATCAAAACAATACAACAAATGAGGAATCCAAATCACAGCCAGTCACATTGGTACACTATAGTATTATTTAAACACTAACACAATAACCCAGTGTTGATTATGTGTACATCTTAAATTGTCGAATGTATCGATGTTTCGTGTTTTATTGCACTTATTTACTGTCTTGTGAGAGTTTGTCAGTGTAATAAGTTTATGATTTATTATATCTCATGAAATTTTATCCTTATATAACCCCGTGTAACTAAATAATATTTTTTTTCTGGACGATATAATAAGCATGCTAATGCATGATTGTCGATTTAACTTTTGTAATTATCTCTGCTATATTATACTATGTTTATTTAATTATTCTATTTCCAACAGTTGCAACTTTGATGCCGGGCATGGACCTTTCGGTCACAACTCGTCTCACACCAAGCCCTCGGGACATGAGCCCTGCACTCGCCATCGCACTTCCTATGATGAAATCTGTAAATATTGTACCGGCACAATGCTTTGACAACATGGCGTTCCACACCGAGAAAACTGAGGACAAAAATAACGAAGATAAAAGTACTAGAGAAAATAGTAAAAATGTCAGTCGACAAGAATCGGTTGAGAGCGATAATACTGTAAGAGTTATCAATTTCAAAAATGATATATTTTTGAGCAAAGACGGTGAGGATAAAATTGATGCTCGGACGCCATTGCTGAGGGATCACAAAATTGAATCTTTGGATGAATCGAAGCTAAGGGATAATAAGACGGAGAAAAGAAAATCTTCTGCCTCGACATAACATTCATACTGACCAGTTATATTAGGGACTTGTTGAAACAACTTAAGCCAGAGTCAAAATTACCTAAGAAATATTTTTCTAAAAGAAATAAGGAGAATAAGCGCAAACAAAGAAAATAATATATTCAATTTTGCCATTAGGTAATGAGTAAAAATGCATAATAACATTAATTTAAACTGTCGAAATTGTAAGTATAATACTATTAAACACTATAACGAATACTTATGAAAAAATGATGCATATACGAATCTAAAATCTAAGTCTTACTAACAAACTAATTATAATTACAATCGATGTCGGTTTCAATCACATAAAAAGCCTTTAAGTGATTAATATATACCTAATGAAGCAGATAATCATAAAATAACAAAAATGTTTTAAGAACATTGAAGGCCGTGATAGATCTAAGATATATAGCTAAGTGTTTACAGCACTTATTAACATATTTTATAACACATACGTATATTAGAATAGTCGCTATCACAATTTAGTAAAATTTTATTCTAAGTGAACGACCAGTATAAATAGGCCGATTTTATCTCTTTTTCCAATCATATTGTACTGACGACATGTGTCTAGGTATACTGGTCGTGTAGTATTCGGTAATGACCAGAAATTCGTTATCATAGTAAAGTATGTTTACTGTCCATTAGTGAGAGAAGCGGAGCTTGTTTAGGTTTCATAAATGCTGACATTGTGCCTGATTTTATAAATTTTACCTTGTTTTGAATTTTGCTACTTATCATATTTGATAATATGTGTTGTGAAACTATATTGTGCTTCTACATTTTATATTCATGATAGTTTCGATTCACTTTTATTTGTTCAGTATTAAATATGTTCCTACAGACAAACTAGAACACAAATCGTGTTACTTGTATATGTTACTTGTATTTATTTAGTATTGCCATTTGTTTCTGTTGAAAATAATCTTACACTGTTTTGCTGGATTTATGAAAGTGAGAGATACTGTTAAATTTTCTTTTTGTCTCATCTGTAGCATTATTTTTATCTATAAGATTGCAAAATACAATCTAGTTATGTTAACTCAGATTTCGAATTTATTTGCACTTAACTAATCAGGCTTCACTTCTTATCAAATAAGCTAATGTTAATTTTAATGTAAATAATTGTAGTGTTAATAATTTTATATCTTTAACAGATAAATCACTAGATAACACATATCATTGGCACTCTCTTTCATTCTTGGTGTTTATATACCTGTTTTACATGTATATAGATAAATAACATAGAATTAAATTATTATAAGATGCGTAGATAGCGTTAAAAAATTATTTACTTGAATTTAAAGTAATTGGCTACGCTTTTGATTCTTTTTTTTAATTATAAATAGAGCATTCTAGATGCTCAATAAAACTTATATTGTATATGCAGCAAACATTGTTTTTTACACTTTCATCGTTATTTTGTATACTGACATTTGGGACGAAAGGTCATATTAGAAATTTAAAATGTCTCAAGTTATAAAAGACGAAATACAAACAGCACGACTTCTCAATTTAGTAGCATTGTTTCTTGGTAAAGCCTCACGGCAGTTTTATAGCTTGGCAGTATTCTTTTGTGAAGACATCAATTTTTCATCATCCCTCACTGCGCCTTTTATAAAGCCGGTCAGCACGTGACCATGTCCAAAGTAATTTCGTTGAAATTCTTATTTTATAATGAAACAAAAGTTTAAATATAATGCTTTATAGGTAAAAATGAAAATTGGCCACGATTTGTCACGCGATAAACCGTTCTCTGGAAATCGGGCCGTACTTGAATGCAGTAGGTAGATGTAACCATGAAAAATATAGGATACATAGGCTCAACTCACACAGGTGCTGATTCGAAGTATGGCGACGCGTCATGTTTTTGCCTACAGCAAATTCATCTCTATTTTTCCATAAATGAGGTACAAATTAATGTTGTGGCAGCACAATATAAACACACGTTGATTGCACGTCAATGGGTTTGCTCACTTGGTTAAAGTCTAGAGTATTTGAGCGAAAACTCGCGTCGCCGTGCGTTGCGTCAGGTGTCATTCGCGAATATTCAAGTCTTTTAATTGGAGCGTCAACGCGCAACGCTTAGTAAAAGTCTATTGGGTTTGGGTGAATATGGCTGTCACCGTGCGTTATTCAACACGATACATTCAAGAGTGTTCATAAGTTCAACTGGAGTGTTGCCCAGTTCATAAACATTCATCTAGTGTATCAACACTAAACGCGACGCGAAGCTTCGACTCTGCGACAGTGTGCGTTGAGCCATAAACTCTATCATCCCACACGCTTTTGTTCCCTCTTTGAGATGGAGTAAAACATTTAGATATTTGCATTCATACTATTATTTGCGAAACACGGTCTCGTATACAAAGTAGCGATGAAAGCGTGCCAGCGAAATGACTAGGAAAAGTTAAGTGGGCTCTTTTGTTTATCCGTTGCTTAGCAACGACGAGTTTCCTTTCCTTCTGAAACGTTATGAATGTCATGTCTAAACTCAGGGACCCTTGATGTTTTTTGTATACTTGTATACGTATGTATAAAATGAAATTGTTGGGTGGAATTTGTATGCGCTAGAATGGTGTTTATGATTTAAGTAGTTTTATTTTGTTCTATGTGTTCAGTATATGAACGAGGAAAGAAATGACCCCAGCTACAAGTGGGGGACAAGGGATTTGGTACTGTGACCCTATGTCATTTAGGTTTACAGTAAAATGGTCATCCTTTTTGTACTTGCGTTGCATACAATCAACATCTATAAATCGTATGTACATAATTTGACCCTTTCCAAATTCATTTTTCCATGTTGATCCGTTAAAAACTAAATTAATGCATCAGCAATTTGCCTAAATAAATAAAACTACTTGAAACATAAATCAAATTCATAGCACCTAGTTGTCATATCGAAATAATCAATTATTATTTTCATTCAAATTTATTATTATTTAAATATTAAAACGCATAAAATAATTATAAAATTATACGCATTAAATGCAATAAATTTAAATGTTATTTAGATAGCACGAAATTTAAGTTACAAAAGGTATTTTGTATATAATTTAAGGCGTATAATGAAATATGAACCTTCGCGTCATATCTTTTGGGTGTTTTTTTCATTAACAAACTTAAAATGTTTTGTTTTACTCTTACGTAATGGCATCTTTGGCCAATATCTGCATGGAATCATCCATTTAAAATTAAAATTATCGTATTTCAGCTACAGATATTTTAATAACGTATATTACTGAATCGGACTGCACTAAGACTGTCAAGGTTAGGACCGTAACTAGATTTATTTATTTATCCACAAATGCTTCAATTTAAAATAGTAGTGTAGTATTCGTAAAATCTTACACAAGAAATCTTTGTGTAAATTCTAAGATTTCTTTCCGGGTCTGGTTGGTTGAGGGACTACCCTCCGTGCCTCGGAAAGCACATTAAGCCGTTGGTCCCGATTGTTACAACATCATGTATAACAAACGAACCAGGGAACGGGCAGCAGCGTTTCCCCTGTGTATTACAACACAACACTGCGGTCACCAATCCGCCTGCCAAGCGTGGTGACTATGGCAAAGACCCTCCCTCGGGAGGAGGCCCATGTTCAGCAGTGGACGTTATACGGGCTGATGATGATGATGATGATGATTCGTAAAATCACCCGCGACACAAGAATTAACTTCCTTAGTGCAAGAGTCGTCTTAAAAACGGACATAAAATTATGCAACCAAAGAAAGTGCTGTAAAGGAAATGATTCAACATGAATCATGTTGGATCCTTATCTATCTATTATGGATATACTAATGAAGGGAGTCTACCGTCTCCAAGACTTAAAGTAAGACCTAAATACCGCTAGGTTACAGACCATACTCCGTTGAGTATCACTCAGTCCACTTAAGACCTTTAGTTACTATAACACATGTCTACCCAATTTAGTTAAACATAGTAAGCTTTTGTCGCTCGTCCTATTTGGAAATAATTTATGGTTTTAACCCTACCAAGGTTTCACTAGGGGAATTCATCACAGCGCTGTTAAAATTCATATAAATTGCCTAGCGGGCCTTATGTCGGGGGTCGGCCAGAAAGTACGTGACCAGAGTGACAATGTGAACATTATTTAGCCATTTTTGGACGTTGGCAAATAAATTGATATGTACTGGATGTGTCAACATGTTATGCTTTGGAAATGGGTTGAATACCCGTCTGGTATTTTAATGTTATAATAATATTTTATGAATTTGATCACGTGTCTACATCAAGAAATAAAGTAGATCTATAATACTTAGGTTAGTTCTACATTTGCATGAGATAATATAAATTAAAGTCAAAATCAGAAGTAAATTGTTAAGGGTAACAACATCTTAATAATTTGTATGTAATAAATTCATTTGCATTATTATAAATAGTAAGGTTCGAATTGGAGCCAGAAGTTTATTAAGGCTCCTTAAATGTTGGCAAGCAAGCTGGTGGTAACAAAATCATAAATATAATTAAAACTATTTATAACATCTTTCGTAGCGTAGCGGTATACATCTCACCTTGAGTCTTGGAGGTCATGGGTTCGATCCTAACGCTGGACAATAAATCTTTTTGTAAAATCTTGACTTATTTTTGGGTCTGGTTGGTTGAGGGACTACCCTGCGTATCTCGCAAATCAGGTTAATTTGTTGTTACCAAGCCAATCTATAGCAATTCTATACCAGGGATCGGGTGGCAGTGTTTTAATGTGTGTGGTTATTAGGTAACACTGCGGTCACCAGCCCGCCTGACAAGCGTGGTTATAGAAATACCCTCCCTCGGGAGATGCTCGCGGCTGGTGAAGTTTAACTGCAAAGTCTACTAAAAATACTAAATTTTAATAAATTCGTTTTTCTTATAACATTTTACAGTCCAATAATTCTAGATACAAGACTTGTTTTTAGTGGTAATTTGAATAACCATTTTATTATAAATTTGTAAGAAAATCTCTATTATAACAAGTAATTTCACACAAATCACATCTTTGCAAATACTAAATATAACAACCCAATTCGCATTTATGTTCGGTAATTTCTTCTCGGAATTTTGAATTTTTAACGACAAAATAATTTCAAGCTTCATACGACAGGTAACAAAAATAATCACTTGCTCATAAAACTAGTTTATGTCCCATCCTTAACATTCTGAGGCAGTCTGGGAGCATTCATTTCAACAACAGAATACATAAGTAGCTTCATTGTTTTACTTTTTATGCTAAATATATATGTAAATAAATTTTAAAGCGGATTTAGCGGACCACGAACGAAAATGTTTTGTACTTAATTCTTTAAGCCTATTCTATGAACAGCGTGACTTCTTATGTTCGAAGTTAATATCATAAGTTCGGCGATGCACTTACAAAGTAATTTTTAAAAAAGGAAGCGTTGCCATTTTTTTTATTCTTAAAAAAAACACAATTTAAAATATCAATACAAATAATTTCGAAAATGGAATACAGAAATAACGATAGAAAATGTAATTTTATTTTTAAATTAATATTATTTTTTTCAACTTTTTTTTTGTACGATCGAAGTAATAAGGTTCAATATTGTAAAACTTTAAGTTAGTTTATTTTAAATTGGCAAAAAGCTTCGATAACCATATCCAGTATTGCGAATAATCTTACAAAATAAACTATTATTTATACTTTATATAATACTGATGGTATACCAGTAAAGATTGACAATTAAGACACAGTGTTACTTTATCTACCACAAAGTTTTAGCCAGAATATTTTTACAATCAAAAACTCTCGCAGCATTGAGAACTTAAAAAAAAATACATATTGTTTTAAAAAAATATCAGCCAGAAACTTAATGTGTAATTTATTTTTTTAATAAAAAAACTAGAAATCTTATTATTGTGAATATGCATATTTTATGGATCTATATAATTATTAATATTTCCAACAATATTTATAGTGAAAAACCGTGCGGTTCTATATCCACGATCGTTAGGCTGCGACTACGAACTCAGCGACCGAGGTGGCGACAGCGTAACGCGCAGCGCACCATTCAAGTAATGCACCGCAACGGCGCCGTCTCCCCACGAATCGCTGAGTTCGTGGCCGCGGCTTTATTTTTATCCGCATATTTTGATTCTAAGGCATGAAAATTATTTATCAATCACATCATGTGAATATTATCAAATAATTAATAGCTAATATTTTGATAACACCTATTATTTATACTGTTATAAAATAACACTGTGTCTATAAGAAGCGTCACACGAGCAATGTAGTAGATATAAGGCTTTCACAGTGAATAAACAGGGCTTGATGTTATTATATAGCGTTCTATATACATATACAATTTTGAACAATACAAAAAACAAATTATTTGAAATATTGTTCAATAAACATGTGAAATTATGGCTTTGTTTTATTTTCATCCATCCACTTTGTAGCTGTTGTCCATCCACTTTGTAGCTGTTGTCCATCCACTTTGTAGCTGTTTATTTTTATTCGTTACCCTAGGATGTTGCTACTTCATCGGACATAAAGGCGTGCAAAGTGCATTAAATCTTATCTATACTTACTAATATATAAAGCTGAAGAGTTCGTTTGTTTGCCTGAACACGCTTATCTCAGGAAATACTGGTCCGATTTGAATTTTTTTTTGTTTATTCTGTGTTTGATAGCCCATTTATCGAGGAAGGGTATTATTTAATTATAAAATTCTTACGGGATCAGGACGCAGCTGAAACCGTGCGCGAAAAGCTAGTAGTTCAAAGTTCTTACTGGTCCGGGAGTTACACAGCTGAAACTATGCGCGGGAAGCTAGTTAGCTAGTTAATAAACTACAAACTAAACAACACATGCAAGAGGATGCCGCCTTTGGTATTTTGGACCTCGGCTCAGGGAGATGAAAGGCATCTTGCCATACTATTATGTTTGTATTTCTATGTGAGAGGTTAGCCACCAGCTATGACAAGGTGCAATCTTGCATCGGAGGTAAGTAAAAAAATCATCATGAAGTAATAAGTCGTTAAGCCGTTGGGCCCGATTGTCATAATTGTTATGACAATCGGACCAAACGGCTTAACGTCGTATGTGTAAATGCTGTATAAAATATTGTGGTCTTGCCACCGCTGTGTCATGACTCGACAGGGGTCTTGTCATATTCCCACAACTAGTACCAACCCGTCGTAGGCGACAAGACTATGACAAGACTCCTGTGGAGTGGGGCCCATGTTCAGCAGTGGACGCTACACTAGCTTATGATGATGCCGTACACAATACTCCGGTAATTTAGCCAGCCAACGGTGATGACTATGGAAACACCGCATCCGAGGAAGGCTTATGTCAGCAGTCAACGTCATATGGGTTGATAATGATGATGACAACTATATATCCTAATAAATACTTAATACATGCTTGCTAAATACGATTCCGACACATTATCTCAAGTTGTGCCTCAAGGTAGAGTTTTGACAGAAAACAATATCGGCATTTTCATGGTTGTCTGCGTCGAGCAAATAAGCAAATTTCGCAAAAAAAACACGATGCCGCAGTGTTTCTGCACCCGATGTCTATAAGGTGTTGGTCTTTGTTACCTGAAAATAAATGGTTTATTATTATCTTTACTACTATATCAATCTGAATCTGAAAAAATCTTTCAGTATTAGATAGCCTATTTATCGAGAAAGGCTAGAGGCTATATTTTATTATATTAGTATAATATATAATGCTTCTCAGTTGGGGCGTATTATATCCGGTGGTAAATCTAATACGCCCCAACTGAGAAGACCCGGCGACTGAGTGGGTTATTTTACTGCGTATGTTCGCTGACCGCAGTCTAGACTGTGTGAGTTGAGTGATGTACCACGCGCTGTTTATAACTAACACAAATTATCACACAGTCTAGACTTTTAGATGGTACAACTTTAAATCTAGTCACCAGTTATCACTATACTACATATATTCAAATGATATCGCACTAACATAATAAACTATTAGGGTCGCTCTATCTACGAGAATATTCGCTTTAATAGGCATTTTATCGAGGCATTAACGTTGTTTATGGCCGCCCCTTCCTAACAGGTACTTAGAGGTGAAATTTGTTAGTCTAGAATTCGTACTTATTTTTTTACGTGTATTTTTCTTCTGAATTGAAATTTTAAATTGTTTGCGACGATTCATAAACAATGAACGATATTGTGATTAAATAAATAACGCTCTAGTTCACATAAAAATAATTTTAAATTATAATACTTATTAGAATATAGATGGCGTTCCTTTGTCTCTGCCTACCCTTATGGGAGAAAGGCGTGACGACATGTTTATTGTACAGAAATATATTTCACGGACGCATAAGTTCCTTCACCTAGATTCAATACCAACCACCAATATATGCATGGTGCACAAAATTATATAACCTGCACCGGTGATTCAGTGGTTCTCTGACCTGGTGTTTTGGGTTCGATTCCTACCCGGGACAATTATTTCTGTGAACCTCTAATAGTTATTCGGTATCTTGGTGTGCATTGTGTCCGTAAATACCAGGAAAACATTCCCAAAAAGCAGGAGATGTCTTTTAAAAAAAATAAGGAGAATTGTACGTATAACATTCAATCGGCCGTAGTCCAATATAATCCTTACTTCCTTACTATCCTTACTAATATACTAATATACTAATACTAATACTAATACTAATATATTATAAATGCGAAAGTAACTCTGTCTGTCTGTCTGTCTGTTACGCAATCACGCCTAAACTACTGAACCGATTTAAATGAAATTTGGTACAGATATAGTCTAGAGCCTGAGAAAGAACATAGGCTATATTTAATTATAAAGTTCCCACGGGAACGGGAGTTACGCGGGTGAAACCGCGAGCGGGAAGCTAGTATAATATAATAACACAAGCTGGCTAGGGTGCCGGACTTGTGATCTTGTGGTCGCCGGTTCGATTCCCACCCATTGCACTACCGACGTGAACCCACTCGTAACACAAGCATTTTAACTTAGCTCGAGGGGTTAACAAGAATACTAGTAGACTGCAAAACTCTGCTAGTAATCTTCTGCTGGATAGCCCAGTAGTTGCGTCAATTTCGTATAAGATTTCGCAGACACCATCGGATAAATAATCCTTAATGTTTCCACCATAAGAAAACTACTCAAATATTCCCAAAGAGGGATCAACAAGTTATGTGAATGAATAGTTTATTTTTATCTAAATTAATAATATATGAACACAAACATTTAATACGCAACCGTTATAATCGTATTAAGAGCTTAAGATAGGGTAAAGAATCTGATTAAGATTCGTGTTTGCATTTTCTTCTACATACATAGACACATTCAAGCCTATTTTCCATAAGGGTAGGCAGACCTCTTCCTTCCACTCCCCCCTCGTCCTCCCGACCCTTAGTTTGCTAAGAACCTTTCGATGCCCAAAGTCCGAGAGGCCCGCGAACTGTAAAGTAGAGCGACAGTTGCACAAAACTCCCCTAAATTAAAAGACATAATCCCTCAATCTCTCCGTCAGCGCCCGTTCTGAGCTGAGGTCCAAGTCCCACATGGAACGCCCTCTTGCGCAACTTGCTTAGTTTGTAGTATTTAAACCATTTATCTAGGCTGGAGCTCTGCTCGCCTTTATGCCCGGGGAAGTAGCAAAAGCCTCAGGGCTAACTACATATGTCCGTCCGAAAACAGAAAAAAAAATCTTCTTCCTACTTGCTACGATCTTGACCTCCGCTTCACCGCTTTCGCCTCTTCTAGAATCATTAATCTCCTCATGCATGTCCTTCAGCTTAGGGCACTTTCTTTTAAACAACTTATTTTTACATAATAAGTTACATTTAAGCCTCTTTCGTTCTTTCGAAAACCTCCGTAGCAAGGATCGAACCCACGACCTCCGAGATTCAAGGCGAGCTAAATACCGCTACGCTACGGAGGCTGTCTTCGCTCATCAATAAAAAAATAATAAACTTTGCCATAAACAAAAAACATATTAAAAGTTATAAAATGTTGTGTAAGTTGTGCTACAATTGAACTGAAACCTGATTGATAAAACTCCAAGCCAATGATGACGTCACTATCACTGAGTAGCGATTGCCGAATCCAGTTCAATTACACTGATTGATTATAGAACGACAACAGAACAAATATTTGTGTAATAGTAAGAGCGATCGATGGTCCGCTGCTGAATTGACGTAGACAGATTTATCAGTGTATTTACTCGTCAATTAGAATTCTAATTGACGAGTAAATACACTAATAAATCTGTAATTGTGCTAATAAATTGCGGATTTTATTATAGTAGAAGATCCGAACCTACATCGACCTTCACCTAGCTGATAATAGAATGAAACATGTTTTATAATGAATTGAGTATCTTAGAAATACACTAAAAATGGGTTGGCTAAAGAAATCCTGGACAAACTATTTTTAATTTTTTTAATGATTTTTAATTAAAGGTTTGGAACAGTTAATTAAAAATTATGTAAAATAAAAAGATAAGATAATAAGTAAATTCTATTTTGACTCTAAGTATAAAACGTATAGAACGTTCAGTTGTTGGGTTGGACCTGGACGAACTACGGGGTTGCCAGGTACAAAAAGGTGTGTAGATGACAGTTACTTTTACTTGATTGGATAATATATCCAAAATTATAACAACATAAGCGCTGTTTTTTTTGCGTTAATTTAATTTAATCATTTTAACACTTCATAGAAATCATTTTTTAAATAATAATTAAAAATAGTGTGTCCAGGATTTTTATAGCCAACCCATTTTTAATATATCGCACCCCTAGATGAAGACCCCGGCAACTCAAAAAACCTAATTTTTCAGAAATGACGAAAAACTGTTTTTAGAGTATATAAGAAATATATCAAAGCTACTAACTCAAAACTCGTACTTTTTTGAGTTAGCGGAGTCTTCATCTAGGTGTGCGATATTTTCGAATATACTTAGTTTATTATAAAAAATGTTTCATTGTATTATCAGCTCGGTGTAGGTCGATGTAGGTTCGGATCTTAGACTATTAAATTCGAGATAAGAAGTCGATTAAAACAGGCAGATGAAGAATGCAGCCTGTTCTCTGGTATATTCGCTTGTTGTAGATGGTTTTATAAAAATCGGGACCAATGGCTTAACGTGCTTTCAGATGTACTTCAGCCTTCCAGAAGATCTTGAACTTTACGTAAAGTTTTGTTGTCCGGCGTGGGGATCGAATCTACGATCAAATTTAAATATCCAAAGAATACAAAGAATATTTTTTATATCTTGGTTGGAAACTATCCTCCGTGTTATGGATCACACATTTCCTAAATATAGTATATATATGAATGATTTTTTTTTTATTCACCCTTAAGTACATATTTACATACACTTGTACTTGTCAGAATTACAACTCGTCGATTCCTTATTATGGGTTACGTCTTTAAAAACTTTGGAAAGCCAAGGTCATAGGGGGACATTTTCTTAATAACCACGCTTTGCAAGTGGATTTTTATCCGCAGTATGATGCTGACAACCTCTGTAGCGTAGCGGTATTTGGCTCGCTTTAAATTTCGGAGGTCGTGGGTTCGATCCCCACGTCGGATAGGACATCTTTTTATAATTTCTAAGATTTCTTTCTGGGTCTGGTTGGTTGAGGGACTAACCTCCGTGCCTCGGAAAGCACGTTAAGCCGTTGGTCCCGATTGTAATAACATCATATATAATAATCGTATTTCATGGAATGGGCAGTAGCGTTTCCTTGTGTGGTACAACGTAATACTGCGTTGCCCCAAATACAAGGCAAATACCCTTCCCGGGAGAAGGCCCACGTTCAACAGTGGATGTTATACGGGCTGATGATGACGATGCTTACAAATGTCGAACTAATAGATGCTGCTGCTATCTATCAGGTGTCGGCCTATCTATCTCTTAGGCCTCGTTTACGGAGAAGTGGGGTGTCGTACATAGTATTGGGCGGCGTGGTCAACCTTTTCTTTCGGATAAGAGAGTGGAACACATAACACATCCCCTCCACTATTTGAACATTAATTATCTTCAATTTGAGAATAATATAATAAGGCCACTGGCAGAATTGGAACCTGCACTCTTCCTGCAAGCTTTAAAGACAGTATACTATCGTGGCCAGTATTCACGAGGAAACCACTATCGAAATATCAGATTTATAAGTGGAACGAAGGCGTCATCTATGAACTGAGCAACTGAATCATCATCATCATTACATATATTGTCCAATGCTGAACATAGGCTTCGAGTGAGGCTTGGCAGATGGGTCAGTGCCAGCAGTGTTATATTGTACCAAACAGAAACGTTGCTGCCTGTTCTCTGGTATATTCTCTTGTTATAGATGGTTTAATAAAAATCGGGACCAATGGCTTAACGTGCTGTCCCATGCACGGAGGATAGTACTTCAGCCAAACAGAACTTCAAAATTCACTCGGAAGATAGAGATCTTAAATTGTGGGGATCGAATCTACGATCAAATTAAAATATCCAAAGAAAACTAAGAATATTTTCTAAATTTTGGTTGAAAACTATCCTCCGTGCTATAGATCGCACAATTACTTAATATAGTTCCTACATATATATATATATATATATATAAATATACTAATATTTCCCATCCACGTAAGTGCATATAAAATGCAAGATGCAACTGCATAAGCCACCTGAACCACGGAGCGTGAAAGCAATATTCTATAATACTTTTCTGACTTGATATTTTTATGCGGACCAGGCATAATATTATAGTAGAATGCATTTGATTTGACATGAATTCGTCAAATGCAATATTTTATTGGTATAAGGTCAACATTTTTTCATTCAACGATCGCATAGTAAACAGTCGCTAGGATGTGTTGGGCTGTGTTGATGTGTGCTACGACGTAGAAAGGCTTACTACGACGTAGCTTCGCGTAGCATTCAAGGCATTGTTTTTGATGCCTATGATTGTATCATCATTACCATCATCAGCCCGTATCACGTCCACTGCTGTACATGGGCATCCTTCAAAGGTAGAGTATTTGCCATTGTCACCACGCTTGGCAGGCGGGTTGGTGACCGCAGTATTACGTTCTACGACACAAGGAAACGCTGCTGCCTGTTCCTTGACGATAATACGATTATTATAGATGATGTTATCATAATCGGGATCAACGACTTAACGTGCTTTCCGAGGCACGGAGGGTAGTCCCTCAACCAACCAGACTCGGACAGAACTCTTAGAATTTACACAAAGATTTCTTTTCCGGCGTGGGGATCGAACCCACGATTTTCGAGATTGAAAGCGAGATGAATACCGCTACTATAAGGAAGTTTTTTTGTAGATATTGTATCATCATTAACAGCCCGTTTACGTCCACTGCTGAACACTGGCCTCCTCTTAACAGACCTTGGCAAGCCAGGATCGTAGAGGTATATTGCCATAATCACCACACTTGGCAGACGGATTGGTGATCGCAGTAAGATGTAAACCTTGAGCTAACAGATGCTGCTGCCCATCCATCAGCCATATGTCCCTTAGTCGCCTTTTACGAACCCCATGGGAGGACATGGAGTGGTCTATTCTAAGCCGGAAACCACACGGCATATTTATACATGATACATTGATATCGACAGATATTGTATTGTGTACTATTATTGCATTTGCATTGCCTCTATACTTCGTATAAAAACCGGATCGTATTACTAAGACTCAAATTTCTGTCTGACTTTCACCAGTCTCATGAACGGGAATAGCTAGACAGTTGAAATTCTCACAGATGATGTATTTCTGTTGCAGCTATAACGAAACATACTGAAGTTAGAATTAAATATTGAAGTCGTTTTGGACTTCGACGCGCCTTAACCTGTTTTGTTTTTTAAGGGGGTACGGGTACGGAATACCCGAAGGATAAAAACGGGACCCTATTACTAAGACTTCGCTGTCTGTCTGTATGTCCGTCTGTCTGTCACCAGGCTGTATCTCAAGAACCGCGATAGCTAGACAGTTGAACTTTCCACAGATGTATTTCTATAGCCGCTATAACAACAAATACTAAAAATAAAATAAAATAAATTTTTAAGGAGGGCTCCCTTTTACTTTGCCCTTTTTTGCTCGATATCAATAACGACAACAGGTAAACGCTTGTTACGGAACCAATCGTGCGTGAGTCCGACTCGCACTTGACTAGTTTTTATTTCTCATAATGCTATTTCAAATATAGCTATTCATATAGATAAAGTCCAACAGCATCCCTGTTGGACTTTATCTATATGAATAGCTATATTTCTTATTAGTTTATTTCAACATGTAGTCGCGATCCGTCCACCTATATTTTGATGTCATCATCCAAAATTTTAACCGCGTTTAATCCCTATAGAGGGAGGATAAAAATAAACATTTTTATTCTTGGATCATAATACTGACTGAGTATCGAAAGGCAATAGCTTTCGAATGGTGAAAGATTTTTAAATCGGTCCAGTAATTCCGGAGGCCATTCAATGCAAACAATTAAATCTTTCTTCTTTGTAATATTAATATAGATAATGGTCGGGATACAATAAAATAATTTCAGTGATAGAATTAAATAATTTCAGTATTATTTTATTCTATCACTGAAATTAGTGTAGAAAGATTTAATTGTTTGCATTGAATGGCCTCCGGAATTACTGGACCGATTTAAAAATCTTTCACCATTCAAAAGCTATTGCCTTTCGATACCATTGCCATGTATGGATTAGGTAGTCGCGACTCCCTACGTAACCTTTTTAAAAATATTAATATACTTACCGTGCCCTCTGAGTATATATACCAAAATATTCTTTTTATTAGAAAAAATATTGATAAATATAGTAAAAACAGTGACATTCATAATATTAATACTAGAAATAAACATAAACTTGCTGTTCCAGGATTTAGAGTTAGCAAAACGAATAAATCATTTATGGGAAATTGTATTAGGTTCTATAATAAACTCCCTAATCATATTACAGACTTGCCTGATACAAGATTTAAATCACATGTCAAAACTGTTCTCATGTCAAAAGGTTACTATAGTATTCAGGACTATATTGAAGATAAAGACGCTTGGGTTTCGGTACCATCTTTGCACCTACCTCACTGAAGACCATAATAATATAGCCAAGTACAATAGTTGTGACTAGAACTGTGTCTTATCCTGTGAACTGTCTGTAATTGACTTCTTTACATACCTTAACTATTAATACCGCTAGTTCTGTCTCAATATCATTCAATCTTATTGAGCAAAAATAAACAAATAATAACAAGACAACCGTTAGGGCAATAAATGTGTGTGCCTACTAAAATATAAATTAAAATAACTGGACCTAAACCCCGCGTAATTGCCCATTTGAGTATGTTTCGCCGGACCGCCTCATGTGGGCCGTGTTGAAACCGGTGGTAGAGTAACCCACTGAGTTTGTTTCGCCGGATCTTCTCAGTTGGGGCGCATTGGATCCGGTGGTAGCATTAAAGCGCGTCCGTCGTTATATGCTCTCATGGTCCACCCAAATAATGACAATTGTTTTGGCATAATATAGTCAGAACAAGCATTTTGCCTCCTAGCGACAATATACATTAATTATAATAATTAATTTAATTATAAATAAGTAATTTGAATAGGTTTATAAATAAACAGCATGTAATTTAAGATAAATAATAATTAATTTTCAAATAATGTTTGACGATTTACAAGTGCCTGTAATTGGTTTACGTAAATAAAAATGATTTTTATTTTATTTTTATTTATTTTATACTCAGTCAGTATTCTGATCCAAGAATAAAAATGATACCCCTAAAAATGTTTTTTTTTTTAATTCTCCCTCTACATGGATTAGATACGGTTACAAATTTTGTATGAAGAAATCAAAATATAGGTGGACGGATCGCGACTACATGTTGAAATAAACTAATAAGAATCATCACTGTTGGACTATATCTATATGAATATTAGAAATAGCATTATGAGTAAAAACTGGTCAAGTGCGATTAGGACTCGCGCATGAAGGGTTCCGTACCATTTTCAAGCGTCTACCTGTTGCCGTTATTAATATCGAGCAAAAAAGAGCAAAGAAAAAGCGAGCCCTCCTTAAATATTTATAATATTTTATTTTTAGTGTGTGTGAAAAGTTCAAAAAGTTCAACTGTCTAGCTATTGCGGTTCTTGAGATACAACCTGGTGACAGACAGACGAACATATAGACAGACAGCGAATTCTTAGTAATAGCGTCCCGTTTTTACCCTTCGGGTACGGAAAATTAAAAAACAAAACAGGTCAAGGCGTGTAGAAGTCGAAAACGACTTCAATATTTAATTCTATTTTTAGTATATGTCGTTATAGCTGCAACTGATATAGGTAATAATACTAGAGTAACTCCCGTTCCCGTTAAAACTTCTCAATTAAATATAGCCTGCAGCCTTCCTCGATAAATGGGCTTATAACACTGATTTTTTTTAATCGGACCATAGTGCCTGAGATTAACGCGTTCAAACAAACAAACAATAATGTAGATACGAAGTTATGCACAGTATTATGACGTGCGAAGTACCCGCGATCCCTACTCAGCCAAATGACGGCCATCTGCCACGAGGGTTGCGAGTAAACGAGATATCATATTTGCAAGATTCTCAACCTACTTCATCATGGTTTCCAACTACAAATACGATATAAGTGTATATTATTACAATTATTATTTAGAAAAATGGAATGAACTGGGAACTTTTTTATGGGTGGGCATTTAAGTAGTCAGCCACTGTATTAATGCCATTATTACAAACAAATACATATGTATATATAGGGTGACTGGTAATTAGTGACCGATACCTAAACACATGATTGTGCTCATGATAACAAACAACTTTTACTATGGCACCAACCCTGAAATCGCAAAAAAAAATCAGCTGTTCCATACATTCATGTTCACATAACTCGTCACCATGATAGGGAGCAACTGATTTTTTTTCGCGATTTCAAGTTTGGTGCCATAGTAAAAGTTGTTTGTTATCATGAGCACAATCATGTGTTTAGGTATCGGTCACTAATTACCTGTCACCCTATATATATATATATACAGATATACCCATTCGGCAAATGTTGATCAGACGGGTTGTAGCATCAGTTAATTGTTGATCAGTTAGCAATTGTTGATCAAAACAGCTTTTATTGATCTAATGTATGATTCGGCATACAAATGTGGCTCCAATTTGATCAACAATTGCTGACCCTCTAGCGACACAAATAAGAACTATTCATTGCATTATTTATACAAATCCGCTCCATCTATTGTTGATCTGATTCAAATGGACCAATCAGAGGTAACCTTTGCCATGATTGGTTGGTTTTGTTATGCGCTGTTGCCACTTCGCTTCGCAATCTATACGCTATGATGAAAGCAAGACAGTGTTAAGTTAGGGCATGTAGAATAGGACTTAGGAGCTTGGTTCTCCATAAGATTCGACCTGTAATCAAATCTTGAAAGTTAAATTTGACACACTTTCCGGTTTCCGATTGAGTAAAAATTTTACACGCATAATATGTAAATCGCGTGACAATGCAATATTATGATGACATGGAGCTGATCTAATGATGGAGCTGGAAGGTGGCCATAGGAACTCCGTTATAATACGACATAACCCTATCGAGTTTGGGCTCGTATGATTCGTCTCGATGAGTACTTTTTTTTGTAGATGAAATCCAGGGTCTGATGATGGAGCTGGAAGGTGGCCATAAGAAGTCCGTAATAAAACGACACAATCCCATCGAGTTTATGCTCGTTTGATAAGTCTTGACGAGTACTATGGCCCTAAATGGTATCCAGGGTCTGATGATGGAGCTGGAAGGTGGCCATAGAAAGTCCGTAATAAAACGACACAATCCCATCGAGTTTGGGCTCGTTTGATTAGTCTTGTCGAGCACTTTGGTCCTAAATGGTATCCAGGGTCTGATGATGGAGCTGGAAGGTGGCCATTGGAAGTCCGTAATAAAACGACACAACCCCATCGAGTTTGGACTCGTTTGATTAGTCTTGACGAGTAATTTCGTCCTAGATAATATCCATATGCAACTCTATCAGATTTAATAAAATAAGTTCGTTCCATTTGTTATGACTGAATGTAAATTATATTTGATTAGATGGATGACCCAATGCCAAGGTGAGCACGTGCCGAAAGCTGAATGGTATGAGGGTGTATAAACATGTCATAATATCACTAATGTTGCGCCTCAGGGTACCAGGGCGAACCCTGTTGTAGCCCTCTTCCCCCTACAATTGACCTCTTGGGGGAAAATAAAATAAAAATCATTTTTATTTACGTAAACTATTACAGGCACTTGCAAATAGTCACAACAATAATTTATTATTAATCTATGTATAATTTTAACATTTATAAATGAGCATATTAAGCAGGTATTTTAGTTATTGTTTTTAATCATTTTAGTCTTAACTTTATTATTTTACTATATTGTGTCCAATAGCTTGTTCTGTCTTTATTAAATTATATTAAGAACAATTGTCATTATTTGGGCGGACCATGAGTATATAACGACGGACGCGCTTTAATGCTACCACCGGATCCAATAAGCCCCAACTGAGAAGATCCGGCGAAACAAACTCAGTGGGTTATTTTACTGCCGGTTTTAACACGACCCACATGAGACGGTCCGGCGAAACATACTCAAATGGGCAGAGCGTAGGTTTTGGTCCAGTTACTTTTATTATTTATTTGGCATACACATTATTTTCCCGAACGGTTGTCTTTATAATATTTGATTATCTATTAATGTTTTTATACTAATAAAAGAAGCTAATTTGAGACAGAACTAGCGGTCTATTAATGTCACTCATTAGGCCGATTACAGATAGTTCACAGAACATCACACTATTATGCCTACTATTTTACTTAGATACAGGGTCTCTAGGAAGTGTTACGAAGGATGGTTCATGAGATCTAACATCTTTATCCTCAATATAGTCCTTAACGCTATAGTAAGTAGTTTTAAAAGTTGTATCAGGCAAATCAGTAACACGAGTTTGTTATAAAACCTAATACCATTTCCTACTACTACGCCGTAGTAAATCCCGAATCATAAACACTAAAAAGTAAAGAAACAAAATGTTTTTTTTTTATCTCATCTAGCGTCTATCTTTTCTTTCGCTTGCGATGTTGCCGCTCCGCAGCATCGGTGTACATTTCCGCGGCATTTGTTGATCTCCCAACGTTTATATTGATCAACAAAGTCACACAAAGTGTAAAATAAATGGCGGTTATAAAATCAACAATTGCCGTGTGAGTTGGTGACGAGCAAGAGTGTTTGCGGCGTAGTTAGGCTCTGGGTCGCAATGAGGGGAATTCTTATATTCGAAGTATGGCATGATATTATCAAAATTATCGAAGCTACAAGCCTCTAAAGGTGGATCAACATTTAATGCATATTTCGGCCTGATCAACATTTGCCGTAAAGCGGACTATATATATATATATGTATACATTATTTATTGCAATATCACTCTAAAGCTGCAAATTACAGTACTAAGTGACCCTTCTCATCTACGATGAAGGACTGTCAGTTCCTTTAGTACATGCACCATATGGTGAAGGTAGCTGCAAGATATGAACTAACTTATAACATAACTTTGCATTCCAATATTATAGTAGAAATAGTTCCCTCCCGTGGGTTAGCCTGACTATTTGACATGTCAACCTGCCGGAAGAAAGCTATACTAATATTATAAAGAGGAAAGATTTGTAGGTGTGTATGTTTGTAACGAATAAGCTCAAAAACTACTGAGCCGATTTCAAAAATTCTTACACCATTGGAAAGCTACTTTCACCTTGAGTGACATAGGCTATATTTTATTATGAAGTTCCCAAGGGAACGAGAGTTACGTGGGTGAAACCGCGCGCGGGAAGCTAGTGTGTAATATGATAGTTGAAATTTTGTTGCACGGTCGAGAAACAATTTCGCTAAGACATAAACATACAAAAACCGGCCAAGTGAGAGTCGGAGTCGCGCACTAAGGGTTCCGTTCCATTTTCGAGTGCCTACATGATGCCGTTATTGATATCGCGCAGAAAGAAAAAAAAAGTATGTTGTATGGAAGTCCCTCCAATTTTTTTTACGGTATCTATTTGTTGTTGTAGCGGCAACGAGAAATACATCATTTGTGAAAATTTCACCTGTCTAGCTATCACGGTTATCGTGATACAGCCTGATGACAGACAGACAGCGAAGTCCTAGTAATAGGGTCCCGTTTTTACCCACGGGTACGGAAACCTAAATTGCAGTGACCTTATGTAGGTATTTTATGAACTGTAATGATTAAATATTTTGTTCTTGTAACATTTTAAAAATATTGATGACCAAAGTGTGGTTTCCGGCTTAGAATAGACCACTCCATATCCCTCCATGGGTGTCGTAAAAGGCAACTAAGGGACATATGGCTGATGGATGGGCAGCAGCATCAATTAGCTCAAGGTTTACATCTTACTGCGATCACCAATTCGTCTGCCAAGCGTGGCGATGATGGCAATATCCCTCAACGACCCTGACCTGCCAAGGTCTGTTAAGACGAGACCCATGTTCAGCAGTGGACGTAAACGGGCTGTTGATGATGATGACCAAAAACAATTACAACAGTTCATTTCATAATGTCTTTTACAACGCGTTTGAGTCGTCAACATCACCCTGATGATGCCCCGTGAAGGAGCGAAACACGTGTCGGGTCTTCGGCTGGTGATTGTATTTTTGCATGGTGTTACTATCTCTCCTGCATATTATGCATATTTTTTGCGAGCGTGAGGGCGCGGTGGTGCAAAGATTGCATTACAGCATATAAACATTTTTTTTGCGGAATTAACACTTTTTGTCTTGTCATGTGTATTGATTTCTGCAAAGTAACACCTGATTCTATTAATCAACTAAGAATCTTATATAAACTTTTAAACTTTCGCGTATCATAATTATAATTTATAGCACACAGGTATTAACGCGATGAAAATTACCTTTTTCTGGGTCTGCCCGCGATCACGATCAATGTAACTTGATCGAAACGTCGGGTAATATAAAAAGGTAATTTTTATCGCGTTAATACCTGTGTGCTATAAATTATAACTAAGAATCTTCTTCGTAAACTACAACAATTCAAACCTCAGCGGTCTCAATTCCAGTCTGTATAAATTTAAAACCAATGTGTTTATTGATTTTTAAATAAGAATTGCTAACATAACGCTGCTGAGATTCTGCTTTAACCCCTATCATGTTCAGAATATTTACTACCTATTTGAAAATCTCAAGAATAAATTTCTCCGCTTTGCATATCGACTGACAAGCTTATTTCCGGATTGCTGTCAGCTTGTTAAAGTGATTTTTAATGTACTGATTTTAGTTTATACCATCTTTGGTGTCACCATATAGAGTTGGAAATCTGTAAAATATAAAGCTGTATAATAAATTAGCTGCGCTCCGCAGTTTTTCCCGCGCCACTCTGCTCCAGTGGCTTGGAGCGTAATATTTTGTAGCCTATATATTAATACAGCTTACACACTATCCGCGTGCAAACTTTCAGCCAAATCCATTCAATAGTTTTTGCGTGAAAGAGTAACAAACATCCATCCATACTAACAAACAACTAAACTAAGCGGTCATAGCCCAATGGCTAGGGCTCGGACTTGTGATCTTGAGGTCGCCGGTCAGAACCCCACCCATTGCATTGCTGACATGAACCCTCTCGGAACCCAAGCATTCTAGCTTAGCACGAGGGGTTAACAAGAATACTAGAAAACGACAAAACTCTCTAGTAATGTTAAAAAAAAAAACAAAAACAAAAAAAAAAAACTTTCGCGTTTTTTTTTTTTTTAATAAAGTTTTATTGTTCAGAAAAAAATATACATTGACATGTTAATCACTGACCTCCACACTAGGATTCCCTGTGTCGTGGAGGCCAGTCTCTTTCGGTGTAACAAAATTAGAATTTATAAGGTAATTTAGAATTTAGTACTCTGTAAGTTTGGCAAAGTGATGAATTGTGACTTAGTTAGGTAGTGTTAAAGCGCCGTGAGACGTCACAGTTAGGTTAGGTAGGGTGTCTGTCTGTGTGTGGGAGTGTGTGTGTGTGTGTGTGTGTGTGTGTGAGTGCGTGTGTGTATGTGTGTATGTGTGTGTGTCTATGTATTTGTGTGTGAATGCATGTGTAGAGTGTATGGGTATTACATTACGTTCTTAATATTTTTTTCCGTGTTTTCATTTGTTTATAATATCAGTAGGATAAAACTGAAGAGTCTTTTAGTTTGTTTGCTTGAACTGAAATCTCAGGAACTACCGGTCTGTTAAAGAAAGGCAAAGGCTATATTAATTATGACTTTTTTACTGGAACTGGAGTTTGACGGTGGAATCGTGTGCGGGAAGCTGGTGTACTAATATTCTGATTCTGATGGCTCCATTCATACCAAATCATATTTGTTCAGTTTTTTTTTCATTAGCCTGTACTGTCCCACTGCTGTGCAAAGGCCTCCCCAATTCCTTCCAGGGACTATTTAATATATAAAAATTGAAAACCTATAAAAGTTTATGAGCATTCCTCAGGATGTAATGAAAATTAGTTAGAAGAAGTAGGCAAGCGCATACCTATATGTATGTCAGACTAGCTTCCAGCGCGTGCTCACATTGGTGGAAATGGGAGTAACATGGGTTACTCCCGTGGGTACTTCATCCTACTTAAATTATAAGCGCGTAAGTTTGTAAGTATGGATGGATGGATGGATGGATGTTTGTTTCTCTTTCACGCAAAAACTACAGAATGAATTTGGCTGAAAGTTTGCACGTGGATAGTTAATAAGCTGGATTAAAATATAGGCTACAAAATATCACGCTCCGATCCACTGGAGCAGAGTGACGCGCGAAACACCGCGGGGCGCAGCTAGTAATTAAATATAGCTTAAAAACTTTCTCAATAAATAGGTTATCTAACAATGAAAGATTTTTTTCAATTCGGTTTAATAGTTCCTTAGATTAGCCCGTCCAAGCAAACAAACAAGCTCTTCAGATTTATATACTAGTATAGATACAGAGATAAAAAAATAAACACAATTAGTTTGTTATATTTTTTAATATTCTCCTACCGAAATCGTTAGTAAAACGCGGTATTGCATTTATTTCATCAAAATATTTACTCTTTTGTGCAGGAATACCTACGTTTTAACTATTTTGTTTAACATCGATGCATAACGAACCGAATCTGGTGGTTGGTTATTTTACAGTTATTTTAAATGGAAGCAATCACAGGATCGTAATACATACCATCATCATCATTGCAGCCGTAGGACGTCCACTGCTGGACATAGGCCTCTCTCATAGATCTCCAGTTGTTGCGGTTAGAAGCGGCCTGCGTCCACCGTAATCCCACGGCCTTAACCAGATCTTCCGTCCATCTAGTAGGTACGTCCTACGCTACGCTTAATACATACAATACATTTGATCATTAATAATTAAAGACGTGAGTTGATGAAGGTGATATGTCGCATTTTTGAGGTTTTGTGTTTTTTTGCATAGATGAGCTTGAAATGTCGATGACTACAGACTACTGGCCTTAAACCGTCGATTTAAGGCTTATTTTTCAAAATAATATGTTGAAAAAGATGTTATGTACAGTTAACTTTGAAAATGGCACTGGATGAAAGAGATATGGGCCCATATCACCTTCTTCCAGATAAATAAAGTAAAGACTTTGTTTTTCTTTCGTGGAAGAAAGTGATATGTACGTACATAGCACCTTCTTCCACTCAGCTTACGATGATTGAAAGACGCGATGTCACTTTTTCGTGAATGAAGGTGTTACGTGACATGCATATCACATACATTTATTCACGACATTTAGTTATTTTAATTCTCATTCTGTCACATTATCGCGCATGTTTAGGGTCCCGTACCCGAAGGGTAAAAACGGGACCCTGTTTCTAAGACTGCAGTCTATTTGTCTGTCACAAGGCTGTATCTCAAGAACCGCGATAGCTAGACAGTTGAAATGTTAAGAAATGATGTATTACTGTTGCCGCTTTATCAAAAAATACTAAAAAATATTGTTAAAATACTGCTGATGGTCACCCAGTACCGGAAAAAAATTCAATGATGATTACAAGGATAAGCTTAAAAACATGGCGTTAAATGTTAGTTTCTTTAAGTTAAAATTAAAAGTTAAAACATTAATAAATGTACACGACCAGGAGTAGTACAGGAGTTGAACTTGCATGTTAGGTATACTTAGCCTCTAATGCCTAGCCTTTATCAACCTCTTTGTAACACGTCTAACACGGATCAGATCATAGATATCAGATCGTAGATCAGATGCCATCTATCGATAATAGTTAACAAGACAAACATGTCCAAAGTTGCATTTGGAATTACATTTTTAAACGATGACACCGCCCCCGTATTTACATATTTAAATTTTAGAATATTTTGAATTAAGCCTAATATATTTAGACTACCGACAGGATTCGAACCTGCATCTTATGTATAGCCCCTAATACCTTAACCATTCGGTCATGCTAGAACATTTCTTTGGGTAGTGATGATATTTTATTTGCGGAAAGCCTTTCGATCTGTAATGTAAGTGAGCAAGCAGTACAAGGCAAAATTACCTTATTATTCTTTCTACTAGTAACCAACACGAACGTGAAGATTCTGAGATATTAATATATAAAAAACCAAAACAAATCGAAAAAACACCTTAGAAATACGCAGTATCGCTAATAAGTGCAACGTAAAAAACGGAGGAATCACTAAAGAAATTTCGAACATTTGTGGAATATACCAAATAGTGTCTAAAACAATATAATATTATATAAGTATAGTAAAATATAATATTTATATTATAATTAAGACAGTACAACTTACATTCCTACTTTAACACCTAACTAAACGTGCAGAAAAGTTGACTTTTGTTTATGGAAGAAGGAGTTATGTGTAGTTTTTTTAGAAGTTATATAATAAAAAATATTAATTTGTTTAATTGCTTACGTACCATTAATATTTCAGGTTGTTTACACAACTTGGCATCATAGTTTTATTAAAAAGTCTGTTTCGTAGCGAAATAACTTAAAAAATAAAAGTGAAACTTTAAACTCGATTTACTCGAAATTGTGATTTTGTGACTTATCACCTTCATCCACTCACGTCTTCAATTAGTAGACAACCTCTGTGGCGTAGCGGTATAAGTATATATTTAAGTCTCGGAGGTCGTGGGTTCGATCCCCATACGGTACAAGAAATCTTTGTGTAAATTATAACATTTCTTGCTGGATTTGGTTGGTTGATTGACTACGTTCCTTGCCTCAGAAAGCACGTTACGCCATTACAATATAACACTGCGATCACCAAACCGCATGCCAACCGTGATGACTATGGCAAATACCCTCCCTCGAGAGGAGGCCTATGTTCAGAGGACGTTATACGGGCTGATGATAATAATGACGATAATCTCTGAAGATATATGTGTTACGTTCCTGTGATTGCATCTATCCTCCCATTTAACTTCTACCATTTATAGTTACCATGCCGATATTGGTGCTTTGTCAGCCGAACCCAAACCTTAAATTTATCTTACATGTCCAGCAGTGGACGCAATCGTGACGATACGGTACACTAAAGTACCCAAAAACTCGATACATAAATATTTACTAAGTAGGCCGTTAAATAGGAGACTTACTGTTCTCAAACAAAGGAATAATTAATTATTATTGTCGCTAACACTTGGTGTCAGATACCGTTTTGCGGTCTTCTGTTGTTAATAACGGTATTTAATGAGAACATAGCCATCCTGCCTTGTGTTTCCAGTGGTATATCAATCATCATCATCATCAGCCCGTATAACGTCCACTGCTGAACATGGGCATCCTCCCGAGGGAGGGTTTTTGCCAAAGTCACCACGCTTGGCTTGGGTTGGTGACCGCAGTATTATGTAGTAACACACAGGGAACCGCTGCTGCCCGTTCCCTAGTATATGATTGTTATAGATATTGTTATAAAAATCGGGACCAACGGCTTAACGTGCTTTCCGACGCACGGAGGGTAGTCCCTCAACCATCCAGACCCGGAGAGAAATCTTAGAATTTACACAAAGATTTCTTGTCCGACGTGGGGATCGAACCCATGACCTCCGCGATGCAAAGCAAGCCAAATACCGCTACGCTAAAGAGGTTGTCAATATCTTATAAATATAAAATTCTCGTGTCACGGTGTTTGTAATTAAACTCCTCCGTAATGGCTCCACCGATTTTCGTGAAATTTTGTGTGCATATCGGTTAGGTCTACGAATCGGACAACATCTATTTTTCGTCCCCTTAAATGTTAAGGGTGTTCCACCGTGTCAGCTAGTATTTCTATATTAATATAGATATTTATGGCGTCGGACTTATGATCTTGTGGTTCGATCCCAACCCATTGCACTACCGACGTGAACCCGCTCGTAACACAAACATTTTAGCTTTAGCATTCCATACATTCACATACGTTTTATATTATATTTTCGAATATTTATATGGTAATATGGACATATTTCACAATATACCAGATTTTAATATAAATCTATATATATAAAAGAAAGTCGTGTTTGTTACAACACTTATAACTCGAGAACGGCTGGACCGATTGCCATGGTTTTTGATTTGTTGGATTTGTTTCCGTCCCGAATAGCAGAATACATTTTAAAAACAAAAGAAAGTCGTGTTAGTTACACTATTTATAACTCAAGAACGGCTGAACCGATTTGGCTGAAAATTGGTAGGGAGGTAGCTAAGAACTGGGAGAAGGACATAGGATACTTTTGGGTAGGGGTAGGGTAGGGTAGGGTAGGGTAGGGTAGGGTAGAGTAGGGTAGGGTTAGGGGTATTTTGTATATATAAATATATTGAGAAAGAGGGTAACGGTTATGATACGTCTTCCCTCTTTCCTATAAAGAAGATGGGAGAGGTGAAAGTTTTTGGATTGGGTAGGGAGAAGAGTAAAGAAGGTTTTATATAAATAATTATAAGTATAAATATAGATATAATATTTATTTTCTGAACTCTTGAATCACTCGCTTTTGGATGTGGTAGTCCTTCTTGAGTGGTTCAAGTGTCCAGTTTTTATATAATACAATAATATAAACGTACATAAACATATAAAGCATAAAATTTTGTCGCATATGACTTAGACGCTGGGGTTTTTTTTTTTTACATACTTGAAAGGTACATGAGTAAAAATGAGTAACAATTAAAATATAACTTAAAATAAGGCTCTAAATTGTGTCAATAATTGTGTTTTTTTTTTTTTTTGAGTTTTCTTCTTTTTGATTTTATTAGTTTTTTTTTTTTTTTTTTTTGTGAGTTTTTTTTTTTTTTTGTGTATTTTTTTTTTTTTAGTTTTAGTATTGAGTTTTTTTTTTTTTTTGACACAACGCAAAATTAGTTCTATGTTTATACAAGGATAATGAAAGTTAATTAAGTAGAATAAAATGCAATCTTAAGTATTAAGATAAATTTGGTACATAGAGAGTAAATTTTACATCTTAAAACTAGTATGAAGATATAGCTATTTCCATTCTTACGAAAACATGCTTCCGCAAGAATGGAGGCAGAAAATTATTAACAAAGTAAATAAAGTAAGGTGAAGTATGTTTAGTCTTAAAACTAGGTAAATATTAGTAAAATGAAAAACGAAATGAAATCTTAAATCTAGTTAGTTTATAGAATCTAATTAGTTTATAAATAAAATGAGTTGAATAAAATGAAATCTTAAAATTAACATGGTACAAAATAGAATAGTTTTACATCCTAGAACTAGTTTAAAAAGTACATCTGCTTCCGTTTTCACGAAAACAAATTTCCGTAAAAACAGAGACAGAATGAATTAGTGAATTGAAAAGTAAATTTAAATGTAAAAATGGAGTAGGTATATGAAATCTTAAAATTAGATGAAATGAATAAAGTAGTTAATCTTAAATCTAGTTAGTTTTATTTGTAGTATAAAATTAGATGTTAGTTTCTTAAGGGGCCGTTGAACGCTTTTAGTTGTTTAACGATAAAATAGATGTGATCATGAAACGTTTCAATGGCTTCTTTGTTTTTGAGGATGCCTGCGATGTTATAGGCATCATTTGAGCCAGTGACCGTTTCATGATCACTGCGAGTCGCTGCAAACCGTGGACACACCTCGATAAGGTGTGTCCAATTCTGCTCAGACTGTCCGTCACAAGGGCAGAGGTTATTGTCGGATATCTTGAATCTGTGTAGGTAGGATTTGTGGAATGCATGATTAGTCAGGTACTGTGTGATAGCGAAAGTGGGTGTGATGGCAGAGAGGTACTGCTGAATATCGCCGAAGGTGGGGAGGAGGGTTTTAATATAAGTGGATTTATCGTAAAGCTTTGCAGCATGTTCTAGGGACAGCTTTTTATTTCTTAATCTAATGTAGCTAATGGGGATGTTGAAATAATCCGGGGTGCGGTGGAGGAGGGCAGCAGATTTTGCTGCCGAGTCAGCTATTTCGTTTCCAGCGATGCCACAATGAGCTTTCACCCATGCGAAAAGTATATGCAACCCAGCCGTCTGCGCGGTGTGGAGGAGAGTGTGTATTCTGGAGGCAAAGGCATTAGGGGAGAAAGGGTTGGATAGTTCGATAAGCGAGGATTTGGAGTCAGAGAGGATCAGAGAGTGGGTGATGCCGCGATCAAGAATCCACTTGCACGACCGCTCAATTGCCAGCATTTCCGATTGGAATACCGAGCAGCAGTCGTGAAGCTTCAATTTCCTGATCACGGGATCAGCCACCCCAGGTTGAAAAGCGACGAAAGCAGCACCGACTTTGTCATCGTGCTTGCTTCCGTCCGTGAAGAGAAGGAGGGTGTTTTCAGAGGAGTGAGCGTAGATATCCTCCTGAGAAAGAATCTCGGAGAATTCTATGTCCACTCGAAGGGAAGGATGGAGAAGGTCAGTGGGGGATGAGGGAGTTTCAAGGGGGGAGTCGGAAGGGAGGAATCTGGAAAATCCATTCAGTTTAGATATTTCAATATCCGCCACTTCGGCGATTTTCGCCGTAATGGGGGTTAGTCGGGCTAGAGTGATAGCGGTGGGGGTGTTCACAGTGCGGAAAGCCTGAATTATTTTTAGGGCGAATAGTCTCTGGAGAGAAAGAAACCTCTTCTGCACATAGGCGTATCCCAGGGCTTTCGACCATATACCAGCACCGTAGCAGATGATAGGCTCGATGACGTGTTGGTATATGGTGCGCACATTTTCGGGGTGAACCCCCCAGGTCGGCCTAATGAAGAGGGACAATTTCTTGAGGAGGGACTTGGCTTTATCGAGGATGTAAGTGGTGTGTTTGACAAAGCGGAGTTTTCTGTCGATAATTATCCCCAAGTATTTGATATCATTGACAAACGGTATGCTGACGCCGTCAAACGCGATGCGGCATTTCAAGGCCCTGTTTGTGAAACCCATGGCCTGGGTTTTGTCGGGTCCAAAAGTCAGTTTGGCTGTTTTGCCCCAGGCTGCAATCTGGCCAAGTGCCTTGTTTGTTATAGATTCTAACTCAGCCGTAGTACGTGCTTGGGTTACCAGGAGAACATCATCAGCGTAGGCCTGGATGTAGCAGCCTTGGGGGAGAGTGAGGAGGAGGAGTTCATCCAAGGTGATGTTCCAAAGCATGGGTCCACAAACCGAGCCCTGGATGCAGCCGCGCGACATGTGTTTCGCGAATTCCGAGTCCGCGAAGCCTATGCGAACCTCGCGTCTGTTGATGTAGCTCAGAAGGATTTTGTACAGGTTTTGAGGACATTTAACTTTGCGCAATCGGTGAAAGATGCCAGGCCACCAGGTGTGATCAAAAGCGGCCTTGATGTCGAGAGAGACAATCATGGTTTGTTTCCCAACGGCTAGGGCCCGTCTGACAGTGCCAATGGCAGCGTCGATAGCTTGGACGGTGGTGGTTCGGAGCTTAAAGCCAAACTGCCGGTCGGATGAGGCGTTATTAGTGTGGAGAAAGTGTGTAAGGCGATCCGTGATAAGTTTTTCTAGTAGTTTGCCGAAAACCGGGATGAGTCCGATGGGTCTGAAAGATGATGATGTGGTGTAATCAGTGCGGCCAGCCTTAGGAATAATTTTGGTGATCGCAATTTTCCAGGCGTCAGGGAAGTAATTGAGAGCAAGGCATCTGTTGAGGAGGTTAGTAATAATTTGTGGGAAGGATTTAGAGAATTGAAGGCAAATGTCAGAGGTGAAGTGGTCTATACCGGGGGATTTGTTGTGATTCATATTTTTGAGAGCGTGTATGATTTCGTTATAGGTGAAGGGGGGTTCGGAGGGGGTGTGAATGGGTAGGTACATGTCGGATCGTATCAGTCTGTGGTCAAGAGTCTCGTCGGGTGTGTCGTCAGGGTAAAACCTATTGAGTAGGGCTTGTGCTGTCTCGTGGGAGGTCTTGGTGTAAGTCCCGTCGTCCAGTCGTAAGGTGGAGGGTGGTTGCTGTAGTGGTTTGGTTTTAATGATTCTGTTGGTTACTGAGTATACGTCCTCCTTCCTCTGTCGGGTGCAAAAGTCACGGAAGTGGTTAGAGGAAGCAGAGCGTATAGCTTCAGCGTAGTCGGTCCGGAGTCGTTCGTTTTCGGTCAGTAGGTCTGTAATGGGTCTGTTTCTTCTCTTACGGTTCAGTAGTCGGTGGTGGATTGAGAGGACCTTCGCCTTGGCCTCATCAAGTTCCTCATTCCACCATGGAGGTCGATTAGGTAGGCCAGTGCTCCTGGGTAAAATTTTGTCGCAGGTGTTCCTTATGGCGAAAGTGATGTCGGCAATAAATTTGTCGATGCCAGGTTGAGTCAGATTGGGGATGTCTGTTGTCAAGTCAAGTTGTTTTTCTGTCTCGTGTTTAAAGCGATCCGACAGGAGGTCCCATTTAATGGAGGAGGTGTTATAACGAAATGTGGAGAGTTTAATGTTTTTGGATGTGGGAGTGGATCCGAAAGAGAGGAGGAAAGAGATGGTGTTGTGTTCAGTGGAAGGACAGATGCCAGGGTCAACGTTCCAGTTGGTGATGTTTGATGAGGAGGGGTTGCTGACCAGCGTGAGGTCAATTATGGATGTTCTAAGTTGGCCGTGAGTAACTGTGCAAAATGTGGGGTGATCCCCCACATTACATATGTGGAGGTTATGGCGGAGGATGAAGTCCGCCACCATGTCGCCGCGTCTGTTGTTGGAGGGGGAGCCCCAGAGCCTATTCCATCCATTAAAGTCGCCACAGATGACGTGAGTGGAGCCTTTAGTGTTTTCCAGAAATAACTCGAGCCTGTGCAAAGTGTCGCCCCCGTCGACCCGCGGTGGAATGTATACCGAAACGAGATACATTCCCCGCGTGCCCCGACAGTTAAGCTTAACAATGCACAGACTAGGGTCAGAGAATTCTGATAGGCCGATGGTGCTAGCTGAGCCGCTCCTGACGAGTATTACGGCTTTGGTGTGTGAGTGAGTTGAGGGGTACTGGTGTGCTACATAGCCAGGGAAGGTTTTCATGTGTGTGTGTGTTCCAGTGTAGGGTTCGGTGATGAATGCAAAGTCAGTGTTGTGTTTGTTAAGGTGTACAGCAAGTTCGTGTGAAGCATTTTTGCCTCGCCCAAGATTAACTTGGACGAAGCTGAAAGGTTTAGTGATTGTGTGGTTAGTGTGTGGATGGTTGTTAGTGTTGTGATGTGTGTTATTGGCCATAATCAATTCTAGCAACAAGCTTCTGTATCGCTTGTGCCCGTCTTGGGCAATTATTAGAAGTGGCGCTGTGTGTTGTGTGTGTGTTATTTAATCTAAACCTTTTGGCATGTGAGACGCAATTGTAGCAGTCCGTTTTATCGGACTCCCCTTTGACTGGGCACTCGCGGTAGGTGTGCGTGAGCGCGGAGCAGTGAGAACAGGCAGTGATGCCGGTGGAGCAATTTTTTCTAGTGTGGCCAAATTGTAGGCATGTGTAGCACTGAAGGAGCGGCACAAACTCCTCAGCCTGTATCTTTTGGTGGTCGATATTGATTCTCCCAATTCCCATAATCGTTCTCCACATGAGCGGCGTGGTGATGAGCACCGCATTGTACCGGTGTTCGTTTCTGATATTGTCCCTTTTGAATTTGAATGAGATGTCCGATGTAGAGAATTTCTCGCACAGAGGGTTTTGTTGTAAGATGATGTCGGGCAAATCATTTGGGGGGATATTGGAGGGAATGCCTTTTAAGATGAACATGGGCTTGAGCTTTTTGGAAATTTCGGCCGTGATCTGGGGTGCCTTCTGTATCTTGTCAAGAGCCACCTTGCGCTGGTTTTCATTATCAAACTCCACTCTGATTTTGTTATTAGAGAGATATTTGATATCAGAGGGGGCAAAGTTGGTGTCCCTAAAAGTGACTCCTGATTGGAACAGTCTAAAAGTATCCTGTGCGCATATGGTTTCCTTAACAGCTGATATAATAATAGCGGGTTTGGTAGTTGGGAATTGAGGTGGTGAGGGAGGGGGGGGGGTGGAGGTGACAGTTGAGTAGAGAGGGCGGGTTGGTAGGGGATGGGGTAGGTGGGGTGGGTGAGGTGGGGGAGGAGGTATTGATTTTTTGAGTTCTGCTATGCTTTCCTTAATGACGGAGGTCATCTCGGAGACAATCGCAGACCCAAATTGGGTAAGGTCAGGGGGGGTATTTTTGCCAGTGCATGTGTTAGAGTTAGTGTTAGAGGTGGGTTTAGTGGTGGTTGCATCTTCGATATTGGCTGTAATGATTTCGTTAAAAATGTCAAGTATTCTTTGTTTGTTTTCCTTTTTGAGGCTTTTGCCATCCAGTAGGGCTCGGGCAGATTCTATTTTGGAGTGGATGAAGGTGTTGAAGTTTTCGGAGTCCTTTGGATAATTTCTGGAGGTCGTTGGGAGGGGGTTGGTCTCGGGGGGACTTTCATCAGCCGATTTGTAGACCTCATGTAGACCCTCCTCATCGGACAAAATTAGGGAGTCCATGCCTGAGCTTATTGACATTTTGTACGAGCAAAAATGTCTTAGTTAAGATTGTGGGTATAGGGGGGGGGGGGAGTATGTATGTTATTAGGATGAGTGTGTGACGTGGTGTGTTAGTGAGAGTAAAAATTTATGTGTAATAGGATGAAAATGTGGTATGTATAACGAATGTATGGATAGTATGGTTAATGTAAATGTACTAAACTCGTTAATCTGAAAGGGTAAAAAGTAGTTGAAAGTTGGTAACTGTAGCCAATGATGTCTGCTACAATATGGTGTAAATCAACTCCGCGCGAATCAAGGGTAAGGGTAGCAAGCACCCTCTGAAGTTGACTGACTTTTGTTCTGTTCAAGGTCGCACTTGTGAAGATTATTTAAATGTTTGTAAATACACTAATTTCAGTAACTAAGGGGGGTAAAAAGTTGATAAAAAAGGAAAAATGTAGCCAAGGATATACCCGAAAATATGGTGTAGCCCAAACCCGCGCGCAATCAAGGGTAGGGGTAATAAGCACCCTTTGCAGTTGGGTGACTATTGTTAGTACTTGTGAAGATTATTTCTAAGTGTTTTGTAAATACACTGGTTTCTGTAAATAAGGGGGGTAAAAAGTTGGTTAAAAGGGACGAGTGTAGCCAGAGATATGCCCAATAATATGGTGTAACCCAAACCCGCGTGCCATCAAGGGTAGGGGTGACAAGCACCCTCTGTAGTTGGGTGACTTTTGTTGGTACTTGTAAGGATTATTTCTAAGTGTTTTGTAAATACACTGATTTCAGTATCCAGGGGGGTTAGAAAGTTAATTTAAAGGGGGAGATGTAGCTTAAGGTATAAGTAACAAGGTGGTGTGACCCGATCCCGCGCGAAATCGGGGATAGGGGTAGCAAACGCCCCCTGCAGTTGAGCAAGTTTTGTTCCGTTAAAGGTGATGCTAAAGAGGGTTATTTACTAGGATTTACTTATCTTATTGATGCTGTGGGAGAAAAAATCCGTTGTTGCTGTGGAAGGTAGCTAAGGGTGCGTACTATAAGATGGGGTGAACAAACCCCGCGCGAAATGATGTTAAGGGTGGAGGCGAGCAGATTTCCGGACCGCCAACGCAAGGTATGAAAGTGATTGTCGGGTAGAGTGTTGATCACGAAAAACTCAGAAGGAGTTACTCCCGGGGGTACAACCCCCGTGCTAGCGGAGTGCAGAAAGGCAATACCCGCGCGAAACTAAAGCGTGGCCCTTAATATTACATTACAAAATAATAGGTTATAACAATAAATTGTTGTCTGAAAATACAGTGTAGGTATTACAAAATGTATAAAAACACAGTAACCCTGGGGGGTAGAAATTCCCTTAAAGTCGGAGGGTGTAGCCGATGATATGCGCTATAATATGGGGTGAGTTAAACCCGCGCGCCTAAAAGGTAAAGGGTTGTAATCATGCCCCCAAAGTTATGCTACTCTGACAAAATATCTAATAGTTTAGGTTTCAATAAAAACCTTATATATCTAAAAATAGAACTAATAAAAATTATTGGATAGATGTTATTTAGTGGTTGAGATAGTGTACATACGCTGATGAAAGCAGATTTCGTCCAACGCCTTCCGCTGCGAAGATAGCCTCCCGGTCGAATTTACAATGATGTCCAGATCTTCGCGGTTTTCCAGTCAAATGGCGGGAAACTTGGTGGGCAGTTGGGGGGCACGGAGGCGCAACTTTTGATGTAATGAGAGTTGAAGGTCTTTGCTTCGGTTTCGGAGGAAATTTCAGAAAACTGAAACTTCCGCTCGCCGGCGCTCACGAAACCTGGAGTTGTACTTCCAGGGGTGGTCCGATCACAACGCACGATACACCAAAAGAACCGGGACACTTTCACGCAACTTTTGGTTACTTTTTGGACACGATAGCACTAGTAGTTCTGAAGAAAACTTAGGGAAACTAAAAACTTTTCTCACTGGCGGTCACTAAACCAGGAGTTGTACTTCGAGGGGTGGTCCGATCACAATGTTCAATACACCACTAGATCGGGGGCGCTGTCGGGCAACTTTTGGTAATGTTTTGAATACGATAGCACTAGTAATTACGGAGAAAACTAAGGGAAACTAAAAACTTTTTCTCACTGGCGGTCACTAAACCAGGAGTTGTGCTTCGAGGGGTGGTCCGATCACTATACACCATACATCACTAGGTCGGGGGCGCTATTGCGCAACTTTTGGTAATATTTTGAATACGATAGCACTAGTAATTACGGAGAAAACTTAGGGAAACTAAAAACTTTTTCTCACTGACGGTCACTAAACCAGGAGTTGTGCTTCGAGGGGTGGTCCGACCACTATGCACCATATATCACTAGGTCGGGGGCGCTATTGCGCAACTTTTGGTAATATTTTGAATACGATGGCACTAGTAATTACGGAGAAAACTTAGGGAGACTAAAAATTTTTCTCTCACTGGCGGTCACAAAACCAGGAGTTGTACTCCCAGGGATGCACGGATCAACACACACTATATACTAAAATGACCGGGGAGGTTTTACGAATCTTTTGGTATATTTTTGAAGAAGCTAGCTCTTATATAGCCGCATGGGGGAATTTTCAAAGAAGAGCGAATCGAAAACTCAACCGTCCCGACGAAGGGGTAGGGTAGGGGTAGGGTAGGGTAGGGGTAGGGTAGGGGTATGGTAGGGGTAGGGTAGGGGTAGGGTAGGGTAGGGTAGGGTAGGGGTAGGGGTAGGGTAGGGTTAGGGTAGGGGTAGGGTATAAAAGTCCACCCGTGCAAAGCCGGGGCGGGCCGCTAGTTTAAAATAAAACTGGGATATTTTACCAAAATACCATCGTACGTGTCCGAGCGACCGTAACATTGCTAATGTTACGGTCGCTCGGACACGTACGATGGTAGTTCGTTAGCAATAAATGGTGCTTTATTAATTCAATTGGACAACTTTTATCATAAATATGATGAATATTTTTATTGAATATGCAAATTTTAATGTTATGTCCTAGTAGTACTATTTGTGCAAAATATATGTTATTTTCTTTGTTTTTTTGTTTTTTGGATTCTTGTTTAAGCTAAAATGCAGAATTAGGAAATGTGCTTGTGTTACAAGTGGACGTAGTTAATGGGTGGGGATCGAACCGGCGACCACAAGATCGCTAGTCCGACATCCGTACTATTATATACTACTGAAATAAATTTAAACATAATTTAATAGTAAATGTTAGCTATTTATAATTAATGTTATCTATATGCATTGTTAATTTTCTTGACAAGTACAAGTGTATGTAAAAGTGCTGAATAAAAATCGTTTATTTCGTTCATTTCGTTTACTTATGTATTCTATTCCAATCGGTATTTATAATAGTACTTTCATTGTTTCATTTTCATATCATTCCGGTACTTATTTAAGTTAAAGTTTAGCTATAAACACTTCTTTTTTAGAGGACATCAATAACAATATACAATTTTGTATTACATGAATAAAATACATGCCTCATATACAACTAAAAGTAGCTAATTTAAAATAAAACTAACTTATAAAATACTACTATTCTAAATATATTCTACTTGGTAACGTTCCCAAAACGCTGGCAGCATTACCCCGTTAAAGGGCAATGCTTATATTTCAATAATTAATAATTTATTGGACTTCATAATTTTGTTAAAGGTGTTTTATCTCGAGAAGTGCCTCAAAGAAGAGTTTTGGCCGAAAGGTGTTATGTTCCGCCGGTTTCGTGGCCAGCTACGTGACACCAGTCAGCGAAACACGACGCCGACACTTCGTGTACATTAGTATTAAGTTTTTGTTTTTTAAAATATGTATTAGTTTATTACTGTTTAAGATTATTGTATGTATTTTTTTCTATGGGCCTCCGATGTCTGAAATAAAAAAAATATTATTATTATTAACATTATAATTATAATGAACCCTGTTGGGCACAGCAACGTCAGTAACAGAGTTACAAAGTAATATGTAGAAGATATGAGGCTACTTATAATACAAGGCACGGCTTATTATTTTTAATGATTTTTTAAGTAACATCATACCGATATAGAACATTTTCAATTGAATCATTCTAAAACAAAACCTACCAAATAGAAATAACCTATAATTAAAACTAACTAAGAATTAAAAACTACCAAAAGAACGTATAACGGTGGCCGTAGCCCAATGGCTAGGGCGTCGGACTTGTGATCTTGAGGTCGCCGGTTCGAACCCCACCCTTTGCACTACCGACGTGTACCCACTCGTAACACAAGCATTTTAGCTTAGCAAGAGGGGTCAACAAGAATACTAGTAGACTGCAAAACTCTGCTAGTAATCATTTTTAATAAAGAAAAAAAAAACTAAAAACTGTTCTAAAATGGCGCCACTAGCTAGCGTTCCTAGAATGCTAGCAATTTTAATAAACGCAAAAACAGTCTGAATCGTTTCTAGTGAACCATTCACTAATAATATTTTCACGTTACAGCAACACATTTCAACTCATTTGTCATAACTCTAATTTATGACCACCCAGCGGTGACATCGTCTGACCAAAGTTAATGAAACAGTGACTTAATCCCAAGCTTCGGCCCTAACACATTCATCACTCGAATCTAGAACGGATTTTAACATTGCACGAAATTATATAACCTGGGGGAGATTGAGATAGGTAAAAAGAGTGAATTTCAACAAAGGTTAAAGATGAATTGAAATCTCTATTTAATATATAAAGCTGTAGAGTTTGTTTGTTCGTTCGCCTGAACGTGCTTATCTCACTACTAGTCCGATTTGAAATCCGATTTAATTGTTTTTTTTATGTTTTCGGTTTGACTTACGTAGTTAGCCACTAGGCTTTTGCTACTTCACCGAGCATAAAGACGAGCACAGCTCCAGCCTTAGTTAATGGTTTAAAAACTACAACCTAAGCTACCTGCGCAAGAGGGCGCCCCATGTGGGGCTTGGACCTCGGCTCAGAGCGGTCGCTGGCGATGAGATTTAGAGGTTATGACTTTTAGTATTTAAGTTGAGTTTTGTGCAACTGTCGCTCTACTTTACAGTTCGCGGGCCTCTCGGACTTCAGATCTACGAGGGCATAGGATGGTTCTTTAAAAACTAAGGGTCGGGAGGACGAGGGGGGACACGTCGCGTTCGCGTGCGCACTCTTCTCCGGCGGGTCGGATAGAGTGGTCTCTGTGTACTGGTGCTATTTTCTTGCAGTCTTTTTACAGCTGGTTGGTTGATTGTTATCTCGTCGTCCGGGTCATCTAAGACGCCCTGAGGCCGACGGTGTTTACGATGCTTTGTGGGCAAAGGCCTATAGTCGCATGCTGCCACAACCAACGGGTTTGGGTGTTGCGCCGCGGATTCGAAGAAGCGTTCCGAAGCCTCTTTCATCCACTGCTTGATGGAAGGCAGTTGGAGATCAGAATGAATTTTATTGTTTGTTAGCCCATTTATCGAGGAATGTTGTTGACTATATTTCATTATGAAGTTCCTACGGGAACGGCAGTTACGGAGATCAATATAAGTAGCTTTCAAGATATATACTATCTCTTTACTAGAAGATAGTATAACGTTTAGTAATTATGTTAGTGAAGATATTTATGTGAAACAATAAATTGTTTTTAAAAAAACCACTTAAAATAAAATTACATTCAAATAGACAATACAAGAGCGAGGTGTGGACATTGCTTATGGCCAGTATCATGGGACGACTTTGTTCTTTACAAAATATATTAATTAAATAATATTAAAATACATGATTTACAGTTTTTTTTTTGTGACGGATATTTGTAATTAACCAACATGTTTTTGCTACTTCACCGGGCATAAAGGCGAGCAGAGCTCCAGCCTAGATTAATGGTTTAAACACTACAAACTAAGCACCTGCGCAAGAGGGCCTCCCCTGAGGGACTTGGACCTCGGCTCAGGGCGCTCGCTGACGCTAAGATTGAGGGATTAGTTTCTTTAGGGGAGTTTTATGCAACTATTTTACAGAATTTACTACGATCAATTTACTGTTAAAAGATACTAAAACATCACATCGTAGAGTTTTATTTACCACAAATGATCAATCTAAAAGAAAACAGACTTGATGAAGATATTAAAAGGTTTTTGATTGATGAACGCGAATCCAAATTCACAAATCAAATATAATCTGGAAATAAATGATCGATGTTTTAAATTCTATCCGACAATGTGAATTGTTGGGACAAAATGAGGAACATTCAATAAAGAGGATCCGATTACTTAATAAAACAAATTAAGGCGGCAAAAGGCGATTTAAAGCTCAGGTCGTGGATTCGATGCCTACGCTAGACAAGAAATGTTTGTGGTTCAGGGTTTACCCTCTGTACCTTGGAAAACACCTTAAGCCGGTTGGTCGAAATTGTTACAACTATTGTATACCAAGGGATGGGCAGCAGCGTTTCGCTGTGAGTTACGTCGTTGCCTTTTTTTTGTCCGGGTTGAAATGCATTTACGCATTCCCACCGCCGCTGCAGCGTATTCGCGCGCTGGCGATAGGATATGTGGGACTCGCCCTCTCCATAGCGTGGTATGCTAAACTACCACGAGGAGAGGACCGTACACTACAAAAACTACCCGGACACTCCTTCGATCTGCCTTTGGCCGCCGGGGGCCGGGCCGCCTGTAGTGTAGAGGCGTCCCTACTTCTTACTTACGTCCTTGCCTGCCAAGCGTCGCCATTGCCTGCCCACCGTCGAGGGAGACCTATGTTTCAATAGTGGATATTATACAGACTGATTGTGTTTTTTCGTACATTGTTTTCTATTCCTTATAGTTATGATAAATATATTGATATTTTGTGTTCGGATGCGGTGGGAATTCCTAATGCGTTTGCTGCATAAGCCTATCTTCCTTTCTGCCCTTATCCCACTAGGTATGGTTGACACATCATACCTTCTGTTTCCACTCATCTTATATCCTTTTTACTCAACCCATCCACCTTCTTGGGTCTTCCTCTATGTCTTTACCCATCGGCATACATGCTCATCTGTAATATAGGTATACTTTCTCTCTTGTCATTACAAGCCCATACTACCTTAAGCCTAATGCAAAAATAAATAATGTACTTTGAACTTCTGAACTTACACTAGAAATTCAGTTCAGATCGCTATCTAATTTATCAGTATTAGACCAATACAATTAGCTCGTTACTAGCACAATCAAACATCAATTATTCTCCATCTAATTCCCACGGTGAAGCCCGTTTACAATAAATTAAACCAATCCAATTTATATCTCTACTAAAACTCGCCTTAAATGTCCAATTAATTCTTTCTCAGGTAACATAGGCACTTTAAGTGGCATTAAAACTGTGTTTTATGAAGGTATTGAAGTGAAAAATTTAAACTTAGTTGCTGTGAAATCATCATGTCATGATGGTTAAGTTGATGCAGTTGTCAGTGTCAGCAGCCAAAGCTTTTAGAGGAGCTCATTGAGGGTTTTAGTGTGTAAACACTCGCAGTATGAATAGTATAGCATTGATGGAAAACTCGGTCCGATATATTCCCTTGCTGTTACGAAGGGGATTCATTTCCCGTTGAAGGAAAAAACCGGACAATAGCGAGTCTGACTCGTGCACTGGTGATTCCGTATAATAAATTACGGTTTTTAGTTTTATTATTCATCCACTTATGCTGTGAGAGCTAGCTCCTTGATTCAGTTCCCAATAAAATTTCCAAAATTTCTTGATTCATGTCAACAAGAAGTATCTACCCCACCTTTTTGGTTTGACAGACAGATATACGGACAGCGAAGTAATCATTTAAGTGTCCCGTTGTTTTGTTTAAAGGAACGGAACCATAAAACGGTAGACTATTTTATGCACCTCATGATGGCTAGGAATGCAATTGGTGTCTCGATAGCTTTAACATGAGATCAATGCCGGTATTCCTATGGCACGGCAGCAGGCCGTACGTAGGAATATACTAGTATAATATTTATACCAGGCGTATACTAGTTCAATAATAATAATTAATATTAAATTCAAAGTTCCTTTAAAAAGTCAAAAATATTTTTCGCGATTTTAGATTTCATTTCGTTAGTTCAAACACCAAATTCCCTTTGAGTATAGTGTACACTATTCTACTATTCAAGACCTTTCATTTGATATCCATATTGAGGTTGTTAAAAATATATATATTCCGCCATTTTTTGGCGGCGGCCATTTCGGACCGATTTTCAACAAACATAGCTAGACCGATTTTCTCTTAAGAAAAATCCCGACTAATTCACCTATCAAACAAAATAAAATCAAAATCGAGAGCTAGCATGCTACAGACAGATACACACACAGACACGTCAAACTTATAAAACCCCGTCTTTTTTGCGTCGGGGGTTAAAAGTGCATCAAATCAAAAAGTCCACTTTCGTTTCAAAGTGTTGTTGCATCACTGTGCTCAACAATCCGCCTGCCAAGCGGGGTGTGTTAATATCCCTCAACGACCTAGCTTTCCAAGGTATGTTAAAGAGGACGTAGACGTAGACATCCAATTAGGATCCTATTTCTAATGAACACCACCTGAAAATTCATGTTACACGCCAAACAATTAAAATGGAGGCCGTATATTCCAAACCACGAAACACAGTTAACTGAACTGATATGCAAATACGGTGGCATTGCACTCGCAATAAGCCCACGGCGAAATAAAGAGGTCAAATCTACAATACAGTATCCACAGAAATAATCTTTTTTTTGCAATTGTCCAAAAAGCTTTCGCACGAAAATAATATTCTCATGAAGATACGATTAAATATATAATATATAATAACGTTCAACGTATCGTTGCGTTTCCAATATTGTACACAAATTGAAACGAAATATTGAATCGCTCCATGCGAGATAGATTTAAAATACAAAATTATTGTAATTTTTAATATTAATTACCTACATAATAATTGATTTACTTTGTTATATTTGAAAACCTCCGTAGCGTAGCAGTATTTGGCTCGCTTTAAATCTCGGGCTTCGATCCCCACGCCGGACAGGAAATCTTTGTGTAAATTCTAAGATTTCTTACCAAATCTGGTTGGTTGATGTGCCTCGGAAAGCACGTTAAGCCGTTGGTCCCGATTGTTATACAATAATCGTATATCAAGAAACGGGCGGCAGCTTTTCCATATGCCCGTAGAAGTAACAAAAGCCTCGTGGATAAATAGGAAAGCCAAAAAAAAAAAAATTGGCTGCTTTTCACTGTGTGGTACATCATAATACTGCGGTCACCAACCCGCCTGCTATGCGTGTTGACTACGGCAAATACCCACCCTCGGGAGGAGGCCCATATTCAGTAGTGGACGATATACGGCTGATGATGAAGATGATGTTATATTAAAGACTGCATTGGGCAGTTAGTGGTGATACTAATTGCATAACTCGTCTCATGGTTGCGACCAACAAACGTTACACTTGTTAAGCTAAGGTACGACATATCGACGAACCAGCCCGGCAATCGCCCTTTAATCGTTCGTAATAATACTGCGGGTAAATTCAGATACCCGAAACTAAGAATTAAACATAAACTATTAGCTCGTACATAAACTAATTCCCCAAAATCTCTTTTGTTGCGTATAACATAACTATTCTGTGTGTCACTTTCATAATCTCATATTCGTAAGTGTATTAAACAAAGATCAGCTTTACGTGTCATGTTCAGCTAAACCATTCCTTTCTACTAATGAAGAATACATAGATACCACGTACAAGTAATATGTACTATATATATATATATATATATATATATATATATATATATATATATATATACATCTTGAAGGACATGTTGCGTCGTACATGGCGTTATTTACCGATGATGCTGCGTCCGACTGACTTTGTGCGTCTGGAATACGGACGCAAGATTGACCGACCCTCATTTTTAGCCCAAGTGTCCCTTATGATCATTAGAACGCAAGGGCGAAAAATTGGCATGGACGTAATTCCATCACTACAATGCCTTTTAGCGTATAATATAGTTCCGCCATCGTCCGACTGAAATTTGGAGGGCACTAGTGTTCAGCGTATAATTTACCACGTATACTTTGAGTTCAATTCACCGATCTTATCGTGTCCATTGAATATCGTACTTAATATGTAAAGTTTTTATCATGTTTTCTTGACAACAATCTTGCGTCTCTTAAATATCCTTAAACGGGCACTAGGTACGGTGTCTGAGGGGCCCATTCGGGGTACACGAGGGACGCATGGCGCGGGGCGCGGGGTGGCGGGCTTCAGCGCGCTCGCGTGCCGAAGTTTGTTAACAAACAGACATGTGCCGGCCGTGATGTAAGCTTGTCACCAAAGTGAATTATTTGCAAGTGTGTTAAAAGTGGTTATTTATTCAAAGGTATTAACTTCAAAGAATTACAGTGCACGATTATTTAGAAAGCGACAAAATTAAACATTAAATGTTTTATATTACGATATGCCTTTTATTCCGTATATTCACCTGCATAAATATGACTAGGTACTATTATATTATTCGTACCATGAAACTTCCTCTTTCTACCTTTGAACCTACATGTTCACACCAGCCTGTGCATCTGAGCTAACCTGTTTATACATACTTACCTGTCCAACTCCGAACTTACCTGTTCACATCAGCCTATGCCTCTGAGCTTACCTGTTTATACATACTTACCTGTCCAACTCCGGACTTACCTGTTCACACCAGCCTGTGCCTCTGAGCTTACCTGTTTATACATACTTACCTGTCCAACTCCGAACTTACCTGTTCACACCAGCCTGTGCCTCTGAGCTTACTTGTTTATACATACTTACCTGTCCAACTCCGGATTTACCTCTTTCTAGGCTTGACACTAGACAAGAAACTTCAATGGAGTCCCCATATTTCTTGTCTCGCTGGAAAATTAAACTCAGCTGCTTACGCGGTTAGAAAAGTACGTGCTTTGGGGTAAAACTGCTAATATTCAAAGCATTTTTATACTACAAAACGTGCAGTTCGTTCTATTTATCAACTAAGTACGAGATTCTCCTTAAGATACTTTTTTAAGGACATAGATATACTAACAGTCGCCAATATAATCTATGTCCGGCAAAATATTAACCTTTTAAACAAAAGAAGTGACATACACACAATAAACACTAGATATAAGCATAAACTTTGCGCCGAATACCATCGCCTACAAAAAGTACACTCATCTTTTGTGGGATTAGGAGTCCGTATGAATAACAGAATACCTGTACACCTACAAGAGTTACCTTATGATAGGTTCAAGTCAACTGTTAAGAGGATTCTAATAAAAAGGGCTTATTATTCAGTAAACTACTATTTAAACGACAATAACGCTTGGTTGATCAGAGAAACACAGACAACACTGTAAACTCAGTTATTGAAACAGTTTAAACATTGTTCAACTAACCACTCAAACGTCCGGGCGACTATAGTCGCCTACCCCTTGAACGTCCGAGCGCGAACCGCGAAACGAACCGCGTCGAGCGCTCGTGCCGTTACTGATTCAAAGTGTATTTACTAGCAAACTATTGCAGCTATAGCAAGGTAAAACCTACCAGTATCAAGCTGAATTATTAAGGAATCAAAATATGTACTAATTAAAGTTCAACAATTAATCTGCTATTCATAAAAAAATTATTAACTAAACAATACGGGTTAAATTTACGTAAAATATTTCTTTTAACAAGTTTTAACGAATCATTTTTTAATTATTCGCAATGTTTTTTAATAATAATTAAACTAGATTAAATAAGCTTTTTTTTGACACCAATATCTTATTACTTAAAATGAACAGTGTAGCCCATTAAACCAAAATAAAAAACGCGTTCCTGCAGTAATCTAGATCGACCTAGATTTCGTCTCCGATACCGAAATTACGGCAAGATGGCCGCCCGCCTAAGGATTTTACACACGACTTTATGATTTGTTTTAAAATAAATTAGGTATTTTCATTCTAAATTTAGGTGATAGTCAATTATTGTAGGTATGTTTTATAATTCTTAAATATATTAATTTAAACTATCAATATCATCAAGGAAAAAGGCAATAATAATGTGCATGATGCATTAAAAATATCGGGGTCAGCAGCCAGTAACTTATAAAAAAACATTCACATTTTAATAGCAGCGTATCTTCAAGCAATACTAAGTATGCACATGGTATAATTATTACAATAATGACATCAATATTAAAAAAATAATATGCACGACACAAATAGGCGTAAAACCGTAAACCAAAATATTAGTGATTTTGATTAAATATGAGAATTAAATTGTTAAAACACCACAAGGGAAATAAAGTGAGGTGAAACCATCAAGCAAATTTAAAAATGATAGCAAAAGTCGACAATCATTAACAAACATAACATTATTATATCAAACAAACAAAGAATCACCACCACACAAAGCGAAAAAAAATATTGCAAACATATTTTGCCGTTTGTACACATCCTTATTTTGAACCATTTTAGTTCCGTCCGTGGATAGCAATCTATCCATGCCTAAACACCTGAGGAACACAATGACATTTTTAAGGAATCTTCCGTGAATATTGTATATTTCAGTTTTTAAAGTGTATTATTATGTTTATGACGAACTATTACTCTTTGTTTAAACAATATTTTACTGAAAAACTACGTAAAAATAACTAAAATTGGATCAACAACAAGAATGGCCGCTCCTACGCCATTTTTTTCGAAACAGCTACACTTTGAATTCCAAATATGACTCGATTTTACTCTTAAAACTGTGATATGTATACTTAATTATAAAGCACAAATCATCTAGTTTATTTTTATGTATAATAATCTATGAACTAATAAATAAAACTAAAGTACTGACGACATAATCGCTGGAACTTAAAAAACACTTGTTCACTAAACACAAAGTGTAGAGTGGACTGCAGATAAACGTTTGTTTTTATTCGTTGAGGCTTCTTACACTGCCATCTCGTGATTTTTATTGTAAAGTAGTTCGTCAGCTATCGACTACACAACTTAAACACGCAAAAAGTAACGCATATTGTCGATAGATGACGGTTTTATAAAATATGTCGCTATGGATACTAAAGTATCCTTGGACGTACAACGCCCTTTTTTTTTGGATACCAAAGTATCCCTGGACGTGTGAGTGGCTAAAGGTTTAATATTAATAGACTTGTAGATATCCCCACTTTAGTTCGTCATGCTCCCATTGTCTGTCATTGCTTGCGGTGGCGGTGTGGGGCGGGTCGCCACCTTCCCTCTAATATGGCGAGGGAGGCGATGGCTGCGTCACACGTCATACTCATGAACGGGTGCTGCTTGTGGTGACTGGTCGGCTGTTGTCGGGGATATGTTATGTTAATTTTAATTTTATATTTTGTTAATTCTTTTGTTTATAATTATTATTATAGGTATATCCTTTGATTGACCTTGTGTAAATTGTTATTTTGTAAATGTGTGTGAATGCATCCGCCATTAGGTTTCTTTGTAGATTGTCTGTGCCTGAGTAAACTTTAATATCTACATTATGGTATTTACTGTATTAATATTATTTCTTTCTTGTCTTATTGAACACCTGGTCGGTATAAATTGACCAGGTAATAAATGGTAATGTACGTGCATTCGCTTACATCATATACACGCTGAAATTTAAATGGTTGTTTTCCCGCAGCGAAAAGATTTGGTCTTAGTTAAACATTCAATTTATACAAAAACTAAATATTATAAACAAAAAATGGCCGATTAACAATCGTGAAAAACCAAACTCGAAAGTGACATCGATCCGATAGTAATACCTCGCGATACCTAGCGCTCGCGTCGATCGGTCGCGCGTTCGTTGACCCGGGTGTTAGTCAATCAGCTGATACCTACACCTTAGGTAATGTAACACAGTACCCAATCATAATAATAAGCTTTATCCAATACCTTTTTAGCTACAACTTACAGAAAACGTAACTTAAAACAAGTTTATTATCTAAGAACAATAATTTTCTGAATTAGATTATAAAGTAATTAAGGCGTATTTAAAAAAATTGAAAAATTTAATGAACTCCGCGGAAATGATATGGATGCAGTCCTTCTGAGTTGAGTAGTTTCCAGACGTAGTATTGGCTTACGCCAAACTTAGCTGCCGCCATTCGCGTACTTCGGCGAGGATCGCGTTCGAAGTACTCGATGATCTCCTCGTCGAGCTCTGGCGAAAGAACGGCCGATCGACCTCTGCCCTGTGCATGTGGTGGCACCTGGAACTGCCCATGATCGAGTAGCCGTCGCCGCTACGATCGTCCGGTCCTGTATGACTTGAGGGTTCAGAACTCCGCGAAGACGGAGTGACGCCAAGTGTTGCAGCTCGGCGTAAAGACGCCAGGCAGTATGGGAATTATAATTAGCCCTAGCCTACAGTTGCACCATAGCGACGTACTCTAAATTACTAAAACTGTAATGTCGGTCCATAATACTAATAAAGTAATAAGCTAACGCGTGCTGCGCTTCCGACGTTCACGGGACAACTAAGGAAGGAGGGAGTCGAAGGAGAGCGCGGGGCGTTCCGGCGTCGGCGCCGCGCGGCGAATTACAAAGGAAGCCGGCTCGTTTGTAATTCTTGCGTGCAGGCTATTTTATGCCGTATAACTACCATTGAGCTCTTATTTTGCTTTGAACGTTTATGGATCGTTCTTTACTTTGTCAGCAGCGCGTGCGATTCGAGTAGTACCTACAAGGTCCGTCTTGTGTTACTACTGTTTATCACGCTTTCGAGTTGTCTAATATTTTTTTTAATAATTTTAAATCCAAAACATGTCTAAAAAAAAAAAAAAAATGTTTCGATAGTACTACCGACGGCAAGTTGTTCTGCTTCGGGAAAACAACCATTAAAATTTCACGGTGTATACATTGTTTGTACAATATTACATGATTGTGATAAAAGACATGACATAAAAAAAGGAAACAGAGCAAAAGAGACAAAAAAAATAATCTCGGAGTTTCTTTCTTCCTTTCTTCTCCGGATCGTCCACTTAGGTAGCTAGTGAAAGGTTGCAGGCTAGCTAGGGTAGGATCCTCGACGGCATGGCCGAGGACCGCGTTGTAGCTTATTCCTTGAACTGTGATCTCGTGCCAGCGATCATCACCACTGTTCGTAAATCTACTCTTTACTCCAGTGGCACCCTGAGCGTTGGTCCTAACCCCTTAAGGGTGTCCTCAGGTGGATGTCGCTTAGACTTTGACCGGATTCTTGGAAGTTAATTTTAATTTTAGACTTGTTACCTTTAAGGCATCTTACTATACCTAATGTGTACATTTGTCATTTAGCGCTCGACAGACGGACAGACTGATTAAAAATTCTGTAAGATCAAATAATTATAACAATGTTTTTAGCTACTTAAGTGATACTTTTGTTACACTTGTACTTGTCAAAATTACACTGTATAAGATTTATCTTATAAAGTGTAATTTTGACAAGTACAAGTGTATGTAAATACCTAAGTGCTGAATAAATTTCATTATTTCATTATTTCGCACCAGCCTGTGCCTCAGAGCTTACCTGTTTATACATACTTACCTGTCCAACTCCAAAATTACCTGTTCACACCAGCCTGTGCCTCTGAGCTTATCTGTTTATACATACTTACCTGTCCAACTCCGGACTTACCTGTTCACACCAGCCTGTGCCTCTGAGCGTACCTGTTTATACATACTTACCTGTCCAACTCCGAACTTACCTGTCCACAGCAGCCTGTCCCTCTGAGCTTACCTGTTTATACATACTTACCTGTTCAACTCCGGACTTACCTGTCCACGCCAGCCTTCCATACAAACTTACCTGTCACTCGTCAAAAATGATTATATTGCTTTTTAAGATTTTGTAGACCACCAAAGTGAAAATACCTGAATACCTACGCTATACATAGGTATTGTCACTTTTGTATGCTAACTATTAATTATTTATTATCTGTGCCTGGAGTCATTATAAGCCCTTATATAGGTGGAAGCCTCTTGGCTGATAAGCTGGATACAATAATTCAAAAACAGTATTCGGAACCAATCTGAATTCAATAGTAGATGGATGTCATTTAGTTATTATAATCATGATGATATATGCAGAGCATTATACGGAATTGATTTAAACATACAGTTGGATGGAGGCGGGAATGTGCATGCAGTGTTTTGAACGTATACGGAGATATTCAGTGTGCAAGAAAGATTTAAGAGTGAACGGACGCACTAATTCAGTTATTCGGAACCAATCTGCATTCAATAGTAGATGGATGTAATTTTGTTATTATAATCATTATGATATATGCAGAGCATTATACGGAATTGATTTAAAAGTACATTCGGATGGAGGCGGAAATGTGCATGCAGTGTTTAGTAGGTATACGCAGGTATTCAGTGTGCAAGAAAGATTTAAGAGTGAACAGACGCACAAATTCAGCTAGAAATATTTAATTTGAATATCACCATTTAACGTTTAAATGAAATTTGACGTCGACTACTGATATGATACTGATTAAAACATCTTACATACGCATTGAAAACATTAAAAATCTCACTACATTCAGTGGACGCCGCAGGGTGGTAGTTTGTAAAGACGCAAGAAGTCCTTCGCGATTTATATATATATATATATATATATATATATATATATATAGATATACCCATTCGGCAAATGTTGATCAGACGGGTTGTAGCTTCAGTTAATTGTTGATCAGTTAGCAATTGTTGATCAAAACAGCTTTTGTTGATCTTATGTATGATTCGGCATACAAATGTGGCTCCAATTTGATCAACAATTGCTGACCCTCTAGCGACACAAATAAGAACTATTCATTGCATTATTTATACAAATCCGCTCCATCTATTGTTGATCTGATTCAAATGGACCAATCAGAGGTAACCTTTGCCATGATTGGTTCGTTTTGTTATGCGCTGTTGCCACTTCGCTTCGCAATCTATACGCTATGATTAAGGCAAGACAGTGTTAAGTTAGGGCATGTAGAATAGGACTTAGGAGCTTGGTTCTCCATAAGATTCGACCTGTAATCAAATCTTGCAAGTTAAATTTGACACACTTTCCAGTTTCAGATTGAGTAAAAATTTTACACGCATAATATGTAAATCGCGTGACAATGCAATATTATGATGACATGGAGCTGATCTAATGATGGAGCTGGAAGGTGGCCATAGGAACTCCGTTATAATACGACATAACCCTATCGAGTTTGGGCTCGTATGATTCGTCTCGATGAGTACTTTTTTTTGTAGATGGTATCCAGGGTCTGATGATGGAGCTGGAAGGTGGCCATAGGAAGTCCGTAATAAAACGACACAATCCCATCGAGTTTGGGCTCGTTTGATTAGTCTTGACGAGTACTTTGGCCCTAAATGGTATCCAGGGTCTGATGATGGAGCTGGAAGGTGGCCATAGGAAGTCCGTAATAAAACGACACAACCCCATCGAGTTTAGACTTGTTTGATTAGTCTTGTCGAGCACTTTGGCCCTAAATGGTATCCAGGGTCTGATGATGGAGCTGTAAGGTGGCCATAGAAAGTCCGTAATAAAACGACACAAACCCATCGAGTTTGGACTCGTTTGATTAGTCTTGACGAGTACTTTGGTCCTAAATGGTATCCAGGGTCTGATGATGGAGCTGGAAGGTGGCCATAGGAAGTCCGTAATAAAATGACACAACCCCATCGAGTTTGGACTCATTTGATTAGTCTTGACGAGTAATTTCGTCCTAGATAATATCCATATGCAACTCTATCAGATTTAATAAAATAAGTTCGTTCCATTTGTTATGACTGAATGTAAATTATATTTGATTAAATGGATGACCCAAAGCCAAAGTGAGCACGTGCCGAAAGCTGAATGGCATGAGGGTGTATAAACATGTCATAATATCACTAATGTTGCGCCTCAGGGTACCAGGGCGAACCCTGTTGTAACCCTCTTCCCCCTACAATTGACCTCTGGGGGGAAAATAAAATAAAAATCATTTTTATTTACGTAAACCTATTACAGGCACTTGCAAATAGTCATAACAATAATTTATTATTAATCTATGTATAATTTTAACATTTATAAATAAGCATATTAAGCAGGTATTTTAGTTATTGTTTTTATTCATTTTAGTCTTAACTTTATTATTTTACTATATTGTGTCCAATAGCTTGTTCTGTCTATATTAAATTATATTAAGAACAATTGTCATTATTTGGGCGGACCATGAGTATATAACGACGGACGCGCTTTAATGCTACCACCGGATCCAACTGAGAAGATCCGGCGAAACAAACTCAGTGGGTTATTTTACTGCCGGTTTTAACACGACCCACATGAGACGGTCCGGCGAAACATACTCAAATGGGCAGAGCGTAGGTTTTGGTCCAGTTACTTTTATTATTTATTTGGCATAGACATTATTTTCCCGAACGGTTGTCTTTATAATATTTGATTATCTATTAATGTTTTTATACTAATAAAAGAAGCTAATTTGAGACAGAACTAGCGGTCTATTAATGTCACTGATTAGGCCGATTACAGATAGTTCACAGAACATCACACTATTATGCCTACTATTTTACTTAGATACAGGGTCTCTAGGAAGTGTTACGCAGGATGGTTCATGAGATCTAACATCTTTATCCTCAATATAGTCCGTAACGTTATAGTAACCTTTAGATACAAGGACACGTTTAATATATGTTTTAAAAGTTGTATCAGGCAAATCAGTAACACGACTAAGGAGTTTGTTATAAAACCTAATACCATTTCCTACTACTACGCCGTAGTAAATCCCGAATCATAAACACTAAAAAGTAAAGAAACAAAATGTTTTTTTTTATCTCATCTAGCGTCTATCTTTTCTTTCGCTTGTGATGTTGCCGCTCCGCAGCATCGGTGTACATTTCCGCGGCATTTGTTGATCTCCCAACGTTTATATTGATCAACAAAGTCACACAAAGTGTAAAATAAATGGCGGTTATAAAATCAACAATTGCCGTGTGAGTTGGTGACGAGCTAGAGTGTTTGCGGCGTAGTTAGGCTCTGGGTCGCAATGAGGGGAATTCTTATATTCGAAGTATGGCACGATATTATCAAAATTATCGAAGCTACAAGCCTCTAAAGGTGGATCAACATTTAATGCATATTTCGGCCTGATCAACATTTGCCGTAAAGCGGACAATATATATATATATATATATATATATATATATGAGAATATTCTTAAGACCATTTTTCAAGTATTTTTATTTTTAACCCCTCGTGTTAAGCTAAAATGCTTGTGTTGCGAGTGGGTTCATATCGGTAGTAAGCCGGCGACCACATGATCGCAAGTTCGACGCCCTAGCATGATGCGTCTCTTTGAATCAACTTACAACCCTTATTTTAGTTTGCCGTAGGTCGGGAAGAAAATAACTTATAAATAATAATCTTATCTTTATGCTGACTTTAATACTAGCGCTCAATAATGTACTTCAAAACCAACGGCCGTTTATTTAAGACTTTAGATAAGCTCGTGTACTGTTAGCAATGTACAATAAACGCCACACCCAAATTTCAACATACATTCATGAATTTTAAGGTTCAAAACCGCTTGACAAAGAAACAGTGCAAAAATATTTCCAACCATGCTTGTTGAGCAAATATGAACCCTATGGCGTTATAATAAGTATTGATGAAGAAAATGTTTTGAGGAAGAAAATGTTTGTAAATTGTGGAGGCGGAAGGATTTGAAACTTTTTCATTGAGATAAAGAGTTCAACATGTTCTACCATATAAGGCGTACAAAATTACTTAAAATTAAAGTAACTTATTTTTAAAACAGTATAATATTTCATATTTGGAACCATAATCATCATCATCATCATCAGCCCGTATAACGTCCACTGCTGAACATGGGCCTCCTCCCGAGGGAGGGTATTTGCCATAGACACCACGCTTGGCAGGCGGGTTAGTGACCGCAGTATTATGTTGCACCAAACAAGGAAACGCTGCTGCCCGTTCCTTGATATACGATTGTTATAGATGATGTTATAACAATCGGGACCAACGGCTTAAAGTGCTTTCCGAGGCACGGAGGGTAGTCCCTCAACCAACCAGACCCGGAAAGAAATCTTAGAAATTACACAAAGATTTCATGTCCGGTGTGGGGATCGAACCCACGACCTCAGAGATTCAAGGCGAGCCAAATACCCCTACGCTACGGATTTGGAACCATACAATCTAGTCTAATAAGAAATCCTTTATACTATAGTACTCTGTTAGAGATAACATTTTTTTCAGTTTATTTTTGAACAAATTGACCGTTAGGGTTTTATATGCACGAGGTATTTGATAGTAAATTTTTGGCGCCATACACTTAATAATTCTCCACACAAGTGTCTTCGGGAGGTTTTGAGAGATCCAATGTTCATAGCGTCATGGTGAATGCATAGATACTTTACAAATACTCTTTTTTTTTTAGGATTGCTGTACTAGCACATGTCCACTTTTTTTTTTTTTTTTGGGAATCATTCTGACAGACCATTTCTTTTTTTTATCGTCGTCAAAAGACACACTCACAAACAACTTCTTTTTTTTTATATTTTAAAGTAATTCTCACATTAGGGATATGAATCCATATATCGCTGGGTAATTTACAAACACATCATTCAAAAGCCCACTCGAACAACTATTTGCTTTTCATACAAATAATACTACACTACCACAATCAAAAGCCACTACCGTAACTATTTTGGTACCGATACACTCAAACTAAAAAAAAATTGCGTGAAGTTCATAAACTTACGATACTCATAAGATACAAATAACGCTCCACAACATTTGAAAGTGACATAAAAACAAGTAGAACAGTTTCAAATGACATCGTTAAAGGGTCATTACATGGGATTGTTTTAATAATGGTGAGATTACACTAGCCTGATATGTTAAAACCACAATTTTTATCCATAGAAATAAATAAAATTGAAAAGACTGTGTATAAAGTAAAGATATCAGGGTTTTATTAAGTGCACTAACTGCACCCCGCGGTTATACCCAGGTTACTCCAGTGGGTCGGAGTGTGATGTTTTGTAGCCTATATGTTAATCCAGCGTATAACCTGCAAAATTTCAACTAATTCCGTTCAATAGTTTTGGCGTGAAAGAGTAACAAACATCAATCCATCCATATTTACAAACTTTCGCGTTTATAATATTAGTAGGATACGATTGTATGTAAGGTACTAGTAACGAAAACACCATTTTTTTTTGTTGCGATGACTCAACAAGATGTTTTAATGAGGATCGACCTTGTTGAATCATTGAGGAATACTGCTGTAGTCAGCTCTGCTGCTCAAAAGTTTGAGCAGGCGGATGGATGTTCGCAGTAAGATAAGAATAACTTTGAGCTGATAGATGCTGCTGCCCATCCATCAGGTGTATGACCTTTAGTCGCCTCTTACACCCATAGGAAGATATGGAATAGTCTATTCTAAGCCGAAACCCACTCGACACAAACCTTGCCTTGGGACTTGCAACTAATTAACCAGAAAGAGATTGGGAGCAGTAAGTCAGTCTCATGTTTCCACTTACCTCTATTGAAAAGCAGGATACAAAAACAATTAAAAAAACAATGACAAGCTCGTTTTAAATCTCGGAAGTTGTGGTTTCGATCCCCAAATTTCCGACTCCGACTTACCACAGTCCAGATAACAAATCTTTGTGTAAAATGCGGGTCTGGTTGATTGAGGGACTGCCCTTCGTGCCTTGGAAATGACTTCAAGCCGTTGTTCCCGTTGGTCATAGCGTCATCTACAACATACGTCTACCAGCAGCTGTTTTTTCTTGCATGTTACAAAATAATACTGCGGTCCCAGCCCGCCTGCCAGAGGTAGTGACTATACCAAACTTTTCCTCGGAAGGAAGCCCATGTTCAGCAGTGAACATTCAACGGGTTGATAATGATGATGACAATTCTATTTAATAACGGTTTACCAAAAGAAATGTTAATTCAGTAAAAGTCAAGTGTAACATCTCCATTAGGGGCGATACTCGATTGTAGCTGTCCTTGATTTGTTCCCATTAACCAGGGGATTAATTAAAACTGAGGTGGTTGTTCAACTGTTACGATGTTTGTCGGTGAAACGTTTTGTAGACGTTCGTTTGATGTTATAGGATATCCTGAGGGGAAAATATTATAGCGGTACTTCGTAACAACTTGGTAACAATTTTGCGATATTTTTATTATTGTATGAACTTTTTATTTTTGAAGGTAGAAAGCTTTCCATTGCATGCAGATTTTTAAAAATCGTGCAGAATTAATTTAATTTAGAATTATAAAAAAAAAATAAGGAAATTTATTCAGTACTTGTCAGTTATATACAGGGTTATTTTTAAAACACCAATAACCTTTTAGAGGGTGAACGTACTGATAATTGTAAACAACTTTTACTATGGGACCAACCCTGAAATCGCGAAAATAAAATCAGCTGTTCCATACATTTTGTCGAGGTAAGTGTAGTGCCCTACTCAATGTTGACTATTTATTTCATATTGGTTAAATTATAAAATATAAGATGTGTAAAAATTAATAATAATAAAAATGTGTAAAAATAAATATTAGTAAAAATTTAGCATATAATAATTCAACAAACAAACGGACAGCGGTAAATGATTCTTATTAGTGAAAGTTGTTTACGCCGGCCGGTGCAGTGCTATGACGCGTCTTTTGTTCTAGTGATGGCCGTGTGTGCGAGCGAGTCGGCACGATTCGATACACTCGCACTTACGGGCCGCACGCGCACCTCTGCGCCGCCGCGAGAGTAGTCAGCTTACCGCTTTGATACTGATACCTATGCTACATTTGAATGTTAGCTTCGCCGCGCGAATACTAATATTAGGCTTTTGTTTGTACGCGCTTATTTATGTTACTTTCCTATACCTACTACATATATTTCTATCTTCGCTTTTCTCCTTCTATTTAAAAGTGTAACTCTTGTGTTGTGTGAACTGTAACCTGTGCTCTGTTGTGTAATAAACTGTTATTTCTACTTCTTACTTCGGACTTACATTATTTCTACAATAATAACTTCACATCAACCACCGTACCTACATTGGTGACCCCGAAGAACAAAAAAATATGAGTGAAGACAAAGAGCGTGCCACCCATGACGTAAGCAAAGCGGCGGAAACATTCCGCGTTGGTGTGCGGATACCACCGTTCTATCCGGAGAAACCTGGTTTATGGTTTAACCAGATGGAGGCTCAGTTTATCTTGGCGAACGTTAAGTCGGATGAGACTAAATACTACTACGTCACGGGCAACTTGGACTCTCAATTCGCGGCTGAAGTGGAAGATATTATAGCCAACCCTCCAGCAACCGGAAAATACGAAAAGCTCAAAAGCGAGCTTATTAAAAGGCTTTCCGCATCGCGTGAGCGTAAGGTAAAGCAACTGCTGATGCATGAGGAACTTGGTGATCGAAAGCCGTCACAGTTTTACCGGCATCTCCTCAATTTGGCTGGACCAGGTGTTCCGGAAGAGTTCCTAAAAACTATATGGACAAGTCGTCTCCCTAGTAGCACCCAGGCTATCGTCGCTTCACAGTCCAAGACTGACCTGACTGAGCTGGCTGAATTAGCCGACAGAATTCACGACGTCGTCGGCTCCCAAGTCTCAACAGCAGCCATTACTGCTGCATCGAGTGGTTCAAGTACCAGTTACTCTGTAAATTCAGAGATTGCTGCCCTTACCAGGCAGATGGAGAAGTTGGCGGAAAAAGTAGAACGACTGTCGCGCCCTAGAGGACGGTCCCGGAGTAGTTCGCGCCATCGGTCAACTTCCACCAGGTCCCAAGGCAGCTACCAAAGGTTCCCGCAGTGCTGGTACCACCAGAATTTCGGAGACCGTGCCAAGAAGTGCGTGAAGCCGTGCGACTACCCTAAGTCGGGAAATGTGCGGGGCAATCAGTAATGGCGACCACTGATTGTCCGAGTGCTGGTCGCTTGTTTGTTACCGATCAAAGGTCGAAGGTGCAGTTTTTGGTCGACACCGGCAGCGACCTCTGTGTCTACCCTCGATCGGCAGTGTCAAAACGACTAGAACAAGCTAACTACCAGTTATGTGCGGCTAATGGAACGTCTATTCAAACGTATGGTTTTATTAATATTGTATTAAACCTAGGCTTGCGCCGAGACTTCGCTTGGCGATTTATTGTTGCTGATGCAACAAGGGCTATAATAGGCGTGGATTTTTTAAGTTTTTATGATTTAATAGTTGATTGCAGGAACCAACGCCTGATAGACAACTTTACAAGCCTCTCTACCCCGGCTTCGCCTGCTCATCGTTCTGATGATATTTCATCGGTGAAAGTAAGTCTCGGTAATTCTGCGTATACACACATACTACGGGAATTTCCCGAGATCACCCGTCCACCTGGCATACATCGCACTCCCAAACATAATACTGTACATCACATACGCACCACACCTGGGCCACCAGTATCGTGTACACCTCGTAGGTTGGCCCCAGATAAGTTGAAAATAGCCAAAGCCGAATTTGAGGCCATGTTACAGAGCGGTACCTGCCGCCTATCTGAATCACCCTGGTCATCTCCCTTACACCTTGCACCCAAGAAAGACGACGGTTGGCGACCTTGTGGTGACTACAGGATGCTGAATGCACGGACCATCGCGGATCAATACCCCATTCGGCACATCCAAGATTTTGCTCACAGTCTGTCTGGCTGTACTGTATTCTCTCAGATCGATTTGGTGAAAGCGTACAACCAGATCCCTGTGCATCCTGATGACATCCCGAAGACCGCGATCACTACGCCGTTCGGTCTTTTCGAGTTCCAGTATATGACATTTGGTCTCCGGAACGCTGGCCAGACGTTTCAGCGCTTTGTAGATGAGATGCTCAGGGGTTTGGATTTCACGTACGCCTATTTAGACGATTTTTTAGTCTTTTCAAAAGATGAGCAGTCGCATGAGCATCACTTGCGACAACTTTTTGCCAGACTTAGAGAATACGGTATGGTCATTAACAGTTCTAAGTGTGTCTTCGGAGTACCGGAGGTAAATTTTTTGGGCTACCATATCTCTGCCAAAGGTACAAGACCATTGCCTACCAAAGTTGAGGCAATTCAGAACTTTCCTGTCCCCAAGACTGTAAGAGAGCTCCGCAGATTTCTTGGAATGCTTAATTTTTACCGAAGGTTTATTCCAGAGGCAGCTTCGTTCCAAGCTCCACTAAATGATCTTCTTACGGGTTCGGTAAAGGGTTCACACCCTGTCAATTTTTCATCACAGGAGTTCGAGGCATTCCAGAACTGCAAAAATAGCCTTTGTCAGGCAGCACTATTGGCTCATCCTGATTGCAACGCTAAGTTAGCGTTGGTCACGGATGCTTCTGACAAGTCCCTTGGTGCAGTACTTCAGCAGCTAAATGAGGGGGCATGGCAACCACTGGCTTTCTTCTCACGTAAGTTGAGTCCTACACAGGTTAAGTACTCTCCTTACGATCGGGAGTTACTCGCTATTTACGAGAGTGTGAAGTATTTTCGTCACATGTTGGAGGCTCGTGACTTCGTCATATATACCGACCACAAGCCTATCACATTTGCCTTTCACTCGCGTAAAGAAAATTGTTCGCCCCGACAGTTCCGTCACCTAGATTTTATAGCGCAATTTACAACGGACATTCGCCATATTTCTGGTAAAAACAATGTAGTGGCGGACACTCTTTCACGCGTGGAGGAGATTACTCAACCTGTGCATGCAGAAAAGATCGCCACTGCTCAACTCGAGGACCCTGAACTGAAGCAACTACTAGCGGGAGACACCTCGTTACACTTGCAACAAGTAAGTATACCAGGTTCCAAATCTCAGCTTTATTGCGACACCAGTGGCCCTACACCAAGACCTTACATTCCCAAAGAGTTGCGGAAGGTAATTTTCATGAGTCTGCACACCTTAAGTCATCCAGGTTCAAAAGCATCTGCAAAATTGGTCGCAGATCGATATGTTTGGCCTGGTGTTAGAAAGGACTGTCGCGAGTGGGTTCGGTCATGTCTGGCTTGCCAGCGATCTAAGACCACACGGCACGTCTTTGCTCCACTAGGAACTTTTAAATTACCTCATTCTAGGTTTTCTTTCATTCACATTGACCTCGTAGGACCTTTGCCACTGTGTCAAGGTTTCCGATATTGTCTCACCGCCGTCGATCGCTTCACGCGATGGCCTGAGGCAATACCGTTGGCAGATATTACTGCTGAAACGGTCGCAAAGGCCTTACTGAGTGGTTGGATTGCTCGTTTTGGCTGCCCATCTGATATCGTGACCGATAGAGGTAGGCAGTTCGAATCTGCTCTCTTTAAATGTTTGTCTGCAATTGCTGGTTTTCTACACCGCAGAACCACAGCATACCATCCAGCTTGTAACGGTCTGGTGGAGAGATTCCACCGTCAACTCAAAGCTGCGATTACTTGTCATGCAAACGACTGTTGGGTGGAATCTCTTCCACTAGTCTTACTAGGGGTTCGAAGCGCATATAAAGAAGACGCTCAAGCTTCTGCCGCTGAACTGGTGTACGGTCAGCCATTGCGCCTTCCAGGTGAATTTTTTGACCCGCAGACTGACGTTACTGTTGATATGACAGAATACTTGTCTAGGCTCAGATGTTGGGTTAGGAAGCTCCAACCATCACCAGCGGCCAGACACAGTAACAGTTCGAAAACATTCATTTACAAGGATTTGTCAACTTCAACTCACGTTTTCCTTAGGGACTGCACTGTTGGTGGTAGTTTAAAGCCGGCATACTCTGGTCCCCACAAGGTCATCAACCGAAGTGACAAGGTGTTCAAATTATTGGTAAACGGTAAACAAGTCACCGTATCGATAGACCGTATTAAGCCGGCCTTCATACTGCGTGACCCAGAAAATACATCATACTCACCACCTACCACTAACATTCATCAACACACACCACTGTCACTACCTCACAACAACACTTCCCATAATACACCGAACGCGGATAACCGGGACTTACCTCGTGCTGGTGGTGTCATCAGAACGACGCGGTCAGGACGTTGTGTTAAATTTCCCGATTATTATCGCCCTTGACGGTCTCTGGAGGGGGGTGATGTAGTGCCCTACTCAATGTTGACTATTTATTTCATATTGGTTAAATTATAAAATATAAGATGTGTAAAAATTAATAATAATAAAAATGTGTAAAAATAAATATTAGTAAAAATTTAGCATATAATAATTCAACAAACAAACGGACAGCGGTAAATGATTCTTATTAGTGAAAGTTGTTTACGCCGGCCGGTGCAGTGCTATGACGCGTCTTTTGTTCTAGTGATGGCCGTGTGTGCGAGCGAGTCGGCACGATTCGATACACTCGCACTTACGGGCCGCACGCGCACCTCTGCGCCGCCGCGAGAGTAGTCAGCTTACCGCTTTGATACTGATACCTATGCTACATTTGAATGTTAGCTTCGCCGCGCGAATACTAATATTAGGCTTTTGTTTGTACGCGCTTATTTATGTTACTTTCCTATACCTACTACATATATTTCTATCTTCGCTTTTCTCCTTCTATTTAAAAGTGTAACTCTTGTGTTGTGTGAACTGTAACCTGTGCTCTGTTGTGTAATAAACTGTTATTTCTACTTCTTACTTCGGACTTACATTATTTCTACAATAATAACTTCACATCAACCACCGTACCTACATAAATGTATGGAACAGCTGATTTTTTTTTCGCGATTTTATGGTTGGTCTCTTAGTAGAAATTGTTCATAATCATAAGTACTTCTATTCCCCAAAAGGTTATTGGTGTTTTAAAAATAACCCTGTATACCTACTTGTCGGAATCAAAATGTGTAAGACTAAATCTAACAAAAGCATCGCTTAAGCAGATAAAGAAAGTAAACTAACGCATAACAAGGTATTGAAATAATTGCATCTACTATATTTATAAATAGACATTAATATCTGATTGAAAAATCGGCCATTAGTAATTAAATAACTAATGAAATTTATTCTGAATATAGGTAGTTACATACACTTGTACATATCACAATCACAATGTGCAAGACTAAATCTAACAAGTGCATTACTAAACCACATAAAATATAGTTATAACTTACTATTAGGATATTTTTTTCTTTTTCTATGCTTAAAATTACTTGCCATCTCGCAAGCCTTTTCACAGTTCTAATCTTAACATAAAAGGTAGGAACGTATCCTCGTGAGATTTGTGTGCACTCCTTATGTCAATATGGTTGACAAAAAGGAAATCGGATCCTTTTTACCCTTTGTGATAAGGGTTGGTGTTATATAAATAATATTAGGAAACTGATTTGACACACCACGGTAATGAGGAAGCGGTTGATGGGGATGTTTTGTTGTTGTATACAAAATAAATAGTATTTTCCCTACGGCTTTGCTCACGTAAGAACTCTATATCTTGGGAATATTTTTCTGGGAAAAAAAGAATAAATGTCACCAAGGTTACAAATTGTTTTAAAAATAATGTGAATATGTTTATTCAAAAACTTAAATCAATAAAATTATAAGTATCTGGGGGCACGGAAGTGATAACCCAAGTCGAGTAAGAAAAACAAAATTGCACGGCCGTACCATTCTTTTATCGACAGCAACTCAGGCCATTTCTGACCCCCATAACTTCGTTGTGGATAAAGATAGGAGCCTGAATTTTCAGTTTTTTAAAGTTTTTAATTTTGATATGGTCACAATAAGATTTTGTTAGATGAGCTAACTTCGTAATAGCTGAAAACAGAAGGTCCCTTAAGTAGGGACTAAATAAATTAATCGACTTGGTATTTATTACATTTGACTTATAATAAGTACGATCAATTCGTCGACATTATTAATAAACGTTTTCATTTCATTTCATTTCATAGATCCCACAACTTTTTACGGAAAAAGAACGGCGTTACGAGACTTGGGTTTTTTACAAGTATTGTTTTTGATGTTTTTGATTCCTATACTTCTAGCAAACTATCATCACTGACTTAAAGTACATTATATTGTAACGATTCGTTGGTTTTAATTCCTCTCATTCAGATTGTAGCTGAAATATAGAAAGCATTGACTGCCGTCTTGAATAAGCAGTAATATATCTAACTGCCGTTTGGCTTCCGGCGTAGAATAGACTACCCCGTGTCTACCCATGGGTGTCGTAAAAGGCGACTAAGGGACATATGGCTGATGGATGGGCAGCAGCGTCTATTAGCCCAAGGTTAACATATTACTGCGATCACCAATCCGTCTGCCAAGCGTGGTGATTATGGCAAAATCCCTCAACGATCCTGGCTTGCCAAGTTCTGTTAAGAGGAGGCCCATGTTCAGCAGTGGACGTAAACGGGCTGTTGATGATGATATCTAACTGTATGTTAGTAAAGGGTTTAATTCCCGGCAAAAATGTATTTAATCGAAATTTTCTTCAGGTAAATCTGAACTCGCCTTAAATGGAGGAGGTCGGAGGTCGTGGGTTCGATCCAAATGCTGAGATTTATTTCCGGGTCTGGATGTTTAAGGGACTACTCTCCGTGCCTCGGAAAGCACGTTAAGCCGTTGGTCTAAATATAACTTCATCTGTAACAATCGTATACCAGGAAACAGGCAGCAGCGTTACCTGTATGTTACAACATAATACTGCGGTCACAAAGCCGCATTTTTTTTAAATCAGTACAATAATTCCGTAGCTTATTCAATGCATACAAACGCACATTTAAATCTTTCCTCTTTACAATATTAGTATAACTAAGACATTTCCCGCACTAGGAAAATAAATCCTTGTATCGACAGTTACTCTACAAACATATAATTTATATTAAAGCACACTTAGGCTCAATATAACAATCTGTTCACACAAATAGGTGTCCCGGGTATCGAACCCAACATTCCGGGTCTCAAAATGAACCAAGCGTGCAGTCAATTTATTTACCTCCTTCAATACTAGTTTATATATATTTTTCGTACATAAAACACAATATTTTTTATTTACTCTTCCTCCATTGTAGCACGTTTGAACGAAAAATGTCCGAAATCTGACGCAATTTATCTTGACCAGTAGAAACATTGACAAATTGTGTCCGACAGTTGTCTCCGGCGAATGTCGCCAAAGAAATATGTTTGGCTCAAAGTTTTGATGGCCAAGGAAATTAACTTTTGTAGGATTTATTCGGTTACGGCAGATTTTATTTGATTTTACTAAAATGGGATGAAATGTTTGTATTATTTTATATAAGTAATAATTAAACCAAAACTCGTGCAAATTAGTATGACACCAGGCTCGAAAATCCCCCCGCCACCCCGCGTAGGCCCCGCTCTCGTCCTTCAGTAGCGTTAGCATGACATGCAATTCGGAGTTATCTGTTTGCTGTCACTTGATATCAGATTTTTGTTAAAGTTTAGCTATAATTACATTTAACGTTGTATTTTTTTTAGATATGATGGCTTAGTTGAATTTTTACGATATTAAAATAGTTTACACAAAATTGTTGACGAGTTATGTGAACATACAACACAGTAAAAGTTGTTTGTTATCATGAGCACAATGATGTGTTTAGGTATCGGTCACTAATTACCAGTCACCCTATATATATTTAATACAATTTAAAACTTTTTTGCACTTAGTACTTTAAACTAATGTCATTCGAGTAGCAGTTATGTTAATTTAGACATCTACGAGGTTCTGTTCAAGATTTCATGTATGGAGCTTTCAATTTTTCCACAAAAACTTTGATCTTCTATATCATCATCTTAGGGATTGGATCATAAAATCATCTTGTGTACCTTTAGAATATATTCGCCGTTTCTTAGTATTTCACTTTAGGCTGCAACCATTTAATAAGATCCTGCTGGCGTTATGTCCGATGAAGTAGCTAAAGCCTCAAAGATAACCTCATCATTTTTTTGCTTAACCTGGGACTCAAACCCCAGAAATCACCTGTTATAGACTAACATAATTATTACCGCTAAAACATTTCTGTTTGTTTTTAAAAAGACAACTCCCGCACTAGGGAAATAAATCCCTGTGTCGCGGGGGACTTTACAAACATTCATTTCACGGACACTCAGAACACTCAGACTCAGAACAACTATTTGTGGTACACACAAATAATTGTCCCGGGTGGGAATCGAACCCAGAACACCAGGTCTCAGAAGCAACTATCGTAACCACTGAGCCACCGGTGCAGACATTGAAGCAATGAAACGGTATATAGATAAATAGAATACCTGCATATAATACCTAACGACACCCATATCTTCCCATGGGTATCGCAAGAAGCAACATAGGGAAATCCAACAGATAAATGGGCAGCAGCATCTATCATCTCAAGGATACACACCATCTTACTGCGATCACCAGTCTGCCTGCCAAATGTAGTGATAATAGCATATCCCTCAACGACTCTGGCTGGCCAAGCTCTGTTAACTGGAGACACATGTCCAGCAGTAGGAATCACAGGGCTGATGAAATGAAAGAAGAAGAAATTTTCTTTTTCATCTTCTTCTCATCTGGCTGTTGACGTTAATAAAACTCAATAAATACTTATTTTATTCTTAACTTGATTTCTACGCGTGACTTCACCCGCGTAACTCCCGTTCCCGTGGGAACTTCATAATAAAATAAACATAAACATAAACATTTTTTTATTCTCTCGCCACAATATTACAGCTTATAAATACTGTGGGAGACTGGTGCCTAAGCTAGACGTAATGTCTGTATTTCAGGACACCAGGTCTCCCCCCTTTGGGTAAGGTTTACAATTTCTTAATTGTGCATGTGCGTATAATTTACAATTTTTATTATTGCTGATATAATAATATGTTAGTTTGGTTAGTAGGTGTTTGTATGAATGTGTAAATGTGAGTGGTGGTGTATATGCGAGTGTTGTGTGTGCTAGGAATTGGTGAATTTGATGTTATGGAATAATAATAATTGTAGAAGTGGTTAAGATGGGACCGCAAGTAGTTTTTCAGTTTCTACATAGTTTAACTCCTGGAGCCAACTGCTAAGTTTCATTTTGCATTTGATTTTCGTGAGGTCATAGATTGTAAATGTTCTATTTATTTTGTTGTAAAGAAAACAGCCAAGGTAACAAAAGAAGCGGCGGGAGGAAGTAGCCTATGTTCACCGGAGACAGTGTAGCTTCTCAACGGTGAAAGAATTATACAAATCCTTCAAGTAGTTTAGGATTCTATTCTATTCAAACAAACAAACCAACAAACAATTAAAATATTTCCTCTTTATAATATCAGTATAGATATGTATTGTTAAACCTTTTATGAACCCGTAGGAACATTCAAAATTAAATATAGCCTATAGCCTTCCTCGATAATGGGATATCTAACAATGAAAGAATATTTCAAATTGGACCAGCAGTGCCTGAGATTAGCCCGTTCAAGCAAACAAACTCTTCAGTCCGGAATAACATAATTATAATCTTTTTAAACATTGTAACATATCAACAAAACAATCAAATTCAATAACAAATTGGTACAAGGTCTAACCTGCATCCCGATTTCCCGAAGCAGCAGAGGTAAATAGTATTTTAATCGAGACCTCGTTTTAGAAAGGTTACTTTTTCCTCGATCCGGGATTTGAATCTAGGACTTCGCTAAACCCGTTCCAACATATTAACGCAAGACCAGCAGCCAATCAATAGCACCTAATGTCAATCTAAAGTAAAATGTTACCCAATATTGATAATGTCAATCTAAACGTATTTATGACTTCATTTGTACTAAATATGAGTCTGAAATGTCATTGGGAGGTTAAAATCGTGCTCCGGTGGAGGCTTGTGAAGGCGACTTGAGCCGTGTATGGAGCGCCGTGACTATTAAAACTGTTTTCACTGGCCATGTGCTAAGTATGTTGGCTGCGCGAAACCAGCATTGATTGATTCGGTTTCTAAAGCCATATAGTTTAGATTAAATAACATACAGGGTGTCCCAAAAGATTACGTAGCTGGGAAGGGGGGTGATAGGGATGGTCACAAGGGTCACCAGAAAAATATAAAAAAATCCCTCTGGGTGTTTAAAAAAATAAATGGCATTTTTTAAAAGACTAAAAATTTTACACCTTGTGCTAACTGTACCTACAAATATGGCTGTATTTAAAAAAAATGCTGTTATGTAATCTTCAATAACAACAAGGTCATCAACATCAACATCAAAAATAACAAGGTGTAAAATTTTAAGTTTTTAAAAAAATGCCATTTTTTTTTAAATACCCATAGCGGATTTTTTTTTTTCTAATGACCATTGTGTCCACCCCTATCACCCCCTTTCCCAGCTACTTAACCTTTTGGGACACCCTGTATATGTATATCCTTACTTCTTACTAATATTATAAACGCGAAAGTGAGTATGAGGATGAATGGATGGATGTTTGTTACTCTTTCACGCAAAAACTTCTGAATGGATTTGGCTAAAACTTGGCACGGGGATAGTTAATATGCTCGATTAACACAAAGCTACAGCTACAAAAAATCACGCTCCGATCCACTGGAGCAGAGTTACGCGGGTAAAACTGCGGGGCGCAGCTAGTCAAAGTATAGATTATGGGAAATAAACGATTATATTTACATTGGACTTATAGATAGACAGAATGATTACATTTCCTGTCGAAACCAAATAGTAGAAAATGTAGGTAAATAGTAAATTAATACCTCCGTTTTCAATATTAAAGCAAACAGAATTTCCAATATTTGGAAAGCTGAATAAAGTGAGTAAAGAGAAACTCGATAAACTAAGCACTAATTGAAAAACATACGCAGTATTTTTTTTGCTATTTATTTGAATCGCATCTCTTGTAACCAGAAATTTTCCAGCTTTCATTTTTATATTTTGAATTAAACTGTGCTTGATGTACAGGTACAAGTTAGTATTAACTTATTCCTAGTACTGTATTAAAAGTTTCACTGGAAATAAAAACGTTTAATAAGTGATATAAAACAACATTGCTTAAACGAATTTACTTTGCTTGACTTTTTTTTTAAACTAGCTTCTCGCTCGCTTTTACCCGCGTAACTCAGGTTCCGGTTAGATTTTTATTATTAAAAATAGCTTATAGAATTGTTAAAATAGGCCTAGTAGTTCTTGAGATTACCGCGTTGAAGTAAACAAACTCTTCAACTTTCTATACTCAATAGCTTCCAACGCGAGATTTCTCCCGCGTAATTCCCGTTCCCGTGGGAACTTCATAATTAAATATAGCATGTCATCCAAGAATAGTGTAGCTTTCCAACGGTGAAAGCATTTTTAAATCGGTCCAGTAGTTTCGGAGCCTATTCAACACAAACAATCAAATCTTTTCTTTTTATAATATTAGTATAGACTACTTTATTGCATTCCACAATGTGTTTAGAGGTCCTAAAATGTGGTGCCAATCATAAACCCTATCGGGCACAGCAACAGTTTGATATAATCTAAATTAATATCGTAGGGGAAGACCAAGGCGGACGTTCAACGATCAAATCGAGGACGTTCTTAAGAAAGGCCAGGTTAAAAGTACCCTAAACCGAAAGACATACATGAGGAGATTAATTAATGTAGAAAAGGCGAAAGTGGTATGTCAAGATCGTAGCAAATGGAAAGAAGTCGTCTCTGCCTATCTCTGTAAGAAAGAGTCCTGAGTGTAAGTTTGTACGTATATTAGTATAGATATATTCAAATTGGGTTCTTTTCTCCCCCCACGTCCTCCTGACCATTAGTTTGCAAAGAACCATCCAATGCCCTCGTAGACCCAAAGTCCGAGAGGCCCGCGAACTGTAAAGTAGAGCGACAGTCGCACAAAACTCCCCTAAAATACTAAAAGTCACCCTCAATCTCATCGCCAGCGACCGCCCTGAGCCGAGGTCCAGGCCCCACAGGGGATGTCCTCTTGCGCAGGTTGCTTTGTTTGTAGTTTTTAAACCTTTTATTAAGGCTAGAGCTCTGCTCTCCTTTATGTCCGGTGAAGTAGCAAAAGCCTCGCGGCTAACAACGTATGTCCATCCGAAAAAAAAAGAGTTCTTTTCTACAAATATACTTATATACTGTCAAAAATACATGACCCAATTTGTGGCTGATGTCATGAATCAATAACATGATCATGTGCGTACATTGTCACGTCACGCGATAACCAATATGTACTGACCAAACAATCATGAGTACGATGTCGACAGATTAACACGCTGACATGTGTGTATGGCGTGACAGAATGTTTGTTGCCAAGTGTCAGATTGTGAACCCGATTTTGAAATTCTTCGTCTATGTTGTAAAAAAACTGGCCAATTGCGATTTGAACTCGTGCACGTAGGTTTCTGTACCATAATATGTTATTTAGATACTTTAAAAAACCCATATGTTAAATATATATTTAAAGGGCCTAAACCTTTCTTTTTTTGCTGTCCGGGGTGTAATCAATTTACCAATACCCACCGCCGCTGCAGCGTATTCGCGCGCTCGCGGTATGGGATATGTGGGACTCGCCCTCTCCATAGCGTGGTATGCTAACTCATACCACGAGGAGAGGACCTTATACCACTAAAACTCCCCGGACACTCCATCGATCCGCCGTTGGCGGGGGCCGGGTACGCATAAGCAATCCGGCCCCTCGACGGCACCCGCGGCCAGTATGGCTCCGCGGGATCTCCTGGGCCACACTAACAGTGGCCCATTTGCCCAATTATAGGGACGCACGGAGTATAAAGGCGTCCCTGCTCCTCATGGGTCAGCCTCGAAGGGAGCGGGGCCCATCTGAAGTTTCCCTTTAAATATTTTTGGAAACATTTATTTATAAAGTCATTTATGTATGTTCACTACGTTATCAACAGTAAAAGTACATAACTTTTTATTTATTTTGTTCTTAAAAGATTAAAAGCATTTTTTCTTTCACACTACTAGCATTCTTGTTTACCTTTTTTGCTAAGATAAAATGCTTGTGTTACGAGTAGGTTCACGTCAGTAGTGCAATGGGTTGGGACTAGCGACCATATGTTCTCAAAACCGATATCGGATTGGATTTAAGATTATAATCTTAAATAATGTATTTCTGCTCAGGACCCTCTTCCCCACTGGAACACACTGGGCACGTGCCCAGGGCCCCGCGATGTTTTAGGCCCCCCTAGTCCCTACTCCAAACGATAACCGATAGCCACTCTAATGTTACCTACTCATCATATTTAATGTCACCGTAAAGAACTAAAATGAAGCTTAAATTTTTCATATCTGCGTTCTTTGTAAAAAAATATTCTAAGAACTATGGTCATATATCATGGCCCAGGGCCTCTAATAGGTGAAAGACCGCCTTGTTTCTACTGCGTTATGGGTTAACGCATAACATAAAGCGCATCAAACACTACATTTATGGCAACAAAAGATAGACTAAATAGAAAGTAGCCTATATTATATCTTATGAAAATAGCTATCTGCCCATAAAGATCCCGTGAATATTGGCCCAGTCGTTACTGAAATTACGGGATTTTAGCAACGAGAGCCAATCTAGGTATATGCAATACTAGCTGCGTCCCGCGGTTTTACCTGTATTACTCTGCTCCAGTGGGTTGGAGCATGATGTTTAGTAGCTTATATGTTAATCCAGCGTATAACCTATCCCGGTGCCACAATTTAGTAAATTCCGTAGTTTTGGCGTGAAAGAGTAACAAACATTCATCCATCCATCCATCCATACTGAAAAACTTGCGCGTTTATAATCTTAGTAAGATTAAAACAGCATTTACAAATTCACAAGCACCTAACCTCTGCACGAATGTTATTAAAGTTACATTTTAAAATTAAAATATATGGTTTTGTTCCAAACCAAAACCTGGCACCATCAAAGTGAACCGAAGCGGGTTCACAAGAAGCATAAGGATGAATGTACTAGAGGTATTATCATTCAGAAGCATTAGATCGTAAGTGTCAGTGTACGATAAAGGCACATACGACGAATGCTTCTGACGTATAATGGGACATTCGACCTTATGTTTCTGAACTCTAGAATTAAACATGGCTCGCCTACACTGCGCCTTAGGGACGAGGCGTGTGTTCTGTTCGAGGGAATAAGCTGCAAATTGGTGCTAGTTAGCTGAGTAGATTGGTGGTACAAGGGATAGGAATGAGCGGTGTATGGTTTACTTTTTCGGGCGACGAGACTTATTAAACAACTAGCTGTCCCGCGCGGTTTCATCCATGTAGATCCCGTTCTCGTGGAAACTTTAACTTTAAATATGACACTCATCAATGACGTGGCTTTCTATTGGTAAAAGAAATTTCAAAATCGGTTCAGACGATCCAGATATATACTCTTTATTAATATGTATATATCTTCTTCAATATATATACATATATTAAAAAGACAATAAGAGGATTTTTAGTAAGTTTTTGGGCCCCTCCCTGACTCGGGGGCCCCGGGGCACAGCTCCACTCAGCCCTTTGATAGCTACGTCAGTGATATCATGTATGAGTCATCATGAGTACGAAACTTCAACTGTCCAGCTGTCACGGTTCATGAGATACAGTCTTGTGACAGACAGTCTGTCGGAGACACGGACAACAATAGTTCCATTGTTACCGTTTGGATACAGAACCCTACAAAAATCATTACATATTTTACATCAGTAATCTTACCACTTATACCAAACACCAATAAACGGGTAGTTGGAGGTCATGATCTCGAAGAATAGAAAAAGTAAGTGGTTTAACTCTGGCGAATAGAATGTTATGCGGATGTACGTTATGTGTAATAATCTCCCTGTTGGAGGCATATTGCTTGGGGACCCCTGTTTCTGAACAGGGAGAGGGAAAATTCGTATAGTTGATCTACGTATAGTTTTCAATAGCACTTTCACTTAGTCTTCCTTTCATTTTTAGTCTGTAGACATCTGTGGAGGGAGAAGAGTGATTTGAATTCATCGTTTTTTTTTTCTTATTGTAAATTAGGATCATCTAGTTATCCTTACGCGAAAGTTTGTGAGTATAGATGGATGTTTACTTGATGTTACTCATTCACGCAAAAAATACTGAACAGATTTGGCAGCTTACGCACACATGCAATCTGAAAGTATGCCTTACCTTGTCAGATGATCTGCCGCATGGACATATGACAAGGTAAGATCATCTGTCACTTGATGTCATAACAAACTTCATTATTTGTTAACAAAATTGCCGAATTATGTCGTGAAAGGGTGAAAAACTCAAAACTCAACTTTATTGTTAAAATATTGGGCTACTGTAAAAATTCAAAGTACCCATAATTTTAAAAACCAAGTTTTGGATCTTCATTATACATCTTTTCACCAAGTTTCGTTACAATCGGTGCAGTAACGGCGGAGTTCGAGCCCGGACGGACGTACGTCTTTTGGACTGCACTCGTCGTGGACTTACGTTGGTACCCACGACGCTTTTGCTACTTCACCGAGCATAAAGGCTAACAGAGCTCGAGTCTTAATAAATGGTTAAAAAACAACAAACTAAGCAACTGCGCAAGAGGGCGCCCCCTGTAAGACTTGGACCTCGGCTCAGGGCAGTCGCTGGCGATGATATTGAGGGATTATGACTATTAGTATTTTATGGGAGTTTTGTGCAACTGTCGCTCTACTTTACAGTTCGCGGACCTCTCGGACTTCGGGTCTACGAAGGCATAGGATGCTTCTTTGCAAGCTAAAGGCCAGAAGGACGAGGGGGAACGGACGGACGGACATGACGAAACTATAAGGGATCCTTGTGGACTCCGGAACCCTAAAAACAGCTTCAGTGCATTGTTTGGCAGGGCTCTGTCTTTACTATATGGTCTGAGTTACTAAAAAAATACTATGTTGCCCTTAAATACATTACAATATTGTTAACGTGAGTTTGTTGGTACAAGGACATGAGATAAAATTCATTTTACTTTTTAGTAAAATCTTGTTAAAATGTTAGGTGTATTTTTGAAACAATTTTAATTGAACTGTCAGACGTCAGTATAATGGTAAGGTTGTATGTTTTAAATTTAAATTTGGGATATAATAATTTTCGTTCATGAAAAATACTTTTTTAAAGCCTAATATGTTTATTATACATGCACTATATACACTTAACAATGAGAAGTCAATCGTAAATTCCTCTTGAGTTACTCTATCGATTAAAATAAACCGCACGAAAATCCGTTCGTAGTTTTAAAGATAGAAGAGGACCCTACACCACTAAAACCTCCCGGACAATCCTTCTATCCACCGTTGGCGGGGGCCGGGTACGCATAAGCAATCCGGCCCCTGTCTGTCTGTACCTATATATGGATGGATGGATGTTTGTTACTCTTTCACGCCAAAACTAATGAACGGAATTGGCTGAAAGTAAATTGCAGTTTGCACCGGGATAGGTTATACACTGGATTAACATATAGGCAACAAAACATCACGCTCCAACCTACTGGAGCAGAGTAACGCGGGTTAAACCGCGGGGCGCAGCTAGTATTAAATGATAAAGTTTCTACGGGAATGGGAGGTGCGCGTGAGATAGGAAGTAAGTGATAAATACTATTAAAAAAAAACATGATTGAAAAACATATTGAAATGACATTTTAAAATTGTTGAATACTTAATATACTTTTACTTTAAGTAAAAGTATACCGCTTACTAAATTTAAAAACCGGCCAAGTGCAAGTCGGACTCTCGCACGAAGGGTTCCGTACTAGTTGCAATACAACAAGTAGCACAGTATAAAAGTTCTTGTAGTTCGTTGTAACTTTGATTGAATGAAAGGTAAATTGCGGTTTACGGTTTATGACGTATTAAAAAAACTACTTACTTGATCTCGTTCAAACCAATTTTCGGTGGAAGTTTGCATGGTAATGTACATCATATATTTTTTTTAGTTTTATCAATCTCTTATTTTAGAAGTTACAGGGGGGGGACACACATTTTACCACTTTGGAAGTGTCTCTCGCGCAAACTATTCAGTTTAGAAAAAAATTACATAAGAAACCTCAATATCATTTTTGAAGACCAATCCATAGATAAGTATGGGTTTGACGAAAAAAAAATTTTTGATTTTCAATTGTAAGTATGGGGAACCCCAATTTTTTTTGTTTTTTTTCGATTTTTGTGTGAAAATCTTAATGCGGTTCACAACATACATCTACTTGCCAAGTTTCAACATCATAGTTCTTATAGTTTCGGAAAAAAAGTGGCTGTGACATACGGACGGACAGACAGACAGACAGACATGACGAATCTATAAGGGTTCCGTTTTTTGCCATTTGTCTACGGAACCCTAAAAATTGAGATTAACAAATTTAGACAAACGCACCGGCAAGTCTCGAACATCTTGGGTTCCACCGTAGCCAAATTGTTTAAGCCATTATGGGCTATGTAGTCTAATTTGTTAAAGCATTAGGGGTTATAAATAGGATGCAGATTCGAGTCTTGCCGTTGGTCTAAATTTATTGATCTTAATTTTGAAATTTTATTTGATATGAGTCAACTAGAATATTTATCATCATCATCAGCCCGTATAACATCCACTGCAGAGCAAGGGCCTCCTCCCAAGGGAGGGTTTTGCCATAGGCTAGCCTTAAAAAGCCTTTGCTAAGCAGGCGGGTTGGTGACCGTAGTATTATGTTGTAACACAAGAAAACGCTGCTGCCGCTGTTCCCTGGTGATAACAATCGGAACCAACGGTTTAACGAGCTTTCAGAGGTACGGAAGGTAATCCCTCACCCAGACCTGGAAGAAAATCTTCGAATCTACACAAAGATTTTTTATCCGACGTGGGAAATGAACCCACGACCTCCGAGATTTAAAGCGAGCCTAATACCGCTACGCCAAGGACGTTGTCCAACCTGAACTAGACTAATATCACTAAGACACTAGACTAGTCTGTCTAAGTCCTGCTGTGGGAGCCCACACGCTGAAAATTGACGATGGAACAGAAAAGTCAGAAGCCAAAATATTAAATGTAAAACAAATCTTATACTATTATATAAAGCTGAAGAGTATATTTGTTTGCTTGAAAGCGCTAAGGTCAGGAACTACTGATCCGATTTGAAAAATTCTTCCAGTGTTAGATAGCCTATTTATCAAGGAAGACTATAGGCTATTTTATGAAGTTCCCACGGGAACAGGACATATGTGAGTAAAACCGCGCGCGGGAAGCTAGTCAGTTATAACACACAAAGTTTAAACTGAAACGTCTACGCTTTTGAAGGGGAATAAAAACTTTAATAGCGAATAAGAAAAGTGTTTTTCTAAATTTATTCATGCAAAGTTAAATTAAAATTAAAGTTGGACATTTTAAATGGAGTTTCACTGGTAAACGTTAACCCTTTTGTCGGGTTTGTACATTTTTATTACTTATTTAACTACTTGAGTACCCGTAGTTTATCCTGCATGGAATTTGATACTAAGAAGTCTTATTTAGGCATCCTGCTGCTAAGAAACTGAAATGCTAAGTTGCATGGTGGAATATAAATATATGCACACTTAGTCGCGGGTAAAACCTAGTCAAACGTAAAAATACAATTTGAAGAAAAGAAAAAGATGGAGAGTTTGTTTGTTTTTAAGCGCGTTAATCGCAGGAAATACTCGGCCGATATGAAAAAAAAATGTATCAGGTAGCCCATTAATCAAGGAAGGTTATTGCCTATATTTTACTATTAAGTTCCTATGGGAGAAGGAGTAACGCGGATAAAATTGCGCGCGGAAGCGAGTTTTTTCCTTTTTGGACGGACATATTTAGTTAGCCTCGAGGCTTTTGCTACTTCACCGGGCATAAAGGCGAGCAGAGCTCCAGCCTAGATAAATGGTTTAAACACTACAAACTAAGTAACCTGCGCAAGAAGGCGTCCCCTGTGGGACTTGGATCTCGACTCAGGGCGGTCGCTGACGGGGTGATTGAGGGATTACAGCTTTTAGTTGAGGGGAGTTTTGTGCAACTATCGCTCCACTTTACAGTTCGGGGGCCCCTCGGACTTCGGGTCTACGAGGGCATCGGAAGGTGCGGAAGCGAGTATTAATATATAAAGAGAGACTACAGAGTTTTTATGTTTGCTTAAATGCCCTAATCTTAGAAACTATCGATCTCACTCAGTGATAAATAGCCCATATATCGAGACAGGCTATAGGCTATATTTAATTGTGAAGTTTCTTTTTCCTTTTTTTATAAATAAAAATCATTTTTATTTACGTAAACCTATTACAGGCACTTGCAAATAGTCAAAACAATAATTTATTATTAATCTATGTATAATTTTAACATTTATAAATGAGCATATTAAGCAGGTATTTTGTTTATTGTTTTTAATAATTTTAGTTTTAACTTTATTATTTTACTATATTGTGTCCAATAGCTTGTTCTGTCTATATTAAATTATGTTAAATAAATTATATTAAGAACAATTGTCACTATTTGGGCGGACCATGAGTATATAACGACGGACGCGCTTTAATGCTACCACCGGATCCAATGCGCCCCAACTGAGAAGATCCGGCGAAACAAACTCAGTGGGTTATTCTACTGCCGGTTTTAACACGACCCACATAAGTCGGTCCGGCGAAACATACTCAAATGGGCAGAGCGTTTAAGATGACAATCATAGTTTTTGCAGTCTTCTAGTATTCTTGTTGCTAAGCTAAAATCCTTGTGTTACGAGTCACGTCGGTAGTGCAATGGGGATCGAACGGGCGACTACAAAATCACAAGTCCGACGCCTCTAGCCATTGGGCCACCACTTAGTTCTCTCAGGAAAGATAGAAACGCGGGACAAACTGCGTGCTGGAAGCTAGTTTTCTAATATAAACAGAAAATATACCGCAACCAGTTATGAAAATCTAGGCTAAACTTTAGGCACATCTATTCACATCTGGCGTGCCTAGTCCGTTATCGTCCATGCGGATTCCACTCAACAAACTGCAATTTATTGACGATACCTCGTTGAATCTAATGACAGTCGGATTCAAAGCTGAATTGCTTTGCGTACGTTTGTGAAATCGTCCTGCTTGTTCATGGTCCATTGACATGATTGAGCGAACTTCCTATAAATAAATTAACATTGGCATTTGACTCGTATCGACACAGTGTTTAGGTAAATGTTAGTCTTCACTGAGGTTGTAATTTCGACCGTATATTGTGGGAACTAAGGTTGAAAGTACATTAAATGCTGAGTCTAAACCTTATTGACTTAACATTTCTTTTCAGCGCATCATTGTAATTATTAATGTACTATGCCACTATATTTCAACGTTCAAATATCGAATCATTTATTTTGTTTTGATTCCTTGTGTTTCGGGCAGAACACTAAGTGCGATGCAGTAGCCATTTGCTTCGCTGACTATTGGATAGTCAATAACGAGACTGGCTTGTTGTCGTCGCCGATATGAATACGATAAATTTTGCTGCACTGTTATTACAGTACAATCTGCAGAAAGAAAATTGAATGAAATTTTAGATTGTCGGGTTGTGACCAAATTTTGGACCGACGACCTCATAAAGGTCGCAGGGAGTCAGTGAATGCAGGCCGCTAGAAATCGTTTCCGCTAGAAATCGATGGGGGACGCCTATGTTCAGCAGGCTGATGATGATGATGACCAAATGTTATTCCATTTAGAAAGAGAGTGATTGTGTGACATGTCTTTAGCTATATATTATTAACATCAAAAATTAATAATTAAACAGTATCTTCCGCTTTATAAGAGAAACCAAAGGTCTGTACGGTGTTGGGTTTCTTATAAAGAAGACATGAAAAAATAACATCACCTAATTTACTGGCATTTAATTTGATGATAATAATTTGCGTATATAGGTACAACACGCAACCACAACGTTTAATTACTTTGTCGAAAATAAACAAACAAGCACCGGTCCCTCGGAACATACAAAATACTCTCCGAATTTAAGCCAAATGTTCTTTAATTCATGTATTATTTTGAAAAATAATATGTACGTGGTTTGGGGCAATAATGTTCCAACATGATTGTTAAATATTATAACTAGCGACCCGCCTCGGCTCCGAACGGGTACAATGCTGATGTATTATACATATAAACCTTCCTCTTGAATCCCTCTATCTATTTAAAAAAAAACCGCATCAAAATCCGTTGCGTAGTTTTAAAGATTTAAGCATACATAGGGATATAGGGACAGAGAAAGCGACTTTGTTTTATATTATGTAGTGATTTACAGAAGCATTATATAAATAATTTACCTTAACATTATACGGTATATCATAGTTGTTACAAAAAAGGCAATAAAACCATTTTTACGTGCTTAAGGGCCAGTATAAGTCTTTAGAAAACCTCCGTAGCGTAGCGGTAATTGGCTCGCTTTATATCTCGGAGGTCGTGGGTTCGATTCCCACACCGGACAAGAAATCTTTGTGTAAATTCTAAGATTTCTTTCCGGGTCTGGTTGGTTGAGGGACTGCCCTCCGTGCGTCGGAAAGCACGTTAAGCCGTTGGTCCCGATTGTTATAACATAATCTATAACAAACGAACCAAGGAACGGGCAGCAGCGTTTCCCCTGTGTATTACAACACAACACTGCGGTTACCAATCCGCCTGCCAAGCGTGGCAAATGGCAAAGACCCTCCCTCGGGAGGAGGCCCATGTTCAGCAGTGAACGTTATACGGGCTGATGATGATGATAAGTCTATATTATGAAGTCATTACTTTAACTAAAGGAAAAAAAAACTTACACCAATAAATGGCCAAAATTTAATTAAGTATTTGTCATTATACTTCTTAGAGTAGAATCTATCAAGTAGTGAAAACCCTATTTTAAAAATGTACACACAAACTATTTTTTTCGTTACCTCGACTTGACTCACAGTATCAAAGAGCACACAAAAAGTATTTGCAGAACAAAGTTCATTCGAATTGATTCTGAGTAATGTATTTCAAGGAGTATTTTAAATTGATTCGTGATAAACGCTAATCTCTTAAAATAAAGAGGCAATGAAAAAACAACTTTCTATAAGATAAATAACAGCTCAAATTTCAAACGATAACTCAAAGGTAACTTTTTTATGGATTGACTCATTTCTGCATAACTACATCCAATAGACCAATTAATTAATGAATCTAAGTCTAATTATTTTTTGTTGATCGTCAACACTTTTATTGGGATCTTGATATATGTGAAGGGACTCCAGTTTTATTACTACCGCAAATTAATTTCCGCCGTCTGATAGATTAATATTTGGTCAAACATCCCGGTACACAACAACGAAATGGGGTGGTTTGCCACAAAATCTATTTAATGTAAAGTGTTCAGTATGCTATTTAATTTTGTCAGTAAATATGTTTACGTTGTGGCTAGCGTTTTAATTAAAATTTGCTTTCAAACCAAATTAGGTATTGGGCAATTAGTTTGGTAGTAAATTTGTGGCATGTTTGACTTTGATGACTATAATAATGGTCATAATTATAGTTATCAGCCTGGCCATGTTCACTGCTGAACACGGGTCTCCACGCTTGACAGGTAGATTGCTGACCGTGGTCTTGTAAATATAATAATAAAAGCTTTTTACTCCGAAATCCTTAGGACTGGAATCTATTTAAAATCTTATTTAAAATGTTTTTACTTATGCCTAAACTAGGTAGTAGGCTAGGCTTCATCTAAATAACTACTTCAAGTCTAAACAAATCACTAAAGCACATATATTTACAAAATAAAGGTAAATTATTAATATAATATCCGTTGGTAAACAACATTTTAATTTTAATATAATTTTAAAACTGCTGAATCATTAAATATACTTAATAAGTATAAGTATTTCTGTGAAATTGATGACATAATTTAATGCAGCCTATTTTTGTTTCCAAATTGGTCTTTAAACCCTTTTGACTATGTTTATTTGGCATCATAGTCACTAGATTTCATGTACCGCTCTTACGTGTAATTTAATTTGTTTAGGCTAATCATTTTAAGAACAAGTTTTCCCGCTGGTTTACATCATTTAAGTAAATGCCATCGAAATAACATCAAAATCACAATCAAAATCCGGTGGGATGGTTTACAATCAAAACGATTTAACGTGGTCGCCGTGATACCGTTATAATCAACTTCCTTGCTTTGGACTGATACTTAGATTTTTTCTAAAGCAGTGTTTATCAATCTGTAGGTGTCACACCTACAAATTGAGAAAAATATACATATATGTAACTAGCTTCCCACGCGCGGTTTCACTCGCGTAGCTCCCGTGCCCGTGGGAACTTCTTAATAAAATATAACCTTCCTCAATAAAAGGACTATCCAACACTGAAAGATTTTTTGGAAATCGGACCAGTTCTTTAAAAAGTATTATATTAGTATACATAGATTAAGCGGCCGTAGCCCAATGGGTCACCAGAATTTTTCAACCTGTAAAGGGGTCACAAAATCCAAAAGATTAAAAACAGTACTTTTAAGAATTAGTTTTATTGTTACTAGAAACAAAAGTAATAACAATGTTTCGATCGATATGGGTGTCGAAGTCGGGGCTTCGCAAGAAACGGTCAAATATACTACCGCTAGACCAACTAAAATATAATATATATATATATACCTATTGGATATTACCCACTGCTACTAATCTTTCCCCAACCTTTGGTTACGTACACATAAGATTAATTTTATTACCACCGGCGCAAACCTCCCATACTCGGGTAAAAAGTGCGAATAAATCATTGAGGCACATAAAATCGAATGGGTTTCCGTATCTACAGATGAATAAATCAGATGTTTGGTACGTTATCGAGGAGTTTTGTTATTCCGATACAGTCAAGGGTTAAATTCTTGTGGAGAATAAATAACTGCACAGAAATTGACTATTTTTCATTACATCATATCGTGACCAAGGTAAATAGGCATATATGAATGCCTATTTACCTTGGTCACGACATTACACTAATATTTTTTTTGTTGTGTTTGTTATTATCAGGGATCAGATTCTTATGAAAAAATAAGCAAATTGCGCCGGAGATTAGAAAATTTAAGAAAACTTAACCATCATATAAAATTTTCTAATGTTACAGCGCATAATCTTATAGCGTTTGACATAACTTTGACAGAATGCGTGCTGCTCTTAGTGCACATCACGGTTAGCTCAGAGCTATAGTTCACGCCTTATATTGTAACCTAATCTAACTAGCCTGTGGTGTCTCAATGTTCATGCCTAATATTAAAAAGTCAATTTATTATAGAGTTTTAATTAAAACAGGACAACAGGACAGCAAGTAAACAATAAATGCCGAAAAGATATGTCTCAGAAAAAATGGTTATGATATTGTTCCATACACGGTCCAAATATAGGTAATTAATATAATTTTTCTGTTTAATTAGGATCTTTATTGGATGAAATGAATATATTTACAGAACCTCATCCTTACTAATATTATAAACGTGAAAGGTAGTGAGTGAAAATGGATGTATGGATGTTTGTTACTCTTTCACGCGAAAACTACCGAATGGATTTGGCTGAAACATTGCACGGGGATAGTTAATACGTTCGATTAACATATAGGCTACAACAATTACGCTCAGACCCACTGGAGCAGAGTAACGCGCGTAAAACCGAGAGCTGCAGCTAGTGAATATAGTATATATGTTACGGCTAATAGCCGAAGTGTGGCTATACCTAGTTTTAGCCGGCTACAACTAGGTGCAGCCGACCACATGCGGTTAAACTTAGATCAACCTCAATAAGTCCCTGTTCAACTCCATTGGTTAAGGTTTAGGTTTTTATTTTTTAACCACTCCAACACCTTTTTGTGCTGTGCATAGGTATTGTTTAATTTAATTAAAACCTAGTTCTAGCCGAAGATAAGTAGGATACATGTAAGTTTAACCGCATGTGGTCGGCTGCACCTAGTTGTAGCCGGCTAAAACTTGGTGTAGCCGCACTTCGGCTTTTTTTTTTTTTTTTAATTCACCTCCCGCACTTGGTTAATAAATCCCTGTGTCGCGGGGGACTTTACAAACATTCATTTCACGGACACAAAGAACACCCAGACTCAGAATAACTATTTGTGGTTCACACAAATAATTGTCCCGGGTGGGAATCGAACCCTGAACACCAGGTATCAGAAGCAATTACCGTAACCACTGAGCCCCGGTGCAGTCAATTAGCCGTAACATATATAATTAGATTCTAGTACATATTTATCTACTTTTTACCAATACAATTTTTTTACTAAAGTTGTATATAGTACCACCTGTGATATAAGTGTCTCAATACGTAGAACTAGCTGCGCTCCGCGGTTTTATCCCCGTTACTCTGCTCTAGCGGGTCGGAGCGTGATAGTTTGTAGCTTATATGTTAATCCAACATCCTTATACCTATGTTAAGACAACCTCCGTAGCGTAGCGGTAATTGGCTCGCTTTAAATCTCGGAGGTCGTGGGTTCGATCCCCACTCCGGACAAGAAATCTTTGTGTAAATTCTAAGATTTCTTTCCGGGTCTGGTTGGTTGCGGGACTACCCTCCGTGCCTCGGAAAGCACGTTAAGCCGTTGATCCCGATTGTTATAACCTCATTTATAATAATCGTATATCAAGGAACGGGCAGCAGCGTTTCCTTGTGTGTTACAACATAATACTGCGGTCACCAAACCGCCTGCCAAGCGTGGTGACTATGGCAATACCCTCCCTCGGGAGGAGGCCCATGTTCAGCAGTGGACGTTATACGGGCTGATGATGATGTTAATCCAGCTAATAAACTATTTGTTTGCTTAACTCGTTTTTGCGTGGAAGAGTAACAAACTATCATTACAGTGTTACCTATATTAATCGTATGTCAGCGACCCACTTGCCAAACCTAGTAACTATGGCAAAGCCCATTCGGATAGCTCATTAGTGGATCGATCTATGGACAATGGTACCCTATTTAGCAAACTTACCTATATTTTTTAAATTCAGGATATTTACATACATATATTTTATATCTTTTAGCTAATCGTCATCTTTAATCATATAGAGAAAAAGGAAAAATAATAATATTACAAAAAAAGGACATTTCTATTTTTGTTTTAACTCAGAAATACACGATAAGTATCTATATTAGTCTAATAAGAATACTAGCCGATAAACGTCCTAATTCTTGTGATTTCGCTTTGACATATCGCTGCTTTAATATTATAGTGACACAAATGCAAATGTGTAACTAATGATACTGAGTTTTAGACTCATGATACTACAGATCAATTTGTGTTGAATCATAACCTTATTTTGTGTCACTATTACATTAAAGCAGCGATATTATTTGCATACATTACCTTTAGCGCCAGACATATGGGATAAATGACCCGCGACACGCCGTGTGATTTTTCATACCTGGCAACATCGCGCAACTTATGCCATAGTCACAACGTCCCACCACCCCACCTGACGTCAACAGCAACACATGTCACAAACCATTTGTCCTCTAGTCTAACTCTGGATGAAAACCTCTCGTCTTATTTTATGTTAAATAATTTCCAGCCAACAAAACATGTGACAGCATGACGTGTGAGCAAAACATAACGACATGTTAATTCAACAAAACGTGTTGGACAAAATACCAACTATCGTTGCAACAGATTGTTTTGCTTGACATTAGGATCTCATGATCGGAGCACCGGATCTCATGAATAAGTTACGTCCTTTCCATAGTATGATTAGCATATCATCGCTATGGAAAAGAGATTCCTACTTGCATTCCCCAATCCACGACACTTCATTGATGTTGGTGCTCCATGCTGTAAGACCAAGGCATTCCTTTTTACAAGTTTTAACTGCAGTGAAATTCTGTGTAAGACAGCAAATGGTTAAATATCGCCAAATGTCAAAAATAATGGCATTACTTATCCATTTTTACCATACTAACATGGTAGTTTTATGTGATAACTAGCTGGGGCCCCGACTTCATCCGCGTCAGTTGCGATTTCTACATAGAGACTTTGCAACTCCATTTCAATCTCATGGTTGATTTTTTGAAAAACTACGTCGCATAACCTACATTTGTGGAAAATTTCAAGATATTAGACTCAGCGGCTTCAGTTGTCAGTTGTGTACTGATCGATAATTCAGTGAGTTTTTGATATTACATAATAAAATATATAGAAAGATAAAGATGAAAAGATGATATATCTCTATAGTCCTTAAATAGACTGCGGACTCAAGTCGGACGAAGCCGGGAAAACATGAACAGGTATATCTATCTCCTCCTAGACAATGGCGCACCTCCTATTCTGCCCTGCGTGCCTCAACACCAGTACACGCGAGGACCTGTGCAGCGCCACTGGTAATGCTGTGTCAGTGGCCGAGTACTGATCTTCTCAAATTTTAACGCCAGATCGACACGAAAAGAAGAAGAAATAGATCTCTAAAGACTCTTTAAAAAAATAAGTAAATGTACAGCTACACTATAAACAACTGTATATATCGTGCGCCAACGCTAACTTCACATAAGCACACAACATCAATAGGTGTTATGTGCTATTTCAATAGTTGGCGATAGTGTCCAAGGCTTCATAACAATAACTTAAAAGTTACAATGCAGCGGATGCGATGTAACGGTTTTCACCGTCAATGAAGCCGCGGTGTAGCTTTCGACGAATGACTGACCACCGCATTGCGGCTTCATTTGGTTGACACTGATATAGCTTTATGCTTATGATTCTGTACTGTGTCTGCAACAAAAGAGTAGCATCACCTACCTGTAAAAAAATTATCTTCAATACCGCGGTAGCGTAGCGGTATTTGGAAGCAATATAAGATTGCATGCCGTGTGGTTTCCGGCTTAGAGTAGACCACCCCATGTCTTCCTATGGGTGCCGTAAAAGGTGACTAAGGGACATATGGCTGATGGATGGGCAGCAGCATCTATTAGCTCAAGGTTTATATCTTACTGCGATCACCAATCCGTCTGCCAAGCGTGGTAATTATGGCAATATCCCTCTACGATCCTGGCTTGCCATGGTCTGTTAAGAGGAGGCCCATATTCAGCAGCGGACATAAACGGGCTATTGATGATGATGATGATAAGATTGCATCGAGAGGGATTCTCGAATAGTACAAGAGGCTATTTTACCTTGTCCTTTGAATGCAATTTAAATTTTAAATCTTCAACTTTTTCGACTTCCTTAATTTTTTTATGATGTTGGATACTTTCTCCTTTTAATCACAATGTCTAACGACTGTGTGTCCACAGCTGAAGATGGGCCCTCTTTAACAAACTTTTGCAAGCTAGGGTCGTCGAGGGATATTATCAGGAATCCACACGGCGCCGCGGCGTATTATAACAACACTATATTATTGGTTTTAATTTACGTAAATTCACCAACTGCACCGATGGCTCAGTGGTTATGATAGTGTTCTAAGACCTGGTGTTCCGGGTTCGATTCCCACCCGTGACAATTATTTGGGTGAACTACGAATAGTTGTTCTGAGTTAAGGTGTACTTTTTGTCCGTGAATTGTGTGTTTGTAAAGTCCCCCACGACACAAGGATTAAATTCACGAGTGCGGGAGTTGTCTTTAAAAAAAAGAGGTATTCCTCGAAGTGCTACCATTTTGAGGCGCTTCTAATGAGGCGCTCTTTTTTTATTCCTCGGAGCGCTCCTTTTAGTAGCGCCTCCCGATAGTAATAAAACATATTATTAAAATTTTATACCTTGAAGCCACCATCATCATCTAAGTTGCTTAACTTTTGATTAAGCAACTTCGATGACGATGATGCACAAATGAGTTTTTAAAAATCATCGATATAATTTATTACGTTAAAAATGCTCATCGATATTTTTAAACGTTGCTTCAAGGTTTTCTTCAATTTTAATATTTTTAATTACTGTCGGGAGGCGTTACTAAAAGGAGCGCTCCGAGGAATAAAACAGGAGCGCCTTATTAGGAGCGCCTCAAAATGGTAGCGCTTCGAGGAATACCTCAAAATATTTTCATTCCTTCAGTTCATAAATTCAATCCTTTTAACATATTTGGACTAATGCCCGACTAAGCTGTCACCTATTATTTAAAGTTATATGATACTGATAAATTATTATAATTAATGCACGGCTTTCAAACATTTTGCCACAGCCATTATCAAACTAATACATCGTTAAGTAAACAAATAATTATTTCCAGGTCACTGTTAGGGGATCTAGGTAAACAGTTTATGCAAAAATCTATCGCATGTAGGCATTGGAAAAACCCATACATTAAGTCTGGAATATTAATGAGTTCTTTCAATATAAAAGCTAGGTTTCGCGACAGAAATACCATACTCCTAACCACTTTGCTCAGTGAAAGTACACAAAGCTTGAAAGCTGAAAGAAAATGAAAACTTTAGTCATTTTTGGTCTTTTAATAGCGTCGTTCGCAGCATTTACCACGGTTCAGGCAAATTTCTACTGTGGAAGGGACCTGGCTCGAGTGCTGTCATTGCTCTGTTGGGGTCCCAGTGAGAATAAGCGAGATGTTGGATGGTGGGGCCAGCCAGAACGCTCCAGAGCTCTGGGAGGTTTTCGAGGAAAACGGGGTCCTGTCGACGAATGCTGTATGAAATCATGTTCCATTGACGAGTTAATGACGTATTGTTGAATTTAATGCTGAATTGTTGTATATAATATGTGATTGTAATGAATAAATCAATGCTACTGAATAATTTGATTCTTTTACTGCTGAAACTAAACATGGTATATTATTTTTTGGGACATATAATATTGTGCCAGAGGGAACATAAAATAAAACATAATTCAGATATGTAACAAGTTGAGTTATAAGTAGTTATAATACATCCATGCCGTGAGGTTTCCGGCTTAGAATAGACCACCCCATGTCCTCCCATGGGTGTCGTAAAAGGCGATTAAGGGACAAATGGCTGATGGATGGGCAGCAGCATCTATTAGCTCAAGGTTTACATCTTACTGCGATCACCAATCCGTCTGCCAAGCGTGGTAATTATGGCAATATCCGTCTACGATCCTGGCTTGCCAAGGTCTGTTAAGAGGAGGCCCATGTTCAGCAGTGGACGTGAACGGGCTGTTGATGATGAATACATCGAAGTCTGCTTTATTTATATACTATGATAGGCATATAATGTAAAGCTAGTTTTTCAATTTTATTCGACTAGCCGCACCCCGCGGTTTTACCCGCGGCACTCTGCTCCAGTGGGTCGAGGCGTGATATTTTGTAGCCTATATGTTAATCCAGATTTTAACCTATCCATGTGCAAACTTTCAGCTAAATCCATTCAGTAGTTTTTGCGTGAAAGAGTAACAAACATGCATCCATCCATCCATACTTACAAACTTTCGCGTTTTATAATATAAGTTACATTTTAAATATTATAACTAAACTAATATTTGCATTGAAAGTTATTTTTTTCGGATTGACATACGTAGGTAGCAACGAGGCTTATGCTACTTCACTGGGCATAAAGGCGAACAGAGCTCCAGCCTTAATAAATGGTTTAAAAACAAACTAAGCAACCTGCGCAAGATGGCGCCCCTGTGGGGCTTGGACCTCGGCTCAGGGCGGTAGCTGGCGATGAGATTGGGGGATTATGACTTTTAGTATTTTAGTGGAGTTCTGTGCAACTGTCACTCTACTTTACAGTTCGGCCTCACGGACTTCGGGTCTACGAGGGCATCGGACGGTTCTTTGCAAACTAAGGGTCAGAAGGACGAGAATAATAGTTAGAAGAATCCGAGAAAATTGCAAGCAAAATAAGCTTCACTGCAAGGCATAAGTCTGTCCAAATGGATCAACCACTACAATATCAAGACTTAATACTAACTATCAGCTATAAGGTATACATATATTATTGTTCTAGATGATGTTATCACAATTCCAAACCTAATTTTTAGAAACGCATTGATTATGTAAAACTTTCATAGCGATGATATGCAGCTAGGATGAGATGTGAATAAAATAACTGTATTCGTCTATATATTCGTGTATTGTGTTCCTTGTATTCCGAGGAGTAAGGTACTCTAAGTATCACTGTTAAATTATATAAATAAAAGATGGCAGTCTTTATACCTTTATATTACAGAAGGCGCACAACACAGAAACACTTTTTATAATAAAATAAGCTCTCGGCCGAGCTCTTACACATTTAACACAACCAACAAAATCTAAACCAAATCAAGTTTTAAGTTGCACAACCAACAAAATATCTCTTCTCAAATATAAATATCATATCAGTTTTACAAAATTCTTTATGATATCACATCCAACTCAGAAAAAAAATATTCTTGAAATTCTGGTTTGTTTATTTTTCAAATATAAAAATGCTTTGAAAAATCTGTAGTAAAAATGGTTTTTAAGTAAGAAAGAGTCGCAGCCGTCGTCTTAATTTCGCTGCTGGACATATAAAAAATGTAGAATGAACTTTCAAAAAAATATATATTTAAGAATGCCTTCGTTAATAACGCATTTTTTAAAAGTAACTTTGGAGATATTAGTCGAGTAGGTAATGACAATCATTATTACAGATAAGTAGGTACTAGTGCCTATCGGTACAATACTTATAGCGTTTACGAGTCGTTTCATCATCATCAGCCCGTATAACGTCCACTGCTGAACATGGGCCTCCTCCCGGGAAGGGTATTTGCCTTAGTCACCACGCATGGCAGGTGGGTTGGTGACCACACAAGGAAACGCTGCCCGTTCCTTGATATACGATGAATTATAGATGATGTTATAATAACCGGCTTAACGTGCTTTCCGAGGCACAGAGGGCAGTAGGTAGGCAGAGTGAACCAACCAGACCCGGAAAGAAATCCTAGAAATTACACCCAACTCCGAGATTTAAAGCGAGCCACATATCGCTTCGCTACGGAGGTCGACGAGTCGTTTAAAGACTAAGATAAGGAGGTTATTGGGATTTACCTTGTAGTTATATGTTATATGTTAGTAGATGGTAAAATAAATCTTAATCCAGATTTAGACTTTATCAAGACAACTTTAGCCCCTTTATCTATTCTTTACTAGCGGCCCGCCCCGGCTTCGCACGGGTGGACTTTTATACCCTACCCCTGCCCTACCCTACCCTACCCTAACCCTACCCTACTCCTACCCTACCTCTACCCTACCCCTACCCCTACCCTACCCTACCCCTACCCTACCCCTACCCTACCCCTACCATACCCCTACCCTACCCCTACCCTAACCTACCCCTACCCTACCCCTACCCTAACCCCTACCCTACCCTACCCTACCCTACCCCTACCCTACCCTACCCTACCCTACCCCTACCCAAAAGTATCCTATGTCCTTCTCCCAGTTCTTAGCTACCTCCCTACCAATTTTCAGCCAAATCGATTCAGCCGTTCTTGAGTTATAAATAGTGTAACTAACACGACTTTCTTTTGGTTTTAAAATGTATTCTGCTATTCGAGACGGAAACAAATCCAACAAATCAAAAACCATGGCAATCGGTCCAGCCGTTCTCGAGTTATAAGTGTTGTAACAAACACGACTTTCTTTTATATATATAGATTATTTGAAAGTGCCATTCGCTGCGTATGGGAAACCATAAATAAAAATAAAAAAAACTATAAAACCGTAAAAGCCCGGAGTTTCTTTCTTCCTTTCTTCTCCGGGTCGTCTACCTAGGTAGCTAGTGAAAGCTTGCAGGTTAGCTAGGGTAGGATTATCGCCGGCGAGAACCGCGTTGCGCCCCTACCCCTGCCCTGTGATCCAGCGCCTGTAGGCCGTGCCAGCGATCACTTCCTCTTGTGTTCATAAATTTGACTTATATATGAGTGGTACCACTGGGCCGTGGTCTTAACCCCCTTAAAGAGTGCCCCCAGGTATGTGTGACTTAATTGTATGTTTTTACCGAACTACTACATTGATCCACTAAAACCTAAAATAATTAATGTGAACTTAAACTTATTATGAGTAGAGTAATTAATGACAAGCTGCTGACGGACGAACTAGTTTGTCTGTAATATCCTACAATTAGCTACCTGTTAGTTAAGTATCTAGTTTAATTTATAAAATAAGAATAATTGTGTAACATTGTGATTTTGACAAGTACAAGTGTATGTAAATACTAAAGTGCTGAATAATTTCATTATAGCATTAAACTAGCTGTATTCTGTTTCAAATGTTACACAATTTTTTTTTGCCAATGACCTAATTTATTAATTTGTGTACCAAATTCAACTGTTGCAACCCATCTCTTCATTAAATTATATTGGCTGGCAATAATTCAGGCTAGTGGTTGGAATGAAACTTTTAGTTATCTGACCAAGCATTTAATTGACTGTCTAATTAGAATAAATGGCTGCTTAATTTAAACTTATTTGTGACTGACCATAAGTTAATTATAGGAGACTAATGCTAATCCTACTAATATGTATTATAAACGCGAACGTTTGTAAGTATGGATGGATGGATGTTTGTTATTCTTTCACGTAAAAACTACTGAATGGATTTGGCTGAAATTTTGCACTGAGATAGGTTATACGCTGTTTAACATATATGCTACAAAACATCACGCTCCGACCCACTGGAGCAGAGTAACGCGGATAAAACGCGGGTAGGTGGATTCGTGATCGCAGTAAGATAGGAGTATCTTTGAGCTGAAAGATGCTGCTGCTCATCTATAAGATGTATGAACCTTAATCGACTGTTGCGATACCCATAGGAAGATATGAGGGATAGGTCTATTCTAAGCTATAAACCGTTCGTTCATTTATATCTCCCGCTTTGCGCTGGAGGGAAGTGGAACTTACTTTCCAACTCCTCCTTTAAACTTTAAAAATTAAATAGGATGCGGGATCCAAGACATTATGGTGTCTAAGGACCAGCATGAGCTTGGTGCTTAGAGCCTTCTCCGTATGAGGCGCTGGTTTCTAGCTTCAAATTAGTCCTATTTAAATCCAGAACCCACACGGCAAGTTGACCGAGCAAGAGATAAATTAATGCTTTCATCATCATCGTCAACAGCCCATTTACGTCCACTGCTGAACATGGGCCTCCTCTTAACAGACCTTGGCAAGCCAGGATCGTAGAGGGATATTGCCATAATCACCACGCTTGGCAGACGGATTGGTGATTGCAGTAAGATGTAAACCTTGAGCTAATAGATGCTGCTGCCCATCCATCAGCCATATGTCCCTTAGTCGCCTTTTACGACACCCATGGGAAGACATGGGGTGGTCTATTCTAAGCCGGAGACCACACGGCATAAATAATAATAAATTAATGCTTTAGCAAGAGATAAATATATGATATTAATATAGGCAAGACTTTTATAATAAACACCTCATTAATATGCTCATATTTATAATTCAAGTCGGTGGTTCAATTCTCAATCAGGTGCGAAAAATCACCTATCAAGAATGTCAGAGTAAATTATATACACTCTATTTAACTTATATATTCAGACCTTGACTCTTAAGTACACCTCAATTATTCCATAACTAGTTTTTACCCGAGGCTTTGCTCGCATTGAGATTTTTTTTGTAAAAAGTACCTTATTTTACTTTTAATACCATCAAAAACTAACCAATTACGTGTACAAAGTTTCATGATGATCGGTTTAGTAGTTTTCACGTGAAAGCGTAACAAGCATACTTACATTCACATTAATAATATTAGTAGGAATATTCATGAGCTTTCAATATAAAAGCGATACATTTTATCGGCTTCCATAAACCAGCTCTAACCCTTGCAGGATTGAGAAGTATAGAGTATAAATTAATCAAGCATCATGAAGATTATAGTCCTGGCATTTCTTCTCGTTTCTTCTGCAATTTTGGTGTCATCAAAATCGGAAAGTCAGTTCTACTGTGGCCCACGATTGACTAAGGTCATGTCGAGATTATGCTGGGATTCACTGCTAGTCAAACGAAGCGCGGAGACATGGCTACCTTCCAATGATTATGGAGAATTGGAAGACTTACGGGGAAAAAGAGGACTAGTCGACGAATGCTGTTTCAACCCTTGCACTGTTAAACAACTGTTAGAATACTGTTGATTACATGGTGGCAATAGAAAAAGTTATTGGAGTAAACGAAAAATATTGTAGAACTATTAAATGAACCAATCAATTGCGCTGATTTTCTTTATTTAATACTCCATAGCGTAGTGGTATCTGGCTCGCTTTAAATCTTGGCGGTCGTGGGTTCGATCCCCACGCCGGTCAGGAAATCTATGTAAAAATTCTAAGATTATTTCCGGTTGGTTGAGGGACTATTCTCCGTGCCTCAGAAAGCATGTTAAGCTATTGGTGGTGTCTATGGCAAATACCCTCCTCAAGCCCATGTTCAGGGCTGATGATAACCCTAAGGTGGACTGGCAGATAATGCCTACTACGGCATTAAGTCCACCTTGGTACAATAGTTTGTGCTTAAGATTTAAATAAATAAATGATGAAACTTTGCCGTAATTTTGACTCGTGGCAGCAATTACATAGCAACTTTTATTTAGGACTTTATGTGTTTTGTAATAAAGTTCATAATAATGAATTCTATACATGCCTAGCTGAGGGTGTTGAGACTGTTCATATATCCCTAATCGATTGAGGGCAAGGATATCTTCAATAAATGATTTATTATATTAATCTTCAATATAAACGTATATTTTAAACGAAAAGAAAAATACAATAAATTTCGATGCACGTCTGTCTAACGATGTTATATGGAGTGAAGTTGTTTCGACTGCCACTCGTAGCACGGCGTCTTGTACGATGTTCACACGATACTATGTAAGTAGGTACGCCTCTCGCCGCTTGATGGCGTTATAGGTATGAACAGAGGGTTAAAACGGTATAACTAGTTTTCTTGGAAGTAAAATACTGTAGAATATTACACTTGAATAGGCGCTTTCGGCGCTGACTGGGACCCATTGCGCACGCAGGACAATAAGACAAACAGGAGCGCGTATTGCGAACGAAGCAACGTTCTTTTTTTTTTTGGTTAGCGCGCTCACCGGGACCATTTCCTTGTTGGCCGGGACACCGGGACATGACGCTCGAAACCGGGACATGTCCCAGCGTACCGGGACGTATGGTAATCCTACACTAGAAAGAACTAAAGTAAAGAAGACGTACAATTTCTCTGTTATTATAAATGAGTTCTCAGACTTTTCTAATATGTAAGCAGCTTAACTTTCCAGCCCGACAAGGTACCCCATCAAAGTTTCTTGTTAATGTTACGCGTTGAAATATTACAAAACTAGCTGTGCCTCGCGGTTTAACCGCGTTACTCTGCTCCAGTGGGCCGGAGCGTGATATTTTGTAGCATATATGTTAATCCAGCGTATAATCTATCCAGGTGCAAAATTTCAGCCGATTCCGTTTAGTAGTTTTGGCGTGAAAGAGTAACAAAAATCCATCCATCAAAGTCAAAGTCAAAGTCAAAGTCAAAGTCAAATATCATTTATTCCGTAAAAATGGTTACATTTATTTGGAATCGTCATATTTTTTTCCCCTACCGTGCAGTGCGTGACGTGGAGACTACTGAGAAACACTGCCGAAAAACTCAGTAGAACCCTCTTTTTTTATAATAATATTTTATTAAATTTATACATAATTTTCTATTTTACATTGTAATTGGAGCGACTCAATCCCAAGCATTTTTGTCACTAATATAATCAGATATTTTATAATAAGCCCTGCTACACAATTTGGCTTTTATAGTTGTTTTAAATTTATTTATTGACAATACTCTTATATTATGAGGAAGTTTGTTGTAGAACCGTATACACAGCCCCATAAAAGAGTTACTTATTTTGCGGAGACGACTAGCATGTAGCACAAGATTATTCTTATATCTAGTATTAATGTTGTGTGTATCACTTTTTTTACTAAATAAATCAATATTTTTATGTACATATAATAAATTTTCGAAAATATATTGCGATGCAACAGTTAGAATATTTATTTCTTTAAATTTTTCTTTCAAGCTCTCACGGGGACCAAGCTTATAAATAGCCCTCACGGCTCTCTTTTGCAAAATAAAAATGCTGTTAATATCCGCGGAGCTACCCCAAAGAAGAATCCCGTACGACATTATGCTGTGAAACTAACTGAAATAAACTATTCTAGCCGTATCAACATCAGTGAGTCGTCTAATTGTTTTTACAGCATATGCTGCAGAACTTAATTTTCCTGACAATTTCTCAATGTGTGGTCCCCATTGCAGTTTGGAGTCAATGGTGATACCTAAGAACACAGTGGTTTCCACAGGGTCCAAGCCATTTCCATTAATATTTACATTGGTGGAAACCTGTCTAACATTAGGTGTAGAAAACTTGATCACTTTAGTCTTTTTATAGTTTAAACACAGGTTATTGACACTAAACCAATGAACTACTTTTGAGAGTGCATCATTAACTTCGTCATAATCACGCAATTGTCTATTAATTTTGAACGTCAAGGAAGTGTCATCCGCGAACAATACAATCTCATGTTTATCCCTTACGTAGTAAGGTAAGTCATTAACGTATATTAAAAACAGAAATGGACCCAGGATTGATCCCTGTGGAACTCCCATAACAACTGGTGATCCCGAAGACAATTTACCATTAATATCGACCTTCTGAATTCTATAATTATTGCCCAGATAAGAGGTCAGAAGTTCGAGAGCCTTATTCCTAACGCCATAGTGATGTAGTTTCCTGACAAGAGTCTCATGGTTCACGCAATCGAATGATTTGGACAAATCGCAGAAAATTCCTAAGGCATCCTGCGATTCCTCCCAAGCCGCGAATATACTTTTCAATAAATCTATTCCCGCATCTATAGTTGAGCATCCCTTCGTAAATCCAAATTGCTTCTTGTGAAGCAAATTATGTCTATTAAAATGACTGAGCAACTGGCTAAGCATAATTTTTTCGAATATCTTGCTAATAGTGGGAAGTACAGAAACAGGGCGAAAATTGGAAGGATTTGAACTATCACCTGATTTAAATAATGGAATAATTTTACTGTGTTTCATCAAGTCAGGAAACTCACCAGTTGCAACACAACAATTAAATAAGCTAGCTAGGTGTGGAGCTATCAACGCAATTATTAATGCGATTGTCTTTACAGATATACCCCATAAATCCTTAGTATTTTTCATGTTTATTGATTTAAAGGCATTTAAAATATCTTTATCCATCCATCCATCTTTACTTACAAACTTTTGCGTTTATAATATTAGTAGGATTGACAATGTCTGGGGCGTAGCTTAAGACTCGCTTTAGGTTTCGGAGGATTCGATGGACCATAAATATTCGTGCAAAATCTAAAATTTATTTCCGGGTCTAGTTGATTGGCCCTTTGTCAATCAGAAAGCAAATTAAGCCGTTGGTACCGATTATTATAACATACATATAACATGGTATACCATTAAATGGGTAGTAGCGTGTTGCCTTTGTATTACAATATACGAGCTACGCCTCGCGGCTTTACCCGCGTCACTCTGCTCCAGTGGGTTAGAGCGTGGTATTTTGTAATCTATATGTTAATCCAGCTTATAAACTATCCGCGTGCAAACTTTCAGCTAAATCCATTTAGTAGTTTTTGCGTAGTAGCCCTGGTCCCTATTGCGACACGCGACACCGATTCAATACAATAAAATAATTCCCGTTATACCTGTTGCTCTTAGGGACTTCTTATTGGATGTTGTACCACCCGGTGGGCAGTAATAAATAATAATAATATATAATAATCACAATATTGTGATTATTATTATTCTTAACATAAAAAGACCCGGAAAAATGCAGTGAATAACCGTGATTTGAACCGCCTACCACACGGCGGGGCCAACACTTAAGGAGTGACATTTACCACTCGACCATGTTACCACATTACAAATTTATAGATAAATAAACCACTGACGCAGCAACGCCGATGTCATCTACTCTGCTACGCAGCATCGCACTTTACTAGAGTTTTGCTACGAGTTATTCCAACCGCGGCTACGCTTGCTACGCGCGGCGCTACGAGGCACCGACTACGGATTAACTTAATTACTGTGTTTTTATTTGTTTACCATAAACTATGTTTCAAAATTGAGATTCGAACCTGCATCTTAGGTTTAGCCCCTTAAACCAATTAGGCTACGGTGGAACCACAACCGGTCATCGAAATTTATCAATCCCTTTATAACTCGTCTTTACATTAGTACCATCTGTCAGTAATGATCCGCATTTTTTTTTTAAAGCCTACTCCCGCACTAGCGAAATATATCCCTGTGTCGCGGGGGACTTTACAAACATACATTTCACGGACACAAAGTACACCCAGACTCAGAACAACAATTTGTGGTTCACACAAATAATTGTCCCGGGTGGGAATCGAACCCGGAACATCAGGTCTCAGAAGCAACTACCGTAACCACTGAGCCACCGGTGCAGTCAAATTACTTTGAGTAATATCTCCAAAGTTGCATTTGGTATTAAATATTTAACAATGACAACGCCCGTATATCACATTTTTTTTTATAAATTACGGAAATGTTTACTATATACTATGTTTCAAAATTGAGATTAATAAAATTCGACCACCGGTAGGACTCGAACCTGCATCTTAGGTTTAGCCACTAATGCCTTAACCAATTAGGCTACGGTGGAACCACACCGGTCGTCGAAATTTATCAATCCCTTTATAACACGTCTCTAAGGAGGACGTTCTAACACTATTAAAATATAATGTTTAATCAACAAAAGCCTTAAAAATATACCACTTTATATAAGCAACCGATAATACAATTTATAATAGAATATTAAAAAAAAACCGTTTCATTTAATTCCATTTATTTATATATTTTGTATTAACAATATATTAATTTTATAATCTCTTTAACGACCATAAAAATTTGAGCATTACATTTATCATAGTTTACATAATAATATATTTTTAATAATCAGCAATAGGTCATCAGTTCGTCGATAGTGCAGGACTTGTCACAGCATTCGTCGACAAGGCCCCGTTTGCCGCGCAGACTCCCCAGGGCGCGGACGTCGTTCGACGGTAGCAACCACGCGCCACCTCGCTTGCCTTCTCGTGGGGTCCAGCAGAGAACTGACATCACCTCAGATAGCCTACGGCCACAGAAAGGGTAATTATCAGCTTGTGCTGACGAGAACACCGCCACAATGATGACGAGAATAGCGAAGATAATGCAAGTTTTCATGATGATTGGTTCAAGTAACCGTAAAGAGACTTGAGGCTATGAAGGTTGAAGCCCGAATGTAAATTGCGTGTGAAGACGAAGACTTTTATACTGTAAATTATCATTAATATTCTAATTAATACAGGCTTAGGTGACAACTCAAGGTTAAAAAGGTACGGAGAAATATGTGAAGGGGAATATTTGTAACGGAATAAGTTAAGAGTTACAATGGCGCTATAGTGGGCTCGATCGATTTCAGCTCGGCTTTTCGGCTAATCTCTCAGAAAAATAGCCATTTGCGGAGATTATAGCGAACAAGTGTTGATACCGAAACACAGATGTACTGTCTAAATAACTACACAAAATAATTAACGAAAATATTTTTTGAAAATATGTATAAAACAATGAAACATCTATATTTATCCTACTAATACCTATATATTATAAAAGCGAAAGTTTGTAAGCATGGATGGATGGATAGACGGATGTTTGTTACTCTTTCACGCCAAAACTAATAAACGGAATTGGCTGTAATTTTGCACCGAGATAGGTTATACGCTAGATTAACATATAGGCTACAAAACATTACGCTCCGACCCACTGGAGCAGAGTCACGCGGGTAAATCCGCCGGGCGCAGCGAGTACTTATATGTAAAGCTGAAGAGCTCGTTTGTTTCCAATATCAGGAACTACTGGACCGATCTGAAAAATTCGTTCAGTGTTAGATAGCTTTATCGAGAAAGGCTAGGTTTTATTTTATCAGAAAGTTCCCACTAAAATGGGAACTGCTTGGTCGAACCCACGACCTCCGAGATTTAAAGCGAGCTAAATACAAGGATCAAGGATAATGTAGCATTTTAATGGTGAAATATTTATCGAAATCCATTCAGTAGTCAGTTTTAAGTTTACTTGTAACAAACAAAAATGTTGATCTCTTTTTTTGTTTATTAAAAAGATTACTAGGAGATTTTTGCAGTCTACTAGTATTCTTGTTAACCCCTCGTGTTAAGCTAAAATTCTTGTGTTACGAGTGGGTTCACGTCGGTAGTTCAATGTATGGGGATCGAACCGGCGACCTCAAGATCACAAGTCCGACGCCCTAGCCATTGAGCTAAGGCCGTTTCGGCTTTTATAAATGAAAGATGCGTAGCGCATAAGCGAATGATTTTTTATGAAATTTAAATGATCTTTCATGAAATTTTATGGTTCAATAATTTATAGTTTTAATTTAAGTAATATTTCAAACTAGTTTCGTTTCGCATAGTAGGCATATGGGAGTATCTTTGAGCTGTTAGATGCAGCTACCTAGTGCCCATCCATTAGTTGTATGTTCTTTAGTCGCATCTTACGTTATCTTAAGATATAGTTAGGCTTAGTCTATTCTAAGCCTAAAACTACACGGTATTATTACCGCAAATAACAATAACTGCTCTGGAAAAAAAACCACTGGAAAAAAATCGTGTAGAAATAAACGTTAGTGAATCTATGCGATTGAGGAAATACGCGATACATAAAAAAAAGCGAGTGGGGAAAAAGGCGGACGGAAAATATACCACGTGGAACTAACGAGTTGGGGGAATAGATCTAGCTACTTCATATTTGACTGTAAATCTTCTTCAGTTGCATATACTTCCACTGCTGAACATGGTCGTCCTCTTAACAGAACCTGGCAAGCCACGTTCGTTGAGGGGTGAGGGGTTGGGGGTTGATTGGTGATCCCAAACCCAAAAACCTTGATCCCAAAGCTGCTGCTGCCCATCCATCAGCTAAACATCCATTGTGACACCCAGGAAGGTATGAGGTGGTCTATTCTAAGTTAAGAACCACACGTATCTTATTGAGGTATTGTTTAGAGTAGGAATCATGTATAGACACTATCATCATCATCATCATCATCATTATCATCATCAGCCCGTATAACGTCCACAGCTGAACATGGGCCCCCTCCCGAGGGAGGGGAGTTGGCGGGTTGGTGACTGCAGTATTATGTTGTAACACACAAGGAAACGCTGAAACCCGTTACTTGATGTAAGATTATTAAATATGCTTAACGTGCTTTCCGAGGCACGGAGGGTTGTCCCTCAACCAACAAGACCCGGAAATAAATCTTAGAATTTACACAAAGATTTCCTGTCTGGCGTGGGGATCGAACCCACTATAAGCAAGTATAATTAAATTTATAAAAGGTATATTACTAAATTCATTTATTTACTTTATAAATTAATATAACAATATAATAATTTCATATTAATAATAAAACAATTTTATGTTACATTATAATTGAACATTTAAAAAATTCTAAATAGTCAGCAGAAAGTCATCAGTTCATCAATAGTGCAGGCCTTGAAGCAGCATTCGTCGACGAGGCCCCGTTTGCCGCGCAGACTCCCCAGGGCGCGGGCGTCGCTCGACGGTAGCCACGAGCCATCTCGCTTGCCTTCTCGTTGATTCCAACACAACTCTGACACAACCCTAGACAGAGTACGGCCACAGTAAGGATAACTTTCAGACTGCGCTGACACGAACACCACCACACTGATGAGGAGAATAGCGAAGATAAAGCAAGTTTTCATGATGATTGGTTGAAATTTAATACCAAATTAACACTTATTCTACAAGGGTTAAAGCTTGAATGTGAAGTACGTGTGAAATGGTAGACTTTTATACTGCCAGTTGTCATTAATATTCTAGAGCGTAGGCAACGATTGAAGTCTAAGAAGGCGGGAATATACGTAAAGTATTAATTAACGTCTTATTCATTAGACATAATATCTAAATCAACTCCAAAACCACCTGATTGGTCCATGCCTATACACTGGGAGTTTTTGTCGTTGCTTATAATTAGTAGGACGATATACCACCAGTTTTTCTATTGAAACGTAACATTAAAATAAAAAATAAAAATCGTTAATGTCAGACAGGAATCCATCTTATTACTAAAAAATAATCTTACAATCTCTGTAACAAGTTCGTGCTGAGGTTGTCAGGAATAAATCCGCCGCAATAAGACCGCCATTTGTACTTTTTATATATTACAAATAATTCCTTAACAGCATAACAGTTCGATTAGTAAACTCCAGATCTTAATTTATGGCCTATAGTAATGTACGTGTCTCTTATAACAATAATATTAATTTTATTACATTGTATTCCAAGTGATCTTTATAAGTAGGTTTACCTTCATACATAAGCAAACTGTTATTAATCAGCGGAATCAGATGATTAAAACGTATAAAACATGAGTTTTTAGATATACTACTTCGGCTTGGTTACTTGTACACTCGGCTGAACCTTGTATGTCAACTACTGGAGGCAATTAATTGTTGGCAGGATTTAAAAGCATTGTAATAATGAAATTTATTCCACACTTAGGTATTTACATACACTTATACTAGTAAATTACACTGTGTAAGACTAAATCTAACAAAATAATCACTTATGTACCTAGCTAAATCAATGTTAACATTATTTGATCTTACAGATTTATTAATCCATCTGTCCGTCTGTCGTGCGATAAATGACAATTGTAGGATGCCTTAAAGGTAACTGGTACAAAATTAACATACAAGAATTCGGCCAAGCAACATCCACCTGAGGGCACCCTTATAGAGTTAGGACCAACGCCCAGGGTGCCACTGGAGTGAATCGTAGATTTACGAAGTGGTAGTGATCGCTGGCACAGGATCACAGTTCGAGGGAGGGGCAGCAACGCAGTACTCGGTCATTCCGTCGAGGATCCTACCCTAGCTAACCTGCAACCTTTCACTAGCTACCTAAGTTTGTCACAATGTAGTTAGACCTAAGTTTTTAGTTTATTTTAAAATCATCATCATCATCAACAGCCCGATAACGTCCACTGCTGAACATGGGCCTCCTCTTAACAGACCTTGGCAAGCCAGGATCGTTGATCGGGATGTTGCCATAATCACCACGCTTGGCAGACGGATTGGTGATCGCAGTAAGATGTAAACCTTGAGCTAATAGATGCTGCTGCCCATCTATAAGCCATATGTCCCTTAGTCGCCTTTTACGACACCCATGGGAAGACATGGGGTGGTCTATTCTAAGCCGGAAATATGTTAATAATATTCGTATGACATACATATGTCAAGAAAATAATTTTTATACTTACTTTTTTGTATCAAACAATTTCTTTCAAATCAAGTTTTATTCTATTCTATTCTTATTCTAAGAACTACAAGTACAATATTACACACAAATATGTTCATTAAAAATATAAGACTTTTCCTTTACATATTCTATCACGCCCCCATCTATTCTAGAATATTAATGATAACTTACAGTATAAAAGTGTTCGTTGTCATACAAATTTCACATTCAAGCTTAAGCTCTTGTAGACTCAGGTATTCAGCGCTAACTTACCTATTACTAAAGCTCAAAGATACAACATGAAGACTTACATCACCATCGCTACTGTCATCATCAGTATGGTGGTGTTCGTGTCAGCTCAATCTGACAGTCACTTTTACTGTGGCCGTCACTTGTCTGGTATATTGTCAGCGCTCTGCTGGGGCCAATCAGAAGACAAACGAAGTGGCTCGTGGTTACCGTCGAACGGCGCTTGGGCTCTGGGAGGTCTACGAGGCAAACGGGGCCTTGTCGACGAATGCTGCCACAAGCCCTGCACTATCGACGAACTGATGACTTACTGCTGATTATTTAGAATATACATTGTTAAAAAAGCTCAATTATAATGTTAACTAAAGTTATTGTTGTTAATTATATGTAGTTATTATAATGTTATATACACTTAATAAATGAATTACCTAATTTAAACCATTTTTTTGTGTCTTTATAACAAATAATTCCTTAACGGCACGAATATAGCAGTTCGATTAGTAACCTCCAGATTTTAATTTATGTCCCTGTCTCTTATAACAATAATATAAATTATATTACATTGTATTCCAAAGGAACTTTATAAAGGTAGCTTCACACATATGCAAACCGCAATGTATCAGCGCAATCAGATGATTAAAACGAATAAAACATGATCTGTAATAGACACTACTTCTAAACTTGGTTACTCGTACACTCGATTGAACATTGTAAGTAAATAACAAGACGGCAATCGTTGGCAGAATTTAAAGGCATTGTCATTTAAAAAGTACTGCCCAACAGACGAACGCGTCGAGTGAACACTTTCGTGGAAATTTTCTTTGGGTCGAATTTACCGTTCAATAAATTAGGACTGAACATGGGCCTCCTCGTACACACCTTGGTCAGCTTTGGTCTTCAATGGATATTGCTATAATCAACAAGCTTGGCAGACGGATAAGTGTTAGCAATAGCGTAAGTATTCTAGAACTAATAGATGCTGCTGCCTATCAATTAGCTGTATATCCGTTGGTCTCCTCTTGCAACGCCCATGGGTAGATATGAGCTGGTCTATTCTAAGCTAGAAACCGAATGCTTGTCTTTAAATAAGGTGATACGCTTGTATATGTACAAGCGTATCGCCTTTTTGACGACAGCACTCTTAAGTAAAATTCAATTTTACAGTTAAATAAATCTATATAAATAACAAGAAGTCGCCAAATATATGTTCGCGCATATGTTGAGAACGACTTTTTTATTGTATTCATGATTATAGAGACAAGGAAAATGTTGGAAAATCCATGGAAATGCCATAGTTTCTATGGAAAAAATAAAACGATTTCGCGGGCCTTCTTATAATTAAAAACAAAAACTTTTTACTATAACACTATTAGAAATTTTAAATACAGTTTTATGTTTCTTGGAAAAAGTCTTGCTCTCTTGCTAAAAACTGGACTCAGCCAAATAATTCACCAACCATTCGTCCAGAATAATTATTCTAGATACAATTGTCAATTGTATTGATATTTTAGTCCATCTTAGTCTTCAAATACGTGGCAAAAGACGCACAAAGTTAGTGTTTGTCGTATAATAATCTAATCATTCGATTGACTTACGAAACGTGTTTCAAAATTGAGATTAATAAAATTCGACCACCGACAGGATTCGAACCTGCATCTTAGGTAAATCCCCTAATGTCTTAACCAATTAGGCTACGGTGGAACCACAGTCGGTCATCGAAATTTATTAATCTCTTTGTAACACGTCTCTAAAGGGGACGTTACGAAACGTGATTCAACGTTAAGTGAGCCAGTTGTCAATCGCACACAGCTGTAGTCCATCACAGGTATTATTCATCTGCCTACCAGCAACGGTAAATCACTGGCTACGGCATTTGCTTCTGAATCTGGTGTTCTGGGTTCGATTCCCAGCTTTGACAATTATTTGTGTGAACCACAGATAATTGTTCTGAGTCTGGATGTACTTTGTGTCCATGAATTGAATGTTTGTAAGGTCACCTGCGACACAGGGATTAATTTTCCTTGTGCGGGAGTTGCCATGTACAGAAAAAAATATATATCTATAGACAATAGTTCCAGACAATACTGTGGTCACCCAATCCGCCTACCAAGCACCTGCAAGTGTCTAAGACAACAGCTAATTTGAGGCAAACCCATGTTCAGATGTGGTATTTATAATTATTAATAAATATTAATTAATTTTCATTTAATTTATATTAGTTATACTATATTAGGTATAGTGAATAATTGGTAATGAAATTTGTGTAATTGTTATTTCTACATATTATAAAAATATCTTGTTATTATTATTTTTATCGAATAAGTCTCATAATTAAGATCTTATTTGTTTTGTATTTTTAAACTGTTCTTTTAATAATAAATTAATTTAATATTATTATTTTATTTTTTAAAGTAAAAATTCATATTATTATTTTCCATTGTCCAAAATTGATTGATTTATTTATTTTTGTTTGTTTATAACGTGGCGTCATCAATGGGGCCAACTAGAATACCAGCGCTACATTCATACACAAATGTGTGGATGTAGCATAAAGCTGAAGTTGGTGCCTATTTATGGTGCACATGAATGTCTATCACCTGTAAATTTGATATTGTAATTTTTCAACAGTGCATTATGAATAAATATTTTTTCTTCTTTCTTTCTTATACGCGCAAGAATGTGAGCATCAACAATTAATCACCGTAGCCCAATGGATACGGGCTCGGACTGGTGATCTTGTGGTCGCTGGTTCGATCCCCAACCATTGCCCTACCGACATGAACCCACTCGTAACACAAGCATTTTAGCTTAGCACGAGGGGTTAACAAGAATACCAGTAGACTGCACAACTCTGCTAGTAATCTTATACAAAAAAAGAGACAAAAAGATATCTATACCAATATAATTATGAGTAAAAGTTTGTATTTTTGTATGTTTGTTTTGAATAAACTCAAAAACTACTGAACGGATTTCGATAATTATTTAACCAATAGAGTGCTAAATTATCCATGAGTAACATAGGCTATAAAAATCCACCCGTGCGAAGTCGGAGCGGGCTGCTAGTTCTTTTATATTTTTATTTATAGCTTAGTAGAAATTATTGCAGGGTCATATTTACGGTCATTTATGTTTTCAGTAATTATTTTCAGTAACTAGTGACTAGCCTCGGCTTCGCACGGGTTGAATCTAAGGTTGCCAGATGGTCGGGATTTGGTGGGATTCTCCCGAATATTTGGATACTCTGCCGACTCCCGACGTAATAAAAATATAATATAATCTCCCGAAAAACCAGCAAATAATGTCCGGAGTTATTTTTGACTTTAAATGTAGGTAGGAGATTGTAATATGCAATGGGTCGATGTAAGGGATAAAAACATAAATGTTTTTAATTGAACTGTTGTATTACATTTTTAAACATATTTATATAGTATAGTAATTATATTTCTTAATAAGTACCTACATATTTTTTTTATTCCAATAGAAAGCTGTGATTCATTTAACTAAAATAGTTTTTTTATACTTATTCAAATTTTTTTGGTTGACCGTACTTTCGTAAGACATACTTTACTTTTTGTATTTGTGGTCCCAAAATACAACTGAAAAATAAATATTTAATTTATAGGTGGAATCCGGGACCGCGGTCCCGGTCCTAAAAGCCCCTCGACCCCCATTGTGACACCCATAGGAAGGTATGAAATGGTCTCTTATAAAATTGAGACAAAAGATCCTACTGCCCATCCTACTGATCCATTAGCTGTTTGTCCCTCAGTCGCCACTTACGACAGCCACGGGAAGGTATATTTTAAGCTAAGAACCACACGTATCTTACTGAGGAATTATTTCGAATAGCTATCTAGTATAGACACTATTAGCAAGTATAATTAAAACGGTTGTAGGTACATTACTAAATTCATTTATTTAGTTTAAATCTTACTATAACAATATAATAACTTCCTATTAATAATAAAAACAATTTTATGTTACATTATAATTGAGCATTTTCAATTTCTAAATAATCAGCAGTAAGTCATCAGTTCATCAATAGTGCAGGACTTGAAGCAGCATTCGTCGACGAGGCCCCGTTTGCCTCGCAGACTCCCCAGGGCGCGGGCGTCGCTCGACGGTAGCCACGAGCCATCTCGCTTGGCTTCTCGTTGGTTCCAACACAACTCTGACACAACCCTAGACAGTGTACGGCCACAGTAAGGATAACTTTCAGACTGCGCTGACACGAACACCACCACACTGATGAGGAGAATAGCGAAGATAAAGCAAGTTTTCATGATGATTGGTTGAAGTTTAATACCAAATTAACACTTGTTTCTACAGGGGTTGAAGCTTGAATGTGAAGTACGTGTGAAATGGTAGACTTTTATACTGCAAGTTTTCATTAATATTCTAGAGCGTAGGCAAAGATTCAAGGCTAAGAAGGTGTGGGAATATACGTAAAGTCTTTAATTAACGTACTGTCTTAGATAAACACAATCAAGCGGATTGAAAGTATCATCCAGCATAAGACATAATATCCTAATATCTACATATCCAAAACAACTTTATTGATTGGTCCATACCTATACACCCGGAGTTTTTTCGTTTCTTATAGTTAGTTGGATCATTAACCACCATAGTTACTATCGAAACGTAACATTAAAATAAAAAATTAAAATCGTTAATACCAGACAGGAAGCCATCTTATTAACCTTACAATCTCTCTAACAAGGTTTTATTATTATTCAGAATTTCTTCAGAATTCCTGGTGGACAATAAACACACCAGGCGATTGGGCCGCCGGTAACAGCGCTTTGATCATCATTTTTCTGTATGTCATCACGTAATAAGACCCCTAAAGAACCGCCATACTGGTACAAATAACCCAGTATTTTGTGTCAGTATCTCCCGGTCTATTTTCCTTTTTAGAACAAGACGCCACTATCACGCATATCGATTATGCGTGATAGTAGTCGATAAGTGCACGCCAGTCCAGTGCTGCATTATGGCACTATCCACATCCAGTCTTCCCGCTAGAAGGCTATTGTAGCCACCTGCACCCGCTGCTATATGCTTCTGATGATAGCAGAGAAGCTATCAACCTCAGCTGCGGCTAGCATACCTGCAGTAGCGTGGCAAAACGCTCAAACAGCTTACAGGGCCCTACGTATCCAAATACGCAGTACTCATGGCGGAACCGTGTATGTCAATTACTAGACGGCAATCGTTGGCAGGATTTAATGGCATTGTCATATTAAATTTGTCACAATGTAATTATATAGGTACCTAAGTTCTTAGTTTATTTTAAAATATGTATAAATATAAACATAGTATATTTACATAATAATATTATGATGTATGTATGTAAGTATTTATATATTACTAGTATAAGTAGATATTTATTGTATGTATTTCTATTACGTTTACACACACTCGGAGAGGCGCCATCAGTACATGGTCGATATTTCCAAAATACGTACGAAGCGCTTCGAGTCCACGTTTTTTGTACGTACTGCGAAGATGTGGAACTCCGTAATCTCGTTTTACATGCTACACGTCTCCACAAAATTAGCAATTCTTTTATGGGGCAATGTATACGCTTCTACAACAAACTTCCTAATAATGTAAGAGATCTTTCAACAAACAAGTTTAAACGTTATGTCAAAGATAAATTATGTAAAAAGGCTTATTATAAAATTTCTGATTATGTTAATGACAAAACTGCTTGGGAGTGAGTTGCTCTGAAACAATACTGCTTTATTAATCATTGTAAAATATAATTTATTTAAAAAAAAGGATTCCTCTGAGTTTCTTGCCAGTTCTTCTCAGAGTTGCCACGTCCAGAACTGGTGGTAGTAAAAGAATGGGACGCATCATAAGAACATGATTTAAAATATTTTAAATGTGTCTATATGAATAAAGAATTTTTGACTTTGACTTTTGACTTTGACTTTGACTTTGACTTGCCGGGGTCTATATTTCCCGATAAGTACGATATGGGTCTCTTCAAATCAAGAGTACACCGGTTCCTTCTAGGTAAGCGTGCTCCATCTTAGGCTATTCCGATGCTTAACATCAGGCAGGGCGTAGTCAAACGCTAACCTATTTATAATAAAAAAAAAAGAATATATTGTTTTTCTCTTTACTTACTATTTCCTCTCGCGGGACTGCAGGCAGAGATTTCTTATAGAAATAAGTAGTGCCTTTGTGCTATGCCTTTCTATGTATTGATTTATATATTTGTTATTTAGTGTGTACATTAATTGGAAATAAATATGTAAATAATATTCGTATGGCCATTATGACGTATGTCAAGAACATAATTTTATACTAACACTTTTACACTTTAAACTACTATTTTTGAATCAACCATATATTTCAAATAAAGTTTTATTCCATTCTTATTCTAAGAACTACAAGTACAAAATTATACGGACTGGCTTTAGTTGATCATAGTTATTTAAAATCTTGAAGCCACGCCACGATCCAACCGTAAATCAAAAATATTACGGAAATAAATATCTTTTATTACAGTGTCACTTCTTATATTAATATTTTGTTTCGATTGAAATCTTTAACTCGTAATATCTTATGAGTGCAGTGGCCGATTTTAATAATTCAAAAAGTTATCTACAGGTATTGAAACAGTCTTCATCATCATCAGCCCGTAAAACGTACACTGCTGAACATGGGCCTCGTCCCGAGGGAGGGCATTGCCATAGTCACCACGCTTGGCAGGCGGGTTGGTGACCGCAGTATTATGTTGTAACACACAAGGTAACGCTGCTGCCCGTTCCTTGATATACGATTATTATAGATGATGTTATAACAATCGAGACCAACGGCTCAACGTGCTTTCCGAGGCACGGAGGGTAGTCCCTCAACTAACCAGAAACAGTCTTAAATAAAATAAAAAATATTTGGATTAGGATTTGACGGAGACATTGATAACCTGGACTTTTAAGGATGGTCTGATTTTGTTAACGTTTCTTTCTAATGAGTAGTCATAGTGACATAACGACTATAGTTAGACAAGTGTTACTGCAAAGTTTTTATAGATATTTATATGTTTTTCAATAATATAGTATAACATTGTATTGCTCTACCATTTATAGTTTCTGCAGCGCATGAGATGAAAGACATTTTATGGCATTTTTGGACGTTTGTTTACATTATTGAAGTTTAAGTAGGGATTCCTAATTGTTTCTAATACTAGTAAATTGCAAATCTGTGCTTATAATCTTTAAAAAGAAAAATCGTAGCAATAGCTTTTTACGAAAATTGCGCCGACGCAGTAACGCAGACAAGTATGAAATTTCGCACACTTACTCTTGTAAAGAAGTAGTGCAGAATGCTAAAATAATTATTAATTATGGTCTAACTTCGACCGAAAGGCGACTACAAGTACGTTTAATTGTATTCTTACCACTGCAACTAATACTTTTATGAATTCATTAAAACTAGCTTTTATTTTTTTCTCTTAATTATTTTATTAAAAATAGTGCAACATATCGCTGCTTTAAAATAAAAGAACCGCAAAAAAAACAGGTACCTATTCCTTTTTTAAATGCAAAAGCGTGCTTATATTCCAAAAAAAAAACATTTTTACTAACGTAAACCAATTACAGGCACTTGTAAATCGTCACACATTATTGTAAAATTAATTATAATTTATCTTAAATTACATTTATACGTTGTTTATTTATAAACATATTAAAATATTATAATCCTAAATATTATATTCCAAAATCGGTACGACTTTTGTATTAAAAATACTTGTAACCTTTTTAATTGTGGACATTTTGTTTATATTACCTTAATGTCAACTTGTAGAGAATACTTCTGTCATTAAATGTCATGTTGTTTTACAAAAATAAACGTCATATATCTACACCAAATTCACTCAAACATTTAAGTACTATTTGATCTCAAACACACAATCTATTCATGCCGCAAAATGATGAAAACACCAACTTTTTACACTACTTTTTACATCCACACAAATAGAACTTCATGGTCTATTAAATCGCTGAAACTTAATGAAGATTGCGGACAAAGTCTTGACAATAAGAGGCATTTCCAATAAAGCCTGTCTTAATTAAATAACCTCGCGGACTCGCCATTGTAAGAATGCTCATAACTGCGGATAAAATTGAGGAAAGGCGGAAATTAGCTCTTGTAAGCTTTGGGAATCATTAAATCCAAGATGGTGTATCTTGGATTTAATGGTACTTAACCTATTGGATGCACGTAAAAAGAGCAATTTTTTTTTTTTTTTTTAACAGAATTCCCGCCCCATGCAATAAATCCCTGTGTCGCGGGGGACTTTACAAACATTCATTTCACGGACACAAAGAACACCCAGACTCAGAATAACTATTTATGGTTCACACAAATAATTGTCCCGGGTGGGAATCGAACCCAGAACACCAGGTCTCAGAAGCAACTACCGTAACCACTGAGACACCGGTGCAGTCATCATTATATACCAGTAAAAAATTGGTATATAATGATGTTTTTCATCATCATATGGATATTATACAATAACTGATTTATGTATTTTTGTTGCCATCACGATCACGACTGCCCGCGACCACGATCAGTGCAACTTGATCGAAACGTCGGGTAATATAAAACGGTAATTTTTTATCGCGTTAATACCTGTGTGATATAAATTACAATTATGATACGCGAAAGTTTAAAAGTTTTTAAAATTATTACATTTATCGATATATTAAGTTACTGCGCAACTCTCTCACAACACTGTTATCTATACTAATACTAGCGGCCCGCCCCGGCTTCGCACGGGTGGACTTTTATACCCTACCCCTGCCCTACCCTACCCCTACCCTACTCCTACCCTACCCTTACCCTACCCCTACCCCTACCCTACCCTACCTCTACCCTACCCCTACCCTACCCCTACCCTACACCTACCCTACACCTACCCTACACCTACCCCTACCCCTACCCTACCCCTACCCTACCCTACCCTACCCTACCCTACCCCTACCCAAAAGTATCCTATGTCCTTCTCCCAGTTCATAGCTACCTCCCTACCAATTTTCAGCCAAATCGGTTCAGCCGTTCTTGAGTTATAAATAGTGTAACTAACACGACTTTCTTTTGTTTTTAAAATGTATTCTGCTATTCGGGACGGAAACAAATCCAACAAATCAAAAACCATGCCAATCGGTCCAGCCGTTCTCGAGTTATAAGTGTTGTAACAAACACGACTTTCTTTTATATATATAGATATAGATATAGAAGATATAGATTATAAAGAGGTAAAATTTGTGAGTTTGTGACGTTGTGAGTTTGTGACGTTGTGAGTTTGTGACGTTGTGAGTTTGTGACGTTGTGAGTTTGTGACGTTGTGAGTTTGTGACGTCGTAGGGGGTAATCTCTGGTCTACTAGACCGCTTTAGATATTTTTTTTCAATAGAAATCCACGTCATTTAGTGTCATAGGCTATATATTTTATTAGAAACAATTAGGAATCCCTACTTAAACTTCAATAATGTAAACAAACGTCCAAAAATGCCATAAAATGTCTTTCATCTCATGCGCTGCAGAAACTATAAATGGTAGAGCAATACAATGTTATACTATATTGAAAAACATATAAATATCTATAAAAACTTTGCAGTAACACTTGTCTAACTATAGTCGTTAGGTCACTATAACTACTCATTAGAAAGAAACGTTAACAAAATCAGACCATCCTTTAAAGTCCAGGTTATCAATGTCTTCGACAAATCCTTATCCAAATATTTTTTATTTTATTTAAGACTATTTCTGGTTGGTTGAGGGACTACCCTCCGTGCCTCGGAAAGCACGTTGAGCCGTTGGTCTCGATTGTTATAACATCATCTATAATAATCGTATATCAAGGAACGGGCAGCAGCGTTACCTTGTGTGTTGCAACATAATACTGCGGTCACCAACCCGCCTGCCAAGCGTGGTGACTATGGCAATGCCCTCCCTCGGGACGAGGCCCATGTTCAGCAGTGGACGTTATACGGGCTGATGATGATGAAGACTGTATCAATACCTGTAGATTACTTTTTGAATTATTAAAATCGGCCACTGCACTCATAAGATATATATATATAAAGATTTTAATCGAAACAAAGTATTAATACTATGATTAACTTAAGCCAGTCCATATAATTTTGTACTTGCAGTTCTTAGAATAAGAATGGAATAAAACTTTATTTGACATAAATGGTTGATTCAAGAATGGTAGTTTAAAGTGTAAAAGTGTCAGTATAAAATTATGTTCTTGACATATGTCATAATGGGCATACGCATATTATTTACATATTTATTTCCAATTATAGTACATACTAAATAACAAATATATAAATCAATACATAGAAAGGCATAGCACAAAGGTACTACTTATTTCTATAAGAAATCTCTGCCTGCAGTCCCGCGAGAGGAGATAGTAAGTAAAGAGAAACACAATATGTGTGTGTAAACGTAATAGAAATACATACAATAAATATCTACTTATACTAGTAATATATAAATACTTACATACATACATAATATATAAATATACTATGTTTATATTTTAAAATAAACTAATATCTTATGTACCTATATAATTACATTGTGACAAATTTAATATGACAATGCCATTAAATCCTGCCAACGATTGCCGTCTAGTAATTGACATACAAGGTTCAGCCATGAGTACTGCATATTTGGATACGTAGGGCCCTGTAAGCTGTTTGAGCGTTTTGCCACGCTACTGCAGGTATGCTAGCCGCAGCTGAGGTTGATAGCTTCTCTGCTATCATCAGAAGAATATAGCAGCGGGTTCAGGTCGCTCCAATAGCCTTCTAACGGGAAGACTGGATGTGGAGAGTGCCATAATGCAGCACTAGACTGGTGTACACTTATCGACTACTATCACGCATAACCGATATGCGTGATAGTGGCGTCTTGTTCTGAAAAGAAAATAGACCGGGAGATACTGACACAAAATACTGGGTTATTTGTACCAGTATGGCGGTTCTTTAGGGGTCTTATTACGTGATGACATACAGAAAAATGATGATCAAAGCGCTGTTACCGGCGGCCAATCGCCTGGTGTGTTTATTGTACACTAGGAATTCTGAAGAAATTCTGAATAATAATAAAACCTTGTTAGAGAGATTGTAAGGTTAATGCCATCAAAAACATACTTGTAAAAAAACCCAAGTCTCGTAACGCAGTTCTTTTACCGTAAAACGTTGTGAGATCTATGTAATACCAAGTCGGTTAATTTATTCAGTCCCTACTTAAGGGACCATCTATCTTAAGCTATTACGTAATTATCTCACCTTACAGAATCTTATTTTGACCTTATCAAAGTTCAAAACTTTAAAGTTTTAAATAATAGATTAACTTGGCCATCGGATATAATTAGAATGTATCTCACAAGTGTTTATTGCGATGGCCAAGTCAATCTAATATTCATAACATAAAAGTTTTGTTGTTTTGTTTTTGTTTTGTTAAGTTACGTTTTACGGTAAAAGAACTGCGTTACGAGACTTGGGTTTTTTTACAAGTATGTTTTTGATGGCATCTCATTTCTTTTTGTAGATAGTTGTACTTTTTTCCTTTGCTTTACAATTTACATTATTTTTTAAAATACCAACAATGGATTTTACCACTCTGTCACTTGATGATGAGCTTTCCAATTTTTGTAGGTTGTGTTTCTCTTTTTCTTTACCGGTACTACTTCTTGAACTTCAGCTACAGTTTTTCTCAAAGCCCACTCCATTTCTCTATGGGTTTTTCTCGATATCTTTGATGCAACAATATTAAGCATGTCTATACATTAAATGCTTGGGTTCCATACCCAAAGGGTAAAAATGGGACCCTATTACTAAGACTTAGCTGTCTGTCTGTCTATCATCAGGCTCTATCTCAAGAACCGCGATACCTAAACAGTTGAAAAAACAAATTATGTATTTCTGTTGCTATAATAACAAACTAAACATAAAATAAGTATTAAGGGGGGGCTCCCATACAACAACTATTTTTTGGCCTTTTTTGCTCGATATCTATAACGGCAACAGGTAGGCACTTGAAAATGGTACGGAACCCTTAGTACGCGAGTCCAACTCGCACTTGGCCGGGTTTAGTCTATTGTATTCACAAATGGATTATTCCTGCGCTTTAATAGTTCCAAAGTAGACTTAAATTTGATGTAAACCATCCAGACTAGTAACTCTGTGCCCTTATTTACAAAATAACTTAACTTACGCACATATGAATATCCACGTACCTAGCTGGCATGGCAACACTCACCATATGAAACAAGAACAGATGCGTCGTATACTTTTTTTATGCTTTATTGATATTCGTCGCACTCGTCAAACGTCATTTAAAATTAATCCGTATGTTAAATTGTTATCTCTCATTGGTTATAAATATTGTCAATGTACCTAATCGAAAACTACCACATCAAGCTTAACAGAGGATTAACATGAACTTATGTATGGCACTCACGGCCTTTTGGCTTCCGGCCTGTCAAAGGTTTTTAAAATTTCGAAATTGATGAACTGTTTTTGATGGAATTTTGGTACAACTACATAATACATGTCCGATTATGGCCTTTTTTTAAGACAGCTCCCGCACTAGGGAACAATCTAATATGTACATAAGTAAATTTAAAGCTACCTAGTTAACATCAAACTGTGTATAAAAATATTTGATAAAATGATTATATAAATATAGTTTGTGTCAGATTAATAAAACGTGGTTTGTGTGTATATCTTCGATATCACAGTAAGATTTGTTAGTTGCTTGGAAGAAAGTGACCGTCTTTCGGTGTTTCGAACGGGAAGCGTGAAAGCCGTGGTGTAAGTTTGTCCAGAGGAATGCAAGAATGTTACGCATCTCCTCCGCCACTGCGGTGTTCCGGCACGGGCAGTGGGGTATGTGGGACTCGCCCTCTTCATAGCAGTGGAATGCTAATCATAACATGAGAGTAAAACCCCTGGTTACTCCTCCGTCCACAATTGGTGAGGGGCCCAGGTACTGTTGCCTATCTGGGATACCTTCTGGCAGCGTCCGCGACTCAATTGGTGTTGCGGGCTCTCCTGCGCCCAAATAACCAGTGTCAGGGACGCCCAGATTACACGGGGTCCCTACTTCTCAAGGGACCGCAGCCTCCTGCTGAGACATGGCTCAAGCGGGCAAGCCACCTCCATCAGACGCTGTTATGATTGTTAGTATCCTATCGTTCATAGCACAACTTATGTACTATCTTACTTTTACAATCCATTGTTTTTTTTTTTTCCTAGAACTTTTTTTTTTTTTTTTACTACTTGTTAAATTAATCCCTGTGTCGCCAAGGTCTCACCGCTCAATAGATTCACGAAAACAAAGCACCCCCTGACTCAGTACAACTGTTTGAATTTCAGACGAATAATTGTCCCGGGTGGGAATCGAACGCAGAAAACCAGGTTTCTGAAACAACTAACCTAACCACTTAGACACCACCTTTCAACATAATTCCATCTAGGTCCCTATCTACACCTATTCCTCCATTAAATCAAACATATTCATGTACACGTATTCACTGACTGCAAATGTAACTTTGTAATCCTATACATTTATAAGAAATAACAAAGTTATTAATGCAGTTGATGAAACTGAACAACTGGACCGAAATTGCAAAATGTTGGAATTTTCCCATGAGTTTTACACTAAACTCTCCTAATACTCAAAATTTGAAGCTTCTACGTCTGCTAGAAGTGCCTAAACATTTTGATGATCGGTGAGTCAGCAGTGAGCGAGTGACAAAATTACCGAAAATACCAAACTTTGACTAGTTATAATTCGTAAAGTACTGGTTCAAATTGAATGAAATTTGAAATATACTGTAGTTTTACAAAGCTTGTTTAGTTACTGAAAATTCAGGCTCCTATCTTTATCCACAACGAAGTTATAGGGGGTCGAAAATCGGCTGAGTTGTTTCGAGAAAAGATAGGTACGGCCGTGCAACTTTTTTTTTTTTTTTTTTCTTACTCGACTTGGGGGGGCACTGCCGTGCCCCCAGATAAGATGGCTTCCTGTCTGGTATTAACGATTTTAATTTTTTATTTTAATGTTACGTTTCGATAGTAACTATGGTGGTTAATGATCCAACTAACTATAAGAAACGAAAAATACTCCGGGTGTATAGGTATGGACCAATCAATAAAGTTATTTTGGATTTGTAGATATTTGGATATTATGTCTAATGATGGATGATACTTTCAATGTGCTTGATTGTGTTTATCTAAGACAGTACGTTAATTAAAGACTTTACGTATATTCCCACACCTTCTTAGCCTTGAATCGTTGCCTACGCTCTAGAATATTAATGAAAACTTGCAGTATAAAAGTCTACAATTTCACACGTACTTCACATTCAAGCTTCAACCCTTGTAGATTCAAGTGTTAGTTTGGTATTAAATTTCAACCAATCATTATGAAAACTTGCTTTATCTTCGCTATTCTCCTCATCAGTGTGCTGGTGTTCGTATCAGCGCAGTCTGAAAGTTATCCTTACTGTGGCCGTACTCTGTCTAGGGTTGTGTCAGAGTTGTGTTGGAACCAACGAGAAGCCAAGCGAGATGGCTCGTGGCTACCGTCGAGCGACGCCCGCGCCCTCGGGAGTCTGCGCGGCAAACGGGGCCTTGTCGACGAATGCTGCTTCAAGTCCTGCACAATTGATGAACTGATGACTTACTGCTGATTATTTAGAATTTGAAAATGCTCAATTATAATGTAATATAAAATTGTTTTTATTATTAATAGGAAGTTATTATATTGTTATAGTAAGTTTTAAACCAAATAAATGAATTTAGTAATGTACCTACAACCATTTTAATTATACTTGCTAATAGTGGAGTGGCTCCATCTCCTTTGTGTAAATTCTAAGATTTCTTTCCGGATCTGGTTGGTTGAGGGACTACCCTCCGTACCTCGGAAAGCACGTTAAGCCGTTGGTCCCGATTGTTATAACATCATCTATAATAATCGTATGTCAAGGAACGGGCAGCAGCGTTTCCTTGTGTGGTACAACATAATACTGCGGTCGCCAATCCGCCTGCCAAGCGTGGTGACTATGGCAAATACCCTCCCCCGGGAGGAGGCCCATGTTTAGCTTCGTTCATCTGATGCTAAGGTGCGATAAGATATGATTATGTTTTTTCCCCTTAAATCCTACTAATATTATAAACGCGAAAGTTTGTAAGTATGGATGGATGGATGGTTACTCTTTCACGCCAAAACTACTGAACGGAATTGGCTGAAATTTGCACCGGGATAGGTTATAAGCTGGACTCACATAAAGGCTACAAAACATCACGCTCCAACCCACTGGAGCAGAGTAACGCGGGTAAAACCGCGAACTCAAATTCAGTTAATTTAAAAAAAAAAAAATCCAGTCAAGTAATTTTCTCCGGACTCGCTTTTTAAATGGATAGTAAATCTTCTCAGGTCTTTTCAGGTGGGGTGCATACTTTTCATTACTACCACTCGTTGGCAGTAATGAAAAAAAAAAAAAAACTTCAACTTCACTTATTGAAGTTGAAGTTATTTTTTTTTTTTTTTAATCACCCGATTCCTCATTAGTTTATCAATTAACTAGAAAATTAATCAGATACACATATACAATCCTCACGACCGATTTTGGCCAGGGTACCCAATGTCAGAGGAAATGAGCTATATGCACGCGACATCTTATATTAGTCCTTTACTCTTGAAATCCGGTGGGACGGTTCTACCGATACGATCAGCGAGAGATCAAGCGCTGGACCATCAGCTTCACATTCTCTCCGAGCCACGGACAACACGATCAACTTTCAGACTTCGTACTGCTACTAAAATTTTCATCATCATCATCAGCCCGTATAACGTCCACTGCTGAACGTGGGCCTTCTCTCGAGGGAGGGTATTTGCCATAGTCACCACGATTGGCAAGCGGGTTGGTGACCGCAGTATTAAGTGGTACCACACAAGGAAACGCTGCTGCCCGTTTCTTGATATACGATTATTATAGATGATGTTATAATAATCGGGACTAACGGCTTAACGTGCTTTCCGAGGCACGGAGGGTAGTCCCTCAACCGAATTTACACAAAGATTTCTTGTCCGGAGTGGGGATCGAACCCACGACCTCACGAGATTCAAGGCGAGCCAAATACCGCTACGCTACGGAGGTTGTCAAAATGTATATAATAATACAAAATCTAGCAACGACCATTTCACGTATATCTTCTGTTTGTTAGTACATGGGATACATAAGTATATTATGAAGAATATGTCTGGATTGTGCAATTTATCGTTCGATCTGCTTTATACTAAAACTGTAATTTATTTCCCTATTTTTTCCTCTAACAATATTTGTAGCATCTTTGACTTCGTATGAATGCGTAAAAAAAGAATCGTCAATACTTGAATTAGACTTCGTAAAGTTTCTTGAATAAAACTTCACATTTAGCTGATCTGACTTCTGACTTTGAATTCAGTATACAAATTACACAGTGTACAATATACAACTAAAAGTAGCTAATTCAAAATAAAACTAACTTATAAAATACTACTATTCTAAATCTATTCTACTTGGCAAGGTTCCCAGAATGCTGGCAGCACTATCCCGTTGAATGGCAATGCTTACCTGCTGTGTAAAAACCAGCACAATGTATTATGTTTCATAGTAAATTACTTTTCAACTGACTTCAACGGGAGGAGGTTCTCGATACGACTGTATTTTGTTATGTTTGACACCTCAGAACTTTTGACTGGACAAACCGATTTTGATAATTATTTTTTTCAGTGTAAAGGATTTACTTCAAGGATAAATTGATGAGGGTTTGGTTAAATAAAATAAATAAATAAAAATCATTTTTATTTACGTAAACCAATTACAGGCACTTGTAAATAGTCAAACATTAATTAGAAAAATTTAATTAATTATATTTGTTATTTATTTATATCTATAAAATTAATAATTTTTATATTATCATATATTTATATGTTATTATTATAATTTATTTATTTATATTGTTCTTAGCGACACAAAATGCTTGTTCTGTCTATATTATGTCAAAACAATTGTCATTATTTGGGTGGACCATGAGCATATAACGACGGACGCGCTTTAATGCTACCACCGGATCCAATGCGCCCCAACTGAGAAGATCCGGCGAAACAAACTCAGTGGGTTACTTTACTACCGGTTTCAACACGGCCCACATGAGACGGTCCGGCGAAACATACTCAAATGGACAAATACGCGGGGTTTTGGTCCAATTATTATCATTTATTTTTAGTAGGCATACACATTTATTGCCCAAACGGTTGTCTTGTTATAATTTATTTTAGTTTTACTCAATAAGATTAAATGATATTGAGACAGAACTAGCGGTATTTATAATTAAAGTACACCATGTATGAAATCAATTACAGACAGTTCACAGAATAAGATACAGTTCTAATTACAAATACTGTACTTGGCTGTATGGTCCTCAGGGAGGTAGGTGCAAGATGGTTCCGATAGCCAAACGTCTTTATCTTCAATATAATCCTGAATACTATAGTAACCTTTCGATATGAGAACAGTTTTAACATGTGTTTTAAATCTAGTATCAGGCAAGTCTGTGACATAACTAGGGAGTTTATTATAGAACCTAATACCATTTCCCATAAATGTCTTATTAGTTTTGCTAACTCTAAATCCTGGAACAGCAAGTTTGTGCTTATTTCTTGTGTTAATATTATGAATGTCACTTTTTTTACTATATTTATCAATATTTTTTCTAATAAAAATTATATTTTGGTAAATATATTCAGAGGGCACGGTAAGTATATTTATATTTTTAAAAAGGTTACGTAGGGAGTCGCGACTACCTAATCCATATATGGCCCTGACCGCTCGTTTTTGTAATACGAATATAGTATTTACATCGGCGGCTGACCCCCACAGCAGAATTCCATAAGACATAATGCTATGAAAGTACGCGAAATACACTAGCTTAGCCGTGGCTTCATCGGACAACTGTCTAATTTTCCACACAGCATACGAAGCTGAACTTAATCTACCAGCGAGTTTTTCAATATGAGGGCCCCATTGTAGTTTAAAATCTAAGGTAATTCCTAAAAATACGGTGGACGTGACTAATTCTAATGTTTCTCCATTTAATGAAACTTTAGGCGTAGAATTGATGACATTAGGTAGTACAAATTTAACACATTTGGTTTTTCCCGCATTTAGTAAAAGATTATTTGCGGAAAACCAGTTTGCAATTAAACCGAGTGTTCTATTATGGTCAGTTAAATCGGTAACTTTTCTTTTAACTCTAAAAATCAATGAAGTGTCATCGGCAAACAGAACAATGTCTGATAGTTCATTAATTAGGTATGGGAGATCATTTATATAAACAAGAAACAGGAAAGGACCTAAGATTGATCCCTGGGGCACCCCCATTTTAACAAAATGTCCCTCAGGTTAGGTTCTGACTATGGGATTTATTATTTATTCTTTTTTTTTTCGGACGGAGATACGAAGTAAGTCACGAGGCTTTTGCTACTTCACCGGGCATAAAGGCGAGCAGAGGTCCAGCCTTAATATATGGTTTAAAAACCTGCCCCCTTTGAGATTTTGACCTCGGCTCAGGGCGGTCGCTGGCGAAGAGATTGCGGGATTATGACTTTTAGTTTATGAATAGCTTTTTGTTTTCTATAAAGAACTTTTTTTTTGAGATAGAGTTTTTTTAACATATTTAATAACATATGTAAAACATAAATAATAGTTTTAAAAAAAACTAAAAAAACTCGATTTTATAGCTAACCGAACTAAAAAATAGAAAATAATTTTCACCTCAAAATAAAATTATAATAAAGTTTAAGTTATTAACAGAATAATTGTTAGCCCCTCGTGCTAAGCTAAAATGCTTGTGTGGATACGAGTGGATTCACGTCGGCAGTGCAATGGGTGGGGTACGAACCGGCGACCTCAAGATCACAAGTCCGACGCTCTAGCCATTGGGTTTAATATAGCTCATACTCTAAAACATATCACTTTTTTTTGCAACATAAAGCACATGCAGAGCATGAACAACTAACTAGTCGAGGTTTAGACAATTAAGAAGTACAAGCATTTTTAAATTCAAATAAAAAAGAATAAACTATAATCATAAAAAAATGCGATTAAATTGATTCAACTTCAAGTTATAATAGTACTTTTACCGTTAAACAAAAAATTACAAAATTAATAAAACACATAAATCACAATCAATGAAAAAATAAGTAGGTAAGTTGTGACTTTGTGGCACAATTTAGCTTCTTATTTTTAAAGAAATTATACATGAATACTATGGTACTACTCGGTCACATTATTTCGAGACCTGGCGTCGATGACGTCACGTCGCGTTGGCGCTCTGATATGGTGCGTCCGTGGCGAGCGCGGGGAGGTGAAAGGAGAACGGGGCATTCCAGCGAGGTCTCGAGATAATGTGACCGAGTTGTACTAGTTTTTCTTTCTTTACCGAGTCGTCCACTTAGTAAGCTAGTGAAAGGTAGCTAGGGTCGGATTCTCGTTTTCGAGGATCGCGTTGCGCCCCTACCCCTGTGATGCAGCGCCTCGTCCTAACCCCCTAAAAGCGTTAAGGGTGTTTTGACCAGCAATATCGACCGACCACTTATACCATTTACCGTCTACCGTGGTTTGTGCCCTATGACAGACAAGAAATCATTGAGTTAATTCTATATGTGATTTTACTTACTACTGCGATCACCAACATGCAGCCTCATGATGAATAAGGTACAGAGTATTCTATAATCATCATAATCATCAGCCCGTATAACGTTCCTATTTGAACATGGGCCTCCTTCCAAGGAATGGTTATAAATGCTATAGTCACCTCGCTTGGTAGGCGGATTGGTGATCGCAGTATTATGTTGTAACACACAAGCTTCCCGCCATCTAATAATAAACGCTTTACCTTTTAAATACATACGCACTATCCCTAATTTGCCGTATCCTTGGGGGCGTTTACCCAACAGAGTGTGAATGCTTCTCATAGCTCAATGGGCATGTGAGCTTCACCCTACCGTTAATCCGCTATGACGCATCGGTACGTACTGACGTATTTAGGCTAGCTACGAATGAGGCTAAGGTTGTTGCATAATTTATTTGACGTTGATATGTTCACAATTTACCTCCGTGACGTAGCAGTGTAAATAAAATAAAATATAAATCATTTTTATTTACGTAAACTTATTACAGGCACTTGCAAATAGTCAAAACAATAATTTATTATTAATCTATGTATAATTTTAACATTTATAAATTAGCATATTAGGTAAGCAGGTATTTTAGTTATTGTTTTAAATAATGTTTTAGTCTTAACTTTAGTATTCATCTATATTGTGTCCAATAGCTTGTTCTATCTATATTAAGTTATATTAAGAACAATTGTCATTATTTGGGCGGACCATGAGTATATAACGACGGACGCGCTTTAATGCTACCACCGGATCCAATACGCCCCAACTGAGAAGATCCGGCGAAACAAACTCAGTGGGTTATTCTACTGCCGGTTTAAACACGACCCACATGAGACGGTCCGGCGAAACATACTCAAATGGGCAGTGTAAGCCTCACTTCAAGTCAAATCCCCACACCAAACAAGAAATCTAAGTGTAAATTGGCAAGAAAAAAGCGTTATACGGGCTGATGCCGATGATGTTCTCAGATGCTATCTTAGAACATTTTTTTTTAAGACGGACTTTTGTTAGCCACGAAGCTTTTGCTACTTAACCGGGCTAGTATAGAGTTGCCAAATGTTTCGGCGCTGACCGGAACAATCGGTCATAGCGTGGGGGTAGATGAAACAATAACACGTCACACAGAGCCGTGGGGGTTCTCCCATCTACTAAAGTTCTTGGTGGAGTACCCATTTATCCGTAACTCTGTCGTTTCAATTTTTAAAAATGTTATTAAATATGTTAAAAAAACTCTATCTCAAAAAATAATAGTTTAAAAAAACTAAAAAAAACACGCTTTTATAGCTAACTGAACTAAAAAATAGAAAATAATTTGCACCTCAAAATAAAATTATAATAAAGTTTAAGTTATTAACAGAATAATTCAATACAGAGTAAAAAGCGTTCGTTGCATTTTACCACTTTTCGTAACTCTCCTCTCATAGATATTTGCCAATAGAATGATTGTGACATTAACTTTATCAAGCACCCCACGCTTTTCACTCTGAATTGAATAATTCTGTTAATAACTGAAACTTTATTTTAATTTTATTTTGAGGTGAAAATTATTTTCTATTTTTTAGTTCAGTTAGCTATAAAAGAGTGTTTTTTAGTTGTTTAATCTATTATTTATTTTTTAAGGATTATGGGAAACTGTTATCAAATTATTGCATTGTCATCGGTCCTTGATACGTATGCAAAGCATTAATTATTTCAAATTAATCAGACTTCTGGAAACTGGTGAAAATTAAGTTCAAAGTTTCCGTTACATACAACCCAAGCTAATAAGAGCGTGTCAAAAAAAGCTTCTTTATAGAAAACAAAAAGCTATTCATAAACTAAAAGTCATAATCCCGCAATCTCTTTGCCAGCGACCGCCCGAGCCGAGGTCCATTTCTCAAAGGGGGCAGGTTTTTAAGCCATATATTAAGGCTGGACCTCTGCTCGCCTTTATACCCGGTGAAGTAGCAAAAGCCTCGTGCCTAACTACGTATCTCCGTCCGAAAAAAAACTCATCATCATCATCAACAGCCCGTTTACGTGCACTGCTGAACATGAGCCTCCTCTTAACAGACCTTGGCAAGCCAGTACCGTTGAGGGATATTGCCATAATCACCACGCTTGGCAGACGGATTGGTGATCGCAGTAAGATGTTAACCTTGAGCTAATAGACGCTGCTGTCCATCCATCAGCCATATGTCCCTTAGTCGCCTTTTACGACACCCATGGGTAGACACGGGGTGGTCTATTCTAAGCTTGAAACCACACGGTTAGGTATATAATAATATATAAAAAAACAAAAAAAAAACTTTTTTTTTTTTCCATTTTCAGAATCTAACCAAACTCTCATCAATTTATCCATGAAGTAAATCCTTTACACTGAAAAAAATAATTATCAAACTCGGTTCGCCCTGTCAAAAGTTCTGAGGTGTCAAACATAACAAAATACAGTCGTATTGAGAATCTCCTCCCGTTAAAGTCAGTTGTAAGTAATTTACTATGAAACATAATACATTGTGCTGGTTTTTACTTTGCACAGCAGGTAAGCATTCCCAGGCCAGCATTCTAGGAACCTTGCCAAGTAATAATAATAATAAATAATAAAATAATAAAAATCTTTGTTGCCAAAAAATACAATTTTACAGTGAAAACCTTAATACTATTGGACGGAGAGCTGACAACCGAAAAGGCAAGGTAATTTGATCATTCATAAAAATGATTTATCAGCTTACCTGGAGCATTCTAAGCATAAAGACGTCGACCTGGCAGGATTCGCGTGGTGGATGTGAGAGTTATAAGGTGGGAAAAAAATAAAAAAAAAGGTAATGTGATCAGGATTACTTTTTATGCCAAATGGTTTGCCTACCTCCCCAAAGTACACAAAAAAAATCTGGCGTCATTTGGTTGGTGGAAAGGTATCGCCAGGCTTAATTAAAGTGAGTTTTTCCTCACTTTAATTAAGCCTGGCGCTACCTTTCCACGCGAATCCTGCCAGGTCGACGTCTTTATGCTTAGTATGCTCCAGGTAAGCTGATAAATCATTTTTATGAATGATCAAATTACCTTGCCTTTTCGGTTGTCAGCTCTTAGTCCATATGTCATTTATAAATTTGCTTGGGAAATTGTAGTCGACACAGATAAAGATACCACTGACACCCCACTACAGATTGAACTTGTGTTGTGGGTGTCAGGAGTCTCTCTCTCTCAAAGTTACCTTAATACAGTACAATTTTGTTTAATCTCGTACATAGTGTTTATTAATTTCTATGACTTGTTTACATTTTAGTTTTACATGATTTGTTCTTTTTTTTTCTCTCATTAATTTTGAAAAATATGTATGATAATATCTAATAAAAATAAGAAATATCCAAAAACTGCACGTGTTTGTGTGCGTGTGTTTGTATGGGTGTGTGTACTTTTGATTGTATTTTTGAGAATGTTAAGCAGAAGTTGAGAGGATTTTTTCTTCTTCTTCGTAGGTGAGCAACATGTAGAATAGATTTAGAATAGTAGTGTTTTATAAATTAGTTTTATTTTAAATTAGCTACTTTTAGTTGTATATTATACACTGTGTAATTTGTATACTGAATTCAAAGTCAGATCAGCTAAATGTGAAGATTTATTCAAGAAATTTTACGAAGTCTAATTCAAGTATTGATGATTCTTTTTTTACGCATTCATACGAAGTCAAAGATGCTACAAATATTGTTAGAGGAAAAAAATAGGGAAATAAATTACAGTTTTAGTATAAAGCAGATTGAACATAAATTGCACAATCTAGACATATTCTTCATAATATACTTATGTATCTCATGTAGTTGCTAGATTTTGTATTATTTATGAAATTTTTAGTAGCAGCAAGAAGTCTGAAAGTTGATGGTGTTGCCCGTGGCTCGGAGAGAGTGGGAGTTGTAGGTCCAGCGCTTGATCTCTCGAAGGAGTGTCCGGGGGGTTTTAGTGGTGTAGGGTTCTCTCCTCGTGGTATTAGTTTAGCATACCACGCTGCGCCGCTGCAGCGTATTCCGCATGTCACACCCGGCCAAAAAAAATAAAAAAGTTAGTTCAAGTGTCATAATAATTAAGTAGATAATATAATAATTATGCGCGTTCACTGAAACTAGGTGTACTTCGAGGTGTACTATGGTAGTACATCTGAAAGACATGTGTTCAGCAGTGGACGACAACAGGCAGATATCATGAGGAAGAAAATATTTGCGAGATATACTTGATTGCCAAGGGTTCAATGACTACAATTTGTCTCAAACGAAAGTTTACAATTGTTTAGCTGACAAGAATACAAAAAATCAGGATGCTAGTCATAGGTTAGACTGTGTACATAAGGCAATTGAACGCTCTTCATCGTTTAACAGAATTATGTTTAAAGAAAAACGTAAATGGCACCTTAATGAGTAAGTAGTATTTGGAACACCTTAATATTTAATTTAAATAAACCCTTAAAAAATTACCGTCAAAAATAAAATGTAAATATTTTTTCTCTTTTAGACTTATTAACAGGCACTTTTGCACTATTGCATATAGTCGAAATATTATACGTATCATTCATCATCAGCCCGTATAACGTCCACTGCTGAACATGGGCCTCCTCCTGAGGGAGGGTATTGCCATAGTCACCACGCTTGGCAGGCGGGTTGGTGACCGCAGTATTATGTTGAAACACAGAAGGAAACGCTGCTGCCCGTTCCTTGTTATACGATTATTGTAGATGATATTATAACAATCGGGACCAACGGCTTAACGTGCTTTCCGAGGCACGGAGGGTAGTCCCTCAACCAACCAGACCCGGAAAGAAATCTTAAATTTACACAAAGATTTCTTGTCCGGTGTGGGGATCGAACCCACGACCTCCGAGATTTAAAACGAGACAAATACAGCTACGCTACATAGATTGTCGTTTGACGTTTCATTACTACCACTGGTTCCAATGACCACCTGAATAGACCCTGTGAAACAAACTCTGTGGGTTATTTACTATCCATTTCAAAGCGAGTCCGGAGAAAAATGCTTGACTGGACAATAGGCATGAGGCAAGATTTTGAAATCCTCTTGCGCAACGTGGGTAGTCATTTTCTAAGTACGAAAAACACAATATTTCGGTAATAAATTTAAATTTAACGAAGTTTAAGCCATATTTCTATTACATTTTAAATAGCGCGCGAAAAAAGGCCTCCAGTGTCATGGCGTCGGCTATGACGTCACGCTATTGTAAAAAATGTCATTGAGTCCGCCAAACCTAACATAGTGGTTAAATTCTCTTTGATGGTTACAATATCGTGACGTCATGCGCCGTGATTGGTGTTTCAGTCAAAATGGCCGATTGCAGTATTTTAATCTTTTATTTTATTAAAAATCACATTAATCTCAAGGTTATATATAAAAATAAATAAGTGTAATAATTTCTTTTTATATGTTCTTTCCCCTAAAAACATTACATCTTTAATTTTTTGATACTGTCGTCACGCCTATTAATTGAATTTCAGTCTAGGTTATTATTTACTAGCTGCGCCCCACGGTTTTACCCGCGTTACTCTGCTCCAGTGGGTTGGAGCGTGATGTTTTGTAGCCTTTATGTTAGTCCAGCTTATAACCTATCCCGGTGCAAATATCAGCCAATTCTGTTCAGTAGTTTTGGGCGTGGAAGAGTAACAAACATCCATCCATCCATCCATTCATCCATACTTACAAACTTTCGCGTTTATAATATAAGTAGGATTTGAGGGAAGAAACATAATCATATCTTAACGCACCTTGACTAAAACATGGGTCGTTGAAGGAGAACCTCCGTACCGTAGCGGTAATTGGCTCGCTTTAAGTCTCGGAGGTCGTGGGTTCGATTTCCACACCGAACAAGAAATCTTTGTGTAAATTCTTAGATTTCTTTCCGGGTCTGGTTGGTTGAGGGGCTACGCTCCGTGCCTTGGAAAGCACGTTAAGCCGTTGGTCCCGATTGTTATAACATCATCTATAATAATCGTATATCAAGGAACGGGCAGCAGCGTTTCCTTGTGTGTTACAACATAATACTGCGGTCACCAAACCGCCTGCCAAGCGTGGTGACTATGGCAATGCCTTCCCTCGGGAGGAGGCCCATGTTCAGCAGTGCACGTTATACGGGCTGATGATGATGATGATGATGATGAAAGATATTGCCACAATCACCATGCTTGGAAGGTGGATTAGTAGATGTAAGATGGTAAGTAACCTTGATGCTGTCCACCCATCGGCTATTAGTCCCTTAGCCGCTTCTTATGAACCCAATGGGAAGATATGCGGTGATTTAATACACGCCGATAACCAAACATACCATATTAATAGTCTAGGAGCCGTGGAAGATCAACCTTCACCCATCGGATAACCAGATGAGACATACTTTTTGTCAAATATTATTCATTAACAAACATGGCTATGATAACTATATATAATATCTAATAATAATAATAATATCTAGGGACAATGTCACACAGATCATCCTAGCCCCAAACTAAGCAAAGCTTGTACTATGGGTACCAGGCGACGATATACATACTTATATAGATAGATAAATACTTAAATACATAGAAAACATCCATGACTCAGAAACAAATATTCGTGCTCAACACACAAATATTTGCACGTACCGGGATTCAAACCCAGGACCACCAGGTTCGTAGGCAGGAGCACTACCAACTAGGCTACGGTGACCGTCATATATATAATAATAACATGGCTTATATCCATAAATCTGACTTTGATATCAGTGGCACCTCTGGGTTGTGGTCCTAACCTCATAAGGGTGCCCCCAAGTGTGTGTCACTGAATTGTATGCTTTCTAATTTTTTTAAATGTAAATATGAACTTATTATGAGTAGAGGAATTAATGACACACGGACAGACTTGTCTGTAATGTCCTACAATTAGCAGCACTCACAGGTTGCATTTGCTAGTTATAGTTACCTAAGTAATTTTATTCATAGAATAAGAATAATAACCTATTAATTATATTTCTTTTTCATTGTGATCTGGCAAGTACAAGTGTATGCAAATACCTAAGTGCTGAATAAATTCATTATTTCATGAACTTAATCTATCCTATCAAAAAGTGTTAATGGCTAATTTTCATTTAATTATTTTAATCAATTTAGAGAAAGTAGAGTGTGTCCGACACTCTACTTTCTCTAAATTGATTTGGAGTTGGTGTGATAGAGCAGGACACAACATACCAGGTGCACTCTGCCTAACCGAGTGTGCACCTCTTTTACATTTGATTTTAGTGAATTTGTTTCCACAACAGTAATTTTGAGCGTATGATAACGCTGTGTGTTTGTTAATGAATAATATTTGACAAAAAGTATGTCTCATCTGGTAATCAGATGAGTGATATTCCACGTCTCCTTGAGGTATTCCTCAAATCGCTACCATTTTGAGGCGCTCCTAATGAGGCGCTCCTTTTTTATTTCTCGGAGCGCTCCTTTTAGTATCGCCTCTCGATAGTAATTAAAAATATTAAAATTTTATACCTTGAAGCCATCATCATCATCTAAGTTGCTTAACTTTTGGTTAAGCAACTTCGATGATGATGATGCACAAATGAGTTTTTAAAGATCATCGATATAATTTATTACATTTACTTCATGCTTTTACTTTACGTTACGTTTACTTTACTTCATTTTAATATTTTTAATTACTATCGGGAGGCGCTACAAAAAGGAGCGCTCCGAGGAATAAAACAGGAGCGCCTCATTAGGAGCGCCTCAAAATGGTAGCGCTTCGAGGAATACCTCGTCTCCTTTACTATGAGGCATTATTTGTAATAGATACATATATTTACTTAAAACAGTTATAATTAAAATGATTACGAATTCATTTATTTACTTTATAAATTATTGTTACCTACAATCTAATAACTTCCTATTATTAATAACAACAATTTAGTTTTACATTATAATTGAGTATTTTCTAACATTTTCAATAATCAGCAGTAGGTCATCAGTTCATCAATAGTGCAGGACTTGTGACAGCACTCGTCGACGAGGCCCCGTTTGCCACGAAGACTCTCCAACGCTTGGGCGTCGTTCGACGGTAGCCACGAGCCACCTCGCTTGCCTTCTCGTTGGTTCCAACACAAAGCTGACAGCACCTGAGACAGCTTACGGCCACAGTAAGGGTAATTTTCAGCTGACACGAACACCACCACACTGATGAGGAGAATAGCGAAGATAATGTAGGTCCTCATGATGATTGGTTCGAGTTTGATACGAATTAACTCTTGATTCTACAAGGGTTGGAGCTTGAATGTGAACGATGTGTGAAATGGTAGACTTTTATACTGTAAGTTTTCATTAATATTCTAGCGCGTAGGCAACGATACAAGGCTAGGTATGGGAAAATATAGAAACGCAGGTCTTTACTTAATCTGGGTTAACCACTTCATACGTAAGATAAAGAGTAGGAATATATCTATAAGCAGATAATATCTGAATTAATAAATAAACATACGATTCTTTAAAAAAAACTGTTTTCTAAATGATTAATGTATCATAATCATCTTCATTAGCCCGTATAACGTCCACTGCTAAACATGGGCCTTCTCCCGGGGGACGGTTTTGCTATAGTCACCACGCTTGGCAGGTGGATTGGTGACCGCAGTATTATGTTGTAATACACAGTTGAAACGCTGCTGTCCGTTCCCTGGTATACGCTTGTTATAGAAGATGTAATAACAATCGGGACCAACGGCTTAAGGTGCTTTCCGATACTCAACCAACCAGACCCGGAAATAAATGTTAGAATCTACATAAAGATTTCTTGTCCAGTATGGGGATCGAATCTACGACCTTCGCGACTTAAAGCGAGCCAAATACCGCTACGCTACGGAGGCTGTCAATGTATAATATGGCAAAATGAGGCCAAAATAATCTAAGTTGTACGAACAGGCGTAATACAGAATATATAATAAGATATTATAATACAGATTTGTAGTCATTTTAATCTATGATTTTTTAAAATCTTATGGATGCGATTTTTGTTTCTGGACTAGATTCACCTGTATCACTGTGATTAGCTAGTAAACTACTACGCCCAGCTTCGCTTGACCTTATATCTAACATTTCTTGAGAATTTATTAGAAAACAATTACTTATGAATTTCGTAAAAGCATCATGAACGATGCTCCACATTCCCGGTTTACGAGTTTCGTACATACGAATAGATTTTGTTGTATTATATTATAATAGTAACTGTGATTTTTTGTCCTTTCTTTTCAGTGAAATATGAGGGCACGGCAGTTGCAGTATATTTTTTCTTTCTTGACTTGAGGGGTTGGCCCCGAGTCAAGTAAGTAAAAAAAACGCAATATACAATCTTCTTCTTCTATAAATATAAATATAAATATATCTTATTACGTAAAAACTGAAGACTTATGGTCCCTCGAGTAGGGACTGAATAAAAACCGACTTGGTATAACATAGATCCCACAACCTTTTAAGGTAAAAGAACTGCGTTACGAGACTTGGGTTTTTTTACAAGTATCTGTTGTTATGTTATAATATATTTTTGGGAAAACTATCAATCTGACTGCACCGGTGGCTCAGTGGTTACGGAAGTTGCTTCTGAGACCTGGTGTTCTGGGTTCGATTCCCACCCGGGACAATTATTTGTGTGAACCACAAATAGTTGTTCTGAGTCTGGGTGTTCTTTGTGTCCGTGAAATGAATGTTTGTAAAGTCCCCCGCGACACAGGGATTTATTTCCCTAGTGCGGGAGTTATCTATTTTAAAAAAAAATAAGAATCTATGCATACAGGCTTATTTTTAAAACATTAACAACCTTTCAGGGGGTGAGTACTGATGATAATAAGCATCTTTAACAAAATAAAAGGTTGTTCCATACATTTATGTTCACCTACCTCGACAAAATGTTTGGAACAGCTGATTTTTTTTTCGTGATTTCATGGTTGGTCCCGTAGTCCCGTACTCGTTTATAATCATCAGTACTTTCACCCCCTAAAAGGTTGTTAATGTTTCAAAAATAACCCTGTATACTTTTTTGATACATAAGGTCACGCCTGTTTCCCAGTGGGGTAGGCAGCGACAATGGATCTCCACTTGCTACGATCCCTACACACATATTTCGCTTCATTCACTCTCATAACATTCTTCATACAAGCACGTCGGTTTACGGTGGATCTTATTTGACCTATCCTTTTTGATATGCTTATAAATGACAGATTAGAGTGAATTTAAACCTGTGTATGGGCGCCTGTTCTCATAACCTAAATTATCTTGTATTGCAAAGCGCTAGCTCATTTTCCCATGTTCATTTTTTGCCACCTGCTTGAAGGAAGTCTTTTTAGTAAAAATAATAGCTTCTTTTTTAAATTATTATATTTTGCTTGGAATTTGGTGTGGGGCAGGAATAATCTCACCGACACTTTTTAATCTGTATGTATCTGGCGTCTGGTCGTAGCAACACGTGACCAGAATGCTGGCCTATATTTTGCCCAAAGATTAAGCATTGCCATACAACGTGGCAATGCTGCCAGCATTCTGGGAACGTTGCCAGCTGGTAGTGGTCTATTAGATTAGGGTTTCTTCATTTTAGCTTTAATTGTTAATAATGCTTTTGTTATTGTTACTTTCTTGAATTGAGTTTTTATATATTATCTGTATGTGCACGAATTGATTGAGGAGCTCAGCACCGCCGGTGTCGGGGGTACTATTGACGGTACTTTTGTTTACAATTTACTTAGGTTAACTTAACGGTATGGTGCTGTTGTACCCATAAAGAAGTGCCCTAAATAAACTTATAGCCATCGGTGAGCCGAGCTCGGCGAGCCGAGTTATGCTGAGACTCATCGTCTTAGGTATAAGACAACAAAAAGTGCTACTTGTTTTTAAGGCCGGGAACCAACCATATAAAGTTCCTCCCGTGCTCAAACCCCTCAAAGGTGCTCCAATTGCGCAAGTACATAGCTTTGAAAACGTTTATTGCTAATGTAGACGAATCGATCGTACTTATTAGAAGTCAAATACAATGATAATAAAAAAAAAACAATCTTAACTAATAAATTAGTTTACATTTCAACAATAATGTTATTAAATAAAATTTATTAATATTGTTATGGCATGTTCGTAATTAATCGCTTATTATAAAATATAATTAAGATCAACCAGCGCGGGCTGGGATCGTGTCTGAAGCATACCTAGAACGCGTCGCGAGCCTCGCCTTGCGAGGACGACCGGACCCTATCCTAGCTTCCTACGAGTCTTTCTCTATCTACCTACGGTGTGAAACTCGGAGAAGAAAGACTATAAGAAACTCCGAGCTCATTCTTTTTGTCATCTTTTAAAGTCTTTGATTTATAATTTTATACATTGTTTAAACATTTTTAGTGTCTAGGTTAGTGATCCCCATACATCGATATGTACGCACTCATACCAGGAAAGTGTGAAGACAACAATGATAATTTCAAGTAGGTATCGAGTACCGAGTTTAAGCACCTGAAGCATTGAGTAACGGAATCGCTAAACATAGAACGGGAGCTCAGAGCCCTTTGTAGTCGAGCAAATGTCCTTTTCCGCAGGGTTGCATGTTGTTTTCAAGCAAAAATCACGCTTTTTTTTACGCAAAGTATACTGTTACTCGTTGTACACATGCAACTTACACAAATACGCAGGGCCCTGTAAGCTGGTTGAGCGTAATTCATCCATATTACATCGCCTTCAGGGCGCTGCTGAGTTTGCCACGCTGCTATAATGCTTCAGATATGCTAGACACAGCTGGGGTTGATAGCTTCTCTTCTATCATCAGAAGCATATAGCAGCGTTCAGGTGGCTCTTATAGCCACAAAGCGAGAAGGCTGGACATGCCATAGTGCAGCAAAGATTTGTGTCCACATAACTAAAGACACGACTATCACATAGACACGATATGCGTGATAACGTCTAGTTTAAAAATATATATATTTTATGTAACTATTACTAACATAGAATGTAAGGTTATTGTTACTAATAAGATGGATTCTTGTCCGAAATCCCTCCCGACCCTTAGTTTGCTTAGAACCTTCCGGTGCCCTCGTAGACCCGAAGTCCGAGAGGCTTACGAACTGTAAATTAGAACGACAGTTGCACAAATTTCCCTCTTCTATTTCCGCCCTGAGCCGAGGTTCAAGTCCCACAGGGGACGCTCTTTTGCGCAGGCTGCTTAGTTTGTCGTGTTTAAACCATTTATATAGACTGGAGCTCTGCTCGCCTTTATGCCCGGTAAAGTAGCAAAAGCCTCGGGGCTAAATACATAAGAAAGCCCGATTTTTTTTTTATTTTTTTATTTTATTGTTATATTTCGATAGTAACTATGGTGGTTAATGGTACTACTAATTATAAGAAACGACAAAAACTCCCAGTGTATAGGCATGGACCAATCAATAAAGTTGATTTGGATATGTAGTGGTAGTTATTTAGATATTATGTCTAATGATGGATAATACTTTCAATTTATCTAAGACGGTACATTAATTAAAGACTTTACGTATATTCCCACACCTTTTTAGCCTTGAATCGTTGCCTACGCCCTAGAATATTAATGAAAACTGGCAGTATAAAAGTCTACCGTTTCACACGTACTTCACATTCAAGCTTCAACCCTTGTAGAATCAAGTGTTAATTCGGTACTTAACTTCAACCAATCATCATGAAAACTTGCATTATCTTCGCTATTCTCCTCATCAGTGTGGTGGTGTTCGTGTCAGCGCAGTCTGAAAGTTATCCTTACTGTGGCCGTACGCTGTCCAAGGTTCTGTCAGCGCTGTGTTGGAACCAACGAGAAGGCAAGCGAGATGGTTCGTGGCTACCGTCGAGCGACGCCCGCGCCCTGGGGAGTCTGCGCGGCAAACGGGGCCTCGTCGACGAATGCTGCTTCAAGGCCTGCACTATTGATGAACTGATGAATTACTGCTGATTATTTAGAATGTTTAAAATGCTCAATTATAATGTAAAATAAAATTGTTTAACTTATTATAATGTTATAGTATTTTTTAAAGTAAATAAATGAATTTACTAATGTACAACAATTTTAATTATATTTGCCAAGACCACTTGTCTATTCCTATTATAAGAAATATAGAAAGAAAGAAAGGAAGAAAGAAAAAATATAGCCTCAATAAGATACGCATGGTCCTCGGCTAACATTACACCTCATATCTTACCATGGGAGTCGTAGGAGGCGACATACAGCTGATGAATGGGCAGCAGCATCTTTCGGCTCAATTTTATTAATCATTTTACTGCGATCAGCAATCCACCTGCCCAGCGTGGTGATTATGGTATTACCCCTTAACGAACGTGGCTTGCCAAGTTCTATTAAAAGGAGGCCCATGTTCAGCAGTGGACGTACAGGCTACTGAAGGCATTTTACAACCAGATATGTGGCATGTGCCGTGTGGTTTCCGACTTAGAATAGATCACCCCATGTCCTCCCATGGGTGTCGTAAAAGGCGACTAAGGGACACATGGCTGATGGATGTGCAGCAGCATCTATTAGCTCAAGGTGTACATCCTGCTGCGATCACCAATCTGTCTGCTAAGCGTGGTGATTATAGCAATATCCCTCAACGATCCTGGCTTGCCATGGTATTTTAGGAGGAGGCCCATGTTCAGCAGTGGACGTAAACGGGCTGTTGAAGAAGAAGAAGATGAGGGATGTGCGTATGAAAAAGCGCATCGCTTAAAAAAATATTCATATCGATAAGTAAATAGGTAACTAAGTTATTACTTTGTTTGTGGCTTCGTTAAATTTTATTTGGTGAGTAAGAAAAAGTATTTATCAGTCGTTTAACTGCAGATATGATAAATACTTATGGAATGTTACTTACACACATATTCACTATCAAAAAAGGCATGTTTTGTTTCAGTTGATCGGTTATGTTATCTGGGAAACTGACAAAAGTAACAATTTTGTTTTTATAAAGATAGCATAAAGAGAGTGATTTTGTACTCTACTACTATTCTTGTTAACTCCTTCTTACGAGTAGGTTCACGTCGGTAGTCCAATAGAGACAGTTGCACAAAACCCCCTAAAATACTAAAAATCATAATCCCTCAACCTCATCGCCAGCGACCGCCCTGAGCCGAGGTCCACAGGGGGCACCCTCTTGCGCGGTTTGCTTAGTTTGTAGTTTTTTAACACCATTTATTAAGGCTGGAGCTCTGCTCGCCTTTATTTCCGGTGAAGTAGCAAAAGCCTCGTGGCTAAATACATATGTCCGTCCGAAAAAAACAGCACTAAATCTTTTAACCACTCAAACGTCCGGGCGACTATAGTGGCCTACCCCTTGAACGTTCGCGCGCGAACCGCGAACCGAACCGCGTCGAGCGCTCGTGCCGTTACTGATTCAAAGTGTATTTACTAGCAAACTATTGCAGCTATAGCAAGGTAAAACCTACCAGTATCAAGCTGAATTATTAAGGAATCAAAATATGTACTAATTAAAGTTCAACAATTAATCTGCTATTCACAAAAAAATAATTAACTTAACAATACGGGTTAAATTTACGCAAAATATTTCTTTTAACAAGTTTTAACGAATCATTTTTTAATTATTCGCAATGTTTTTTAATAATAATTAAACTAGATTAAATAAGCTTTTTTTTGACACCAATATCTTATTACTTAAAATTAACAGTGTAGCCCATTAAACCAAAATAAAAAACGCGTTCCTGAAGTAAACTAGATCGACCTAGATTTCGTCTCCGATAACGAAATTACGGCAAGATGGCCGCCCGCCTAAGGATTTTACACACGACTTTAGGATTTGTTTTAAAATAAATTATTTTTATTCTAAATTTAGGTGATAGTCAATTATTGTAGGTATGTTTTATAATTCTTAAATAAGTAATATAAAAAAATAAAAAGTTTTTTTTTTTTTGTTATTTTGTAGGTAGGCGTTATTATACTCGTGATAATATCTAAACTAAATGTCCGATTGGAATAAAACAAAAAGTATTTTACTTCTACATAAATACCCTTGATAACATAATGATTAATTTGGATAAGGATTAATATTACGATACATATTTTACGTAGTTTCTTTCTTCAGACGATTTAATATTTTTTATTAACATAAAAGCGGTTATTGTGACTAAACTATGATAGTTAGATATGTGCTCTCGCGGAGTTTTTTGTAGATCTTAATAAGACCTACAAACCCGTAGTACATCATTTTGTTCTATTGTCAATAGTTTTTGCAGCGCACGCATAAATAGGTTATCGATTTTACACCTTGGGTTACAAAATTGCAATTATCGTACGGATTCCTAATTTTTTTGAAAATAAAATATTGCCTATAACCTTCCTTGATAAATGGACTATCCAACACTGAAAGATTTTTTGAAATCGAACCAGTAGTTCCTGAGTTTAGCCAAATAAAATAATAATGCAGCAACGAAAAATCATATAAAATACACTCATGATTTTTCGTTTGTAAACGCCCTTATTTTATAACCGTTACGGACGGCCTTGGTTGCCCATACCTAAATCGCGGGAACGAAAATATAAAAACGTGAAATCCTAATTATTTTCGTCGAAATACTTTACGTAGGTTTACTTAAATATGAATAATGACCTGTTTATCTAATTACAAGACGTATTTTACTAATATATGTATAATATCATACAAAAACTTACCGAAAAACCGGCACACTCAGGCGCTAAGTTTTGGTCTGTCGACTTTAACACATGTAAAAACATCCTATTACACTGCGGATGTTTAAAATTGCTATATGATCTCAAAGTATAAACATTCACGATTCTAAAAACATATAACACTCAACACTTTGGATGAATAAACAAATCGTAACTCACATTTCAAAAGTGGATCACTCAGCACTTCAAAACACTTGAGACACTTGACACCGCGCTTAATGTAAACAATTTTTTTCTTTTTAAATTCTTACTGTGACATACTAAGTGTTGTATTGTTTCGACACGTTATTTAATATAGAGACATCTAGTGTAACACTTATGAAGCTTTTAGAAACGTTCCAAAGATAAAAACGCGTTTATAGGTTACAAGTCGGAGGTGAAACGTCCGGGCTGCTCTAGTCGCCCTAACGTTCAACGCTATAAATGTTTTGGGCTGCTCTAGTCGCCCGGACGTTTGAGTGGTTAAGTAAAAATATGAAATAATAAAATTTATTCAGCACTTAGGTATTTACATACACTTGTACTTGTCAAAATGACACTGTATAAGACTTAATCTAACAAAAGTATCACTTTAGTAGTTTAAAATATTGTTAAAATTATTTGATCTTACAGAATTTTTAATTAGTCTGTCCGTCTGTCGTGCGATAAATGACAAATGTACACATTATAGTAAGATGCCTTAAAGGTCTAAAATTAACTTCCAAGAATCCACCTGAGGGCACCCTTAAGGGGTTAGAAGGACCAACGCTCAGGGTGCCACTGGAGTAAAGAGTAGATTCACGAACAGTGGTGATGATCGCTGGCACGAGATCACAGTTCGGGTTCGGGTTCGGGAATAAGCAACAACGCGGTCCTCGGTTATGCCGTCGAGGATCCTACACTAGCTAACCTACAAATACATTACACGATCCAATATAAGTAAATAATTTGAGATTCGCGTTTCATTTGTAAATGAAATGGCTGTTTAATTATGTATACCGAATTAATTTCGTTCTACTTCCATTCAAAGACATTGCAGGAGGTTCGCTGTAGATTGGTGTTAAAGCAAGCTTGGGCATTACCATAGCGATCCCATGCAGATAGTGCTAGTTTCGGTTTTGTTGCATTCATTAGCAGTGTATACAGAAGGAAATTTAAATTGTTCCACCTGAATAAGTTCGTTAAAAGCATTAAAACAGATTTCTGTTTTAGATGCGGGTTAGCGTTGTTACTTATTTATTCTGGAAAAAATTACCTACCTGATGTTAAGGCGCAACGAGCGCACTTCAATGTATTTAACGGATAATATTATCTGATATATTAAAAGATTAATTATTTGTGACAGTAAGTGGTAATAACAGACCTAAATTAAGTCATCATCATCAGCCCGTATAACGTCCACTGCTGAACAGTCCCGAGGGAGGAGACCCATGTTCAGCAGTGGACGTCCCTCCTCCTGCCGTAGTCACCACGCTTGGCAGGCGGGTTGGTGACCGCAGTATTATGTTGTAACACACAAGGAAACGCTGCTGCCCGTTCCTTGATATACGATTATTATAGATGATGTTATAACAATCGGGACCAACGGCTTAACGTGCTTTCGGAGGCACGGAGGGTAGTCCCTCAACCAACCAGACCCGGAAAGAAATCTTAGAATCCACAAAGATGTATATATGGGGATCGAACCTACGACCTCCGAGATTTAAAACGAGCCAATTACCGCTACGCTACGGAGGTTGTCATCATTAAGTCAAAAACATAGAAAAAGCCTTGTGAATATCAGTAATCTAAATGTTATACTTTTATCATTGTATTGAAATTCCTTGGTCTACTGATGCTATTGACTTTTAAGGCTTATTTACAATAGACCCGTGAGACCATTGTTGATTTATATATTCGAAAAATAAACTATTATTTTTGTATAACAGTTAAAAATGCCATATTCCGACACATTTATCGATATATAATACTTTATATAATACTGACTGCGCCCCGCGGTTTTACCCGCGTTTCTCTGCTCCAGTGAGTCTCAGCGTGATGTTTCGGAACCTTTATGATAATCGAGCATATAACCAATCCCGGTGCAACATTTCAGCCAATTCCGTTCTGTAGTTTTGGCGTGAAAGAGTAACAAATATCCATAATGACAAACTTTCGCGTTTATAATATTAGTAGGATTAAAATGCGAACGTTGCGCCTTAATTGGTGTAGCTATCGTGTGTTTTTCGGAGCTGTGTGGTTTTCGGTTTCCAATAGACCACTTCATGTCTACCCATGGAAGTTGTCAGAGGCGACCAAGGGATATACATCTGATGGTTGGGCATCAGCAACAATTATCTCAAGGATTCTCACCATCTTGCTACGATCACTAATCTGCCTGCCAAGCGTAGTGATCATGGCAATATCTCTTTACAACCCTGGGTTGCTAAGTTCTGTTAGGAGAAGGCCCATGTTCAGCTGTAAACGGGCTGTTGGAGTGGAAGCAGCCACCTGCCTTTCCATTCTCCTTCCTCTCGTGAGCAATGGTGACCTTATTCACGCACCAAAAGACAACATTAATTAATAATGTGATTTGGATGTGGTATTCTTAAAGGTATACTTCTAATACTTCACTAGTCGGGCTGCTTATTGAGCGTGCTTATGCTATGTACTTCCTTTAAGTTGCCTATTATTACAAGATTGCTATCGATGAAATATGTTCTAACAGCCTTTTAATAACTGTTTGTGGGGTAAAGTTTTTGTTTAGGTCAGCAATTGAATTTTAATACAGAAATATTGGAGAAATTACTAACCATGGCCACAAAAAAATGAGTCCGTATCGCTTTCTGCCGCTAACAGGCCAAAAAGCTAATCACCACATTTGGCAAGCGAAGCCAGCGCTTGGACTGATTGATGCTGCTGCTCATCAGCTGTAAGTGCCGCTTAATCGCCTATTACGACACTTGTGTTACTAGAAATTTTAATTCAGAATAATCCAGTATATACTAGCGAAGTATGGAAGTTGGTGGTATTTCAACCGTGACTCGGAGAACAATTTATACTGTTGGTCTTATGTATGATCTCTCACCGGTTGCGCCGATAGAACCGTTCCTCTGGATTTTGAGAGTTAAGGGATAAAAGAGTACGTACTTACGTAGTACTGTAGGGATTGGTCGCCGTGGCCTAAATCGGTACTGAAGACTGTATGTTTCTGATATTTTTAAGACAACTCCCGCACCAAGGAAATTATATCCATTGTCGCGGCGGCTTTACAAACACTAATTGTACGGACACAAATCACATCAAGACTCAAAACAACTAATGTGGTTCACTCAAATAATTGTCCCGAATGGGAATCGAACGCAGAACGCCAGGTCCTAACAGCAACTGCCGTAACCACTGAACCACCGCTGCAGTATGGGTAAAACGAAAATCCACGAAAAATAATTGCAATTAATGGGTTATTCATGGTCAAAACACATAAATATGATAAACATAAAGCCACACCAATCAAGTTTGAGTAATGTTGCCAATGATAAAATTTGCATACATATTTTTCATGCCGAGGTATTCTGCGGCAAAGTGCGGCAACAGATAAACCTAATTTAAAATAAAAATAGGCCAGTAACAAGCTGGGTATGTACACTGAGGGTTCCGTACTGTTACAACAAAAACCAGAACGTGTCATATCCACGTTTTAATAAATTTTCTTTTTGGCCACAAACTTTGGTCACATGTTGGAATATCTACACTTTGACATATTTTTTGGCCACAAACTTTGGTCACGTGTTGGTGTAGTGATGTTGGAAACAAATGATATTAGTTTCGGGATGAAGTTTTTGATCGGTTTAAGTTATATTTTTTTCTAATGGACCTTTATATAATAAGCTATGAGGCTTTTGTTACTTCACCAGTCATAAGTGAAGGCAAGAAAGGCTCTAGCCTTATTTTGATAAGTTTAGTTTAGTTTATTTTTAATATAGATGATTTATAGTTGAAGTAATTTCGGAATATTGTGATGTTAACTTTTACATAGGTATAACAATATTTTGGCGGTATTTGGCTCACTTTAAATCTCGGAGGTCGTGGGTTCGCTCCCTACTCTGGACAGGAAATCTTTGTTTAAATTCTAAAAATTTTTCCGGATCTGGTTGGTCGAGGGACTACCCTCCGTGTCTCGGAAGGCACGTTAAGCCGTTGGTCCCGATTATTAAAACATTATCTATAATAATATTATATATAGGAACGGGCAGCAGCGTTTCCTAATGCTGCCCAACATAATACTGCGGTCACCAACCCGTCTTCCAAGCGTGTTGACTCGGGAGGAGGCCCACGTTCAGCAGTGGACGTAATACGGGCTGATGATGATGATGATGATGGATAGGAAAATAAACTATTATAATGTTAAATCGTCAGTGCTTGCAAAAACATCCCATAAAAACGGAGAGTGCACCTCTGTGCACTATAGTATGTAATGGAAAGATGACCAATCTCCTTAGAGTTTGACCACCGAAATCATTTGGAGGACTATATATTACGTTGCTAACTACTCTGGTATTAGTTACCCGTAATCTACAATAGTTTGAACTGGAGCGACAAGAATTCAGTACAAGAATAAGTATGTTCTTATTCTTGTACGGAACCCTAAAAACCGGCCAAGTGCGAGTCGGACTCGCGCACGAAGGGTTCCGTTTCAGTTACAAGTGCGTACCTATTTTTGATATCAAGAATAAATAAAAAAGCGTATGTTTATGAAATGAAATGTTATTTTATATTCGAGTTGATTGAATGAAAGCTAAATTGCGGTTTACGATTTTTGACATATTAAAAATAAACTATCTACAAGATCTCGTTCAAACCAATTTTCGGTGGAAGTTTGCATGGTAATGTACATCATATATTTTTTTTAGATTTATCATTCTCTTATTTTAGAAGTTACAGGGGGGGGACACACATTTTACCACTTTGGAAGTGTCTCTCGCGCAAACTATTCAGTTTAGAAAAAAATTACATTAGCAACCTCAACATCATTTTTGAAGACCTATTCACACGTATGGGATCGATAAAAAAAAATTTTTTGAATTTCAGTTCTTTGTATGGGGAACCCCAAAATTTATTGTTTTTTTTCTATTTTTGTGTGAAAATCTTAATGCGGTTCACAACATACATCTACTTGCCAAGTTTCAACATTATAGTTCTTATAGTTTCGGAAAAAAGTGGCTGTGACATACGGACGGACAGACAGACAGACAGACAGACAGACATGACGAATCTATAAGGGTTCCGTTTTTTGCCATTTGGCTACGGAACCCCAAAAAGGCATTTAAATTTATGCTCCAATATGAATGACGAATTGGAAATCAAGTGAATATATCGCAACTATTCATGTGATAGCCTTAAGAAAACAGTATGCATAGCATATGGACATTACCAAAAAATGATTGGTGAATATTATATTACTTTGCTTGTAATACAAGATCGTATTTGTTTCCCATGCGTGACTCCCGTTCCCGTAGAAACTTCATAATCAAGCGGCCGTAGCCCAATGGCTAGGGCGTCGGATTTTCGATCATTGGCCGCCGGTTCGAACCCCACCCATTGCACTACCGACGTGAATCCACTTGTGACACAAGCATTTTAGCTTAGCACGAGGGGTTAACAAGAATATTAGTAGTTTGTAAGATATTCCGCGAGTAAAATAAAAATAAAAAATGCTTTTCTCGATAAATGGGTATCTAAAACTGAAAAAAAACAGATCAATTCCGACCAGTAGTTCCTGAGATTAGCATTCAAGCGAACAAACTCTTTAGCTTTATTAGAAACGATTAAGCTTGATCACAGCCTTTAAGAAATTATAACCTACCTTCGATAGAAAGACATACATTGTGTACATCTTTTGTGTTTAAAGTCTAAGTGAATGATAAGCATGTATTTTAGTCATCAGCCCGTATAACGTCCACTGCTGGACCAGGATTTTTGCCATAGTCACTACACATACCAGGCTGGTTGGTGACCGCAGTAATATGTTGTAACATACCCATGTATTTCATAAACACTGCTGTCCGTTCCTTGGTTAACGAATGTTATAGAATATTTATGTTATAACAATCGGGACCAACAGCTTAACGTGCTTTCCGAGGCACAGGGGATAGTCCCTCAGCGAACCAGACCAGCCAATCTTAAAATCTTGTCCGGCATGGGGACTGAACTCACGACCTGCGAGATTTTAAGTGAGCCAAATACCGCAACGCTACATAGGTTGTAGTTGGTAATTGCTTTTACTAAATAAATAAATATTCTAACCAGAACTACATATGATAAGCAAATCCGTAACACAGGTGGAAATGAGGCACTCTCTTACCTTCATCTATCACGCCTTGCTTATCCGACCTTACCCACGCCTCCCATATGACAAAATTGAACTTTATACTTACACTCTAAGGTTTATATTGCTTTGGCTATGGCTATTAGGTTAAAGCAAAAGCATTTCTTCCAGGAAGAAACAAATGCGTTGAATAGACAATTTATTTGTCGTTGTTACGATAGAACCTGCTGGAGTGACGTAGTGAGGTCAATGAAACCTCTAGCAGCTTTCATTATTAATGAAATGAAATGAAAATGAAATGAAATGAAAACGTTTATTGATAATGTAGACGAATCGATCGTAGAAAAAAAAATCTTGACTAATTAATTAGTATAAATTTCAACAGTCATGTTATTAAATAGAATTTAAATCTACCAATGTGGCTAGGATTCGGTCAGAAGCATAGAACGCGTCGCGAGCCTCGCCTTGCAAGGACGACCGGACCCTATCCTAGCTTCCTACGAGTCTTTCTCTATCTACCTACGTTGTGACAACCGGAGAAGAAAAACTATAAGAAACTCCGAGATCATGCAATGTTTCGATTTTTCGATTAATTCTCTTTACTATAACATTCAATGTTTCGATTACTTCTCATGACCATAACATTATGACAATCGCATTAAAGAAACTTAGTTTAAACAATATTTCAATTTTAACTGCAATATTCTATTATTTTTAAAAACCAAAAAAGTTGGTATTTCTTCGTGGGTACATACTCTGGACAAGGCCCTTTTTAACACGCTTTTATTAGCTTGGGTTGTATGTAACGGAATCTTTGAACTTAATTTTCACCAGTTTCCAGAAGTCTGATTAATTTGAAACTTTGCTTCGTATCAAGGACCGATGACAATGCAATAATTTGATAACTGTTTCCCATTATCCTTAAAAAAATAGTTTAAAAACACTAAAAAAACACGCTTTTATAGCTAACCGAACTAAAAAATAGAAAATAATTTTCACCTCAAAATAAAATTATAATAAAGTTTAAGTTATTAACAGAATTATTCAATTCAGAGTAAAAAGCGTGGGGTGCTTGATAAAGCAAATGTCACAATCATTCTATTGGAAACGAGAGGAGAGTTATGAAAAGTGGTAAAATGCACCCCACGCTTTTTACTCTTTATTTATTCCCACCGCCACTGCAGCGTATTCGCGCGCTGGCGGTGGGATATGTGGGACTCGCCCTCTCCATAGCGTGGTATGCTAACTCATACCACGAGGAGAGGATCCTACACAGCTAAAACTCCCCGGACACTCCTTGGATCCACCGTTGGCGGGGGCTTGGCACGCATAAGCAATCCGGCCCCCCGACGGCACCCGCGGCCATTATAGCACCGCGGGATCTCCTGGGCTCTAGACAAGACCCTTTGTATTCATTTTAAAATTTATTTCTGAGCTTGGTTGGTTAGATCTAAAGTCCGTGCCTCGGAAAGCAGGAGTTGAGTTGGAATCGATTGATAAAACATCATATATAACAAAGTTATTCTAGGAAACGGGTAGCAGCGTTTCGCTGTGTGTACAACATAATACTGCGGTCACCAACACGTCTACCGTACGTGGTGACTATGGTAAAAGCCCTCCCTTGGGAGGCAACCCAAGTTCAACAGTGGACGTTATATAGATTGTTGATGATGATGAGGTATTCCTAATTATTTTTTTTAATCATGATTACTAGCAGAGTTTTTCACAGCTAGTTGCTAGTATTCTTGATAACCCCTCGTGCTAAATTAAAATGCTTGTGTTACCAGTAAGTTCACGTCGGTTGTGCAATGGGTGGAGATCGAACCGACGACCACATGATCACAAGTCTGAACCATTGTGCTACGGCCACTACAAAAATTAAATAATTGCAATTAAATTTTCGGCTCATCATCATCATCAGCCCGTATAACGTCCACTGCTGAACATGGGCCTCCTCCCGAGAGGGAGGGTAATTGCCATAGTCACCACGCTTTGCAGGCGGGTTGGTGACCGCAGTATTACGTTGTACCACACAAGGAAACGCTGCTGCCCGTTCCTTGACATAAGATTATTATAGATGATTTTATAACAATCGGGACCAACGGCTTAACGTGCTTTCCGAGGCACGGAGGGTAGTCCCTCAACCAACCAGACCCGGAAAGAAATCTTAGAATTTACACAAAGATTTTCTGTCCGGTGTGGGGATCGAACCCACGACCTCCGAAATTCAAGGCGAGCCAAATACCGCTACGCTACGGAAGTTGTCAGGTTGAAATTTTCGAGTATTTTTCCTAAATTAATGTTTGACCAAATCTTTTATCTAATTCTACTGCAACTAGATGATTTCGTACAAAAGTTCGGAAGGTTTCTTACATAAAATATCTACGTAATGTGTGGACATAGAAGGTAGCAATGTGCATATTTTGTTTTTATTACGCCTACCTAGTTGTAACTCTGGGCTGTTGTGTCCAAATATTTAGATATACTCGTGTATGGAGATCCCAAGAAAGAGGCACTTTCTTACGCAATATTGAAACGCGCGCATCTAAATTGTTATAAATATATTTAGGTAAAAGGGTTTTCCTTTGTTCTGTAAACGTATAAGGTTGAGTTATGTATAGTAATTTTTGAAGGTTGGTTTAAAAACTGGCTTGGCTAAAGTATTATTTAAATTTAAGCTACATTTTTTTTTTAAGATTACTAGCAGACTTTTCCAGTCTACTAGTATTCTTGTTAACCCCTCGTACTAAGCTAAATGCTTGTGTTACGAGTGGGTTCACGTCGTAGTAGTGCAATGGGTGGGGTTCGAACCGGCGACCTCAAGATCACAAGTCCGACGCCTTATCCATTCGGCTACGGCCGCTTTTTATTAGTTACTAGCAGTCGCTTGCGGTTTTACGCGCGCTGAACTGCTACTCACGTCCACGGGCCCTGGTATGTTTTGAAGCCTTCATATTAATCCAGTTAATGAACTCTCTGATCACAAGTTGAGCCAAATCAGTAGAATAGTTTTTGCGTGAAAGTGTAATAAACATCCATCCACCCATTATCCATACATTCATCCATCCATCCATACAAACTTTCGTGTTTATAATATGAAATGATTAATCAAATACTTTAAAAGATGACAATAAGAATGATCTCAGAGTTTCTTAGTCTTTCTTTTCCGGGTGTCACAACGTAGGTAGATAGAGAAAGACTCGTAGGAAGCTGGGATAGGGCCCGGTCGTCCTCGCAAGGCGAGGCTCGCAACGCGTTCTATGCTTCAGACCCTATCCCAACCCGCGCTGGTTGATCTTAATTATATTTATAATACGCGACTATCACATGCCACATTGGTAGATTTAAATTCTATTTAATAACATTACTGTTGAAATGTATACTAATTAATTAGTCAAGATTTTTTTTTTCTTTGTATATTTTTATCATTGTATTTGACTTATAATAATTACGATTGATTCGTCTACATTATCATATAAACGTTTTCATTTTCATTTTCAATATTCGTAGTATATACAGTATTGAATAAACTCAGTAACATGACCGATTTCATCAATACTTTTACAAATTAGAAATAGCTATTGGAGTAACATTGGACTACATATTTGCGTAGCTTAACTCGTAGCAGCTACGCCTGCTACGGCGTTACAAAGTATAGTAATTCTATGAATTTGACAAAACGAAGAAGTTTTGATGTGGTCAAAACATTTAGATAGAATTTCAGAAACAAATTTTAACAGGCGTTGCTAGCTTTTCTAAAAAAATAATCAATGTTAAACATGCGCGTTCCCCGAAGGAGATTTTTGTCAGTCACAACTCTTGGTAGTTGGGATAGTGTCCATGGTATAATCATCATCATCATCATCAACAGCCCGTTTACGTCCACTGCTGAACATGGGCCTCCTCTTAACAGACCTTGGCAAGCCAGGATCATTGAGGGATATTGCCATAATCACCACGCTTGGCAGACGGATTGGTGATCGCAGTAAGATGTAAACTTTGAGCTAATAGATGGTGCTGCCCATCCATCAGCCATATGTCCCTTAGTCGCCTTTTACGACACCCATGGGAAGACATGGGGTGGTCTATTCTAGGCCGGAATTTTTAATTTAACTAAATAATATAGCGAATAACCTATAGGACATACATATACTAATATTATAAATAGGCCACATTTGTAGTTTACAAAACTACAAATGTGTTTGTTTCTAATAAAATCAAAACAAAGGTTTTTTCCTAGAAATGTGCTTCCGTGCGAAGCCGGGACGGGCCGCTAGTCATTTATAAACGTATTATGTAAATTTTGCGAAAAATCCTTGTTAGGCGTACAGAGCAGCAGCCTATAGGTACTCATATATATTTTAGTTGATGTTATAACACCAATGACTTATTGAGTTGTTCAAGACACGGCTAGAAGTTTCTCAACCAATCAAACCGAAAAAAATACATTTGATTTTAAAAAAAGAATCGGTACGAATATCGAGCACGTCATTCGAGAATTAAGACGAAACTTATAGGTAGGTTGTCGGAAACACAGATTGCAACTACAAAAATAAATCAGTTTCATGAGTAATTCATCATTCCTTCTTTCAACGGAGGGTATTTACTCCACAAGAGGAAGCCGCGGGCTTTAGCTAGTAGGGTTGTAATAAACTGTACTGTTTGTGTTCCACCAAGTACATTCATTTCCGCAGCTCAGTAATGGAGTTTCAATGTATGTAGTGTGATGCCACATACAACAACTAAAAAATAAATATAAATCATTTTCATGATTTATTCATCATTTCTCCTTTCAACGGAGGGTATTTACTCACCACGCTTAACAGGCGGGTTTGTGACCGCAGTAGTATGTCGTACCACACAAGAAAACGCTGATGCCCGTTCCCCGATATACGGCTATTATAGATGATGTTATAACAATCGGGACCAACGGCTTAACGTGCTTTCCGAGGCCTGGAGGGTAGTCCTACAACCAACCAGACCCGGAAAGAAATCTTAGAATTTACACAAAGATTTCCTATCCAGCGTGGAGATCGAACCCACGACCTCCGAGATTTAAAGCTAAATACCGCTACGCTATGAAGCTACGGAATCAGTTTACTAATAAGCAAAGCCTATTAGTTATTCTAGTTAGCTGTTTCCATGCTCGCAAAATGAGCAACCATTCAGTGCTATGAGAGAGTGCTCGCAACATGCAGCTGACATCGTAATTAATGCACAGACAGCCAAGTCTCTTCGCTATAATAACTGAAATGCTTTAGAATTATTACTTTTTAATCTATTTTTCCCAACTTTTGAGATATTAGTCATTTATTTTTATTTGCTGGTTGTATGTTTTTGGTGAAATCTTTTATAAAATAGAACGAAAGAAAAAACAATTGTACACGGATATTCGAGACAAAAAAACATGTTATAAATAATTGTCAGATCTATTGTGTGCACCATAAATAGGTTCAAAGCTGAAGCAGCTTACCTACCTTACACATTTAAGTATGAATATAAACATATTTAAATAAAATACGTTTTACTTTGGACGTTCCATGCAACGTTTTTCATGGAAATCTCTTAACGAAACTGTTATCCAGACACGAACTGACAACGATATTTATTTTACCTTTATTATACTAAAATATCTAACTTTTATAAGTTGGCGTTATCACCAATGATTATAATACTTGTAATATATTGTACTCCCAACCGAATTCGGCCTAAGGCTGCCAGTCTGTAAGATGATTAGCCATGTGTACTGGACATATTATAGTGCCCAAGCGTGTGCGCAAACACAGGCACGCTCTTTTCTTTTAATTTTCAATATCAGGTTGGACGATTTCACCGACATAATCAGGCGCAGAATTGTCAACTTAACGTGCTCTAGGTACGGATTAATCACCACCAACTTCCTGACTTCGGGCTTTTAATTGTGTACCAGTGTAAAAAATTCGGGCAGGTACTTAGGTGCCAATGGGCCACTGTAAGTGTGGCCCAGGAGATCCCGTTGTGCCACATTGGCCGGGGGCGCCGGATAGCTGGAGTGTCCGGGGGGTTTTAGTGGTGTAGGGTCATCTACTCGTGGTATGAGTTTAGCATACACGCTATGGAGAGGGCGAGTCCCACATGTCCCACCGCCAGCGCGCGAATTTTTTGTCCAACTTACAGTCTAACACATTACCGTTAGGCCAACGACGAACTAACAATAACATACTCGTACATATGAAACCACTACCCTTTTATGACTGAACTTAAAGATAGTAAGAACTTGATTTCAGTAGTGCGTTTAATACTGTTGATTTTGACATTCTGATCGGTATCCTATCCTCTATCAACCTTTCCTCTTCTACTCTTTCCTGGATTTCTTCTTATCTTCGGGGACGTTACGCTGGGTAACGTCACATGGCCTACAGATTAACCCTACCAAATCCCAAGCCCTAATTATAGGCAGTAGAGCCATGCGTAGTGCGCTTAACACGACGTCTCTCCCTGTGGTTAGCCTCAACGGTGTTCCTATCCCTTTTGCTGACTCTGCGAAATATCTAGGTGTTATTATTGACTCCAATCTTACTTGGAAACCTCAGGTTGCAGAAGTCAGCAAGAAAGTACATTTTACTTTCCACTCGCTGAGACGACTCCAGAATTTTTTACCCTTGAAAACGAAAATCTCACTTGCTCAGACCTTGATTCAACCCATATTGGACTACGCTGACTGTTGCTATTTGGATGCTACTGAGGAGCTTCTTAATAAACTTGAGCGTCTACAAAACCTTTGCATCCGTTTTATATTTGGGCTCAAAAAATATGATCATGTCTCCAGTTTTCGGAAAGACCTCAAGTGGCTCCCAATCCGTCTTCGCAGGAATACTCGCATATTGTGTCTCCTATACAATATCCTCCATAATCCTCTTACTCCATCCTATTTGCAAGAGCGATTCTCCTTTAAATTTCCATCTGATGCTCTGTGCAGATCTCATCTAAAACTCCTTTTAAAGCTCCCCCCCCATAAAACCGATTTTTATACCCATTCCTTTACTGTTCACGCAGCCAGATTATGGAACGCTCTTCCGCCTGATATCCGTAAATGTGACACAATTTTCACATTTAAAAAACGAGTCAAAGAACATTACCTTTCTTTATCATCCTAAATGTATTTATTGATATGTAGTATATTATAGTTAGGTTCTAGTTGATATATATATATATATACATATATCTGTAAATAAGTATTTATGTAAATATTGGTATGTAAGTTTATTATTGACCTACACGCAAAATTCCAGTTTTAATTTTGCTATTTCTCCTTCTGCGGGTCTGCTGGAAGAAATTTCTGTATTGAAATAAGCTGTACCTTTGTGTCATATGTTCTTTTTATATATTTTCGTTGTTTGTATGTGTTATGTGTGTACATAAATAAATAAATAAATAAATAAATAAAAATAGATTCCTCTTTTACAAAATAAAAGGAATTAGGATCGAGTATCACGCTACACAGTTCCTATAACAATACAAAGCGATGAGATAAATGTACAAGGATTCTCAAAGTGTGTGCCAGTTATTTCCCAAAAGCAGTACCCAGAACCCTCAATATCGCGCTTCATAGTTTTAGAGAGACCCCTTTCTCTTGTTACAAAAACTGGAGCCCACATTAATGCACAACTTTTTCCGCCATAGCGGTGGGGATGTGAAATTTATTTTCCGATGGTAAAAAGAGGAGTTCCCTAAATATATGCCGCAGCGCTCTGCTGCATCATAGAAGTCATCATCATCAGCCCATATAACGTCCACTGCTGAAAATGAGCCTCCTCCCAAGGGAGGGTTTTGCCATAGTTCATGCAATCATGGTAGCCGGGTTGATGGCTGCAGTATTATATTGTAACATATACGGAAACGCAGCTACCCATTCCCTGGCATTCGATTGTTATAGATGATGCAGATAGCAATCAGGACCAACATGCTTTCCGAAACCAGACCCAGAAAAAATCTTTGAATTTATACAAAGAATAAAAAAAGCTTGAAAAGTGTGAAAAGTCAACGTTTGAGCACCACTGACAAACAATACATTTGGACGTGACCATGCGTATAAATTGAGCTATATGATCACACGGGAATTTTATTTGAGAATTTTCTAAGTAGTTTTCACCTGCGTATGACAAAACACCTTATGCGAAATGAAGAAATAGTCAAATATAACTTTAAAACCATGACAATATAAGGTCGAAATTGTTTTGAACCATGTCGTTCAATGTTTGATTTAATTACAATTTTGTACGTGCTACTGTGTTTGCGGAGATTATTTGTAAATCTTCTTACTTAACACAGTAAAATTTCGTACATTTACTGCTTAAATATTTATTTCAATTAAAATACATGTGATGTTATTAGAACAGGGCTGAAGACTTAAAAAAATCTATTTAGTTTGTCAGCTAGATTACCAAAATATTGGACACGTATTTTTTTTTTGTTCCTTAAACGAAAAATGACGAAGATATAGCGCGTTGTAATTTTGTGTGACTTCACATCTAGGTACAATTGCCTAGTATTGACGTCACAAGCCGTCTGCTGAACTTGTTATTGTTGGTTATTGCTCTGTATCTTTTTAATTTAATATTGATTTTATAAATAAAAAAATATATGTTCAATTTTTTTAAGTAATCTAACTAACGGACTTAATAGATTTTTTTAGTCTTCCTGCCTATTCCATCATGCTTATGATCATGGGAATACCCTGTGTCTTCCCATGGGTGTCGTAAGAGGCGATTAAGGAACATTCAGCTGAAGGATGAGCAGCAGGATATAACATCTCAAGGATACTTACCATCTCTTACTGCGATATCAATCATCGACCCTGGTTTGCCAAGGTCTGTTAAGAGGAGGCCAATGCTTGGCAGAGAACGGAAACATGCTAATAAAGTATTCTAGGGGTCGAAAATCAATCATATATATATATATTTTTTTTAATATTCGCATTATGCAATCCTTCTCTATAAACTATTAATAAGTAAGTACGCAAAATTTCGGTCTGTGCTCATAATAATCACTCTTCATAATTTTCTTTTATTCAATACATTTTTATTACTACCAACGGATCTCATAACTGTTAGTGTTTAAGTACCAGTTTAAAATTATAATTTTCTTTTCATAACTCTTTTCTTCATAACTTTCAATGATCATATTGCTTTAATTAACATTTGGATCTGGCACTTCGCCGGCCTCTACTAAGACACGCTCGCTTCGCTCGCTCGGCTCGTGCGTTGTGGTCCCAGTTCTAATCTAACCTAACCTACAGAAGTTGGAATCCTGGTGTTTTTTTAACCTTCGACCAAAAAGAAAAGCATCTCGTTTCTGGTAGAATTAACATAAAACACATTTATAAATATTATAGTTATTTATTGAAATGATTATAAGTTTTGACGATTAGTATTAACAAATATAATATTAAAGCAAATATTAGTAAAAAGAAAGTGTATAATAAGTAGTATTATGAATTTCAATGATTATGTTATCTACTTACTATCTAATAACTAAATCCTACTAATATTATAAAGGCAAAAGTTTTTTTGTATGTTTGTTACTCTTTCGCGCAAAAACTACTGAATCGATTTGGCTGCAATTTTGCACGCATATAACATATAAGCCATAAAACATCACGCTTTAACCCACTGAAGCAGAGTAACGCGGTCACCAACCCGCCTGCCAAGCTTGGTGACTATGGCAAAACCTCGGGAGGAGGCCCATGTTCAGCAGTGGACGTTATACGGGCTGATGATGATGATGATGATGATGAATATGTACATTTTATTTTTTTATGAAGAATGGTAATGATGACTTTAAATGGTATGAGAAATATTTTCGGATTACCGATGATAGGAGTTGAAAAGTTATGTAAGACAATGCGCACCCGTGACAGAGATAGTCACCCGTGTGCCAGATATACAAACAATTTACTTTTAGTTTTATCAGTGCTAAGTTATGTAGAAGACTAAAGTAAACAAGAGCTTACTCAGACCAAACAAAGACGGCAATATTGCTAACCAACATTGTCTCATTAGGGGCCATCCTTCAAGTACATCCTTCAAGTGTTTTTACAAATTTTGAAATAGCTGATAAGTGTTTGGAAGCAGGCGTTCGGTCGGATCATAAATGCCAAATAGTAAAACTAAACACTGTAGCTAACATAGAAAACTCCACATTAAGTTTTAGACCGCTCTCAAAAAAAAATCTAAGGAAATTTAATGATAATTTAATGACAAACCTATGTTATTTACCAACAACAACAAATAATCCAAATGTTTTGTATAATGCATTGTTCAACGCCATTCGCGATGAATTCTACAAATGTTGTAAAATAAAAAATATTAAAGTCGACCCAAATAAATTAAAATTCTGTATGTGGGCAACTAAGGGTATAAGAAAGAGTAGGGATTTTCTCTTTGAACTATATGACATTAGGTCCTATACACCTGATGACAGTTTTAAAATTCGTGTAAGAAACTATTCAAATATATTTAAGAAAGTTTGTTTACAAGCTAAGGCTATGTACGTAAGCGAAATTATTAGAAAATCCGATAATAAGATAAAATCTACTTGGAAAATGATTAATACAGAAACTGGGAAAAATAAAATCATGGACAGATCAATCCACGTAAATATTAATGATGAACTAGTTTCAGACAAACTCACCATTGCCAATTTTTTTGCAATTTTTTTTACTAATATTCCTTTAGATACCACCAAAAGTCTTGCATCTTCCACTGACGAAGCTGAACGACTTCTAAACAAAAGCATAAATAATACAATAATTCCCGAATTTAGTTTTCAATTAATTACAGATATTGATATAATAAAAACTTTTAAGACTATTAAAATCAAAGGCACAGAAGATTTATGGGGATTGTCCGTGAAGGCTGTTGAACCAATTATACAGAATATAGCTCCGATCCTAGCGGCCATCTTCAATGGCTGTATAATTGACGGAGTCTTTCCTGATTTGATGAAGATAAGTAAGGTAGTGCCCATTTTTAAATCAGGCTGCTCTAATAGTGCTAATAATTATAGGCCAATTTCTATCCTACCTACTTTAAGTAAAATATTTGAAAAAATTATGCTTAACCAAATGCTGTCGCACTTCAATGAGAATGGGATACTACACGACAAACAATTTGGATTTACTAAGGGCCGTTCTACGCAAGATGCAGGAAGCACTCTAATCAAGACCATACTAGAGGCTTGGGAGGGATCACAGGATGCTCTGGGAATCTTTTGTGATCTCTCTAAGGCATTCGATTGTGTAGATCACAGTACGCTCGCTGTAAAGTTAAAATACTACGGAATTTCTGGTACGTCCTTGGACCTTGTAGTATCCTATTTATCTGGTCGCGAACAAGTAGTAGCCATAGACGGAATAACTTCGGAAGCTTCTCCCATCAAAATGGGTGTGCCCCAGGGTTCAATACTAGGTCCGTTTTTGTTTTTAGTTTATATAAATGATGATGATATTTAGTAGATAAAATATCAAATATAGTTCTTTTTGCGGATGACACATTCTTGATATTTAAAGTAAATAGAAAAGATAAAGACTTTATTGGACACACAAACACACTTAGCCTAATCTCAAATTGGTTCTCAGCTAATAATCTATTGTTAAATGCAGGGAAAACTAAGTGTGTTAAATTTGCGCTACCAAATGTAAATAATGTCACACCTACTATTTCACTGAATAATGAAACATTGGATCTTGCTTCATCCACGGTATTTTTGGGAGTGACATTAGATTCTAAATTACAGTGGGGTCCTCATATTGAGAAATTATCGGGTAGGTAAAGTTCTGCTTCTTATGCCGTATGGAAAATAAAATAATTGTCAGATGAATCCACGGCTAGGTTAGTATACTTTGCTTACTTCCATAGCATTATGGCTTATGGCATTTTGCTCTGGGGGTCAGCTGCTGATGTTAATACTATCTTCATCCAACAAAAGAGAGCGGTCAGAGCTATTTATGGGCGAGGTAGCCGCGATTATTTGCGAACCCTATTTAAAGATATAAATATATTAACTGTTCCATCTGAGTATATCTACCAGAATATTTTATTTGTTAGGAAAAACCTAGATACATTTAGTAAAAAAAGTGACTTTCACAATATAAATACTAGGAATAAGGACAAACTAGCTATGCCGTGCTTTAGGGTCAGCAAAGTTAGTAAGTCATTCATGGGAAATTGCATTAGATTTTATAACAAACTTCCCTCTCATATTACTGACATGCCTGATGCATTATTTAAAACACATGTAAAACGCATCCTAATGAGTAGGGGCTATTATAGTACTAAAGAGTATATAGATGACAAAGATGTATGGCAGGCTATACCCTCGTGCACCAGATCGGATACCCTATAGCTGATGTAGCATTGAAATGTGAACTGAAAGATCATGATAGTGTATTCTGTGTACTGTCTGTAATCATAATCATAAAAATAACACATGTTCTGTCTCAAAATAACTTTTCTGATCTGTTAAATTAGCAAAATAAAAATAAAAGTTGTATAAAGACAGCCGATTGGTAAATTGTGTAAGCCAATTAACTAAATAAAGACAGTAACTGGACCTAAATAATGTTGACATGCCCATCTGAGTATGTTTCGCCGGATCGTCTCAATGAGGCCGCGATGAAACCGGCAGTAGAATACCCCACTGAGTTTGTTTCGCCGGATCTTCTCAGTTGGGGCGTATTAGATCCGGTGGTAGCATAAAATCGCGTCCGACGATATACTTATGGTCTATCTAAATAATAACATACTCAAATGACAGAACTTTAATAGATAAAAAATAAAATTCTATTTTCATACCTGACAGCTTTTACGCTAAAGCTATAAAAAATCTAATACAAACTATTTATTATTATTATAACTATAATAATTAAACTAAATTAATAAATTAAATATATTATATTAATGAGCCAAATATGTTTTGACTATTTGCAAATGCCTGTAATAGGTTTACGTAAATAAAAACTTTTTTATTTATTTATTTATTTATTAGTATGTAACCCGAATTTGATGAATTTAAGCCCCCCTCCCCCCATTCTTGTCACCGCTAATCACATTTGTGAAACTCCCTGGATTAATGTCAGGTAGGATTTTGTAAAAAATTGCGGTTTAATGTAAAAAAAAATATGAAATAAAACCCGTTCCGAAATTTGTTTTATTTCCATCTCAATTACTTCTTTATTAAATCAACACAAAAAAACAAATATGTAACATCTCAAGCACCGCGATTTAAAATACTGAAATATTACATTTTTAAATATCATGTCACGTAACTTAGTATCCCTCCCACCCCAATCGTCACACTTCGTCGACCCCCCTACAACACCCCTCCCCGTTTACGTGTGACGTACATTATGAATTACCCCTTACCCACAAATCTAATTTCTCCAAATAGCACAGCTTTACCTCAAATTCGCTCATACGTACAACGTATATTAGGAAGCCCGGTATATCTGCAATAAGCTCTGACCCTATCTATCTATAAATCATGGCGGCCTCATATTGCCAAATACCGCAATGCCTATAGCAAACCAATGTTCGAGTATTATTTGTCTCATCGATATTGCTTGGGGACAAATATACCAATACACCAATACAGTATGTGTATCTCACTTGTACCAATATACCAAATATTGGTGTATTGGTACTGTCCTATTAAAATTTAATAGCTTAATTTACAAGTTGTAAATAAATGCGAAAGTTTGTATGTATGTTTGTTACTCTTTCACAAAAAAAAACTACTGAATGGATTTGGCTGAAAGTTTGCACGCATATAGTTTATAAGCTGGATTAACATATAAGCTATAAAACATCACGCTTTAACCCACTGAAGCAGAGTAACGCGGGTAAAACTGTGGGGCGCAACTAGTGTGATATAAAAGGAATGACAGAAACATTAAGCAAGTTTAAAAAAAAATAACATTTAAGTGATGGGTTCGTTGCTGCGCCGGATAAAGACTAGACTATTGTACACTTGAATTGCGAGACTCATATCGCTGTACCATGAAGGTTATTGTGATTAGCCCGTATGACGTCCACTTGTGGAGCATGCGTCTTGTCCGAAAAGGTTTTGACGTTAGATACGACGCTAATTAAAGTAATTACAGTATTGTTCGATGCAATTATTGCAATCGATCACGTATTGCTGACTTAGCGATTCAATATGGGCCGCACGAGTGCGCCGCGAGTTTAGTGCATATCAGACAGCAATCGAGTGCATTCCTTTCCCTCATTGTACCATTATAGCGATCGCTTAGTCTAAAAGTCACTTTGTTCATTCTTGTACGAGCAATAAACCTTTAAAGTTATTTGAATGTTTAACTTTGTAGCGAAGCGAATTACCAATACGGTATCAACTACAGCGTAGCCCCTACATTTTGGTCCTTCGAGCCGGATCTGAACCAGCGACGTATGGATATGTTATTATTATGTGTTGTAAACAGGGAAATTATGCAGCCTAAAACTCAAGACCAAAGGCCTAACGTGCTATCCGAAGAACAGAAGGCAATTCGTTAACAAACCCGACCCGGAAAGATTTTCTGATTCGACTGTTTTTTATTAAATTTAATCCGAGCTTCGAGATTGATGGCGAGCCTATGGCCGCTACGCTACGGAGGTTGTCGTAAATAAGTGTCAAATTGACCGAATCCGGGATCGTATCCCGATCGTAACTTCTTTAAGAAGATTACGGCTCGTAATCCTATTGAGCGGAATTACTTTGGTAGCACGCGCCATTCTGTGCATTTTATATGCCACAGTAAATTAACTAACTTTGCGAACATTTTTTGGAAGAAAATAGGAAATTTTTGGCTGTTTAATATGCTATGTACTTATAGGATTGTTAAATTAATATATGGTTATTAAATATTCTTTTATGTTGGACACTAAAGTATTATATATATTAATGAATGTATGTATTTGTGTATGTAAGTAGGTTTATATATTGATGTAAGTATTTATATTGAATGAATTTTATTACTTAGTCTTTGTTTTGCATCGCTTAACTTTTCATCTTAACCCAAAGGTTGACTGGAACATAATGCCTCTTGGCATTAAGCCTGCCTTATGTACAGACCTGTAGCATTAAGTTTAAATAAATAAATAATCCTGGTAATTATATACTAATTGTTACTCTTCTTTTTCAGCCCATTCAGACCTTGCCTAGCCAGGGCCATTTTGGGATAATGCCATTATCATCACATTTGTTGATTTCAGTAAGATATTGAGTATACTTGAGCTGATGATTGCTGCTGCCCATCCATCAGCTGTATGGCCCTTAGTTGCGTCTTAAGTAAGGCAGGTAAAGTATGTGTCTGGACCGGATTGCTCATGCGTACCCGGTCCCCGCCAACGGCGGATCGAAAGAGTGTCCGGGGGGTTTTAGTGGTTTGGGGGGGTTTTAGTGGTTTAGGGTCCTCTCCTCTTGGTATGAGTTTAGTATACCACGCTATGGAGCCAGCGCGCGAATACGCTGCAGCGGCGGTAAGAATGGGTAAATGCATTTCCCCCCAGACAACAAAAAAAAACGCCGTAGTCACGTGTATCCCCTCCACGCGCTCTTTTTCATGACCCTTAGCTCTTTCTCGAGCAAAATACAATTTAAAATATAAATTTTCAATTATTTTTTTCGACATGTTCCCACCACTATTATTGGCTGGTTTTTTTTTCCTAGCCTCTGGGAATAATAAACTTTAAGCACAAAAAAGCCAGCCTTGTTCTTATTACCTAAAAATATTTTTTTCCTCACTTTAATTAAGCCTGGCGATACCTTTCCACCAACCAAATGACGCCAGATTTGTTTTGTGTGCTTTGGGGAGGTAGGCAAACCATTTGGCATAAAAAGTACTCCTGATCACATTACCTTTTTTTTTATTTTTTTCCCACCCCATAACTCCCACATCCACCACGCGAATCCTGCCAGGTCGACGTCTTTATGCTTAGAATGCTCCAGGTAAGCTGATAAATCATTTTTATGAATGATCAAATTACCTTGCCTTTTCGGTTGTCAGCTCTATAAGGTCACAAAATTATCTAATAATAATAATCTATGGGTAAAAATATAGTTATACGAAGTCACGTAGCAGCCAGCCACCATCTGTCCAAACAAAGTTTGTATAAGTTTTTCCCGCATACTTCCATTCATTCTTCATGTTCTATCATACGGTCCATTAGGCGTCCCGTCCATAGAACCAACTCCAATTCATTTCTTTTCCGATATTTCGTGTATTTATTGGGGCTGTTCGTTGATGTGTCTCAAGTATAAACTGTTGGGGGATAAACCTCCATAGTCATCTCATTTTTAGGGTTGCGTACCCAAAGGGTAAAAACGGGACCCGCTTTATATAGTAATAAAGAAATCGCGCGGGATAGGTACACCGGCATATAAATGTGTTATCACTGACATTACAATTTACCTAGCATGATATACACTAATTGACATTGTGTGTTCGAATAATTAATTAATATTGAGTCAACAGCGGTGTCACTACACTCGCACTGAAGCATAAGATTATAATTAGTAATGACGTACTACATGGACACTATGTAATGCAGATTAATGTACTTACTACGGAGATGGAACAAAGTTTAGCATAGTTAGTGCGATCAAAGAGCTTCCTCATCATCACTATATAACACCAGCAGTTCCTGAGATGAGCACAATTAAGCAAACAAACTCTTCTGCCTTATATATTGGTCTTCTTCTTCTTCTTCCAGCCCTTATCCCGTATTACTTGGGGTCGGCGCAACACATTTGTTTCTTCCATTCTGTCCTGTCACCCGTCACACTATCACTAACTCTCTTTTCTTTCATATCACTCTTCACACAAACCATCCATCTTTTCTTTGGCCTTCCTCTCCCTCTCCATCCATCTACATGTATAATTAGAACTCTTTTAGTAACATGCATTTCATCCCTCTTCTTCACATGACCATACCAAGATGAACGATTCCCATTCAACTTTTCAGTCACTGGCGCCACTCTCAAACATCCTCTAATATTCTCATTTCTCACTTTATTATTTCTCGGCACACACACAGCCATATCAACATTCTCATCTCCACTACATGCAATCTTTTTCATTCATTCTTTTTCACAGCCCAACATTCTGATCCATACTTTATATATATTAGTATAGAGGTATAATTTGAAGCATAATTGTGTTATTAGTGGTGACTTACTACATGGACATTATTTAATGCAGATTAATCTACTTACTACGAGGTGGAACAAAGTTTAGCATAGTTAGTACAATCAAAGAGCTTCCTCATCATTACTACATAACTCCCGTCCTCATGGGAATTTCCTAATGAAATATAGTCTATAATCTTACTCGGTAAATGAGCTATCTGATACTTAAAGAATTTTACATATCGGACCAGCAGTTCCTGAGGTGACCGCGTTCAAGCAAACAAACTCTTCTGCTTTATATATTAGTACTAGCTTCTGCACGTGGATTCGCTCGCGTAACTCCCGTTCCCGTGGGAACTTTAAAATAAAATTTAGACTTAAGCCTTCTTTGATTATTAGGCTATCTAACACTGAAAGAATTTTTTAAATCGGACCAGTAATTCGTGAGATTAGCGCGTTCAAACAAACAAACACTTCAGCTTTATACATTATTACGATACACATTTAACGTAGTTTCTAGCCTATAGCCTTATTCGATAAGTAGGATATTTAACACGGAAAGAATTTTTCGAATCAGTTTAGTAGTTCCAGATATTAACGCGTTCAAGAAAACAAGCAAAGAAACCCTTTAGCTTAACAAATGAGTGTAGATACATAGAAAAAGAAACGCCTTTTGAACACCTTAGTCGCCTCTTATGACACCCATGGACAGCCATGGACAACCCAAGACATAGGGTGGTGTATTTTAAGCCCGAAAACAGCACTCTTTTGCCAAAAAAAACGCCTACGTTTAGTTAAATGCAGTTCTCCGTTTTGTTCCAACAAAATCCTTACTACTACTAATATTATAAATGTGAAAGTAACTCTGTCTGTCTGTCTGTTACGCAATCACGCCTTAACTACTGAAGCGATTTAATTGAAATTTGGTACAGATATAGTCTAGAGCCTGAGAAAGAACATCCTTACTAATATTATAAATGTGAAAGTAACTCTGTCTGTCTGTCTGTCTGTTACGCAATCACGCCTTAACTACTGAAGCGATTTAAATGAAATTTGGTACAGATATAGTCTAGAGCCTGAGAAAGAACATAGGCTATATTTTATTATGAATTTCCCACGGGAACGGGAGTAACGCGGGTGAAACCGCGCGTGGGAAGCTAGTTTAACATAAACCCTGTTAAATTTTGTTGTGCGCAAGAAACTAAAAATCATAACATAAAGTATTAAAAAGTCGAGGACGTAACAAGTTACAAAATAAGAAGTATGTTCAAACTTTGTCAAGACGGCTGAATAAAAAAATACTTCTGAATATATTATTTATAGAAACTCAAACGCGATTTAAAAAGCGTCTCGATTGTAGACAACGGAGTTCGAACTTTATGGTTTGAAGCCAGAAAACTATAGAGACACTTTACTGTTACATATTTTTGCTCTGTATACTAACTTCCTCACGTGGCTTACGTGTCCTTACTCATATGATAAACACGAAAGTTTATGTGTATGGATGGATGGATAGATGGATGTTTGTTACTCTTTCACGGCAAAAGTACTGAACGGAATTGGCTGAATTTTTGCACCAAGATAGGTTATACGCTGGATTAACATATAGGCTAAACATCACGCTCCGACCCACTGAAGCAGAGTAACGCGGGAAAAACCGCAGGGCGCAGCGCAATTTATGTTAAGCAAATCAACTTTACAAACATTTTTTACATAAGTCAGCTCCCCAGATTTCTTAGTGCTTGAAGTAAAAAATAAACTTGGTTCGAGGTCTTTTCTTCACTTTGTCGAAGGCACCACGCTACCGTGGAGAATATTGATTGTGATTTTTTTAATTCAACGTGATGTGACGCGGTGTTAATTTACAAGACTGTATTGTAGTTACTCGTTGAGGTGTATTATTATAAAATCGATTTTATTTAAGCCCCTAAAATACTAAAATTCATAATCCCTCAATATCGTCGCCAGCGACCGCCCTTAGCCGACGTCCAAGCCCCACAGGAGGCGCCCTCTTGCGCAGGTTGCTTAGTTTGTAGTTTTTAAATCATTTATTCAAGCTGGAGCTCTGCTCGCCCTTATGCCCGGTGAAGTAGCAAAAGCCTCGTGGCTAACTACGTATTACTAGTTAAATCAAAAGAAATCATGTACATAAAATACTTTTATCTCTATTAAACAAAGATACACTGTATCTAAGTTCGTTAGTTTCATTAAAATAATTATACATTCGTGCCGCATTGTCTGTAATTCAGACCTAGATAACGTTGCGAGGTACAAAACTCGCTCGGGTCGAGCTAAGCAGTTTCGCAACGAACTATTTTACTAGTTTTACGGGCTAACACATTATTTTAACATTTGTTTCTTTAGTATATTAGTTGAAACCATTGGTTATTAAAATAGATGCGTTTGTTTTGTTTTCCTAGTAAGTATACAGGGCTATTTTTAAAACATTAACAACCTTTCAGTCAACTTTCACTATGGGATTAACCCTGAAATCGAGAAAAATAATCAGCTGTTCCATACATTTGGTCGAGGTAAGTGAACATAAATGTATGGAACTCTGTATATAGCTATATGGAATCTAGATATATAGAAGGAAAATATCGTTTCATCACGAAATTTTAGAAACAATACTAGCACTTGTTGTTTCTACAATTTTTCGGGTTTCGAAATTTACATATGGCTTCATTTTAGGAAGTAGGTACTCACTAACATGGCATTTTGCAAAAATCAACCCCTAAAGTGGTAAAAACGGTTGATAGAGTCTGAATAAAACATATATATCTATAGGCCCAATATTTTTCTTAACTAGTAACTATATAGTAATATACGATATTAAACGCACAACCGATAAGTTTAATGTGCTCCAACTTCCCGACTTTAACCAGCTAAAAATCGGAAACTATGTGGGTTTTTCTCGAGATAAACTGAAACTTCACTACTAGGTTAGGGTCGAACATTTTACTGAAAGAAATTGAAGTCAAAGTCAAAGTCAATAATTTCTTGACACATATAGACACAATTCAAAAAATGACATCATGTTCTTATGATGCGTCCATTTCTTTTCATACCTACAGTTCAAGACGTGGCAACTGAACTCAGAGGAATCTTTTTTTAAATAATCAATTTATCGTTTCTTTAACAATATTGTCTACCAGCAGTGGCACTCCAGAGCAAGTACTCCCAAGCCATTATGTCCCTTACATAGTCTGATATTTCATAAAATGCTTATTTACGCAATATTTCTTGACAATAGCATTAAATTTATTAACAGATAGTTCTCTAATATTATTTGGGAGTTTGTTATAAAATAGAATACATTGCCCCATAAAAGAGTTGCTTATTCTATGGAGACGAGTTGCAAGAACAACTAAGTCATACTTATATATGATATTCATAAAAGAGATGGAAGAGATCATTGAAGGAAAAAAAAAATAGTCCTAAACCAAGAAAGTTATTATTATTTTAGTTATCAGAAATATTCAGTCAGGTCAAAAAAAAAGTCAATTTTACAACAAATTCAATATGATTTTCGTAGTACATTCTTAATTGTATACCTCCTGTTATAAAACATTGTCAACGCCAATAAAGTGTTGAAATAACAAACTTGTAATAGTTTGGGCAGTAAACTGGAGGCTGCAAGCTTTTAGAACGCTTGCATCTCCACGTCAACAGTACTAAGTTGTAAAACTTAGTCATACAACAAAGAATAATCAATTCTATTACCATGTAGTAAAGTAGCTTTTGTAATGAGGGTGTTGTAAATGTTATGCTAGTAAAACTCTTATGGGGAAACATTGAGTTAAGATGACATGTATTGTTATAACTCTATTCAAGGATTCTGTGTGCTAGGACTTGGACATAAATTAATTAAACATGAATACGTTAAACGTGTACGTTTTGGTATAAAATATCAACCTTCCGATGCCCTCGTAGACCCTTAGTCCGACAGGCCCGCGAACTGTAAATAAGAGCGACAGTTGCACAAAACTCCCCTAAAAAAAACTAAAAGCCATAATCCCTCAATCTCCCCGTCAGCGACCGCCCTGAGCCGAGGTCCAAGTCCCACAGGAGACGCCCTCTTGCGCAGGTTGCTTAGTTTGTAGTGATCAAACCATTGGTCTAGGCTGGAGCTCTGCTCGCCTTTATGCCCGGTGAAGTAGCAAAAGGTTAAAATATGTGCGTCAAAAAAAAACGTAGAAAATGCCAGTCATCATTCTCCTACCCTTATCCCAATTTATTTGGCGTCGACGCAACATGTGTTTTTCTTTCATACTCCTCTATTAGCCGCCATCTCGACATTCACCCCCTTTCTAACCGTGTCATCTTTTACACAGTCCATCTATCGTTTCTTTGGTCTTCCCCTTCTTTTATAGCCATCGACATTCATACTCAAAACTTTCCTCACGATATTTTCCTCATTTCTCCGTACCATTACAACCCGGTAGAAAAGGTCAGTATCTTTAGTTTGCCTGAAAGCGCTAATCTCAAGAACCAGTAGTTCCTGAGGTCAGCTCGTTCAAACAAACAAACTCTTCAGCTTCATATATTAGTATAGATGAGGTAACACCTCTTACTCCACTCCTAAGTCTATAACACGATGAGATAAAACAGTTGTAAAGTCACGTCTCGGGGCCACGAGGTTAACTTGGCTATAAACGAGGCGAATTGTCACTATAACGTATTTGAACTATATTATGTTATTAGGTATAAAGCTGCCTTTATGAGTTAACGTGTTAAAATGATCGATTGAATAAGGAGACCTTTGATTTTCGAATGAGAAATTAATTAGGAGATTCAGCCACTGGCAACACTTTCAGTCGCGTTCTATTAAACTATCTATAAATTGATTTAAATTGAATTGTTCTTTCATGAAATGATCGATTGAATAAGGAGACCTTTGATTTTCGAATGAGAAATTAATTAGGAGATTCAGCCACTGGCAACACTTTCAGTCGCGTTCTATTAAACGATCTATAAATTGATTTAAATTGAATTGTTCTTTCATTTTAGTTTAATAATAATATACTATATTCATGCTAAATCAATCTTATTATTTTGTTGTGGACCGCGCGGTAAGCTAGTAGCCCATAACAACAGAAGTGAGATCCGACCTTTACATAAATTTTTAATCGATAGTTTATAAGCTGGAATAACATATCGGCTACAAAACATCACGTCTTGTCCCATTGGAGCGGAGTAACTCGGGTAAAAGCTAATAATCAATAATAATAAAATTTGTTTGTAACATTCTGAAAAAAATAATAGTGTCGTCACAACTTTCATAACTAATTTATAATATATTGTGTATTATTTATTCGTATTTATATATTTACATACATAGTTTATTTAGTATAGTGTGTATTTTTTAGGGTTCCGTAGCCAAATGGCAAAAAACGGAACCCTTATAGATTCGTCATGTCTGTCTGTCTGTCTGTCTGTCTGTCTGTCTGTCCGTCCGTATGTCACAGCCACTTTTTTCCGAAACTATAAATACTATAATGTTGTAACTTGGCAAGTAGATGTATATTGTGAACCGCATTAAGATTTTCACACAAAAGTAGAAAAAAAAACAAAAAAAATTGGGGTTCCCCATACTTAGAACTGAAACTCAAAAAAAATTTTTCATCGAACCCGTACGTGTGGGATATCTGTGGATAGGTCTTCAAAAATCATATTGAGGTTTCTAATGACATTTTTTTCTAAACTGAATAGTTTTCGCGAGAGACACTTCCAAAGTGGTAAAATGTGTGTCCCTTGGGGGGGACAGGGCAGGACAGGGGGGGGGGCCCTGTAACTTCTAAAATAAGAGAATGATAAAACTAAAAAAAATATATGATGTACATAACCATGCAAACTTCCACCGAAAATTGGTTTGAACGAGATCAAGTAAGTAGTTTTTTTTTAATACGTCATAAACCGTAAACCGCAGTTTACCTTTCATTCATTCAACATTGATCAAAGTTACAATGAACTACAAGAACTTTTATACTATGTTATTTGTTGTATTCTTGATATCAAAAATAGGTACGCACTAGTACGGAACCCTTCGTGCGAGAGTCCGACTCGCACTTGGCCGGTTTTTTAAGATATAATTATTATTTACCTTAGCTATATTTATTTTCCCTACAGCACCTAGCAATGGTTGACTGGGAGAGAATTCCTTAGGCATTGAGTCCGCCAGTGTACTATTTAGTGCTAAAGTTTTAAATAAATTCTGTAAGGTGATGGTACTTTATCAATCGAGCTGGTTATTGATCATAGTAATGCTGTTCTCGACTTCTCTCAAACTTCTTCCCCCACCCCCCACAAGTAGCTCTACTCCCCTTACGTAAGTAACGTGGTAATTCACAAACTTTGTGCCGAACGATAAATACTGACACGTAACGCAGAAACGCGTAGAAATTAGTCTTACACAACTTTTATTATACCTAAAATGGCAATCGATTATTCAGTGGGAGACAGTCTGACGAAAACTGACTTAAATAGAAGCAGGCTGATTGCTGATTTCAGTATTATATATGTCACCGGAAAATAATAAGAATCGTAAGTTAATCAACTTTTTAGTTAGTTGATAAATTAACGAGGGTTTCGGGTGGTTAAAAAATAACCTAAACCTAAACCAATGGTGTTCAACAGGACTTATTGAATTTAAAGTTTTTTGATTTGTTACAACAGTATCATAGTCTCGTTTGGTTAGGTTTGGTCAAGTGTCATAATATTAAGTAAATAATATAATAATTATGCGTTTACTGAAACTGGCAACTAAATTGAACAATATGAATGGCACGAAAATTTATCAATTTACGATTTGCATTACTTTCCGGTGACATCTATACTAAGCTATACTAATTTTCTAAAGATGAAAGATTTGTATTAGTGTGTGTTTGTAATGAATTAACTCAAAAACTACTGTGCCGATTTCAAAAATTCTTACACCATTGGAAAGCTACATTCACCCTGAGTGACATAGGCTATTTTATTTATATTTAATTATGAAGTTCCCACGGAAACGGGAGTAACGCGGGTAAAACCGCGCGCGGGAAGCTACTAATATATAAATAGCTGTCTCGTACGGTTTCGCTCGCGGAGATCCCGTTTCCGTGATAACCTCGTCCCAAAATATAGCCTTACCCGCATGGAGGGTAGTCCTGTACCATCCCGACCCGGAAATACATTTTTGATCTACGTCAGAGGCCCAGTCAAGAGGCCAACTGCGGATATCCTTTTGCCCAATTGACTATCTAAACTAACTACATATTTGATCTTACATATAGATTTCTCTTCCAGTGCGGGGATCTACAACCTTCGAGATTTAAGACAATATTTAAAGGCCATGGAGGTTATTATCATAATATGTAGTTATTACTCACCACTAGTCGGATTGTGGTCCAAATTCACCATAATAAAAAAATATCATTCACAAATTCTGCACCTTTGCTACATAGTACTAGCGATGCCCTGAGCTCTGACTCGTGCCCTCAGGCGTGTGTCGCTTATACCTAAAAATATAATTTAAAGACGTGCCTCTTTCTATAGAGCTAAATTTCATTTTTTTTAAATTAAATTATATTAATATTTTAATTATAGAATTAATTATTGTTATGTATGAACAGATACTTGACTGATAGACATTATCATTAGCTAATCCACAATAGATTTTAGTTGCGATATTTTGTATTTAATTATATTAATCATATTTCATTGTGTATAATTGACAAGTACAAGTGTATACCTAAGTGCTGGATAAATATCGTTTAATTCGTTTAATCAATAAGTGTTTAAACGAATTAAGTATAAGTGAAGTCGCTTCCCGTTGTTTGTCTGCCCCCTTTGTATGTATGTGTTCTTTAAAACTACGCAACGGAGTTTGAGTCGTTTTTTTTTTTAGATAAATTGATTCAAGAGGAAGATTTATATGTATAATATATCAGCATAGCATCCGAGCGAAGCAGGGGTGGGTCGCTAATTTCTATATAAACTGTAAGTATGCAAAATTTCATATACCGTCCGCGCAATTTTCGTAAAAACTTTGTACGCCAAAGTTTCAACTTCACGTTTTATTATCTAGAGCTCAGAAGCATTAGATCAAAATTAAATGTGGCATTATACGTCAGAAAATATTAACAGAATCGACCAAATGTTTCTGAAGTAATAGTACGTCCGGCCGTGCGTCTAAAGTCTAGATATTAATCATCATCATCATCATCAGCCCGTATAACGAGGGTATTTGCCATAGTCACCACGCTTGGCAGGCGGGTTGGTGACCGCAGTATTATGTGTACCACACAAGGAAACGCTGCTGCCCGTTCCTTGACATACGATTATTATAGATGATGTTATAACAATCGGGACCAACGGTTTAACGTGCTTTCCGAGGCACGGAGGGTACTCCCTCAACCAACCTGACCCGGAAAGAAATCTTAGAATTTACACAAAGATTTTCTGTCCGGTGTGGGGATCGAACCCACGACCTCCGAGATTCAAGGCGAGCCAAATACCGCTACGCTACGGAGGTTATCTATATATATAAAAGAAAGTCGTGTTTGTTACAACACTTATAACTCGAGAACGGCTGGACCGATTGCCATGGTTTTTGATTTGTTGGATTTGTTTCCGTCCCGAATAGCAGAATACATTTTAAAAACAAAAGAAAGTCGTGTTAGTTATACTATTTATAACTCAAGAACGGCTGAACCGATTTGGCTGAAAATTGGTAGGGAGGTAGCTAAGAACTGGGAGAAGGACATAAGATACTTTTGGGTAGGGGTAGGGTAGGGGTAGGGTAGGGTAGGGGTAGGGTAGGGATTATGGTAGGGGTAGGGTAGGGGCAGGGTAGGGTAGGGGTAGTGTAGGGTAGGTGTAGGGTAGGGGTAGGGTAGGGTAGGGGTAGGGTAGGAGTAGGGTAGGGTTAGGGTAGGGGTAGGGTAGGGCAGGGGTAGGGTAGGGCAGGGGTAGGGTAGGGCAGGGGTAGGGTATAAAAGTCCACCCGTGCGAAGCCGGGGCGGGCCGCTAGTATTAATATAAAGATTAATTGTTTTAAGGTAAGCTGTCCCTGACTCTTGATACGCTCAGACCAAAGTTTAGGACTAAGTTTCCTCACGATGCTGTTTAGTCGTACGCTTATTTATAAGGGTAAACGCTTTTGTTGTTCTTTATTCAATACTGGGTAAATAATTTTCTTAACGTATTATTTTTTTTAATAATTACTATCGGAGTTTTGCAGTCTACTAGTATTCTTGTTAACCCCTCCTGCTAAGCTAAAATGCTTGTTTTACGAGTGGGTTTACGTCGGTGGTGCAATGGGTGGGGTTCGAACCGGCGACCTCAAGATCACAAGTCCGACGCCCTAGCCATTCATCATCATCATCATCAACAGCCCGTTTAAGTCCACTGCTGAACATGGGCCTCCTCTTAACAGACCTCGGCAAGCCAGGATCGTAGAGGGATATTGCTATAATCACCGCACGCTTGGCAGACGGATTGTTGATCATTATTGAAAGAAATAAAGGCGTATAACACATGAGTGGACCCATAGTTCGATTAGTTGGAGGTAGAACGTAGCATTTCAACTATAGTTGTTACAAGTGTTAAGCGCAAATTACCCCGTCATCTTACGTGAGAGCAAGCGAGGCGCGCGAGCATATTGGCTATAGCTTAGCCAATATGCTCCCAATATGTCAGCTATGCATACGATGGGAACGAAATATCAGAAGTCAACAATGGAACTCTCCCAATGTTACAACATTAAATATATATTATTCACGGCCAATAGTACTTTAAAGTACAATGTTAAATGTTTTAGTTCTTAGTTATACACCATATTGTCCTTGTGTCGTGTGTCTTAGTGTAAATTCTAAGATTTCTTTCCAGGTCTGCTTGTTCCGTGACACGGAAAGCACGTTAAGCCGTTGTTCCCGATTGTTACAACATCATCTATAACAAGCGTATACCAGGGAACGGGCAGCAGCATTCCCTGTGTATTAGAATATTACACTGCGGTCAGCAATCCGCCTGCCAAGCGTGGTGACTATGGCGAAACCCTTCTTTGGGAGGAGGCCCATGTTCAGCAGTGGAAGTTGTACGGGCTGATGATGATGATGATGGTGATGACCATATTGTAATTCGCAAACGTTTGTTTCACCCAATTTATTTCCTAACCGATGCGAAGTTTTGTTTTTGGCAAAGCTACTCAATGATTTTGTAGTTTTAGTAATTTATCATTATTTATTATTCCTTTTATAAAACAAAACATTACGGTTCTTAATATGTTGAAAGTATAAAACAATAATTTACGGAATTTACAGGTAATGGACTCTGTAAAAAACATTTTACGGAGTCCATTATCTGTAGTAGCCTACTAGTAGGCTACCTGTAAGTTTCCTGGTTTAATTCATAGAATAAGAAAAACACATAGTGATTCCGACAAGAATGTTTTTTTTAGCTTAATAAGAATTACTAGCAGAGTTTTGGAGTATACTAGTATTCTTGTTAACCCCTCGTGCTAAGCTAAAAAGCTTATGTTACGGGTAGGTTCACGTCGATAGTGCTATGGGTGGGTTTCGAACCGGCGACCTAAAGATCACAAATCCGACGCCCTAGCCATTGGGCTACGGTCGCTTTAATACCTAAGTGCTGAATATAATCAAACTAAAATAAAACCGTTTGAGCCAACAAGTTTAATTTTTAATCCTTCTGCGAATGATTCCACAACTAAAATATTATAGTATTAATTCTGTAGAAAATACGGAACATATTCCCGTCGGTTTAATACATCTGGTAGTAGAACGTGTACATCGGTTCGACGTCTCGGCGTTTAAATTATTCAGAAGGGTCCACTTGTCTATATATATTTACATTGGCTAACATTATATTCATGACATTTGTATATCTGTCTATGTCGTTCGTCTAGCAATAATATCTACGACTGTAACTAGCGAGGTACCGGGTTCGATTCCCGAGTCGAGCAAAAATGGAATTACTAGAAATGCTCTATTTACAAAAAATTGAGTTAGTACTAGCCTGAATTATAGAAATTGGTGAGTTTCACGGTCTTGCATCTGATCTCTAATCGGTCGTATCGGTAGAACCGTCCTACCTGATTTCGAGAGTAAAGGAATAGAGAGTGCAACAGTGTTTACGCACACATTTTTGCAGTAAAATATATCGTAGACCTAAAGATCGAGAGGCTCGAACTGTACAGTAGACGACCGACAGTTGCACAAACCTCCTCTAAGAATCTAAAAATCATATTTTCTCCATACCACCGAGTTCTAAGTCTCACACGAGGCGCCATCTTGCGCGGGTTGCTTAGATATTAGATCATTTATCAAGCCTGAAACACCTTCGAGCCCGGTGAAGTAGCAAAAGCCTTATAACTAACTCATCATCATCATCATCAACAGCCCGTTTACATCCACTGCTGAAAATGGGCCTCCTCTTAACAGACCTTGGCAAGCCAGGATCGTGAAGGGATATTGCCATAATCACCACGCTTGACAGACGGATTGGTGATCGCAGTAAGATGTAATAGATATCTTGGATAATAGATGCTGCTGCCCATCCATCAGCCATATGTCCCTTAGTCGCCTTTTACGACACCCATGGGAGGATATGGGGTGGTCTATTCTACGCCGGAAACCACACGGCAGATCATTTATTCAGCCTGAATCACCTTCGAGCCCGGTGAAGTAGCAAAAGCCTTATAACTAACTACATATATTCAAAATAAAAACTCAGTGTGTGGAAAGCAGTCGTAATGTGAAAGCACTCTTAGTTGATGCAGAAGCGTCTGCCAACAGTCCACAAATGAGTGGCTTTACCGCTTACCAGCTTATGTGTGTGAGCTTACGAGTTGAATACTAAGTTGAGTTGAAGTTCTGTGAAAGCGTTCCCAACCAAAAACTCCTGTAAATGGAAAAAGTTACTTATATGAGAGGTTTTTACTTCAAGTGTTTTTGGTTCAAAATCTGTAGGTACAGCAAAATGTAATGAACAAGAGCGGTATAGTACCACAGCCAAATAAAAAATATTGATTAATTGACAACCTCCGTAGCGTAGCGGTAATTGGCTCGCTTTAAATCTCGGAGGTCGTGGGTTCGATCCCCACACCGGACAAGAAATATTTGTGTAAATTCTAAGATTTCTTTCCGGGTCTGGTTGGTTGAGGGACTACCCTCCGTGCCTCGGAAAGCACGTTAAGCCGTTGGTCCCGATTGTTATAACATCATCTATAATAATCGTATATCAAGGAACGGGCAGCAGCGTTTCCTTGTGTGTTACAACATAATACTGCGGTCACCAACCCGCCTGCCAAGCGTGGTGACTATGGCAATACCCTCCCTCGGTAGGAGGCCCATGTTCAGCAGTGGATGTTATACGGGCTGATGATGATGATGATGATGATGATGATGATGATTAATTTTGCTCATATTTATAAAGATGGAGTCCTTAAGGCTAGTATTGGTCGTGTGATAGTTAGAGACACTCACCCGGAGATTGTCACCCCTAGCTCCAAGTGTGGCCGGCACTCGCAAAAGACAGAGTTGTGTGGAAAAGGGATAGGGAGGCCTTTGCCCTACAGTAGGACAACACAAGCTAGTTAGGTTAGATTAGATTATAAAGATGGTCCATAGGACTGTCGATTGCAAATGGCAGGCACTAACAGCTCGCATAAAATATCCCGTGAGGTTGCCGGCATAGAATAGGCCACCTCATGTCTTCTCATGTGTGCTGCAAGAGGCGACAAAGGGACATTAGCCGATGGATGGACAGCAATATTGATTGCTCAAGAATACTTAGGTATCATCTTAATGCGATCACCAATACGCCTGCCAAGCGAAGTGATCATGGTAATATACCTTAACTACTCTGACTTGCCAAGCTCTGTCTTCAGCGGTGGCCTATTAAAGGCTGATGTAAAACATCATCGTCATCATCAGCCCGTACAACGTCCACTGCTGAACATGGGCCTCTTCCCGAGGGAGGGTTTTTACCATAGTCACCACGCTTGGCAGATGGATTGGTGACCGCAGTATTATGTTGTAATACACAGGGAAACACTGCTGCCCGTTCCCTGGTATACGCTTGTTATAGATGATGTTATAACGATCGGGACGAACGGCTGAACGTGCTTTCCGAGGCACGGAGGGTAGTCCCTCAACCAATCAGACCCGGAAAGAAACCTTAGAATTTACACAAAGATTTCTTGTCCGGTGTGGGGATCGAACCCACGACCTCCGAGACTTAAAGCTAGCCAAATACCGCTACGCTACGGAGGTTGTCATGTCGTGTTTGATGTAAAACAGCTGGCACAAAATATACTAAAATTCATTAAAAACTCAGCATATTATTTTGTACTCGAACCTAATTACCTTTTCACACGGCTTAATCAATCTTAAGAACTTTGTGGCATCGACATGATTAATTATTTTGACAATAAAAGTTATTTCATTGACGGTGCGTGGTTTTGTGACACTTTCGTAAAGTTTTTTAATTGTGATTTTCTTTTATATTCTAGATGCAGACTTATTTTTTTCATTTTAATATTATACAGTATGTTAACTAACAGAGGGCGTTCCCGTTAACCCGCAACAGTATGGTACAACCCGCTCGGCATGGTGCGCATGCGACGTTGCCGGTTTGGGCAATGCTAGTACTACGTTCGGTACTTAGGTACTATTCCGCGCTACTATTTTGATTTGAAACAGGAGGTTTCGAATTTATTGCCAATTTTTTTTTTTTTAATTCGGATTATTTGATGCTTATTTTTCTATGCTGATATTTTTGTTTTAATCTATTAATGATATAGATTAACGAGTTTAAGGGAACGCCCTCTGTTATTTAACATACTGTATTATTAACTGCTGTAATAATTAAAACGGCACTACTAAGATCGTATCATACTTTTATTATAATTCGTCGTTTCGTATCAAGTTGCATTGTTGTCTGGCCGCGTTCACGATCAATGCAACTTAATACGAAACGTCGGGCAATATAAAAATATATTTTTTATCGCGTTAATACTCGTGTATAATGAATTATGAGTTATACATATTTGAAATCCGGAAAAAATCATATTTGTCTGAAAGTATTAGTCCTCTGAAATCAGTCGAATTTCGGCCACGGTGGCCGCAATCTCTAAAGAGATCACCTTCTTCTTAGCGTGTCGATAAAAAAGACTCGGAGATGAGAGTCAGTCCAGCTATGAGTGGTCGGCGTTTCATCTCGGTGGGTTTCTTGCACACAGAGGACATCACAATGCGTTGTGCTACATAATTCAGACAGCAATACAAACTTTTCCTCGGAAAAGTCTTCGATGTTAATTAATTACACGCAAATCCGGCTTGAGCGCTGGACTATCCGGTGGATAATTAGGGTTTGTCATCGTGGTGAAAGGATTGGCCAGTCTGCGTGAAAACTCACTGACTGTTGCCCAGGGTGCGCCGGACGTACGGGTCCTTTCTGTTCATCACTCGGGGAGGCTCCTTTCGTGCCTCCCTATTGCTCTATTCTTATCTCTATTGCTATTTAATCGCCAATATTAAATAGCAATAGAAATGTATACGTATAGGTGCATTCTATATTTCTTCTTAAAATCCAGTGGGGCGGTGCTATCGACAGGACCAGTAAAAGATCAGGCGCATGGCCGACGTCCTAATATGCTTCCTGACTTCGGGCTGGTACTTAATTTTTTCTCGATAGGAAATGTTTATCAACATAATAATATGTATATCAACCTCCGAGGAGCAGCGATATTTGGCTCGCATTGAATCTCGGATATCGTGGGTTTGATCCCAAAGCCTGCCTAGATATATTTGTGTAAATTCTAAGATTTCTTTCCGGGCTAATTGGCAGAGGGACTACACTCCGCGCCTCGGAAAGCATGTTAAGCCGTTGGTCCCGATTGTTATAACATCATCTATATCAATCGCATACAATGGGCAGTAGCGTTTCCTTGTGTGCTACAACATAATACTGCGGTCACCAACCCGCCAGCCAAGCGTGGTGACTATGGCAAAATCCTCCTTCGGAAGGAGGCCCATGTTCAGCAGTGGACGTTATACGGGCTGATGATGATGATGATATATAGATCAATACCTTAAGAATTAGTTCCAAAAGGTCGCATTAGTTAAAATGTCTCGGTTGCATCGTGCAATGAGGCATTAAACAAATCCATCTTTGTACAGTCAACTCACTCAATAATGTAAAATTATTCCTCCTCCCAAACCTCCACTTAATCCGAATACAGCATTGCTTTAATCTATTGATGTTCGATTCATCCGATTGTACTACAGTGGAGAGCGACAAGTGCCATCCAATTCTGCACCAAAACAATGTCACAATGACAGCTACCTTGTTTGACTTTAGCCATTTTTCTTCGTTCTACATTTGAACTTTAGCCATTTCGTAGTAAAACGTTGATTGGAAAAAATGGATCAACCAAGCTAAATAAAAATAACATATTAATTTAATTGTATCATCAACTCTTTCGTCATATTTTCCAACCTAGTCTAAGATTGTTCTGTTGTTTTCTGTTGTCCTGGAGGAAATGCATTGACGCATTCCCACCACCGCTGCAGCGTATTTGCGCGATGGCGGTGGGATATGTGGGACTCGCCCTCTCCATAGCGTGGTATGCTAAAGTCATACCACGAGGAGAGGACCCTACACGACTAAAACCTCCCGGACACTCCTTCGATCCGCCGTTGGCGGGGGTCGGGTACGCATGAGCAATCCGACCCCCCGACGGCGTTACTAATCCGCCTGCTTGAGCGTGGTGGACAATTATACACGGTGTAACTAATACATCATCATCATCAGCCCGTATTACGTCCACGCTGCTGCCCGTCTCTTGATGTAAGATTATTATAGATGATGTTATAACAATCGGGACCAACGGCTTAACGTGCATTCCGAGGCACAGAGGGTATTCCCTCAACCAACCATTTCATCAGACCCGGAAAGAAATCTTAGAAGTTACACTAAGCTTTCCTGTCCGGCGTGGGGATCGAACCCACGACCTCCGAGATTTAAAGCGAGCCAAATACCGCTACGCTACGGAGGTTTCATACATTTTGATGTAAAAATAAACCTATAAATCTTCGTGAACGCAATGGTAAACAAAACCTTGTATTTCTATATTGTATATGTTTACGTCGCGTTGATATTTATGTTGTTACTCTAAAACCGTTTAATCTTACACTGTTCTCAGCTCAAGTAGCTACGAAGTAAAACACCTCTCGCAGCAGTTTATAAAGGCAATCAATTATCCACACGCGCTCTCCAGATAAGAACATTGTAATTTAAAATGGCGGATTTGGATCTTCTGTGACCCAATTACGTAATTTTAAATCTAATTAATCGTCAGACGGTTTTTAAAGGTTTTAATATAAAGGAGTCTGGAACTTTGAATAAAGTTGGTGAGAGGATGGTTATTAATTAAAAGATTAACAAATGTGTCAAAAAAATACCGTCAAGATGTCAGTATGGTACGTTTTTTTACAATGCGGAAAGGAAATTGAAATATGTAAGAGTGCGGTTCATATTTCGGTCTCAGAGTCCGTCGGCAGCCATACAGATCCGTCCAGAGCCGATCGGCCATCGCGGGATGTGGAAGTTTTTTTTAATGGCGAAGCTTTTTTATTTTACCCAGCCATTTTGTGTCGTAACATAATATACATACATCCAGTCACAATAATTTATACAATACAATGATTTGGTTGTAATTCAGCTGTCAGTCGTTGTACAATGTTGTTTAGCCAAATGTCATCATATATTGAGGTGTGATTGACAGAGTGAGACGTGCCTGTAATTGGAATGTAAATTATGCATGGTATGGCCAAATGAGATTTGATTTCGTAATGTGAGCATAAGAAATAAATAGAGGAGACCAGTCAAAATATTTAAGCTTCAATCAGCTTAACCCATCGTAGGTTAAAATAAGACAAGATATTCACTTGCCCAACCCGGTAAGAAATTTTTAATTTTACAAAAAAAATACCGAAATCGCAACCGAATCCGTAGCCGTAACCGAATACGAAACCAAAACCGAAACAGAAACAGAAAAAAAAATCGAAACCGCAATTGAAATTGAATGGAATAGACTTTCCAAATCAGTGTGACAGCTCAAATGTGCCAGTCTAATACAATGTAATTTGGCGGATAGATTCATCCGCCAAACTGCTTCATCATCGATATATTCTTTGAAAGTATAATAACCTTGACTAATAAGGATTTAAATCGAAGAATACAACAAAAAAAAATATATATATAAAGTTCAATTTTGTATTCTTACTAAATTATCAGCCATTTTCATTTGGCAGGTTAATTTATAATTAACCTGTTTTTAATTGGGATATCGTATACTAATTATCCTTAATAAACTTTTGAAATTTACCTATTCATATTAATTAATTTTTGACCTTTTAATTATATCGGCCATTAATATGATCAATTTATCTTTTTTGTAAACCTGTCTAGTGACTATTTTTATGCAGCATAATATTCATAAACTTTACAGTTCAGTAGTTGTATGGGCGCGTTCACTCGCGTACTCAAGATGTATTTACAATCGGTTAAAATGTTGACTTTTAGATTAGTTTACTAAAGAAACAGACAGACACGGGCAAATATTATTTTTAAGTGTGGTTTTGTTATTCTACCCTTGATACATTCATGTGAATGTGCGAAATACGGTAATATCACAAGTGTCTGTCACAACAAATCTATGGGTGATTGAAAAAAAATGGTATACTTTTGTAATTAGGGTATGTAGCACAGTATGAATTAAAATTCAGAGTTCTTGTGACCAAAGCATTGTCGAACAGTGTAATTTAACATTTTAAAATAAATTTTGACAAAATCACCGCTGACCGCAGGGACAGGCCACAAATTACAGGCCATAAATTGAAGAAAAAAAGGAAAATACCAACGTCATTCGAGGTGTCATATTAATTCGCACAAGTTAAACATACCGCTGCTTTAATATTATAGTGACACAAATGCAAATGTGTAACTAATAAATAAAATAAAATAAAATAAGTTTTTATTTACGTAAACCTATTACAGGCATTTGCAAATAGTCAAAACATATTTGGCTCATTAATATAATATATTTAATTTATTAATTTAGTTTAGTTATTATAGTTATAATAATAATAAATAGTTTGTATTAGATTTTTTATAGCTTTAGCGTAAAAGCTGTCAGGTATGAAAATAGAATTTTATTTTTTATCTATAATTTAATAGTCTAAAGTTCTGTCATTTGAGTATGTTATTATTTAGATAGACCATAAGCATATCGTCGGACGCGATTTTATGCTACCACCGGATCCAATACGCCCCAACTGAGAAGATCCGGCGAAACAAACTCAGTGGGGTATTCTACTGCCGGTTTCATCGCGGCCTCATTGAGACGATCCGGCGAAACATACTCAGATGGGCATGTCAACATTATTTAGGTCCAGTCACTGTCTTTATTTAGTTAATTGGCTTACACAATTTACCAATCGGCTGTCTTTATACAACTTTTATTTTTATTTTGCTAATTTAACAGATCAGAAAAGTTATTTTGAGACAGAACATGTGTTATTTTTATGATTATGATTACAGACAGTACACAGAATACACCATTATGATCTTTCAGTTCACATTTCAATGCTTCATCAGCTATAGCGTATCCGATCTGGTGCACGAGGGTATAGCCTGCCATACATCTTTGTCATCTATATACTCTTTAGTACTATAATAGCCCCTACTCATTAGGATGCATACATGTGTTTTAAATAATGCGTCAGGCATGTCAGTAATATGAGAGGGAAGTTTGTTATAAAATCTAATGCAATTTCCCATGAATGACTTACTAACTTTGCTGACCCTAAAGCACGGCATAGCTAGTTTGTCCTTATTCCTAGTATTATATAGTCCTTATTCCTAGTATATTAGTATATAATGATAAGGAGTTGTAGTCTCATGATATTACAGATCAATTTGTGTTGAACCATAACCTTATTTTGAGTCAGTATTTCATTAAAGCAGCGATATGCAACACCCTTCCAACGAAGCTGTCACATACAATATTTAATCTGTTGAGAAACCTCAGCTTCACTACCCGAGCAGAACTGAGTTAGATCATATTGAATAAATTAGTGGACTGACTGTAAAGTTTAAGAGTTATAGAGCTGGTTATCTTGTTATGCTTGTTGCTATGCATTCAGTTAATTGACTGCAGAAATTAATATTCTTTTAACAGAAAAAGAACAGGAAATATTAGGAAATGAGAGAGACGCAAATACAATCACCTTCTTCTTTGAGTTCTTTTCGTATCTGCCTTAAAAAAAAACATCTTTTCGACGCCATCTGTTTTTTTTAATAAAAATATTGTAATCAGGTAATAAAATAACACAAATCCGATGTCATTGATTTGATTTCCACCCTGGTACGGAGTATGGAGTATAGAGAGTACCCAAACAAACAAGAATACATTATTTGACACAACTTCTTTGTTCAAAGACAGGAACATTATCGTAATGTGCTGGTTTTTATTCTCATAACGATGTGGTCATCGGCTTAAGTAGCATATGAACGATAGCAATACGAGAATGTCATCAGACATTGCCTCTCTTAATATCTTCTTTAATGTCCTCGATGTTTAGTCACGCTCATAAAAGATATTCGAGAAGCAATAAGCAACATAAATCAATTGTCCTACATGACTGTGGTTGTATATGTATACAGGGTTATTTGTAAAACACCGGTAACCTCTCAGGACTACGTTACTAACATCATAATCAACAACTTTTGTTCTTTGACTTTTAAAAATTCATCATATCAGATTTACACACAAAAATAAAAATATTTAAATTCAACGCTCTAAATGTTACGAAGTCTATGCGAAGCAAAAGAAAGCAGACAGTGCGCGGCAATGTATGTAGGTACAGAAAAATACAGAGTTGAAATGTGTTAGCTAGGACAACGAAATATTGAAGGTTTGTTTTTGGTAAATGTATTATGTTTTGTAAAAAGTCGTAAAACAAAAGTTGTTGTTTATGATGTTAGTTATATAGTCCTGAGATGTTACCGGTGTTTTACAAATAACCCTGTATAGTTACTTCCCCAGTCGATCTGTGTCTGTCTTTCATTTATACATTATTTTCATGTGCGTGTTATTATTCTCCGTACACACAACAACCTCCGTAACTTAGCGGTAATTGACTTTATTTAAACCTCGAGTGGATTCGATCCCCACAACGGACAAGAAATCTTTGTGTAAATTCTAAGATTTCTTTCCGGGTCTGGTTAGTTGAGGGACTGCCTCGGAAAGCACGTTAAGCCGTTGGTCCCGATTGTTATAACATCATCTATAATAATCGTATATCAAGGAACAAGCAGCAGCGTTTCCTTGTGTGTTACAACATAATACTGCGGTCACCAACCTGCCTGCCAAGCGTGGTGACTATGGCAATACCCTCCCTTGGGAGAAGACCCATGTTCAGCAGTGGATTATTATTAATGATGATGATGTTTATTATTCTATTTATTTATATTTAATTTTAATTTGTTCGGGTTCGTTTTTTTGTCTGATTTTTTGTCTATTTAACATTAGCGCACCTACCATATTTTATATCTTTACGTCACCCGAATGTTGACATTAAGAGAATGCGTTTTGCATTTAGTCCGCCAATTTGCCAACATCTTTTTGTACAAAAGTTTTAAAATAAATGTTTTCATAGTTTTGCAGTCTTTTTTTTTTCGGACGGACATATGTAGGTTGCCATGAGGCTTTTGCTACTTCACCGGGCATAAAGTTTTGCAGTCTACGTAAATATTTGTATACGTTAAAGCTTACAAAGCAAGTAAACATAAAAACTAAACACCTTTACCTTAGATCAAATTATCATGTATAAACAAGAACAGGTAGGTTTTGTTAGCTAACTCGACTGCATTGTGCTCGTATGAGAGAATTATGAAGTTGAAACAAACAAAGCAACAAAACAGATTTCACTAGAATATGAGCATGTTTTTATAATTAATGTATTTATTATTATACCTACCCTCTTCATCATCGTCATCATCATCATCACTGCTGAACATGGGCCTCCTGCCGAGAGAGGGTATTTGCCATAGTCACCACGCTTGCCAGGTGGATTGGTGACCGCAGTATTGTGTTGTACCGCACAAGGAAACGCTGCTGCCTGTTCCTTGATATACGATTATTATAGATGATGTTATAACAATCGGGACCAACGGCTTAACGTGCTTTCGAGGCACGGAGGGTAGTCCCTCAACCAACCAGACCCGGAAAGAAATCTTTATAATTTACAGAAAGAGATTTTGTCCGGCGTGGGGATCGAATCCACAACCTCCGAGATTTGAAGCGAGCCAAATACCGCTACGCTACGGAGGTTGTCTACCTGTACCTACCCTCTAAAGTCCAGGGATTGCCAAAGAGGTCGATATCGACCCCTTGGGGTCGATATCGAAATATCGAAAAGAAAAGTCAAAGCTCGCATGCTTGACAATATATTGCTATCGGATTCATCACATCGGTAATGTTTCGTATTTGTGTATATAGATTATGTATATATATATAAAGTATTTATTCATATGTATGTACATTTATATAAATTTAAATGTGTATATGTCATAATTTAGGTATGTAGAGAAATTATCTCTCTGGCTACTCATTTTTGCAAAGTACCTACCACATCGTCTCTGCACTACCCTAAGGTCGACTGGTAGATAATGCCTATGGCATTAAGTCCACCTTGGCATGTTACATTGTGTGCTAAAGTTTAAATAAATAAAATAAAATAAATAAATAAATAATACCCCTTTCCGAAAACCCTAAGGAATCTGGCAGGTTTCAATTGGTGGTCCGGAATGCTTCGTGCGTACCCGGCCCCCGCCAACGACGACTCGAAGGAGTGTCCGGGGGCTTTTAGTGGTATAGTCCTCTCCTCGTGGTATAAGTAAGCATACCACCGCTATGGAGAGGGCGAGTCCCGCCGCCAACGCGAGGATACGCTGCAGCGGGGGTGGGATTACGTAAACGCATTTCCAATAGGAAAAAAAAATGTTTCAATTGGTGGTAAAAAAAAGTATTTTGTTCTTATAAAGTTCAAAAAACATTACAGACTGTTTATTTTGGCTAGTTGGTTAGTACAGCGGTTATATGATCTACCGTTACTTACTTGATTCCGCGTTCGATCGTCGTCGGGTAAAAAAAGAAGTGTAACGAGAAATTTTCTAATTGGCAAAATCTAGAAATGGTGGTGTTTTACCCGTACTTAGTAAGTAAGTTAAGCTGTTGGTCCTGCGCCTGGACACTGGTCGTGTCGGTAGAACCATCCCACCGGATTTCGAGAGAAAAGAAACTAAGGAATAGAGAGTTTGCTTGTGTTTCGCGTTGTCGCTTCGTCGTGCGTTCGCCCTATTTTAAGTCCTGTGCTGGCTCATCTCCTTAGAAGTTAGCCGTCGTGGGAAGACTATATAACAAACATCCTAAGTCACAAATATCTTATCCATATACTAAATTCTTTCAGTGCTATATTTACTTTTGGCGTGAATGGCCGACAGACATAGAGAGTTACTTTCACATTTTTAATATTGTATAGTAAGGAAGAAAGCATGACACTCAATAATAATGTGGGTAAAATAATTTACAAAACTAGTTCAGTAGATCCAGAGATCACCTCTTACAACCTCACATACATACATACGGCAACTTCATAGTAACTTAACTTATTAGGCAAGGCCGGATTTAAGGCAGGGCATCCAGGGCAACTGCCCCGGGGCCTCCACAATAGAGGGGCCCCCACAATAGACATTTAAAATCTTTCAAAGTCTGACGAGTATACTCTACAACTTTTCTTTAATTTATTTTTTCAGTGTTGTACCTTTACATGCAGTACTTTGTAGAATTTTATCGAGAAATATATACTAAAGGCTTTATTTTATTACAACGTTCTCACAGGAACGAGAGCAACGTAGGTGAAATAAAATTAACAGAAATATATTGTGAGAAATATTAATCTAAAACTTTAAGGAACTTTCTGTTTTACTTATTTTGAAATATTATTCAAAACATTTCAGTTTCCGCAAGCTTCTGAACTACTGCATTATAAGTTCGCAACTTATCCAGTTAATCTCGTTTCCAACATTCTGATGTTATACTTAATACAGACGTAATATGTCCTCATTGAAAAGTTTAATATAATACAAAGTGTTGACGCTACATTAACGCCATCTATGAAAATTCAAGGCAACCTTTTTAAACCATCGGTGATGGCGTGATCCACCGCGAATAAAAAAAGACATGTACATTCATTATCTTTGACTCGTTGTTGAAAATCACATTAAATATTGTACGGACAACCGTCGTAGCGTAGCGGTATTTGGCTCACTTTAAATCTCGGAGGTCGTAGGTTCGATCCCCTCGTCAGACAAGAAATCTTTGTGTAAATTCTAAAAATTTTTCCGGGTCTGGTTGATTGAGGGACTACCCTCCGTGCCTCGGAAAGCACGTTAAGCCCGATCCCGATTGTTATAACATCATCTATCATAATCGTATACCAAGGAACGGGCAGCAGCAGCGTTTCCTTATGTGTTACAACATAATACTGCGGTCACCAACTAGCCTGCTAAGCGTGGTGACTATGGCAAATACCCTCCCCGCGAGGAGGCGCATTTTCAGCAGTGGACGTTGTACGGGCTGATGATGATGATGATGATGAAGTTGAAAATGTTCTTTGTGTATTTAAAGTATAATCTGGCTGTTATTATACTGTTTTCAATAAAATAAAATAAATAAATAAAATAAAATGATTGTTCACGAAACTTATACGTTTCTCATGTATTACAAACGCGCAAGAAGTAACACAACTTGATTTTTCGGTGATGTTAATATTCAAATATTTTTTTATTGGTGTTACCGCAATCGTATTTACTTTTTCAATAGCCCTAAAAATCTATAGTCAAAATAACTTTGAATTTGTGTTAAGGGCTCCCGTTCGTACAACCTATATTATATTGTAGGTATTACAAGTCACTAGAGCTAATTTTGCCAACAGCTAAATCATCGTAGTGAATAGGTACATAGGGGTTGCTGTTCTGGTGAGATAAAACCAAAAAAATTACACACTTCTCCATTCTCTCACTTGATGGTTTAAATTACTATCTAAATTAATTTTAGTATCATTACTCCAAGTATTTATAATTAATCCAGGTAATAAGCTACGACGCGACGCGGCGACTTGGTAAATTCATTCCAATATGTTGGACTGTTTGTATTAAATATTTATATACTGATAATAATATAGAAACGCGGTAACGTATCAAACCAGGTTCAAGCTAACAGAACTGGCGAGCAGCAGTGTGTCATACGAACCCAACCCATGGCTCCAAAAGCCATTATTGACCCACTCATAAATATACCTACAAATTTAAACTGTCATCACTATCATTAGCCCGTATAACGTCCACTGCTGAACATAGGCGAAGGAGGGTTTTGCCATAGTCACCACGCTTGGCAGGTTGATTAGTGACCGCAGTATTATGTCGGAACGCAAAGAAAACGCTACTGCAGGTTACCTACTCACGTACAAGCCTCCCAAAATGTATGAAACTACTGAAAGCCAGTGGATGTGCTTTAGTTCTTTTATTTTTATTTGTGTAATAGTTGTTTTGTTTCATTTTGTTATTTTTGTCTTTCTTAACATTACGTTTTGTTTTCCAAATTATTGTCTTATAATTTCTAATTTATTCCATTTATTAATGCATGATGTGGTTAACCTATAATTGTAAGTGCAGTTAGCTTTAAGTAATTTTATATAATTTGTTATATGTAATGTGTAATTGCTGTACTTATGTTGGTAACCCTATATTAAAATAAATAAATACCCGCGCGTATTCACCCGCGTAACTCCCGCCCCCGTAGGAACTACATAATAATATGTCGTAAAGTAACAAGCATATTCACCCACAAAAATATTATATTTCACAATGACTTTCACAATTACAATGTTGGCAGAAACAATAATATGCTATTTATTTACAGATATTTACTTTCTGACTTAATAATCCCTTGATTTATATTAAAGCGTTGCTCAAACCCTTTCTAAGGAGGCTTTCACTCCCCCCTTTATTGTTCATGCCGTCTTTATTTCATTTTTGCACGTTTACCGGGAACTTTGTGAATAAATCATGATTCAAGAAAACATAAAAGTTCTTTATCGTTTCGAAATAAGTTGTTGTAATGGTTATGAAGATTTTTTACGGTTTATTTTTAGTACTATTTGTTTTACTGGGCTTAATTTGTTGATCACGTGGGAGTGGAGTTCTGTTCTACGTTTTTTTAAGGGTTCCGTACCCGAAGGGTAAAAACGGGGCTCTATTACTAAGGATTCGCTGTATGTTAGTCTGTCACCAGGCTGTATTTCAAGAACCGCGATAACTAGATAGTTGGAATTTTCGCAAATGATGTAGGTACTTTGTTTGCCGATATAACAACAAATACTAAAAATAAAATAAAATAAATATTTAAGGCGGGCTCCTATACAACAAACGTGTTGTTTTCACCCATTCTTGCTCGTTATCACTAACGGCAACAGGTAGGCACTTGAATATGGTACGGAACCCTTCGTGCGCGAGTCCAGCTCGCACTTGGCCGGTTTTTTTATTCCTACCCAGATAAGTGACTCATATGTTACGTGGCATCGCTGGTAGCATTGTAGAAGACAATTAGCCATGTAGTCACATCACTCTAGTCAATGCATAAGCACCTGTATATCATGGCAAATTTTAATTCAAGCAGATATGTACTAAATTTTTAAAAACGAGATTAATAAAAAAAACATCTATTTAAAAATCAAACATAGACAGGAAATTTGATAATATTAATATTTTTTTATGATTTTATATTAAGTACAGAGTAATTAAAATTAGTTTAAATATTCCAAAAGATAACATTATCGTACTGTATTTTTTTCTTTGTCAGCTAGCACCAAAATTAAACAAGCTTGTATTATTATAGAAACTAGCGATTCTACGTCGCAGTTCCTTCTGTAATATTAAACATTTTCGGCATCCGAAAATTTGTCCATGTGTTACGACAGCAGTAAAGGATGCCTAGTCAATGGCGTCGGGATGTCACATCCAATCTGTTATCTACACACTATCCTTCATAACCCTAATGCTTTCACCAATCTTCGTGAACGTTTTAAGTATGTTATAACCATAATAAATAAGAGGCCACCCATGTCGCACCACTTCTCTTATAAAAAAATAGTCCTCGACATCCAGTAGATATGATGTTTTTTTACTATTCAGGTAGTGAGTTTATGCACACTAGCTTCCACTACAATTTTTCTTTCTTCTATGAACAGACTTTTGAATCTTTATGGGATAAAATCAAAGTAATTTGTATTTCCCAAATTCATCACATTGTTCTCACCTGTATTATTGTATAAACGAATTATTATAATTGCATGCTCATACAGACAATGGACACATATTTTATTTTGTATTTACAAAACACTGCCTGTGTTTACTAAAACATTTGGATTATCGAGCCAACCTTTATCATTGTCAACTCGTCATCAGTACCGAGAGGACTTCAAAAATCAGTGCTAATTTATTATTTACTACAGTGAAATTATAAAGTGTCAAATTTGCGTTAGAAATTACTTAATATCAAATATTACTATTCGATTCAATTTAATTCGGAGCCAAATAGTTGCAATCTCATTAATTTAAGTCAACAATCACCCGGAAAAATTTGTTCGTCCCAAGAATATTGAAGATGAAAATATACTCTTTTATTTTATTAATAACGAGTATAGAAGCAAAGACAAAGACACAGTACTGTGACTTGATTTCTAACGATCCTAATGTACAATGTTATGTTACTGACACTTTGACGACTATGTCTCACAGTCCAAACCAACTAGCAGTCGACAAGACAACCAATACGTTATACTTCAGTTTCGATTTCGGAGGAGAATATGTTCCCGCCTTACTACAAATTGAATCAAAAACAGTGAATGTTCTTAAAGGAGTTAAAGATGCTTTTGCTATATCTTATGATCTAGTTAAAGGAGATATTTATTTCGGAGGAAGTCACGGCATTTATAAATATAATCCGATAAACAGAACACTGCATCGCCTTAATATAAACAATTTGGATATATGGTGGCTTTTCATCAAAGATTTTATATATTTTATCAAGTTTCCAAGCCTAAATGCTTATTATTACGAGAATCGGACCATGAAAGCTGTACCGCAGTTGAAAGGGAATTTGGTTCAGCAGTTTGTGTTTGATAAAGAGGATAACATTTTTTTTATAAATGGAACAGGATTATATGGTATGAAAAATAACAGTTTTAATGCAATTTTACTCAAAGATAATCCGAGATTTTTAGCTATAGCTACGGACAATAATGGTTATGTATACATATGTGGTGAAGATGGTATTTACATAGTAACTAAATTGATTCCAAACGTGAAGAAATTGATCGATGTTCAAGGAGTGTTAGGATTAACTTTTGATAAATATAATAATATAATATATTCAACTTCTCATGAGATAGTGAGAATACTTGCGGTGACAAGTAATTCAACGATTGAATATATTCAAAGGCCGCAGCCAATTTGATTGTTATGACGCCATTAAAATAATATAGTTACAGCAATGTTTTATTTTGTATATTTATTGTAATCCAAACCGTGCTAAATAAATTTGAAAAGAATCAAGTTTACTTACAATTAGTACAAAAGTTCCCAAAATTGACCTCACATTTTCGGGCGATAAAACATTATGTTTGGTTTTCTCAAATCCACAAACCTTCAAATTTATAACATTAATCCTTGCAAGTATATATCTAACAGTCTTTAATTAGTGCAACTATCCACACATTCGCAGTTATTGAAAAGCAAAGGCTTCCTTCCGATTAAATCAAGCAAACACCTCTTAGGCGGTATTTAATTTGCTGGAACACCACGCATAACCATCTCTTCTATGCAGATCACGCCTCAGGGCAGGATTAATTAAATACCGGAGTCTACCTGAATGCAATTTATTTTCAATACGGTTGGAACCTGTTTCACCTATACAGGATGTAAAATCTCACAGTACTTTTATCTGATTTAGTTTAATTTTTAGCCGTTGTCATCCTAAATTTGCTCAGAATTTTACAGCAAATCGGCCATGGTAAGTGAAAAAATAATGTTATCAGATTAGTAGAGAGTTATTCTCAGACAGATCACATTTTTTTTCACAAGATTTTCGCAAAAACGGTGTCGTGCTCACTCGAAGAGGAAAACCGTCAGTAGTATGAGCTCTGGCGACTACCAGAGATCACATGGGGGAAGGAGAGATAAGGTCTGATGCGAGATTTACCTATACTTTTTGTATTACTATACGGTAACTACTAAACATATCAGGCAGGTCATAATTACGTATTCAACTTATGACATAAAAACCAATAAATATAAATTTGCCAACGAGATTTCCGGTCCGCCAACGAGCCAATCAACGTTTTAAAAAAATCATTGGTGAGTACACGTCCTGTGAACTGAATATACCACCACTTATATCTGAGGGCTTTGTATGAAACATTTTGAATGGAAATGGTCCGTGAAAATGAACGAAACACACAATTGCAATGTTTTTGCCGCATTGATCATCAATCCTTTGTTTCATTTTTGCTGTAGGCTTATCATTTAAATATTTACTTGAACGTGACACAGGAAACGTTTTAAAACATTTTACTTTGCAAAAGGTTTTCTTTTACATAAAAGTATTGTGTGTATTTATCTTCTGACTACCTCATTGGTCTAGCGTATGTTTATTCATAATTCGTATGTTATGATGTTAAAGATTTCAAGGCACAAGAAAATACTCCCAAGAAAAAGAAAATATTTACTATCATCATCAATCCATATAACGTCCATTGCTGAACAGAGGCATCCTCTCGTGGAATGGTGTTTTGCCATAGATACCAGGCTTGGCAGAGGGACTGGTGATCACAGTATTATGTCGTAAGACACAGGGAAACGCTGCTGCCCGTTCTCTGATATACAATTGTAATAGATGATGTCATAACAATCGGGAACATCGACTTAACGTAGTTTCCGAGGCACGGAGTACAGTCTCACAACCAACTAGACCCGGAAAGATATCTTCAAATTTACACGAAGATTACTTTTCCGGTGTGTGGATCGTACCTACGACCTCCAAGACTTAAGATGATGCTTATACAAAAGGGCAACAGACGAAAAAAAAATTTACCTGCCTGCAACCCAAAAGTTGGTGATATGACTATTGGTTGGTTGTTGGTGGTATTACTGGATTTTGAGAGTAAATTATTAAAAGTAACCCTGTGTTTCTACTCACACATATGCACTTACAATATTTCCAGCTTTGATGGTTCCCTTGTTTCTAAACCTAAATACTTATCTCTTTTCGCTCTAGTGATCAGCTTTTTCGCCTTAGTATTCTTTAAGTATATAATATTATGTTTAGTACATACTTTCATAGCATAGCTCATTGAACGTCCTTAGGCTATGCTCTGCCTATCTTTTTATTTATCTTTTTACTTCATCAGCTTGTTTACGTCCACTGCTGAACATTGGCCTCCTCTTTAACAGGGTCATTGAGGGATTGCCATAATCGCCACGCTTCGCAAGCGGATTGGTTTTCGCAGTAAGATGGTAGGTAACATTGAGCTGATATGAGCTGCTGCCGATTCATTTGATGTATGTCCCTCAGTCGCCTCTTATGACACCCATAGGAAGATGTGTGTGTGTGTGTGTAGGGTGGTATATGGTCGGAAACCACACGAAACCTTTTTATTTTAAAAATAGAAAAAAGGATAAACATATTTACCTGTGTAACTTAAAATGTCAGTGAACTGCCATAATTCTTCGTATCAAAAATTAAGGGTACATTGTTATATTACGCTATAATATTAAGGGTCGGTTGTTAATCCTTGTTCGTTGCAAATGACGGTACTAATAAATTTTTATATTTACGACTCGCTTTAATTAGAACACCATGACTACGCGCTTTGGAGTAGGGTTACCATAAGTTAAGACAATTTATGTGCCATGAAATTGATTTAATAGTAGTCGCTTTATTTTAATTATACTTGCTGTATATCCCATGGATTAACTCGCTTTCAGTGACGTGTTTATACACACATAATTGAATAAAGTAATTTAGCGGCTGTAGATCAATGGCTAGGGCGTCGGACTTGTGATCGCCGGTTCGATCCTCAACCAATGCAATACCAATGTGAACCCACTCGTAACACAAGGATTTTAGCTTAGCACGGAGGGTTAACAAGAATACTAGTACACTGCAAAATTCTGCAAGTTATTTATTAAAAATAATAATAATTTGTGATTTTTGAAGTAAAATCATTTAATTTTAATTAGTACACCTTGTATTTTTTGGGCCCTGGGCCTGTGACATTCGTATCTTACACTTGTACTTCGCAAGAAAATACACAATGCATATAATATTAATTATAAATATGTAACATTTACTATTAAATTACGTTTAAATTAATTTATGGTATGCTAAAAGTTTGTCAGTCTAGTGTTAGTATATTAACAGGTATTAATAATTCGAAACTACTATCAATATTGTCTTTGCAAGATTGATTCGTAAATTTTCATTTGTTTCTTTTTTTATACACACCTCATCGAAAATCGAATGATTGTTTTAATCAGGTATGACTCGCCTTCTATTCACTGGATGTATTGCTGATGTATTCCTGGTTCCTTCAACACAGGTGTTTAAAGGGGAGATTTAGTGGGTAAACCATCTCCTCGTTATACAAGGTTATTTGTAAAACACCAGTAACCTCTCAGGACTATATTACTAACATCATAAACAACAACTTTTGTTCTACGACTTTTTACAAAACATAATACATTTACCAAAAACAAACCTTCAATATTTCGTTGTCCTTTCTAACACATTTCAACTCTGTATTCCCCGCTCCCCTCGCTATTGTCGGTACTATCGCTTCCTTTTGCTTCGCATAGACTTCGTAACATTTAGAGCGTTGAATTTAAATATTTTTATTTTTGTGTGTAAATCTGATGAATTTTTAAAGTCATAGAACAAAAGTTGTTGATTATGATGTTAGTAACGTAGTCCTGAGAGGTTACCGGTGTTTTACAAATAACCCTGTATAAGTAGCATACGATTGTGATGGCACACTCCACCATGGGGGACCGACATACCCCACCGTTGCACTAAAAAAAAGAATCACCATGGACAAACTGTTTTGAGCATTGCCAGATTGTTTCAAAATTGTATCTATACTAATATTATAAACAGGAGAGATTCGTATTTTTGTGTATATGTTTGTAATGAATAAACTAAAAAACTACTGTTCCGATTTCAAAATTTCTTTCACCATTGGAAAGCTACATTCACCCTGAGCGACATCATCATCATCAACAGCCCGTTTACGTCCACTGCTGAACATGGGCCTCCTCTTTACAGACCTTGGCAAGCCAGGATCGTAGAGGGATATTGCCATAATCACCACGCTTGGCAGACGGATTGGTGATTGCAGTAAGATGTAAAACTTGATCTAATAGATGCTGCTGCCCATCCATCAGCCATATGTCCCTTAGTCGCCCTTACGACACCCATGGGAGGACATGGGGTGGTCTATTCTAAGCCGGAAACCACACGGCATAATTAAATATAGCCTATGTCACGGCTGAGTGACATAGGCTATATTTAATTATGAATTTCCCACGGGAACGGGAGTTACGCGGGTGAAACCGCGCACGGGAAGCTAGTAATTAATAAAATCTAAAAAAAATACGCAATTTGCTAACAAGTCTAAAACTATGGCTACCCTACTCCAGTCGGGTCTAGTTAAGTGGACTTCGAGTGTTATGTATTTAGAGATATTATGTTTAACTCGTAACATTTAAATTTATTTCTGCGTATTCGTCAGTAATTATGGTATTTAAGGATGCTGTTTACAAAATTAAGATATCATTTTGTGTACTACTTTTCTGAATATAGTAAGACAGTCGTTGTTCTTTGTATGTATGTATCTATTTTAAATAACGTTATGAATTTGTATGCGATGTCAATTATTATCTGAAGATTTTGTGACAAAAAACAATGAATGAGAAATAATTATAATTAGACTTTTTTATGGTTTCAAAGTGAGTATATATATCAATATACTATCTTCCCGCGTGAGTTGTGGGAACTTCATAATTAAATACAACCTTTGTCAACGCAGGATAGAGTAGCTTACCAACGGTGAAAGAATTTCTCAAATCGGTCTAGTAGTTTCGGAACCTTTTCTATTACAAACAAACAATCAAATATTTCCTCTTTAACTAAAGTGTTACAGCTGACGTCGCGTCAGACTATTTTTTATTCTTGTATAAAAATTATATACCAAAAATCACCAGATGGCAGTAAAATGTTATTTTTATACATTTCTTTTCTTGTGGAGTCTTCATTTCATAAAAATACATTGAATATCTACATAGAAATCTTTCATTGTATTTCGGGGTTTTTATATTATATGTACTTACATTCTCATATTATATTTGCACCTACATCTGCGTGTGGAATTCTGCTTAAGGTATTGTTTGTAGCGGGCCGGATTGCTTATGCGTGCCCGGTCCCCGCCCACGGCGGATCGAAGGAGTTTCCGGGGGGTTTTAGTGGTGTAGGGTCCTCTCCCCGTGGTATGAGTTAGCGTACCACGCTATGGAGAGGGCGAGTCCCACACATCCCACCGCCAGCGCGCGAATACGCTGCAGCGGCGGTGGGAAAGCGTAAATGCATTTCCCCCAAGGTATTGATTGTAGAGAACGCTGTAATATGACGTAATCAAGAACTTATAAATTACAATCGGAACCAAAGGCATAACGTGATTTGAGGCATGGAGTGTAGTCCCTCAACCAACCTGACCCGGAAAGAAATCTTAGAATTGACACAAAGATTTCCTGTCCGGCGAGGGGATTGAACCCACGACATATTTCATACTTTCTTGAATGCACCAATTTGTTTTGGATTAATAACACAACACTGCACAAGTGTGCAGGTTCTAATGAAATCATAATGAAATAATGAATTTATTCAGCACTTAGGTATTTACATTCACTCATACTTGTCAGAATCACAATTTTTCATTATTATTCTTATTCTATGAATTAAACTTCATCATCATCATTTCAGCCGTAGGACGTCCACTGTTGGACATAGGCAGTGGCGGCGCAAGAGCTAAATTGGAAGTGGGCGAATTGTATTTTGCGAGGCCCCCTAGCGCTTGTTGACTGACCTTTTTTTTTTTTTACTTCGTGCTAGATCTCCAGTTGTTGCGGTTAGAAGCGGCCTGCATCCACCGTGATCCTGCGGCCTTAACCAGATCGTCCGTCCATCTAGTAGGTGGACGTCCTACGCTACGCTTGCCGATCTGCGGTCTCCGTTCGAGAACTTTTCGGCCCCAACGGCCATCTGTTCTCCGTGCTATATGGCCTGCCCATTGCCACTTCACTACGAACTAATCCGTGTAAATGTCCGACCCGAATCGGTAACCCGCGTTCTTCTACGTATCTCCTCATTTCTGATTCGATCTCGTAGAGAAACCCCGAGCGTAGCCCTCTCCATAGCTCTTTGAGCGACTCTGAGCCTGTTCATAAGGCCTATAGTGAATTTTAAACTTTATTATTATTAATTAAACTTACCTAGTTTCATTCTTCTTTTAACAGCAAGCAGAAATTTGTAAGATATTTAACTTCATTTCTTAATCTCCATAACTTTTCTATACTCTTAGCACAATGACATAATCTATTCTCAAAAGAGCATTCTCATTCCTTCGCTCAACAGTCCTGACAAATTTTCGCTCCCCGCTCTTTCCGCTTTCACTGTTATGTCATAGCGAGCGTCACTCTGTACGCCATTAACTCGTAAAGCGTCATCTGACGTCCTCCGATCAGTTAATGTGTCGGGTTGTGCATTACTTACAGCAGTAAATTGCACGAATCCAACGTTGAGGCAGCTGAAGGAGATATTCTTAACTGGGAAATGACAACGGATGGATATGGATCTAAATATCACTGAATATCGTTAAAAAAAGGGTCATATAGTGAAAAAGGAGTTATTTATTTTACATTTATTTGACTAATATTGCTCAGTAATAATTTTCAGAATTTACAATTTATGATCTAAGGAAATTTTGACAGAATTTCCGTACGAAATCTGTCAAATTTAAAATTAATAATTAATTTCCCTGATATTTTTATTAATATTAGTATTGATGAACCAGTCCTAAATTTAATATTAAGTATTCAAAACATATATAAAGCCCAATAATAATGTAACGAAGTATTTTTTTCGTATATTATTTATTTAGGTACGTCGTCGTCATTTGTTAATTAAAACCTTGTAATTCTGTTATAAACTATGATAAATTAATAAAACAAAAAAAATAATAAGATAAAACAAAAACGGAAGCGAATACAAATGATTTAATATGATAAGTTACAACTTTGAAATATGTTATTTGTAAGGCACAAATTACATATTTCATTGAATTACTTATTAGATTGTGATAACAATCGGACCTGAGTTATTATATTAGGTTATATAAAGTACTAGCTTCCCTTGAGCGGGTTCGCCTGCGTAGCTCCTGTTTCCATGGAAACTTCATAAGAAAATATAGCCTATAGTCTACCTCGATACATGGACTATCTCACACTGAAAGACCAGACCAGTAGTTCCTGAAATTAGCACTTTCAAGCATACAAACATACTCTTTAGCTTTATATATAAGTAAAGATTACATTAACAATAAGGAATCTACATACCATAGTGAGAAAAATATAATCTCAACTCATAACTTTTTTAATATTTGCAAATCAAGTCGAATACAATGAAAGGCGGAAACATATTATTCAAACGCCACGCCACCCGACGACACGTCACGCGTGTTGAGTCGAATCAAATGTATTGTTTTCTATAGACCAGAAACACTCTATGAACACCCGACACGACGCCACGCACGTACTGATGCACAGGTGTTGACACGTGGCGTGGCGTTTTAATAATGTGTTTTCGCCTTACAGTTAGGAAAATTGTGATTACGTTTAAAACAGTATCTCTCACTAAATCTTAAGCTTGGCTACCCTAAATCTATACAATATCTCGAAATTCCGCCACAAAACTAAACGTGCAAATCAAAAAAGGGCTAAAGCAGTTTGCCTCAATATACCGTCACCCTAATACACCGCTTTTATCCAACTTTCTAAGGCAACAAGATTCGATGTAAATTGGCTACTTTGCACCTTACTTGATAACACCAATATTTCATATAGCCTTTAAAATTGAAGCTTTTCCGCTTATTGACAATCTTACAAGCTTTTCCCAGCTTATCGGAGATTTATAACACCATGAGATCTCTGTGAGAGGCTCAAAGGAAAATTTATTGAATTTTTATCTGAAAAATACATTCCAGACGTGAGGGTAGGGACATACGGGGTTACTGGCAATGTGTAGGATGTTATAGATGAGGTCAAAAGGTCAAAAGATTTTGTTCTCCCCGTCAGTGACCGCTCTGAGCCGAGGTCCAAGTCCCACAGGGGACGCCCTCTTGCACAGGTTGCTTAGTTTGTAGTGTTTAAACCATTTATCTAAGCTGGAGCTCTGCTCGCGTTTATACCCAGTGAAGTAGCAAAAGCCTCATGGCTAACTACATATGTCCGTCTGAAAAAAAAAACATCAACAGATTTTGTCATATAATGTTGTGTCCTAAGCTAATAGTCGAGATTTCAACGTTTAAAATCCAATACTTAATTTTTGGGTTAGATTTTTAATATTTCTACTCATACTACAGCATAAACACACATACGCACATTCATAAGTCTAACATACCATGGTCGCCAACCATAGTTCACAGATTCACTCACACATTGTTTACCTCAATAGCAAAATAAATGTGTTTAAAGACACACGCTTGTTTATTTAATAAATCATCAAAACCTGCCGAAAAGTGAACCGTAACACCCAAAACCATAAATACCATTTTTTACAGTCATCACTTTTCGATTTTATCTTATAGTAATCAATCTGTGCAATCAAAAAGGTCATAATTTGACCGAAAAATACAGCACTCTGAAAAATAACTTGGACAAACAGGAATACGTTACCCTGTATTTTAGTGAGTAGTAAACCACTATATTTTCTATACAACCCTCCAAGCGAGGTTGCTATGGCAAACCCCTTTGAGGGATGTAAATGTTCAGCAGTGGTCGTTATACGGGCTGATGATGACACGATTACTCGTCAAAGTAAACTCAACCACGCTTTTAACGTATAATCTATTGTTGCTACACAATAGTAACATATCATACATATGTTTAATATAACTTACTTGAGATCAGCTTATATCGTCAACTGGGACACAGTGTATCAAATATAGTAAGGTTATCGGTCCGATGATCAATGTTAACCTACTATTGTTTGCGCAAAAATCTACATATTTACATAGAATCATTGAGATTCTGTGTGTGATTGACGAGCCTTAACCTACAATAATGTGCAAACGAATATATTTTAATCCCGATTTCTTTTATAGTCCATCTAAATGCATTACATTCTTTTATACGTCGATTGTACTTATATTATGAGACAGTAAAAAAATAAAGCAATTTTTAAACATTGTAAATTAATATTTACGTTTCTCAATTGCATAAAAAAATTTAAGTTATACATTTATTATTTGGTTACGCCGTTCGTGGTCTAAAATGGCTTTATCTTCAAAAATAGCGTCCACACAATATACATTTATGTTTAACTAATGTTATTTTGCCATAACATAGAGGGGTTAGGCTATTGCAATGTAAAGCAATTATACTTGTTTCATATTTTATTAATTGTTGGGCGCATCGCAGCGTTTATGTATTATTATTTTATTACAATTAATTAGTAGGTACCAATAAAACATTCAAGCAATAAGTATCTTTTAATATATAATTCCACCCATTGCACTGCCGACGTGACACGACACGAGGAGTAAACAAGAGTACAAAAACTGTGCTGGTAATCTTTTAAAAAAAAGCCATCGGGTCGCTGTACTTAGTATATCAGTCAATCAATCAATTGATCAATCAAGAATCATATCATACTCACTGCAAATTATCGCCCTCACCTATTTATACTGTGGCATCATCTTCCACAGTATTAGTTCTTTCTCGCATTTCAGTTCTTTGAAATAAGGAGGAAATTGAATTTTTCTTTGTTAGTTCAAAGCACACGAAAGTAATAGTTAAGTAAGCTTCTTGTCCGGAGAGCTTGGCTACTTATAGGAGCCAATTATTATTTCTATTAACGTTATATGATTAAATAAATTGTAACAGAAACTTGGAAAACTTAAGAAGAAAAGTTTTTTTATAGATTTGAATCGTAGAAAACTAGTTAAGTTTAGTTAATGAGACGATGTTTTCAGATGGATTCTGTTGTTAGCCATGAGGATTTTGCTACTTCATGGGCATAAAGGTAACGGGGCTCCAGCGTTTTTCTCTTATTTAATGGCTATTTTAATGGTGGAATTCACTTCTATATCCCATTCTTGCTAGCTCATCTGTACCCATTGTTTTGGGAAGAATTAAGTCGTACTCTTTACGAAGCATATTATATAATGTGTATCTTGTAAAAGTACTGTTTTGATTTGCTTTGATTGATTAATAGATTGCGTTTTGAAGATATTTCCAAACATATCATTCGGGTAAATACTTAAATATTATTCTGTAACGGATTTGCTGAAAGAAAATTTATAATTGAATTAAGCGCGCCTTTGGGCATGTTAATTTTGTGATTTAAAATTGTAGCTCATTACTGTATTTTATTGTAGATAATGTATAAATCGTTTTTAACTCATCATCATTTCAGCCGTAGGACGTATATAGCTGAAAATAGGCCTATCACAGTGGTTTTCAGTTACTACGGTTCGAAGTGGCCTGCATCCACCGTGATCCAGCCTTTACATCCGTCATCCGTCCATATACGTAGTTGGTGGACGTCCTACACTACGCTTGCCGATCCGCGAGTATCAAAACTTCACAATCTACTCATACCTTATGTAGGCGCCACTTGTGAGCATGGAGCTCTGCTCACGGTAATCGCTAGAGACGGGATTACGGAATAATGTAGTTTAAAGTTTTTAAAGAAGTATTGTGCAACTGTCTTTGAAGTTTAGTACATATTAATTCTCAGAGTCCCCTGGCTTTTTCATTATCAATTTTATCATCATTCATTATCAGCTCATGTAACGCCTACTGAACATTGGCCTCCTCCTGTGGGAAGGCTTTTGACATTATCACGACGCTAGGCCGGTGGTTTGGTGAAGTATTATGTTGTAACATACAAGATAAAGCTGCTGCCCGTCCCCTGGTATACGCTTGTTATAGATGATGTCATAACAATCTGGACCAAACGCTTAACGTGCTTTCCGAGGCTCAGATTGTAGTCCCTCAAGTAATAGGTAGTCCCGCAAGTTAATTTCTCATAATTCGTTACTCAATAAACATTTTTAATAGTTTCCCCTTTCATAGACTCCTCCATAAATTTCAAAAATGTCAAAAAAATTCATGAAAGTTCTTTCCCGCAATTCAGTGTTGGAAGTCAAGCCAATGAAATATTAAGTCTTAAAACTTTTATAATTAAAACTAGTTAATTTTCAATGTTCATTGGGGACATATTATCTAATGCATTCACATTCAAATGGAGTTACGGTAAACTGAAGTTGACTTTTTTCTGTGAACAGAACAAATTCCATTCATTCCGTCCTTTGGTGGTAGTCCAGTTTTATTTTTTTCTCTTTCCACCTTTTACAAATAAGAGCCAGAGGCTATGGTCGGTCATACGTTAAACTTTTGTTTCATTTTGTAGTTCCACTTTTACTACGTTTAAAGGTTTATTTAAGAGTAGAATTATGCTTTTCGACATTTTTTCGCTATGTGGACATAATAAATTGTTCCGTGTATTTTCCGGCTTAGAATAGACCACCCCATGTCTTCCCATGGGTGTCGTAAAAGGCGACTAAGGGACACAAGGCTGATGGATGGGCAGCAGCATCTATTAGCTGAAGGTTTACATCTTACTGCGATCACCAATCCGTCTGCCAAGCGTGGTGATTATGGCAATATCCCTCTACGATCCTGGCTTGCCAAGGTCTGTTAAGGGGAGGTCCATGTTCAGCAGTGGACGTAAACGGGCTGTTGATGATGATGATGATGAAATTTGATAATCTATATATAGATACTAATGAAATAATGAATTTATTCAGCACTTAGGTATTATCATACACTTGTACTTGTCAGAACACAATTATTCTTATTCTATGCATTAAACTAGATACTTAATTAACCGGTAGCAAATTGTGGGATATTACAGACAAAGTAGTCCGTCCGTCAGCTTGTCATTAATTCCTTTACTCATAATAATTTTGAGTTCACATTAATTATTAATGGTTTGAGATCAATATAGAAGTTAAGGTTGTTGAAGTTTAAGTTGAGTTTACTTATATAAAAAGCTGAAGAGTTTGTTTGTTTGCTTGAACGCGCTAATCTCAGGAACCTGGGCCGATTTGAAAGATTATTTGGGTGTTAGGTAGCCAATCTATCGAGGAACGCTTAAGGTTGTTTTTAATTATGAATTTCCCACGGGAACCGGAGCTATGCAGGTGAAACCGCTCGTGGGAAGCTAGTAATTTATGTGTAGGCCACCAGCAGGATTTGACCAGTTTTCCGCAAACTTTGATGTGTTCAAGTTACATCTAAGAAGTCGAATTTATTTGGAGGTAGATATCCATAAATGGTCACTGGTATAGACCACGGCTGACCAATGGGGCTTTAAGATGAACATTTCTTTTTAAATCTGTGGTCGCATCGGACCACTTCTTTTAGGTAACTACTAAAATTTAACATGGAAAAATAAGTATAGTTAATGAAAGCGCTGGCGGGCAAATTCGAATACATTGGTGGGCCAGTGTATTGGCCGGCTTAACTAAGCAAAAAATCGGGCTAAACAAAACCACAGTAACACTCTTTTCGCCACCAATGTTTATAGCATTCCTTGGTTGAAATTATTCCGATGTTTTAAATCGTTTCTCAATTTTTAAACTCTTGTGTATTTGGCATGAGCATACGATCTGTATAGCAAATACCAATATGAGATCAAACGTTATGATAACGTTTCGTGATTTATCTTGATTGGAGCAACAAGTTTATCGGATTCCATAAGATACGTGGGCGGGAGAATATGTCTGGCGGCCTACACTGCTTAAATAAAACAAGTAAGTTCTGGTTGGAAGATGGTTTATTATATAGAATACTTGATTGGTTTTAAATCACTACATAGTATAAAACAAAGTCGCTTCTCTCTCTGTCTGTACCTATGTATGCTTAGATCTTTAGAACTACGCAACGGATTTTGATGCGGGTTTTTTTAATACACTGAGTTATTCGAGAGGAAGGCTCGTTGGTGTTTTAAAAATAACCCTGTTTAATGAGGTCAATGTAATTATGAAACTTATTAATTTAACAGCATTTCCAATTTGGTGAGTTGCAACCGGTACCGGATTGCAACCCGCCAAATTTAATTAAAAAATCGGTCTGTGGCGTTGTTTGTTAAGTAAGGTGGACTGATGTAGACAGAACTTTCTTTGTTAGATAGCTTTTAAACTAAATCATTGTTTTACGCGGACAGTCGTAGTCAGAAGCTAGTTAGAGGTAAAACTTTACAGAGATGCGTTGATAGTTTCCGTAGGTATATTCTTAAAAAAACATACTCAGAATTAACATTCTTTTTAAATACATTATGGAAAGATTACCGCTTACTAAATTTCAAAATTGAGATTAATACCTAAATTAAGACCACTGGCCGGTCTCGAACCTGCATTTTAGGTATAGCCCCTAATGCCTTTAACCAATCAGGCTATGGTGGAACCCTGCTGATCATCCAAATTTATCAATCTCTTTTATAACACGTCTCTAAGGGAAACGTTAGTGCCATCTATCGGTAATGATCAACATTACTACGACAAATATCTCCAAAGATGTATTTGGAATTAAATATTGAAATGATGACACCGATATTTACATTTAATTTCTTTTTAAATGTAAATATGGATATCCATGTATCTTTACTAATCCTTAGGATTGCAAAACACTGCGTAAAATGCGTTTTATCGTTGACTCGCCATACATTATTTAAAGTCTTCTAATAGTGACTACGAACGAGCGCCACAAGTAGATTTTGCCGTAGTCACTGCCTCAGTTAGCAAGCGGTTGGTAACCGCAGGAACATGATCCAATACACTTATGCACATGTACGGATAGTTCAACTCATCTGTTCGCATACAAGTCGTGTAATAGCAATTTGCACGCCATTTGAGGCTACATGTATACAAGTCTAAAACATAGACTGTTGGGACTGTGATCACCGGACATACCACATCGACCAGCCAGGAAGATCTTCTCTATCCTGTTATACTACATGTATTTAGGTACAAAGGGAAATGGTTGCTATTGTTATAACAAGCCGGACCAACGGCTCAACTAGCTGTTAGAGGTGCAGTGCAAGTGCCTTACCAGCAAAGATTTTACACAAAGATTTCTTGTCCCCCTTTGGAATCGAACCTACAGCCTCCGAGACTTAAGGATATAGTCCCAGAGCTACTGAACCCGCCGAATAAATGTCTTCCTGTAAGGTTAGAAATTTGTAGAATAATGAGTCATAGCACGCTAAGGGTGATAACTATGACCTGGCAGACATCAGCCCCGCACATCATCTGCCTTCATTTTTAAAGTGTCAAATAAATAAGAAAAAACATCTGTTTCTGTCATCATCATCATCATCAGCCTGTTGTAGTCCACTGCTGTTCATAGGCCTCCCCCATCGATTTCCAGCGGGAACGATCGCTAGCGGCCTGCATCCATCGACTCCCCGCGACCTTTATGAGGTCGTCGGTTAAAAATTTAATATGTTTGGTTTTTCATTATAAATTATGAAAAATAATTACCAGGCGATTACAGTGAGCACGTGCAAATCTTATATCAAAATCTGTTTAATATATAATACCTATGTTAATGATTAATGGTTGGGTTAAAATCTGTTCTAATGACAATTAAGTTTTTAGTCATTTAAGGGCCTATGCACACCACGTCTTTTTTACGCGCCGTCGAGGCGCGTTTTAGAAACGCGCGTCGACGGCGCGCTTTTATCCTACAGAGCAGTTTGTTGTCGTTTGTATCGATACACACGCGCGTTAGCAATTTGGTGGCTTTTGCATCGCGTCTGTATTGATACACACGCGGTTTTGTATCGATTCATAAGCGTGCAGGTGTGCAAAGGTCTGCTGGCTGCGTCTGACTCGCGTGCGTATCGCGTCTGTATCGCTACAGACGCGCTGCAACGGCGCGTTTAAAAAACGTGGTGTGCATAGGCCCTAAATCAAATAAAAACAAAAGTCTATGGTAATCAAAAAAAGTATTTAACTAATGAAGAACTATGGACTTCATTACCCGGAACAGTCTTACCGTAAGTCCTTACTGTGCCGAAGTCTCATGTGTAACCGTTGCGAAGCTCCATTAATATTTTTCCTTGTAAACGTCGACATGCTCTCAGAATGTCATATTTCATTTTTACGTCGGTTTTCTTGTGCATTCGACGTATCTAGGTTTCGCATTAACTTACCTACGTATTCCTTTTGTATGGAACGTGAATATGGACGTTATCGGCTACTAGTGTGTTAGTAGCCGTCCATTAATCACGTGATCATTTTTTAAGCATATTTTAGCCCCCCCCCCCCTTGGTGATACATGGCGAGGTTTAAGACTACCCCCCACCCAACATCACGTGTATTTTTAGTATCTACAAAAAATCTTATTTTTTTTAGAATATTATCTTAAATATCATTTTTCCGTTGCTTAGTTATAAAATAAGAAGTTTGATCACGTGGCCAATAAAGAAATGTGTGGCTGGACTTATAATTTCCCAAAAATAAATACACGTGATATCTTACTACACCCCTCTCCTACCTTGTGACATTTCGGGATTTTTGTCAAACTCCCCCCCCCCTTCAAGCCTTACGTGATTAATGGACGGCCCCTTACTAGTGTGTTTTTTAGTATTAATCCTGTATTATTTTCACGGGATTTTAATAACTTTCTGTTGAAACCGCAGTACTTGTGAATGTAATGGGTTTAGGTTTTTATATTTCTGTTTATATGTCCCAGCATTTACCATAGGTATCTCAAATTTCTCCTACTTCGCGGTTTTACTTATATTGTTAGACTTGTATGTTAGACTATATATGTAAAAAATGGATGGATGCACCAAATTACATTCAATTACATTTTAGTATTTTAAAGACCAGGTTTATGTTTGTGTGAATGCTTTACACATTATGGCCTGTTTAAGGACCGTCCGCATTCTAGATCCCAAGCCCCACAGGGAGCTTTTAATACAGCTAGAATAGAAACTCGCATTTATACCTCGTGGAATAATAAAAAATAACCATAGTTACCTATTTCTATCTTAATTTTTGAATAACACACAATCTACCTACGTCATTTACCTAATAAATTCCATTATCCATCCAAAGGTTGTCTGGAAGAAATTGCTTAATGCGAAAAGACCGCCCATTTTACTGTGTCTATTGTATTTTCTATGTCCTGATTACTTATGTGTGTACAATAATGAGTATTCTATTCTATTCAATTTCCGATCGAAATAAAAGTCTTAATTAAAAAAGGGTATGCTTGACGCACTGCGGAATTCAAATCTTAAAGTTCAAAAGACGTATAAAAATCGTTCGTAACCGATGGTGCGAAGCCGAATGATAAATTGGTCCAACTGTTTCTTTAGCCTCGCTTGTTGACAAACAATGGGTAAGAGCATTGTCGTGTACACCATAGCTGTATTTTTTAAGTATAATAACATGGGTTTTTACCATCTGTAAAACCTTTGTCTAAATAAATATATAGGCGGATTGCCTTTTTAGGGTTTCGTACCCGAAAGGTAAAAACGGGACCCTATTACTAAGACTTTGATGTCTGTCCGTCTGTCTGGGACTAGACTATATCTCAAGAACCGCGATAGCTAGACAATTGAAATTGTCACAAATGATATGTTGCCGCTATAACAACGAATACTTAAAATAAAACAAAATAAATATTTAAGGGGAGCTCCCATACAACATTCTTGATATCAAAAGTAGACACTTGAAGCTGGTACGTAACTCTTCGTGCGCGAGTCCGACTCGTACTTGGCTGGTTTTTATTTCAATGGTATCGATGAGCACCCATGAACCTCTTATTAATAACACATCGGTTTGAGTCAATACTTACTATTACATATATAGGGTGACTGGTAATTAGTGACCGATACCTAAACACATGATTGTGCTCATGATAACAAACAACTTTTACTATGGCACCAACCCTGAAATTGCGAAAAAAAATCAGCTGTTCCATACATTCATGTTCACATAACTCGTCAACATGGTAGGGAGCAGCTGATTTTTTTTTTCACGATATCAGTTTTGGTGCCATAGTATAAGTTGTTTGTTATCATGAGCACAATCATGTGTTTTGGTATCGGTCACTAATTACCAGTCTCCCTATATATTGCCGTTGATATCACATATATAGTTCGTATAATCTTCTCTTTTGTGACATCCCTCTAAGAAAGGTGTAGCAAGGATTTCACCTGCATCAGCTATAGTTAGATGTGGGTATTGAGTCAAGGCTGATATTTATGCTATGTAGTTTCAAGTTTAGAATAGACCTCATGTCTTTTCATATGTGTCGTAAAAGGCAACCAAGGGATATATAGCTGATTGATGGAAAACAGCATCTTCCACTTTGAGGTTAGTTACAATTTTGCTGCGATCACTAAACCGCCTGATTAGTGTGTTTTATGGCAATACCACCCTACCTAAGGTCTGCTAAGAGAAGCCCATGTTCAGCAGTGGACGTTAACGGGCTTTTGAAGTGGGTAAGTAACTATATTATCCATGTGGTTTTCGGCTTAGAACACCGCATGTCCTCCCATGGGTGTCCATAAAGGCGACTAAGGGACATATGACTGATGGATTGGCAGCAGCATCTATTAGCTCAAGATTTACATCTTACTGCGAACACTAATCCGTCTGCCAAACGTGGTGATTATGGCAATATCCCTCAACGATCCTGGCTTGCCAAGGTCTGTTAAGAGGAGGCCCATGTCCAGCAGTGGACGTAAACGGGCTGTTGACGAAGTAATTATATATTTTTACGTACTTCATGTTACCATCACGTTTTGTTTTTTTTTTCTTGAATCGTATGTTTTATCTTTTAGCAAAACGCACCCAAAATATTTTTTTATTTCAATCTCTAAAGCTACAAACTTATTGCAAATATATTTCCTGAAATTTATATATAGAACTTTCGAGCATTTCCTCTTCTCAAAAGGATGTGGCTACTTACAAAACCAGTGCACCGGATTTAAAAGGAACGACCGAGTGCAAAAGGAAAGGCCGACCAGCCATTAAAGTTTTGAAAGAAAACCAATCGAGTGCTAATAAGCTTCATTGAAAGCGAAGTTATAAGGACATCGTGAGCCGATTACATCTACTCGAATGGGATTGTATCGGATAATATAAGTTATTGTGCAGATTCAAGTTCGGTGACAATACATGTTAATAAAATAGTATTGTACTTTTACTGTAGTAACCTACTAACTTTAGATAATGACACTATAACTATATCATCATCATCGTCAGGCTGTTTAACATCCACTGCTGAACCATGGCCCATGACAGTTTTTTTCATATTCAGCATAGTGGTAGGCAGGTTAGACTAGACCTGAATAGAAATCTAAGATTTTTTAAATCCCTTTCAACCGAAAACTAAGAGGATAAAAAAGTGAAGTAGGTTAATAACAATAACTTTAAGCATTTATAATGACGAAGCACAATCTTTGTAATATTGCAAAATACTTTCACGATTAGTTAACTGAATGAGTATGGTAATAATCATATACAATTATATTATTTGTCTTTTTAACAAACACTATATTAGAAGATTTAAAGCTAAGTAAAAGTTTACATACAAAGCGGTTTAATTCTAACGCCTGCAGAAATTGTTTGAGCAATGTTCCGCCTAACAGCGTATTGCTGTGCACTATTAGTTACTTTGATTAATCTATCCCGCTGGCGCAGAAATCTGATTTGGCAAACGTATACCTATAGTAAAATTAACTTATTAATAATAACAAATGTGTTTAACGTTAATTGCTTTTATACATGTACCTGTGTTGTGTAAGGTTTTTAATTTTATTGAGGGATACAAGCCTAAGTCTTTTTATAAAATGAAATAGTGACATTCCGGTGAAAAATGTGCTAGTCTTTTAGAAACCAGCATGACATGAGCTGTCAAATTCGAAAAAATGCGAAGTTCCAAACGTCACCTAATAAAATAAAGACGTATATATATTATGTTACTCCAAAAAATAAATATAGTGCTATGCTGTTCATGCCCCGCATAAATTGGTCGAAAAAAACTATTTGTAGACACCCATTTTCAATATTGCGCCGTGAGTGGCTAAAATGCGAATCTATAAAAAGTCTATAAACTCACCAATTTGCGAAACTCCAACGGTACCAAATGAAATATGGCGACTGAAAGATGACTTTTACTGTAAGTGCTGCAAAACTCGTAAAAAATGCAGTAGTTGATGTGTTTTATTTACACCATAAACGGATAATGAAGCTAAAAATAACTAATGGAAAACAAATAAAATACATCAGCTTATGAGCTGAACACTATCATTATTATCAGTGTGTGTAACGCGCACTACTGAATAAATATATATATTTTTTTTTTTTTTTTATGGACAACCAGTAGCTGTTACATTGAAAAACACAAATGTAAAGTCTAATGCACAGCATTTTAAGGTATCACATAATGGGCCTCCCAATGGGGTTTTACTATAGTCACGCACGCTTACCAGAAACTACGCTTACAGGGTAGGGAAACAGACAAATCCGTATCCAAATAATACCTAATATTTTTTGCGAAATATATTAAACAAGCTTCCCGCGCGCGATTTTACCCGCGTAGGTCCTGTTCCCGTGGAAACTTCATAATAAAATATAGCCTATAGCCTTCTTCAATAAATGGGCTATCTAACACTGAAAGAATTTTTCAAATCGGACCAGTAGTTCCTGAGATAAGCGCATTCCAGCAAACAATTAAACTCTTCAGCTTTATTGGTATAAGTATAAGATTTGGCATTTAGAATTAGGGCCGTTTATACAATTGTAAAAACGTAATGACAATCAGAACTAACGGGCTAGCTTACTTTTCAACGCTCGGAGTGTAGTCCATCAACGAACCAGACCCGATAAAGACTTTTGTGTTTGTGTAAGATACGAACCCTCGACCTCCAAGACAAAGCGACTATTAAACTGCTGGATACATTTTGTGTATTTCTACATAAACCAGCACTTAGATTATTCTATTGTATGTTGAAATAACTTACACGACATGTTTCGGCATGTTGACAACATTGTGTTCTTCACGCCTGCTGTCTCCTGCCAAACACGTTGTGAGCTGTGAAACGGTGCGATGCACTAGGATGGTCATAAACACAGCATTGGCGTTATATGAATAACACCTGTGGCGTGCACTCTAGAAAAATAACTCTTCATACTCTTTGACTATCTACGTTGGTCGTAGTGTCACAAGTTTTGCCAACCTATACTGTTATTAAACTAAATCTTAATATTAAGTTCCTAATACTGATTATCTATACTACTATTGACAACCTCCGTAGCGTTAGGCTTGCTTTAAATCTCGGTGGTCGTGGGTTCGATCTCCACGCCTGACAGAAAATCTTTGTGTAAATCCTCAGATTTCTTTCCGGATCTGGTTGGTAGAGGGACTACCCTCCGTGCCTCGGAAAGCACGTTAAGCCGTTGGTCCCGATTGTTATAACATCATCTATAAAAATCGTATATAAAGGAACGGGCAGCAGCGTTTCCTTGTGTGGTACAACATAATACTGCGGTCACCAACCCGCCAAGCGTGGTGACTATGGCAACTACCCTCTCTCGGGAGGAGGCCCATGTTCAGAAGTGGACGTTATTCGGGCTGATGATGATGATCTTCTATTATAAATAGGAAAGATTTGATAGTTTGCATTGAATAGGCTCCAAAACTAGGTCTGCATAGTGGGCCACGCTTCTGCTACTTCACCGTTCATATAGGCGAGCAGGGCTCCCGCCTTATTTAGGAACATTCTAGTCGTCAACATCACCCTGATGATGCTCCGTGACGTGTTTGTATTTTTGCATGTTGCGACTATCTCTTCTGCATATTGTGCATAATTTTTGCGGGCGGGAGGGCGGTGCAAAATAGCATTACAGCAAATCTTTTTTTGCGGAATTAACACTAGATATTTGTTGTCTTTTAAATATTGCTTATTAAGGAAGCTAAAGGATGAACCAAAATTCTTACTGTAATTCAGCAATCTTCCAAAGTTTGTTATAGAAAATATTAATACGTTACCCTAATTTTTAATAAAAACAGCTAAGACGCAAGGAAAAGCTAGTTTAGAAATTAACCTGATAAGTTTCTTATATGCCTCGCCAAAGATGACGCAATGTCTGAAAAATTACGCGTCCGCCATGTCTTGCATTTAGCCTCCACAGTTACCAAAGAATGTCCGTCCCATGCTGTCAAACCGGGACCATTTGTCATGAGAAGTATGTTACTTATGCAGACCCAAAACGTGCTCCGATATCAGCTGCCAAGAGTATTCGCCGTAGCTTATACTGCGGGCGGAATAATGAGATTTCATAGGACAATTTTGTATGTTCTGTTTGCTATTTTAAGGTTTTGGTGCTATGTAGCTGCATTTTTAGATGTTTAAACTGCTGTTTTAAAAACCTTGAAAATACGTTTTCAGTTTTTTACCTATATATTATTATTGTGATAGTAAAAATTAAGGTAGTTCTTCCTTATAATCTACTAAATCGTTTTAGGGAATATTCAGGATAAACTTATAAATAGAAAACCCTCCCGCACTAGAAAAAAATATCCCTGTGGGAACCTTACAACACTCAATTCACGGAGACAAAGCACACCCAGACTCAGAACCAGTTCATACAAATAATTTTTCCGGGTGGAAATTCATCATCATCATCTGTTCAGCCCGTACAACGTCCACTGCTGAACATAGGCCTCCTCCGGAGCGAGTGTAATACACAGGGAAATGCTTGTTATAGATGATGTTATAACAATCGGGACCAACGGCTTAACGTGCTTTCCGAAGCACGGAGGGTAGTCCCTCAACCAACCAGACCCGGAAAGAAATCTTTGAATTTACACTTAAATTTCTTGTCCGGTGTGGGGATCGAACCCACGACCTTCGAGACTCGAGACTTATACCGCTTCGCCACAGAGGGTGGCAATTAAGCGCGGTCTATCGGTAGATCGGGTTGTCCACCGGTAGACCAATAAAAATATTCAAATGTTTGCTTCGTAATCACGACCGAATTCAGCTCACATTGTTATATCGTAGATAAGAACTACACCTGATAGCACAATGTAGAGAAAAGCGGCCGTAGCCCAATGGCTAGGGCGTCGGGCTTGTGATCTTGAGGTCGCCGGTTCGAACCCCACCCATTGCACTACCGACGTGAACCCACTCGTCAAACAAGTATTTTAGCTTAGCACGAGGGGTTAACAAGATACTAGAAGACTGCAAAAGTCTGATAGTAATGTTAAAAAAATGGCATACCAATGCTGCCACTTAGCACAAACTCCCACCTAAAATTTAGCCACATGTCTTCTAAAACTCTTCAATAGTCTCTAACCCAAGTGCTGTGCACTCCTCATGTATACGCAGTACTTCGTCAACAACAGAAGTTCACAGCAACGTTCGTTCGTTCCAAGAGTTTCATTGTGTCGTATCGAACTTCGACAATATTTGTTGCGACATTTTCGAAACTCGATAAGTTCTCGAAACTTCGTGGAGCGCTAAAATCGTTTGTACGCCTCAACTTTGGAGTGGGTATTGATTTTCGACTGATTTAATTCTTCATTTGGACATTATAGGATTTGCGTAGTAGTGAACCTTAACGTTGAACTTAAGTGATCAAATTGATATCATACACGAAAACTTTAGTGCCAGCCAGTGAAAGGACAATAGATTCTATGCATTAGATCCTGATTAACAAAATTAGATTGATAAATTAGATTAAATTGATAAATTTTCTACAAACAAGTTTAAACGATATCTCAAAGATAAATTATTTAAAAAGGCTTATTATGAAATTTCTGATTATATCAATTCCAAAACTGCTTGGGATTGAGTTGCTCTGAAACAATACTGCTTAATTAATAATTGTATAATAAATTTTATTTAAAAAAAGGATTCCTCTGAGTTTCTTGCCAGTTCTTCTCATAGTTGCCACGTTTAGAACTGGTACCACCAGTTCCACCAGCACCAGTAAAAGAAAGGGACGCATCATAAGAACATGATTTAAAATATTTTAAATGTGTCTATATGAATTATGAATAAAGAATTTTTGAAGTGTTACTAAGAACTCTTTCACGTAAAAACTGCTGAATGGATTTGGCTGAAACTTTGTACGGGGATAGTTAATCAGGTCGACAGTGGTAAAAGTCATAATCCCTCAATCTCATCGCCAGCAATAGCCCTGAGCCGAGGTCTAAGCCCCACAGGGGGCGCCCTCTTGCACCATAACTAAGCACCAGGTTGCTTAGTTTGTAGTTTTTATTAAACCATTTATTAAGGCTGGAGCTCTGCTCGCCTTTATGCCCGGTTAAGTAGCACAAGCCTCGTGGCCTACGTACCTAACTCTATCCGAAAAAAAGATTTCAAAATAAAGAAAAAAACATGTTTAGTGGACATGGTTACACTAGTCGATGCTTCTTTAAGACAATCAATAATTAGTGTTTCATAGAAACCCTTACAAGTAGAACACAAATAAAGTACAAAAATATCCCATAAAACATTAGCCACAGTAATAATTTCCCCGGAGAGCTCCGAATTCTCCCGAACCATTATTTGGCGTTTGAAATATTAATGACAATACATTTTAGCTAAATTACTTTCAAAGTTAGGAAAATATTTAGATTCTTGTATATTTTTATATCTTAAGTTATACTAGCCTATTAACACTTTGTATATGTCCCCGGAAAATAATAAGAATCGTAAGTTAATCAACTTTGACTGCACCGGTGGCTCAGTGGTTACGGTAGTTGCTTCTGAGATCTGGTGTTCTGGTTTCTGGTTCGATTCCCACCCGGGACAATTATTTGTGTGAACTACAAATAGTTGTTCTGAGTCAGTATGTTCTTTGTGTCCGTGAAATGAATGTTTGTAAAGTCACCCGCGACTCAGGGATTTATTTCCCAAGTGCGGGAGTTGTCTTTTAAAAAACAAACAAACAAAAACAAAAAATATAAGACAATAATCGTGGTTAAAATATAAGATAATAATCGTGTACCTACTAGGTAACGGATAGCCTTTACTCGTGTAGGTACTGTTCACAATACTGCGGTCACCAACCCGCTTGACAAGTGTTATTAAGGCTGGAGCTCTGCTCGCCTTTATGGCCGGTGATGTAGCAAAAGCCTCGTAGTTAACTACGTATGTCCGACCGAAAAAAAAAACGTGTCCCTTCTGCGGGAAGGAGGGAAGTGGACGTTATACGGGTTGATGATGATGTAGGTAAATGTGGAGACCTGAGGGCTCGAAGACAACCTACGTAGCGTAGCGGTAATTGGCTCGCTTTAAATCTCGGAGGTCGTCAGCTCGATCCCCACACCGGACAAGAAATCTTTGTGTAAATTCTAAGATTTCTTTCCGGGTCTGGTTGGTTGAGTGACTACTCTCCGTGCCTCGGAAAGCACGTTAAGCCGTTGGTCCCGATTGTTATAATTGGGACTACAAACGAACCAGAGAACGGGCAGCAGCGTTACCCCTGTGTATTACAACATAATAATGCGTTCACCAATCCGCCTGCCAAGCGTGGTGACTATGGCAAAAACTCTCCCTCGGGAGTAGGCCCATGTTCAGCAGTGGACGTTATACGGGCTAATGATGATATGATGATGATGATGAGGGCTAGAAGAGTTGTACGGTATCCCTGAACATTCTAAGCGATCATTGCCTCCGTGAGTTATTATTAGATGAATGTAATATCTTGTCTTAAATTAAGAAACAGTAATTAAGAAACTAATTACTATCACTACACGCTCTCACCAGCTGGAATTCTTTGTCCATTTTAAGTTTCCATTTAGCTCAATTAATAATTAAAATCTTAGTCAAACAACGTTAATTAGATATGCTGGAATAATATGAAATATTTATTATAACATGCTTTTTTTATCTTTGTAAAATGGAATTCAAATTTGATATGTTTAGTTTGCTTTTTTTTTTTTCGGACGGACATATGTAGTTAACCCTGAGGCTTTTGCTACTTCACCGGGCATAAAGGCGAGCAGAGCTCCAGCCTAGATAAATGGTTTAAACACTTCAAACTAAGCAACTTGCGCATGAGGGCGTCCCCTGTGGGACTTGGACCTTACTTTACAGTTCGCGGGCCTCTCGGACTTTGGGTCTACGAGGGCATCGGAAGGTTCTTAGCAAACTAACGGTCGGGAGGGCGAGGGCGGACGCGTTGCGTTCGCGGGCGCACTCTTCTCCGGCGGGTCGGATAGAGTGGTCTCTGTGTAGTGGTGCTAGTTTCTTGTTTAGTTTATTGAGAAATTGATTTTTATTGTAAAGATTTCTATTTTACAATGAGTAATTTAAAAGTGATTGCATTTTATTATTAAGTGGTAAACGAAAACGGGATTTACGCAGGTGAAACCGCGGGTGGAAAGCTGCCATAAAACATAGGTTAAATCCATAAATAACATCCTACTAATATTATAATACGAATGTTTGTAAGTATGGATGGATGAATGTTTGTTACTCTTTCACGCCAAAACTACTGCACGGAATTGGCTGAAATTTTGCACCGGGATAGGTTATACGCTGGATTAACATATAAGCTAAAAAACATCACGCTCCGACCCACTGGAGCAGAGTAACGCGGGTAAAACCGCGGGGCGCAGACGCACTGAACGAGATATTTTGTAACCTTTATGTAAATCCAGCTTATTAACTAACCGCGTGCAAACTTTCAGCCAAATCCATTCAGTAGTTTTTGCGTGAAAGAGTAACAAACATACATACATCCAAACATCCAAACTATCGCATTTATAATATTAGTAGGATTGCACATGATACGTATGTAGTATCTATTACCTAACAATATTTTATTTTTATTTGCGTGAAGATAACAATTGTTATCAATCATGAGCGAGATCTGAATCAGTCAAGTTTATTTCAAGTGACGTGATAACGATAACACTAATATATAAAATAATATTTTGAAAGATAAATTGCAGTAGCTAGCTACCTTTACCATCAACTTAACGTGAAAATACATTTTTAAAATGAAATTAGTACAATTTACATACAATAGTGACCCGAAAGACATTCGAGTCGGTTATTTAGTTAGAGACGATGTTGTCGATATCAACAAAGCAGATCCAACAATACCTACAACGCTTATTGAAATACTGAAGAATGGAGACATTGAAAAAGTCAAGAAACTTGAAAAAACAGCTCAAAATTCTGCACCTCTATCAACAGTGACACTCAAAGCGCCAATCCATGGACAAGATAAAGTTCTGTGTGTCGGATTAAACTATAAAGACCACTGTGAAGAACAAAACTTCCCACCACCAGAAATACCGTTCATCTTCAACAAATTCCCAAGCACAGTTGTTGGGCCCGACGATATGCTTCAACTAAACCCCGAAATCTCCGAAAAAGTGGTCTGTGAAGTGGAATTAACTATTGTCATTGGTAAAACTGCTAGGAACGTCAAAGCCGCTGATGCCTACGACTATGTGCTAGGATACACTATTGCCCAAGACATAGGAGCTACAGATTGGGAGAAAAACAAAACTATGGGAACGTTACTGCTAGGTAAAGCTATGGATACATTCTGCCCCATAGGTCCAAACATTACTACAAGTGATGAAATCGGTGATCCTCAAAACTTGAAGATCAGATGCATCGTGAACGGAGTACAAAAGCAGTATAGCAACACGGATCAGTTTATTCATAAGATACCTGATGTTATTGAAAAACTATCGAGTGTGTTTACTTTGTACCCTGGAGATATCATTTTAACCGGTACCCCTGGTGGAGTGGGAGTATACAGGAATCCACCAGAATATGTGCAGTCTGGTGATGTGATTGTGAGTGAAATAGAGAACATAGGTGTGTTGATCACCAAAGTAAAGTGATTAAGTAGACAATTTAAGTTTAAGTTTTCAGTTTGTGTCAAAAGACCCTTAACAACTATTTTATATATTGAACATCAAATATATTTATACATAAATAGAAACAGATACATAAATTGTAGAAACCAAATATAATATGATATAAACATAAAATCTGTGCAAATGTATTTATTTAAACTTTATTTTTCTTCATTCTATGAAATAATTTCATATTTATCCAGCATAATTTGTTTGTGTACCAACTTATTTACTATAATATGTTCAGATAAAACTTGGGACTTGAATATAATATCGAGGGGTGAAAGGCTATTTGTTTGAAGCGACATTTTACGAACTTTGCAGGAGAGCCATTTAAAGATTCAAAATTTGGAAAAAAATCGTTATGCAAAAAACTACTGCTCTAACTATTATGGGGATCGCAAATTTTTATTGAAAAAAAATCCCTGAATGTTTTGGTATAATTTTCAATTAATAAAACAGTTATGAGTATCAAGATATATGTCGTTTAATACAAAATTATCTGTATCGCCTTATTTTTAGAGTAAAGAAAAATGATTCAACTTCCAACATTGTCACTAATCAGCAGCAGGCAAAATGGTTTAATTGACTTTACAGTACTTAAGCAGGAGAAAGCAAAAAAAGTGCTCAGAATTGTACGAAACACGATCCAGACGACGCAGAAAAATTCGCTGAATCCGAATATGTATAAAACTCCATATCGTCCAAAATGTCGCTTCAAACAAATAGCCTTTCACCCCTCGATATCATGATCATACTATTAATGCCACGGTAGCATTAATAGTATGATCATGATATTATATTCAAGTCCCAAGTTCAAAATGTAATAACATTTCCATATAAATTGCGATAGTGTAATACTACAGTTTATAATTAACTTAAATTATACGAATGTGTACCTGCAAATGTAAGTAATAGTAAACTACCAACATAACTTCCTTTACATTTAACAATGTTTGTTAACGACAATCCAATTAAGAGTTCTGAACTAAGCGCTGACATCACACTGAATCCACAAAATCCTAGAGAGAAGTTCGATTCAAATGCATTCGTATGGAGTGAACAATTGAACATACCTAAGCATTAAGGTACACTTTCATGCGTCGCGATCGTGAATGGTGATAATTAGAGACCGGATTATATGCAACATAAAAAGCTTGTTATATGCATAAAATATGCACGAAAATTGGCAGAATATGCAAAATTAAATGATAAGTTTTAATTCAATCAATCAATTCAGTCCTTAAAAAGAGAAGAAAAGTTAGTTTTAATTTCATTTTATTTCAAAATCAGCATATAATTACTAAATTATCCTTGAATAGGCGACCATATACGTGTCAGTACACATTGCAGTTTATTACGTGAGATACATATTTTTTTTTAATTTTTGTAAATGTATGTCACAATTATTATTATTAATGTATATATCTATTTTGTGACTATAATTTAGTTTGATTCGCGATATTATCACTTTTATCGAATATCGGAACGCAGGATGACTACACTGCACTGGAAAAAATATTGTAAATATACTGATAATATGCATTATAACTCGATATTAGGTATAATATGCTAGTACCGTTGAGAATAGCTTAAATATGCCAATGCATATGCAAATATGCAAATGCATATAATCCGGTCACTAGTGATAATAATAATAATAAATATTGTTTATTACTCTCTAAAGGTACAATGGTATTCTTATAATTAAAGATACAGCACGATACAGAACCTTGTTGTGAGCTGGAGTCTGAGCTATGTTCGGAACCTGTGTGTCAGATCTCCAGTCAGTTCAGATAATGAAATGGGATAAAAAATATCGGTTACGTCATATCTTTATCTTTAAATTGCATGCCCTTCCCAATTTTCTTCAACTCTCATCATCATCATCAGCCCGTATACCCTCCACTGCTGCACATGGGCCTCCTCCCGAGAGATGGTATTTGCCATAGTCACCACGCTTGACAGCAGCATTTCCTTGTGTGGTATAACATAATACTGCGGTCACCAACCCAGGCGGGTTGGTGACCGCAGTATGCTGCTGCCCGTTCCTTGATATACGATTATTATAGATGATGAACAATCGGGACCAACACAAAGTTTTCCTGTCCGGCGTGGGGATCGAACTCACGACCTAATACCGCTACGCTACGGAGGTTGTCGAATTTTAACTCTAACAAGTAATAAATAAGATAAAAAACAAAGCACCCCCTGACTCAGTACAACTGTTTTAATTTCAGACGAATAATTGTTCCGGGTGGGAATCGAACGCAGAAAACCAGGTCTCTGGAGCAGCTAACGTAACCACTCAGCCACCACCTTTCAACATAATCACATCTAGGTCCCTATCTACACCTATTCTTCCATTAAATCATACATATTCATTTACACTGATTCACTGACTGCAAATGTAACTTTGTAATTCTAAGCATTTATAAGAAATAACAAAGTTATTAATGCAGTTGATTAAACTTAACAACTGGACCGAAATTGCAAAATGTTGGAATTTTCCCATGAGTTTTACACTAAACTCTACTATTACTCAAAATTTGAAGCTTCTGCGTCTGCTAGAGTTGCCTAAACATTTTGATGATCGGTCAGTCAGGCAGTGAGCGAGTGACTAAATTACCGAAATTACCGAACTTTGAGTAGTTATAATTCTTAAAGTACTGGTTCAAATTGAATGAAATTTGAAATATGCTGCAGTTTTACAAAGCCTGCTTAGGTTCTGAAATTTCAGGCTCCTATCTTCATCCACAACGAAGTTATAGAGGGTCGAAAATCGGCTGAGTTGCTTCGAGAAAAGATAGGCACGGCCGTGCACCCATATTTTTTTTTCTTACTCGACTTGGGCGGGCACTTCCATGCCCCCAGATTTTTTACAATAAATCTAAGAATACTAGAAGAACAGTTAGTGAGGAAGTAAAAAAGCTTTTTCGCAACCGATTTTAAAGTTAACCGATTCAGTGGTTAAACAGTTCTCTCTCGATCTCTTCGACATTTAAACTTTGTTTTCGTTTGTAGTGTTAGTTTTGAACCGCTGATTACCTCATACATTACAGCTACCGTGTTTAACTTATAACTCCAACAAATCGCATTAAAAGTTTCTCGTAGAAAAGCTAAAACAATTTGATATAATACCGTACCTTGGTACCGTACCCAACGTTGCTCTGTCATAACTCTCTGCAATAGGCTGATATTAACAAAAGGTTATTAACAAAGTAACCAAATAAGTGACGATGATTTATTCCTTATTGGTATACGAAATTTATCGAACTCTTTCAAAATTTGCATATTCGAGTCATTGCGTGCATTAAATTTCACGCAAAAGCTATACAACATCATACCGTAACGGCTACACTCATGTTGACTTAGTGCTATGTCGCGTTCTATAAATCGTAATTCATAGGACACATAACAGCAAGCCAACATTACTGTAGCCGCTTGGCAATAGCTTGACCAATTTATTTTTCATTCCTTTTACTGAAGAGATTGGATCGCAGGACACGAGTTCCCGTCTTGCAATAAAAATGCAAACAGCACGCCTTATCGCCTCTACAAGATTGAACTGGAGCTGAAGGAATTCAAACGACCTCATTGAAATTCTTACACGACGCTAACATTTAGACGAAACGATGTCATGTCTACGCCAACATCTTTATAATTACTGACACATGTAGCATTGTGTCTATCTTTAGAAGAGATAGAAATGATCACCTTTCATTGACCTTTCAAGTGGAAGACAGCCTATTGCCATATTAACCTCAAGACTTCGAGCAGGTGTCGACATGAAACAACAGTAGGTAGTTAGGAAATTAATCAGGCATCACATGCATCGTAGTCAAAATTATAAACCCAGACAGTTACTGAGTAAGTAAACAGAGTTAGCAAATCAGTCACCGACCGAATGAAATGACCGATTGACGTAAAATTTTATATTCATGGACATATCGAGTATCGAATCAACCTAACATCCCTAATAGGTTAGTTGACACTTTTTGAATTTGTTTTCATAAGGGTAAAATAAGCTATTTTTTAAGGGTTGGAAAGCTCTAAAATAAATCCTATTTCAAACATGACCCGTACACTAAAATATTTATCTTTTTACTTTCGCTTGGTTTGTTTGCGGATACATACAGATACAAAGACGATATAGAAACCTACCGCGTGTCCTTTGGCGTGTCTTTATCATTTTTGAAACTTTTCCGTAAAGTATTAAAAAAAAACAATTCTTTAGGTACTTGAGAATAATTTGAAGATATATATATATATATTATATCCAAACTTACAGCTACTTTTACAGGATCGTATTCCAATGCAGTAGTGTCAACATTTGTTAAATTTGTTTCAATTTTATTACTTCTATCATATTTCATAGCATATAATTCTAGTAGCCGTCATTGTGAATTCACTCAGAGTGCATTGGAAGATGTCTATTGTCAAAGAAATCAGGTTGAGAGTTCGGAGAGCACGCGTCAGTGGAGCTTTTTGCAGTAGGTTGGTTCGTGCTCGCGGTACCTGCAGCAGCGGCGGCTGCCGCCGTCGCCACACGTATCGGTCGGGGACACATAATCTCAGTTGCTCTAATACCACTTCGTTCTCTGATTTCCCTCTTAATATTTTAAAAACATAAGTTACTAGAGTGAGATCCCTTCTAACCCTTAACTCGTTGTACTTGACCATACCTAATATAAATAAAGAAGGGTACATTAAAGGATAAAACGGGTACACCCCATACAGTCTCTGATACAAGTGCCTTATAAATTTATTTTGGACCTTTTCCAGCATGGAAATATATTTAATTCCATGTGGAGACCAAATGACTGCATTGTGTTCTAGTAGACCTCTTACTATTGCATTGTATAATACTTCTATATTTATTATGTTACAATGATGTTTATTTCTACAAGTATTTGTCATAAGGACTCTTCCATCCTTCAGCCTACCTCAGTTCACTGCAGTATTATGGCGTACATTATAGAAGGTCCAGCAGCCTGAACCCTCTTTAATGTAGCTACGCTTTCCGCATTCAGTCCACACCAGCTACCCGTTTCAAGTCATCGATCCATCTTGCAGTCCTTCCGTTTGCCAAGACGCGGTCTCCGCTCTCAAATGTATCTGCTCTAGCACATTGGCACTTCAATTTGCTAATTCTGCGGGCTACATGGGTAACTTTACGTATTCAGAACCTCATTGCAAATTTTATATATCAGAGGTATTGACCAAAATGGCTGTCACCGTATTCGTTTATGCGTGTCGTCAATTTAAAAGTATCTATTTCAAAAGTTTTTTATCTGTTAAAGAGTACTATCATTTTTCCTGATCCAGTAAATTCATTCTTAACCATATATAAGCAATTTCAAAGTAGTGTCAACTAGCATACACTGTTTCCGTTCTTCGGTAGACTGTTCGAGACCACGTTGTATTCCATATTGTAATGCATCCAATATCCATTATATTACTCGCGTGATAGCTTCGAGCTCAGCTGAGCGGACGTGGTTCGATTAGACAGATACTAGGCAGGTATTAGACTGTGATAGCTGAGATTAATGATAAGCAACATTTAATATATTAATAGGTGCAATTTAACCGTGAAATTGTACTTCTTGTGTCGCGGAAAGAGCTAGTTAGCTGTTTGGTGTTCGACTTAGAATAGACGACCCCATGTTTTTCCATAGGTGTCGTAAGTTGTGACTAAGGGACATACAGCTGATGCATGGGCGCTGATGCCCATGCATTTGCATGTCTATTAACTCAATCATACTCACAATTTTACTGCGATCTGCCAAGTATGGTGATTATGAGACAATTTCCCGCAACGACTTGGCTTGCCAAAGTTAATACAGTATAGTATAATACTATGAAAGGGTCTCCTACGCCCTTAAGTAAACAGCAGAACATACAAGTGTTTTTACAGAAACAACAAAAATATTAACTTCATGTAATGCTAAAGAACCTGTTATTCTTGTGCTTCAAATGTTTTCGTTTTGATATTGCTTCCACCCACTCAAATAAATATCATCTACATAAATGTAATGTACGAGTATATTGCTTATCATTCTTTGTACCGGTCGTCTGGTCTCAGTAAATAAGTAGACAGTTGAAATTTTAAAACTCAGTTGAGAAATCTCCTTAGGTCACTAATGTCAGTTTTATTTGTGTGTAGTAACTTACAATAAATTTATGTCAAAATTTCCATCGTATTTAATTTCTAATCAATGCAAATATTGACTACTGAGATTTACGAACTTGAGACTTGGGCATTGCTATATTTTTCTATAAATGTAATATTAGAATCTATGTCTTGAAAAACACAAGGCCTTATCATTAGGTTTTACTAATACCGTAATCTCGAATACACCTTCTACAGAGTGCCAAATCTCACACATACCCTATAACAATTAAGTAAAACGCTACATTGCTTTCTACTCGCCAAATCTTCATACATCGCCTCGTACACACATTAAGGGACATGTTAACATTACATTAGATCGTGTACACCCATTAAAATCCCTCGTATAACACATTAACAGACACATAGGTAGGTAATGTCTAGGTATATATATTGTTTGGTAGTTCTAATGTGATCCCACTATAGCCACTTTACGAGGAGATTTGTGCAACAGATTTCAAATATATAAGTTCATTTTTGTCAAAATATATCACTTTGATAAGCAAGCCATAAGCAGTGGTCTGAATTATTCGGACACACATTGTAAATCAGAAAAGGTTCTCATAATGTTATATTTTATAATAAATCAGATCTTGCAAATAAAAATATTGGAAAATAATATTTACGTTCTTGATCTTACTTAAAGCCATGCTGTAAGGTTAAATGCATACAAAAAGATCGTAAATGAAATTTAACTCGCTTTAACTCGGGGTAGTTTGAGTATATTACTGTTATAAAGCAAAACAAAATAAAGATCCATAAATACGTTACTATCAATGATGATAAATGTATAAATTGTATTAACTTATTTCTTGTCAGATAACATGACCTTTCGATGTTACATATTAGTTCCTGTGTGGGCACCAATTAGCGCCTAATTGGCGCCCACACTGGGACTAGTACAAGATGATGAGTTTCCTCCATTGGGTCTTAATTGAACATTATGATTACAGTATTACGACATATCGAATAATCGAAATAAACGATTTTTATTCAGCACTTAGGTATTTACATACACTTGTAGTTGTCAAGAAAATTAACAATGCATATAACATTAATTATAAATAAGTAACATTTACTATTAAATTATGTTTAAATTTATTTCAGGTGTGCTAGAAGTCTGTCAGTCCTGTGTTAGTAAATAAGCTCTTAATATCAACGTTAATATCTATTTACTATATTTATTTCTATCAACATTTTATGAATAAAAAAAATATATATTAAGGCATATTTTAGAGTGCAATGACTGGTCAAGTGGCGAGATCAGACGTCCTCAGCCAAATTCCATTAAATTGAAGCGACACACGCCTGCGGGCACCCTTAAGGGGTAAGGACCACGACTCAGGGCGCCGCTGAAGCTACAAGTAAAGAGAAATAAAGAGGACGTGATCACTGGCACGGACTACAGGCACTGGATCACACGACAGGGACAGGGATCAACGCGGTCCTCGGTCGGTCCGGCGAGGATCTACCTGAGTCTACCTTAGTGGACGGCAATCGAAGTCGGTAATCTACATATTTGTTATTAAGGTAAAATATAGTATACTACATACTGTCAATATAACTCATGGGGCATATTATAATGATGTAGGGAAATATAATAAATAACTCTGAAATTTATCTCTTTATTTTCCTTCAAATTAAATAAATTAATATAACATCAACAATATTTACAAACAAAATAATATACGATAAACAATAACTTAAATAAAATATAAACTAAAACATACCGTTAAGTTTTTTGGTTTAATCGCATTGATTAATTATTATCTTAGATTATACATTAAACGCGATTAAATATACAAGGTGTCAGTCGTAAAAACTAAGAAACTTTTATTGCTATCAAATTTAATATAACAACCATGAAACCAAAAGAGAGACGATGTTGCAGAGAGCCAGATAATACAAAACGAAATTTTAACAAAACATAAAGAATAAGAAAGTGTGAAGAAAGACAACGAACAAAACTCGATTATGAATTCTTTCTATTAAATTTTAAAAGCAAAGAATAAACTCAAATATAGTCTGATATCAAGATCATTACTTACTTAAGTCATTTAACATGCAACGTGTTAAATACAAATTACCAACATACGTGCTTTTATTTTACTTCCCAAACAAACATCGAAATTCTCCTAACGACGTAACTTTGTATGATCAGTCATTTCGTTTGTTTCGTGTAATTCTTCATCACTAATGTTGGAAATGTTGCCGAATTGTACTTATTTGTTAAGTTCACTCGTTAAGCGCCTTTGTGGTGAGATATAATCGACAAAATTAGCTAAACTACACTCGGCATTTATATTCTCTTCTGACCATGTTTTTCTTACCAGATTTTGTTTAGATTGCAATATTTGATTGCATAATCCAGCCCCTGATTCGAAGGAACATCAAAGTCCAACACCCGTTCTTGTATTTAAATGTTTAATTAAAGAATCCTGGTTGATTTCATACGCCAGGAATATTTAGACTCATAATGAAAGAAGAAGTTTCTTCCAAATTTGATAATATTCCGCTTCACATATAATTACAATACAAAGTAGACAAAGAAGTTTATTAAACTAGAGATGACGTTACTGCAAATATTGATACACCTTGTATATTCATTTACAATGGCACAGCTAAGCTAGCTAACTTAATACTAATATATAAATTGCAACTACAGCAATGCTGAACAACCTTAGAATAGAAATTTACTATAAATATTAACAATTTTATAACAAAAAAAATAAAAGAAAATTTTAAATAAGAAAACTATTAACAAGACATAAATAAGATGGCGCACTAAATTAACTATAAATTAATATAGGAACCAAAATCTAACTACATTTAAAACATTTGAGCAAAACAATGAATTTCCTAAAATTGCTGCGAACTAAACCAATAAACTAAACAATAAATAAATAATATGACTTATATTACACACTTACAAATTTAGTCTCGCTATATCTATAATTAACTTTATACAAGTATTTTTTCCGTTTCATTAAAGTCACAAATAGTGTTATAATTTCATTACATAAAATTAAAACAAAGCTGTATTATACATAGAGATATCTCCTCGTCTATACTGGTAATTCTATGGGTAAGAATCGTTAGGGCATCTATGGGCGATTTTGGCCCATAGATAGTTCACTAAAAATTTCTTTAAACGACTTTGAATCTTAGAAAAAAAGGAAAGAATGAGTAGTATATGAAAATAAGGATAGAATACCAAAAGAATGGCTAGTATATCCTAGTTATAATCAATCGAAGAAAACTTTCAGCTAAGTTCGTAACAACGTATTCCAACTTGATTATGGGTACCAGAGAAAAGCATTGAACCGATTCGAATGTTTCCTGTATAGACAAAGCTGTCTAGTATTGTAAAATCCTTGCCAGTGTATTTTGTGTCATAATCCCTCAATCTCATCGCCAGCGACCGCCCTGAGCCGAGGTCCAAGCCCCACAGGGGGCGCTCTATGGCGCAGGTTGCTTAGTTTGTAGTTTCTAAACCATTTATTAAGGCTGGAGCTTTGCTCGCCTTTATGCCCGGTGAAGTAGCAAAAGTCTCGTGGCTAACAAAGTACGTCATTCCGAAAAAAAAAAGTGTATTTTGTTGTTTAATTTACTAATGATGTAAATTATAAAAAGTTCTAAAATATGAAATCTTGTCATGTTTTTATTCAAAAAATTAAGTAGAAATCATTTAACATTATATTTCAACATCTACAAACTTCTAGCACTTAATATTGGAATTTCAATCGGTTCGTTACAGTGAACTAATAAATACGGTTTGAGCAAATTAGTCTGTGGAGCGACGATAAAGATATTTCTGACAAATATTTGTACCAAACTGTCTCTTTGAAATATTGAGTCTTATTACAGAATACCGTTTAAGTATACTATTGTAATTTATTTGTTACTTTGAACTAGTTTGCTTGGATTTGTTAGTTGAAGATATTGAAATATAATTTGAGTACTGAGGACTAATTATTAATTGTATAACAACATTTAGTATTATTTGAATAGACAACAGTAAACAAAACCAAAACATTAAGATGGAGAGAATTTTTTATTTTTTTATTTTGATATTTGACGAGAAATTTTATCATTTTAACACACTTATCATTGGCAATCTCACCTGATAGCAACGATAGGACAAAAACAAAGGCTTTATTCAATCGATGAATATCTCTGTCATATTATGTTATCTTTCCTTTTCGTTTAATATTATTTTCAATGCGATGTCAGTTCCCCATTTGGGAATTATGAATTACTTATATTAAAAGTGTCAGTCGCGACAATTTTAGGGAATCCTTCCCTCGAGGCCAGCCGACCCTTCGCCCTAACGTGTTTAAATATTTCGACGGTCACAGAATTTTCTTTCGTATCTTTTACTTCAGTTAAATCCTATCGGCATATTATATGATATCAAATATATTTTTAGAATTTTTATCATGATAAGGAAAAATAACTTTCCTTTTTATGATACTTTCCTTATGAGAGTGGATACGGTAGTAAATTTAATAACTAACTATCTAATTATTTCGTTAAAAAATATTGCGTATTTACAATATCTACAAAACAAAACCCCATATATCCTATGGTCAATACGAATAAGTAAATTATGTGAAACTGAACGAAAGTCTTCAATCAGTGCGTGTTGCCAGTGATAACCCATGGATCCGAAACGTGGTCCTTTACTATAGGCCTTATGAACAGGCTCAAAGTCGCTCAACGAGCTATGGAGAGGGCTATGCTCGGGGTTCCTCTACGAGATCGAATCAGAAATGAGGAGATACGTAGAAGAACGCGGGTTACCGACATAACCCAACGGATTAGTTCGTTGAACTGGCAATGGGCAGGCCATATAGCACGGAGAATAGATGGCCGTTGGGGCCGAAAAGTTCTCGAGTGGAGACCGCGGATCGGCAAGCGTAGCGTAGGACGTCCACCTACTAGATGGACGGATGATCTGGTTAAGACCGCGGGTTCACGGTGGATGCAAGCCGCTTCTAACCGCAACAACTGGAGATCTATAAGGGAGGCCTATGTCCAGCAGTGGACGTCCTACGGCTGAAATGATGTGAAACTGAACTTCAGCATTAACACTACCAAAGTTTTGTTTGCGTAGTTATCCGAAACATAAAACTGGTCTTTAACATATTGAAGTCTTTCAATAGACATATATATGGAAACTAGATCTTAATCTTTATTTACTGCTGCCAAATTGTTATTGATCAAGACGAACATTTTGAAAAATCGGCCCTCGTCAGTCAAACTTCTAGCCACTGAGTCATGCATGTAATTTCAAAATGGCTAGTCAATAACTTTCCTAATCCATACCTTTTTAAATATTTCAGAATCGTCACATCTTTCATAGCTTATTTATTTGTGTATTATTTACTCATATATCTAGTATAGTGTGTATTTTTTTAAATATATATTTATTATTTACCTTAGCGGTATTTATTTTCCCTACAACATTTTCTATTTCTGTGTACCTACCACTTTCATTCACCACCACATTGCACCACCCAATGGTTGACTGGCAGATAATGCCTAAGGGTGCAAGTTGGAAGCGGGCGACATGAGGCAGCAGCAGACGACGTGTCGCAGCGACACGTGGTTTCTATGAAATTACGTCGAGCTTCGTGTCGCTGACTGCGAAGGGAATTTCATAGAAATACGTTCATAGTCGTCCGCCGCCGCCTCACGTCGTGTCGCCCATTTCCAACTTGCACCTTTAGGCATTAAGTCCGCCTATGTACTATTTTGTGCTAAAGTTTAAATAAATAAATAACTTAAGATTCACAAGGCACTTGTGTATATCTCAAGCACATTCCAATATTGTCTTCCGGGTTCGGTTTCACTATGTCACTAAAATGCACAGATACAGCGAAGGGTGATATAGAGGTTTCTATGTAGCAGTTCTTGTAGTCCAGCCCGGGGCAGAAGTTGTTGCCGCAGTGGTGAGGATCGCACACACCTGCTCCTACATAGGATCTCTAGAATGAAGAAAGTAATTGATAATTATTTTTACATCTTTAGTTTCAAATTGATGACAAAATTCGATACAAGGATGGAAAAAAATGATATCGACGGGTAAAAACAAGCAAAAAATGTTATGGACACCATTGGCGATGTTCCATTACATGTTTTATGTAATTTCGTCATGAGGTATGTAATTCGAACATAATATAATATGGTGGTTTCCGGGTATGTGTGGTTTCCGGCTTAGAATAGGCTACCCCATGTCCTCCCATGGGTGTCGTGAAAGGCGACTATGGGACAAATGGCTGATGGATGGCCAGCAGCATCTATTAGCTCAAGTTTTACTTCTTACAGCGATCACCAATCCGTCTGCCAAGGTCTGTTAAGAGGAGGCCCATGTTCAACAGTGGATGTAAACGGGCTGTTGATGATGATGATGATATATGATAAGCGGCCGTAGCCCAATGACTAGAGCGTCGGACTTGTGATCTTGAGGTCGCCGGTTTGAACCCCACTAATTGCACTACTGACGTAAACCCACTCGTAACACAAGCATTTTAGCTTATAACGAGGGGTTTACAAGAATTCTAGTAGACTGAAAAAACTCTGCTAGTAATGTATTTATAAAAAAAAAACTATATCGCTCATCATGTTACTTATCATAATAAACTTTTTACCCCTCGTTATATATGGTTATTACAAACACCCTTACAGACATGCTTCTAATGGAGTCTGTTTAATCGCACATTCATGAGAGAGCAGTAAAGTAAGATTTTACATCATCATCAGCCCGTACAATGTCCACTGCTAAACATGGGCCTCCTCCCGAGGGGGCCCATTTGCCATAGTCACCACGCTTGGCAAACGGGTTGGTGACCGCTGTATTATGTTGTGCCACACAAGGAAACGCTGCCGCCCGTTCCTTGATATACGATTACTATAGATGACGTTATAATGATCGGGACCAACGGCTTAACGTGCTTTCCGAGGCACGGAGGGTAGTCCCTCAACCAATTGACCTCCGAGATTTAAAGCGAGCCAAATACCGCTACGCTACGGAGGCTGTCGGTGATTTTACAGCTGGTGCTATTTCTCGTCTGCTTCTGTTAAGGCGCAACGTTCGCACTTTAAGTATATATCAATGAATATGTTGGCATATGGCATTTTTAACTGTTATACTGAAGTAATTGTTTATTTTACGAATATAAAAAGCAACTACGGGTCCATTGTTAATAATCCTTTAAAGTTAACAGTATCAGTAGACCAAGGTAATTTAATACAATGATAACAGTATAACATTTAGATTACAGATATTTACAAGTTTTTTTTTTTTGCATATTTTTGAGCTAATGATGATTCTTTAAATATAACAGATAAGAAATGCCACTTTCCGATAATTTCCCTGCCGACCCTTAGTTTGCTAAGAACCTTCCAATGCCCTCGTAGACCCGAAGTCCGAGAGGCCCGCAAACTATAAAGTAGAGCGACAGTTGCACAAAATTCCCCTAAAGAAACTAAAAGCCGTAATCCCTCAATCTCCCCGTCAGCGACCGCTATAAGGCGAGGTACAAGTCCCACAGGGCACGCCCTCTTGCGCAGGTTGCTTAGTTTGTAGTATTTAAACCATTTATCTAGGCTGGAGCTCTGCTCACCTTTATGCCCGGCGTAGTAGCAAAAGCGTCAGGGCTAACTAAATACGTCCTTCCGAAAAAAAAAATCTCCGTTGAATACCTGTAGTGCGAACGTTGCGCCCTAATATCAATAAATTAGCCGTCTTTTACAAAATAAAATCAAGTTACTACTTAATGTCTTGGAATTAACATAAAATGCAGCGTAGAAATATTCAGCTCACTATATTAATTTCCACCCAACACTGGATAAAACCTTTTTTACTCGGAATAATGTAACGTTCGTACTTAGTATTAAATTCTAGGGTACTCTTGCAAATTTCTTTATTGCAGTCTTTAATGAAAATTCTAAGATACTAGGGAATTATAATTAGGTGGAACGTTAATTAGTTCTTAGAGATCCGAGGTCTGGACATTGCATATATTTACTAGCTGAAACTAACTTTTATACTGAGCTTAGTCAGAAAAATTACTTGCTCGTAGTTGCAATTAACTAAGTCGTTTGGGTTTTGAGTTTTTAAATCATGATACGCGTGCAAATAGTGTTCAGTTTGATTAAATAACAGTTTTAAAGTTGCCGTCATCATCATCATTATCAGCCCGTATAACGTCCACTGCTGAACATGTGCCTCCTCCCGAGAGGGAGGGTATTTGCCATAGTCACCACGCTTGGCAGGCGGGTTGGTGACCGCAGTATTATGTTGTACCACACAAGGAAACGCTGCTGCCCGTTCCTTGACATACGATTATTATAGATGATGTTATAACAATCGGGACCAACGGCTTAACGTGCTTTCCGAGGCACGGAGGGTATTCCCTCAACCAAGCAGACCCGGAAAGAAATCTTAGAATTACACAAAGATTTCATGTCCGGTGTGGGGATCGAACCCACGACCTCCGAGATTCAAGGCGAGCCAAATACCGCTACGCTACGGAGTTGCCGTACATATACTCAATTTTAACTAAAAGATACTTTATCAATTTTAAAACACGAACTTCTATCATTTTCCACGTTAGAAATTCTGGAATAACATGCAGTTTATTCAACTCATACAATAGATACACTTTGTTAGATGAACTTAAATCCTCGATCGTAGAAAATGGATGGAAACTCACTAAGATGTCAGATATGTTTTTCAAAAAATGATGCTAATATATTGAAAGCAATTGCTTATTCTTATATACAGTATAAAGTTGTCTGTATTAAGAATACACAGTACGCAAAGGAGACGAGAGCCTAGAAAGACTGATACTGGTTTGAAACACTGAAGGCAAAAGATTACGCGGACTTTCCCCAAGAAGATGGACCGATCAAGTTAAAGACTCATCGTCCTTAAAATTCCACACGGTCGCGAGGGACGCGTTGGACAGAAACCGGTGGAGACAGATCATTCGCTCCCAGTGCAACCCTGATGCTGACCACGATCCTCAGATATGAGGGACCGACTAATAAGAATACTATGGTTCAAAATTGAGATTAATAAAATTCGACCACCGGCAGGACTCGAACCTGCATATTACGTTAAGCCCCTAATGTCTTACCCAATTAGGCTACGGTGGAACCCTATCGGTCATCGAAATTTATCAATCTCTTTTATAACAAGTCGCTTTTTTTTTTTTTTTTTAAAAAGACAACTCCCGCACTAGGGAAATAAATCCCTGTGTCGCGGGGGACTTTACAAACATTCATTTCACGGACACAAAGAACACCCAGACTCAGAACAACTATTTGTGGTTCACACAAATAATTGTCCCGGGTGGGAATCGAACCCAGAACACCAGGTCTCAGAGGCAACTATCGTAACCACTGAGCCACCGGTGCAGTCAAAGTGGACGTTAGTGAAATTATATGTTATATGTTTATATTGTAAAAGGGACTCAATATCATGAACTAACTCTTCATCTGTGATAACCGTCCGATCGTTCAGTGTATTTTAGTAATGTCATAGCACTTAAGACGACCATAAGGTTTTATTTTCAGGACATTATCTAAATAGTATCCTTGTCTTATATCATAAGGAATAGCGTGATAAGAGAACGGTCTGGAGTGAAAGAGGACGTGATTACGAAGATAGAGAAGGGAATGTTGAGATGGTTTGGGGTCACGTGGAAAGAATGGATGAAGAAAGATTAACAAAACAGGTATATATGGCAAGTGAGAGTAGCACAGTCGGAAGGGGAAGACCTCGACAAACGTTTTCTGACCAAATCGGAGACGTCCTCGCAAAAGGTCAAATAAGATCCACCCTTAACCGACGTGCTTGTATGAAGAATGTTATGAGAGTGAATGAAGCGAAAGATCTGTATAGGGATCGTAGCAAGTGGAGGTCCACTGTCTCTGCCTACCCCGCTGGGAAACAGGCGTGAGCTTATGTATGTATGTCTTATCTCAATTATAGAAACAGAAATAAAAATCTTACCGATATAAAGTAATCGTTTTCACATGGTATAGTGACCCTGTCTTGGCATCTCTGTCGTCCAAATCCCATGAGTCCAGCACCATAACTGCCATAGCCGATGTACCGGATCTTGTCGTCGTCGACATAGTGTTGGATGTACGGAGACCAGCGGGTGAGGCTGCGACCCTGCCCCCACATCCAAGACGTGATATAGCTCCAGATCTAGGGGTTAGTTATGGTTAGTTAGCTAGCTACGGGGAAAGCTTCGGGTATACAAGAATAGATTATGACAAGAATATAAAAGAATAAGACGCAGTCAGTATTAAGGCAATAACACAGTACAATAAGCAGCCGTCGCCCCTAGCCTGGCTATTGCACTACCGACGTGAGCCCACTCGTAACACAAACATTTTAGCTTAGCACCAAGGGTTAACAAGAATACTAGTAGACTGCAAAGTCTGCAAGTAATCTTAAAAAAAATAACTTCCGTAAATTTTAAAATTTGGCAGCCAAATTTAAACAAAATTGAATATTTTTGTAAGCCATTATAAGAAAAGACAACCTCCGTGGCGTAGTGGTCATAAGTCTCGTTTTAAGTAATGAAGGTCTTAGGTTTGATTCCTACGCCGAACAAGAAATCTTTGTGTCGATTTCAAAATCTTCCGTGCCTTGGAAAGCTCGTTAAGCCGTTGGTCCCGATTGTTATAACATCATATATAAAACCCGTATATAGGGGAACGGGCAGCAGCGTTTACTTGTGTGTTACAACATAATACTGCTGAACATGGACCTCCTCTTAACAGACCTTGCAAAACCAGGTTGGTTGAGGGGCATTGCTATAATCACCACGCTTTACAGGCGGATTGGGGATCGCAGTAAGATGGGTATGGGGTTGATAGATGCTGTTGCCCGTTAGTCGTCTCTTACTACACCCATGATGAACATGGAAATAATTATTAAAATCTCAAAGTCAGGTACGCATATAATATAAATATGTATATATATTATTATTAAAATTAGTGGAAATTTTAATTGGAAACTTAACTATAAATTAGTGCGGGCTTACTCCATCATTAATAATATTCATTATCTCAACATAAGGGTTGTATTTTAAACAACAATTTACATAAATTAATGAAGCTGCGTGATAGTATGATGCACACCTATAGTTTATAATTATTGAGAACATAATGAGCCTAATTAAAAATCATCACATTTTCAAATATAATATTAGTATATCTTTAATGTTAGATAATTTAATTTATTTATTACATGAATGAAATATATATAATATACAACTAAAAGTAGCTAATTTAAAATAAAACTAACTTATAAAATACTACTACTATTCTAAATCTATTCTACTCTAGTGCCGATATTTAAATCAGGTTGCTCAAATAACGCGACTAACTATAGACCTATCTCGATATTACCAACATTAAGTAAAGTATTCGAAAAGATTATGCTCAATCAAATGTTGACACATTTTAATCTAAATGGGATATTGCACGACAAGCAATTTGGATTCACTAAAGGCCGGTCTACTCAGGACGCGGGATGCACTCTGATCAAATCCATACTGGAGGCTTGGGAGGGGTCGCAGGATGCTCTTGGAGTCTTCTGTGACCTTTCCAAGGCTTTCGACTGTGTAAATCATGAGACGCTCGTTCTGAAGTTAAAATATTATGGAATGACTGAAAAATCGCTTGATCTTGTTGTATCCTATTTATCTGATAGGAAACAAATAGTATACGTAGACGGCGTTGCTTCGAAAGAGCATTTGATAAAAATGGGCGTGCCCCAAGGATCTATTCTGGGTCCTTTTCTGTTCTTAGTCTACATAAATGATTTGCCATACATTTTAAATAAACTGTCAGATATAGTTCTTTTTGCTGACGATACCTCATTAATATTTAAAGTCAGTAGAAAACCTCAGATACTAACCTTATTGAACAGAATAAAACACTTAGTATACTTTCACATTGGTTTTCTTCAAATAATCTTTTATTAAACGCGGGTAAAACTAAATGCGTCAGATTTGTGCTCCCAAATGTAACTAACGCTAAACCAATTGCTTCATTAAATGGAGAACCGTTAGACCTAGTTCAATCAACAGTTTTTCTAGGTATAACATTAGATTCAAAACTGCAATGGGGCCCTCATATTGAAAAATTAACCGGTAGACTTAGCTCCGCATCTTATGCTGTCTGGAAAATTAGGCAATTGTCAGACGAAGCAACTGCTAGACTAGTGTATTTCGCGTACTTTCATAGCATTATGTCCTATGGAATACTGCTTTGGGGGTCAGCCGCTGATGTCAATAGTATTTTTATATTACAAAAAAGAGCAGTTAGGGCTATTTACGGTTTAGGTAGTCGCGACTCCTTGCGTACCAGGTTTAAAGAGATTAATATTCTTACCGTTCCCTCTGAATACATATACCAAAATATCATTTTTGTTAAAAAAAATATAGATCAATATAGCAAAAAAAGTGATATTCATAATGTTAACACGAGAAAAAAACATAAAATTGCCATACCCGGTTTTAGAGTTAGTAGAACCAATAAATCATTTATGGGTAATTGCATTAGGTTTTATAACAAACTCCCTAGTCATGTAACTGATTTGCCTGATCCAACTTTTAAAGTATATATTAAACGGGTCCTCATATCTAAAGGCTATTATAGCATTAAGGACTATATTGAGGATAAAGACGTTTGGCTTCATAAACCTACTTGCGTAACACTTCCTAGAGACCCTGTACCCAAATAAAATAGTAGTACGCATAATAGTGTGATGTTCTGTGAACTATCTGTAATTGACCTACTTACATAATAATATATTATATTCATAGACCGCTAGTTCTGTCTCAAATTCTTTTATTTTTCTAATACCTAGTATAAAAACACAATAAACAAATATTTAAAAGACAACCGTTTGGGCAAAAAATGTGTATGCCAATAAATAGTTAAAGTAACTGGACCAAAACCTACGTTCTGCCCATTTGAGTATGTTTCGCCGGACCGTCTCATGTGGGTCGTGTTAAAACCGGCAGTAGAATAACCCACTGAGTTTGTTTCGCCGGATCTTCTCAGTTGGGGCGTATTGGATCCGGTGGTAGCATTAAAGCGCGTCCGTCGTTATATACTCATGGTCCACCTAAATAATGACAATTGTTCTAACCTACTATAGACAGAACAAGCTATTTGACACAATATAGTTAAATAATAAACTAAGACGTTAAGACTAAAATATTATTAAAATAATAACTTAAATACTTGTTTAATTTGAAAATTTATAAAATATGATAATTAATAATAATAATATTATAAAATATGATATTATCTAAATAATACTTAATACTAAATTATTGTTTTGACTATTTGCAATGCAAGTGCCTGTAATAGGTTTACGTAAATAAAAATTATTTTTATTTCCAGAATGCTGGCAGCATTACCCCGTTGAATGGCAATGCCCCAATGTTTCGACACCAAAAGGCACAAATACATAACCATTATCACGGGTACTATATTTCGCCTCTTTAGATTTTCCGTGGCCGCCACTCAGCCGCCATGTCAGCTCTACTCTGAGTCCCGGATCTTCAATAGTTAGCCGAGCATCGTTAGTTCATTTTATCTAAGAGTTTGGTTTATCGAGGGTTTTGCTTTTTTACCAGCTTTTTTGTTCGAAAACTTCATACCTACTGAAGTTTTGTTTATCGAAAACTAAGATTTAGAAAAACTAAGGCAGAGTTAAAACTAAGACATTAAATAACTTGGTAATTAGGATTTTATTTACTTTCATTTTTCTGGCGCATTTAATAAGACTGAGCGAAATCACAAGATGTTGACCGGTTCATTTGTATTACTTTTAAATTACTTATTTAAATATTTGGATTTGACTTACAGCCGCCACAAAAAAACACCAATCTAACTTTATATGAAAAAATAAAGAGAAACACACTCACATCTCATTAGATTTTAACTTGTTTCATAATAACATCATCATCAACATTTACACCATACAATTGATTTAGAATAGTAGTATTTTATGGTTAAGTTTGTTTTATTTCAAATAAGCTTTTAGTTATATACAGGGTGAAATTTTAATCACCAGCCAAATTTTGATATGTTAATCTTTAGTAAAAATCATTGAATACGTGTTTTTTCATTTAGTATCACTCAATACAAAAATATTGAGAAATCACGTCACAAAGGCCCGCGAAGGGGTGCGCGTGGCCGACTAGATCATAGGTAGTGCCGCTCAGGGGTAGTGGGGGCGGGGGTAACGACGTGCGCTCTCATTGATGTTCGCGCGGCACGTAGTATTATTAACATTTTACTTGGTGACCACGCAGAGCGGATAATTCCTTCGAGTAAATTATAAATTATGAAAATTTTAGGTATCGTTTTTTTTTCAAAATTGGTGTTAGTGAATGATACCTAATGCCTAGAAAAAATTTGGCTGGTGACTAACATTTCACCCTGTATATTATTATGTCATTTATTAATCTAAAAAAAGGTACAATTGAAAAAAAAACTTTTACACCTAGGTAATGTGAAACTATCTAAATTGATATTATTTTGCAAAATCAAGTAAATTCTACATCATAAATTGTAATACAAGCTTGGAATTCTGTTCATTTTATGATATCAAAATATCGTCAAACAAAACTTTTGCTTTATGCAGAGCTTTTAAAAACTCAGCAAATTCTAACTCAGTGTATGTAAGTGAAGTTTGTTCTGACAATTTATGATACAACAGAGAATATCCAAAAATATTGTTTGACAATGTTTACACTAGCAAAGTTCAGGTGTTGGTGCAAGCTATGCGTTTTCTTCAGGTTTGGTACAACTTTTAATTTTAGTTCATATTTATTAGAATCAGGCGTTTTTTTGCAGATATAAAATATACAAAACTTTGAGCGGAATCGACGTAGTTTTAAATAAGATTCTACCTAGCGACTTCAAACATTGGATAAAGTTTAAATGGCAGGAAATTATCGGATATAAACCGCAAATGTAGGCATTTTTGTTTTATCCCGCATTATATCCGGTATCAAATCTAGTATCTACTAGATTTGATACTTTTGCTCTTATGATCTATCTCTCACATTTTATCTATGACAATTATAAAACTGGCAAAGCGTTTGTATTAAACAAAACATTACTATGAACAATAATAGATCTAGAAAGTGCAGTGACTTAAGACGGTGCAGCAACTAAAACTGTCTGAAAATGGGATGTACATAACAATTACGACTTAACCGACCAATTTAAGAGGTAGGTATTAGATTTTGTGAATTATTAACAATATGTTATTATGTCAATCCACAGTGTGGATCGTACTACTGAAATATGATACCTGAGATTTAAAAAAAATTGTTTAACGAAATAACGAATAACGTGTGTGTTATACACGTACAACTCGTGGTTTACATCAACAAATAATGTCATCTAGCATTACATCAACACAAATTCAAAGTAATTCTACTCACAGACAAATCGACTTTCATTACATTAGTAGAGAGAGAGTTTGTTTGCGCTGCAACTGTGGAGTGTGCACCCACGGGTTTAAAATTATATGAGAAATGTAAAGCTAGATATTCCGTCGCTTGCATTTTCTTCCCGAGACGTGTATTCGTCGGTAGATTTCACGTGACATATAAAATTGATATTGAAATGGAACTTCTCGAACTTGGGATCCTTTAAGTGACGGAAAAGTTTACATTAGATTTTTCCTGTTTGTACACCCTGCCTATTTCGTTCGTAGACCATTTGGAATTATAAAGCCGGATATTTGATTATTTACTTTTATGTTTCTGACCTGTACGATGTTATTGACTATCGGATAAACAAACAGATCTTAAAACAACTGATTCTTTTTAAGTTTCTTAAAATAGATACCAATGCAAGATCAATCACCAAGCTATATAGAAAACGATTTTTTTAATGAAAAACTACCAGTATTTCTATTTTTTGGGTATCTCTTACCGAAGACAAATATCCAGGTTCTGAAGAAGGTTCACTCATAGCCATCGCAGGGTCTCCTCCTGAGCCTTCCATCTCATCCTCTTGAAGGTCATCTTCAGGGTCGTCTTGAGGATCATCCTGAAGATCGTCATCAGGATCATCGGCTGGCATCATCTGCTCATCTTCTGGATCCATACCTAGAGAATTTAGATAATCATGTATATATTGCTCTTGATAATGTCGTATTGGCCAATGAAAATGAAAATAAAAACATTTTTTGATAATGTAGAAGCAACGATCGTACTTCATATAAATTAAATACTGACTAATCAATTAAGCAATATTATTATAATGTCATGTGTTGGTTATAATATCGCCTTTTATAAAGAATTGAAATCAACCAGAGCGTGCTGGGATCGGGTTGAAAGCACATATATAACACGTCTCGTCTACCCTATCTTAGTTTCCTACGAGGCTTCGATTTTTTTTATTTCATCATCATCATCATCAGCCTGTTGTAGTCCACTGCTGAACATAGGCCTCCCCCATCGATATCCAGCGGGAACGATCGCTAGCGGCCTGCATCCACCGACTCCCCGCGACCTTTATGAGGTCGTTCGCCATCGTGCAGGCGGTCGTCCTACGCTGCGCTTGCCAGTTCGTGGTCTCCACTCAAGAACCTTTTTGCTCCATCGGCCGTCAGTTCTTCAAGCTATGTGTCCTGCCCATTACCACTTCAGCTTGCTAATCCGTTGAGCTATGTCAGTGTCGACTGAGTTTTTATTTATTTGTTTTCAATATGTAGATAGAGAATAACTTCCTTATGAAAACCAATGAATATAAAATGCAATTTGAAATCTAAGATCTTTTGTTATATTATAAAGAGCTTATTTATAATTCATCAATTTAAAACGATTCAAGATTTCAATCAAAATTACTCCATTCGAAAGTAACAATAAGTAAGTAAGTATTTTATTTCAGCTATTTAATATAAAACCTAACTTATCATAGATTATAATTGTATTTTAACAAGAGAATCTCACGAATCTGGATTTGCGGGAATTACATTTGTTGGAAGTCATAAACAAAATGTCTTACGAAGTTTTCTACCTAATGGACACGTCCAATCCTAATGAATTTCCAAAAAGGGTTATAATTTAGATTCAAACTTACCTACAGGACTCATAACCGGAGAAGGTCCACTGCCAAAGCCAGAGCCAGAACCAATCCTGAAGCCCCGTTCACTGCATGGCCTGTACCTGATTGAGCAGAAGCCAGTGTTCTTTCTTACACATGCCCTGTACTCTTGACCAGACAGATGCCGCCCATTTGTCGCATAATTGAATGTTTTGATTGTACCTAGTAAAAGAACACTGTCTTTCTTAATTGCTTTTATAAATTTTCAATATATACCTTTAATAATTAATGTAAATATGAACTTATTAAGTAGAGGAATTAATGACACACGGATAGACGGAGTACATTGTCTGTAATGTCCTACAATTAGCAGCACTCACAGGTTGCACTTGCTAGTTATAGTTACCTAAGTAGTTTCATTCATAGAATAAGAATAATAACCTATTAATTACTTTCTTCCTTTTTCATTGTGATTTTGACAAGTACATCATCATCATCATCATCAACAGCCCGTTTACGTCCACTGCTGAACATGGGCCTCCTCTTAAGACCTTGGCAAGCCAGGATCGTTGAGGGATATTGCCATAATCACCAAGCTTGGCAGACGGATTGGTGATCGCAGTAAGATGTAAACCTTGAGCTAATAGATGCTGCTGCCCATCCATCAGCTATATGTCCCTTAGTCGCCTTTTACGACATCCATGGGAAGTCATGGGGTGGTCTTTTCTAAGCCGGAAACCACACAGCAAAGTGACAAGTACAAGTGTATGGAAATACCTAAGTGCTTAATAAATTCATTATTATTTCATTTCATTATTTTAAGCCCACTGTGTCCTGTCATTAGTTTTGATTTCATTGTTACAGAGTTTATTCAGGAGTAGCAGGTTATATTTTGATGAAGATTATGTGAACATTTACCTAATGTTATTATATTATAGCATACATTAGTAAAACCGGGCACAAGGGATCGATAATTCTGTATTCTATTTTTTTGGATATCCGTTCTTAGTAACACGCAAAGATTTTACTTATTTGTAAAAGACCGCGGTGGATGCGGTAGTTGCTTTTGAAGCCTGGTGTTCTGAGTACGATTCCTATCTGGGACAATGACTATTGTGGACCAGAGATAGTTGTTTTGAGTCTGTATATGCTTTGTGTCCGTGAATTGAGTGTTTGTAAAGTCCCTCGCGACCCAGGGGTCAATTTCCCCAATGTAAAAAAAAATTCGTAAAAACAACCAGATAAGGTATTTTCCAACAATCGCTGCAGAAACCGTTTTCAACTAAGTCCGGAATATATGCATGTCACGTACCTATCAATTGAAGAGCTAAACTTTGTAACTTAGGATAGATACAAGAAATTAGAGTCATTGTTAGAATAGTAACTTCGAAGGGATCTAAACCTAATCTTAAACAACTTAGGCGTTTCCTAAGTTGTGAGTGTGTGTGAGGAGTTTTAGCAAAAGTGGTCAAAAGTTTCTAACTTCACATATAGATTACAGCTTAATCTTATTTTGTTTCGATCCTTAGAGTTCATATCAAACTTTTAACATCCATTACCTCAATAAATTGGTATGCTTTCTTATCTTAGCCACACACTGATTACCCTGCATATTATTCCAAAACTATTCATGTAAGTTTCAGAATCAAACTGTAACTGCCTCGGAAAATTTAAATCATTAAGTAGTTATCATCTTATGAAGTTATAAAAGTAATAGCTTTGCCTACACATTTCTTTATTGATAACCAACCAGACCTTGTCCGGCGCAGGAATCGAACCCTCAACTTCCGAGTCAGCAAAACATGTTAATCTATATACTAATTTATAAAGCTGAAGAATTTGTATGTTTACTTGTAGAATAATTATTTAAGTGTTAGATAGCCCATTTATCGAGGGAGGGCTATATTTTACTATGAAGTTAACACGAATACAATAACTACGCGGGTGGAACCGCGCGCGGGAAGCTAGTGTTTATATAAAACTGACCATTGTCACTAGTATAGTACTGCAGACAGTCATGCGGCGCCGTGTAAGCTAGCGGCATCTGCGCCAGTCTCATCAGCCATAGTCTCGGCATCTCTCCCCCTCTCATCCTCATAGACAGGTTGATGGTACGCGTGCCGGCGAGCTCGTCCGACTCGCGTTTCTCGTTGGTGGTTGATAATGTGTAGTACACTGGAATCGGGAAAATATTATTTATACAATGTTCAATTATATGTTCAACTAAAAGTTAAGTTTAAAATAAAAGTAACTAATAAAATACTACTATTCTAAATCTTTTCTACTTGGTAATGTTCCCAGAATGCTGGCAGCATTACCCCGTAGAATGGCAATGCTTACCTGCTGTGGAAAGTAAAAACCAGCACTCGGGGAACGTGCCGCACTAAAGAGGGCCGCTACGAGTCGCACTGGTGTAATTCTGATGTATTATTCATATAAACCTTTCTCTCGAATCACTCATTCTATTAAAATCTGTATCAAAATTCGTTGCGTAGTTCTAAAGATCTTAGCATACACCGGTACAGACAGACAGCGGGAAGCAACATTGTTTTATATTATGTAGTGATTTGGCTCCCGGTCCTCACGGTCCCAATGTTTCGACATTTAATTTTAATTTAATTATTGAACCTATTGGTTTCCTAGGATATGTTTTCAGTTACTAAGATCTTATTTGGATTTTAAAAATTATCATTTAAATTAACTTATAAAGCAATATTTCTAAAAGCCATTTCGATATTTGATGTTATTATAAACAGTAGGTCGGTAAGTATTTACATTTTTATATAAAATAAGAATTGATTTAGTTAAATTCATTCCAATGTAACCTTAATGCTCAACTTCAGCTAATTTTAGTGCAGACATCAAAGAAATCCCGCCAATTCGTACAATTTTCTTTTTTTTAAGAAAAAGATTACAAGCAGAATTTTGCAGTCTACTAGTATTCTTGCTAACGCCTCGTGCTTACCTAAAATGCTTGTGTTACGAGTGGGTCCACGTCGTTAGTTCAATGGGTGGGGTTGCGAATCTGCGACCTCAAGATCACAAGTCCGACGCCCTAGCCATTGGACTACGGCCGCTTCAACATTCGATACGATTCTTCGATATCGTTGCCGAAGCTCACGATAAAGATGAAACCTAATCATTTCTAGACAAAAACTTACAACTATCTGATAAACGCGAGCCTATGAATGATAGAAGATTAGTTCATCTCACCGTGCTGGCCATGGTTCTGTCCACACAACGTTAACTTGGATTCTCCATCACCCAAGATCATGGCATCTTCGTCACACACTCCACTAGTCCTATTTGGCTGACCCTGTTGTAGTAAAAGTATCAAAATATATTAAGAAAAGGAAAACATAGTGTGATTAGTAGAGCATCTTTCCCCCAGTCTAGGGTGATATCCCTTGATTGAGTCTTTAGAGGTTTTATTTCACATAGCAAATCAATGATAAACAACATACATCAGATTAAGCCAGTAATAATATGGCTTTAACAGACTTTCTTATCGTTGTCAGCAAACCTTTCAGCAATCATTCATTTTAGTTTTTACTATATTTTCCAGTTATTGTAACAGTCTAAAGTGCATTATTCTTAGCCTGAGGATGGATATCTGTATTCAGTCACGAATTTTGAAACTTCCCAGGCGGAAAGGCGGCCAGGGCCAGCTTTATACATGAGCGCGTACCCATGGGACTTAGACTTTTAGTTTTTATGGGAGTTTTAAGCAACTATCGCTCTACTTTACAGTTTGGGAGCCTCTCAGACTTCAGTACTACGACCAGGGTATCAGAAAGTTCTTTGCAAACTAAAGCTCAGCAGGGTAAGAGGAACGCGTCGCGTTAACGAGCGCTCTCTTCCCCAGCGGGGCGGATAGATGCTATACTCATGATATTAACAACGGGACTTACAATAGTAAAATGTATGAAGTCTATTCTGAGCTGCATGATGCCGGCGTAAGTTTTCTCTATAGATATGTTGCAGTCCTCTTCCCCGTTCCACAGCTCGGGGAAGCCGGGGGACATGAAGTATGTCAAGTTATTCTGCACCAACCCACCGCAGGACACCTCAACTGCAACAAACATTTATCATCATCTAAGCGTTAATTTACCTAAATACAAAGACGTCTAGTCTTATCTTTAAGGTTTCTATCCGGGTCTGGTTGCTTTAGGGACTACCCTCCGTGCCTGTAAATGAACAGTAAGCCAATGGTCCCGATTGTAATGACGTCATATAACAAGCATATGCCAAGGAAACAAGCAACAGCGTTTCCTCGTGTCTGCATAATACTTCGGTCACCAACCCGCTTACCAAGCGCGGCAAAACCCTCCATCGAGCGAAGGCAAATGCTCATAAGTGGAATTATGATCACCATGCTCGGCAGGTGGATTGACGATCGCAGTGAGATGAGATTATTCTTGAGCCAATAGATGCTGCTGCCCAATCAGGTTTATGTACCTTAGTCGCCTCGTGCGACACCCATGGGAATATAGGGGGTGATTTGTACTAAACCACACGGCTGATAATAATAATATGCCAAGCATTATATACCTATATAAAGACAATCTCATTTGGTTCATCACGTATTTGGCACGCTTTAAATCTGGGAGGTCGTGGGTTCAATCCCCACACCGGACAAGAAACCTTTGTGTAAATTCTAAGATTTCATTCCGGGCTTGGTTGGTTGAGGGACTACACTCCGTGCCTCGTAAAGCACGTTAAGCCGTTGGTCCCGATTGTTATAACATCTGTTATGTCCATCGGTTTTATTTGTAAAGTGGGTAGGTAACAATAAAATTTGCGATGTGGGTAAGAGGAGAAAACGCGACGGTACGCGGCCGGTATATGAAATGGGTGCGGCACATTGGCCTCCGTGATGTTCCATGTGATGGACTTAAAGAAATAGTTGTAGATAATATCAAATTATCGTCATAGATATTGTTGGTGTTCCTGTTGTTGTGTGAGTTACAAAACAATAAGCGGAAGTATATGTTCGGAGTTCCGGTAGAAAGGGGTAAGTGCTTAACTTATTCTAGGGTTTATGCCAAGCAGCCAATTATAAAGTGTGCGTTCGTAATGGTTGGCTTTTCATTGTTCTAGCTTATGGAAACGCCCTTTTGTACCTTGACGCATCTACAAATCAAAATAATCCCTGAAGCGAAGGGTGCCGTGGCTTGGTTTTGGCACAGTTCCTATGTCGACACATATTTAAAAACTGTCCTGGCGCCTAACAAAATAAAACTAAGTTATAATAAGTAGATTATTACGATAGGGTTAAGTATTTTAGGTTGCATGATAATTATAAGATAGCTTAAGTGTATGGAATTGTATTTTGTCTTAGTTGTAATAAACACGTTACTGTGTCACGAATCCGTAACGAATCGTACATAATGGTTTTATTGTCTAAATGAACACAGCAACCCGTAACAAATGACGCCCAACGTTAAAAGTACGGGGTTGACTGAATTTAGGGTACCTACTTAATAAGGAATTACTTGCATTTTTTACTTGTATTACTTGCATTTTTTACTTGTGGATGCCTTGCGTTTTGTGCTTTGTCGGTCACACTCAAAGTTAGTATTTATAATAATAATTATTTTGAATACCTAGTAATATTGGCAATTTTTTAAGTTGAGTACGGTTGTGTTTTTTTTAGTTTATATTTGTTTAGAAATTTGTTGGGACAAATAAATGTAATCCGAACATATACTCGGTAGTTATCAAAGAGTATTGAAAAGACACACGGAGGTTAAGTGCTAAGTTATTAGCTAGTCACCTTCGAGAAATTGATACCCGTACCGTACGATTGATATACCTACCCACTGCTTTATTATAATACCAAAGTTGTTGCCCGTGTGGGGACGGTTTCAAATAATTAAAATATTTTCTAATCGGGATGTTGGGTTAGTTTTCGTTATTTTTTAGCTAATAGGTAAAATTTATTATACATATAAGTAAATCAATATACAAAAAAAAAAAAAAAAATACAAAATTGCAATTACCTGGATGTAATTCAAGTCTTTAAAATATTTAGTTAGTAAGTATAGTTATAATTAATAGAATCAGGCGTTACTTTGCGGAAATCCATATTAATCTAATTTAAAAAGACAAAATATCTAGTGTTAATTCCGCTAAAAATGTGTCTATATGCTGTAATGCAATTTTTGCACCACCCTCCCGCCCGCAAAAATTATGCACATGCAGGAAGGAAAAATAAAACGTGCAAAAATACAATCACCAGCCAAAGACCCGACACGTGTTTCGCTCCTCCACGGAGCATCATCAGGGCGATGTTAACTACTCGAACGCTAGTGCGCAACTGACCCGATCGTTTGGCGAGCGCTCTTTATATAGGACCGGCACTGGACGAGTGACCGGTAAACAAGTTTAATAGAGGGGATGACACATAATTTGTTTGTTCATTCAGCAATGGAAAACTACCATTCTTATGTTTTAAGATTTCTAATTGTTCCAACACACACAACCGGAAGCCTTTATCGCAGATATGGAGAATATTATAGGTATTATTGTCGCTCAAGGAATGGCCGGATTCAATTAAGTGTTTAGCAAAATGGGACTTTTCTGGATGACCATTCCTATAAGCGGCAACATGTTCCTTAAACCGTACATCAAAATTACGCCCCGTCTGACCCACATAGACCCCATCACATTCGTCACAGACCAACTTATACACACCCGATTTCTTTGAATTATCTATACGGTCTTTTCCATTACAAAGACGTCGCATAGTTTGGTCTGTTCGGAAAGCAACATAGGTATTATTTCTTTTAAGAGTGTTACATATTTTATTCGAAACTGGGCCCATGTAAGTCAAACTGCCGACGTATTTGTTATCACACACTGCAGGACATGCATACAGTAGAGAGCGAACCACACATCTTTGTTTATTTGTTATTAAATTATCAATTAATGATTTAGTATAACCATTTGCGATGGCAATTTGATAAATAGTATTTAGTTCTTTGACGTAACTATCCGCGGACAAAGGCACTGTCAATAACCTATGAATATAGCTGCGGAAGGCAGCTACTTTGTGCTGATAAGGGTGGCAAGATGACGCGGGAATGGCTATGTCAGAATGTGTTGGTTTTCTATAAATTTGGAAATCAAGTTTATTGTTTACTCTAGTTATGGTAAGGTCTAAAAAATTTAAAGATTGTTGTGTCTCTAACTCTAATTTAAACTGAATTTTAGGATTAATTGAATTTATTTTTTTAACAAAAGAATCTATTTGTCGTGTTGTACCATTCCAACAGATAATTACGTCATCAACATATCTATAATATTTTTCCTTCCTGCATGTGCATAATTTTTGCGGGCGGGAGGGTGGTGCAAAAAAACACCATTGTTTGCTATGTGTCGGAACTTAATGAAAAACCAGACAAAGTACTTTTCAAACGACTGGTGTCACGCTTGTATCATGTCGTGAATAGAGTAAAGCTTATTTCACCCACAGATGATTTAGAAGACGGCAAAAGAAAGGTTTTACTACAAAAGGCGTCAATTCTTTTGAACGACTTGGTAGCCAAAGATGACATAGAGGATGATGATGATATAACATCGGAAATGAAAGCTGCATTGCAGGAGTCTTTTGGTGGCGACAGCCATAAAATCCTAGAGGGAATTGAAGGTCTGTCCATCCGTAATAGTCCGTCTGCTTATCAATCAGTTGGCAAACCAGCAGCTGAAGATAGTACAAAGAAAAATGTTGGTAGCAAGCGTGTTAGTTTTTGTCAAGATGATTTTCACTTAGAGGCGCTTCACGGCCAAGAGTTTACAGATAAGCAAATATTTAATTCCACTGCAGTTGATGAAGGTAACAGGACACGAAGACACAAATTAGTACCAATTAGTCAATGGGGCGTTCATTTTACGGGTGATGGTCATTTTAGCGTTAATGCTTTCATCGAGCGGGTGAATGAGATTAGGGAGGCAAGGAACGCTACCGAAGACGATCTATGGCGATATGCCATCGATTTTTTTAAAGGTGATGCTTTAATTTGGTTTCGCGCTAATAGAGAATATGCAGAAAACTGGCATGGGTTGGTGACTTTACTGAAACGGAGTTTTCAGTCCCAGTTCTATCAAGAAGAGTTGCTAGCAGAAGCAAAAAATAGGACTCAGGGCAGGGATGAATCGGTACTTATTTTCATGTCCGTGATGCAGAATATGTTTAACAGACTTCCACAAAAGATTACTGAATCAGAAAAAATTATGATTATTGTAAAAAATCTTCAACCATATTATCAAAGGGCTATATGTAGGGATGTATTTACTGATATGGCTGATTTGAGCAATGTACTGAGGGTGATTGAGCGAACCAAGGTAAACTGCGATGGATTTCAAGAACCTAAAGTTTTACTTAATTCATTAGAGCCAGATTTGGCCTACAAACCGACAAAGGAGGCATTTGCCTTGAAAGAAGTTGGTGAACTTAATCAATCGGTCAAATCTCACGTACAGTTGCGTTGTTGGAACTGCCGTGAAGTAGGACATGTATTCCGATCATGTGAGGTGCCGAGACAGCGATTGTTTTGTTATCGATGCGGTCGTTTCGGAACCAATTCTAGAGACTGTAAGTGTAAGGGAAACGCTCGAGGGGAGAATCAGAAGTCTGCCAACTGAGATCTTCCCTAAATAGAAGTGATAAAGAATGGCAGGATTGGTTAGAATTTATAAAAGGTTTTATGTCACAACAAGCATTAGCATCATTAACATTTAAAAAAGAAGGTGATAATAGACCTTATGTACGTATCAACATTTTAGGATTAAATTGTTCAGGTTTATTGGATTCTGGCGCCAATCGCACAGTCGTTAATGCACATTTTGCAGAAACTCTGAAACGTCTTGGTGTTAAATATCAGAAAATCAAGACAATGAATATGTGCACAGCGGATGGCGTAAGCCATTGTATTACAGGAATGTTTGACGTACCTGTGCAATTTAATGAACAGTTTCATATCATCACAATGTTATCTATGCCTAATTTGGCACAGCCGCTGATTTTGGGGAAAGATTTCTTTGACGTTTTTGGCATCTCGTTTCAATTCAGGGGTGAGAGCGTACTAGACAATAATTTTATAAATAGCATCACTAATAATGTAGTGGCCGTAGTCGGGAAAGACAGCTTAGATGATAGCGAACAGAAACGTCTTTTATCTTTTATTGATGAAATAAGAAATAACATAGGCATAGGTTTGGGAAGGACCAACATTTTAAAACACTCCATAGATACAGGGAAGAGCAAGCCTATTTACCAAAAGCAGTATAATTTTTCTCCAGCTATCAGAAAGGTCATAGAGAAAGAGCTAGATGATATGATAAAGAAGGATGTAGTCGAACCGTCTTATAGTCCCTGGTGTTCTCCTATTGTTCTCGTAAAAAAAGCGAATGGGAGTAATCGGTTATGCCTTGACAGTAGACAACTTAACAAGATCACGAAAAGAGACACATATCCTCTTCCAAAAGTTTCTACAATTTTGGACAGTCTACGCAATGCTAAGTTTCTTAGCACTATTGATCTCAAGTCTGCTTTTTGGCAGATCGAGTTAGAGGACTCTAGTAAGGAAAAGACTGCTTTTGCGATACCTGGCAGAGGTTTATACCATTTTAAGGTAATGCCGTTCGGCTTAGTAAATGCCTCCCAAACGCAGCAGCGGTTAATGGATCTCTTGTTTCACGTGTTGGAGGGTAAAGTATGGGCATATCAGGATGATATTGTAGTTTGTTCAGAAACACTAGAAGATCATATAGCTACGTTGAGACACGTCATGAATATTTTAAAAGAAGCGAATTTAACAATAAATGTAGACAAATGTAAATTTGCGCGACCTAGTTTACGATTCCTGGGCTATATCATTGATGAAAACGGTTTACGTACGGATCCCGAAAAAGTGTCTGCAATAATGAGTTTTCCGAGACCTAAAAGTATAAAAGAATTAAAACGATTCATAGGGATAGCTAGTTGGTATAGGCGTTTTGTTAAAAATTTTGCGATTGTTGCAGCCCCTTTGCATAATTTAACTAAAGGCAAAAGGAATAAGAAATTTATATGGAATGACGAGGCAGACTTTGCTTTCCTGAAATTAAAGTCTTTATTAACATCTACGCCGGTTATTTCCTGTCCTGATTTTGCTAAACCATTTTTTATCCAATGCGATGCTTCAAATAAAGGAATAGCTGCTGTTAAAAATTGAACAATATGGATCAACCTGTGGCATACTTGAGTAGGAAGTTGAATGATCGTGAACAATCTTATTCAACATCAGAAAGAGAAATGCTAAGTGTGGTGCATGCCATTGAAAAATTTAGGCCATATATTGATGGAGTACATTTTACCGTAATAACAGACCACAGTGCTCTCAAGACACTACATAAAATGAGGGACCCACATGGTAGGCTAGCTAGATGGGCCATGAAGCTACAGCAGTTTAGCTTTGATATCATACATAGGCCGGGGAAATGTAATGTGGTACCAGATGCCTTATCTAGGGCTGTAGATGCAATTATAGATAGCAATAAGGTAGTTATCCTCGATAAACATAAAGATGACTGGTATAAGTCTAAAGTCGCGGACATTCTGGATAACCCATTCAGAAACTCAGATTGGCTAGTAAGAAATGGGTTCCTTTATAAAAAAATACGTCTTAGGCAATACCCGGACACAAATGATGATTGGAAGTTATATATTCCAGACGTGCTAAGATCAGAAATTTTGAAATCTTGTCATAATAATGCTACAGCGGGTCATTTAGGAATACGGAAAACTTTATTTAGGATAAAGCAATTCTATTATTGGCCGGGTATGCGGTTAGACGTCACGAAATATGTTGGATCGTGTGAAACTTGTGGAAAAGTGAAGGTTTTACAGAAATTACCATTGGGGTACATGGGAAGGCATAGAACAGTTACGGGGCCTTGGCAAGTGCTTGCTTTAGATCTTATGGGTCCATTTCCTAAGAGTAAAAATGGTAACACCATGTTATTAGTTGTGACATGTCTTTTCAGTAAGTTTACATTATTATTTCCGCTAAGAACAGGGAAGGCAGATAAGATTTGTGACATTTTAGGGAACCAATTTTTACTTTATGGCGTACCGCGAGCTATTATATGTGACAACGGTAAACAATTTGTATCGCAGTGTTTTAGGGATTTGACACAAAAGTTTGGCTGTCAAATTTGGTATACGCCAAGCTATCATCCACAAAGTAATCCTACAGAACGCGTTAACAGAGTGATTGGTACAATGATATCATCGTACATTAATTCCAAAAAACATAATGAATGGGATGTAAATCTTCAAAATTTTGCCCACGCTATTCGGACATCGGTACACGAAACAACAAACTATACACCTTCATTTTTGTTTTTTGGAAGAGAAACTGCATTTCCGCCACAAACAAATAACAACGTTAGTTCATATTCATTTGACGGTGATAAGCCTATACGTGTTGAAACTGAAGGGTTTCTATCTAATTTGAATTTTAGATGTTACCTGTACAAAGACGTGGAAAACAAACTTCATGTTTCCCATAATAGAAGTTCACACTATTATAATAGTAAGCGGAGAAGTATGGATTTCCAAGTCGGTGACGTCGTTTGGAGGAGAACCAAGTTTCTTTCGAATGCAAGGAATAAATTTATGTCCAAGCTGGCCCCGAAATTTGAAAAGGCAATTGTTATTGAGAAGCTGTCAGACAACATATTTCGACTGAATAACGTGCATGGCAAAACAATAGGTGTTTGGCATATAAAGGATATCAAACCTGTAGGGTACGATATAGATTAAAAGATACGCATATATATACGTATATACACGGCAAGGAAAAGAAATAAAATATAGTAATATTTTATTTCTTTCGCTAGTTGGGGGTATGTTATGTCCATCGGTTTTATTTGTAAAGTGGGTAGGTAACAATAAAATTTGCGATGTGGGTAAGAGGAGAAAACGCGACGGTACGCGGCCGGTATATGAAATGGGTGCGGCACATTGGCCTCCGTGATGTTCCATGTGATGGACTTAAAGAAATAGTTGTAGATAATATCAAATTATCGTCATAGATATTGTTGGTGTTCCTGTTGTTGTGTGAGTTACAAAACAATAAGCGGAAGTATATGTTCGGAGTTCCGGTAGAAAGGGGTAAGTGCTTAACTTATTCTAGGGTTTATGCCAAGCAGCCAATTATAAAGTGTGCGTTCGTAATGGTTGGCTTTTCATTGTTCTAGCTTATGGAAACGCCCTTTTGTACCTTGACGCATCTACAAATCAAAATAATCCCTGAAGCGAAGGGTGCCGTGGCTTGGTTTTGGCACAGTTCCTATGTCGACACATATTTAAAAACTGTCCTGGCGCCTAACAAAATAAAACTAAGTTATAATAAGTAGATTATTACGATAGGGTTAAGTATTTTAGGTTGCATGATAATTATAAGATAGCTTAAGTGTATGGAATTGTATTTTGTCTTAGTTGTAATAAACACGTTACTGTGTCACGAATCCGTAACGAATCGTACATAATGGTTTTATTGTCTAAATGAACACAGCAACCCGTAACACATCATCTAAAACAAAAGAACCAGGGAACGGGCAGCAGCGTTGTAATACACAGGGTATTACAACATTACACTGCGGTCACCAATCTGCCTGCCAAGCGTAGTGATTATGACAAAAACCCTCCGTCGGGAGGAGGCCCATGTTCAGCAGTGGACGTTATACGGGATGATGATGATGATTGAAAAAATGACGCTGCCCGTATTTACGAATGTGCTTTGCTGACGACGTGATCACAAGTTACCAACTAACAGTACAAAGACTGCAAGAAACTAGCACACCACTACACAGTGACCACACTATTCGACCCCCCAAAGAAGAGTGCGCCCGCGAAATAAACGTGTCCCCCCTCGCCCTCCAGACCCTTATTTAGCAAAGAACCTTCCGATACCCTTGTAGACCTGAAGTCCAAAAGGCCCGCCAACTGTAAACTTAGAGCGACAGTTGCACAAAATTCCCCAAAAAATCATCATTCTGACCTGAGCCGAGGTCCAAGTCCCACAGAAGACGGTCTCTTGCAGGTTGCTTGGTTTGTAGATTTTCAACTATTTATTAAGGCTGCACTGCTCGCCTTTATTCCCAATGAAGAAGAAAAAGCTTCTTGACTAACTACGAGTACATAAACGACCGTTCATCGTCTATACCGCTTAATATTACTGTAATATTTCTAAAGTAGATCATACAACTGATAATGTATAATGCGTAATAGCTTGAACTTATCAAGTTAACGGGGTATCGTACATAATTGCTATTTGATTATCTTGCATCTTATATGCTATAATGTTATTAAAACATCTTTGAAATGTTATAATGATATAATGGCATCTAACTTTCGCTGTCTATGGTTCTCAAAGTACTTTAAATAAATCATGAAGTAGGTTTACTTATATGAATGTAGGTGGGATAAGACCAAATATAAAAAAAAAGAAACTAAAGGTAAGGAGCACCGTTTAGGGTGCTACTGGAGTTAAGAGTGATTAAGGATATGTTAAGATGACAAGCGTTTAACGCGCTTTTTACTTGTCTTTAATTTTTGTGTAGTGGTCACATGACTTGCGCTTGTCAGGCATTGAACGTTGGTAACCCGCGTTCTTCTGCGTATCTCCTAATTTCCGTAGGATCCTACTAATATTATAAACGCGAAAGTTTGTAAGTATGGATGGATGGATGTTTGTTGTGTCACGCCAAAACTACTGAACGGAATTGGCTTAAATTTTGCACCGGGATAGGTTATACGCTGGATTAACATATAGGCTGCAAAACATCACGCTCCGACCTACTGGAGTAGAGTAATGCGAGTAAAACCGCGGGGCGCAGCTATTCAAACATAATAATAATAGCCTTTTATTCCTGAGCATAGGGCTACAAAAAGACCCTAAGTTCGGTGTGCCCTTTGGCATAGGCCTCCTCCAATTCCTTCCAATGGGTCCTGTCCCTTGCTACTCTCAACCAGAATGGTCCCGCTGTCTGTTTCAAGTCATCTTCTCATCTCCTGACTTGACGACCCCTGCTTCTTTTGCCAACTCTTTTTTGCCAGAGGGTGACTTGCTTGCTCCATTTGTTGATGGGGTGGCGTAGCATATGTCCAGTCCATCTCCATTTTTGGACGGTAAATCCGGGTAAGCATGTCTGTGTGTTTTGTTCTTGTTCTTATGTCTGCGTTCCTGACTCTATCTTTGATTTTTAATGTTTAGTCAAATATAAACGTAATTAAATCCCAAATGATATTATTAATTCAGTAAAATGAAAGCTTTACTCTAAACTTAGTTATCAACGAATTAAGCAGAAAACTAAGTTTATTTAGCGATGAGAGCCAGAACTTCTTACTTAGAGCTTAATTCATTTAAAAGACGGTTTATTCAATTTCTTTATTATATTTGAGTTTTCCAAGTATGTATTACATTTTAGGGTTCCGTAACCGGAGGGTAAAAACGGGACCCTATTACTAAGACTTCGCTGTCTGTCTCAATAATAATAAAAATAATGTATTTATGTTGCCGCTACAACAACAAATACTAAAAATAAAATAAATATTTAAGACAACAACCTTTTTTTCTTGATATCAAAATAGGTAGGCATTTGAAACTGGTACGGAACCGTTTGTGCGCGAGTCCGACTCGCACTTGGCCGGTTCTTTTAAATCCCTGACTAGACAATACCCCTATTATCTGTCTAATCTTAAGTGGCATAGTAGCACTATAATAATAATCGATTATGTTTTTTGGCTGTGGTATTCTGTAAGGTCGTATTTCTTCACATAAGGAGATGCCTCTCCATTCGAGCAGCTCATTGAGCGCAATAACGCTGTGCTGTACCATTCTAATTAAGTAATAATTAGTTATAAGATATTGACAACCTTACGAAAGATATGTCTGTATTTATTTTTATTTTTAGTAAAATCATAGATATAGAATCACTTTAAATCTAGGGGTTCGTGGATTCGATCCCCGCACTGGACAAGAAATCGTTGTGTACATTCTAAGATTTTTTCCCAGGTCTGGTTAGTTGACGGACTACCCTCCGTGCCATTGACAACAGGTTCTCTCTGCGTCTATGTCACCTCTTCGCCTTAACATCAGGGGGACCGTATGCAAACTTAACCGACAAGAACGTACCAAAAATATGAATTTTCTTTACCAACAAGAAAAACTAGTTTCATTAGAAATAACATTTTAATCTTATAAAACACTTTCTCCCGACCTAGTCCTCTTAATGTTCACAAAAATACTATGATAAGCGTAATTGCGATGTCACACCTGTATTTTTTGTTAAGATGAAAGTAAAAAACCTATTATAAACAAGATATGTTTAACTGTATATAAAATTATCATTACTCATCATTATAAGTCAAATGCTAACTTGTTTTGGCACGTATACAGGGTGACTTTTTTTACCATCTTGAAAATAATAGGGCGTGATATGTATATGAAATAGATGTGTAAGGCATAGTTATTTTATCTTTGTTTTTTACTGGCATAGAGTGAAAATCGTATCCTTAAAAATCGAATTAGGCTTAAAAACAATTAACATATCTATACAAATATATTAAATAAATTTGGTGTGTATGTTTCTAACATTAAATTTACCGCTTTTTACTACGTGCTGCTTCCGAAATAATATTTTATAAAAAAATTGTGTATCTGTTTGTTTGTTCCGTCTAATCTCTAAAACTGCTTGACCATTTTTTTACTTTTTTATGAAACATAGGTTAGCGTTTGACTACACCCTGCACGATGTTAAGCATCGGCATAGCGAAGGATGGAGCACGCTTACCTAGAAGGAACCGGCTTACTCTTGATTTGAAGAGACCCATATAAGAAGACCCGAAGAGACAAATATAGTTCAACGAGGTTATAACCGCAAATATCAAATACCAATATCTAAGCGAAGAAAACAATGTGCTAACAGTCTGTTGAAACCGAGGGGCGACAGTTGGTCATAATGTTTCTAATATTAAGTGGAATGAAGTCTTAATATTGTGTTATTTTGCTTCAGTTTATAGTCTTGTGGTGACACCCTTCCGGCCATAACACGATCAGGATATGATCTGTGTAACATTATAAACGCGAAAGTTTGTAAGTATGGATGGATGGATAGATGGATGTTTGTTACTCTTTCACGCCAAAACTACTGAACGGAATTGGCTGAAATTTTGCACCGGGATACGTTACACGCTAGATTAACATATACGTTACAAAACATCACGCGCCTACCCACTGGAGCAGAGTAACGCGGGTAAACCGAGGGGCGCAGCTGGTGTAAAATACTTTTTTATTCTTACTAGTAGTTTCACAGATAATATTAAGCGTATTAGAACTAATACACAAACTCATTCGATCCGTGACCTAATACCCTTTTTTATGTCCGGGGTGAAATGCATTTTCGCATTCCCACCGCCGCTGCAGCGTATTCGCGCGCCGGCGCGCGGCGGTGGGATACGTGGGACTCGCCCTCTCCATGCTAACTCATACCACGAGGAGAGGACCCTACACCACTAAAACCCCCCGGACACTCCTTCGATCCTAGTCAAAGGGGCCGGGTACGCATAAGCAATCCGACCCCCCGACGGCACCCGCGGCCGTAGATCTCCTGGGGTTACCCAATACCCTTATAATCTACTAGCGACCCACCCCAGTGCTCATTTATTATACAAATAAATCTTCCTCTTGAATCACTCTATCGATGAAAAGAAACCGCAACAAAATATGTTGCGTAGTTTTTAAGATCTTACCATACATAGGGACGCACAGACAGCGGGAAGTGACTTTGTTTTATACTTTGTAGTAGGGTTGTTACGGATGCAAACATTTTTACATCCGCGGATGCAGATGCGGATGCGGATTGTTAGAAGTACAAATCCGCGGATGCGGATTTGATGCGGATGCGGATGCGGATGCGATGCGGATGCGGATGCGGATTTTGAGATTAAAAAAAAACAATAATTTAAATTAAGTGCATAAATAACTGAAAATCAATTTAAAATACATCAATCAAAAAAAGCCTGTAAGATCTTGTTACCAATGTGCGCTTTCATCATCGTCAGTTACCGAATGAAGTTAGCAATTGCCAAAACAAACGCGAAGAACGTGCCACTCTGACTTCGGCCACTTTTTTTTACATGTACCTTTGTAACTTTGGAGATATTTATCGAAGTAATGCGAATCATTACCGATAGATGGCACTACCGTCCCCGTTAGAGACGTGTTACAGAGAGATTAATAAATTTCGATGATCGGTAGGGTTCCACCGTAGCCTAATTGGCTAAGGCAATGGGGGCTTTACCCAAGGATGCAGGTTCGAATCCTGCCGGTGGTCGAATTTTATTAATCTCAATTTTGAAATATGTTGTTACTAGTTGATGTGAATTTGCATCCGTAAAAACTCCGCATTGATTGATGCGGATGTGAATGCGGATGCAGATGTCTGAATTAATGTGAATATTCCGCATTTGCGGATGCGGATGCGAATATTCGTAACACCCCTGCTATGTAGTTATACGTATTTGTCTGTTTGCTACAGATTCTGACATGTGCATTCAACACTAATGTCAGAAACTACTAGGCGGATTTAAAACAAATGTGTTAGATAGCCTATTTATTAAGGATGGCTACAGGCTATATACTGTCACGCAAAGACTAATAGGAGCTATGCCCGGTGAAAGCACTTTATGCCGTTGGTCCCGATTGGTATAACATCATCTATAATAATCGTTTATCAAGGAACGGGCAGCAGCGTTTCCTTGTGTGGTACAACATAATACTGCCAACCGATCACCAACCCGCCTGCCGAGCGTGGTGACTGTGGCAATGCCCTCGGGAGGAGGCCCATGTTCAGCAGTAGACGTAATACGAGCTGATGATGAAGCATACTTAGGGACAGACAGACGGCGAGAAGTGACTTTGTTTTATGCTATTTTGTGGTGAAGTATAGATTAAATAAATTAAAAAAAACTTGAATTTGATAACCGATCAACCCAATAGACATTAACTTTAAATTATGCGTGACTAGGGTGTGTCTGTGGGGTAAAAAATCGTGATTTTAAATAGGTTTTCTTCAAGTGATTTAACGTCAAGTTATTTGTTTGTTTGCTACAGATTCTGACATGTGCATTCAGCACTAATGTCAGAAAGTACTAGCCGGATTTGAAAAAAGTGCTAGATAGCCTATTTATTAAGGATGGCTATAGGCTATATACTGTCACGCAAAGACTAATAGGAGCTATGCCCGGTGAAGTAGCAAAAGCCTCAGGGCTAACTTAGGAATTGGCACTGTTATTGTTTCTACACACCTCATCATCATCTTCAGCCCGTATAACGTCCACTGCTGGACATGGGCCTCCTCCCGAAGGAGGGTATTTGCCATAGTCACCACGCTTGGCAGGCGGATTGGTGACCGCAGTATTATGTAGTAATACACAAGGAATCGCTACTGCCCGTTCCCTGATATACGATTATTATAGATGATGTTATAACGGGAATTGGGACCAACGCAACGGCTTAACGTGCTTTCCGAGGCACGGAGGGTAGTCCCTCAACCAACCAAACCCGTCAAGAAATCTTTGAATTTACACAAAGATTTCCTGTCCAGCGTAGGGATCGAACCCACGACCTCCGAGACTTAAAGCGAGCCAAATACCGCTACGCTACGGAGGTTGTCACCTAGACGTACCTATAATAATATTATGCTTGTTTTTCTTTATAATGTTAAGTAACTTAAGTAAGAATATAACTCGAACCTAGCTATAATGTAAGCTACACAACGTACTACTAAAGTAGCACGCACAAGCCCAACAACATAATAATATGTAATTTTTCCGTCCGTCCGAAAAAAAAAATTAATAGGAGTGGAGCACCAACCGGGGTTATACAGGCCAAAGTAAAAAATAGACAAACTCTTTAGCTTTATATTATAAGAATACATAAAATATCACATAAATATAAGTACCCCACTTTGCCGTATGGTCTCCGGCTTAGAACAGACCACCCCATGTCCTCCCATGGGTGTCGTAAAAGGCGACTAAGGGACATATGGCTGATGGATGGGCAGCAGCATCTATTAGCTCAAGGTTTACATCTAACTGCGATCACCAATCCGTCTGCCAAGCGTGGTTATTATGGCAATATCCCTCTACGATCCTGGCTTGCCAAGGTCTTTTAAGAGGAGGCCCATGTTCAGCAGTGGATGTAAACGGGCTGTTGATGATGACGATGATGATGATGATAAGTACCCCGTTGCAAGTAAAACCGTGAAAAGCATCTATTTTAATACATGCTGCAAGCTACATGTCTTACACATCAAAACGTATAACAAAGTACATCCATCCCCTTCACATCCGTCCAAAAAAGTGAAACAAGTAATAAAGCATCCCGTGTAACTTGCACATATGCAAGCAAACTTTCCTCATTAAAACTAACAGAGCAATGTTTTAGCACAGACAGAGTGTACTGAACCATTACTCCGAAATAACTGACATAATTGTAAGTGACAATATTAAAGCAAAATTGAGATTAATAAAATTCGACCACCGCACATAGGAGTATTACAGGTAAAAACCCGGACATAATAGAAAAATGCAAAATTAGTCTAATGTTACCCAAACCACATTTTTTTTTACCAGCGATAACCGGTTTATTAAAAGGTACCTACCTGCCCCACCCCAGTCCGCGCGCCCGTCCTCAATGTCAGTCGGAATACAGCCGTTGTATTAACTACACGTCTCAACTCTTGGCAATCTCTTTTTCTAAGTCAAAACGTGATTTTGTGTCAAACAACTGCAGAAAAACAATTTGAACAAGAAAATGGAAGGTCAGTATTACATATTACAGTATATTTCATTTATTTTAATCTATATTTTCATCTTTTATGGTCATTAGACACTGTTTACTACCCATTTTTTAATAAAATTTGAGACATATTCGTGTTTTTGTTCATGTGTCGCGTATGGTCCTGTCAGAGTTTTAATATGTGCATTAAATTTAGGGTCTCAGTAAGGGAACTCAAGAAAAACATCGGTCCCCAACGCACCCCTTAATATTTTATTGTACATCAAAGTAAACGAGTCAAAATTCTCAAAATTGGTTGTTGTACCATTATTTGATTTCTTTGTTACAGATATCTCGAAAAGAGTGAAAAAATTTACCAGAATGGAATTATATATCATCCTTAAAGAATTAAAAGGTAGAAAAATTGAAAAAAAAAAATTAATGTTGGAAGAAAAACTTCTAACTTTGTCTTCGTGTCCACCCGAAGAAAGGGGTGTTCTTGCTCGTTCTTTAAAATATTTCAAGTCTAGTTTTAAAGAAAAATGGACGGCCGCACATAGCACTGATGATAGATTTATAAAAAATAACAAAGAAGCACCTTTAAAAAAGTGGCAGGCCCGAACGGCTGAAGATAAAAAGGTTATAAAAGAAACCAAAGAAACACTCCAAAAAATATTTAGGGAAGAGATGGGTCTCCTTGTTGACATTCCTAAAGCTGGATACGGGAACAGTAACGACGGGAATACGTCAAGAAGATTTTTTGTAGACCCAGAGTGCTCTTCTCGAATCACCGGCATCAACATAGATTTAATAAAAAGATTTCAAGTTATTCTCGAAGTTATATCAAGTGGACATGATGTTGACATAGTTAAATTTGAAACAATGCACAAGCAACTGCACAACTTTATGTTGAAATGTACGGTTGGTATCCCATGTCACCTACAGTTCACAAGATTCTGACGCATGGCGCACAAGTCATATTGGAGGCTGTATTGCCTATCGGGCAGCTATCAGAGGAAGCTGCTGAATCACGAAATAAACATTTTCGTAAATATCGTGCAGACTTTGCAAGAAAATTTTGCAGGATAGACTGCAACAGAGACATAGTAAATAGATTACTATTAACATTTGATCCTTTTATCAGCTGTAATAGGACGCAGTTAAAGAAGAAAAGGAAGCCCTTTTCAAAGGAAGCTTTGAATATGTTAGTGCCAGCTACACCTAATTCTGAGTGCACGGATGACGATGATGGTGAAGATACGGATGACGAAGATGGTGAAGATCACTTCACTGTCCAAGAGTGTAGCAATTCCGATTGATTTGGCATCCAATAACTAGAGCCGTACAGTTTCTTAGATTTAATATTTGACAATAATATATTTTATTTTCTTAATTTTTGTAATATATACCTACCTAATGTTGACGAAATATTGTCTTTTATTATACAATAAATGAAAATAATACAAAAAATGACTGCACCCGTGGCTCAGTGGTTACGTTAGTTGCTTCTGGGACCTGGTGTTCTGGGTTCGATTCCCACCCGGGACAATTATTTGTGTGAACCACAAATAAATGTTCTGAGTCTGGGTGTACTTTGTGTCCGTGAAATGTATGTTTGTAAAGTCCCCCGCGACACAGGGATTTATTTCCCTAGTGCGGGAGTTGTCTTTTAAAAAAAAAAAAAAAAAATTGTCCTGGTTTTTGCTTGGAATACTCCTATGTGCACCGGCAGGATTCGAACCTGCATCCTGGGTAAAGCCCCCAATGCCTTAACTAATTAGGCTACGGTAGAACCCTACCGATCATCGAAATTTATTAATCTCTTTGTAACACGTCTCTAAGGGGGACGGTAGCGCCATCTATCGGTAATGATGACCCAGGATGCAGGTTCGAATCCTGCCGGTGGTCGAATTTTATTAATCTCAATTTTGAAATATAGTATAAGGTAATCTTTTCCATAAAGAGTTCAAAACATTTCAATAATATTAAAGCAGACTAGCTTCCAACGCGGTTTCACCCACTTAGCTTCCCATACCGTGGGAGCTTCATAATTAAATATCTATATAAAAAAATGAATGTATGTCTGTATGTCCTTTACAGAATCAAAAATCGTGAACCCACTCGTAACATAAGGATTTTACCTTAGCACGAGGGGTTAACAAGAATATTAGTAGACTGCAAAACTCTGATAGTACTCCGATTAAAAAAAAAAGATTTTTTTTGTATACGCCCTTGATGGTTTAGATTCACAAAACGGCTGGACTGATTTGACCGAATGTTTTGTATGCTTTTGGGTGGCACGACAAAGTCTGTCGGGTTAGCTAGTAGCCTATAGTAAAAAATCCTTGCGTCCTTAAACATAATTCAATCGATCAGCGGTAATCAGTCAGTCAGTCGGATGTTGTGCAATGCAAAAAATTACTCCTGGATAATGCAACTTTCTAATGGTCAAAGAAGTTTTGAATTCGGACCTGATGTTCCCGAGATTAGTGCGTTCAAACAAACCAATGAACTCTTCAGCTTTATATATATATTAGTAGACATTTCCGGAAAATAATGAGAATCGTAAGTTGATTAATTCACTATTTAGTTGATAACTAACGAGGTTTCGTTTACATGGTAAAATTAAATCTAAACCAATGGGGTTCAACAGGACTATTGAAGGTGCAGCTTTTTTGTTTTGTTATAACAGTAGCAGTCTCGTTTGGTTAGGTTAGGTTAGGTGTCATAACAATTAATGAAATAATATAATAATTATGCGCGTCCACTGAAAATGGCAACTAAATGTAACGATATGAATGACACGGAAGTCGATTAACTTACAAAATTCGTATTATTTTCCATTGACAGATATTATCATCATCATCATCATCAGCCTGTTGTAGTCCACTGCTGAACATAAGCCTCCCCCATCGATTTCCAGCGGGAACCTTTGCTGCCTGCATCTACCGACTCCCCGCGACCTTTATGAGGTCGTCGGTCCATCGTGCTGGCGGTCGTCCTACGCTGCGCTTGCCAGTTCGTGACAGATATACTTAGATATATACATACATACATAAGCTCACGCCTGTTTCCTAGCGGGGTAGGCAGAGACAACTCCACTTGCTACGATCCCTACACACATCTTTCGCTTCATTCACTCTCATAACATTCTTCATACAAGCACGACGGTTTAGGGTGGATCTTATTTGACCTTTTGCGAGGATGTCTCCGATTTGGTCAGAGAACATTTGTCGAGGTCTTCCCCTTCCGACTGTGCCACTCACACTTGCCATGTATACCTGTTTTGTCAATCTTTCTTCATCCATTCTTTCCACGTGACCAAACCATCTCAACATTCCCTTCTCTATCTTCGTAATCACGTCCTCTTTCACTCCACACCGTTCTCAATAATCACACACACATTTAATCAAAAAACAAACAAAAGTGAACGAGTTTCTTCATGTAATATAATTTTATTTTTATTCCACTTTCTAACAATAGGAAAGAATGCAGTAAGATTAAAGTTGAAAGCAATAAAAAACTTGTTATTCAACATTAACTAATAAATACAGTAGGTCAGTCATAGTTAGTTACCTTTATGAGTCACACATTCCTCCTGTAAAGTAGGGGTCTAAAAATCATTATCATAATCAGCCCGTACAACGTCCACCGCTAAACTCTGTCACTTAAAAACAACTGAACGAAATTGGCTGAAATTTTGCAAGGGGATAGTGAATAAGCTCGATTAACATATAGACTACAAAAAATCACGCTCCGACTCACTGGAGCAGAGTTATGCGGGGCGCAGGTAGTATATAAACATATAACATAACAATCCCGAATCGTGAAAATGAACTTATATAAACATATGAGAATTCGGGTTCGTTTTCGAGTTCGGAATCCATAGGTTTCATATGTGTGGCACAGGCTTAATTTAAGTCTAACATGTATGCCACTTTATTATATTTTATAGGACTATCCTCGGTGGCTTAGCGGTATATGTCTCGCTTTTAGCCTCGAAGGTCGTGGATTTGATCCCCAAAACCGGGTCAAGAAATCTTTGTGTCAATTCTTAGATTCCTTTCTCCTACTACTCTCCTACTACCGTACCTCGGAAATCACGTTAAGGCCGTTGGTCCGGATTGTCATAACATCATCTATAACAACGTATACCAGGGAACGGGCAGCAGCGTTTCTTTGCGTACTACAACATAATACTGCGGTCACGAACCCGCCTGCCAAAGGTGGTGACTATGGCAGAACCTCTCCGGAGTAGGCAGTTTAGCGGTGGACGTTGTACGGGCTGATGATGATAATGATTTTAGACCCCTACTTTACAGAAGGAATGTGTGAATCATAAAGGTAACTAACTATGACTGACCTACTGTATTTATTAGTTAATGTTGAATAACAAGTTTTTTATTGCTTTCAACTTTAATCTTACTGCATTCTTTCCTATTGTTAGAAAGTGGAATAAAAAGGAAATTATATTACATGAAGTAACTCGTTCACTTTTGTTTGTTTTTTGATTAAATGTGTGTGTGATTATTGAGAACGGTGTGGAGTGAAAGAGGACGTGATTACGAAGATAGAGAAGGGAATGTTGAGATGGTTTGGTCACGTTCGAAGAATGGATGAAGAAAGATTGACAAAACAGGTATACATGGCAAGTGTGAGTGGCACAGTCGGAAGGGGAAGACCTCGACGAATGTTCTCTGACCAAATCGGAGACATCCTCGAAAAAGGTCAAATAAGATCCACCCTTAACCGACGTGCTTGTATGAAGAATGTTGATGAGGGAGATGTGTGTAGGGATCGTAGCAAGTGGAGGTCCATTGTCTCTGCCTACCCCGCTGGGAAACAGGCGTGAGCTTATATATGTATGTGATTATATCTAAGTATATCTGTCACGAACTGGCAAGCGCAGCGTAGGACGACCGCCTGCACGATGGACCGACGACCTCATAAAGGCCGGCAGCGAAGGTTCCCGCTGGAAATCGATAGGGGAGGCCTATGTTCAGTAGTAGACTACAACAGGCTGATGATGATGATGATGATGATGATGATATCTGTCACCGGAAAATAATACGAATTGTAAGTTCATCAACTTCCGTGTTACTCATATCGTTAAATTTAGTTGCCAGTTTCAGTGAACGCGCATAATTATTATATTATTTACTTAATTGTTATGACACGACTTAACCAAACCAAACGAGACTGCTACTGTTGTAACAAAACAAAAAAGCTGCACCTTTAATAAGTCGTGTTGAACCCCATTGGTTTAGATTTAATTTTACCATGTAAACGAAACCTCGGTAGTTATCAACTAAATAGTGAATTAATCAACTTACGATTCTCATTATTATCCGGAAATGTCTACTAATACATATATAAAGCTGAAGAGTTCGTTGGTTTGTTTGAACGCACTAATCTCGGGAACATCAGGTCCGAATTCAAAACTTCTTTGACCATTAGAAAGCTGCATTATCCGGGAGTAATTTTTTGCAATGCACAAAAACCGACTGACTGACTGATTACCGCTGATCGATTGAATGATGTTTAAGGACGCAAGGATTTTTTACTATAGGCTACTAGCTAACCCGACAGACTTTGTCGTGCCACCCAAAAGCATACAAAAAAAATCGTTCAAATCGATCCAGCCGTATTGTGAATCTAAACCATCAAGGGCGCATACAAAAAAAAATCAAATCGGTCTAGTCGTTCTTTTTCTATCTTTTTTTTTAACCGGAGTACTATAAGAGTTTTGCAGTCTACTAATATTCTTGTTAACCCCTCGTGCTAAGGTAAAATCCTTATGTTACGAGTGGGTTCACGATTTTCAATTCTATAAAGGACATACAGGCAAACAAAATTTTTTTTATATATATATTTAATTATGAAGCTCCCACGGTAACGGAAGCTAAGTGGGTGAAACCGCGTTGGAAGCTAGTCTGCTTTAATATTATTTAAATGTTTTGAACTCTTTATGGAAAAGATTACCTTATACTATATTTCAAAATTGAGATTAATAAAATTCGATCACCGGCAGGATTCGAACCTGCATCCTGGGTCATCATTACCGATAGATGGCGCTACCGCCCCCTTAGAGACGTGTTACAAAGAGATTAATAAATTTCGATGATCGGTAGGGTTCCACCGTAGCCTAATTGGTTAAGGCATTGGGGGCTTTACCCAGGATGCAGGTTCGAATCCTGCCGGTGGTGGAATGTTATTAATCTTAATTTTGCTTTAATATTGTCACTTACAATTATGTCAGTTATTACGGAGTAATGGTTCAGTACACTCAGTCTGTGCTAAAACGTGGCTCTGTTAGTTTTAATGAGGAAAGTTTGCTTGCATATGTGCAAGTTACAAGGGATGCTTTATTACTTGTTTCACTTTTTTGGACGGATGTGAAGGGGATGGATGTACTTTGTTATACGTTTTGATGTGTAAGACATGTAGCTTGCAGCATATATTAAAATAGATGCGTTTCACGGTTTTACTCGCAACGGGGTACTTATCATCATCATCATCAACAGCCCGTTTACGTCCACTGCTGAAAATGGGCCTCCTCTTAACAGACCTTGGCAAGCCAGGATCGTAGAGGGATATTGCCATAATAACCACGCTTGGCAGACGGATTGGTGATCGCAGTAAGATGTAAACCTTGACCTAATAGATGCTGCTGCCCATCTATCAGCCATATGTCCCTTAGTCGCCTTTTACGACACCCATGGGAGGATATGGGGTGGTCTATTCTAAGCCGGAGACCACACGGCAAACTGGGGTACTTATATTTATGTGATATTTTATGTATTCTTATAATATAAAGCTAAAGAAATTGTTTATTTTTGACTTTGGCCTGTATAACCCCGGTTGGTGCTCCACTCCTATTAGTTTTTTTTTTCGGACGGACGGAAAAATTACATATTATTATGTTGTTGGGCTTGTGCGTGCTACTTTAGTAGTACGTTGTGTAGCTTACATTATAGCTAGGTTCGAGTTATATTCTTACTTAAGTTACTTAACATTATAAAGAAAAACAAGCATAATATTATTATAGGTACGTCTAGGTGACAACCTCCGTAGCGTAGCGGTATTTGGCTCGCTTTAAGTCTCGGAGGTCGTGGGTTCGATCCCTACGCTGGACAGGAAATCTTTGTGTAAATTCAAAGATTTCTTGACGGGTTTGGTTGGTTGAGGGGCTACCATCCGTGCCTCGGAAAGCACGTTAAGCCGTTGGTCCCAATTCCCGTTATAACATCATCTATAATAATCGTATATCAGGGAACGGGCAGTAGCGATTCCTTGTGTATTACTACATAATACTGCGGTCACCAATCCGCCTGCCAAGCGTGGTGACTATGGCAAATACCCTCCTTCGGGAGGAGGCCCATGTCCAGCAGTGGACGTTATACGGGCTATACGGGTTATACGGGCTAACGACAAGCGAAATTATTTTTTATTTATTTGTTTGTAGTGTCGCAATTCGTAGTTACCTTATCTTACTAGTGCTAAAAGTAGCTTGTCAGCTGTGACTATGACTACAAGATATCAAGCCTTCCTCACTAGAACTTTTTTTGAAAGTAATAAATTACTTTGTTACATATAATATCTTATACACATATATAAAGCTGAATAGTGTGTTTGTTTGCTTGAAAGCGCTAAACGCAGGAAGTATTTGACCGATTAAAAAAATCAGTGTTAGATAGCCCACTTATCGAGAAAGGCCATAGGCTATATTTAATTCTATAGTTCCTACGGGAACTAGAGTTATGCGGGTTAAACCGCACGCGGAAGCGAGTATGCCATAAAGTCAATATACCCGGTACCGTTTAACAGTTAAAATATATTAAAGCGGCGACCAACAAACGAAAACCTTTAAAGACACTTAACTTAAAACATTAACAAATTGTCTAATGAAAAGTAACAAAAAGCTAATTTAAAACAACACTAACAATTTCTAAAACATTAATAGTTTACTCAGAAAATTTAAAATAACCACAGCTTCAAACACAATCGCCTTTAAATCATTTGCTAATGGTGAGCTCTTAAGTCGAAGCTGACAGTAAATCAATCAAAAGAGAAAGTATGAAGAAAACATACACTGAAACTGACAGCCTCCGTAGCGTAGTGGTATTTGGCTCGCTTTAAGTCGCGGAGGTCGTGCTTTCGATTCCCACAACGGACAAGAAATCTTTGTGTAAATTCTAAGATTTCTTTCCGGGTCTGGTTGGTTGAGGGACTACCCTCCGTGCCTCGGAAAGCACGTTAAGCCGTTGGTCCCGATTGTTATAACATCATCTATAACAGCATATATCAGGGAACGGGCAGCAGCGTTTCCTTGTGTATTACAACATAATACTGCGGTCACCAATCCGCCTGCCAAGCGTGGTGACTATGGCAAATCCCTCCCCCGGGAGGAGGCCCATGTTCAGCAGTGGACGTTATACGGGCTGATGACGATGATACACTGAAACAATATAACGTTAAAACAGACATATTTCTAGACCTCAGAAACATAAGGACATAATTATGTCCTTACTAATATTATAAATGCGAAAGTTTGTGCGTATGGATGGATGGATGTTTGTTACTCTTTCATGCATAATCTACTGAATGGATTTGGCTGAAACTTTGCACGGGGATAGTAAATAAGCTCGAAGAACGGTAAAAAAGAAACGGTATTTTTGTTTTAGGGTGTTACGAATTTTTAAATGTTGTCAATTGTATCATAAATTGGTGTACAAATCAAAGTTTAACGTTATGTTTAAAACATTGGGGTCCTGTACAAAAAAAACGGCCAAGAGCGTGTTGGGCACGCACATGAAATTGTTCCGTAGCCATGCATATCCAAAATGGGGCATATTTAGGGTTCCGTAGTCCCCAAGGAACCCTTATAGTTTCGTCATGTTCGTCCGTCTGTCCGTACATTTTATTTGGTCTAAGTGTAGGTATTTATGCAAAAACCGGATGTAAAAACCGGATGCAAAAACCGGTGTGCTGAAAAATAATAACGAATATAAATAGTAAGAAATAGTAACGTCCTTTCACTTTATTTTTCCTAATGATAACGATCCAATAATCCATAACACATTGCTTTTTGTATCAACTGACAATTATAAAAATAACAATCTTAGACAAAATCAATCTTTAACTCGCCATCACTGAATTAATTAATGAATTAATTACACATTATTACAAATACAATTTATAAGCAATAATACAATACATATCCCGATAATATATCTGAAATTAATAACCCAACCCAAACGCAGTTCTTTTACCGTAAAAAGTTGTGGTATATATGTATGTTAAGGGACCTTCTGTCTTATGCTATTACGTAATTAGCTCACCTAACTGAATCTTATTATGACCTTATTAAAGTTTGAAACTTTTATGTTATGAATATTAGATTAACTTGGCCATCGCAGAAAATCTGAATGTATCTTACAAGTAGTTAATAAGCATTATATTCAATTAGATTGTGTATTGCGTCGGCCAAGTCAATCTAATATTCAGAACATAACAGTTTATAATTTGAAACCTGCTTGTTTACTGAAAATTCCGGCTCCTATATTTATCCACAACGAAGTTAATCGAAAATGGCCTGAGTTTCTATGAGAAAAGAATGGTATGTACGGCCGTACATCGTTTTTTTTTTCTTTCTCGACTTGGCGGTTTCCCTCAAATACATTAAAGCGGGCGTAGCCCAATAGCTACTTCGCGGCGTCGAACTTGCGATCATGTGGTCGCCGGTTCGATTCCTACCCTTTACCAACTACCGACGTGAACCCACTCGCAACACAAGCATTTTAGCTTAGCACGAGGGGTTAACACAAATAATAGTAGTGAAAATATAATCTGCTAGCTGGTAATCTTAAAAAAGTGGACGAAATCGCGAGCAACATTTAGTCAGACAATAAATATCGATTTCACATTTTTAAATAGATAATTTACAATACATTTGAATTACAAAAAATATTCTAATGCAGCGGTCGGCAACACGCGGCCCCATGCGGCCCTCGGACTTCTTATTTGCGGCCCGTTAATGTTTTGTAACCGTACCGCGATCGACCGTATACGTATCTATAATTACGATCCAGCCTTAAGAACGCGCTTCAATTTGCCCAAGAACGAACAAATGAGGATGAAATTGTCAATTTTTCGATGAGATGTGACCACCTTGATATCATAAGTGCACCCACCATTAGTTTATTTTGCCACTTTGTGGCCATTGTCTGCCAAAAGGTTGCCGACCGCTGTTCTAATGAATATAATTATGTATTTAAGCCATGTAGCTAATAAAAAATACTAAATGTAATATTTATGATGAATAAAACATGCAATATAACATATATTGCATGTTTTATCAACCATTTAAACTAAACTTACACACGTTAAGAAAAAAAAATCGAAAAGAGATCTTATACACAAATATAATAACTTTTATCATCAGCCCGTACAACGTCCTCTGCTGAACATGGATAATTTATCGTTATATGATCAACAAATATATAAATCTATAATAAAAAAACTTCAAATATTAATCAAACTTTCATATTACTATTATTATTATAATATGCATAGTGAATAATGGAATAATGAATTTATTCAGCACTTAGGTATTATCATACACTTGTACTTGTCAGAACACAATTATTCTTATTCTATGAATTAAACTAGAAACTTAATTAATTAACCGGTAGCAAATTGTAGGATATTACAGACAAAGTAGTCCGTCCGTCAGCTGGTCATTAATTCCTCTACTCACAATAAGTTTAAGTTCATATTAATTATTATAGATTTTTATGGATCAATATAGAAAAAAATGTTACAAACATACAATTAAGTGGCACACACCTGGAGGCACCCTTAGGGGTTAGGACCACGACCCAGTGGAACCACTGATATATAAATCAGATTTATGAACATAAGAGGAAGTGATCGGCCTACAGGCGCTGGATCACAGGGGTATGGGTGCAACGCGGTCCTCGCCGGCGAGAATCCTACCCTAGCTTACCTGCAAACTTTCACTAGCTACCTAGGTGGACGACTAGTAAATATAAAGAGATGATTCAATAATAATCCGGTTCTGGCTGTCGGTGAAATTCTCATAAACTATAATATTATGTAAATATCTATAGTAATAATGCAATAAAATTTCGCTTTTTTCTCTACATTTCAAGGAAATATCGATGAATGATAAACACGTTTAGACACACAGTTGTTTTATGGTTCAGGTTACGTATAATGCACATGCGTATAACTCCATCGGATTATCTTTAAGCTTACCCTTTATTGACTACTAGCGACCCGCCCCGGCTTCTCACGGGTGCAATGCTGATGTATTATACATATAAAACTTCCTCTTGAATCAGTCTATTGATTAAAAAAACCGCATCAAAATCCATTGCGTAGTTTTAAAGATTTAAGCATACATAGGTACAGACAGACAGCGGGGAGCGACTTTGTTTTATACTGTGTATTAATTGATATTCAGTAACATGTAGTATTTTGTCCTAACAGAACAACAATCGTTTTTGTCCTGTATGTGATTTTAAAAGGCATATTTAAGTTAAGGTACCCTAGTTTAAGAGACAGAGTTTATTATTGTATACAGAACCTAGCCAATAATTATAAATACAATCATGTTCTACCTAATCCACGTAAAGTGTAAAACTAACTGTAACTAACGAATGTAATTTCTGATATATAAATAAACCTTATTATTATTATTATTATATACGTATATTTAATTGGACGCAGACATTCATTGAAATGGCTTTGGTGGTCAAAACAAATCACAACCTAAACCTAAACGAATTTAAATCATCGGCCTTATATAACGTCAGCCAAACTCTAAGAGCTAGCTTAGTATAAACCTACAAGTTAAACGTGAAGTGATGTTAGTTTAATCGACAATTAGCCTAGGCATTTCATAGAATGTCGGGCTAGCCGTCCCTTAGAATGGCCGATCTAACTAGATGATTGATTGATGTGATTTTTTTGACGTCTTAACTTTCCAAAATCACCGAGTTTGTTCTGGAACTGAATAAAAGTTTGTTTTTTAAATCTATGTATGCCGTTTTTCTATTCACTAAATTCGATGACATGGTTAAGACATGTTACAAACTGACTTGCCTATACTGACCGATCTTTTACCACTGTATGATACTACATGTATACTGTCAGTCAGACAGATAACGGAAACTCAATCGCGGGGACTTTTATGTTGAGTGCTGGAGCTGTGTGTTGAGCAGCCATCTCCCAGACGATAAACGCGATCCTCACTTAGCTTTCCAACGACTACATTGTAGTTTTAGATGTGTTCCTGTTAATGTTTGTTTGTTCGTTTTGTAAAATTGTTGTTTAACGATATGTATTTATTTACTAGCTTCCGCACGCGGCTTCACCCACATATCTCCTATACCCAAAGGAACTGAATTATTGAATGTAGCCTATAGCTTATATGCAGATAAATGGGCTATCTAACACTGATTTTTTTTTCAAACATTCAAACAAACGCTTGGGCTTTATATATGAGTACTAGCTGACCCGGCAAATAGATGTTGGCCGATTCTCAGACCTGCTCAATATGCTCACAAAATTTCATGAGAATCGGTCAAGCCGTTTCGGAGGAGTACGGGAACGAAAACTGTGACACGAGAATTTTATATATAAGATAAGATTTTCGACCTCTAAGAGCAATAGCATATTATGTTAATTCATGATGACAGCCTGTGGCTTAGCGATATATGTCCAATTTTAAGTCTCGGAGGACGAAGGTTCGATTTCCACATAGGCAAAGATTTTTTTGGGTAAAATCAAGATTTCTTTCGGAATCTATTTGGTTGGGGGACTAAGCTTTCGTGCCTCGGAAAACACGTTTAACCGTTGATCCCTATTACTCAATATTGCGGTCACCAACCTGTCTGCCAAGCGTGATGACTTTGGCAAAAACCCTCCGCCTCTCTCGGGAGGAGACCCATGTTCGAGAATGTACATGGGTCTCCTCGGACTCATAATAAGTTCATAATCCGGTCCTGGTGAGAACCAGGAAATGAGCATTACATTCGATTAGCAATATTAGCCATCTAACACTCTCGGCCGTCAACATCTATCTAGTTGTAATTAAAACTTTGCGGTTAATAAATTTTATGAGTGAATTTTTCTAATAACTAGCTTCCCACGTGCGTATTTTCCGTGGAAACTTTATAATGAAATGGCCTATAGCCTTCCTCACTAAATGGGCTATCTAACATTGAAAGATTTTTTCAAATCGGACCAGTAGTATTTGAGATTAGCGCGTTCCAGCAAACAAACTCTTCAGCTTTATATATTAGTATATATATCATAGCGACTGCGACGGTAGCTCTGTGAGACAAGACAAGACCGGTGTTCGGAGTTTGATTCCTATCCGAGACAATAATGTGTGCACTACGGTCTGAGACTGTGTGTTTTGTGTCTGTAAAGTCCTTAAAAACATGGACACAAAGTACACCCAAATTCAGAACATGGATAAATTTCATTAGTGCGAGCGTTGTTTCAAAAAAATGTAAAAAACTTCAAAGTGGGTCGACAGTAATTTACGAAAATAGGACAGTTCTTTGAAAATTATTGTGTCTTTTATATCATTACCTAACATTTTTCTATAAAATTTATTTATGTGAACCGCAAATTTATATGTTCTGAATCTATATTTTCTATCCGAGTATTGAGTGTTTTTGAAATTTGTCTGTGAGGAATTCTTTCCCTAGAGCGGGAGTTGTCTATATATTACTTTTATACTTCTTTTTAGGGTTCCGTAGCCAAATGGCAAAAAACGGAACCCTTATAGATTCGTCATGTCTGTCTGTCTGTCTTTCTGTCCGTCCGTATGTCACAGCCACTTTTTTCCGAAACTATAAGAACTATAATGTTGAAACTTGGCAAGTAGATGTATGTTGTGCCATTATATATATAACCGCATTAAGATTTTCACACAAAAATAGAAAAAAACAATAAATTTTGGGGTTCCCCATACATAGAACTGAAACTCAAAAAAAATTTTTTCATCAAACCCATACGTGTCTGAATAGGTCTTCAAAAATGATGTTGAGGTTTCTAATGTAATTTTTTTCTAAACTGAATAGTTTGCGCGAGAGACACTTCCAAAGTGGTAAAATGTGTGTCCCCCCCCCTGTAACTTCTAAAATAAGAGAATGATAAATCTAAAAAAAATATATGATGTACATTACCATGTAAACTTCCACCGAAAATTGGTTTGAACGAGATCTTGTAAGTAGTTTTTTTTTTAATACGTCAAAAATCGTAAACCGCAATTTAGCTTTCATTCAATCAAATCGAATATAAAAATATAAAATAACATTTCATTTCATAAACATACGCTTTTTTATTTATTCTTGATATCAAAAATAGGTACGCACTTGTTACTGAAACGGAACCCTTCGTGCGCGAGTCCGACTCGCACTTGGCCGGTTTTTTTTTTAAACGATTACTAACAGAGTTTTGCAGTCTACTAGTATTCTTGTAACCCTCGTGCTAAGCTAAAATGCTTGTGTTACGAGTGGGTTCTCGTCGGTAGTGCGAAGGGTGGGGTTCAAACCGACGACCTCACACAAAGTTTTCCTGTCCGGCGTAAGGATCGAACCCACGGCCTCCGATTATCACTACGCTACGGAGGTTGTCTAACGAACACCGACTAACGCTTGCATAATGCGCCATACATATCGCTACGGACTTCGGGCGACATCGCGAGTAACGCACGACAGCTGTATTTCCGGTCGGGCAAAAAGGTCGCCGCCAGAGAAATACCGCTAAATGGAAATAGGGTTAAGCTATAAATAGCAAGCACATAAAGAAAGAAAAATAATTATTCAAAATGCAAAGTTTCCAAAAAAAAAAACAATATCAAATAAAAAAATAAAAAAAATAGATTCTATGTGCACCATGAATAGGCATCAACTTTAGCTTTATGCTACATCCACACATTTGTGTATGAATGTAGCGCTGGTATTCTAGTTGGCCCCATTCATGGGGCCATTATGATGCCATCCGCCATAACATACATCATTTCTCAAAATTTCAACTGTCTAGCTATCGCGGTTCTTTAGAAACAGCCTAGTAACAGAGCGACAGCGAAGTCTTAGTAATAGGGTCCCGTTTTTACCCTTCGGGTACGGAACCCTAAATAAGAACTAACAAGATTTGACTAACATGATGTTGGTCCTCCTTTCTATCCTAAGACAGTTAAAATTGGGCATGCGACCAAAGAAAAAGTAAAAAAGAAGCGCTGTAAGACACAGACGCCGGTATACTCTGCCTTCACACGCGTGCTAAAACTATGCGTTATCTTGTCACTCGATCTGTCGCAGGGTCAGGTGTTTGATATAAATTGATAACAAACTTCATTTTTTTTAACGAAAATGCACTATTATGTTGTGAAAGGTTGTACAAATCAAAGCTCATTTTAAAATTATTGGAGTACTGTTAAAAATCATAGCAACACTATATCTGTTGAACAGTTTACCAGCGGACATCAGACACGAAACAAGTAAACAACAATTTAAGCAGAAACTTAACAATGTTAAATAATATGTAAAACAGGTGTATGAGGTAGCTACTGATATAAGATTATCAGTGGCCATTTTATACACCTATATGCATAATACCTGTATTATTAAAAATATACATTACTAGCGACCCGCCCCGGCTCCGCACGGGTGCAATGCTGATGTATTATACATATAAACCTTCCTCTTGAATCCCTCTATCTATTAAAAAAAACCGCATCAAAATAGTTTTAAAGATTTAAGCATACATAGGGATATAGGGACTGAGAAAGCGACTTTGTTTTATACTATGTAGTGATGTACAGATAACAGTTATAAAACTGTGACTCATCCACAGTCAAACCGTTAAACCGGTTTTGTAGAGCACTTTGTACAAATAATATTATCAAACTGTAATAAATAAAAATAAGTACTTTTACCCACACTTTTGCACAAACGCTTACTATTAATTTGGTCTGAGAATTGTGGTAGCAACAAACGCTACTCCTGAAAAACTCAACTGAATGAATCACACTCGCAGAAACAGGTTGTTCTCTCACAATTTTCATTCCCTCTCCTTGAAATTGTCAGATACCGATACATTCAACAATGTAAACTCCCTAAAACTCACAAAGTTATAGTACTCCAGATTACATAGCAAACTTTGTCGATCGAACTCCGTTAACTAAAGCTATCTATATAACATATTGTGATACAAGTTGGCTGCGCAACTTCTTTCCAGTGGTTCTCAACCTCTCAGTTCAAAAGTTCTCACCTTATTAGAGCCACACTCATTTTTTCAGTCTTGGCGTCGGACCGCAAACTGTTTTTTTAAGGGTTAATAAAAACCTAAAGCCAAATTAGTACGATATATTGGAGGAGAAATGCAAAAGTAAAACTTTAATACAACATTAAAGCAGAATTTGGCCCATTGGATTGGGCCTAATTTAAAGGCCCAGTGAGCCTCATGCGGCCCGTGGGCCGCGGGTTGAGTATAACTGATCTAGGCCATTGTCGTTAGTTTTTATCTACCAGGCTATCAATTAAGTAGAAGTTTCAGTAAAGTTGGTATTCTTGCGGACTTCTTAGATGGGGTGTTAATGATGTGGCGTATTGTTAAAGTAGTTCAAATTGAATCCGAGTCATTCTTTTACCAACTTTATATTCTGATAAGAGAGACTAGAATGTTCTCGTGAATATTTTGAAAATACAAGAAAAGATTCTTGTGCTTATTTACATTTTATTAACCAGTGAAGCGATGGATCAACGGTAGAAATTGATGTAGACCTCATCGATTTTCTCTTTGATCCCTGCATTCACTTCATTAGGCAGGTTGGTCCATCGCGATGTTCAGCAGTGGACGACCACAGGCTGATATGATGATGACAAAGCAGTGGTGTAGCAAGTCCTAGACAGATTCTGTGTCAGAACCCGTTAGGGTGCTCTGCTTGATAAGGACTATAGCCTAGATGTTCATGATACATGTTCTTATTTAATGAGATTTTTGGAAGTGTAGCGTACGGCCTTATTTTTAGAGTGAATTTCTAGCTAATATTTTGATAACTTAAAGATTTTTGAGGCCATGTATCATTGATAGGGAAAGCTAAGGAAGAAACACGTCCGTTCAGAGGTTTCCAAATTTTGGAAATCATTATCACCATATAATGTACACTGCTGAACATGGGCCTCCCTCGAAGGCGGTGTTGCTATATTGATATTTTGTACAATGTATACGCAAGTAACCGCTGTGTGGCTCGTTACCGGCAATTGTACATAAATGATGTTATGACGTAACCAATACCCCATGATTTTAAAAACACGACACATAATAATTCACAAATCATTTTATTTGCGATGGTAATTGACACAGATTTAAGAAGAAATTTACTTACAGACACAACATACTCCCAGTCCGTGAGCGCAGTCCCCGGAGGCGCGCCCGTCTCTCTGTCGGCAGTCGTACTGGTTGAGACAGATGCCTGCCTTCGCGATGCTGTAACCCTCGGGTTGGCACTCTCGTTCGCCCCCCACTGGGAAAAAGTTGAGCACTTTCCCCAGGGATAAGAGGCCTCCTGGAAAATAAAAATTAATGATGAATATCTGGTAAAATTACAAAAAAGATATACAAACTACATAGGTAGTTATAGTTGCATTATTAAAAATATAAAGATAACGTAAAAACGCTTTGATGGTGGATACAACAAAATTAAGAATTACAATTTATAAAAACCTCGCAGCCGCCCTCTTTAGTGCGGCACGTTCTCCGAGTGCTGGTTTTTACTTTGCACAGCAGGTAAGCATTGTCATACAACCGGGTAATGCTGCCAGCATGCTGGGAACCTTGCCAAGTTGAATAGATTTAGAATAGTAGTATTTTATAAGTAAGTTTTATTTTAAATTAGCTACTTTAGTTATATATGTATTTTAAATGATATTAGAGAATTACATATGTACATATGTTACATACATTAAAGTTAAGAAATAAATTCCCTTTTGTGTCCTTTCATTGTCAATGAATATAATAATCATATATATACAGTTTTTATCTCATATGACAAGATTGTTTTACTTTTTTTTATATAAAACGACTTTTTGAAGTAGCTGGGTGGACTATTTGGTCCACCCTGTATGGAAAGCTTAAAGTTTGGAAAACTGTTACACAATACAGTAAAAACTACTTAACCACCTTGCATGACATTTGACAACATAATATGAGTGTATCCACATAACTTCGCTAGTCTATAATATAATCTCACCATTTCGCATATATATATATCACATGTTAATCACAAATACGATAAATTCTCAACAAACATTGAATTGAAATTGGTTTGTGGTTTTTCATATTCATTTGGGATTTTGGTCTCGGTACGAATAAATTTCTGATTGAACTACGTACATACGAATTTAACATAATACTCAGCAACACCAATCAATCAAAACTATAAAAATATACTAGTACCTAGTATAGTCAAACACAATAATTTCTTTATTCATATAGACACAATTACAAAAAAAATTAATCATGTTTTTATGATGCGTCCACTTTTAAGGCGATGTACTTGGTCAAAATAGGCTTCACAAAACAGTTTTTTAGCCAAATGTTTACATTTTAGAGCAGCTAAAAAAATATATGTTAATCTTGATCATATTTATGGGGGGACCACTGTGTTCAAAACACGTTTTCGGTAATTTTTCTCGATAAAAAAAACCATAAAATAACCATTTAAATTGAAATTGTAGCAATTGTAACTGTATTATTATTAACAAATCTTGATAATATTAATAACAGTGATGTAATATATAATAATAAAGGGCACTGTTGTTTTTATTTATCGATTGGAATAAGGTATTTGCAAGGATTAATGTATTTAATAACTCGAACGAGTCTAACGAAACGTTGCGCCATCGCGGCGTCTCTTCGCTTCTCTTTCATTTCTACGCGGAGCAACAGTGACAAAACTAATACGTAAAAGTCGTCTATTCACCGCGCCTTAAGAAGAACTGGCAACGATAATACTTACTAATATTATAAAGGCGAAAATTTGTAGGTATGGTTGGATGGATAGATGTTTGTTACTATTTAACGCAAAAACTTCTAAACGAATTTGGCTGAAAGTTTGCACGGAGATAATTTATAAGCCGGATTAACATATAGGCTACAAAATATCACGATCCGACCCACTGGAGCAGAGTGACGCGGGTAAAACCGCGGGGCGCAGCTAATATTACCATAATAGTAGGTACGATAATATTGTATTACTATTTAATTACATTTTGCGCTTATTATAATGTCATTAATTTAGGTATTAAGGGAAAGGTCGGCCACTGTACAATTACTACACAGATTTCCTTGAATTATTAAAAAAAAAATTCATCATCATCATCAGCCCGTTAACGTTCACTGTTGAACGTGGGTCACCCTGGAAAGGAGTGATGTCATAGTCACCAGGCTTAGCAGGCGGGTTGGTGATCGCAATATTATTTAAAGCATACTCAAGACAACGCTGCTGCCCGTTACCTGGTATACATATGTCATAGATTATGTTATGACAATCGGGACCAATGGCGTAACGTGCTTTCCGAGGCACAAAGGATAGTCCCTCAACCAACCAAACCCGGGAAGAATTCATTGATTATACTCAATGTGTTTTTGATCACAGCATAATACGCCATTGCGAAGTACACTTATCAACATTCGGAGTCAAAAACGACAGCAAGCCTATTAGTAGTATTTATTCTCATTATTTATGTTTTATCGACTAAAACTCCCAAAGATCCAAAAACCATTTTTATTTTTTGTTGCTCGGGCGGATGTGCATTCCCCCGCCGCTGCAGCGTTTCCGCGCTGGCGGTGGGATATGTGGGACTCGCCCTCTCCATAGCGTAGTATGCTACTCATACCACGAGGAGAGCACCCTACACCACTTAAACCCCTCGGACTCCTCCGTGTCCACCGTTGGCGAGGGCGGGGTACGCACGAAGCAATCCGACCCCCCGGCGGCACCCGCGGCGGACATCCAAATACCATTTGAACCAACTCTTTTAATAATTAAATCATTTGGACTTCATTTTATAAGATCTATACATCTTCTGCAGTAGATTTAAGTGTATTTAAATTAATAATTATTTATTCACTCTATTTCATGTTAAAATTAAAAATAAATCATTACTTTTATTATAAACCCAATTCTACATAGAATCTAAATTAAAAAATACTTAAGTTGAACAAGTTAAACTCATCCTTCTGATGTCGACAGTAAATTAAGCAAGCCGTCGAAAACAATCATTAAAAGTTTAGATCTTTGACAAGCGGTAAAATTAATGTACAACAAATTACTTGAGCCAACTGGCGAAGTATAAGTGAAGTATACGATATTAAGGAAAATTTGATTGCACCTAGGATTGCCAGGTTGCCAAATCTAAAAGCCGGACATGTCTGTCCAGGTATTACATTTGGCAAACTGATTGGCCACCCAGTTTCGTCGGAGCTTTGGGGAAACTTTTACCCAAAGCTCATGACATCATAAATTTTACATACAAGAAATTGTATAAATAGAAACTGACGCTTAGAAACTCAGCGCTTGCTCGTCTGCGAATTGTAAAAAGCCTAACACAAGTCGGAAAAGGCGGACATCGTTTAGCCAGACATACAATTTAATGCCTAAATATGTGCGGCTTTATCCGTATGGCAACGCTAACTGCGCCGGGTATAGTTAATATAGCAAAGAACAACTCCGCGAAGTTTTTATTGAAGTGTTCAATGGTGGTAAAGCCATTGTAGCTGAATTGAAAGCAATAATTAAACATACGAGCCCTGATCAATTTAAAAGTATTTATAACCAAGTAAAGGATATTATGTAAGCATGTAAGCCTCCGTTAATTTAATTGAAGACCAATACGAATATTTTAATATAAAGTTTCAGTCTATTGTAGTCAAAAAAAAAATACTGGCAGAATTTGGCACACTACTGGTTAACCCCTCGTGCTAAGCTAAAATGCTTATGTTACAAGTGGGTTCATGTCTCTAGTGCAATGGGTTGGGATCGAACCGGCGACCACAAGATCACAAGTCCGACGCTTCTAGCCATTGGGCTACGGCCGCATCTTTAACATCATAACAGGAATACGTCACATTTCCAATAATTCTATTTATACTAATATTATAAAGAGGAAATTGTATTTTTGTGTGTTTGTTTGTAATGAATAAACTCAAAAATTACTGTGCCGATTTCGAAAAATTCTTTCACCATTGGAAAGCCTTCATTCACCCTGAGTGACATAGGCTATATTTATTTATGAAGTTCTTACGAGAACCGGAGTTACGCGGGTGAAGCCGCGCGCGGGAAGCTAGTTTATTGTATAGAACACCGGATGACCGCTTTTTATCGTTGAACCCTGTGCTCTGTTAACATGTCATCAATTACAGGAAATCAACCATCCTTTTCTGTCAGCCGTTTAATCGGTAGCGATTAATGGTCAACTGAAATAGTTCAACCGATGTAATTTTGAACAATGTTTAAAGAGTACAAACTAGAGTTGCCCAACTATCGATAGTTTCGCTATCGATAGGTGACCTCGATAAATAGTCACAATATCGATAGTGCTTTCGATAGTACCGATAGTATCGATACTATCGATATCACAAATTAACTAATGCTATTGATTGGAAGCAATAGTATCGATAGTATCGATACTATTACATTATAATACTATCGATAGTATCGATATTTTTAAAGTAATACTATCGATACTATCGATATTATCGTTGCATTAAATGATCAATACTATCGATAGTTTGTAAAGCTATCGGTAACCCATGTTTAGGAGCAATACTATCGATACTATCGATAGTATTGCTCCTAAACACACATTGGTCCTCGATAGTATCGATACTATCACTAATATCGATATAATCGATAGACTATCGATACTATTGATATCACGTCAACTATCGATAGTATATCGATAGGCAACACTAGTACAAACTTATAAATAGATTTAATGAAAATACTATGGGTTTTGCCTAATAATACGTGATTACTCCTGGTGCCTACTTTTACTGTTTTTAGACGAATCTGTGTAGTTAGCAATCGTTTAAATACTTCAGGGGACAAAACGGCGAGCAATGCTCTAGCCTTATTGAATGGCCAAACTGTGGGACTTGGACTTTGACTCAGGGTAGGGTTGCCAGATGGTCGGGATTTGGCGGGATTCTCCCGAATTTTATGATACCTTCCCGACTCCCGACGAAATAAAAAATTTTCCCGAAAAAAAACTTCATTTTATAAAACAATAATTTTAATCACCTATTTTACTGAACAATCTTTACACAAAAGAAATGAGCATGGATTTAATAAAAGCAGAGTTAATTATTCAACTCTATTTTAACGAAGATTGTTTGAATTTCAAAGTTTTCTTAAATAGTACTTAAAAAGGACAAAAAATGGTTGAATCTGTGAAAAGTTACACAAAATACATGAGGCAAGCTAAAAAAAAATAACATTATTATGTTGCTGTTTTCAATATATTTAATATGATTTTATTTTTGTATCTCTCGACCAAAGTCCCAAAATCCCGAATTTTTTTTTTTTCTCCCGATAATATGGTCATTCGATCTAGCAATCGTTGGTGTGGAGCTTGAGAAATTATGACTTTTAGATTTTTTTGGAAGTTTTGTGAAACTGTCGCTCTACTTTACATGTCGCGGGCTTCTATCTAACTATCAATAAATCGTGGCCTAGCCGAAGGGAAAATTAATTATATATGAGTTTGTTTTGCCGGGTTTTCTCAGTTGGGGCGTATTGGGTCCGGTGGTAGGGTGGTCCATCTAAATAATAACATACTCAAAGGACAGAACTTTAGACTAATTAAATTATAGATAAAAAATAAAATTGTATATTCATACCTGTCAGCTTTTACGCTAAAGCTATAAATAAATATAAAATACAAACTATTTATTAGTATTATAACTATCTATAATAACTAAACTAAATTAATAAATTAAATATATTATATTAAAAATAAAATAAATTAAATAAAAATCATTTTTAAATAAAAATAAAAAAAGTTTTTTAGAAGTTATATTTTAAATGTTGTAATGGAGGGAAGAGGAAACCTTCTTACTCCTCCTATTCTCTTAATGATTAAATTAATTACGGTTCCGAAGGCAATTTACCTTTTTTTTCTCTTATTGCTGTGTGTGTGCAGTGTGTGCTACTGTTGATCTTGGCTTACTGGAGTTGCAATGGTGGTAATGCGGATGGTATATGATGGTCCCATATTAGACAATAAAATATATTTAGTATAATAAATGCGTATCGAACCCTGTCTATAACATTTTCACCCCTAAACTACTAAAGAGAATCGAATTTTGGTACAGACTTAGACTTGACTATGGGTAAGGATATGTGTCCTTCGCCTACTCTTCCCTTCAGTTGGACGAACTCGCAGCTGGCAAAAAATTTTGTACGCTCTAGCAGGGCAATTTCTACATGAGTCGTTTCGCTTAGCTTATGTTGTAGTTCTTCATGATTTATTACGCTGCTCGCCTTTATGGTAACTGAATTGACAAAAACCTCGTGGCTCACAAAATGTATAGGTAAAAGAAAAATCAGCCCGTACAACGTCCACTGCTGAACATGGGCCTCCTCTCGGGGGTGGGTATTTGCCATAGTCACCACGCTTGGCAGGTGGATTGGTGTCCGCAGTATTATGTTGTAATACACAGGGAAACGCTGCTGCCCGTTCCTTGATATACGATTATTATAGATGATGTTATAACAATCGGGACCAACGGCTTAACGTGCTTTCCGAGGTAAGGAGGTTAGTCTTGGAATTTACGCAAAGATTTCTTGTCCGGTGTGGGGATCGAACCCACGACCGAAGAAAAGGTACAACTATCTTAAATGCGAACATTATTTACCTAATCTAGAAACATTATAAAACTAAAAGCTACTTGAACAAAGTCGCTAAAGTATTAATTCCTTCCAATTTGCATAACAAAAACATCCTCTTTAGAAGTGAGATCTTGTTTAAAATAAAAACATCGTTTAAAGCCCTTGGGAGCTTGTGTTAAGCTCAGAATATTCAAGAAGATTCGCGAAAAATAAGGGTGTTTACAGGGACGGATTAGATTATGGGAAGAAACAGTAAATGGGAGGCGTCGTAAAATATTTTTATTCTTAGCACCTTTAGTGCTGTTGGTACAGTCGACTGAATTCGTTGCTGCAATATTTTTATTGACAAGATACATAAGTATACTAATTACAATTAATATGCATATCTATACTAATACTAGCTGCGCCCCGCGGTTTTACCCGCGTTACGCTGCTCCAGTGAATCGGAGCGTGATGTTTTATAGCCTTTATGTTAATCCAGCGTATAACCTATCCCGGTGCTGAGGTTTTCTCTACTCCGGTGGGTCGGCGCGTGATTTTTTTCGAACTTTCAGCCAAGTCCATTCAGTTGTTTTTGAGTGAAAGAGTAACAAACATGTATTTATATACATTCTAACAAACTTTCGCATTTATCATATTAGTAGGATACATATAGTTGAAATATTAGTAAAGGAATGATTCCACATCCCCAAACTGCATGCATTATATTATTACTTCAAAGCGATTGAAGCCCACTTGCACATCCCATATTGCTACTGTCCTGAATTTAGGGAATAATTTGAAACCGCGCGCACTGACTACATCATAGATTAATATGTGAATATGAAATACTATTACAATACAACTAAAGCATTTTCGGTTTGTATTTACTGCCAAATGATAGTGAAATTATTCAGTACTTAGGTATTTACATACACTTGTACTTGTATTATTCTTATTCTATTAAACTAGATTCACCGGCGAGAATGCTACCATAGCCAACCGGACACTCCTTCGATCCGCCGTTGGCGGGTGCCGGGCATAAGCCCCCCGACGGCACCCGCGGCCAGTATGGCATCTCGGCATCTCCTGGGCCACACTTGGAGGGACGCCTGGAGTGTAGAGGCGTCCCTACTCCTCATGGGTAAGCCTCGAAGGGAGCGGGCCCCATTTGCCCCACTCCTCGAAGCCTAGAGCCTAGGGCGGTAGGCCTTCTACGGCCAACACGCCGTCTGCGTAGCGGGTGGGCGGAGGGATCTTCTTCCCTCTCCCGCTCCGCGGCCTCCTTTTGTGACATAACTTATTTACAGAAGGAGGCAACCGCCTCCCACGACCTCTCGCTTTGGACCATCTTTGAAATGATGGTCAGCAGCGAGAGGTCGTCTCCCACCACGCCAACGAGCTCCTCCCGCTCGTTGGCCCACGCCGGATACCATAGCTAACCTGCTGCTTAAATTACATAACTATAAAAATTTGCACTCCTAAAGGCTTTGTGAACTCATATTTTTGCAAATCAATTATTTGATTTGATTTAAAATTTAAAATTTCATACTACGCGTAAGTAACAGTTGCTATTACGGTGTAAATTCATTTGTCAAGAAATATATATTTTTATATACATATGTTATTATGTTGTAAATGGCAAAAAAACTAATTTGCTTTATTTGATTTTCAACCTTATTGGTTATTGTCACTAACGCCGTGTTGAGAATCACCGACAATATGTGACATGTTTGTCAAAAATTAAATTTTTTATACAAACAAATAAAATTTAAATTTTTGTATGAACTGGAAAAATAGCATAACTACTCCATAGTCAAAGTCAAATATAATTTATTCCGTAAAAATGGTTACATTTATTTGGTTTTGTCATATTTTTCCCCTATCGTGCAGTGCGTGACGTAGAGACTACTGAGAAACGCTGCCAAAAAAACTCAGTAGAACCCTCTTTTTTTTAGAATAATATTTTACAATATTTTATTAAATTTATACATAATTTTCTATTTTACATTGTAATTGGAACGACTCAATCCCAAGCATTTTTGTCACTAATATAATCAGAAATTTTATAATAAGCCCTACTACACAAACATAGGTTTTTACTATATGTATATGAATATATTTATAAATAGGAATCAAATAAAAACAGTTTCTTTGTCCGTGTATTTCGCCTGCTTTCCAAAACAGATATTTAAAGTACCATAGTATTTTCATTGTTAGATAGCTTGTCCTTATATTACGCGAAAGAATTCGCCGACATCAGTTAGTTAGTTTTTTTTTTTGTAGACATTTGTGTTTTTAAACTTTTAACTATACGTTTCGGTAGTAATAAAAATGGAAAATCGTCCTGCAACGACTACATTTCAAAAATTCAATGGCACTTTTAACCGAATTCCTCCCTGTGTCAATGCAAGTAATGCCTTGAGGTGCTCTTCGCAGATGCATGCTGAGTCGTCGGGAAATTCTCAAACATATACAGGGTTATTGGAAATGCGACGTATTCCTGTTACGATGTTAGAGAAGAGGTCAAAACCAACAGATTTTGTCATACAATAATGTGCGCTAAACTTTTAAAAATAATCCTGATTAGACCCCTTAAACTAAATTACCGTGATGTTTCCGGCAATTTCAATAATATGTTATCCTTACCATCCAACAGAAATATTATATAATAGATCTTTAAATTATTCATTTTTACAATAATAATAATAATAATAATAAATCTTTATTTGAATCCATACAAAACAATTCTAATAACAATAAATAGAAAATCACACAATTATATAAACAAAAAAACTATTTATTATCTCAAATAACTCGAAAACCTACTCGGAAACTCGGAACTCGGAAGATTAGGGTAAGCCATTAGATTACCACATCTGTTGCTTTTAAATTATCTTTAACTTTCTAGAATACGTAACATTTCCAGTAACCCTGTATAGGACTACACATGGATTTTTCCTTTTTCACATATTACCGCTAACTTCACGTACTCGTATACGCGTACGATGAAGTTAAAATTCAGCATCATTTTCTGCTCGGCTTTGGTCGAACTTCAAAGGAATATGATGCAGTAATAATGTACTTTGCCTAACTTGATTTCAGCAGCTTTCTAGAGATTTTTATGTACAACATTTTATACGAAATGCGATCACCATCTGCTTTGGAATGAGGAAACAGGTATTATGGATCTAAATGCAAATAGTACTTGAATGCACCACTGTTAAATGTTTCATTGTTATTTGAATTAGTGCTTAGCAAATAGTTGTCACCGTTAATACTAATTAATTATTAAAATTATTAACACAAGACAGACATGCATCTAGCACACCTGATATAAATTCTACTAATACTATGAATGCGAAAGCTTGTATTTATTTTTGTTCCTCTTTCACGCAAAAACAACTGAATGTATTTGGCTGAAACTTTGCACGGGGATAGTTAATAAGCTCGATTAACGTGTAGGCTAAAAAAAATCACGCAACAAACCACTGGAGCAGTGTAATGCGGTTAAAACTGCGGGGCGCAGCTAGTTTTAACTTAATTTAATAGTAAATGTAACCTATTTATAATTAATTTTATATGCAATGTAAATGTTCTTGACAAATACAAGTGTATGTAAATACCTAAGTGTTGAATAAATATCGTTTATTTCGTTTATGGCGATACTAGCTGCGCCCCGCGGTATTACCCGCGTAACTCTGCTCCAGTGGGTCGGAGTGTGATGTTTTGGAGCTTATATATTAATCCAGCGTATAATCTAGCCCGGTGAAAAATTTCAGCCAAATCCGTTCAGAAGTTTTTGCGTGAAAGAGTAACAAACTTCCATCCATACTTACAAACTTTCGCGTTTATAATATTAGTAGGAAACAGATCATTTTTTTTCCCACCTGAACACCTTCTAAGATTGGGTGTTTTGGGTTAAATTCCCAATCAGAACAGCAATCTATTTAAACCACAAATAGTTGTTCTGACTGGGTGTACTTTGTAAAAGTGTTTGTATTGCAAAGGGGATTTATGGATAATCTAGGGGTGTCCTAGAAGAGCCAGACTTACGAACTAGCAATACAAAAACTGCATGAAACTAACAGCACTATACAGAGACCACTATAATATCCGTCCCACCAGAGATCAGTGGGCCCGCTAATGTCAACCGTCGCGTCGCCTTCCCGAGTCTTAGTTTGCAAAAAACCTTCATTTGCCCTCGTAAACTTGAAGTCCTAATGGCCCGCGAACTGTAAAGTAGAGAGATAGTTGTTCAAAAGTCCTCTGAAAACTATAAGTCATCATTCCTCTATCCGCCCGCTAATGACCGGACTGACCCTAGATCCAAGTGCCACAGGGTCATCCTCTTGAATAAGTTGCTTAGTTTCTAGTTTTTGGAGCCCTGATCGGCCTTGATGAAGTAGCAAAAACCTCGTGGCCGCGTAGATATATGACCGCCTGAAAGACGTGAGGGCACTTAAAACGCGTGTTTTCTATTTTTTTAACTCTTAAATTCTGGTGTGACGGTGTACCGACAAACACCTAGTATACATTATACAGGGATATTTTAAAAATAATAACAACCTTTCAGGGGGTGAAAGTACTGATGATTATAAGCAACTTTTACTATGGGACCAACTCTGAAATCGCGAAAAAGTGCGCTGTTCTATACATTTATGTTCAGGTGAACAAAATGTATGGAACAGCTGTTTTTTTTCGCGATTTCAGGGTTGGTCCCAGTAAAAGTCGCTTATAATCATCAGTACTTTCACCCTTTAAAAGGTGGTTAATGTTTGAAAAATAACCCTGTATTCATAACAATATCTATTATCTACAAGTTGTAAGTACATTATAACTAATGTTGTAAGCTAATTAATGACCATTTGTAGGTGTTATTAGAGCACAAAATGTATGAGATACGGTTAGAGTCTTTTTAATACAATTATTATATTATTTTTAAGGTGCACCGTTGTAATTATTTATGTATTAAGAGCATGTCCGACTTTAAGAACGGCTACGTTCAATCAATTATGTTTAGAGTATATTCGAAATGAATCAGCTTTGTTTAAATAGGAAAACATATATTAAAATCAAACGTACGTTAATATATTTACTAGCTGCCCGCGCGGCTTCACCAGCATAACTCCTGTTCCCGAAGGTACTTCATAATTTCTTTCTTTTTTCTTTTCTTTTTTTTTTAAAGATTACTAGCATAATTTTACAGTCTACTAGTATTCTTGTTAAACCCTCGTGCTAAGCTAAAATGCTAGTGTTACGAGTGGGTTCACGTCGGTAGTGGAATGGGTGGGGTTCGAACCTGCGACCTCAAAATCACAAGTCCGACGCCCTAGCCATTGGGCTACGGCCACTTAAATAGCCTATAGGCTATTCTTAATAAATGGGAAGAAAGAAAGAATTTTACAGGTTATGTGAAATCGAACCAGTCGCTACTGAGATTTGCGCGTTCAAGCAAATTAACAAACTATTCAGTTTATGCCCGGTGAAGTAGCAAAAGCCTCGTGGCTAAAAAAATATATCCGTCCGAAAATAAAAGCTATCCAGCTTTATATATGTATATGAGTATAGATTAGTGGATATAGTAGGTATTTATTTTATTTTGGTAATTTAACAAAGTCAAATTAATTAATTAAATGATTTCAACCCCAAATCTAGTTGTTCAGACTTTATTGAAGGATATGCTTTTGCCAGTTTCGTATTATACAAAACCTTTATGTAGATTACTGAACATGCTAAACTATTTATAATATCAAAATAGTATTTTTAAACTGTAATTTGTGTAATTCAGGTGTTTTTAAGGGAGGGTTAGGGTAGGGGGAGGGTAGGGTTAGGGGAAGGGTAGGGGAGGGGTAGGTTAGGGGTATGGGAGGGGGAGAGGTAGGGGAGGGGTAGGGTAGGGTTAGGGGTGGAGTAGGGGAGGGGTAGGGTATAGGTAGATAATAAGACAAAGATTGTGTTAAACTTTAGTCTGCATCAACACTAACCACCAGGACAGATAGCGGACAAACGCAAGCCTATTAAAATTTTATAACAATTAAGTAATTTTAAATAAAATTTTAAATATAAAATAAAATTTTAAATTCTAAAATAATAATTGGTAATTTTTAAATATAATTAAATTTTAAATGTTATAATTAAATTTTATTACTAATGGTAATTTTTAAAATTAAATTAAATTTTAAATTAAATGTAAAAATAAAATTTTAAATGTTAACATAAAATTTTCTTACAAATGGTAATTTAAAAAAAATCAACTTTTAAATTTTAAAATAAAATTTTATTACAATTCCTTAACAATTTTTTTTTTAATTACTATTTCTGAGTTTTGCTGTCTACTGGTATTCTTGTCAACCCCTCGTGCTAAGCTATTATTACTCAACTTATGTTATGAGTGGGTTCACGTCGTTAGTGCAATGGGTGGGGATCAAACCGGCGACGACAAAATCACAAGTCCGACGCCCCTAGCCATTGGGCTAAGCCCGTTTTTATTTCTAGTGTTTCGACTAAACAGTTCTACCATCGAACCGGTGGGCACAGTCTAGTCTTGTTATATACAGTATGTTAAATAACAGTGGGCGTTCCCTTAAACTCGTTAATCTATATCATTAATAGATTAAAACAAAAATATCAGCATAGAAAAATAAACATAAAATAATCCGAATTCAAAAAAATAATTAATTGGCAATAAATTCGAAACCTCCTGTTTAAAATCAAAATAGTAGCGCGGAATAGTACCTAAGTACCTAACGTAGTACCGTTGCCTTTCTTCAAGTACGCGTGCACAGAGTGTTTCTTTTACGTATCGATTTAAAATTGTTGGTGAATATTTTAATATTAAAAAAAATAAAAACATTTTGTTTTCGAATGGTACTTAATTTTTTTTTTGCATGTATGGATGCTATACTGTTGCGCGTTAACGGGAACGCCCTCTGTTAGTTAACATACTGTATGTTATGGACCAAGTGAGAAATTGGGCATAATAACCGGGCATAATGTATACATTATGCCCGGTTATTATGAAAAATGCACTGACACTACTAAGTTCAATGGAACACCATTGGTTTAGGTTTAGGTTATTTTTTTTCTTTTTACCACCCTAAAACCTTTTGCGCGGCTCATATAAAATACGCACAATTATTATATTACTAACCTAACCGACACGGTGGCGGTAACGTAATGTATATAATAATGACCGTGCAATGTGATATATTAAAACCGGCAGTAGAATAACCCACTGAATTTGTTTCGCCGGATCTTCTCAGTTGGGGCGTATTGGATCCGGTGGTAGCATAAAAGCGCGTCCGTCGTTATATACTCGTGGTCCGCCCAAATAATGACAATTGTTTTTAATATAATTTAATATAGACAGAACAAGCTATTGGACACAATATAGTAAAATAATAAAGTTAAGACTAAAATTATTAAAAACAATAACTAAAATACCTGCTTAATATGCTAATTTATAAATGTTAAAATTATACATAGAAGAATAATAAATTATTGTTTTGAATATTTGCATGTGCCTGTAATAGGTTTACGTAAATAAAAATGATTTTTGTTTTATTTATTTTTTATTTAATGAAGTTAACATAGTATTAGTCACTTAGCCCGATAGAGCTAGGCATTATCCATACCAAGACTTCTTTCTCTACGGTACTTTATTTCCCCCCTCGTCCTCCTGAGCCTTACTTTGCAAAGAACCATCCGATGCCCTCGAAAAACAGCTGAGAAAAGCAACATTAATTTTGTAACATAAATAGTGTTGAATGTAAGAGATATAAAGAGATAAAAATATAATAATCAGCCTTATCAAGACCACTGCTGAACGAGGACATCCTCCCGAGGGAGAGTTTTACTCTAGTCACGACGCTTGACAGGCGGGTTGGAGACCGCATTATTATGTTTTAACACGCAAAAAATGCTACTGCCTGCTCACAACAACAATCGGGACCAACGGCTTAACGTACTGGTTGGACGTGAAGAAATCCCACGCCGGACAAAAAATCTTACACTAAGATTATCTTGTCCGGGGTGGGGACCCACAACCTCCAAGGCTAAATGCGAGATATATATACTGCTACGCCACGAAAGTCGTCTTTTTCTTTTAATTTAGAGATCTTTACTATTCTCTGTACAGCTCAGAATTCTGCTAGAGATTAATACTTGACACTACTCATGTTACAACTTGTATAACATTAATATAATTAATGTTTTGTGAGTGACTAACTATGTTATTCGAGTTTAATGAATAAATATTGAGGTCAGTAACTATTAGGAAAACCCACAGTAATGTTGAATTTTTTAAAGTTCCGTATCTTAATAAGCTACGTCACGGAGGTACCGTAGCGTAACGGTAAAAGGGTCGCTTTCAATATCAGTAATCATATGTTCAATCCCTATGCCGGAAAAGAAAAGAAGGAATAAGAAAATAAAATATTTATTTGCGGACTAGCTGCGCCCCGCGGTTTTACCCGCGTTACTCTGCTCCAGTGGATCGGAGCGTGATGTTTTGTAGCCTATATATTAATCCAGCGTATGACTTATCGCTGTGCAAAATTTCAGCCAATTCCGTTCAGAAGTTTTGGTGTGAAAGAGTAACAAACATCCATCCATCCATCCATATTTACAAACTTTCGCGTTTATAATATTCGGAGTAGGATCTGGTTGGTTGAGGCGTGACCCGAAAGCATGTTAAGCCATTGGTCCCGATCGTTATAACATCATCTACAAGAATTGTTTACCAGAAAACGTGCAGCAGCGTTTTGCCGTGTGTTATAACATAATCACAACATCAATCATCAACTCGTCAAAGGTATAAGAGACCGTGGCCCAATGGCTAGATCATCGGACTTGTGATCATGTGGTCGCCGGATCGATACTCACCCATTGCACTACCGACGTGAACTCATAACACAAGCATTTTAGCTTAGCAAGATGGGTTAACAAGTAATAGAAGTAGATTGCAAAAACTGTGCTAGTAATGTTTAAAAATATGAATAAAAAAACGTGCCATACGTAGTGACTATAGCCAAAACCGCCATGTTCCGCAGTGGATATAAAAATACATAGCTACAAACATTCTAAGATAATCTGGGGGCACGGCAGTGCATCCCAAGTCGAGTAAGAAAAAAAAGGTTGCACGGCCGTGTCATTCTTTTCTCAAAGCAACTCAGGCCGTTTTCGGCGCCCTATAACTTTGTTTTGGATAAAGATAGGAGCCTGCATTTTCAGTAACCAAGTAGGCTTTCCGATTGAACCAGAACTGTGAGAATTATAACTAGTCAAAGTTCCTTAGTTTTGTCACTCACTCACTGAAGTTAATCTATTATTTAAAACACAAAAGTTTTAAACTTTGATATGGTCAAAATAAGATTGTGTTAGGTCAGCTAATTACGTAATAGCTTAAGACAGAAGGTCCCTTAAGTAGGGACTGAATAAATTAATTGACTTGGTATTACATAGATCTCACAACGTTTTACGGTAAATGAACTGCGTTACGAGACTTGGGTTTTTTTACAAGTATGTTTTTGATGGCATTACTATTTACACATATTAAAAGACGCCTAGCAGATTGAAACATATAAGGCTCGAAAATGCAGCAGCATTATCTATCTTATCACGTCGTTATATTTTCATAAATAAAATGCGCTTATTAAAATCGCATTTAACATAGTATTCTGGCCACGACGCGACAATAAATTACACAAAACAAGAACCTAAAAAGCAACTTGTCGGCGCCGCGGAAGCGTCTGGTTATTTATACATTTAGTGTGTCGTAAATACCTACTTTTTAAACTAGACTAGAGGTGTGCAAAGTTACTTTTCCGTCACCGTGACCACCGTTCCAGTGACTCGAAAGTAACCGTTAAAAATAATCGTGTATTTGTCGCGTCGGTCACTCTCATCACAAAAACATGCTTCCGAGGTTACAAGTTCCGCTCATTTAGATAGTTATCGTCACAGTTGTCACTTCGATCACGATTGGGTACACGATTCAATTAGAGTTTGTCATTCGGCAATGGTTTGCACTTTTCTATTGTCTTAAAAATCTATACATATACAAGATACAAGGGGGAGAGAGTTGCCGCGCAATTGCTGTGACACGGAACGACACACGTTGCGTAAAGATCACAGTGATCACTTTTGTCAGCGGATCACAGTGATGTTTTACTGTGACTTTATTCATCACCCAACTCTAAACTAGACCATCTCCGAGGCGTAGCATCATAAGGCTCGCCTTATATTTCGAAGGACATGGGTTCGATTCCTGCTCCGGACAAAAATAAGCCTCGTGTAAATTTAAAAGATTGAAATAATGAAATAATGAATTTATTCAGCACTTAGGTATTTACATACACTTGTATTTGTCAGAATCACAATGTTACACAATTATTCTTATTCTATTAAATAAACTAGATACTTAACTATCCGGTAGCAAATTGTAGGATATTACAGACAAAGTAGTCCGTCCGTCAGCTGGTCATTAATTCCTCTACTCATAATAAGTTTAAGTTCACATTAATTAGTTAATCAGATTAATTCCATGTATGTTGGTTAAGGGAATAGCCTCCGTGCCTCGGAAAGCACGTTAAGCCGTTGGTCCTAATTGTCATAACATCATCTATGACAATCGTATACCAGGTAACGGGCAGCAGCGTTTCCCTGTATGTATACGCTGTACGTGACATAAGTGTGATGAATATGGCCATACACCCTATAGGTACATCAAGGGAGGCCTATGTTTAGCAGTGGATGTTAAACGGGCTGCTGGTGAAATATTTTTATAATAGGTATTTGACAACCTCCGTGGCGTAGCAGTATAAATCTCGGTTTGAGTCTCGTAGGTCGTGAGTTCGATACCCATACCGGACAAGAAATCTTTATGTAACTTTTAAGATTTCTTTCCGGGTCTGGTTGGATGAGACCCTCCGTGCCTCGGCAAGCACGTTAAGCCGTTGGTCCCGATTGTTATTGTAATAACAATCAGGACCAACGGCTTAACTTGCTCATCATAACAAGCGTATACAAGAGTCAGTAGCGTTTCGCTGTGAATTACGACTAATACTGCGGTCACCAACCCGCCCGCCAAGCGTGGTGACTATGGCAAAGAATATCCCTCGGGAGGAGGCCCATGTTCAGCAGTGGACTCTATTCCGGCTGATGATTACTTTACATAATACTACGATCATTAATCTACCTGTTAGGCGTGGTGACTCCCCTTTGATTCGGAAAAAACCAATAGAGAAATATGTTATTATAATATATTCACATGAATATTTTTACATGAACGTCACGAATTTTAATCTCAAACTCAACTGTCTCGACGTATTAATTAAGGCCGACGTAACTTGACGTCGCGTCGCTTATGATCAATTTCGAATTTATAATCTGATAATGTAAAAGCTCTGAAACAAAATTGTTTATACACACAAAATTATCTTTCATTCATAATTATTAATATATATGTTACGGGCAACGTGATTAACCGGGCTTTATTAATAAGGACCGGCCATTATTAATAATGCCCAAGAGGGACGGGCAAAGAGATTAATTTATCGCTTTGACCGGTCATTATTAATTATGCCCGACGGCCAGTGGTCCATGTAATAAGTCAGTGTTTCAGATAGCTTGAATTTATCACTTGGACCGGGCAGTATGAATAATTCCGTACTTGTAGCCGGGCCATGTGATAAATTAGTTTAGGTTTAGGTTTTTTTTTTTTATCACCTAAAAACCTTTTGCGCTGCTCATATAACATTTTGTAAGTTTAATTTCATTTAATAAAACAAAAACACTACATTTCACCTATTTTATTACTTTGCCCAAGATAGGGTGGGCATTATTCATAATGGCCGGGGAAAAGTTATTAATCATGCTGTTTTAATCACATTGCCCAATTCAGTCGGGCATTATTAATTCAGACCGGCCATTATTAATAATGCCCGGACTTATCAAATGGCCCGTAACATATACATCTATATCAATATCTATACTAATATTATAAAGAGGAAAGATTTGTATTTTTGTGTGTATGTTTGTAATGAATAAACTCAGAAACTACTGTGCCGATTTCAAAAATTCTTTCACCATTGGAAAGCTACTTTCACCCTGAGTGACATAGGCTATATTTAATTAATAAGTTTCCACGGCAACGGGAGTTATTCGGGTGAAACCGCGCGCGGGAAACTAGTTACTTATATACCAGTAGTGGAAATGAAGCATATTAGATTACATCGAATATTATAAATTAATAGAATTAGATGACACACATGTCACAATAGACATTGCGGAAATTGATATTATTACTACTTAGTTAAGTTAGTAAGAATGTATGGATGTACGTTTGTTGCTCTTTCACGCCAAAACTACACAACGGATTTGGCTGAAACTTTGCACGGGGATAGTTTATAAGTTATGCTACAAAACATCACACTCCGACCCACTGGATCAGAGTAACGCGGGTAAAACCGCGGCTAGTCTAGATTAAAAACACAAAGTATTAGTACTGGTTTAACTTCCGTTAAAAAATGTATCTAAATATGCAAAAATATGCTGGAATGCACAATGTGACATGATGGACAAAAAACGTGCAAAAATACAGTCACCACCCTAAAACCATTCTTCGACTGGTTGCAGGCGGGAGGGCGGTACAAAAAGTTTATCCCAGCATTAAAGTTTTTTGAATCATCATCATCAACAGCCCGTTGACGTCCACTGCTGAACATAGGCCTCCTCTTAACAGACCTTGGCAAGCCAGGATCGTAGAGGGATTTTGCCATAATCACCACGCTTGGCAGACGGATTGATGATCGCAGTAAGATGTAAACCTTGAGCTAATAGATGCTGCTGCCCATCCATCAGCCATATGTCCCTTAGTCGCCTTTTACGACACCCATGGGAGGACATGGGGTGGTCTATTCTAAGTATTCTAAGCCGGAAACCACACGGCACGGCAAGTTTTTTGAAATAATGATATTATTCAGCACTTAGACATACACATGTACTTGTCAGTATCACAATGTTACATTATTATTCTTATTCTATGACTTAAAGCGGCCGCAACCCAAAAGTTAGGGCGTGATCTTGTGGTCGCCGGTTCGATCCCCACCCATTGCACTACCGACGTGAACCCACTCGTAAAACAAGCATTTTAGCTTAGCACGAGGGGTTAACAAGAATATTAATGCGAAACTCTGCAGCTAGTACCTAATCTTTATAAATAAATACTAACGGGTAGCAGTAAATTGTAGAATATTGCAGACAATGTACTCCGTACGTCCGTTTGTCTTTTTGAGCGCAATTAGCACTAGATAAACCATATTTATTTAGTACATAGGCATTAACTACCGTTTATATTTGTTAATTATATACAATTAATATTAATAATTAATTTAAAAATATGGCAACTAAAATCTATTGCGGATTAGCTAATCATCTGTCTTTTAGTCAAGTATCACTATGTATAGTAATAACATAATTAATTCAATGATTTAAATTAAGAGGCTGACAGTTACACTAATGATTTAAATCTTAATACGATTTTTTGTGTTTTTAATTTATATTTAATTGAATCACTTGCTGATATGGAAATTTAAATCGCCAAATATGTTTAACTTTTAACCAACTTACTCCGTGCAAACAATTTTATTATTTCACAAAAAATTCTTTACTTGATACTATCTTCTGTTAAAGGGATGGCACATATTTTAGAAGCAACCTACAGTATTACACAAAGAGAAACCTTAGCCAATACATTAAATGTAGAAATATTTTTATTTTCCGCAAAATTCAGTATTTTCTAGGTCGGCATCTGCTTTGATTCACTTCCACCGTTAGGTTAGAGATCATTATTAATATAAAGCTGACCCCACATTGGTCGGTCGCGTTCCTAGAACATACAAAAAGTGTTAACAATATAAGTTTGCCAATAAGCCGACCCGCCTGACCCCACAAGTGCCACAACGCGACCCTTGTGGGGTCAGCCTCAGCAATTACTTTTATGTTGTACAGTTGACCAAGGAAAATGGTTTATACATTGTAAAACGCATTTTAAATTAATATGTCCACGTTTGTGAGTTCACTATTATGTGTATATGCACTCAGCTAGCAGGAAACTCCTCACCCATTAGTAGGTTCCAGTTTTCTTACTGAGATTAACATATTTATTGATATTTATTGATTAATTAGTGTGAAACTATCCTAACCAGTGGCGGATTTACCAGCAGACTGAGTAGGGTGGAGCCTAGGGCGGCAGAATTTAGGAGGCGGCAAATTAGGCCAACAATTAATTTATAAATTTTCATTATCAACATTTTCTATTGTTCAATAGTTGTTTTAAGTATACATGTAGATGGATGGAGAGGGAGAGGAAGGCCAAAGAAAAGATGGATGGATTGTGTGAAGAGTGATATGAAATAAAAGGGAGTTAGTGATAGTGTGACGGGACAGGACGGAATGGAGGAAACAAACGTGTTACGCCGACCCCAAGTAATATGGGATAAGGGCAGGAAGAAGAAGAAGAATAGTTGGAGCGGCAAAATTTGAATAGCCTACTGGCGGCAAATGTGTAAGTCTGCCACTGATCTAAGCCCAAGTAATATATTTAACCTTGTCTTAAAAGAAAGTTATTTTGTCTACACGTTACTGTAGCTACTTCTGGTATATGGTGGATGTCTTTAAACCATTTAGTAAGGCTTTCGCATCTTCACCGGGCACAAAGGCGGGCAGAGCTCCAGCTAGCTCCGGTAAAATAAATAAAATAAAATAAAAATATTTTTTATTTACGTAAACCTATTACAGGCACTTGCAAAATAGTCAAAACAATAATTTTGTATTCAGTATTATTATTTATAATTATCATGTTTTATAAATTTTCAAATTAAACAGGTTTTTAAGTTATTATTTTAATTATATTTTAGTCTTAACGTCTTAGTTTATTATTTAACTAATATTGTGTCAAATAGCTTGTTCTGTCTAATTAGGTTAGAACAATTGTCATTATTTAAGTGGACCATGAGTAAATAACAGTCTCAGCCTCGGTCTTCTTAAAACCAGGTTATATCAAATTTTCGTCCAAAACATTAAGCGTTGTTTGTTGATTATTATCTTAATTAACAGTTGGATAACTAATTACAGTTCTACAAGTTAATTGTGAAACAAGTATAAATGCTGCGGTAAAACTCAGTTGTATTCAGCATTGTCTTAATTTCTAATGGATTTAGGTATTTGTGTAGGTTTTTTTATAATTTACGTTGATCGTAATAATGTTTTACTGTTGTATCTGTGAACTCATTTTGAGCAAAAACTACGTGGTTTTGTTCTGAAGATATGATTTTTATTTATTTTGTGTGGACGACATCGTCCACACAAAATAAATAAAATGTTTCTTTAGAAAAAAAATGCAATCCTACTAATAATATAAATGCGAAAGTTTGTATGTGTGGATATACATCCACACATACAAAAGTAGGTTTGCGTGAAAAAGTAACAAACACATACGTGTTTGTTACTTTTTCACGCAAAAACTACTGAATGGATTTGGCTGAAACTTTGCACGGGGATAGTTAATAAGCTCGATTAACATATAGGCTAAAAACCACGCTCCGACCCAGAGTAACGGGGGTAAAACCGCGGGGCGCATCTAGTATAAATTATAGCTTAAATGTTCGTTATAATATCAGTTTTCTACCAGAAAAAACCCGTCTAAATCAGTACTACTGTTTTAGACGTACGGAATACACAGAAAAAAATAAAAAGTAGCATATATGTATTTATGTAGCCTAATAAAATTAGTCATTTAGCAGGTATATAGTAGTTCTAGCTGCGCCCCGCGGTTTTACCCGCGATACCTCTGCTCCAGTGGGTCCAGCGGAGCGTGATGTTTTGTAGCCTATATGTTAATCCAGCGTATAACTTATCCCGGTGCAAAATTTCAGCCAATTCCGTTCAATTGTTCTGGCGTGAAGAGTAACAAACATCCATCCATCCATCTATGCATACTTACAAACTTTCGCGTTTATAATATTAGTAAGATATGATTTACTATGTACTAACACTCGAAGAATTTTTCAAACAGGTCCAGCAGTTTCTGATATTAGCGCATTCGAGCAAACAAACAAACAAATTCTTCATCTATACATATTAGCGTAGTTTAAAAAAAATAACGATTCAAGTTTTATCAGTTCGTATCTTACTTTGTAAGCAAGTCAACATGTCCCGGCCATTTTCACAATATAAACCAATCTTCATTATTTTTGTACGTGCCTTCGTACTACACTCGTTTAGCTATTTCGTAGGTACGTGTAAGAATACGTAAGTACATTGTATTGACTGCCTCTTTGTTTTAGCCGTATTATGTTTGAGTGTAGCCAGGTCCCGGATTAAAATAACGGGCTGTGCAAAAAATTACTGGTCATTTTCCCGAAAGTCAAATTTGAGTAAGCCCGAAGTCAGGGCTGTCAATGGGCAGGACACATAGCTCGAAGAACTGACGGCCGATGAAGCAACCTTCCGATGCCCTCGTAGACCCGAAGTCCGAGAGGCCCGCGAACTGTAAAGTAGAGCGACAGTTGCACAAAACTCCCCTAAAGAAACTAAAAGCCATTATATGAGCCGAGGTCCAAGTTCCACAGGGGACACCCTCTTGCGCAGGTTGCTTAGTTTGTAGTGTTTAAACCATTTATCTAGGCTGGAGCTCTGCTCGCCTTTTTGCCCGGTGAAGTAGCAAAAGCCTCAGGGCTTATTTACAAATGTACACCCCAAAAAAAAAAAGGCCGATGAAGCAGAAAGATTCTCGAGTGGAAACCACGAACTGGCAAGCGCAGTGTGGGATGACCGCCTGCACGATGGACCAACGACCTAATAAAGGTCGCAGGGAGTCAATGGATACAGGCCGCTAGCGATCGTTCCCTATAAATCGATGGGGGAGGCCTATGTTCAGCAGTGGACGACAACAGGTTGATGATGATGAAGCCCGAAGACAGAAAGATGGTAGTGTGGCACCCGTGTCTCCGAGAGGCGGATCTTTCAAAGTAAAGTCAGTAAAGTTTTCAAAGGTAATCGATAAAAATGTTTGGGAACCTCTGGTTAACATATTTCCGATACTGTCAAAGCTAAACTTAACCGCAAGGCTATGAATATGAATCGCTAATACCAATATCCTACATATATTGTAAACGCGAAAGCTTGTAAGTATGGGTGGATGTTTGTTATTCTTTCACGCAAAAACTACTGAATGGATTTGGCTGAAAGATTGCACGCGGATAGTTTATAACCAGGATTAACATATAGGCTACAAAATATCACGCTCCGACCCACTGGAGGAAAGTAACGCGGGTAAAACCACGGGGCGCAGCTAATAAATATATAAAGCTATTTGACTGCGGCATTTACAAGCGAAGGTACTTTACAAGTCAAAAAGCCTACTTTGCTCCATTAAATTTCCTTTAAAAATCGAGCCGATAAAACTGTCGGGCCAAATGCCAAAAATTCATAAAGTTTCTTGGCAAGCCTACCAAGATATTTTTAATAACCACATCAAAACAAGAAAAAAAAATACAAATTTCGACAAGATACTCAACGTTGAACTTTTATTTACACGGGGTAAATTTCTATTTAAAATTTTTCAAACCTTTTTTCTCAAGTAGGTACGGTTCTTAAAAACATCTGATTTCTTACCGCGTCTAGTAGGTTACGCAAGCATTTTAGCGCTGGTCCAGATTATTTTAACATCATATTATGATAAAAAAAATACGGAATCACACAACCAAATAATATTACTACTCCTGCCATACAACAGCAAGCCCGTAAAGCGTGCAAAACAACACCATATATCGCAAAAAAACAGAACTACTTAATCCAAAAGATCAATAAAATAAATTCATCTTACCTACTAGTGTTGCCTATCGATATACTATCGATAGTTGACGTCATATCAATAGTATCGATAGTATCGATATTAGTGATAGTATCGATACTATCGAGGACCAATGTGTGTTTAGGCAGTAAGTAAGCAATACTATCGATAGTATCGATAGTATTGCTCCTAAACATGGGTTAGTCTTCGATAGTATCGATAGCTTTACAAACTATCGATAGTATTGAACATTTAATGCAACGACACTATCGATAATATCGATAGTATTACTATAAAAATATCGATACTATCGATAGTATTATAATGTAATAGTATCGATACTATCGATACTATTGCTTTCAATTAATAGTATTAGTTAATTTGTGATATCGATAGTATCGATACTATCGATAGCACTATCGATATTGTTACTATTTTTCGAGGTCACCTATCGATAGCGAAACTATCGATAGTTGGGCAACTCTATTACCTACCTATTTGTATTCCCACATGCAATAGTTACCCACATCAAACAACTACCCCTGATCAAATTAATCCCCCGGTCCCTTAAGTCCAAATGGTATATTTTACAGACATCTTCCCCAAGCAATTAAGGCAATTAGACCCAAAGAACCAGCGGAGTTACACGACTAATCAGTTTACGATCACTTAGATACAAATTAACAGTAACAGATCACCGTAATTGTAATGAAAACCGTAACCGTAAATAAAATAAAATACTGGTAGATAAAAATACTCCTAAACCGTAGAAAATTCTGTCCAAAAGAACATATATTTAGTGTTTTTAATTCAGCGATGCCCTAAGCCGTGGTGCCCTCAGGCTTGTGTCGCTTATACGTAAAAGTATTGTTTATAGGCAGCTAAATTATATTAAGATTTGAATTATAGAATTAATCATTAAAAATATTGTTACTATACAGTTAAAATATATTAAGATTTTAATTTTAGAATTAATTATTGTTATTAGTATACCTATGACGTCATACTAGACTGGCAGACAGATCATTAGCTAATCCGCAAAAGATTTTAGTTGCCATTATTTGTATTTAATTATATTAATCTTATTTCATTGTGTATAATTGACAAGTACAAGTGTATGTAAATACCTAAGTGCTGAATAAATATCGTTTTGTTTTATTTAATTTACTTTACATGGGCCCCCTCTATAAGATGGGCCCCCTCAGACCTTGGCTAGCCAGGGTCGTTCATGGATATTGCCGTAATCACCTCGCTTAGCAGGCGGATTGGTGATCGTAGTAAAATCGAAGTACCTATCTTAGGGCTGATAGATGCTGCTGCTCATACATCGCTCATCATCATCAGGTGTCCCTTAGTCGCCTCTTACGTCACACATAAGAATATATTGGGTGTTCTAAGCTGAATACCACATATTTTTTCTTAGGTACATCATCATCAGCCCGTATACCGTCCACTGCTGAACGTGGGCCTCCTCCAGAGGGAGGGTTTTGCCTTAGTCACCACGCTTGGCAGGCGGGTTGGTGACCGCAGTTTTATGTTGTTATACACATGGAAAGCGCTGCTGCCCGTGCCCTGGTATACCAATCGCTTAATCTGCTGTCCCTCAACCAACCTTAGAATTTACACAAAGATTTCTTGTCCGGTGTGGGGATCGAACCCACGACCTCCGTGACTCAAAGCGAGGCCTATACCGCTACGTCACGGAGGTTCTTAGGTACGTAGGTACTTACAAGTTTAGTTGTATGAATGTTTAATATATGCTTTACTAGAATTTATTATGGTAGGTGTAACAGCTATCTTTATATTTTAAACATCTATAATATTGAATAATCATTTCTTTTCATTATCTTTATAGCAATTATATAGATAATAGATAGTGTCCATGATTCCAAGTTTCTAACTCATCAGGAAGTTGGTTTAAAATTAATTAAAAATTTATACTCGAACAGATAATAACACTTTCTTTTAATAAGGAAACGATAAAGGTAATAACAACTTTGACTCCAGTCTTTCTAAGTTTGCAGCACAATAATACAGAGCAATTTTACCGATACTGGGCTATAATGGCACTAACTCTAGTATAGGTACTATTATATACATACGTTAGAACATTCACACCTCATTCCCATAGGGGTAAGCAGAGCCCACTTCCTTCGATTTGCTACGATCTTGACATACCACTTTCGCCTTTTCTACATTAATTAATCTCCTCATAGAATTCTATTCTAGGGCACTCTTTGATAAAGGATTGCCTTTGCGCCCTTGACTATATACCGCAGTTGGTCAACGGAAATGCGGCAAGCTAGGTTAAAACCGCCACAAACTACTAACATGGCGAAAGAACGTGGTTGAACCACTGAGCCACTCTACCTAACCTAACCTAAGTTAGCTTGAGCTAGTCCTAAGTTCGGTTCCGGGGGGTTTTAGTGGATAAGGTCCGCCGCCTCGTGGTATGAGTAGCATACAACCGCTATGGAGAGGACGAGTCCCAAATACCCCTTCGCCGGTGCGGGAACGCCGCAGTGGCAGATTTTGATTTTGAAAAGTCTTTATTTATAGTAAAAGTTAACATAATGCTTTAAAATAGTAACATTATTTTCTTAAAACTAATGTTTTTTATATACTTAGCGCCTTTTTAAAACATACAACATTGGTAGAGGGGATGCGTCACATTAATGCATTTCTCCCGGCAATAAAAAGAAAGTTCTGTATTCAATTCCCATCTGGGACAATTATTTATTTGAGCCAACACTTATCCAGCTGTTCTAAATCAAAGGGCACCCGTACTTTGTATTCGGGAATTGTGTGTTTGTAAAGTCCCCCGCGACACAGGCATTAATTTCCCTAGTACGGGAATTGCCTTTAAAAAATGTTGTCCGTAGTTCAGTGTAGTGAGTTGTCTTAAAAACCTTATATGACAATATTTACCATCGTTCATAATATATTATTATGAATTATTATGTAAATAAATTAACAACCTTAACACCTTAACCGTACATTCTATTGACATATTACCCCAGACAGCAACGCCCACGGCGTTTTTATTTTATTACTAAAATACGTAAACAACCTACATCACTTGCCTACGGGAAGCCAGTTGACGAATCATGATTTAATCACTGGCGTAGCTACCGAAGGGCTAAGCGGGGCAGTGCCTCGGGGCCCCCGAGCCCGACGGGGCCCCAAAACCTTATAAGCAATCCTCTTATTGCCCTCCTAATCATTACTAATGTATTGCTGAAGACTTTGTTTGCTTAAACGCGCTAATCTCAGGATTGACTGGTCCGATTGTAAAAATAGTTTGAATGTAAGATAGCCCATTTATCTAAGAATACTATAGGCTATATTTCATTATAAAGTTCCCACGGAAACGGGAGCAAAGCGGGTGAAACAACGCGCAGGAAGCTAGTGTGTATAAATATACTTATATATATTTATAAAACCTCATCATCATCAGCCCGTATGACGTCCACTGCTGAACATGGGCCTCCTCCCTGAGGAGGGTATTTGCTATAGTCACCACGCTTGGCAGGCGGGTAAGTGACCGCAGTATTATGTTGTACAACACAAGAAAACGCTGCTGCCCGTTCCTTGATATACGATTATTATAGATATGTTATAATAATCGGGACCAACGGCTTAACGTGCTTTCCGAGGCACGGAGGGTAGTCCCTCAACCAACCATACCCGGAAAGAAATCTTAGAATTTACACAAAGATTTCATGTCCAAAGTGGGGATCGAACCCACGACCTCCGAGATTTAAAGCGAGCCAAATACCGCTACCGTAGGGTAGCGTTATTTGGCGGTTGTCACAGGTATTAACGCGATAAAATTACCTTTTTTCAATCCAATCCAGTCAGCCCGTGACCACGATCAATGTAACTTGATCGAAACCTCGGTAATATAAAAAGGTAATTTTATCGCATTAATACCTGTGTGCTATTATTATAGCTAATATCGTAATGTACTATTGTACATTACGATATTAGTGCGTTATGATGGTTATAACTTGCGAGGCGGAATTTCAGCCCGATCCGAAGGCGAGGGCGTAATTGAGCCGAGCATGTTATAACCAATACGCACGTATATCGTACGACGTTTTTTAACACATTTGCGAGGAAACAGAAAAAATAACATTTTTCACAATACAAGTACAAAGAAAAGAAAATTTGAGAAAAATGGCGCGAGGATTATTTTCTGCCGTAGCTGCGTGAAAATGTTGGCAAAGACGTTAGAGCATGCATCCAAGTTTTTAAATTACCGAATAAACTGATTTATTTTATTTAAATAAACTGAATTTGTAAATGCACACTGTTGCTTTCCCGTCGTTTTAACAGCGCGCTAGCGCTGCCTACTGACTGGCGCCGCGCGGCGATTAGTTCGAAATTTGAATAGCAACAGCGCGCGAAATGGTAAATAATTCTGTTATGGAATTTGTATGGACTATAACTTGACTACCTATTTGCTTTGGTAACACACGCGTTTTTTATGACCCGCTTTACATATTTAAAACCGGTTGAATTACATCAGCTTTACGAGCAACGGTGTTAAAAATTATAATTATGATACACGAAAGTTTAAAAGTTTATACTAAACAGTAGTAGTTTCTTGCCCCAGGGCCCTTGATCACCTAGCTACGCCACTGGATTTAATATGCGATTAAATTATTAACGATGTATGAGCAGACCTCAAACGATCACAGCGTATTAATTCAGAGCACATCAATTAAGGCAAACCTGTTTAATATACATAATATATACTTGACATATTCTGCCGTCATATAATAATAATAGAGAATATTTGTGTCTATGATGCCTTATATGTATTTATTCATGTATTTGTTTATGTATTAGTATGTATGTTTATTATTTTTATTCATATATAAATATATCTATAATTTATAGCACAGATCAGAATTACCTTTTTATATTACCCGACGTTTCGATCAAGTTAAATTGATCGTGCTCTGGGCTGTGTGCTATTAATTTTTTTATTTAATACTTTGTCACTAAATAGTACATGGTGGACTTAATGCCGATGGCATTTTCTGCCAGTCAACAGGTGCAGAGAAAAAGTGGTAGGTGCACAGAAATAACAAAGTACTATGAGGAAAATGAATACCATATTGGTACATGAACTTAAATATACCTACATTCTAATAATACATAGATAAATAATACTATACATACTAATAATGATACGAGAAAGTTTAAAAGTTTATATTTATATGCACATATATTTATAAGCTTCATAGTATATATACATATTACTTCTTGTTCATCCATCTCAATTTACTAAATCTACATCTCATCTACAAAATTAAATTAAAACAACAATCTAGCTATTCGTAATATACAGCCTGGTGATAGACTGACAGCGAAGTCTTAGTAACAGGGTGGTTTTGACCCTTTGGGTACCCCTTCCGATGCCCTCGTAGACCCGAAGTCCGAGAGGCCCGCGAACTGTAAAGTAGAGCGACAGTTGCACAAAACTCCCCTAAAGAAACTAAAAGCCAAAATCCCTTATCTTCAATGAAATAATAATGAAATAATGAATTTTATTCAGCACTTAGGTATTTACATACACTTGTACTTGTCAGAATTACAATGTAAGAAGATAAAATAATAAATAATTATAACTAACAAATAATTCTTACTCTATAAGATATCCGACTAAGTAATTAACAGTAGTAGCAAATCATACAAATCTACAGTCCGTCCGTCTGTCCTGTGATATTTATTGCAATTAACCAATTATTATTATTATTATCATAAGAAGAAATTAAAACCGCATCCAAATTGCAAGTGGTCACATTATATCTAAGTGGCACACACCTGAGGGCACCCTTATGGGGTTTAGGACCACGACCCAGGGTGCCACTGAAGTAAAAAGGTAGATATATAAAGAGGATGTGATCACCAGCACCGACTACAGGCGCTCAATCACAGGGCAGGGGTAGGGGCGCAACGCGGTCCTCGCCGGCGAGAATCCTACCCTAGCTAACCTGCAACCTTTCACTAGCTACCTAAGTGGACGACCCGGAGAAGAAAGGAAGAAAGAAACTCCGGGGTTGTTCTTTTTCGTCATCTTTTGTTGTGTTTTAGTCTCTTCTTTTTTTTTAAAAAAGCTTGTTAACAAAATCTCATTGATTACATTGCAATTATACCATGTGCGCTGATGTACGCCCTGAAACATTTCCATTAGTGTAGGCGAAGTATTTACTGGATTTCCTCAAGCAAAAGAAAAACAGCCTCTTGCACATGAAAACGGGTTCGGAACCCTAGTAAAACAATTACAAATTCCGTACCTAAATAGAACTTTTGTAAAATTAGGCCTCTAATTCAGCCAGTTTCCAACACATACCTACCAATTTGTGATATAATCTAATCATAAAACAATATTTGCATCTGATCCTTTAAGATAAGACAACTTTGCAGAAATCCCAACTTTTTCGTTATTCAACTTTTGAAAGCTTCGTAAATGAACACAAATTGTATATTAAGCTCTAATTTTGAGACGAAAGAGTTGAGCTGGAAATTAAATCGTCCCCGTTTTGGATTTAATAAGATTAAAAGACGAGATAAGACTATTAACAAGATGTTTTGTGGATCTCGTGAAATTGTTGGTTGAAAATTAACTGTAAATAGTTTTAATTGTTTCTTAGGTAACTCTTTACTTAGGTACTTAAGATGTTTGGACTTTAAAATAGTGGCCTGAGGCATGAATGCTGTATCTATACTTATATACTGGGTGACTTTTTTTACCGTCTTGATAATAATATGGTGTGTTGTGAGAGTGGAATAGAATCTTTAGACCACAGTATATTTATACTAGTATTTCGGTAATTAGAGATTCGAAAATTGCATAAATTAATTAAACGAGAAACACCCTACAAAGCGCGTGCATAATAATAAAATAGGTGCCTATAATACCTAGACCGCAATCTGACATGAATGAAAAGAGTGAGTGAAATAGCGTAACTACCTACTTAAGTACGCATATTTACCTTTACGATTATCAGTCTATGAGAGTAAAAAAAAATAATAAAAAAAATAACTTTGCCTTAGACATCTCTTTCATATACATATCACGCCCTATTATTTTCAAGACGGTAAAAAAATTACCCCAGCATTAAGCTGAACAGTTAGTTTCTTTGTCTGAACGCGCTAATCTCAAACACATAGCCTATAGCCTTCCTCGTTCAATGGGCTATTTCTTAGCCCATTTATCGTGGAAGGCTATATTTAATTGTTAAGTTCTTAGCAATGGCAACAGGAGTAACGCGGGTGATACCGCAAGCGGGAATCTATTTTTTTTTTCTTTTAAAGATTACTAGCAGAGTTTTACAGTCTACTACTATTCTTGTTAACCCCTCGTGCTAGGCTAATATGCTTGTGTTACGAGTGGGTTCACGTCGGTAGTGGATGGGGATCGAACCGGCGACCAAAAGATCACAAGTCCGACGTCCCTAGCCATTGCGGTACGGCTGCTTCTTATAAATAAGTTAAATAACATACCCTAATTTTAAAAAAATTGACTAATAATAGGAACGTCACCCTAAGTAAAGATAATAATAAATGTTGACAGCTGGTTAGTACCTAACCTAAGATAGTAAGGCTTAAGGTAAAAGGTTTATTTTTTGCAAAAAGAAAAAAAAACTGTAGTAATTACATATTATGACATAAACATGGTTGCAACGGTGGCTCATTAGTTACGGTAGTAACTTCTGAGAATCGGTGTTCTGGGATCGATTCCCGTCCAGGGTTAATTATAATGTGTCAAGTAGTTGCGGTCGCCGGTGTGTTTTTAACAGCCCCGCGAGACAGATAAAGACAAAAACACATATAGGTTTTTGATGCGCAGAAAATGTTTTCTCACACTGATAAATTAAAGCAAAAAAGTGCAAAACTATTACGAGTTTCTTTTTCGTAAGTTATTTAGCACCAGATTCCCGCGCGCGGTTTCGCCCGCGTCACGGCTGTTCCCGTGGGAACTTCATAATTAAATATAGCCTATATTAATCAGTGATAATGGAGCATTCAAATGGTGAAAGAATTTTTAAAATCCGTCCAGTACTTTTTGAGCCAATTCGTTACAAACATACTTACATACAAATCTTTCCTCTTTATAATATTAGTGTAGATAACTTACGAAAAAGAACGAAAAAGATACCCGTAATATTAAAGTAGGACGGCATTTTCTCTCCTTAAACATACACGCGTATGGTTAACTTATTCTTTGTAACACAAAAACCTGTTAAAAACAAGTACAAAAGATTCCCAAACTCCACAACGAAGTCAACGGACCGATATTTAGGACGAGACCGCTTATCTTGTAACGGGTCACTTGAGGTAATGCTGCGAGGAAAAGTTATAAATGTTGTGGTTATCCTGCCCTCATCGATACACTAGGTTCTGATAGAGTAGATAAGAAAATGTGTCTATAAAACTTTTATGATCTTCAGCCTCCTCCCGAAGGAGGGTTTTTGCCATAGTCACCACGCTTGACAGGCTGGATGGTGACCGTATTATGATGCATCACACAGGCAAACACTGCTGCCCGTTCCATGGTATACGCTTGTTTAAGATGATGTTATAACAATCGATACCAACGGCTTAACATGCTTTTCTTGGCTTAACAGGTTTTCATACCTTACAGTTTTTACGCTAAAGCTATAAATAAATATTTATATACAAACTATTTATTACTATTATAACAATAATAACTAAACTAAATTAATTAATTTGATATATTATATTAATAAGCTAAACAATGTTTTGACTATTTGCAATTATGCCTGTAATAGGTTTACGTAAATAAAAACCTTTTTTTATTTTTATTTTCCGAGGTACGAAACCTAGTCCCTTAACCAACCAAACCCGAAAAGAAACTTTAGATTTTATACAAAAAAATCTTGTCCAACGTGAGGCTTGAATCCACGACCTCAGAGTCTTAAAGAGGGACGGACACCGCTACGCCACAGAGGTTGTCAAGATGGAAGAGAAATACTTTCGACAAAATGTTATTCGTTAGTAATTTTAAATTCACTTTTTGAGATTTGACGACAAAGTTTTTCAAGAGATTTTCTAGATTTTAAATAACACCAACCTGGTAGATACTACCAAAATGTTAAAAAGGGTTATCTACCGCTAGCTTTTACCCGCGGTTTCACTCACTTTGTTTTTTTAAGTATCCTATGTTACTTCTAATACCTCCAAAAAGATGTGTACAAAGTTTCATGATCATTAATGAGTTAAGCTCGCCATTGTACATCATCTTTAAATGTTGTTTTTACTCCAATTTCATGTGTACAATAAAGAATAAATAAATAAATAAAATGATCGTTTAAGTAGTTTTCGCGTGAAAGCGTAACAAACAAACTTACATTCACATTTATAATAGGGATAGTAGGGATGAAAGAAAAGGTTGACTGAGAAATAGCCTTATAGCTTTTAAGCCAACTTGATACACAACATTTTAAAATGAAGTTGAAGTTAATAAATAATTATCTTTTCATCCCATCAAAGAAAGCATTTCAACGGCTCAAAAACCGAAATAAGCCGATGGAAGTCTTAGAAAATACGTTTTGATGTTACGCCATTGAATTTTAATTAAATATCCTTCGTCTATATACAAAGTTAAATGAAAATCGTGGACTTTCTCATTAGCCCGGAAAATATCCGTATCGTCTGGAACGTCTTCGCCCTTTGGTGATGACCACAGTGTATAAGAGAAAGCGATTTATATTAGTTCTAAAACATCACAATAAAGTTATAGGAGACAGCACTTAAGGTACTTGTATAATATTGACTTCACTGGTGAAATAATTAAATATATTCAGCTTCCGTGGCGTAGCTGTGTAAGTATGTCGAAAATACGTTATAAAGGCGGACACATATTATTAAAACGCCACGCCACCCGACGACACGCCACGCGTGTTGAGTCGAATTAAATGTATGGTTTTCTATAGACCAGAAACACACTATGAACACCCGACACGACGCCACGCGCGTACTGATGCACAGGTGTTGACACGTGGCGTGGCGTGGCGTTTTAATAATGTGTTTTTGCCTAAATATCTTCTGTCTTGTTATTTATGACTGTTTTTTTATATAACATTGATGTTTGATAATTAAATTTCATGATGATGATGAGTGATCTGGGTTTGTTACTATAATGCGATTGACAACTATTGGGGGGATAGTTGTTCTGCGACTGAGTGTGCGAAAGTCTCCGCGAATGTGGGATGTCATCATCATCATCATCAGCCCGTATAACGTCCACTGCTGAACATGGGCCTCCTCCCGCGAGAGGGTTTTTGACATAGTCACCACGCTTGGCAGGCGGATTGGTGACCCCAGTGTTATGTTATATTACACAGGGGAAACGCTGCTGCCCGTACCCTTGTTCGTTTGTTATAGATGATGTTATAACAATCGGGACCAACGGCTTAACGTGCTTTCCGAGGCACGGAGGGTACCACAACAACACAACCATCCAGATCCGGAAAGAAATCTTAGAATTTACACAAAGATTTCTTGTCCGGTGTGGGGATCGAACCCACGACCTCCGAGATTTAAAGCGAGCCAATTACCGCTACGCTACGGCGGTTGTCATGTGGGATGTACTTTATGATTTTACTTCTAGTACGAAAATGTTTTTTTTATGTTTAAACAAACATAGCCCCACCTAGCGTGGAGTTATATTTTTAAAATATTTGGACATACTAAGACAAGCAGTTTCGCACGTGTATGTTCTATAATTATTGTAGGTATATTATATAGCCTGGGTTTTACTTAATGTCCATAAATTGTGTTTTTTTTTAGTTCTTCCGTGATATTCCCGCACTAGACATACATCACGTATATAAAAAAAAAATAACCGCTTTATGCTGCTTTTGATACTTAACTTGCCGTGTGGTTTCCTGCTTAGAATAGACCACCCCATGTCCTCCCATGGGTGTCGTAAAAGGCGACTAAGGGACATATGGCTGATGGATGGGCAGCAGCATCTATTAGCTCAAGGTTTACATCTTACTGCGATCACCAATCCGTCTGCCAAGCGTGGTGATTATGGCAATGTCCCTCAACGACCCTGGCTTGCCAAGATCTGTTAAGAGGAGGCCCATGTTCAGCAGTGGACTTAAACGGGCTGTTGATGATGATGATGATGATGATACTTAACTATGGAAATTGTTACAACTGCACCATCCATTGTTTACTTATCAATCTTCATCTACGTGTTCAAAAGCTGCCAAAGAGGCCGGGCCAAAAACAACGGGAAAAACATGATAAAAATTATGCTCAAATCATCTTAACTTTATCCCGCTACCTGTTGCCACTCAATCCACGGGCTGTAATTCACCTTATTTGCTACCCTATCTGCGGTTACGGTCATGCGACCACATTCCTACATTATTACTCGAACAGGTATTCCTGGTACGGCTGCTACACGCGGATCTGTGTCTGTAGGATGTACTGCTTTTGTAGCTGCCATTTTTTTATTGCGACCTTATTCTGAGAAAGGTCATAGACATGACCATAAAGAAAGATATTATTGGAGTCTTCGAAGTTAACTATATTATCAGCAATTATTAGACTTTAGATGGGTCTTTATGTGGGTATGGAATAGCAACATATAATTGGAAAGAGGAATATCAGAAGTGATTCAAAGAAATTGAGAATTTATTAATGAATGCAATCACACATAGCTTGAAATTGAAAGAACTGACATATTAGGTATTAGCTTTGGCGCGGTGACACCCGCACAGTTGCTGTTCCCGTAAGAACTTCATGATTAAATATAGGCTAAAGCCTTCCTCGATTAATGGTGAAAACATATTTAAATCGGTCCAGTAGTTGCTGTATTTAGCGCGTTCAAACAAACAATAACTCTTCATCTTTATATATAAGATATTATTATATTGCTACGGGGCGTAAGTTTGCAGTTTGCTATAGACACCATATTTGGCAGATAAATTAGAAACCGCTATAAAGACTAAAGACAGTTTGCTATAAAAAATGTTAATACATCTCGCATATCATAACATAAATTGGAGATTCTCAAAAATACAATTTCCAAATGCAACTAGTAAGTACCTAATTAATTTGGTATCCACTAAGAATAAAATAAATATAATGCTACTAATATCATAAACGCGAAAGTTTGTAACTATCGATGGATGGATGGATGTTTGTTAGTCTTTCCCGCAAAAACTTCTGAATGGATATGGCTGAAAGTTTTCACGCGGATAGTTTATAAGCTGGATTAACATACAGGCTACAAAATAACACGCTCCGACCCACTGGAGCAGAGTGACGCGGGTAAAACCGCGGGGCGCAGCTAGTATAAATATAAATTAGGCCTATTATGCAATGTTTTAAATATCTAAAATACATTTCATAACAGGCCTAGTAAATGAATCCGCTAAATACTTTTGAAACCGTTAAAAAGTACGTTGCATAATTAAAAAATGGAGAACACAAATATGTTGTTAAAAATATATCTAGTTTAATAATATTTTATACCAACAAGTGAACTTACTGTCCCGTAAACAGCACTTTCACCAAATTCAACTTGTTGTACATTCAACAATGTAAACTAGGCCAGGAACAAAAGAATACCGAACGTGACTCCGCAAAAATGTTCCAATTTTTTTTGGTCATAGTCTGCAGAAACGAGTCATAAAAACACATGAAATAGACGACTAACAACGGTCTGAGAATTAGCTGGGCGAATATTTTTACTAAAATTACATGAGAATTTTTCGGCTCTATTTACATAAAGTTGTACTTGTCAAAATATAATTGAACTAGCTTCCCGCGCGCGGTTTCACCCGCGTAACTCCTGATCCCGTGGGAAATTCATAACAAAATATAGCCTATGCCCTTTCTCAGGCTCTAGACTATATCTGTACCAAATTTCATTTAAATCGCTTCAGTAGTTAAGGCGTGATTGCGTAACAGACAGACAGTCAGACAGAGTTACTTTCACATTTATAATATTAGTAAGGATTAGTAGGGATAGTAAGGATATGCAGTTTCGGAAATGGCCCAACTCATATGTCTTGTCTATTGGAGTTGTGCTCTTTTCAAAATAGGAATCTGGACTAAAAATTCTTTTTGATCCGTCAGTTAGATTACAAAAAATATTGGACACGTATTTTTTTATTTATCAAATCAATAAACATTAACAACGATACAGAGCAGCAACAAACTTTTAATTTCTGGACAAGGGTTCTTGTGTCGTCACTCATAGGTTAAATTGTATCTACAAGTGACGTCACATGTTTTTTTTACGCGCTGTATCTTCGTATTTTCTTTTCTTATTATTCTTTTCGTATTCTTGTTAACCTTTCGTGCTAAGCTAAAATGCTTTTGTTACGAGTGAGTTTACGTCGGTAGTGCATTGGGTGGGGATCAAACAGGCGACCACAAGATCGCCCGATCGGTCCGAAGCGCTAGACTTTGGGTTACGGCCGCTTTAAAAATTATTATAATTAAATACTTTAGTTTTACTTATCTCAATTGACCTTTTACCCGTCGATATAACATTTGTTTGTACTTACTATATTTTTATGTGAATAAAGTTTTGCAAAATATGAAAAGAAGAATGTCAGTAACAATTCAAGGAAATTATGAATAAACTAGCTTTCCGCGCGCGGTTTCACCCGCGTTACTCCCGTTCCCGTAGAAACTTTATAGCTTATAACCTTCCTCGATAAATAGGCTATCTAATATTGAAAGATTTTTTTGAGATTAGCGAGTTCAAGCAAACAAACTCTTCAGCTTCAGCTTCACCCGCGTAACTCCCGTTCCCGAAGAAACTTTATGATAAAATATAGCTTATAACCTTTCTCAATAAATGGGCTATCTAACATTGAAAGAATTTTTCAAATCGGACCAGTCGTTGCTGAGATTAGCGCGTTCAAGCAAACAAACTCTTCAGCTTTATCTATTATGGCAAATAACTCATTACATATTAGGTACCAATTCCTTCCGTTTTTATACTCGTGATAATTTCTCAACGAAATGTCCCATTGGAATAAAACAAAAAGTATTTTACTTCTACATAAACACCCTTGATAACATAATGCTTACTTTGGATAAGGATTAATATTACGATACACATTAAACGTAGTTTCTTTCTTCAGACGATTTAATATTTTTTTATGAACATACAAGCGGTTATTGTGACTAAACTATGATAGTTAGATATATGCTCTCATGGACTTTTTTGTAGATCTTAATAAGACCTACAAACCCGTAGTACATCATTTTGTTCTATTGTCAATAGTTTTTGCAGCGCACGCATAAATAGGGTTTCGCTTTTACACCTTGGGTTACAAAATCGCAATTTCCTTACGGATCCCTAACTTTTTTGAAAATAAAATATAGCCTATAACCTTCCTCGATAAATGGACTATCCAACACTGAAAGAATTTTTGAATCGGACCAATAGTTCCTGAGATTAGCGCGTTCAAACAAACAAACAAACTCTGCAGCTTTATAATATTAGTATAGATTAATTAATTTAATCACTTTAACCTTTAAATTTAAAGAATTTAACTTTACATCAGAACGGTAAAGCAGTGTAATGCTGCGTTAATAATTTAATAATGCTAATACCAAAGGACTAAAAATTATCTGCGAACAAACATTTCTTTGAAGACTGAAAATTTGTAAGAGTGATGCAGTATGAAAAAGGGGGAAGGTTTTGAGTATTTAATTTATTAATACCGTTGAACTATGTCGATGAATAATAATCTTAATTAGTAGTTTAGACGATGATAACTACCACAGATTAAACAAAAAAGAACTACCAAAAAGTTAGAAGTTTTTAACAATAAAAAAATAAAAAAGTCAAGTATTTTGAACTGTTGTCGGCCTGGGTTAGTCACTATCTGGACATACGAGACTGGGCATGAGTGTGTCGAGTTGGTGAAACTCGGAAATAGGATAGGAGCTTTGCTATCTCAATCATACTGTTTTGTTACTTATAGGTATATAAAAACTTTCGTTAGCAAGATTGTACCAATTAAAAAATGTTACAGATAGTGAAACCGCGCGCCGCGATGCATAAACACTTATTAAGATGATAGTAAGATTAGGCTCAAACAATACACTTGCTCTGATCTAAATGCTAAAATAATAAAATGGTGGTAAGTAGCTAACACCATTTACAGTTCGTTCCACTTCAAATGATACTTTTGAAGACATTGTCTGTACTTGGCTCTGTAGTAGGTATCACACACCTTTTTAGAGATCCGTACCCGAAGGGTAAAAACGGGACCCTATTAAAGACTTCGCTGTCTATTCGCGATAGCTAGACAGTTGAAATTTTCACACATGATGTATTTTTATTGCCGCTATAACAACAAATATTTAAGGCTCCCATACAACAAACTTCTTTTTTTACCATTTTTGCTCGATATCAAAAACGACAACAGGTAGACGCTTGGAAATGGTACGGAGCACTTCGTGCGCGAGTCCGACTCGCACTTGACCAGTTTTTATATCCCGTGTTTTGTAAATGTCAAAGTCAAAGTCAAAAAAAACAAGGGCGAGTCGGACTCGCGCTCGAAGGGTTCCGTACACTAGTACGGAACGTTACGTGCGCGAGTCCGACTGAAGTGCCTACCTATTTTTGATATCAAGAATAAAAAAGGGTATGTTTCTGAAATTTTTATATTTAAGTTCATTGAATGAAAGGTAAATTGCGGTTTACGATTTATGACGTATTAAAAAAAACTACTTACAAGATCTCGTTCAAAACAATTTTCGGTGGAAGTTTGCATGGTAATGTACATCATATATTTTTTTGTTGATATACAGAACTTGTTTATGTTCGAAATTGCTTGCGAACTTGCATGCGCGATACAGGTTAGTTGGGATGCTAAGTGTTAGATGGCGCTACAGACTCTTAAACCACTACGTCACTGAGGTTGACTTGTCATAAGCCAACAAATATTATTGTAATAATTTAAATATCATCATCATCAGCCCGTATAATGTCCTATACTGAACATGGGCCCCCTCCTGAGGGAGGTTATTTGCCATAGTCACCACGCTTGGCAGGCGGGTTGGTGACCGCAGTATTATATTGTACCACACAAGGAAACGCTGCTGCCCGTTCCTTGATATATTATTATACGATTATTTTAGATGATTTTATCAACCAACGGGCCAACGGCTTAACGTGCTTTCCAAAGAACGGAGGATAGTCCCTCAACCATCCAGACCCGGAAAGAAATCTTAGAATTTACACAAAGATTTTCTGTCCGGTGTGGGGATCGTACCCACGAACTTTGAGTAATAAAGCGATCCAAATACCGCTACGCTACGGAGGTTGTCAACTTAAATATTATTATGTTATTCCATTAATAATTCCTTATTCAACTACTAGAAAATCGCAAGCTAAATGAATGATAAAGCAATAAACGTCTAATTGGAAGAAAAACAGCTGCAGATACAATGCAATTTGATTAACTCCAGCTGCAGGTAAACGCTCCAAGTTGATTGCAAAAATGAACCTAGAGATGAGTTTAAAAGCTCCTAGATATCTGCTGCAAACTATTTGTTTATGAAGTGTAATTAAATTCTTTCTTCATCGCCAGGGAAAAATGAGTAAAGTGAAATTATAATCAATCCTATAAATAAAACAAGACGATGGCTGGATTATTTTGTTTCAAGATGTTCCTTTCTCGATAACAAGCAATCTCTTCAACTTTATACTGGATTACCTTTTTTTACCGTCTTGAAAATAATAGGGCGTGATATGTATATGAAATTGATGTGTAAGGCATAGTTATATTATCTTTTTGTTTTACTGGCTGTAGTGAAAATCGTAACCGTAAAAATGCAGTAGGTAGTTACGCTATTTCGCTCACTATTTTCATTCATATTTGATTGTGGCCTAGGTAATTTAGGCACCTATTTTACCTAACGTAACGCGTAACTACCTAATTAGGTACTTATTTTTATGGTCAAGATTTTCACTCTAAGTCAGTAAAAAAAAAAAAAACTATGCCTTAGACATCTATTTCATATGCAAATCACGCCCTATTATTTTCAAGATGGTAAAAAAGTCACCCAGTATGTTAGCTTAGGGTATAGTTAATACATGTAGTTATTTACTCATCAGGCTATCTTAGTTAGTACTTCGATAGTTTACTAGTTCTTCGGGTTTACTTAGGACACTGAACTTCGTCCGGTTATTGACTATGGATCAGTTTCGTAGAACAAGATCTGTTCTACATCTATATCTATGTAGGAACGGAACAGGTGAAGGATGAGTAAAATGGAATGTGATAGGTAAATTAATCCCATATTAAGCATGAGTGAGTGAAAGGGATCTAAAGAGAGAAAGAGATAGGAAATATTATGTTATAGATATGAAAGGGAAAATATAGGTAATGAGATTAAGATGGCGGAAGGACGATAAAAAGAGGTGTAAGAAGATAAATAAATCAACTAATACTGAAGACAAATCTATTTTATTTCGATACCAATAAACTTATTCCTACTTCCATGAAAAAATAAATGATATTGGTGAGTTGGTTTGAAATGGAAAAATATCAAGTTTTTACTAAATGCATATGAATTTATATAGGGTACTGCTACTTAATTAACTCCGTTTTGCAAATGTATTTTCTCAACACTTAACTTAGATAATAATATGACAATTGTGAAACAACTTTGTTATAATGAGTATAAAGAATAAAATAATCTATTTAGCCCGTCAGTTAGATTACGAAAAAATATTGGACACGTATTTTTTTTCGTTCCTCAAACAAAGTGACAAAGATATAGCGCGTTGAAATTTCGTGTGACGTCACTTCTAGGTACAATTTTACCTAGTAGTGACGTCACAAGCCTTTCGTCACTACTGAACTTTATAGTTTGTTGTCGCTCTGTATCTTTGTCAATTTTTATTGATTTAATAATAAAATAACATGTCCAATGTTTTTTAGAAATCTAACTGACGCGGACGGACTAAAAATATATTTTTAATCTTCATGTCTATTGAAAATGATATGATTTCTTATGGAGTAGGTATTAAGTTTCGTATTCACTGATCGCTCAACTATTAAGTTAGTAACCGCTCTATTCCAGTTTGTATTTGACTTCTGCATTTAACAATTATCACATTATGCTACGCTATGCTATTATGCAGTAAGCATTTCCGTTTCGCATATGCATATTAAAAGAAAATGTACCTATAATACATTTATCCATCAACTGAAGTATATTTATATAGCCGTGTGGTCTCCGGCTTAGAATAGACCACCCCATGTCTTCCCATGGGTGTCGTAAAAGGCGACTAATGGATGGCTGATGGATGGGCAGCAGCATCTATTAGTTCAAGGTTTACATCTTACTGCGATCACCAATCCGTCTGCCAAGCGTGGTGATTATGGCAATATCCCTCTACGATCCTGGCTTGCCAAGGTATGTTACGAGGAGGCCCATGTTCAGCAGTGGACGTAAACGGGCTGTTGATGATGATGATGATGAAGTATATTTGAAGTACTCGCGTTAAAATTTTTTTTTTCAAATGAATTAATAATATACTATGTACCAATATTATAAACTCGAAAGTTTGTTATAAAGTATGGATGTATGTTTGTTACTCTATCACACAATAAGTACTGAACGGAACTGGCTGAAAGTTTGCACCAGGATAGTTTATAAGCTGGATTATCATATAGGCTACAAAACATCACACTCCGACCCACTGGAGCAGATTATCGCAATAAAACCACGGAGCGCAGCTAGTTAATTAATAATGTATTCGATGGTTATATCAAAGGCTATATTTTACAATGTTCTTTTTACCCCCCATATTAATAACACAAAGCGGCACCGACCCTATTAAGTTCAGGAGGCAACATTTTAATATTTCACCCTTCATCATTTTTTTTTTTGCGAAAAAACATAATTTTAACATAATACTTAACTCAATTTGGCTTTCGTTAAAAAACGTGACACGTAATTTCATTTACATTATCCTTACTAATATTATAAATGTGAAAGTAACTCTGTCTGTCTGTCTGTTACGCAATCACGCCTAAACTACTGAAGCGATTTAAATGAAATTTGGTACAGATATAGTCTAGAGCCTGAGAAAGAACATAGGCTATATTTTATTATGAATTTCCCATGGGAACGGGAGTTACGCGGTTGAAACCGCGCGCGGGAAGCTAGTAATATATATCAAGATAATAAAATTGTGCCCTATCGGCCTCTGGGGTCTACGAGGGCATCTGAAGGTTTTGGTAAATGTACGACAAAAAATGTATTATTACCTTGGTAGACCGACGCGAGAGTGACGTAGGTACAGTCGAGTCGATTGGCAAGTCGGACATCGTTCATTTTGGCCTGACACGAATGAAAAATATGAATTAATCCTAAATATGATGACGGCTTAATCCGGATGCCTGGCAAATATACGCTGGAGTATGCTCCCTGTTTAAGTTAATGCCTTTAGTTAAAATTTTATCTAGTGTAAGCGTTTGATGTTCCCGGCATAGAATAGACCACCCCATTTCTTCCCGTGGCTGACTGATGGATGGGCAGCAGTATCTATCAACTTTAGCTCACTTACCATCTTACTGCGATCACGAATCCGCTAGCCAAGCGTCGTGATTATGGCAATATCCCTCTAAGATCCTGGCTTGCCAAGGTCTGTTAAGAGGAGGCCCATGTTCAGCAGTGGACGTAAACAGGCTGTTGATGAAGCGCATGAAGCGCTTGATAAACGTATGCGCACCGCAAGAGCTGCGGCGACATTTTACTATTGATAGTAAAACAAGGAAAATTGTACTAAATAAACACCCAAGTGAGTTGCAAAAACAAGCAAGTAAAACGAAGCTTTCTCTTGTTCTACCGTTAAAAATATCCAAGTAATTATTAACTTCCATAATATAATTTCAGTCTTTTATTTATTTGACGTTTACAAGATACACTCAAATTTCTTAATGCAATTTATCGTCGAAGCATCTGTACAAGAACATCGCATTGGCAGGGCCGGATTTAGAAGTCCGGAGGCCCCGGGGCAACTAAGGAGAAGAAGCCCCCTGGCCACAAATTAGTTTCTGTCGAAATGTGTAAAAAATTTGAAGTATGTACGTACCTACTTTTCAAGACGATTTGAATTCTGATATTTTATTGTTTGTCTAATTTCAATGAGCAAGTATTGTAATAACAGCTATTCATCTACAATAACCGTTATTACAATATTTAAGAACTATAACACTAACCATGATTCTACAAAGTACTGTATGTAAAGGTGCAACACCGAAAAATAAATAAAAGAAAGTTTAAGAGTTTACTCGTCAAAATTTGAAAGATTTTAAATCTCTAATGTGGAGGCCCCTCTATTGTGGAGGCCCCGGGGCAGTTGCCCTCGTTGCCCTCCCTTAAATCCGGCCTTGCGCATTGGTAGTAACAGTGTCGAAGGAATATAGGTCGTATTAATAATGCATTAAGATCTTGCAGTTGGTATGGATGTCCAGTCAGGGCTACAACCCCGAAACCTCGATACGTGAAGACTCGATTTTTTATCTTTGTTTTGTGTCACTTGAATACTAATCGCTTAATGTTGGTTGTAATGTATGTTCAGAATTAACATCTTGTACTGTAGGTTCCGATTTCGAGTGAGTTTATTTATACTTAAGGATAAAACAAGTTGCTTGTTTCTTGATTATTTTTATATGAAGTTGCTATTAAACTTTGTGGTGCATTTACTTACTGGAGTAACTTGTATTTTATCATTACACATGGTTACAAAATTTTTTTTCACTTTTCTTTTATCTTTTCATACAGTGAATTTAAATCTACCAACCGTCTCTATCTATCAGCTTTAAATAAATATTTTTTATGGTATTAATTTTTTGTATTTTTCTACAAAATTACATACATCATGTCATATCTCCAAACGTATGCTGATAGATGAAAACGATTTTTATTTTCAGAATCACGATGCCATACGTCTACATGAAAGCTAATTAACGGTCTGGAAAAAAATCATAGTAATTACGTGTATCATCATCATTTCAGCCATAGGACGTCCACTCCTGGACATAGGCCTCCCTCATAGATTTCCATCATAGGGTGGGGGTTTGCCAATACCCGCCACGCTTGGCAGGCGGGTTGGCGAGAGCAGTACGAGGTGTTGTAATCCAAGAAGACGCTGCTGCCCATCTTTTGGTGAAATGTCCCTTTGCCAGGTCTTACGGCGCCCACGGGAGGAGATGGGGGGCACATTCTTACGCCGGTGCCCGCGGCACTTGTATTTTATATTGATATCTAATTTTCTGACTTATCATATCTTAATATTTTACGTAGTCCTCAACCGTTCGAAAAGTTCGTAAGCTTATCACTTAAAGTTAAGTTTGGGTGATTATTTTACAAAAAGTATTATACTTCCCAGATACTGATCTGATTTACGGTTTTGGGTAGTTTCTTGGCGATCGCAATACTATAATTTACTAGTTCTTACTATTTTATGAAGTTAGCCTTTACCCGATAGACCTTTTACTTACAGGCTATATAATATATATATATATATATATAGAGCTATCATCATCAACAGCCCGTTTACGTCCACTGCTGGACATGGGCCTCCTTTTAACAGACCTCGGCAAGCCAGGATCATTGAGGGATATTGCCATAATCACCACGCTTGGCAGACGGATTGGTGATCGCAGTAAGATGGAACCTTGAGCTAATAGATGCTGCTGCCCATCTATCAGCCATATGTCCCTTAGTCGCCTTTTACGACACCCATGGGAGGACATGGGGTGGTCTATTCTAAGCCGGAAACCACACGGAAATATATAGAGCTATGCGTAATATGTATCTTTGTATATCTAGTTATACAGTGTCGCTTATGTTAACATTCTTATTGTTTAATTTTATTTATCTTTAACTAGCGACCCGCAATGCTATGCAATGCTGATGTATCATACATATAAACCTTCCTCTAGAATCACTCTATCTATTAAAGAAACCCGCATCAAGATCTGTTGCGTAGTTTTAAAGATCTAAGCATACATAGGGACGGACAGACAGCGGCAAGCGACTTTGTTTTATACTATGTAGTGATAAATGATAGTGTTCCGTAAATATTTATACCTACATTTAAAAGCTCTGCTAATTATATAAAGAAAAATCCTAAAGGGCCTAATAAATAAATACATGCCCAATTTTACTCAAGTCCTCATCAATACGTTTGGGTTTCGGTACCATCTTTGCACCTACCTCGCTGAAGACCATAATGATATAGCCAAGTACAATAGTTGTGACTAGAAATGTGTCTTATCCTGTGAACTGTCTGTAATTGATTCCTTTACATACCTTAACTATTAATACCGCTATTTCTGTCTCAATATTATTCAATCTTATTGAGCAAAAATAAACAAATAATAACAAGACAACCGTTTGGGCAATAAATGTGTGTGCCTACTAAAATATAAATTAAAATAACTGGACCTAAACCCCGCGTAATTGCTCATTTGAGTATGTTTCGCCGGACCGCCTCATGTAGAGCTATAGCCGTGTTGAAACCGGTGCGGTGGTAGAGTAACCCACTGAGTTTGTTTCGCCGGATCTTCTCAGTTGGGGCGCATTGGATCCGGTGGTAGCATTAAAGCGCGTCCGTCGTTATATGCTCATGGTCCACCCAAATAATGACAATTTTTTTGGCATAACATAGACAGAACAAGCATTTTGCGTCTCTAGCGACAATATACATTAATTATAATACCTAATTAATTGCATTATAAATAAGTAATTATAACAGGTTTATAAATAAACAACAAATGTAATTTAAGATAAATAATAATTAATTTTCAAATAATGTTTGACGATTTACAAGTGCCTGTAATTGGTTTACGTAAATAAAATTGATTTTCATTTTATTTTATTTATTTAGTAATTATTTGTAACACACTTATCTAGTCTAAAGCTCTATTTAAACAGGATACGACAGCTTAAATCCGTTTTGCTTTATCATCACGTTTCTGCCGCAATTAGTAGAGAAATCAGTAAATGTGAGATTTGAACGAGGAAATTAGATGACGCGCGAGATTTAATGGTACAGTCGTGAAGTTACCGTAATCACTAAAATAGTTAATAGAACAGGTAAAAGATCTTCCGAGTTTGTGTCTAATATAAATGCGGAAGTAAGACTGGACGCAAAAAATACTGAATTGATTTGAATGAAACTTGACAGCGAATTTATTTTCGTGGTTAACGTATAGGTGAGGACAACCGCGGCATTGGGCTTTAAGTCTCGGAGGTAGTGGGTTCTATGTCCAGGCAAAAAAGCTTTGTGAATATATAACTCAGATTTCTGTCTGGGTCTGGTCGATTGAAGGAACCTCCGTGCCTCACCAACCCGCCAACCAATCTTGGTAGAACTTTTTTCGAGATAAGACCCAAGTTCAACCATTTCTAGAAGAATAAAACCGTAGCGCATACAATGATAAATCTTGGTATTATAACCGCTTGTGAATAAAAATATTCTATTGATCACAATGATACGCATAACGAAGTGTAATTTAATATTCTTTTAGTATTAAATTCTAAGCATATTATTAATATTTTCATTATTTATACTCAACGTTAATAACATTTAAAGTAAGCGTTAAACGAAGCTAAGTAATTGCTGGCTAACTGAGTTATGCTGACTATTACCATGTCTTTGCAACAATTACCAGTTGTATTTCGGAATTATTTTAGCTTAAAGATACCCCCATATTGAACTGCGTGTTCCGCGAGCGAGCGTTCGACAACAGCGCGGCTAACTTTAAAACTCTAGAACTCAGAAGTATAAGGACGGTATGTGCCATTATACGTTAGAAACATTCGTCGTATGTGTCTTTATCTTAAACTGGCACTTACGACCAAATGCTTCTAAAGTATCCGTCGTTATGTCTCTGAGGTCTAGAAATGTTTGGTTGATTTTATCTATCAAACAATTTTGAAGATCATCGTACTGGCTCGTTGTCTCAACCACGATTAAGATCAATATTTTCCCCTCAGATGTATTTTTCCTCTTTGAAGGATTGCATCAAGTAAAACCTGATCTACATTATAACTGAGCCGTAAAACTACTTTCTCATTTAAATAATATACTTACATTTTATTTCTCCTCTACCGATCTAAATACACTTACAAAGAAAGCGCAATTCGATTTGATAAGTTTGAAAGTCGTTGTGAAACTGATCGCGGCTTTATTTATTTGTCGAATGAGCGATTGATAAAAAAAAGTTTATACTTATTAGAAAGTAATTTGAGTCGTTACTCAAAGTTATGTGTATCAAATCCGATAAAGAATTTTAGTAAAAAAGTGTAATATAGTTCACCAACGTCGATCACAGTTGAACATGGGCATCCTCCTAGTCTAGACTAGTTTCATAGTCACCACACTTGGCAGGTGGGTTAGTGACCGCAGTAGGTATATTGATATATAAAGCAGAAGAGTTTGTTTGTTTGTCGCGCTAATCACAGGAATTACTCGTCCGACTTTAAAAGGGAAGTCCCTCAACCAATTAACTAGATCCTGAAATATATATTTTATTTTTAGTCACAAATGCCTTGTGCGGGGTGGAGATAGACTTAAAGCTAGACATAATATACCCCTTAAGGAAAATTGTGAAGTTCCAAATCAGAACAGACCAAGGCATTTTGGTGTATATTATTAAGTAGCTTTTATATAGCCTTCCTTGATAAATGGGCTATCTAAAATTAAAACAATTTTAAAATCTGACCAATAGTTCCTGAGATAAGCGCGTTGAAGCAAATAAACAAACTCTTTAGCTTTATATGTTAGTATTAATATAAGTGATTTTAAAATGTGTTATTTCGATAGATGTCTTCAGTACCTACTCAGGGAAGCTAACAGCTATTCAAATAACAGACCGCAGTATTAACTTGTTTGGAAGGTTGTACCCACTTACTTATGCTCGCTCATGTCAAATAGCGAAAATGTGTACACCAAACAACGGAGCACTTCCGTCTAGTTTACATACAACCACTTTACAAAACGTATATTGTTATTTCAGTTTCCTAAACAAATACTTTTACGAAACGAAGCTATAAAATGAGTTGTACATAATTTTAATTTTCGAATCGTATTACCAACTACATTTTTATGGTTTTACCGACAACTTTAACTGTTCTACCGACATCTTATACTGTTTTATCGACTTCAATTTAACTTATTTTTAGATACTGGGTAAGAGGCTGCCTACATTATTTATTTTTTATTGAATTATTGTTATTAGCTAACATTCCGTCTATGAGCTTGTCAAATTATGGTTACTAGCTTTCATTATGATGAGCTTTATAAATTCTTGACACTGTCGTAATAATAAAGTTATAAAATATGACAAACTGTTGAATTTGCTTTTAAATTTATTATATACTATGACTGCATTGGTAGCTCGCTACTCAATGGTTACGGCACTAGCTATTGAGACATGGTGTTCTGGATTCGATTCCCACCCGGGACAATCATTTGTGTGAACCACGAATAGCTGTTGAGTTTGAGTGTGCTTCGAGTCCGTAAATCATTTGTAAAATCTCTTGCGACAGAGATTTATTTCTCGAGTGCGGGAGTTGTCTTTTAAGAAAACAAACTACTTATAGCAGTATTGTTATTTAAGTTATCGTTTTTTGTATTTAGCAAAGGAAAATAAGACGAAATCATTCAACGCGCAAGGTCACATTATTTGACCAATAACCTGTAAAACTCGAGGAAGCATGTACAATTTTACGATAGGTATATTAAATTTCACGACAAATTGCCAATTTCAAGAACCTGTTTGGGATTCATCATTCCTTAAGGCGTTATTATACTGAAGTTGGTTATTAAGTTTGGGAATTTATGTCTTTCTGTAAGCTTTCGCAATTGCACCATTACCGGAATCTGGAGGATTCCCGAAGACCAACTAAAGCGAGTTGGTAAACCCTCAGAATACCTTCAGAATGGTACCATCATCGTTTTCATTATCATTATCAGCATAAATACATTCACTTTTCACCTCCAAGAGGGTATCACGCTTATCACTATGGTGTATGTTTAGCATGATATGGAAGTTGCTCGTATCGTGATAACACACAGGTAAACGAACGAAAAACCACGCCGACGGTACCTATAACCTGTTTTCCTTATCAGATTAATAATTCCGAGCCGGAAATCTTTGGATTCGTACGACGACGCTTTATGAAATATGAGAAATACAAAACTTACAATGGTCATGTCATGGACAAATTATGTTCTATAAGAGCCTATGCACACTACGTCTTTTTTACGCGCCGTCGACGCGCGTCTGTAGCGATACAGACGCGATGCAAAAGCCACCAAATTGCTAACGCGCGTGTGTATCGATACAAACGACAACAAACTGCTCTGTAGGATAAAAGCGCGCCGTCGACGCGCGTTTCTAAAACGCGCGTCGACGGCGCGTATAAAAGACGTAGTGTGCATAGGCCCTAAGAGCGACATCAACATGCCCCTATGATTGAATTTCATACTCGTAAGTAAATAGCCAGTTTTTAAACAACGACTCTGTAAATCTTTCCGATGAAGATTAATCATCTCAAGTTTATGTACCTATTTGTTAAGATTATTTTTTCATGACTAATGTACTAACTAGTTAAAATTATGTTTAGTATTACGCATGTGGCGTCATCAATGGGGCCCGTTAGAATACCGGCGCTATATACATACTAAAATGTGTCGTAAAGCATTTAGCTAAAGCCCATTTATGACGTACAAACAAATTTTGTTAATATTTAACTGCACTGGTGGCTCTGTAGTCGTAGGTACGTTAAGTACATCTGATACCACACAATTATTTGTGTGAACCTCAGATCATCATCATCAGCCCGTATAACGTCCACTGCTGAACATGGGCCTCCCCCCCGGGTAGGGTATTTGCCATAGTCACCTCGCTGGCGGCGGCAACAAATATCTGAGGTTCAACCTCCGTAGCGTAGCGGTAATTGGCTCGCTTTAAATCTCCGAGGTCGTGGTTTCGATCCCCACACCAGAAAAAAAATCTTTGTGTAAATTCTAAGATTTCTTTCCGGGTCTGGTTGGTTGAGGGACTACCCTCCGTGCCTCGGAAAGCACGTTAAGCCGTTGGTCCAGATTGTTATAACATCATCTATAATAATCGTATATCAAGGAACGGGCAGCAGCGTTTCCTTGTGTGTTACAACATAATACTGCGGTCACCAACCCGCCTGCCAAGCGCGGTGATTATGGCAATACCCTCCCTCAGGAGGCGGCCCATGTTCAGCAGTGGACGTTATACGGGCTGATAATGATGATGATGATGATAGTATGAAGTATAACAATACTCTTGTCTAAGGTCGGTATGTTTAAATAATACCTAATATTCTATGTACTGTCTTTACGTATCACAGTATAGAACTTCCCGTTAGTAATATATATTGGATGTAAGTCAATCACAGTTTCAATCAGAGCTTGGCGCACGTACCGGCGCGCCTCTGCGTCTGAACTAAATCCGTTACAAACCCGTAGAGACACCCATTATTTATGTCGACGGGCAACGCCGATGAATATGTACATATATATGTGACTATGTATAGTACCCATCTAGTTATTCACATGCAGTTCTCGCCCGTGATGCGTCCCATTTGCGGAAGTATATCATTTACTGTTTATAAAACCCTTTATGGAAAGAAATAAGAGTAAATTGAACTAAAAATATCTAATAAGGACACTTTTTCTATTCAGAGTGGAATGATGATCACAACCTCCGAGGCGTAATAGTATAAGTATCGGCGGTCATGGGTTCGATCCCCACACCGGACAAGAAATCTTTGTATTCAATCTAAAATTTCTGGTTGGTTGAAGGACTACACTCCGTGCCTCGAAAAGCACGTTAAGCCGTTGATCCCGACTGTCTTAACATCATCTAAGATTGTTTACCAGGGAATGGGCAGCAGCGTTTAACTGTGTATATCTTGTACGCCAAGCCTGATGATTATGGTACAAGCCCTCCCTCGGAAGGAGGCCCATGTTCAGTAGCGGGCGGTATATGGGCTGATGATGAAGTTTGAATAGTGATACCCTAGCCGCTATAAAACAAATTACAACGAAAAAAGTATCAATCATAGCGGCTAGAGGAGTCAATCAAGATGAAAAAAAAACTTTCACACAATATTTTTCAGATATTTGATCTATGACCATCAACACATAATGTCCACTGCTGAACGAGGCCGCTGCCGAGCAAGGGGTTCGCCGTAATCACCACGCTTGGCAGTCGGATTGGCGACCGCAGTCTTAAGTTTTAACACACAAAGAAACTCTGCTACCAGTTACCTGGTTTTCGCTTGTTATAGATGATGATATAACAATCGGGACCAACGGCTTAACGTGCTTTCCGAGTCGCGGAGATGGCATGTTCCACCTGATTGATTGAGGACCTACCCAGAAACTCTTAGGATTTACATAAATGTGGGACCACGACCCACGACCTCCGATATTTAAAGCCTCATAAAGTTTTCATTTGATACTCGACCAAAAAAGGGCAATTCGACTTCCACTACCTTTCAAAACACCCACTCAAAAATATAAGGAAACCAATAAAAACATAAAGATGGGTAACGCAGTGTAGTACACAATTTGACGCTCCGTATAAGGTAAGGTAGGACGAGCCAAACTTTCTCTCCTTTAATCTTCGATCCTGGCTCAATTCCTGCATATCGTGGGAGGCCGCCAACCTTGATGAGTTATGCCTCTATTGTGCCAGGTTAAATATGTTGTAACTCGCATTCTGTCAGATGGTGGAAACGAGAAATCATGTTATTGGAAAGATTATATATAAGTATAGATACACTGTTTGGCTTCAGAATTATAAAGTTGTGATGGAGATGGATTAAATCCAGAACGAGAAAAGTATGCGTGGGGTCAACCAGGTGGATGTAATGATTTCGATGTCTATCTTTGACCAAATTCCATTTGTATCGGTAGAATTGGTAATGACAGTGTGCCTTTGTATAAACGGGACAAAATAATACAAAACTACCTCTGACTTTGCATTTTTTAAGATGCACTTTTGATCTAACGCTGATCCCACATTAGGGCACTAATTTGGTGCGCATTCCTCGAGTATGTGTCACATGCGAATGGCGGTGGTAGTCGGTGACGCGGTTGAGCTTGGCGCTCGCGTTGTTCACAATTTTCAAAAGCCCGAAACGTGCACGCCTAATGTTGGCTCAGCCTATGAATATTAATAGTAATTTCTATTGAACTTGGCACCTTTTTGCAAAACTGTAAAGAAATTAGTTGAAAAGAATGAAGTTAGCCACGAAATGTTTGCTATATCACTGGACATAAAATTAAGCAGTACTTACTCTTTTGCAGAGCTTTTGAAACCTCGGCTCAGGGTGGTCGCTGGCAGGGGATCTGATCAATTATGACTTTAAGATGTTTTGGGGAGTATTGCGCAACAGTCTCTTCTCTTCTTTTGTAGATTTACAGTTCGCGGGCCACTCGGGCTTCGGGTCTACAAGAGATTCTTTTGAAATCTAGGGTCGGGAGGGGTATATAAATCTGAGGATTTCCGTCTGAGAGAGAAAGAAATCACTGATTCCGTAACAGACATTTATTTCTCTATCAAAATAGGCCGTAACCGATTCTGGCTCAAGAATTTCAAAACTTTATCATTTCCTTACTAAAATTCTCCTGTATCCCATTCATACATGAAAACTCTAGAGATCTAAAAAGCATTTTTGGTTTTTCATTCGCTGCGGCATACAATACTGAACTAAATTAGTGTAAGGATTTCCAACCTCCTCTGGGAAATCAGGATTTCTTACTGTTATTCTTGGGGTATTAACATATCTTCAATGTTTATTTGTTTTGTATTCCAATACATTGGTAACAAAATAAGGTGACACAGTTTTCGATTTAAAAAGATTGGAAAACTGTCGACGTCAGGAGGAAAGACATTTTATGATAACGGTTTGGTTTCAGAATCGTCAATATCATTATCAGCCTGTATAACGTCTGTTTCACATGAGCTTCCTCCTGAGGAAGGGTTTTGCCAGAGTGACCATGCTTGGCGGGCGGTTTGGTGGGTTTGGTGACAGCATATACACAGCGAGTCCCTCAACCAACCAGACCCGGAATTAAATCTTAGATTTTTTCACAAAGACTGAGTCCAGCGTGAGCATCGAACCCAGTATCTTTGAGACTTAAAGCGAGACTTATACGCCTCGGAGGTTTTAAGATGGATCTGAATAACTATGGAAATCTACCATTGCATGGTTATAAATGGCGATAATTGCTTATTTTAAAGCTATTAAGTCACTGTAAGTATGCTTTGTCCTCCTATTATTTTCATATCATCATCAGCCCGTATAACGTCCACTGCTGAACATGGGCCTCTTCCCGAGCGAGGGTATTTGCCATAATTACTACGCTTGGCAGGCGGGTTAGTGACCGCAGTATAATGTTGTACCACACAAGGAAACGCTGCTGCCCGTTCCTTGATATTATACGATTATTAGGGACCAACGGTTTAACGCACTTTACGAGGCACGGAGGGTTGTCCCTCAATCAACTAGACCATCATCCTTCAACCAGAAATCTTAGAATTTACATAAAGATTTCCTGTCAGGCGTGGCGATCGAACCCACGACCTCCGATACTTAAAGCGAGCCAAATATCGCTACGCTACGGAGGTTGTCACATAAACACACAAAAATATATAAATAATCGACCTATGAGCGCTCTGACGACCTACTTGCTTATTTGGTTGCAGTATTCAATAATTACTGGACCTATTTCTTAGTTACGTCAGCGGAATAAGCGTGCCTACAACATCTGTAGATGCTTATTATTATTTATTTGATTATTTAGAGCTATCGTCAGCCAGAAGTTGGTCTGAAAATGTTAACAATCTAGTAATAGCTACAGCACAGCCTTGTTAGTTAAATGCAGCTTAGATATCAAGCTTCGAGCCGGTTAGATTAACCTTAAACCACAATTATAATATTAATGTCTTCCTGCTTTGATGACAGGACTAATAGCACAGTGGGTAAAGTAATTGTTTCAGAGTTCGATTCCCACCATGAATAAATATTTGGGTCAACCACAGATTGTTTTGAGACTGAGTGTGGTTTGAGTCTGTAAATTATGATTATGATTTCTTTCCCTAGTGCGCGAATAGTCTTTTCAAATTAATTAAATGATAAGTATTACTTATATTTATATACTAGCGACCCGCCCCGGCTTCGCACGGGTACAATACTGATAATTATACTACATAATGTCTTTAAACCTCTAACAAACGGGCGAAATTTGGTCAAAACAAACAGAAACAAATTAATATAGGTACCTACTAAAACTCAGTGAAATAAGTAGGTGGGTATACTTTTATCGTATGAAATACCTATACTCTTCAGGACTAACAATACAACAAACACTAAATAAATAGGTATTCAGGTATCTATCCATCATAGTTACAACGAACACAAAACAAAAATTTGCCCTATAATTCTTAAGGATCGAGCGCGCATAATCGCATTCGGCCTACCTCCGTAGCGTAGCGGTAATTGGCTCGCTTTAAATCTCGGAGGTCGTGGGTTTGATCCCCACACCGGACATGAAATCTTTGTGTAAATTCTAAGATTTCTTTCCGGGTCTGGTTGGTTGAGGGACTACCCTCCGTGCCTCGGAAAGCACGTTAAGGCGTTGGTCCCGATTGTTATAACATCATTTATAATAATCGTATATCAAGGAAGGGGCAGCAGCGTTTCCTTGTGTGTTACAACATAATTCTGCGGTCACCAACCCGCCTGCCAAACGTGGTGACTATGGCAATACCCTCCCTCGGGAGGAGGCCCATGTTCAGCAGTGGACGATATACGTGCTGATGATGATGATGACCTACTAAAACTCAGTGAAATAAGTAGGTGGGTATACTTTTATCGTATGAAATACCTATACTCTTCAGGACTAACAATACAACAAACACTTAATAAATAGGTATTCAAGTATCTATCCATCATAGTTACAACGAACACAAAACAAAAAATTTGCCCTATAATTCTTAAGGATCGAGCGCGCATAATCGCATTAGGCCTACCTAAAACACGCGCTGTTATTTTGCGATAACTTCTAAGTTATTCATTAAAAGTATATAGTGTAGGGGTAAAATAATCTGCATGAAATGCTTAAGAATATTAACTAATTTAAAATGATAAGGATAAATACTGAATCCGTCTGATTAGCTTTACAATTACCGCATTAGAAATTATCATTTTTCTAAGATATAATGGATATAGCAAGTTAACCTTGAAAGATAGACATACGCTATCGCAGACTTTTTTGTAGATCTAAAAGAGAAGAATATTTGCCACCATACATTGTTTTGTTATATCTCATAGGGTTTAGGCAGCGTTTTCGTTGAAAGCTCCCAAATGGCTTAATTTTTTCCGACACCTCTGACAAATATCAATATATATTAGTCAAATGTACACATAAACTAAACAAATCATATACGTAAACCTTCCGGAAGAATCGTTCTATCGATTGGTAACATCCGCATGAAAATCGATGTAGTAGTTTTTGAGTTTATCGCGAACAGACAGACAGACGCGGCAGGGGACTTTGTTTATAATATGTAGTGATGTAGTGATAGCGGTCGCCCGCGGCTCCGTGCGGATGTCGGTTACCGCTGCAAAAAGCCTACCCAGGAAAGACACGGTCAGCAAAATGATTCCCAGGTCAATTCACAGACACCGACATAAACATCGACAACGCAGTCATTATCCGCAGGCTGCACAGATTGTCTTTCTGTGGATGTTAAAGTTGTTAATGATGAAAATATAATTAATGATGTAATTAATAGGCATTTTAGGGATTAGGCATTTTAGGCATTTTCAAAGCTCTGAAAAGAACTGTTGTTAAGCTCTGAGAAGAACTGTTGATTAGCTCTGAGAAGAACTTTTGCGTAGGTGTAGTTTTAAGAACGAAATCTAAAAAAAATCGCACGAAAATTATTAGACTTCGCAACGGGCCGTGCAGCAGAAATCGTAATATTTTAATTTCGCCATAACTTCAAAACCAAACGTCCAATTTTAATCATTCAAAGACCAAATATTATCTACATAAACTGTACTTAGTGATGAAATAATTTATTTTGATAAGGATTAATAGCATGAGTAAAATAAACGCGTTTAAATGTAGTCAAAAAAAAATTCAAGATTTCTAAATAAAAAAATGGTCGTTGTGCCTCACTCGACATACATAGGTATAGTGTGTCGCGGACTTTTTTGTAGATATTTATAAGATCTATAATTAATTAGAACATTTTATGGTTCTATCTTTTATAGTTTAGGCAGCGTACGCAAAATAAGTAACTTTTCTGGTTGATTTTTTACACCTTGTGTCAGAAAAACCCAAATATCTTACGGAACCCTATTTTTTTCCAAAATAAAATTTAGCCTATGTTACTCGTGGATAATGTAGCTTTCGAATGGTGTAAGAATTTTTTAAATCGGCCCAGTACTTTTTGAGCCTATTCATTACAAACATACAAACATACAAAAATAGGTACAAATCTTTTCTCTTTATAATATTAGTGTAGATATATTTCTCACAGTTCCACACTCTTTAATATCCTTAACGAGGTTATTGGCCACGCGCCAATTACTTTTTACTAATTAGTTATACCCAAGCACACGCAACTTGTTTATATGTAGGTATATACTTATTTATATATAAAACTAGGTAACTAATATAAGAAACGGAAAGTTAGGATATCCGTTCTTTTTTCTGTTGTCAAGTCAAATAATAATTTTAATTGTATTAATTTTTAAATATTATAAGCTCATTCTACAAAAGTTTCATTTAACAGCAGCCAAGTTTTATGATATCTAATGTAGGCATGTATAGTATCCAATATTGTATATGTTAACGAAAATAAAAACAGCTTTTGGATAATAATCATAATCAACAAAGGTTTTCCTATCATATACTAAATCGTACTAACTTACAAATAAAAATATTTTGAGCTTCATGAAACGTAAATAAATAAGTTTAAGTTGCTAATAAAATACATACCGCCCAAGAAAAATCCCCTGCCCATTTCTTTGAGGGTAGTATTGTTTCCTGCACTCTGCAAGTGTGTCCGTGCATTATGCACCACCATCCTCCTGGCACTCCTGCTATCACCATTTTGCACCAAAACAAATAACACCAAAAATATCACTTGTCTACAAAATATCACACACATTTTAACCGTTTCATTATTGTAAATGGATTAAACAAACAAATCTTTGGTAAAATTATAAAATATAAACTATATTTTAATAAAAAAAACTAATTGAAATAATGTAAATATTTTTTAGTTTCGCGCCTTTTCGCACGGGCCATTTCCGTGGTACGCGCGGCGCGTGCGCAGTTTACGGTCGCACTGCCAATCGGTTACGCGAATTAAAAACTGGCCGTAAGCCGGTAATTCTTTGCGTTCTTAAAAAACAAAAAAGAAACTTTAATGAAACGTTTTGGTCACTTGACAAGGGAAAGGAGACTCGACAATTTCAAATCAAGTTAAAGAGAATCAACTGGTCCAATGCTAATAGTAGGTTATTTATAACCAAAAGATGATCGTTTATAACTTAATTGGTTTAAATTATGATATTTATACATAGTAAAAGGATAAATTGGGCACAAAATATTCCTATGGTCAATACTAATTGATTTAATATTTAAATGATTGGGAAGCAACCGACTTTCATTATGTGTTTTGCCAAAATTTAAATGTAATTAGGTACCTACAACAATAGACATTGTTAAATATTCCCACGAACGTTTTGAATGAATTTTCATACAGCTTATTTCGTGATTCAAAACCACCTGATGTCTCACCAGTCGTGTCGGTAGAACCGTCTCATTAAATTTGACATATTGAACTATGGCAAAACCCACCCCCGGGAGGAGGCCCATGTTCAGCAGTGGAGGTTAAACAGGCTGATGATGATGATGATGTTGATGATAATCTCCGATGCGATTGGCCACTGTGGTCAAAATCGTTCGCAAGAACTTTTAATATAAATACACCGATCCAAATTAAGATAATACGATGTCAAGTACCTATACTTAATTGGTCGATAGTAAATTAGATAACTGTCAATTAAGTTTAAATAACTGCGGTGTAAAACAACAGTTTATAGCTTAATAACTTTAGCTAATTAAAATATGTGTAGTCATAAATCATGCGACTTTATCTTTTAACACAATCCTGGAGAAGGTACTCTTCGCTGATTACGTGTTAATTAGCGATCCTCAATCTAGGCAGGCAAAGTAACTTGTGATATTACACATATAGTAGCATTGACGTACGTCATATTAAGTGGACATTAAGAAGATAAAATTACTCAGCTTAGGTCAGTTCTCGATGTTGGGGAGAATGTAGGGCAAAAATAATAGCGTTCCTATTATGCGACCTTGAGGAATGCCTGTTTTGTAGTGTTAGTAGGTGGACATAAAGGGTGTGGATACTAGATCAGGATTGAGATGATTTATTTTTATGTATTGAGTTCGGTCCGATGTGTAACTTATAATCCACTTCAATTAATTAATAGGTAACTTATAAGAAGTGTTCACATTTATTTTTAAGTGTTGCATGATTCACATTGTCGAAAGTTTTTGACATATGTATCTGGGAATACTGCAGATACTGACACTTAATTGTCAATATTTTCTGCAATCTTTTTGATCATTGAAAAAACCACAAGACGATTATATTAGACGATTTTATTCTGAAAACCATTTTAATATTTTTTAATTAGTATTATTCTTTTTTAAGGAGGCTTTTCAATAAATACTTAAAATTTTGTGGTAACACGTAACACATCTTAAAAACATTAGGTATAAGCTGAAGACTTTATTTGCTTGCTTGAAGGCGCTTATCTCAATAACTACTGGTCCGATTTGAAAAATCTTAACTCTTTCAATGTTGGATAGCCCATTAATCAATAGGCTATATAATCATCACGCTAAGGCCAAAAAGGACACCAATGAAGAATGTTTTAAAATCGGCTTAATAAAAAAAAAAAAAAAAAAAAAAAAAAGAAATAGATATAGATAAAGTCACTATTCCATGTGAAAGAAATCGCGGGCTACATAGCTAAAATTAGTATAAAATTAAGACATGATTACAATTTCTACACATAACATTCTCATTAACTAAACTGCCTCGGGCAGTAAAATGGAGAGCTGAGGCGCATGCGAGCCTCGGCCGTGGCGTTAAATAAGTATAGTTTACTTTTATTATGATCATCTTAAAAAATTACCACCTTACCATATTTACCAATGAAATACATTTTGGTACTTAACGTAGACAAATAAGTTGACCGCACAAATATTACCAATGGTCATCGAAAGGAGGAGGAAAAAAAATATTTTGTTACGAAAGGGGTTACGTTTTCTTAAGTAGTAGAGACTGCACTCGTAACTCCGTGGTTACAGCTGTTGCTGCTGATACATAGTGTTCTGGCTCCATTCCCATCCGGTTCAAGTGTTGTAGCATTACAAAAGATAACGAATTACAGACAAATACCTATACTAATACAAGGCGATTAAGGGACTAATTAAATTACACTTATTCAGCTCAATTCAGCTTTTGTCCATAGAAAACGCCAGTTTTGTACGGGATGCGTACGCGTATATTCAGCTGAACGCGTGCGTACGCGTCCCCTACAAAACTAGCGTTTTCTATGGACATACGCTGAATAAGTGTAATTAGTCCCTAAGTGTAAACTTCTATGCAACAAACGTAAGTACCTTTTATCTATTTACACATCTATTCTATTCCATGCTACCTTTTTAGAAACATATTGTAAGTAATACATTTGTAATCAATCCGTACCCTAAGAGTTTACTTTGCTGGAGCTTAAAAAATAATTTAAGTTACACGAGACATTTCCAAATAAATTCTAAGGTTGACCCCATAATGCGCGTGCGCGTTCCTCGAGCGTTTGAGCTCCGTCACGTCTTACCCACATCCGAGCATGTGACACATGCTCGAGGACCAAGCGCACGCCTAATGTGGGTTCAGCTCAAAGTCGAGGGACGTCGCGGCGACCCTTCAAACAAAACAAGTTTGCTTGTCATTGCAGTGTGGCCGCCAACAAATTTTTATATGAGTTTGTTTTCACGATATCGCCGTTGCGTCGCAGTCGTCTTAGTCCCCTCAGACCTCGGCCTAAGGCTATAAATGTTCTTGTTACAAATATGTAGGTACGACAAAAAGAACCAAAAAGTAAAGGCCAAAGGCCGATTACTTGTTATTTTATTTACATTGGAAATAATAAGATATCATTAGAAGCTTGGTTGCTATATGGTTTTATTTTTCGCTTTTTTCCGTCGTCTCCGTGTGTCGTAGTACTTTCTCTCATAACTATGGCAGTCGCGTCCACAGGATGTGGCCGCTTATGCTAGTGGAGCAAAACTATTAGACGATTAGATCCGTCATTACTTTAATATATGTGTGCGTTGAGCATTGACGTTAATGGAGGGGACACGAAGAATATTATTATTATAATCACTATTTACCTTACTTCCTTAGATGATCTCCGATGCCCTCGTAGACCGCAAAGTCCTTTAGGCCAGCTAACTGTTACGTAGAGCGACAGTTGCACAAAACTCCCCTAAAAAACTCTACGAACGAGATAATCCCTCAATACCCCCGCCAGCGACCGCCCTGAGCCGAGGTCCAAATGCTCGGGGACGCCCTCTTGCGCAGGTTGCTTAATTTGTAGTTTTTTAACAATTTATTTAGGCTGGAGTCCTGCTCGCTTTTATGCCTGGTGAAGTAACAAAAGTCTAACTACATATTGCCTGTCCGCAAAAAAATAAACCTTTCGTAGACTTGCCATTGGTAAAATTACCGCAAGTTGCCTTGGTGGTGGCTACCAAGGCAACCTGCGGTTATTTTACCCATCTGTTAATTAAATCATGTAGGTTTAAAGACTTTGCCGTTTATAACCTTCCTAATATTATGATTATTTATCACAAAAGCAGTGGAATCACCTGTTATCTTTATCCTGATGTTTTCCACATTCTCTTATTTATAAGTAGGTAGTTGATTCTTATTCAGATTTCTTATCGTAAGTTCACCATGAGTTGACAAAAAATAACTTTTACAACATTAATACAGCAATAAATTGATAGAGCAAATAATAAAACGTGAGTCGAGTATTGGCTTGTTAGGTAGGAAAAAAATACCTACCTATTAATGGTGCGTCCATTACGATTAGAATCATGTTAGTTGTTTTTTAAGTTATGGTGCCCCGGCCCTACACATTCACTTTTACTCTTAATGGCCGTGGTCTGATTATTTTTAGGCGGGTTAAACTATAATTGCTATGTTTAAATATTAGATTCGTTCGTACTTTATGAACACATTAACAGTGGTATGGAGTAACATGGGTTTAAGTTTAACTTGAGTAAGTACTGTCTCTCTGTCGTGGTCTCTATTGCTCTGTTAATTTTATTTATTAGTGTCACCTGACATTCGCAAGTAAACTCAATCTCAAGTGTTCTTGCATAGGGGAGTAAGACTGCACCTACTGGTGGCTCAGTGATTGCTTCAGAGTCCAAGTGTTTCAAGTACGATTCCCACCCGGGACAACTGTTTGTGTGAACCACAAAATAACGTCTATTAACACAAGAATAGTTAAAAGACGACGACGCTTAAGATAACCCAAGAAAGTAGGACAAAATTAAATAAGAATACATGTTTTAATAACTTTACATGCAAATTAACGAGGTAGGTACCTGCATGAAAAGTAATTTCCGCCTGCCGTACGAATAGGAAGATATCTAACAAGTTGGTAGGCTCCTTATACCTACATTACTGTATACGCATAATGAGGTAGGTTTAATGTAGGCTGTCCGGTGAAGTAGCAAAAGCCTCCTTAATGGCCGTTCGAAAAAAAAAGGTTTAATCTAGGTATCCAATCCTGTACCACGATTCAACTTTCAATAAATAATGGCTTGGGATAAAATGCTAATTGACCCACATCAAATTATGTTACAAAGATGTTTGTTTCGTAGTACGACCGCCTCTGGACCAACCGATAAAGGTCGCAGGAGGCTGGAAGTCAGTGGATGCAGGCCGCTACCAATCGTTCCCGCTGAACTACCCGCCAGAAATCCAAGGGGTAAGCCTATGTTTTGAAGTCGACAACAACCTGATATCGATGATGTTTTTTTATTTCTGCAAGTATTTGTCTTAAGGAACCTAAATATAATAATTTCAGTTCATAAAACTGAAAGATAGCAGCATAAATTTAATTTTTAGTCCATGTCCTTCATCGCCAGAAACGGGATCAGACATTTTTAGACGTCATAGATCTAAATAAAAAACAGACATCATTTTCTGGCTTCGAGCCTTTGGCCTTCGGCCTTTTGAGAGCCTGATTCCCATTTATCAGGGGTACACCGTAAAAATGTACCTATTGTAGACATTTACCGTTTCCAACCAAAATTGGGAAGCACCAATGCTTGCCATACCGCTCACTTGCCGCTAATAACCACCGTTGCAAGCCTCACAGGGGCGCCTTCATGACCACTGGTTCAAGATTTCTTTCTGGGTTTGGATGGTTGAAGGTCTAAGGTCTAAGGTCTAGTTCTCTCCGGGCCCGGGAAAAACATGTAAAGGGCTTTATGTGCCCTTTACATGTTTTAGAAATCTTTGATTTTACAAAAAGATTTCTTGAAAGAGAAGATTTGAAAGGAGTGTCAAAGTTTGTATGGCGAAATTGTATGGTAAATTAATACTAGTAGTAAAATAATAAAACTCCATTCACTAGTTTCATTTATTTATTGCTTCATTTTATGTTGTAAACAATTCGTTGAATTATTTCTTAGTCACCTACTTGGCCGTACAAATATACATGAGCTTAAAATTAAAACAAAAATAATACCAAGGCAATACAGAATAGTCAAACTTCAACAGATAATATAAATATATCTCCAAAACAAGAAAATTTTATTATTTAGCTGAATTTCCATGGTCCACCATGTTACCAAGTAATAAGTGTAAAGTAGATATGAAGGGCAGACGAATAAATTTGAACCCTAGTCTGTAGACAATAGACTATAACATCGCGCAACATGGAAATCCCAACCACAAAATGTACGAAAATCGCAAATTTTTACACTACACTAAAAAATTACACTTCGAGTCACATGAAAAACTTTGCGAAATCGCACAACTCTAAATTTACAATTAAAAGTTCGATAATAATTTAAATACTGCTTTTATTTTATTGTCAAATTTTTAAAATACATCAATCAACTTCACTACCATATTATGTATAATAATTTATTTTAAATTTACAAATATTGTATAAATGTATAGTTTTAATAATAATAATAATGTTAGCAACATAGCAACCAACTAAATTATAACTTAATCAGATCAAAAAAAAATTATAGTCAACTATAAAACTTAAAAAGATTAACTGTAATTTTTTGTGCAATGCGTTTTTGTAAACAAATAATAATATGGTAACTATGTCTCATTATCCGTCTCGATACCGTTGCATTGTCTACACAACTATATTAGACTAAGAGCCGTAGAAGATCAACCTTCACCCATCTGATAACCAGATGAGACATTCTTTTTGTCAAATATGGCTATGATAACTTGCCTATCAACAAAAAGTGTTCATGGCTAATTTCATTAAATTAATTTTAATCAAATTAGAGAAAGTAGAGTGTCGGAACTTGGTGTGATAGAACAGGACACAACATACAGCTGCACTCAGCCTGACCGAGTGTGCATGCTCTTTTACTTTTTGATTTTAGTGAAAAAGAGCAATTGTTTCCACAATAGTAATTTTGAACTTTTGACTATGATTCTTAATTCTTTTACACTTTTTGTATTATTACATTACATCTTATTTATATACTAAGATGAAATTCATTTGGTTATCAAAAGATTAAAGGTGATGAAAGAAAGTTGATCAAAAATAATTCAGTGAAAAATCATCAAGGCAAGTTATCATAGGTGTGTTCGTTAATGAATAATATTTTACAAAAAGTATGTATCATCTGGTTATCAGATGGGTGAAGGTTGATCTTCCACGTCTCCTATACTATATAGAATCTGTGTCGAGTCCGTTCACCTAGTGGAACGAAAGTTTAAGAAAATTATAAAAAACATACCAAAAATCATTAAGAGATGTAGCTGACTGGCACACTAGACCATCTGTAATGATTTTAACATAGTAACAATGAACAAAGAGTAAATTAAGTTCAAGATGAATCATGCCAGCATAACAAGGTAAAAAAGACTAATATAAAAACCATAAAAAGACAAGTTCAACTACTGAACGAACTCTTGTATGTGAACGAAATATCGATGTTCTTTCATTAAAAACTTCACGTGGCATTAATTACGTCATCGAATTAAGTTCAATGTTCTTACAGAACAAAATTAATCCTTATTACTACCACATAAAGTCGTCACTCCAACACAGATTCCTTCAACGCATGTTAACTAATGTGTTCATATGAACACTCGCTAGCTTTCCTAGATTCCCGATACGAGAGCATCAACGAACTATGTATAATACGTCGAAGAATGCCCGTCTACAGGAAACTGCATTCCTAACCTAAACTGCAGAAAAACACCAGCCCATTAAACAGTAAATGCGATTCTATTACAATCATCAATGTTAATAAAACGTACTTAAGAGCCGCGTGGCCACTAAAAGCTTGAAGCCGGAATAAAAAAGCCGCGAAAGTGTGACCTCAATGTACTAGGAATTATAATTAGGGTAATCGTAAAACTAGTATGTCCTGTTATGTTGAATAAATTATAAGGCGTAGGTACAGATGTATCTGGTGAAAAGTTATATTAAGAACTAGTTTCCCGCGCGCGGTTTTACTCGCATATCTCCCGTTCCCGTGGGATTTTCATAATTACATATAGCCTATGTCATCCTGGGATAGTGCAGCTTCCCAACAGTGAAAGAATTTTTTAAATCGGTTGAGTAGTTTCAGAGCCTATTTGATACAAACAAACAATCAAATCTTTCCTCTATATAATATTAGTATAGATATCGTGGAGACTAGTTTGCTGTGAATAGTGATATATTATATCCGTATGTTGATACTGAAGGGAGTTAAATGGCTTGAGATTGCTACTCTGACTTCTGATAGTCAAGAGAAGAGTTTGAGAATGTATGTCGCCATTTCCGAGGTCTACGACAGACGCGTGCGGCCGCCGGCCGGTCTCGGAAACTGACTAATGTCGCATTAGCCGCCTGCGTTAGGCGCACTCGACTGGTCGCGTAAAATAAATTGAACTTTTAGTATTAATTCTATGAACAAATGCTATACAATAATAAGAGCTTCGTGCTACTGTTTCAAACAAACAAAGCAACAAAATATTTTTCTATATATATTTATTTTTGCAAATACGAACTCGACGTCTTCGCCATTCCAGTTTCGCGCTCTAGTTAATATAATAAAAAATAGCACCTTAAAAATCAACAAAATGCACTTTTTGTAACACGAAAAGATGTAGATAGTTCTAAAGGAAACTAAAAGAAAAAAGTTACTTATTTCAATAAAACAGGGCTTTTAATTAATTGTAATTCCCAGTACATTATGAACTAACAGCATGAAACAATATATTAAATGTTAATGTCTGTACAAAAAATCTTAAAACCTACTAAAATGTGCAGAATATTATTATAAAAAAAAAACTGTGTTAATAAGCCTCATCACACGTAAAATCTTTGAGATCGCTATACACCGCGTAACGAACACTGGATTCAAAACAAATTGTTATAATAGATATAAAACGTAATCAACACAAAACAAAACTTTCGTTTAAAAGTTAAACTTTACAGTCCATTGCGGTTCTCCCATTGTCATTCAAATTGATGGGTGAAAACGACTTGCGAAAACCGCAATGCAATGTAAAATGAAAGCTAGTTGTGGTAAGAACACTGCGAAATCATATTAAAATAACAATAGTACTCGTATAGTCTGAACAAACTCATTTGGCACCTCAAATAGGCAAATTGTGATAAACTACTGAAGAGCGAACAAAGACAATGCCATATAAAAATTGAAGACAACAATTGGTATATGAAACTAATTTGCTGCTTGATTTTAAGTCGTATTACAAACGAGTTACAGTGTAAAATTGAATAGCACGTATAAGTTACTTATGACCATTTTCAATTCATATCTTCAATTCATTACATATGTCAGAATATGGAAATGATAATCACCTCTGTATGTAACGTACAATTATAATGAAGTTAAGATAAAAATCATGAGTCTATGGTATTACGAAAAATATCATAAAAATATATTAGCATCATTTACTTTATTTTGTATACTTATTTGTGTTTAAACGTCAAGAAATTTGACAAATGTGTGATATAATATGAAGAATATGTCAAAATTTTGTAGAAATAACTTATTTCCACTCAACAGAACACTGAAGAAAGGAAGAAAGAAATTGAACATCAAAAAGATTACGAAGTAGTGTAAAAAAATTCAACGATCATAACATAATATATATTTCTCTTTCAGTTATCAAACGTTTACATACGAAAGAGTGAGCTAAATGATAGTTAAAAAGTCGTATGATATTTATAGGGTGACTACAAATAAACCACGATGTATAGAAGACGGCTTCGTTACAATACTAACTACTAAAGTAGCACTACAGTCTTACAAGTCAAATATATATAGATCTTATACGAATTATATAAGACATTATATAAATATTACGACAAAATGTAACTAGAATGGACAATAAAATACAAAAACATTCTCCTATCTCAATAAACCTTCATTTTATTTGTAGAATGGAAAAAAACGTCTGTTAACTATAATTTTTTTATTTTCACTGTTTGTAACAAACTAATAGTTTTCGAAGAATAAAGAGATACAACATAGAATGTATGTAAAAAAAGGTTAATAAAGGTTAATAAAAAAAATAACCAAACATATTATCTTATATAATTCGTATAAATATTCCTATAAGAATAATAAAACAGACTTTTTTAACGGAAATTGCAATAAAAACAACAAAGTTTGTGTACCATTAAGAACCATTAAATTTAAAGTAATTTGCCAACCGTGTACTGATTTTCATCAATCGAGACATTGTTTTCATAAATCAATAAGTATATAACCAATCTGCTTAATTTATGGCAAGTTTTCTACAAACTATTCCAAATTTTGAGAAAGAAACTTTTATAAATAAAGAATATACCATACGCAAGGATTAAAACCACCAAAATAGGTGTTAATTCATGCAATATATATAGTGACTATATAAAAGTCTATATATTTAGCTAAAACACTAGTGTATATAGATATTACACACAAAATGTATTTATATCGTCACTAAGTGATCCCTAAAGTTTTAAGTTTTAGATTTCAAGTTAATTTCTAACATATTGTTTACGACTTGTACTATTTTTTACTGAGTCTAAGCTTAAATCATATCTAGAAAGAAAAAATACATATCCAAAAGTTGAGTATTGTGTTGAAAAATTTATGAAACTATCTTCAAACTACAATCCCTAAATATAATATTATTGATTGGTCCTTCGAGCCGCATATTCGGTATAATGTAAGTCGTAAACAATATTACAAGCGAAATTAACTCTAAATATGATATATTTAAGGACGCATGCATTCTCTAAGTGGCCCGCTAAGTTCACTATCTATCAAGATTTTACTAAAACGACTAAAATTACTAAGGAACAGACGGTCTAATTTTGAGTATACATTTAAAAAAGATTTCTTCTATTGCTCTCTCGTTTTCTCTCATATGTATGTATATCCACACCTTTCAGATGTTGGGATATAAACAATTCTTGAAGTCTCTCTCCGAGTACCTAATTATTGTAACATTGGTGCATGTTAAAAGATACATTATTAGGCCTATAATAATCATGTGCATCAAATTCATTTACCAACTACTAATAACATAATAATACATAAAACATGCCATCTCTTTCCTTCTCTATATGAGTAAAAGAACTATTCATATTATATAATTTGAGCATGTATTCATAAATCATACTTCATTAGTACCGTTAAGATTTAGACGTATTAGTGTTGATATTTCATTATCTTATAATATTCGTTAGTATTATATTTGTGTGAAAATGTTGTATGAAAATTTGAGACCAATTTATATGACGAATCTTATTTGTCAAGATTATTAAAATTTGACACATTGTTACACAAAAGTGGCACTTTGATTATTGCTCTGTAAATACGTGTTAGTCATTATAATAACCCGTCATCATATAAATCAGTCATATAATTATTGCACGTATATTTCACTATGTATATTAGACATATAATCGGAATATATATGCGAAGTATAATACATTTGTAAAGTTATAAAAGGTTTGCACTCTAGCACCGAAACCTTGGATTTCAGTTTCTTTTAGACCAATTATGAACACTTGCGTTTTATTAAAAAATAATAGTATTTTAGAGCTTGTTTCTATATTTTGTCATATTAAATGCATCCGTATAACGTCTTTATAATTTCCGCCTAACAAAACGACCTAGAAAGAGTCGTAGATTTTAGTATATCGTCGGTGAAGCCGCGAAAGTGACAGTGTCTAATAAGGTATAATTTCGTCCACCAAGAAATATTTTCTTTATTTATGTAGTAAAGAGCGATATATTAAATTGCTTCAGTCGATCTTCAACCTTATTAGCTCTTGTCGTTTATGTTTTAGTGATGTAAAATTACATAATACGACTTTAAGTACAAATGTGGTTAAGACGCAACAAGAAGTAAACTATCAATTTACCCTCACAGATATTGTGACATCAATTGATATAGAAACCAACTCTAAAACGGAAGAAGCACCAAAAGAACAGTGTAAATATAAATAAGAATATTTAGAGTAAGTTTAAACCATAGTAAAACGCGTACGAATCATTGGCACATAACAATCCATATGTATTTGTATATAGCCATAAAAATATTATACAAACGATATAGCACATCCATAGAGAGGACAATTTATCCATATTTTGTACTTTATAATGAAGATTTTGCACCAAGTACTTATTAATTACAGAAAAAGAAGATGGTTCGTCGAGTAAATGCGTTCCCAGCACCTATTGATCAAAATTATTCATTTTGATATCAAATGTAATGACCTAGCAGATTCCTAGAACACATTGCCTCGTATAAGCTCTCTTGCGATGTGCAAAATGACATAATATTGAATATAATCATCCTCAATAAGACTTCCATAAACCTTTGATAGCTTTCAGTTTGGGGGATTTCTTAGTCGCTTCAAACTCTTGCTTGAAACTTATTATGAACTTGTCACGTAGACTCAATCTAGGCGGCGTCGGTTTCAACAGAAACTTCTTCAGGTCATTCGTAAAGCTTTTGGCCGTATAATTAGTGTCATCTTTTATCGATTCTTCGTTACTCGATTCGAGAAACGATACCGATTTATTCGATTGAATTGAGTTTTTCCGTTCACGGGATTGTCTCGGGGTAGACTTTGCTCTAGGAATCGTACGAGGTTGACTGTAGCTTTTGGAAACGAGGGAATACTGATCATCTTCTATCGAATCTAGAGTGTCCGTAGATCGGTTACAGACTTTACAACACAATTGGCAGTGTTCCTTATCGCTGTGATACTTACCGTTGCAGTACACGTAGTTTTCCTTCATACGTGAAGTTCGCGGATTCCTTTTCTCTTTGGACTTGATGGAATCTCTTTCGTTGCGTCTGGGTCGTTTTCGTCGACATTTAGGGCAGTTGTTCTTGGCGATGCGTCGAAGTTCTTTAAGGAACTCATAATCGATTTCAAAGTATTTGGCGTCGGGTTCGGAGTAGTAGCGTACATCGTCATCGTCGGCGGTACGTGGTTGTTTCCTGTGTCTGGGAGGGTCGGAGTAGAAGGCGGCATCGGGAGGGGAAATGGATGGGTGTGAGGGTGAGTCGGGTTGAGAAGGAGGATGGTGTGCACAGAACGTAACGGCCTTGTTCCTGGGGCGGGCGGGCAGGGGTCAGGCTTGCACGGAGGGCACCCATAAAGTCTTGTTTTGTTCTTCTTCTACGGCTGCTTTGATTTGTGTGCAAGTGTAAGCTATATTCGCGCCCGCCGGGATCTCGGCTGTCAAATAAAAAACAAAATTAAGACTTCTTTAAAACAAACATAATGCTTATATAGTTATCAGTTTACATTAGGTTATAACTGAAGAAAGGATTTTTTACAAAAATAGTTTACACCTTTTCTCAGAAAGGGTATGCAGAAGTGTACCCACAATTCGCCAGGTCTGTTAAAAACCAAGGTAATGGAGGATGATTATATTACAATACACTAGGTATGAATCGAAAATTTGAAGTACTAATATTATTTTACTATATTTTAAATAAAAGGCGCTAGTTTTTAGGAACAAGCTTAAGCCGTGGTAGTCTGACTGCGGGCCGCGGTCCATCAGCTGGAAGACATGGGGTGATATATTTTAAACCATAAGGCTATAAAACGAAATCATATATTTGTACGATATCTAAACTTTTTGTTGGTTAAATAATGTGTAATTGAAACGGAATATTATTAGCGAATTAATCGCACAAATGGGAGTGGCTTAATTTTTTTGGTCCACCAATAAGTATATTGTATATGTCGCAGGGAAATGAGGATATCAGGGATTTGACATCTACCGGGATTTCACGAAATCCCGGTAGATGACGAATAATCTTGTTGATTACGTCTTGTTATTAAAAGTATCTAGTGATATGACAAAATACTAATATAAAGTCAGGGATATGTCATTTCAATAAACTAAATCTAGTGAATAAAAGGGATCCCTTTTTTTCGCCTACTTTTTGTCATAATATAGTTTGGCATAAAGTTTTCGCATAACTTTTATTTGCATAATAAAACTGCTGCATGTTAATACTTTGGCATAATGCAAAGGTTAGCATAACTATCATTTTGTCTAATATGTTTTGGCATAAGTTGGATTTGCATAAATTTTAAAGGCATAATATTTATTCGTCTAATAATCATAAAAATTACAATCGGTTAGGTTAGGTTAGAACTGCTGGCATACAACGCCAGAACCGAAATTTTACTAGATTTAGTTTAGTAAAACGACATATCACTGAATCGCCAGTGATATGTCGTCAGTGATATGTCGTCAGTGATATGTACACCAATTTATCGAAATTGGTGTTTTGTCATATCACTAAATACTTTTAGCAAGAAGACGTAATAAACAAGAATATTCGACATCCACCGGGAGGTCGCGATATCCCTAGCGATTTCGTGAAATCCCTGTTAACCTCATTTCCCTGCGACATATATATACTGTTGGAGCAAAAAAAATTAAGCCACTAAAATTTAGATTAAAGAATGTACTTAATGACAAGTACACTAAAATTTAAATTAGACAATGTTCTAAATAGGTTCGATTCTTTACACCAACTATTATGTTCAAGTTCTGGATATCAAGCACTACCTTGGATATTAAATAACAAATTAAACTCACCGGAAATATAACTCCTATATTCATTTTCAACTTTGAGTCCATGTTCATACATTTCCTTAGCGGCTTTGGCGGAGACTTTGTCTGCGTGCCGCGTGTCTTTGACTTCCTTGATTTGTTTGAACGACTTGAACTTAATGAACAACACTATTGGGTATATTTGTTGTTTGTGGAGCTTCTCTATGGTCGCCACGCTTATGTCTAAGATACAATGGATGCCCTGACAAAAGAAAAAATATTATATTTTCGATAATGTTTGTTTTCGTTGGGTGTCAAAACTAAGAAGATGTCCAGACGCCTAGTAGAGATCGTCGTCGGGTTTAAAGGATAACAAATAATTTCTCATCTTCTTTGTATATATTTGAATGCGAATGTGAATAAATTCAAATTTCAAAAACTTCGATTAAAATTAGGGATGTGTGAAAATAGTTTGAATCGAATATTAATATTTAATTCAAATTTTCTAATTATACGAAATTCGACGAATAATTCCAAAAAAAAATCGTATTCAAACAATACACAAATTAATGAAATATCACTGGATTTTCTATAAAATGTAACTTTTTACATTAATTATAATTTATTTATATTGTAGCAAACTACGCAAAATGCATATTATGCCAAAAGAATTGTTATTTGTTTCCGAATTTTTATTCCATTTCATGGTGTATTAAAATATTCTATTTACGAATTTACGAAAATAACAAACTGTGAATTAAATTTTATGGATAATACAATAATTATTTTAAATTAATGAAATTATTGGATTTTATTCCATTGATTCGATTTTTTTTTCAAATTATTCGGGAACTTTCGAATAATACTAATTTCAAATTATTCGATTCTAGTTTCGAATAATACTTTTTTTTAAATTATTCGATTCTAGTTTCGAATCGAATATTATCGATTCGGAACGACTCGAATTCGTAAGTTCGAATTATTTGTGCACCAATGAAAATAAATAAAATTATTATTATTATTATTATTTGTACATCCTTAATTTAAATTACTAAGCGAAGTGAGAAGAGTTTAAATAGAGATATTTAGATGGGATTATTTTAAGGCTTATTTGTCTGAAAAATGCACACAAAGAGATATAATAATAATAATAATAATAATATCTAGGGACAATGTCACACAGATCATCCCCGCCATCCATAATATGAGCTCACCTTCTCAGCCAGGTCCCGTATGGCGGTGAGCGGGATGCAGTCGATGTGCGTGCAGTCGGCGCGCAGGCGCGGCTCCAGGTGCGTGCCGCGCGCCAGCGCCGGCGCCGCGCCCGCCACCGGCAGCGCCGCGCCCCGCGCCGCCGCGAACACGTGCGCCCAGTCCGACACCAGCCGCCCCGCCACCGCGCCCGCCAGCGGGCCCAGGATCACCACCGGCCGCTGCGTGCCGTCTGAGGACACAATGCCAAGTTACAACAACGTGCGCCCAGTCCGACACCAGCCGCCCCGCCACCGCGCCCGCCAGCGGGCCCAGGATCACCACCGGCCGCTGCGTGCCGTCTGAGGACACAATGCCAAGTTACAACAACGTGCGCCCAGTCCGACACCAGCCGCCCCGCCACCGCGCCCGCCAGCGGGCCCAGGATCACCACCGGCCGCTGCGTGCCGTCTGAGGACACAATGCCAAGTTACAACAACGTGCGCCCAGTCCGACACCAGCCGCCCCGCCACCGCGCCCGCCAGCGGGCCCAGGATCACCACCGGCCGCTGCGTGCCGTCTGAGGACACAATGCCAAGTTACAACAACGTGCGCCCAGTCCGACACCAGCCGCCCCGCCACCGCGCCCGCCAGCGGGCCCAGGATCACCACCGGCCGCTGCGTGCCGTCTGAGGACACAATGCCAAGTTACAACAACGTGCGCCCAGTCCGACACCAGCCGCCCCGCCACCGCGCCCGCCAGCGGGCCCAGGATCACCACCGGCCGCTGCGTGCCGTCTGAGGACACAATGCCAAGTTACAACAACGTGCGCCCAGTCCGACACCAGCCGCCCCGCCACCGCGCCCGCCAGCGGGCCCAGGATCACCACCGGCCGCTGCGTGCCGTCTGAGGACACAATGCCAAGTTACAACAACGTGCGCCCAGTCCGACACCAGCCGCCCCGCCACCGCGCCCGCCAGCGGGCCCAGGATCACCACCGGCCGCTGCGTGCCGTCTGAGGACACAATGCCAAGTTACAACAACGTGCGCCCAGTCCGACACCAGCCGCCCCGCCACCGCGCCCGCCAGCGGGCCCAGGATCACCACCGGCCGCTGCGTGCCGTCTGAGGACACAATGCCAAGTTACAACAACGTGCGCCCAGTCCGACACCAGCCGCCCCGCCACCGCGCCCGCCAGCGGGCCCAGGATCACCACCGGCCGCTGCGTGCCGTCTGAGGACACAATGCCAAGTTACAACAACGTGCGCCCAGTCCGACACCAGCCGCCCCGCCACCGCGCCCGCCAGCGGGCCCAGGATCACCACCGGCCGCTGCGTGCCGTCTGAGGACACAATGCCAAGTTACAACAACGTGCGCCCAGTCCGACACCAGCCGCCCCGCCACCGCGCCCGCCAGCGGGCCCAGGATCACCACCGGCCGCTGCGTGCCGTCTGAGGACACAATGCCAAGTTACAACAACGTGCGCCCAGTCCGACACCAGCCGCCCCGCCACCGCGCCCGCCAGCGGGCCCAGGATCACCACCGGCCGCTGCGTGCCGTCTGAGGACACAATGCCAAGTTACAACAACGTGCGCCCAGTCCGACACCAGCCGCCCCCGCCACCGCGCCCGCCAGCGGGCCCAGGATCACCACCGGCCGCTGCGTGCCGTCTGAGGACACAATGCCAAGTTACAACAACGTGCGCCCAGTCCGACACCAGCCGCCCCGCCACCGCGCCCGCCAGCGGGCCCAGGATCACCACCGGCCGCTGCGTGCCGTCTGAGGACACAATGCCAAGTTACAACAACGTGCGCCCAGTCCGACACCAGCCGCCCCGCCACCGCGCCCGCCAGCGGGCCCAGGATCACCACCGGCCGCTGCGTGCCGTCTGAGGACACAATGCCAAGTTACAACAACGTGCGCCCAGTCCGACACCAGCCGCCCCGCCACCGCGCCCGCCAGCGGCCCAGGATCACCACCGGCCGCTGCGTGCCGTCTGAGGACACAATGCCAAGTTACAACAACGTGCGCCCAGTCCGACACCAGCCGCCCCGCCACCGCGCCCGCCAGCGGGCCCAGGATCACCACCGGCCGCTGCGTGCCGTCTGAGGACACAATGCCAAGTTACAACAACGTGCGCCCAGTCCGACACCAGCCGCCCCGCCACCGCGCCCGCCAGCGGGCCCAGGATCACCACCGGCCGCTGCGTGCCGTCTGAGGACACAATGCCAAGTTACAACAACGTGCGCCCAGTCCGACACCAGCCGCCCCGCCACCGCGCCCGCCAGCGGGCCCAGGATCACCACCGGCCGCTGCGTGCCGTCTGAGGACACAATGCCAAGTTACAACAACGTGCGCCCAGTCCGACACCAGCCGCCCCGCCACCGCGCCCGCCAGCGGGCCCAGGATCACCACCGGCCGCTGCGTGCCGTCTGAGGACACAATGCCAAGTTACAACAACGTGCGCCCAGTCCGACACCAGCCGCCCCGCCACCGCGCCCGCCAGCGGGCCCAGGATCACCACCGGCCGCTGCGTGCCGTCTGAGGACACAATGCCAAGTTACAACAACGTGCGCCCAGTCCGACACCAGCCGCCCCGCCACCGCGCCCGCCAGCGGGCCCAGGATCACCACCGGCCGCTGCGTGCCGTCTGAGGACACAATGCCAAGTTACAACAACGTGCGCCCAGTCCGACACCAGCCGCCCCGCCACCGCGCCCGCCAGCGGGCCCAGGATCACCACCGGCCGCTGCGTGCCGTCTGAGGACACAATGCCAAGTTACAACAACGTGCGCCCAGTCCGACACCAGCCGCCCCGCCACCGCGCCCGCCAGCGGGCCCAGGATCACCACCGGCCGCTGCGTGCCGTCTGAGGACACAATGCCAAGTTACAACAACGTGCGCCCAGTCCGACACCAGCCGCCCCGCCACCGCGCCCGCCAGCGGGCCCAGGATCACTACCGGCCGCTGCGTGCCGTCTGAGGACACAATGCCAAGTTACAACAACGTGCGCCCAGTCCGACACCAGCCGCCCCGCCACCGCGCCCGCCAGCGGGCCCAGGATCACCACCGGCCGCTGCGTGCCGTCTGAGGACACAATGCCAAGTTACAACAACGTGCGCCCAGTCCGACACCAGCCGCCCCGCCACCGCGCCCGCCAGCGGGCCCAGGATCACCACCGGCCGCTGCGTGCCGTCTGAGGACACAATGCCAAGTTACAACAACGTGCGCCCAGTCCGACACCAGCCGCCCCGCCACCGCGCCCGCCAGCGGGCCCAGGATCACCACCGGCCGCTGCGTGCCGTCTGAGGACACAATGCCAAGTTACAACAACGTGCGCCCAGTCCGACACCAGCCGCCCCGCCACCGCGCCCGCCAGCGGGCCCAGGATCACCACGGCCGCTGCGTGCCGTCTGAGGACACAATGCCAAGTTACAACAACGTGCGCCCAGTCCGACACCAGCCGCCCCGCCACCGCGCCCGCCAGCGGGCCCAGGATCACCACCGGCCGCTGCGTGCCGTCTGAGGACACAATGCCAAGTTACAACAACGTGCGCCCAGTCCGACACCAGCCGCCCCCGCCACCGCGCCCGCCAGCGGGCCCAGGATCACCACCGGCCGCTGCGTGCCGTCTGAGGACACAATGCCAAGTTACAACAACGTGCGCCCAGTCCGACACCAGCCGCCCCGCCACCGCGCCCGCCAGCGGGCCCAGGATCACCACCGGCCGCTGCGTGCCGTCTGAGGACACAATGCCAAGTTACAACAACGTGCGCCCAGTCCGACACCAGCCGCCCCGCCACCGCGCCCGCCAGCGGGCCCAGGATCACCACCGGCCGCTGCGTGCCGTCTGAGGACACAATGCCAAGTTACAACAACGTGCGCCCAGTCCGACACCAGCCGCCCCGCCACCGCGCCCGCCAGCGGGCCCAGGATCACCACCGGCCGCTGCGTGCCGTCTGAGGACACAATGCCAAGTTACAACAACGTGCGCCCAGTCCGACACCAGCCGCCCCGCCACCGCGCCCGCCAGCGGGCCCAGGATCACCACCGGCCGCTGCGTGCCGTCTGAGGACACAATGCCAAGTTACAACAACGTGCGCCCAGTCACCCACTGTTTCCATGACCGTCTAAATGACGAGACAAATAAATATTCCGGCAGCAGGATTACGTAAACAAAATCACAACGATAATTGAGCAATCTATCGAAAAACGTCAAAAAAAGGTCACAGTGCGATATCGACCCATTTATTGACGATGCGATGGCCAACAACAACAAACATTTGAGATATAATTGTTGTTGACGACTAGCCAACAATTGCTAAGACAACGCGACATGTTTGACAGAGCTCAGTGGAAGGGCTATTCTTTATGTTTTCGAAATCATTTTACGTGCTAACATATTATAATTATTTAGTTCCTAACTAAAACTCCCACCACCACCAAACATACCCACCATACCTATGTCAAAATCTTATAAAAAATCAAAAAAATGCGCGGCAGAGCAAAAAATATCAAGCAATTTTAAAACATATTATTTCTTGGCCAATGCGCTGAAACATAACGAGTAACCACGTTTTCTACACAAACCTTTTTCTTAATACAACTTCCGCACTGGGGGGAATGAATCCCTGTGTCGCGGGTGACAAACACAATTGACGGACAAAAAGCACACCCAGACTCAAAAAACAACTATCTGTAGGACACACAAATACCTTACCACCTTACCTATCTATCTATATAAAAGAAAGTCGTGTTTGTTACAACACTTATAACTCGAGACCGGCTGGACCGATTGCCATGGTTTTTGATTTGTTGGATTTGTTTCCGTCCCGAATAGCAGAATACATTTTAAAAACAAAAGAAAGTCGTGTTTATAACTCAAGAACGGCTGAACCGATTTGGCTGAAAATTGGTAGGGAGGTAGCTAAGAACTGGGAGAAGGACATAGGATACTTTTGGGTAGGGGTAGGGTAGGGTAGGGTAGGGTAGGGTAGGGTAGGGTAGGGTAGGGTAGGGTAGGGTAGGGGTAGGGGTAGGGGTAGGGTAGGGGTAGGGTAGGGGTAGGGTAGGGGTAGGGTAGGGGTAGGGTAGGGGTAGGGTAGGGGTAGGGTAGGGGTAGGGTAGGGGTAGGGTAGGGGCTAGGGTAGGGTAGGGGTAGGGTAGGGTAGGGTAGGGTAAGGGTAGGGGTAGGGTAGGGGTAGGGTAGGGTTAGGGTAGGGGTAGGGTAGGGCAGGGGTAGGGGTAGGGTAGGGTAGGGGTAGGGTAGTGGTAGGGTAGGGTAGGGTTAGGGTAGGGTATAAAAGTCCAGGTAGTGTACCCGATAGCAGGCGGCGGGACGGGGCGTTGGCCCGTCTCTAGAGGGGTTCCACAGGGGTCGGTATTAGGTCCCCTCCTGTGGAACATAGGTTTTGATTGGGCGCTTCGGGACACCCGGCTCCCGGGTGTCACCGCCATTGCTTACGCGGATGACACTCTGGTGACCGCCCGAGGTCCCGATCATAGGCGAGGGAACATCTCGGCCACAGCCGGTGTGGCTCAGGTGGTCGCTCGCATTCGTAGGCTAGGACTGCAGGTGGCGCTTGACAAAACCGAGGCACTCGCTTTTCATAAGCGGGGGCCTCGGCAAGCGCCCCCTGCAGGTTCATGCTTAGTCGTCGGCGGCACCTCCATTATAGTCGGGGATACGATGCGTTACTTAGGTATCGTCCTCGATAGTAGGTGGAACTTCCGGGCCCACTTTAATCGGTTGGCCCCGAAGTTAGTAGCGGCGGCAGGAGCCCTCGGTGGTCTCCTGCCGAACCTGGGTAGGCCAGGGGGGAGTTGCCGGCGACTATACGCGGGCGTAATACGCTCGATGGCGCTGTACGGCGCCCCGATATGGGTGGACGCACTGGATAGGCGTAACGTGGCCCTGCTGCGCCGGCCGCAGCGGGTCATAGCCGCCAGGGCGGCTCGTACCTACCGCACGGTATCCTTCGATGCGGCTTGTCTTCTCTCTAGTTCTCCTCCGTGGGAACTCGAGGCGAGGGAGCTGGCCGAGGCATACCGTCGGAGGTGCGACGGAGTTTTAAACGGCCGTGATCCGTTTCCGGAGGGCATGGCGACGTGGCGTATTGAATCGCGGCGTCGTGTCCTCCGTGAATGGAAAGACCGGCTGATAACCGACCCGCCATTGAGCGGATTACGTACGGTAGATGCGATCCGGCCTCACTTGCTTGAGTGGGCCGGACGTAAAAGGGGCGAGATAACCTTCCGCATTGCGCAGGTCATGACGGGGCACGGATGCTTCGGTCATTACCTGTGCAAAGTGGCAAGGAGAGAGCCGGACACTCGTTGTCACCACTGTGATTGCGCCGATGATACGGCGCAACACACACTGGTCGAGTGTCCGGCTTGGGCGACCGAGCGCGGTACGCTCGTCGCACATGTAGGTAATGACCTCTCGCTTTCGACCATCATCAAGAGGATGCTCGAGAGCGAGGGAGCATGGGAGTCGATGGCTTCTTTCTGTGAGACTGTAGTTTCACAGAAAGAGGCCGCGGAGCGGGTGAGAGAAGATGATTCCAGCTCTCATCCACTTCGTAGACGTCGCGTTGGCCGGAGGCGGAGGGCCGAAATCCGCCGTCTCCCGCCATAAGGGGTGACCCTGGGGAGCAGATAACATGAATCTGCTCCCTAGGGTCACATTCATGTAGTAGGTCGGGGATGCCACTGTGTTCTGGCAATCCCTGTAGGAGTAGGAAGGTATCCATCGCGGGTGCTTAACACTCGCGATTGAGCCATAGGGGGAGGAAACTCTAGTCCTTTCATCGGGGCGAGAGTTATAGTTGTACTCTGTCGGAGAGATAACCAAAGGCCTATACCGGTACTTGGGTCTCTCACTACCAACGACAGAAGGAGGAACACCCGGGGGCTTTTTTAGTGGGTACATACTCTCTGTGGTGCGACAGCGCACCACGTTCTATAGAGTATGAGCCCCACATGCCCCTCACTGGCGCAGGGATCACGTATATAGTGATCCCTGCGCCAGGGAGGAAGTGCGGTTGCGCATTTTTACCCCGGTAAACAAAAAAAAAAAAAAAAAAAGGGTATAAAAGTCCACCCGTGTGAAGCCGGGGCGGGCCGCTAGTATACAAATAAAATAAAATATCATATGATTACTTACACATTTTGTAATATGAAATATGATTAGATTATAATATGAAAAAATGCCAAGTATGAAACTCCGGCAATTATATTATAGAATAAAATACCATTAATGACAACATTCTGATTTTTCTGAAAATGACCATGTTTTTCTTAATACGCAATTATGAATAGGAACAACTCATTATCATATTTTTTTCGAATATCACTCAACAAATTTGGTCCTTCAAGGCGGATAACAAAAAATTACCTCTACAGGCAATATCTCTATAATTTGAAAAGCTGTATGTATCTGTATGTAAAGGAAAAATAACAGGTTATTTCTAAATGCATATGAATGTATATAGGGAACTTATAACAAAAACAATAAAAAAATATGTATATCAGTTTGTTCTGGGTAATCTCAGCAAGGGTTGGAGCGTTTCTTCTGTCAGTCTCTTTGTTCGTAGTAGTACCGATTTAGACGGGAGTCCACTATAGAAATCTGATATTATAAGGCATTTTATAAATGGCAATTTTATTCAGAAAACATCACTTTCATCATTTTACGCTGACAAAGATAAAGCTAATAAATATGAAAGAAAGAAATAGTAAATAGCTTACAATGCAGTCTCTCCACCCTCTGGTAGGACAGCACGGGCACGTCGTCCGCCAGCGTGCCGGAGTCGCTCCAGCAGCCCAGCTCCGTGTTGGAGAAGGACGCCAGCTCCTTGCTGTCGCGGTGCTTCTTGCGCCGGAAGAACGAGCGCCGCGCCGTCGTGGACGCGCGGCGCTGGGCGTCCGCTTCCAGCGTGCCCATGGAGCGACGGAGGATTTCTTCTACCCTGTTAGACAAGTATATTGGATGTCGTCATTATTACGCCGCTTTATTTAAGGTGCTTCCAAAATATGTCATCTTTTAAACAGAAGCTATTTTCTACGGAATATCAATCAATAATAATAATAATTTTATTTTAATACTAGCGGCCACATTTTGATAGGCAACCTAGTAGATCTATATTCTCCCAATCATAAGTATGCATAAAAAATTGGTTTTTAGCAAATACTCGATGAACGCACTAATTCTGAAGCCAAATCTTAGACTAAGATGACAACCTCTGTACCATAGGGAGCGTTTAAGTATTACGTTACGCAATTGGAGGGGCGGGAGGGGGTCTTTCTTACAACTCGTTACTTCTTACAACTCGTTACGTAACATTGTTTTCTAAAAAAATAGGGAATTAAAACTCCCAAAGCAAAACCAAAAAAAAATTAAAACCCCAAAAAAATTATAAAAAATAAACAAAATAATGTTGGTGTTGAGAATTAAAATTCTCTTGTTATTATTTAGTAGATAAAAACTAAAATAAATATATACCAAGTGTAAAAACTATTACATAACTTTTTACGACTTTACAGTAAAAATGATCACTTGAGTGTTACGTAACGTTTAGAGACGGGGAGAGGGGATCCAGAAAAACGTTACGGTGCGTTACAAGGGGGGAGGGGGGGTCAAAAATCTTCAAAAATTGCGTTACATTATACTTAAACGCTCCCATAGCGGTATAAATCTTGATATGTCGGCAGATTGCCATGTAAAAAAGTCGCTTGCTTAAGTCTCCATCCTATAAACAGTAGATGACAGCCTCTGTACCTGTTGCTTTAAGTTTCAAATATCTATCGCAATAGAATAGCAGGCAATGGGCAGCAGCGTTTCTCCGTGAGTGTTATTACACAACACTGCTGTCACCGGAGCTCTGCTCGCCTTTATGCCCGGTGAAGTAGCAAAAGCCTCTAGGCTAAACGAAAGAGTCCGTCCGAAGAAAAAAAAAACTTCTGCCACCAATCCAAATGCCGAGTTTGGTGACCATGGCACAATCGCTCTCTCGGAGAGAAGCCCATGTTCAGCAGTGGACGTAATACGGGCAGTATGATGATGATCTCCTTGTTTCCTCAAGGAACAAGACCAGGAAATTAATCTTTGATTTTCTTTGCTCAGTAACTAGAATGATCAACTCACTTGAACTTGCTAGGAATCGTCCCCCAATGTCGCTTGGCCCCCTTACAGTCCAGCTGCCACGCGCGCCACAGTCCGGGCGAGCCGTTGAACAGCGTGTTGTCCACGAACAACACCTCGTCCTTCCTGAACCATAGCGAGAACTCGTCGATCGTGTCCATACCTAACAACAAAAATACATAATATACAATCGTAGCCATAATTGAGACGTTCGTGGCGTAACGGTATCTCGCTTTAAGTCTCTGAGGTCATAAGTTCGGTGGGTCGGATCGCTTATGCGTACCCGGCCCCCGCCAACGGCGGATCGAAGGAGTGTCCGGGGGGGGTTTTAGTGGTGTAGGGTCCTCTCCTCGTGGTATGAGTTTAGCATACCACGCTATGGAGAGGGCGAGTCCTACATATCCCACCGCCAGTGGTGGGAATGCGTAAATGCATTTCCCCCTCGACAACGAAACAAAAAAAAATCATAAGTTCGGTCCCCACACCAGACCACAAATAGGGAGGCTCATGTCAGCCACGTTTGACAAGCAGGTTGGTGACATACAAGGAAACGATGCTGCTCATTCCCTGGTATTCGCTTGTTATATATACAATAGCTTCCCATGCGCGGTTTCACCTGCATAACTTCCGTTCCCGTACCAACTTCATAATTAAATATAGTAGTGATGGGTCGTTGACGTTTTTACAGTCGACGCAACGAGACTGGTTTACCGTTCACGTTAAACTAGTTCAAAAAACAGTTTAATTTTAGACTAGTTTACGTTGTAGACGGAATAGCGTTAATTTCAACCGTAGTTTAGTGAACGATCGGGATTAGGTCGTTAAATACGTCTATTTACACAAATCACTTTAAAACTATTCAATCTGTTTAACACTATGTCTATAACAATATATAATCTGTTATTTTTGTTATTTAAGTAGTTTAATTAGACCAACACGAAACGTATTTCAATCAATACTAAAAAAATAACGTACACAAAATTCAAAAATATTTATTTTAAATATTCGTATCTATTGCATTGTAATAAAGTCTATATACGTGTCCATTTCTGCGTGAGAAAGAGAAAGAAACAATAACATGCGGCGGACCTCACGTCGCATTGACTTCGGCAATTTTCGTAATCACTCGTTAACTCGTTCAGTCGTTAAGTTCGGTCGTCGCGAACGTCGACTAGTTCATGCGTAAACAGGTTTATTCGTGAACTGTAAACCAGTCGAACCGTTGACGCCAAGAAAACAGTCTAATAAAACAGTTCGTTCATTCAACGCTCACTCCTAAAATATAGCATTCCTCGATAAATTGGCTATATAACACTAAAATAAATGTTCAAAACGGACCAGTAGTTCCTGAGATTAGCGCGTTCAAGTAAACACTCTTCTTTATATATTAGTTTAGATATTATAATAATCGGGACCCAAGGCTTAACGTGCTTTCCAAGACACGGAGGGTAGTCATTTAACCAATCAGACTAGGAAATAAATCTTAGAATTTACACAAAGATTTCATGTCCGGTGTGGGGGAACCTACCTTTGAAGCTTAAACCGCTACGCCTAATTTTAATATTGAGTAAATTGTGTAATTAAAAACATACCTATGGAGGTGATTTTGGCGCATCGATCAAACCCGGCGCGAATGTAGAACGCGTCCCCTGGCTTGTCCTTTATTTCGTGGTATTGTTGGAGATCGTGGCGAACTAGGACGCTCACCTAGAAAACAAAATCGGTGTATTATAATAAAAGACAAAAGAGTTTTCTTAGAATTCTATGAATATTTATATTTACAGCACAATTTTGATGTTGTATGTTATGAATATTAAATAATATTTTCTATTGGACAGCTGCCACGTTGGTCTAGCGATCTCACCGGTAAGTTAAGGAACAGATAGGATCCTGCGGTTGCGCAGTCCCCTTAAAGCTTAAAGATTGCCCACCGTGGCCGAAATTGGTGGGGGGGGATTAATTAAAAAATGTAGACATTAAAATGATCTCACCTTATCTGCCGGTTTCGCCAACTCCAAGGCAGCTTGCTCCGCCGTCGCTCTTCTGAGATCCACATTATTATACTCCAAGATCTGATCGCCCGTCCTCAAGCTCGCGTTATACGCCGGCGAGTCTATCTGAACACTGTGTACATATATGCCTACTGCGTTCCCGCCCACCAGACTTATGCCCAAATCTGAACAGTTTCTCATCTCTATCAGCAAAAACCTCGGTAAATCTTTATTGTTCTGAGATTGCCTTAGAGTCGCCACTTCAGTTGACGCCTGTTCCATTCTAATAGACTGTTGGGGACCAGGAGAATTTCTCGGAGTCGGCGAACCGGACAATGAAACCTCTTCATCATGCGAGCTCTCTCCTGATGAAGAACTACCAGGCACTTCCACTTCATCCTTATATTTTTCAGGACTGTACTGTACCAACATGGTTATTGAATTTCCTATTTGTCGTAACACACGAGCGGCGAGCGTATACGTCGCTGAGCGCATGTTTATACCGCACACTTCTAATAACTGATCTCCGACTTGTAAGCCGACCTGGCTCGCTAGGGAGTTATCGTTGACAGTCGACACGAAGACACCCCCACTGCTGGGCGGACAGTATATCTGTATTCCTAGTGGCTGTTGACTTTTGTCGATGTGAACCCGCCTCAATTCTCCGGGCAAGGGTTTGTTCCACCCCAGCCCACAGTACTCCGGCATAGAGTTCCTAGTCTTGTGCGTCAACTGCTTCGCACACTTGCCCGGACTCAGTACTTCCACGTGAAACGTCGGCATCGGAGAGTTTCTCTCAGAACTCCGTTCTATGGACCCTGTACTGAGTTTTCCTGCTGAGTTTTTTGACGTCACACTAGGATTGGAGGGTATTCGAAATCGCTGGTTCTCTTTCTTGCGGGGGAAGGTACCTCCTTCGTAGGTGTGGTGATAATCACCTGTGCGAGCGTTTCTTGGTACCGGTTGTATGTCGGACATGTTGTGCGTGTGCGAGGTGAAGGAATGCATGTCATAGCTCGTCCCGATACTCTCACCGGATTGACTTTGTGGTATATTCGTGGGACTCGCGAGATGAGGGTATCTACTCGACGTGTGCGGGTTTGAATTCACAAAAGGGCCTCTATAATACTGAGATTGCAGTTTCGATTGTGACGGTAGCGTCCCTGTCATGGGGAAATTGGCGTTACTGTTCAGACTGTCCGGTCCAAAGCTGTCGCTGTCCGAAGGGTATTTATTTACAGTTTTCGGCGACGATGACTTCTTATTCGAATAATATTGTTCTAATAAGTCTTTTCCTGGATGATTCTTAATCGAATGATCTAACGAACTGGGTGATTTTCTAGTGACAAAATCAAGGGAGCTCGGTCCCTTGTTGACGCTGAAGTCGAGTGAGTGCGGACTTTTCGTCCTGTTTCTGGTCACTGGCTGGTAGTCTAGCGAGTCGTCGGATGGGTTCAAGACCAAACTCAGTCTGTTCGGTGTGACGTCATGTTCAGAGTAATCGCTGATAGACATTTTGTCCTTCTCCAATGTTCGTATTTTCTCGAAGTTTAAGCTGTTCGGGGACGCGAATGGATTGTGGATCGCTAGAGGGGCGGGTTTAGGAAAATGTTCGATGGCCGGGGATGATTCAATGGATTTGTAGACGGAGTGTCGAGCTGGAGTGGTGACTTGAGTTAAGGGCGCATGTCCTAGGGGTATGGGATTCGAGTTCCTATTGATGTTCGATCGTTGCGGCTCAGGGGGAAGTTTGGTGGGTGGACTGAGGAGTATCGAGAGAGGAGGTCTCTCCTTCCTGGATCGAGGCTGTACTATGGTGCCAGTTGAGTTTTCTTCTAGAATGAAATTAGCCCGCGCCTTGGGCCAGGTGCCACCATTTTTGGAGTCACTCTGCGAGTCTTTGTTCTTCCGCCGCGAACGTTTTAGCACACTGCTGGTTTCTTTTACTGAAAACAACAACAACACATTACAACATCAGATCTTATATGAGATAAACATAGTATTTTGTTTACATATTTAATATTCTACTTACTGGATTTCCCATGATAACTGTCTATAACGGAATCCAGCTCCGCGATAGCATCTGATTCTGGCACCTGTTGGTAGAAAAAATATAACGAATTAGTGTCGAAAACCTTTTATTAGCATTTAATAAAAAAAATCTATACAATAATTCAATCATAGCAAATAATTGTAGCATATCAATAATTTAGTATGAATAAAAATTGTTTATTTAAAATGATATAATATAAAACAAAATTATAAATCATTTCCATTTTTTTAAATTTAACATTTTAAATATCAGAATGATTCCAAATTCTATGTATAATATAATGTTTTATTCACTTTAATAATACATTTTAAAGTAGTTCTCACATAAATAAACTATTCGAACCAGCCAAATAGTAAAACAATTTCTATCACCTACTAAATAAGGTCCACAATCGAACGCAGGTCTAACCTCAAACAACATACCTTATTCTGTTTATCCTTAGACTTGCTCCGGCCGGTCACAGCTTCGATCTTCCCGCGGATCATGTCCCACGTGCCTGTATCAATAAACCACTATTATCATCTTATACTTATCGATACGACACTCGATAACTCGAGTCGGATAAAGATATATCAATGATCTATCTTTTTATTTATATTTTTAAGTGAATATATTTAATTTATTAAAGTTTGAAAGACACAAAAGCAATATATTGTAATATCACATTTGATTTTTACAAATTTTAATAACATTTGGTGCAAATTGATATACTGATAATTTAATTTAAAAAGTCATTTGTAAACAAACATTAGTGTGTGTACACAGTGTTAAATAAATACAGTTTATTTCATTTGAAATAAATTTTAGAAATTTGGCATCATAATTTACTAGGCCTGGGGAAGACATAAAGCACCAATTATCGCGAAAAGCTGTCCAAAGGAAATATACCACGGGTATAAAAGTAAATATATACTAATATATAAAGCTGAATAGTTTCTGTGTTTGCTCGAACGCGCGAGTCTCTTCGAACATCGTAACTTCTGGTCCGATTAAAAAAAAACAGTGTTACATAGCACATATCAAGGAAGGTTATAGGCTACACTTTACTATGAAGTTCCCACGGAAACCGCGCGGGAAGCTAGTTTAAAATAAACCCTAGACGTTACCTCTCTCCTGTGGTATTTTCCCTTGACTGCCAGCAGCCACGTGGTACACGTATCTTCTGTCGAAATCAGGTATACCGTGGTCTATGTGAACCTAAAACAATTATGCGTACATTGATTGTAATAAAATTATATTCCAGTGCCCCCAATGTGGAGTCACCACGAAATCTGGAGATACATCCGTGTGGGATAATCGAATTTACCATTAGGGGACATCCATAAAATAAGTCACAGGTAAACGGGGGAGTTGAGGGGGTCAAAGAAGTGTGACATGGTATGACAACACAAGACCACGGTTGTGTATGGTATGTCATTATGCACTTTTGAAGAAAAAAAACTGTTTGTTAAACATATAAATTGACCCAGAAAATTATTATTATTATTATATAGTAACCACGCTAGCAATTTAATAAGCTGATGCGTGTGTCTCTAGTAATTTGAAGTGTTTGTCAAGTCTGTTTTTAAAGCAATCCAAAGTGCCTGCCTTTATAATACTTTCAGTTAGCTTGTTTCTTTTTCTTTAAAATAAAATGCTACCCTATTTCTTTATCTTTTTGGTCCAACCTATGCATAAGGTTGCCTGGAAGAGATCGCTTTTAGCGATAAGGCCGCATATTGCACAATATAATTAGGATAATTCTCATATGATGTTACCAAAGTTACTGAATACATACATACATACATATAATCACGCCTTACTCCCATGGGGGTAGGCAGAAACTACTGAACGCCACCTGCTACGATTCTTACACACTCCCTTTGCCTCGTCCACGTTCATACATCTGCCCAGCTAGCATAGGCACCGTAGACACGACTCGAGAGACTTCTTGTCGAGCAAGTCTGTTCTGTCAAAGTTCTCTATATCGCGATCATGGCCACGCCCCTCGACAGCTTGTCGCATCGCGACTTGGGAGGTTCGGTTAGTTCAATCCTCCCGATCTTCTATATATTTACGGTTTTCTTTATGGTCGAAAAAAAGTAATTTTATTGTCTCTGACAAATGTCAGTAGGGATGACCATAATACATAGCTTCGAAAATATCGACAATCTATTAGTGGTCACGTCCCCGTGGGAATATTTTCATAAGATATATCTAGATTACTCGTTGAATTAAAAATAAAACACAATAAAAGTTTCTGAGTTTATCCGTTGCTGACAAATATATATTTTTTCTTCTTATAATCCATGCATAAATATGTGTTATTAGATATTTCATTTCAGCATAATATGAAATTATTATGTTTGTAATTTTTACTAATATTATAGTAGTTTGTAAATTGTTTGTGAGGTTGTAGGGAGTAATTTCTGGAGCTACTGACACGATTTTGAAAATTCTTTTACCAATAGAAAACCATATTATTTGTGAGTCATAATATGCTAAATTTTCGAGTCGAAGTTTTCCACGGGAACGGGATTTAAGTGGGTGAAACTGCGCGGGACAGCTAGTTTTCAATGCATTTAAAAGTCTGTATGATGCTATAATAATATATAATTATGATATTATATTATGTTACGAGTTGTAATGTTGAAATTATTTTTATAAGAACCGCCACCTCATAATAAATATAAATAACTCCCTTATAAAAAAATTAAGTGTTTAGGTTGTGGTCACGAAATCCAATCCGGGCATATCAAATTCAAATTCAAATTCAAATTCAAAATTCATTTATTCCGTAAAAATGGTTACATTTGTTTGGAATCGTCATATTTTTTCCCTGCCGTGCAGTGTGTGACGCGGCGACTACTGAGAAACACTGCCAAAAAACTCAGTAGAACCCTCTTTTTTTTTAAATTATATCATATCACAATATTTTATTGACCTAATTACAATATACTTTATTTTACATTGAGATTAGAGCGATTTAATCCCAAGCATTTTTGTCACAAAGATAATCAGAAATTTTATAATAAGCCCTGCTGCACAATTTGGCTTTAATAGTCATTTTAAACTTATTTATAGACAATTCTCTTATACTATTGGGAAGTTTGTTGTAGAACCGTATACATTGCCCCATAAAAGAGTTACTTATTTTGCGGAGACGGCTAGCATGAGCCACAAGATTATGCTTATATCTAGTATTTACACTATGTGTGTCGCTTTTTTTACAAAATGAGTCAATATTTTTATGTACATATAACACATTCTCATATATATATTGTGATGCAACGGTTAGAATATTTATTTCTTTAAATTTTTCTCTCAAGCTTTCTCGGGGGGCTTTCTCAAAGTCAGCCAAATAGGAATATTGCGGATTTAAAATATAATTAAACGAAAATACTAATTAATTAATTATGTTTGTATTGTATGTATTGATATATCGCATGCAGTCAAAGATATTTATCGTATATATTGTTACTATAGTAAAGTTTCGATATTTTTTATCGATAACAGTAGCTACGCACTACGGAGTAGTTGACATAACTGACAAAACTTTGATCAAAACAAACAAAACAGCAAAATATTTTCTATAACTTTTTTTTAATTATACTCTATTTTACAACTGAAAAGTAGTTTAAACGGGTATATTAAACGGATAGAAACATATCCTTTTTAATACAAACAATGTATTACCGCTACATAACGTTTACAAATGAATATAACCTCAGTAAGTAAATAACTAAAATTCTTCATTGATTTTATGCAGGCACTGTGAAATGATATAGTTTGCCTATTAACGGTCTCTTTTATGTACATATTGTTCTAGATCTCCTGAAATTGTGACAAACTAGCTGCTTAACAATAATTATAGTATGGAGCCGACAAGAATTGAAGGAACTTAGTGATTACATCTAAAGAATGGATTTGATATCGATCGGAAGTTTATAAATCTATATCAAAATCAATACATGTTTATCTTATGCTTCAAATGATTTGTGTAAGTATTAAGGTATTTATTACTACTCATAATAAATCTGTCAGAAACTCAGTCTACTTAAAAATATCCTCATTGGCGAAAAAGTATAGATCATTTCTATTGCGAAATAAATATTTAACCTCATGCCAGAACTCACTGAAACAGAGGTCCAATATGGGTAGGTAATTGCAACTATGGATGATAGTGTTAATATTTGTCACAAAGGAAACTATCTCGAGAAGGGAAGGAAAAATAAACGAATATTATCATTATTTGTATTTATTAACATAATGATATTGCTCACATCTTCTTGCAATTACTCCAATAATCATTAAATGCAGATCCAAATAAAAAAGTTTTCAAAACCATTCCATTTGTCTCATATTAGATAACATAACTCGCAATTCCAAATTATATCCGCAGCCTCTGGAAAAATAACAAAGTTACTTTATACCTATTAACTACATTATTTCTTTTTTACAGATTGAATCTACAAATAGGAAGTGCTGTACTTGAGAAATATATTCACAAATCATAAAAAGTGATAGTTTGTTTTTAACCTTTTGAACGCCAAAACAAAAACACATGAACCTGCCCTCAACGCCAAGCCACAAATTCTACGCAAATATTTAATATTTCTTACTTTTTAATTCTCAATATCTATAATGCTATTTAATTCGTTTAATAGAAATAAACAAGAATTAGAGCTTCTATTTTAAGGTTATATAAATAAACAGGCATTAAAGTAATGTTCAAATTGTTTATTTCGGGTTTCTGTATACCACTTTTTCTGTCACGTATTTGTGTCGTTGGCGTCCAGAGACAGTTTTCGCTTGTCACGTATATGTGACAATGGCGCCCAAAAGGTTAATAAATTAGTTGTTACTATTCTGTGTCAATTGTTTCATTCCTTATTATATTTATTTTCTCATATTACTTTATATAAACTGCATCTATTAACTAACATAATACCTCTTGTTCTTATAATATATTGGGTAAGGCAATAATTATACCAAAATGCATGATTGCACTAGTAACTCAGTGGTATTAATGCAATTACTAGAGACATAGTTTTATTGTTAGATTGATCCCCACTGAATAATATCAGTGTAAGTCCTTGGTTTTGAGTGTGATGTGTAAATATTTTATTTGTAAAGCCCCCTGCGATAGGGATTTATATTTACCTAGTGCAACTGTAATTAATCATGAACACACAAACATGCACAGAATAATAGGTATAGAAAGGTACTAGATATCTCATCAATGACCAAATTGATATGTTAAAGTGTAGTTGGTTACTATTACACTATACAGCAAATAACTTTTTATCATTAGTATAAAAATCAACTAGATCGAACTATGTGTGAATATTTTCAAAGGCAGATTTATTTCCCTAGATTGTGTGATATAACATCATGAATTCAATGTTTTAGATAAATAATTAGCTTGTTATTTAAACTAAACAAACATACAAAACTTCATAGTATAACTGTTTCATGTAATGTGTAAGGTCTAACACAATATCAATGTTATTTGTATTAGCTCCATAATATTTCATCAATCAACAACTTGATAGCAGTTTAGGCTTAGCCAGTTACTACTAAAGTTAATAGTAAAAAACTAATAATAATGTGCACAGTGGTGTCATATATTTACTTTAATGTTATAATATATAACAGATATTTACTGCAAACTCCATAAAGGCAGGATTAGTACCTTAATTAAACTTTGAGACATTATTTAAGACGTTTTTTTACTGCTCCAAAAATGGGTTATAATTATGTCTCGTGATATTCGAATGGGTGTATTTCTTTTTCTATCTTACGGCGAAATATTTATCAACTCTCATTTTCGTCTCCAATATAGTAACATATGCGAAAAGACACTAAACAATTTATTTGTGTATTGTATATCAATCACGTATCACTGCATATTATCCACAAAATTTGGTAAATATAGTTTCTTTCGTACACAACAAAAGAGTTAACGATGATATATTTTAGTTTCTAAGCTGAAAAATAGTTTTGTCTTCAAAATAAAACTTTGTCGGCATCTTGTTTGGCCGCGAGAAGTAGTCTACAACAAATGTCAAAAATAGAGAGGGAAATAGTCTATTTATGGAGCCTATGCTCGCAGTTTTAGACTTGAGTCGCGAATAGTTCATTCATTTAGCTGTCATGGACTCTTTGTCGGAGACAAAATGTAATCCCATGCTCGCGACGGTAGACTCAAGTCGAGGTGTGTCACGTGACAGTGCGTTTCTGCAATGTGATTGGTCGGCCTCCGTAGAGTAGACTCAAGTCGTCTCAAGTCGCGTTGCCTATGCTAGCCGGGCTGGTCATACACGCACGCCGGTTGCGAGTACTACGCACCTGACCTTTCTGCAGAACATGACCTATGAGGTTATGTTCTCAAGTTACTGTATTGTTTTATATTTTGCAATAAAGTGTACTACTTCTTCTTGTTCCATTCAGTGACCACACGGTAAGGCTAGAAGTGTTTTAAAGGTAAAAATGTATTTATTTTCATTTTATTTAGTCCTACAGCCAACAATTGGCCTTTCGTTGCCCTAGTTAATGGCATCAAAATTATTCAAAATATTGTAACCATATGTCACCAATTCATGTCTTGGTATTTTTGTCCCCTAGTGACCCATAGCTCAAGAATACATTTGTTTGCATATGTTCATAAATAAGACCTTTAAAGGGCAGAGGAAATATCGAACCCTTCATATTTTGAACTCTTTTGGATTGTAATAAAGTCCAAAAGCAATGATTTTGAAACATACCCACTGACCGTTAAATGGTTAAAGTAATTTATTTACCTTGTTATCTGAAGGCGGTTGCATGAACTGCGCCCACGACTCGTCGGTCTGCGAGCAAATGTTCACCATCTTGCCGTCGGCGAACGATGGCTCGTATAGCGACAATCTAGCACAAATAATATTACGTTATTACTGCTTTTTTTTTTAGCTTTTATTTATATCATAATTTTAGCCGTAGGACGTCCACTGCTGGACATAGGCCTCCCTCATAGATCTACAGTTGCTGCAGTTAGAAGCGGCCTGCATCCACCGTGATCCCGCGGCCTTAACCAGATCATCCGTCTATCTAGTAGGTGGACGTCCTACGCTACGCTTGCCGATCCGCGGTCTCCATTCGAGAACTTTTCGGCCCCAACGGCCATCTGTTCTCTGTGTTATATGGCCTGCCCAATGTCACTTCAACGAACTAATCCGTTGGTAGCCCAACGGATTAGTTCGTTGTCAGTTTATTTATATAATGATTACGATTCAATACAGTAAGTAAGTATCTTTTTTAACAATATAATACAAAATTAAGTAATATAGAACAACAAAATGGGTGGGGATTGAACCGGCTACCACATGATCGCAAGTCCGACGCCCCAGCCAGCTTATGCATCGTGTATGTAATACCGTTTATATTTTGTCAATAATATATTATTATAATTTCTACACAGAAATTTCTTAACGAACGTAATCACTTTACATAAAACTATCAACTGTATTTTTTACATTATAAGTTCCAGAAGAGATGCCTTCCAAATGGAATGTTTATGAAGTACACAAGTAGTATACAGAGCACAAGACCGTCAGTGCCGCACCTCAGATCGAATCTGTGAATTATTTTCCATTGTGTTCGTTACTATTCCAAAAATGATGACAAAGTTAAAGTTGTTGGTAAACACACAATTTGCGTAAGCAGATGAGGAAAACATTTGGATGGCATGTCATTATGTCAAAAAAAAAACAAAGTATATATCAATATGCGTATGACGACGGCCAACCTCTAAGGATTTTGGGCAATTTATTTATACTAATATTATAAAGAGGAAAGATTTGTATGTAAGTATGTTTGTAACGAATTGGCTCAAAAAGTATTGGACCGATTTTAAAAATTCTTTCACCATTTGAATGAATATCACTGATTAATATAGGCTATATTTAATTATGAAGTTCCCACGGGAACGGGAGTTACGCGGGCGAAACCGCGCGCGGGAAGCTAGTTATTGATAAGAAAGCGTGTGTGCAAGCAAACACAGGTGCACTCTCAATCCGGTAGTACGTTTTACCATCACGAAATTCTTGGGAATATCTCGTGACACATTTTCTGTATCCCGGACAGGTACCGGAACCCAGGACCTTGTTAATTACAGTCATACTGCTAGACCAACTACATTTAATGTTATACAACAAGCTGTATATTTATACACCGTGATTTATTGAGAGGACCATTGCCATGAGGTTTTTTTCGAAAGGTCTTACTTGTTAGCCTCGAGGCTTTTGCTACTTCACCGGGCATAAAAGCGAGCAGAACTCCACCCTTAATAAATGGTTTGAAAACTACAAACTAAGCAACCTGCGCAAGTGGGCGCCCATGTGGGGCTTGGACCTCGGCTCAGGGCGCGGGCTGTCGCTGCCGATGAGATTGAGGGATTATGACTATTAGTATTTTAGGGGGTTATGTGCAACTGTCGCTCTTCAGACTTCAGATCTACGAGGGCATCGGATGGTATTGCGATGAGTATTACTATCGAGACATAACGTAATTTGTTTATTTTAAAGTTAAAAAAAAAAAAAAAAAAGTATCCCGCATGTTGACGGCACGTATAAATGTTCATGGCAAAATGAGCTCTACTGTCTTTCAATAAAAGATAATATAGGTTACATACACGGGCGCCCCCTACACAGGTTTGAAGTCATTTTAATTAGAAAGTTATTGTACAGTGATGTGAGATTACCCCCTACTACGTTACAAACTCACAAACTTTACCTCTTAATAATATCAGTATAGATATATTATACCTGTCTCTACTACTGCTGCAGCAGGGGTACAGCGGGCGCAGTATGGTGAGCGTGACGGACTCGTACTGACACTCGTTCAGCAACGACATCGCCTCCGACACGCTCTTCACGCCTTCCAGAGACACGTTGTTTATCTGCGGAACAGACACATTATAAACAATCATTCATCATAACACAGTATAAAAGCATAAAAGCGAGCAGAACTCCAGCCTTAATAAATAGTTTAAAAAACTACAAACTAAACAACCTGCGCAAGAGGGGCCTCGGCTCAGGGCGGTTGCTGGCGATGAGATTGAGAGATTATGACTTTTAGTATTTTAGGGGGTTTTGTGCAACTGTCGCTCTACTGTACAGTTCACGGGCATCTCGGACTTCGGGTCTACAAGGGCATCGGATGGTTCTTCGCAAACTAAGCGTTGGGAGGAAGAGTAGGAGGCTTATTCTGATGAAGTATTGTTAAAAAGGCTACTACATAGATATACAACCCTTTAAAGTCTCTTACAAACACAAAGCAAACCAAGATTCAGTAGAAATATTCGAGATTCAAAAATTGTTGTTATAAAATGCTCAGAATCGTCATCCTTGTATATACAGGGTTATTTGTAAAACACCGGTAACCTTTCAGGACTATATTACTAACATCATAAACAACAACTTTTGTTCTACGACTTTTTACAAAACATAATACATTTACCAAAAACAAACCTTCAATATTTCGTTGTCCTATCTAACACATTTCAACTCTGTATTTTGCTGTATGCACCTACATACATTGCCGCACACTGTCCGGTACTATCGCTTTCTTTTGCTTCGCATAGACTTCGTAACATTTAGAGCGTTGAATTTAAATATTTTTATTTTTGTGTGTAAATCTGATGAATTAAAATATGACGAATTTTCAAAAGTCATAGAACAAAAGTTGTTGATTATGATGTTAGTAACGTAGTCCTGAGAGGTTACCGGTGTTTCACAAATAACCCTGTATAAATTATATAACAGTGGTAACAGTAAATACTTACGCTGACAACACGATCTCCCACATACAAGCTACCATCCTTGGCTGCAGCACTGCCATTCGCTATTTTGCTTATGAACATACCTGCAACAGAATACCTGTTTGAATTCTTTATCTTAGGCTTCGATAAGAAATAGGTAAATATATTAAAAATAAAGATAAGTCCTATATGTAAACCTTGTGGTATACCAGATTAGACAACTGAGCTTGTAGAGTAGAAAACTAGTAAATAATTGGACTTATAGTCTTATGATTTATTAGTTTTGATTTGTTTTTTGCTATATTAGAATATGGAGCTGGAATTTATTGCAAATGTTACTTCAAGTAGTAAAAATAATGATATATATTCGATAGTGCAATTAAACCGTAATCAAAAGTGAAATTCGTTGCAAAAGTCTAGTAGGTGGATTTCGTGATTTAACGGCAAAATTTTTAATCTTGCGTTAACAATAATGAAGGAAATAAATTTCGATGGATTTTGTGCGGATATTTCGTCAATTAACATTTACGACTGAAAATTAGTTTGTAAGTGAAAAATGATGATAGCAATACAAATGTTTCAACAGTTTTATTGTGATAGTTGCGTCATTCCTTTAAGCTACATATAACAAGCTGTATGGATCTTCAATCTATCTCTTGGGCATGCAAGTTGCCACTCACCGTGCGCCAGAGCCAGGGGTCGCGCGTCGCTGAGGTGCACGCGCAGCCGAGCAGCGCGTCGTCGCTGCAGGCGCAGCGCTGCGGGCTGGCGGGACAGCGCCGCTCGCAGCGCTGCAGCCGCTGCACAGCCGCGCGCCCACGAGCGGGCCCCGCACGCTTCTAGTATCTCTACAGCATGTAGGTTGCCACTCACCGTGCGACAGAGCCAGGGGTCGCGCGTCGCTGAGGTGCACGCGCAGCCGAGCAGCGCGTCGTCGCTGCAGGCGCAGCGCTGCGGGCTGGCGGGACAGCGCCGCTCGCAGCGCTGCAGCCGCTGCACAGCCGCGCGCCCACGAGCGGGCCCCGCACGCTTCTAGTATCTCTACAGCATGTAGGTTGCCACTCACCGTGCGACAGAGCCAGTGGCCTCGCGTCGCTGAGGTGCACGCGCAGCCGAGCAGCGCGTCGTCGCTGCAGGCGCAGCGCTGCGGGCTGGCGGGACAGCGCCGCTCGCAGCGCTGCAGCCGCTGCACAGCCGCGCGCCCACGAGCGGGCCCCGCACGCTTCTAGTATCTCTACAGCATGTAGGTTGCCACTCACCGTGCGACAGAGCCAGTGGCCTCGCGTCGCTGAGGTGCACGCGCAGCCGAGCAGCGCGTCGTCGCTGCAGGCGCAGCGCTGCGGGCTGGCGGGACAGCGCCGCTCGCAGCGCTGCAGCCGCTGCACAGCCGCGCGCCCACGAGCGGGCCCCGCACGCTTCTAGTATCTCTACAGCATGTAGGTTGCCACTCACCGTGCGACAGAGCCAGTGGCCTCGCGTCGCTGAGGTGCACGCGCAGCCGAGCAGCGCGTCGTCGCTGCAGGCGCAGCGCTGCGGGCTGGCGGGACAGCGCCGCTCGCAGCGCTGCAGCCGCTGCACAGCCGCGCGCCCACGAGCGGGCCCCGCACGCTTCCAGCACGCGGTCCAGCACTCTGCACCACACGGAGACGTATACATGACATTGATACCCACTGGTCAAGTTTATAGCTCATATGGCCCAATTGCCAGGCCGTCTTTTGCGATCATGTGGTAACCGGTTCGAACCCCACCCATTGCCCTACCGACGAGATCCCACTCGTAACACAAGCACTTTACCAAAGCACGAGAAGTTAACAAGAATTTTAGTAATGTGAAAAAACCTCTGCTAGTAATCTTTCAAAAACAAAAACCGGCCACAAGCGTGTCGGGCACGAACGAGAAAGAGTTCTGTAGCCATGCATATCTAAAATGCCAATTTTTTAAATTAATAAAGTTAAATTTCATTTTGCGGTCAACTCCTTACATTTGGTTAGGATGACTGTAACTACATAAGTTTGTCGTCATCATCATCATCGTCATCATCATCAACAGCCCGTTTACGTCCACTGTTGAACATAGGCCTCCTCTTAACAGACCTTGGCAAGCCAGGATCATAGAGGGATATTGGCATAATCACCACGCTTGGCAGACGGATTGGTGATCGCAGTAAGAAGTAAACTTTGAGCTAACAGATGCTGCTGCCCATCCATCAGTCACATATCCCTTAGTCGCCTTTTACGACACCCACGGAAGGACATGGGGTGGTCTATTCTAAGCCAGAAACCACACGGCACAAGTTTGTCGAGTTATATGAAAATAACTATCTATGATACCGAGTCCGCTACAGTTTTAGTTAAAAGTACTTACTTAAAGGTATATATCACATTTCTTTTAAGAATTATTTTAGTAATATTTCAAAAGTTAAGGCGCTGTACCTAGTCAAAATAGGCTTCACAAAACAGTTTTTTAGCCAAATGTTTACATTTTAGAGCAGCTAAAAAAATATATGTTAATCTTGATCATATTTATGGGGGGACCATTGTGTTCAAAACAAGTTTTCGGTAAATTTTCTCGATAAAAAAAAACCATAAAATAACCATTTAAATTGAAATTGTAGCAATTGTACCTGTATTATTTATAAACAAATCTTGATAATATTAATAACAGAGATGTTATATATAATAATAAAGGGAACTGTTGTTTTTATTTATCGATTGGAATAAGATATTTGCAAGGATTAATGTATTTAATAACTCGAACGAGTCGAACGAAACGTTGCGCCATCGCGGCGTCTCTTCGCTTCTCTTTCATTTCTACGCGGAGCAACAGTGACAAAACTAATACGTAAAAGTCGTCTATTCACCGCGCCTTAAGGAAATTAGAGTTTGTGGAAATTAAAGTTTGTCCCCCCCCCCCCAATTTTTACTTTGTATTAGGTTATCTGGAGACTGTGGGGTTTGATCTACATATTTCCAAAGCAGTTTTTGCTGCATTTCAAGTTACCTTTCCAACGAAACCCTAGTCGATGGGGTTGATAGAATAAAAATTTTTTAAATCACTTTTCGTTGTATGGGACGCTCCCTCCCATACAACGAAAAGTGAATTTAAAAAATTATATTTCAATAATTTTAAAAACCAAGTTTTGGATCTTCAATATACCCTCACTACCAAGTTTCGTGACAATCGGTGCAGTAACGGCGGAGTACGAGCCGGACGGACGGACATGACGAAACTATAAGGGTCCCTTGTGGACTACGAAACCCTAAAAAACAGGGGGCGCTCTCTTGCGCAGGTTACTTGGTTCGTTTATATTAATATTATAAAGTAGGAAGATTTCATCGTTTATTTGTATTGAATAGAATCAAAATCTACATGATTCAACTAATTTAAAAAAAAATTCACCAATGAAAAGCTACACTATCCTCGGGTGGCACAGGCTATATTTACATTGACTTTAAATATAACCTATGACACTCATAAATGATGTGACTTTCTATTAGTAAAAAAAAACTTTCGAAATCGGTTTAGTAGATTCAGAGATTACCCCCTTCAACATAAAGGCGAGCAGAGCTCCAGCCCAGATAAATGGTTTAAACACTACAAACTAAGCAACCTGCGCAAGAGGGCGTCCCCTGTGGGACTTCGACCTCGGCTTAGGGCGGTCGCTGCCGGGGAGATTGAGGGATTATGGCTTTTAGTTTCTTAAGGGGAGTTTTGTGCAACTGTCGCTCTACTTTACAGTTCGCGGGCCTCTCGGACTTCGGGTCTACGAGGGCATCGGAAGGTTGCAACATCACAAACTCACAAACTTTACCTCTTTATAATATAAGTATTGATATAGATTAGGGGGCGCACTCTTGCGCAGGTTGCGCACGTTTGTAGTTCGTACACCATTTAATAAGACTGGAACTCGATCCTTTGCCTGGTGAAGTAGCAAAAGCCTCGTGGCTGACCACATAAATGACCATCCGAAAAAAAAAGGAAAGTGAAAGGTTGCAGCTTATCTAGGGTAGGATCCTCGACGGCATGACCGAGGACCGCGTTGTTGCTTATTCCTAGAACTGTTATCTCGTGCCAGCGATCATTCTCACTGTTCGTAAATCTTCTCTGTACTCCAGTGGCACCCTGAGCGTTGTCCTACCCCCTTAAGGGTGCCCTCAGGTGAATGTCGCTTAGACTTTGACCGGATTCTTGGAAGTTCATTTTAGAACTGTTACCTTTAAGGCATATTACTATATTGTGTACATTTGTCATTTATCGCACGACAGACGGACAGACTGATAAAAAATTCTGTAAGATCAAATAATTTTAACGATGTTTTTAGCTCCTTAAGTAATACTTTTATTAGATTTAGTCTTAAATACAGTGTAATTTTGACAAGTACAACAGTATATAAATACCTAAGTGCTGAATAAATTTCATTATTTCATTATCTAAAACTTGAATAGTACCAATCCCCAACGACCATAACCATATAAAAACTATTTGAAAAGTGTCAACTAGCCTATAGTTGACACTTTTCAAATAGTTTTTATATGGTTAACGTTGATGTCGGTGGTCCATCGTGCAGGTCCGACAGTTCGTGGTCTCCAATCGAGAACCTTGCTGCTCCAACGGCAGTCAGTTCTATGAGCTATTACAAGCCAACGTCACAATAAAAAAACCCCAATGGCTAGGGCGTCTGACTCGCGATCATGTGGTCGCCGGTTCAATCCCCACCCATTGCACTACCGACGCGACGTGAACCCACTCGTGACACAAGTGTTTTAGCTTATAACAAGAAGTTAACAGGAATAATAATAGTGCGCAAACCTGTGCTATTAATCTTAAAAAAAAAAGTTCTTACTTGATCTTTCCTTCGGCGATGGAGCCTTTCTTCACGGACGTGACGTATATACTATAGTCGTTGGGGTAGTACGGCTCTTCTCTTCCACCTGCCAGCTCGAAGCCAAGGTCACCATCCTTGTCTAAGCCTGGTAGGTCTACGTCGATGACCTCCCATTCGTAATCCTAGAGGAAAAAAATGTTTGTCATTAAAATATAGGTAGATATCAGAATTCGCCTGTAACTAAAGGTTCAAGTTCAAATCCTGCTGGTAGTATAAATTTATTGTTACTTTAAACATTCATTCATAAAGAAAATTTTTTATAAATTATTTCGAAATATTCTTCTGTTTAGCCTCGTATTCATGGTTTACAATTGTTGAGTAACAGTTGATAAACAATGTTGATGAAACGGGGAGAATGCTGATTAAACTTTGTTTAAATAACTAAAGGTCCACACGCCAGTCTGCGTTATAATGTTGCCCGAGGAAGTAGTGTTGTTGTGTTCTCTGTATCTGATGTATAGGATTTCTAATGAAGAAAAGAAAAGATGGTGGATTCGAAACTATCTTCTGCAATTTGGTATATTTAGGGCATCGAATGCATCGTTATTTTTTTTCTATCTTTGTATTCTTTTATAGAAGAATCCCATAATAACGATTTTGATTGAAATAATTCTATTAATTGCATAATTTTATCATTGCTCCAAACAACTGTCTAGTTTAAAAACTGTTGCAAACACGTTCACACAAATCAACATATGTTGCTAAACTGATGTTTACGCTCGTCGGGCGAGAGCTTGTCAACATGCCGTTGTCAACACTGCAACACGCAGTGCTGCCAGCAACATGTTGACAGCAACTATCTTGCTTTCAACTCTGTTGCTAAACAAATGCCATGAATACGAGGCTATATTATAAATAGCGGCTCCCACAGTCATAATTTCTAAATTATAAAATTAAAAGAAATACATGTTGTTATTATTTCATTACTGTTCATCTTTAAAGTAAACTAGTCATAACTTTTGGAGGTCTTTAACGATTTTTGCACGTAAATTATAAAAGATCAAATTGAACCAGGTCTTCCGAGGAATACATAGGAATTTACAATTAATGACAGGCTCAAAAGGCCAACGAAGCCACATTATGATGCCATTTTATAATGTCACAGATCTGGCTAAGACATAATGAAAATTAAAAAATAGACAAAAAGAATATTTTCAAATTTAATATATATCATCTTTAGTAGTCCTCATCACTCTTATGAGGTGAACTTATTATATTTAGGTTCCTTATGACAAAATTCTTTCAGAAATTAACATTGATTATTTTCAATCTTATACAGGGTATCCCAAAAGGTTAAGTAGCTGGGAAAGGGGGTGACAGGGGTGGACACAATAGTCATTAGAAAAATAAAAAAAAAATCCGCTCTGGGTATTAAAAAAAAAATGCAATTTTTTTAAAAACTTAAAATTTTACACCTTGTTATTTTTGATGTTGATGTTGATGACCTTGTTGTTATTGAAGATTACATAACAGCATTTTTTTTAAATACAGCCATATTTGTAGGTACAGTTAGCACAAGGTGTAAAATTATTAGTCTTTTAAAAAATGCCATTTATTTTTTTAAGCACCCAGAGGGAATTTTTTATATTTTTCTGGTGACCCTTGTGACCATCCCTATCTCCCCCCTTCCCAGCTACGTAATCTTTTGGGACCCGTACTCCTCCGAAACGGCTTGACCGATTCTCATGAAATTTTGTGAGCATATTGAGTAGGTCTGAGAATCGGCCAACATCTATTTGCCGGGTCAGCTAGTAATTTGATATAAGTCATCCTCAGCTCCGTAGCGTAGCGGTATTTGGCTCGCGTTAAATCTCGGAGGTCGTGGGTTTGATCCCCACGCCGGACAGAAAATCTTTGCGTAAATTCTAAGATTTCTTTGCGAGTCTGGTGCCTCGAAAAGCACGTTAAGCCGCAGCGTTTCCTTGTGTGGTACAACATAATACTGCGGTCACCAATCCGCCTGCCAAGCGTGGTGACTACGGTAAATATCCTCCCTCGGGAGGAGGCCCATATTCAGCAGTGAACGTCATACGGGCTAATGATGATGATATAAGTCAACTCGCCTATTATTAAACATATTTGTACCATAAACGGAATCAAAGGAAAGGAATAATCAAGCCATATTTAAAGTGTACCTGTATATCTATATCCACGGCCGAATCTCTAGAATGTGCGTGCCTTCTATCCTTTCTATCATCGTCGTCGACCATAGACCGTTTGTCTTTGCCTTCCGATGATTTCTTGTTGCCATGGCGACGGGCGTCCGCCAACTCGCCTACCATTTGATCTCGTTCCTAAAAACAAATATAATATTTAACACTAGCACTACAAGATAAGGAAAAAAAAAAAACACTATCATCCCATGTGCGGTTTCACCGTTCGTGTTCGTTCGTTCCCGTCCGAACTTCATAATTAAAAATAGCCTATATTACGAAGGGATTATGTATTTTCGGAGAAAATTGTTTTTTTTTGTCTTGTAAAGATTACTAAGCGAGTTTTGTAGCCTACTTATATTCTTGTTAACCCCTCATGCTAAGCTGAAATGCTTGTGTTACGGGCGGGTAGTGCAATGGGTGGGATTCGAACCGGCGACCTCAAGATCATAAATCTAAAGCCCTAGCCAACATGAAGAGTTTCAAAATTGAGATTAATAAAATTCGACCACCGGCAGGATTCGAACCTGCATCTTAGGTCCCTAATACCTTAACCAATAAGCTACGGTGGAACTACACCGGTCGTCGAAATTTATCAATCCGTTTATAACAAGTATCTAAGGGGGACGTTAGTGCCATCTATCGGTAATGATCCGCATTACTTTGACTAATATTTCTAAAGTTGCATTTGGTATTAAATATGAAGGGTTTGTTTCTTATTTACTTGAACGCTCGAATTTCGAACTACTGGTCCGATTCGAAAAAAATATTTCAGTGTTAGATGATAGCCCACTTATTGATAAAGGGTATAGGCTATATATAATCACGCTAGCACCAATAGAAACCGAGAAGCAATAAAAAAGTTTTCCCAACCGGTGTTAGCTCAAAATATCTATTCCACGCGGACGAATTCGCGGGCATAGGCTAGTCTGTTGAAATATTAAAGGATTCAAAATCCTGCCCTCATAAATATATACCTTAAATAGCAATTTTTTTATTGTTTGATGTCAGTTTACCTTTCTCAGTCGATTACAAAGCGCTTTCACACTTTCTCGTTCTTGCAAGAGTTTGTCTCTTTCTGAAAACGCCCAGTCTCTTCTTCGTTTCGATACCTAAAACAAAAGATTAAAATAAAAACCATTCTTCCAATTTATTTCACTAAATTTATGGTCTGTTTTATAAATTTCATCAAACACGGGACATAGTCACCTCTGCCAGCAGTCTGACAATCTGTTTGAGAATACCCACTGTCCCGTTCTAGCACGGGCAGTTAGAGCGGGACAGATTTACCTCACTCCACCAATCAATCAAATTGTAGATTGAAATCGCTTTCTTATAGAACTAACAAAGATTTCCGAAAGAGAACATAGTATCAGATGACTAATGTAAATGATGCAAATCTGTTTGAGAGTATCCTTTGTACCGTTCTAACACTGGTAGTTAGAGCAGGACGCAGTTACCTAAGCCTCCCTCCACGTCCGCCAGGTGTGCCCGCAATTTGTGTTTATGTTTATGAGTATACTCTCTGCCGTTTTAGCGCTCGTAATTGGGGGACACCGTTACCTGTGGTTCTCTGGATCAATTCGTCTCGTCGAGAGTATCATCTCTCCCGCTCTGTCGCGAGTAAATAGAGCGGGATACAGTTACCTCTGGCTGTATTTGATTGCAGTATGCTTATATCGTCTCTCTCGCTCTGTCGCGGCGAAATAGAGCGGGACACCGTTATCCCTGGCTTTTCGATTGCAGTCTGGTTATATATTTGAGAGTATGTGCTCTCTCGCTCTAGCGGTGTTAGTTAGAGCAGGACACAGTTACCTCGGCCTCCCTCTGCGCGTCCGCCAGCTCGGCCTGCAGCCTGTCGATCTGTTTCCGCAGTCGCTCGAGCTCCTGGTTGGCTTGCTCCAAGTTGTCCACTCGCTCCTTGTCCACTGCGTCCACCACCAGACCCACTAAACCTGAGAACAATAACATAATAATATTAATCAGCAATATCCACTTGGTTTATTTATAGTTTCTATAGAACGACGGTAGAATAGACTAGTCGATATGGTTAATCGACCAATTTAATCAAGCGATTATTCAGTCACTGTCTTTTGGAACGGTATCGATTATTATCGATATAACAATTTTATCGGCAAAGGGATCCAAACAACAACTGACTGTACTGGTACAGATAATATGTATTGTTACCGGCCGTACCGGCGAAAATATGTAAGTAAGGACAGAGGGGGTGAGCTCTGTCTTAACTTACACGGGATCTTAACATTTATCAATAATGTTAATTGGCTGCGGTATTCTGTAAGCTATGCAACACTCTTCTTTTAAGTGTATAAATGATTAAACATCAAAAATGTTAGTGAGCAATCTCAAAGGTGGGTTTGATTCCCATGCCAGACTAAAAATCTCTATCGTTCCGGGTCTGGTTGGTTGAGTGTCTACTCTCCTCGGAAGCACGTTAAGCCGTTGGTCCTAATTGTTATATCGTCATCTATGACAGTTGCATCTACTGCATATAATACTGCGATCACCAACCCTCCATGGATAGTGACTCCCTTCGAGGGAGGCCCACAGCATTAGACGATATACGGGCTGATGATGATGTTCAGTTCTTCAAAACTTATGCAACATTTAAAATAAACACAATACCTTGCAACTTATCCAATGATGGGTCATTGGAGTGTTGTCCATTCAGAAATCCGTCATTGCCCACACCACTTGCTAGCCCCAAGTGGTGATACGCCGAGTTGTCTTGTCTGTCAACATACAAACAATCAGAACATAACCAATTTACAGATCTAATAGCTTTCGCACGCGTAGCTCCCGTCTCCGTGGTACCTTTTTTTCACAAATATCTCTTAGTGAAGTAGGTATGCACCCAGAAAGGATTTTCTAAAACTCAATCTTTAAGGGCATGAAAGGTGAAAGGTGGTTGTGGAGCTTGATATTTATAAAATACACTACGCTTTTATTAATCTTCTAGAAGAATCTCTAAAATCCCCAGTCGTCCAAATGGCTAAGTAATATTGTACTAGAAGCTAATATGATGAGCCATCGTCTCCCTCTCCATTTTGAAGATAGGAGACCAAATGTGGTCACACGAAATTATAATATTGATCTCGTAATTTCGTCGGACTAAGCCGAGACTACTTTTATAAGGGGCCTTATGAAATTACATAATTGGTAAATTGAGCAAGCATTCAAATAAGTTATGGTACAAATAAAACAATACAGCATGTCAAAGTCAAAGTCAATAATATCTTTATTCATATAGACACAATTCAAAAATAATTAAATCATGTTCTTATGATGCGTCCATTTCTTTTCCTACCACCAGTTCAAAGACGTGGCAACTCTGAGAAGAACTGGCAAGAAACTCAGAGGAATCCTTTTTTAAATAATCAAATCATCATTTACTTTACAATATTGTTAAGCAGCAGTGTCATTCCAGAGCAAGTTACTCCCAAGCCATTCTGTCATTTACATAATCTGATATTTTATAATATGCCTTTTTACATAGTTTAGCTTTGACAGTGGCTTTAAATTTATTAACAGATAATTCTCTAATATTATTTGGGAGTTTGTTATAGAAGCGAATACATTGCCCCATAAAAGAGTTGCTTATTCTATGGAGACGAGTTGCAAGTACTACTAAGTCATGCTTATGTCTAGTATTCATATTATGTATATCACTTTTTTTCTGAAACTTATCTATATTCTTATGTACGTATAACAAATTTTCATAAACATATTGCGAAGCTAGAGTAAGAATTTTAATGTCTTTGAACTTCTCCCGTAGGGAAACCCGCGGTCCAAGTTTGTATATGGCTCTTACAGCGCGTTTCTGCAGCACAAATATAGTATCAATGTCCGCACAGTTTCCCCATAGAAGAATTCCATAGGACATAATGCTATGAAAATAACTAAAATATACTAGTCTGGCCGTGTCTACATCAGTAAGCCGTCTTATTGTCTTAACTGCGTATGCCGCAGAACTAAGTTTACCAGATAGATTTTTAATTTGTGGTCCCCATTGCAATTTGGAGTCGACAGTTATACCAAGAAAAACTGTTGACTCCACAGGCTCCAATCTCGTTCCGTTAATTAGTAAGTTGGTGGCGACCTGTTTGACATTAGGGGTAGAAAATTTGATAAGCTTGGTTTTTTTTTTCATTTAGAACGAGATTGAGCTATATTTACCTGGATTTTCCTAGTGTGGATGTGTTCTGTGGTGTCTTGAGGTCGGTGCACTCTTTGATAGCTCGGTCTCTGTCTACGAGTGCAGATTCGATCTCGCGACGAAGACTTTCCGCCTGTTAATGTTATAATAATAATATTTTATTTTTAAAATTAACATAAATGTACAATGGTATAAAACATCACGCTCAGACCCACTGGAGCAGAGTAACGCGGGTAATACCGCGGGGCGCAGCTAGTAAGTTTTATTAACCTGTAATATAGTATGTATATACCTGTAAGGCAGTGGCTCGTTGCTCATCCCGCGAGGCTTGTAGCGCAGCCTCCAGCGCGGCCACTCTCTTGAGTGCAGCTTGAAGATCATCTGATAATTTCTCCATCTCCTTGTGCACCGTGTCCCTTTAACAAAATATAAATAATTTATATTGACGAAACAAGAAAATTCAAAAGTAAAAATCTATATATTAATAAGGGAAATATAAACGTTTTACCCCTTTTTATTAGAGATGGGCCGACTACGTACCTCTCGCTCATGATGAGCGTGTACTCGGCCATGGCCGCGTTCCGGTCGTCCGTGAGTCTCTTGACGTCTGCTCTCTCTCTCGCTCCCCCTGCTTCAGTACGTACCCCTCGCTCATGATGAGCGTGTACTCGGCCATGGCCGCGTTCCGGTCGTCCGTGAGTCTCTTGACGTCTGCTCTCTCTCTCGCTCCCCCTGCTTCAGTACGTACCCCTCGCTCATGATGAGCGTGTACTCGGCCATGGCCGCGTTCCGGTCGTCCGTGAGTCTCTTGACGTCTGCTCTCTCTCTCGCTCCCCCTGCTTCAGTACGTACCCCTCGCTCATGATGAGCGTGTACTCGGCCATGGCCGCGTTCCGGTCGTCCGTGAGTCTCTTGACGTCTGCTCTCTCTCTCGCTCCCCCTGCTTCAGTACGTACCCCTCGCTCATGATGAGCGTGTACTCGGCCATGGCCGCGTTCCGGTCGTCCGTGAGTCTCTTGACGTCTGCTCTCTCTCTCGCTCCCCCTGCTTCAGTACGTACCCCTCGCTCATGATGAGCGTGTACTCGGCCATGGCCGCGTTCCGGTCGTCCGTGAGTCTCTTGACGTCTGCTCTCTCTCTCGCTCCCCCTGCTTCAGTACGTACCCCTCGCTCATGATGAGCGTGTACTCGGCCATGGCCGCGTTCCGGTCGTCCGTGAGTCTCTTGACGTCTGCTCTCTCTCTCGCTCCCCCTGCTTCAGTACGTACCCCTCGCTCATGATGAGCGTGTACTCGGCCATGGCCGCGTTCCGCTCGTCGGTGAGTCTCTTGACGTCTGCTCTCTCTCTCGCTCCCTCTGCTTCAGTACGTACCTCTCGCTCATGATGAGCGTGTACTCGGCCATGGCCGCGTTCCGCTCGTCGGTGAGTCTCTTGACGTCTGCTCTCTCTCTCGCTCCCCCTGCTTCAGTACGTACCCCTCGCTCATGATGAGCGTGTACTCGGCCATGGCCGCGTTCCGGTCGTCCGTGAGTCTCTTGACGTCTGCTCTCTCTCTCGCTCCCCCTGCTTCAGTACGTACCCCTCGCTCATGATGAGCGTGTACTCGGCCATGGCCGCGTTCCGGTCGTCCGTGAGTCTCTTGACGTCTGCTCTCTCTCTCGCTCCCTCTGCTTCAGTACGTACCTCTCGCTCATGATGAGCGTGTACTCGGCCATGGCCGCGTTCCGCTCGTCGGTGAGTCTCTTGACGTCTGCTCTCTCTCTCGCTCCCCCTGCTTCAGTACGTACCCCTCGCTCATGATGAGCGTGTACTCGGCCATGGCCGCGTTCCGGTCGTCCGTGAGTCTCTTGACGTCTGCTCTCTCTCTCGCTCCCCCTGCTTCAGTACGTACCTCTCGCTCATGATGAGCGTGTACTCGGCCATGGCCGCGTTCCGCTCGTCGGTGAGTCTCTTGACGTCTGCTCTCTCTCTCGCTCCCCCTGCTTCAGTACGTACCTCTCGCTCATGATGAGCGTGTACTCCGCCATGGCCGCGTTCCGCTCGTCGGTGAGTCTCTTGACGTCTGCTCTCTCTCTCGCTCCCCCTGCTTCAGTACGTACCTCTCGCTCATGATGAGCGTGTACTCGGCCATGGCCGCATTCCGGTCGTCCGTGAGTCTCTTGACGTCTGCTCTCTCTCTCGCTCCCCCTGCTTCAGTACGTACCCCTCGCTCATGATGAGCGTGTACTCGGCCATGGCCGCGTTCCGGTCGACCGTGAGTCTCTTGACGTCTGCTCTCTCTCTCGCTCCCCCTGCTTCAGTACGTACCCCTCGCTCATGATGAGCGTGTACTCGGCCATGGCCGCGTTCCGCTCGTCGGTGAGTCTCTTGACGTCTGCTCTCTATCTCGCTCCCCCTGCTTCAGTACGTACCCCTCGCTCATGATGAGCGTGTACTCGGCCATGGCCGCGTTCCGGTCGTCCGTGAGTCTCTTGACGTCTGCTCTCTCTCTCGCTCCCCCTGCTTCAGTACGTACCTCTCGCTCATGATGAGCGTGTACTCGGCAATGGCCGCGTTCCGCTCGTCGGTGAGTCTCTTGACGTCTGCTCTCTCTCTCGCTCCCCCTGCTTCAGTACGTACCTCTCGCTCATGATGAGCGTGTACTCGGCCATGGCCGCGTTCCGCTCGTCGGTGAGTCTCTTGACGTCTGCTCTCTCTCTCGCTCCCCCTGCTTCAGTACGTACCTCTCGCTCATGATGAGCGTGTACTCGGCCATGGCCGCGTTCCGGTCGTCCGTGAGTCTCTTGACGTCTGCTCTCTCTCTCGCTCCCCCTGCTTCAGTACGTACCCCTCGCTCATGATGAGCGTGTACTCGGCCATGGCCGCGTTCCGGTCGTCCGTGAGTCTCTTGACGTCTGCTCTCTCTCTCGCTCCCCCTGCTTCAGTACGTACCTCTCGCTCATGATGAGCGTGTACTCGGCCATGGCCGCGTTCCGCTCGTCGGTGAGTCTCTTGACGTCTGCTCTCTCTCTCGCTCCCCCTGCTTCAGTACGTACCTCTCGCTCATGATGAGCGTGTACTCGGCCATGGCCGCGTTCCGCTCGTCGGTGAGTCTCTTGACGTCTGCTCTCTCTCTCGCTCCCCCTGCTTCAGTACGTACCTCTCGCTCATGATGAGCGTGTACTCGGCCATGGCCGCGTTCCGGTCGTCCGTGAGTCTCTTGACGTCTGCTCTCTCTCTCGCTCCCCCTGCTTCAGTACGTACCCCTCGCTCATGATGAGCGTGTACTCGGCCATGGCCGCGTTCCGGTCGTCCGTGAGTCTCTTGACGTCTGCTCTCTCTCTCGCTCCCCCTGCTTCAGTACGTACCTCTCGCTCATGATGAGCGTGTACTCGGCCATGGCCGCGTTCCGCTCGTCGGTGAGTCTCTTGACGTCTGCTCTCTCTCTCGCTCCCCCTGCTTCAGTACGTACCTCTCGCTCATGATGAGCGTGTACTCGGCCATGGCCGCGTTCCGCTCGTCGGTGAGTCTCTTGACGTCTGCTCTCTCTCTCGCTCCCCCTGCTTCAGTACGTACCTCTCGCTCATGATGAGCGTGTACTCGGCCATGGCCGCGTTCCGCTCGTCGGTGAGTCTCTTGACGTCTGCTCTCTCTCTCGCTCCCCCTGCTTCAGTACGTACCTCTCGCTCATGATGAGCGTGTACTCGGCCATGGCCGCGTTCCGCTCGTCGGTGAGTCTCTTGACGTCTGCTCTCTCTCTCGCTCCCCCTGCTTCAGTACGTACCTCTCGCTCATGATGAGCGTGTACTCGGCAATGGCCGCGTTCCGCTCGTCGGTGAGTCTCTTGACGTCTGCTCTCTCTCTCGCTCCCCCTGCTTCAGTACGTACCTCTCGCTCATGATGAGCGTGTACTCGGCCATGGCCGCGTTCCGCTCGTCGGTGAGTCTCTTGACGTCTGCTCTCTCTCTCGCTCCCCCTGCTTCAGTACGTACCTCTCGCTCATGATGAGCGTGTACTCGGCCATGGCCGCGTTCCGCTCGTCGGTGAGTCTCTTGACGTCTGCTCTCTCTCTCGCTCCCCCCTCCCACTGTCGCACCACGTGCGCTACTTGCTGCTTTAGAGCATTGCGCTCGCGGATCTAGAACAAAAGGTCAACATAAAATTTATGTTATAATCAAATTCAAAATAAACCTGTTTTTTTGGGTAGAAATATTGATACAGGCAGAACACAAATAGATGACTTACCACAGCGTTTCTCTCTTGCGTGAGGTCGTGACACTGCGTCTTCAGTCTGCTGTTCTCATCTTGTACTATGCGTAGTTTTTCTAGCGTGGTGTTGTGTGTTTCTATTAAATCGTCGTATCTATAACAAAGTAGTTAAATTATAAACAAGATAATAATATAGTTATACATAGAAATAGAAACATATTATACTGAGAACATTTTAAGTACTTGTCATTTTTCATTGAGACTTTGTTTCCGTAGATTTCGATTTCTCCATAGAAAGGTTGAAACCCCATTTCCCCAGGTTGGTTTTTTTTTTTTTGCTTTATACTGTCCAAAATTTCTCGTAATTAAGACTAACCAGTTTAAAGTAGAACAAATATTTACGATAAATTTTATTAGCTCTGTGCTGACCACCCCATATCTTCCCATGGGTGTCGTAATAGGCGCCTAAGGGTCATACACCTGATGAATGGGCAGCAGCATGTATGAGCTCGAGGATACTCACTAGCTTACTGCGATCACCAATACGCGTGACGTGGCGATCATATGGTGAGCCATAGTCTGTCAAGAGGTCCATGTTCAGCAGCGGACGTAAACGGGCTAATATATAATATGGTGACTTTAAATATAATCTTCACTAGAATCAAAACCTACCTCTTCTGAAAGCATTCGAGTTCCTCCTTGAGGGCCTCGTACTTCCGTAGCGTGTGCACCAGCGCATCGGAGCTGCCTTCAGGGTTGCTCGTCTGCTGCAAGTGTTGCACCTCGCGCTCCAAGCTGCAACCAACAACCGATGGCGAATATGATACACAACTAAGTATTATTTTCAAGAAGATTCACAATCATTTGTTTATTTGAGATGACAATATTAGTTTACATGTTCATATATTTAATTCTAATCTCAGTCATGGTGTAACAAGTCTTACCGCTGATTATCATTGAGAAGATCACCATACTTCCCGCGGAGGCTGCTGGCCTCCTGCGCCGACACCTCCAGCTGGTTCATGGCTGCTCTGTGCTGACCTCGGAAATACTCCAACTCCTGGGAACATGTGATACAGGACGGCATCATTAGCATATGCAAGTATTGGACGCATACAGGTTTTACGTTAGTGACCAGACTTAACATTATTAGCAGTAGTTTTTTTTCAGTCTATCCGTGACCACGACTGAAACGTCGGATTATTAAAAAGGTAATGATTTGCTTTAAAATTGTACCGCGATTGAGACCCGCGTATACTTATTATTAAGTGTACAATACAGATCTTTTTGTATATGCTTAGTAGTGTCGTTAGCCTATGTGGACTACTCAGCAGACTTCGATGCTTTTATATACTGTCATTTTCTTAATCATTGCTAATATATGGCAGGACAATTTACTATCAAAGCGTAATATTTTTTTTTTAAAGCATTCTTTTTCGCCCTAAAGATATACAGATTAAGGAAACTACAATTTTTATATTTGCACATGGCATAATGAGCTCTTTTATTATTTATTTAGCTTTTCTCTCATAGTTATTTTTAGTACATTATTGTTATATAGCTAATGAAATCATTAAAACAGTCTGTCGGAGAGACAATAGATGTATAAGTTATAATATATTGCACGTCGATTTAACATCTAGTGGACATCTTTAGGGGAATGTCACTGTACTCTTTATCACAGGTTATTTTATAACCTAGCTAGCATTACAGGACCTCGCCTATTGCCTTAATTGTAGTGTTGTATATTGATGAAAGTGATGTATATTTTTTGTATATGTTTTGCCGGAAATAATGATTATGATTATTATATATTGTATTAATGTTGTCTAGCACTATGGTCCCTGAAGGTAAAAGCCGCCTCCATCCTAGTCCAGTTTTCTCTGTGTTGTGCTTTGTTCATCCTTCCAGCCATTTCCACAATTTCATCCTCCCATCTTTTCCTTTGTCGTCCCACACCCCTCCTTCTATGAGGTCTAGTGCCTTATAAACACACGATAATCTAGATTGTAAAAACAAACGCCCCTAGCACAGCGTCGAAGAAATTTTAAGGTGTAATTTTTAATTCTATCAAAAAAAGTAGATACGTAGATCGATTTGTCTAGCAAGAATAACACATTCTGGTAACTATTAGCAACCATTAAATAAACATATTAAATAAAGATGAATGATCAACGCTACATTCTTGTTATATGGACCCATGAAGAGTCACCGGCCTCATTGTGCACATCATAATGTGTGTATCGGATACTCTATCAAAACATGATCTACATTATATATTATGGAAAATTGTGAAACAGTTGTACAAATATTGGATTAGTTTTTAGTCCTCTGTGTTCTCTACATTCAATATGTTGCAATTTTAATGAGTTATCCATTACTATGATAATAATGAGTACAAATCTAGACCTCAAAAGCGTAAAGATGGATGTAATATTATCTCTGGAAGCATTTGGTCGTAAGTGCCTGTTTACGATAAAGGCACATACGACTAATGTTTCTGACATATAATGGCACATTAGACCGTATGCTTCTGTGTTCTAGAAATAATTAAGTAGCTTTTCTATACAAATAAGTTTTAATACGACGAAAGTTTGTGAACTTATGAAGTTATGTGTTTTACGAGTAAAAAGATAGCGCTATAGTCGAGACATGGAAATAAAATATATAAGAATACAGAAATAAGTAGCAGAAAAGTATTTCTTAACTGATAATATAATACTTTATTGATTCAGTGAATATGGTAAAGAAATAATAGTCGTATCATAAATCAAAATCCACTATCTTCCAGGAACCTTGCCAATTACTATACATTTAGAAGGGTTTGTATTATAAACTTAGTTAATTTAAACTTTGATTAATCATAACAAAGTCAAAATCTAGAAAATTAAGTAAATCCGACTAATATTACAGACACGGTCTGTAAAGAGGAGGTTGATGTTCAGCCATAGCCATAAATGAGAAGAAAATAGCTCAATTATGGTCACAAACCTTCATAACATGTTCACACCTCCTTGAAGTCTCAGTGTGCTGTCGTCGGAGCTGGTTTAAATCATGTAGCGCCTTCTCACATTGCTGCTTCAGGCTCTCGTTGCTCTGCTTGTTGAGGACCTCGTACTGCAGCGGCTCGTAGGGCCCGCTCATCACGTGGGCCCCGTGGGGCTTCACCGTGTAGTTCTGCTTGTCGTAGTTAGAAGTGATCACGTCATATTCTATGGGTATAGGGATGGTGGGGAGTTGGGTGGTGGTGTGACGCTCTGGGCTCACATAGTTGTGAGATATCGATTCTGGAAGAGATATTTGGTTATGTTTAGTAATATATAAGATATTTTTATTAAATTACTATAAGCATTGTACTATGGCCGCTCTTAGCCTTTGGGCTAAGAGCCAGATAACTTTTATTCGAGGAATAAAATTGACGTTTGAAAGTTTTTGTGTGAAGTAACTGACAACATTTCAAAATTATTCCTTGAATTAAGTTATCAGATTATTGAAAAATCAGCCCTAAGGCAACAGACTTGCGATCATGTAGACTCTGTTTTGTTCCTCACTCATAACACAAGTATTTTAGCTTAGCACGAGGGGTTAACAAGAATACTAAGTGTAAGTAAGTAGTGTGGAAAAACTCTGCTAGTAATATTTTAAAATAAAATAAAAAGTTAATTGAGTAACATCCAGTTTCTGAAAGGATTATGAACATTGAAATTAACAGAACATGTTTTATTAATATGGCAATCTGCTGAATTACACTGCTATTCATATTAAGACTCTATGTAGAATCTAACTCCCATTGGCAATAAAAACACTTGAAACTACGATTTTAATTGGGAATGTCACATATCACTTTAATGATTTCTATTACCATAACCTCCGTAGCATAGTGGTATTTGGCTCACTTCAAGTCTCGGAGGTTGTGGGTTTGATCCCCACACCGGACAAGAAATCTTTGTGTAAATTCTAAGGTTTCTTTCCAGGTCTGGTTGGTTGAGGGACTACTCTCCGTGCCTCCAAAAGCATGTTAAGCTGTTGGGCCTGATTTTTATAGCATCATCTATAACACGCATATACCAGGGAACGGGCAGCAGCATTTCCCTGTGTATTACAACATTATACTGCGGTCACCAATCCGCCTGCCAAGCCTGGTGACTATGGCAAAAACTTCCCACGGGAGGAGGCCCATGTTCAGCAGTGGACGTCATACAGGCTGATGATGTTGATGATGATGATAACCCTAACAGACGAGACTATGGTCTTTTGTTAAGTGTGAAGTATTATATTCTCATATAAATATTAAATATGAATATTTCATTAATTTTGAAAGAAAATACAAATTATAGTTTCAATGTCAATTAGTTAACAGAATAGTTAATAAAATGTTTTTCATTGTCAGATAAATATGAATGGTGGAATAAATTTTAAATTTGACAGAATTTCCAGACAATCTCTAATGTAAAATTTGCTGTTTTTATAATTATTATCTGATGATTGAGAAAATTGTCCTTATTTTGTTAAGTAATCTATAATTAATATCTTTCTTCAAAATAATACAAAATGTGTGCATGTTTTAATTTCTGGAAGATTTTTTTTAAATTTGACTTGTGATTTAGGTGTCGAATTTAATTTGTCAGTTAAGTAAACAGCAATGTTAGTTAAATATTGCTTTGATTATCAAATGAGGTGGAAAGGTCTTAAGTAATTTTTGTGATTAAATTTTAATATCGCACATAAATTGTATTACAAAAATACTAACCATTACTGCCATTACTCTCTAAAGATGATGCGCCTGATGCCATAATATATCTGAAAACAAAAACAAAATTAACTGAAACAATCTTTTTTATAAAATAAATTTTTAAAACCTCAGACACATTGAGTGTTGAAGTTAAGAAAAAAAAAATTAATCTGTAATTTATGTGCAAATACAAGTAAAGTTTGACATTTGTGGTGGTTCTGTGCTATAATTTCATTTTCTTATACTATGTTTGATATTTTTGACAAAGGGATGCTTGGAAGGAATTTAGAGAGACCTTTACCAGCAGTGGAACAGTGAAAGTTGAAAAAAATATCTCATTATTCCTGATTTGATAAACAGTATGAAGTTAATGTAACACACAATTGCAAATTTTCAGTATAATAATTAAGATCATGGCTCAGCGTTGTACCAAGGAAAGCACATTAAGCCTTTGGACCTGGCCGTCATAACATCATGTAAAACAATTCTATAACAAGGAATGGGCAGCAGCGTTAGCTTGTGTGTTACAACATTATACTGTGGTCACAAATACGCCTGCCTGAAGCTGATTGAAGATTTCTTCCACTCAGAACTGACAGCTCAATCATAACTGCATTAAGTATGTGTGATTCTCGAATATTTTTTCTAGCTTTCATTATTGCTTTATGATCTTGAATATTTTACTTTAATCTCAGGCTCTTGTATCTCTTTAATGTTTCACCAATAATTCTCATGTCTCTAGCAGTTCATTAAGAAAAATACATAAGTTAATCTAGATCAGAATTAAAATTATATATTTAGCATTAATCCACTAGTATTTTGACAAACCTAGAGCTTGAGCTTAAGCTAAGCACTTCTACAGTTTATGCTGGAACATTTTAACATTAAATTCTCTTATTCCTTTAGAATTTAGATGTGCTTTTCTTCTGAGAGCACAGTGGTATTGTTGAACAGCTTAATAAGTTATAATATAAATATTCAAAAAGCTTTTCCATCCATGTTTTTAGCTTAGTTCCATATATTTAAATAATGCATTAAGATTAATATATTAAGTAATAAATAATAATATATTGACTTAAACTACACACATTTTCTCTCAATACACTTAATATTGTATGTAATATTTTCACACGCTGGTTACTTTACTTTTTAACTAATTTTGCTGCTATTCTTGATATATCAGACTACACATACATTGCACATAATACTTAGGCATTTACATGCTCACATGAACTTTGTAACTATCACATTCTATTGAGAAACCACTAACACAAACAATACAGCTTACATAAATAACATTTTGATTACCTTATTGATTAGAAATTAACATCCATTGTTCCACTTCACTCTCAGACACATACCTGGCAACAAATAAGATATATACAGTACTACTTAATCTTATTCAAATAAGACATATCAACGAAATATACTAGATTATTGTAAAATTAGAATATTAGTGGGGTCGACCCACTTGACATATTTTCTACGCTCTAATGACTATTACAAAACTACACCGCAAAGCGGGGAACGTTACAGTTGCATACGACGTAAGAAAAACGAAACATGCAACACAATCGTATCACCATGTATTTATCGGTTTCACAGACGCGGCGAGTCAACATTACCGCACACTCAAATAACTTATTAAGCACCAAGCACATAAAAATCTTCTTTCCTCTAAGAAATATAAGCTTTTCCTGATTACAGAGCTGTCTACGAACTTATTTCACAATGTAAACATATTGAGTATTACCAAAGCAGCTCATAATCAGCTGTGTGCGCCCTGAATTGCTAGTTTTAAGTGCAAAACAAATCCAATAATAACATGAACATGAAAGATAACACGTATTATCGTCACTAATTTGCCAACATTTCTCGTTTTTAGACCTTTTTTAGCAAGGCAAATGAATGACGGACGTCGGACATATTGAACCAGTGTCATCAGGATAGATCGGATACACAACAACAATAATATGTGGCTCGGTTCAATACGGGGTGAGTAGGGACTAAAAGCGATATCTAAATATGAAGAATTATTGCAGACTTTAAAGGGTTTTTTTTACACTTTAAGAGAAAAATATTATTCGATTAGTTGCTGCCCGCTACTTAGTCCGTATAAAATAAGGGTTTATAAGATATGTAACAATGAAAGTCCTGTCCAAGAAGATTAGACTGAACGGACAGGCATGGTCTGAAGCATAATGGTGTACGCATGGGCGTAGGCATGAGGTAACAGGACCTAATCGGCGTCAGTTTTTATATACTAATAATGCACGTGATGTTTTTCTACATGCACCTACGCGTATCCAGTATTAGCTGGTAACCATGACTGGTAAAAAGAAGTAACACAAACACACGTATTTGTGTTACTTCTTTTTAATCATCACATATTATTCTTTGAGGTTTTAGAAGTAACATAGGTTACTATTAATGGCTTCAATGCGAGCGAAGCCGCGGGTAAAAGCTAGTAATATAATAAAACATTAAGCATGTTAACCAAAACCCAATATGGAAAATGTCGCCCTAAATTTTTAGTGATAGTTTGTAAACTAATTTTTCTTATATTTTTTTGGTTTTTGTACCTACCTATCCAAAGGGTAAAAACGGGACCCTATTTGTAAGACTCCGTGACTCCGCTGTCCGTTTATCCGTCACCTTCTTTTTTTTACATGGCGGACATCAGTTATAACTTTCCACCGTCTTGGGGAAAGACGGTGAGGGCGTGTGGGACTCCTTCACTTGATCCCTGCTCTGTGTAGCTTGTGAGTCACGGCATGCGGTTACCCGCTAAAACCACCACGGTAGCCTGCTTACGCACGCCAACTTGCATTTCATCTCTCCCTGCGTCTTTGCGTTTAGGTAACCAGAGGCTACATCTGGTTACCTTTTCCAGGGATCGCTACCAATGAAACGGCCAGAGTTCCCACTCTGGCCACCAGTGATCCTGAGGGTGGCGTATGACTAACAGATGTAGGAAGCCTGTCATTGAGATGCTCAGCATTATCGCCAGCATTATTGATATCAAGAATACCTACAACAAGGAAAATAGTATAAAAGTTCTTGTAGTTCGTTGTAACTTTGATCGATGTTAATAATAGTTGATTGAATGAAAGGTAAACTGCGGTTTACGGTTTATGACGTATTAAAAAAAACTACTGACTTGATCTCGTTCAAACCAATTTTCGGTGGTAGTTTGCATGGTTATGTACATCATATATTTTTTTTTAGTTTTATCATTCTCTTATTTTAGAGGTTACAGGGGGGGGGACACACATTTTACCACTTTGGAAGTGTCTCTCGCGCAAATTATTCAGTTTAGAAAAAAATGACATTAGAAACCTCACCATCATTTTTGAAGACCTATTCATAGATACCATACAAGTATGGGTGCGATGAAAAAAATTTTTTTGAGTTTCATTTCTATGTATGGGGAACCCCAAAATTTATAGTTTTTTTTCTATTTTTGTGTAAAAATCTTAATGCGGTTCACAAAATACATCTACTTACCAAGTTTCACCATTATAGTTCTTATAGTTTCGGAAAAAAGTGGCTGTGACATACGGACGGACAGACAGACAGACAGACAGACAGACAGACATGACGAATCTATAAGGGTTCCGTTTTTTGCCATTTGGCTACGGAACCCTAAAAACAAACAGTCATTTGCGTTGCCTAAACTCTAAACGATTCGCTTTTCTAGTGACACTGAGCTCACGCAAAAAAGGAGAAAACTCAGGTTGCTTAAACTGTCCCTGCTGCTATCGACTGCTTGGTATCGCGTTGCTTAGTTTGAACGGTCTGTTTATTGACAAAAAGTTTTAATTGGTCACGTACACCTACTGAAATCTTAATGTTGTTACTATACACCCCAGGAAATACCTAATGACATACCAGGGTTTATTAAGTATTTAACATGTATCCGAAATGTACAGCTGTCAAATAGCAAAATGAATGCTAAACAAAACGTTCCAGATTCCAAAAATTACTTAATCCATAGCATAGGTTTATTTTTTAAGTCGTCATAGAAATTATAGCGTAATTTCACGGTAATTTAAATTGAAACAACTGAAAAGTAAAAAGCACATCAAAATATCTGATACGTACAAATACATTCAATAATATTTAAAGTTTTAATTGCTACTGAGGCTGTTATAGAATCAAACATTCGTCAGAAAAATAATGCTTTTATCATTTTATACAACGTCGTGTTGCTTCTACCTATTGTAAAAAAAATCTTTTAAAAATCACATAATTTTTAAGCTATTTTCATAAGTTCTAATAAGATTGGAACACAATTTTCCCTGGACCGTTTTAATATTTTGTTTATCATGCATGTTTTCATAGAAGTCTGAGAATAATAAGCATGTATAGCGTTCAATGGACAGCAAACAAATAAACTTTGCAATATACGGTTCCGTCACAATCGATGCTACCATCTCGGCATTCGCGGTCTACGATTGGATATGAATAGAATACTACGCAAAGTCTATTAGACGATAACACGATATGTTTTGAGCCATAACGGAACACGACGTTGCCATTGGTCGATAGTAACGCGACAAATGTATAAAGATATCACTGTATACATAGTTAGACGGAGTACTATTTCGTCGTACAAATAAATGACACGCAATAGTGAAGAGCCAATAAAAAACGAGGCGCAAATACGTGTTTTTTTATAAATTAAGTGGTCAAACACTAAAACATTTGCTCGAGTGCCTATCATTTGTAACGGTTTACAAAACAGAGGTGCATCTAGCAGTGTGTGATTATGTGAAAATCGAATGTTTTGATGTCGCAAAGCATGACCACGGCATGACTTCCATGCCCTGCGTACCTACGGAAGGGCGTGCGGTGCGAATTACGTTTACTATGAATGATTTTATCTCTTTCTATACTCGAGTGTCTGTGAATGACCGAGTGTAACAGCGAGCGTACCAAATTATGGATTGAAAAATAGTGTTTGTTGTTGATGTATTATGATTATTTCGCGAAGATAAGATTTTTAACATCAGTGTTATCGCGTTATTGTGGATTCGGCGCGGCTCTGCCCACGGAATAAATTCATACGGTACTACGTCGGATTTGTAACGCGTTCGATTCATCATAACGAGCCACTATTTACGCACTTTATGGTGATTATCGTAAGTATTTTTAGTCGCGGCGCGTGTCCGCGGACGGCGTTTCACCATTCGTCGCTCACTAGGGTGACTTTCATCATCGGCGTAAACAAGTTGAAGGTTATCGGGCGGCATGCGCCCGTGTCGTTAGCCGCGGGCCTGGGATGCGGGAGTGATGTCGGGCGGCGCGGGCGCGGGCGCCGCGGTGCGCCAGGGGCACCTGCGGAAGCTCAAGAACATGAAGAAGAAGTACTTCGTGCTGCGCGCCGAGACCAGCGAGTGCTCGGCGCGGCTGGAGTACTACGAGTCGGAGAAGAAGTTCCGCGGCGGAGCGGCGCCGCGCCGCGTGCTGCCGCTCAAGAGCTGCTACAACATCACGCGCCGGCTCGACCTCAAGCAGAAGCACGTCATCGCGCTGTTCACGCGCGAGGAGCAGTTCTGCGTGGCCGCTGAGAACGAGCAGGACCTGCACGCCTGGCTCTCCGCGCTGCTCAAGCTGCACAGCAACGACGACGCCAGCGACGAGCTGCTGCACCCCATACGTGAGTACACCTTGTTACGTCTCTCACACACGCTCTTGTTTACTAAAACATGAGTACATGTTGCCAAGTTTAAGGTTATGTGTTAAACAATGTTGAATGAAACTGCTGCTTTTGAATATTTTTTTTTTTTTTTTTTTTTTTTTTTTTTTTTTCAGCACTTAGGTATTTACATACACTTGTACTTGTCAAAATTACACTGTATAAGACTAAATCACTAAAGTATCACTTAAGTAGCTAAAAACATTGTTATAATTATTTGATCTTACAGAATTTTTAATCAGACTGTCCGTCTGTCGAGCGATAAATGAAAAATGTACACATTAGGTATAGTAAGATGCCTTAAAGGTAACAGGTCTAAAATTAAAATTAACTTCAAAGAATCCGGCCAAAGTTTAAGCGACATCCACCTGAGGGCACCCTTAAGGGGTTAGGACCAACGCTCAGGGTGCCACTGGAGTAAAGAGTAGATTTACGAACAGTGGTGATGATCGCTGGCACGAGATCACAGTTCGGGGAATAAGCAACAACGCGGTCCTCGGCCATGCCGTCGAGGATCCTACCCTAGCTAACCTGCAACCTTTCACTAGCTACCTAAGTGGACGACCCGGAGAAGAAAGGAAGAAAGAAACTCCGAGATTATTTTTTTTGTCTCTTTTGCTCTGTTTCTTTTTTTTTATGTCAAGTCTTTTATCACAATCATGTAATATTGTACAATGTATATATGATGTAAGCGAATGCAAGCACAGTACCATTTATTGCCTGGTCAATTTATACCGACCAGGAGCTCAATAAGACAAGAAAAAAAAAATATACAGTAAATACTATAATGTAGATATTAAAGTTTACTCAGGCACAAACAATCTCCTACAAAGAAACCTAATGGCGGATGCATTCACATACATTTACAATATGACAATTTACACAAGTTCAACCAAAGGATATACCTATAATAATAATTATTATAAACAATAGCAAGAATGAATTAACAACATATAAAATAAAAATAACATAACATAACCCCGACAACAGCCGACCAGTCACCACAAGCAGCACCCGTTCACGAGTATGACGTGTGACGCAGCCATCGCCTCCCTCGCCATATTAGAGGGAAGGTGGCGACCCGCCCCACACCGCCACCGCAAGCAATGACAGACAACGGGAGCATGACGAACTAAAGTGGGGATATCTACAAGTCTATTAATATTAAACCTTTAGTTGAACAATGTTTAAACTGTTTCAATAACTGAGTTTATAATGTTGTCTGTGTTTCACTGATCAACCAAGCGTTATTGTCGTTTAAATAGTCGTTTACTGAATAATAAGCCCTTTTTATTAGAATCCTCTTAACAGTTGACTTGAATCTATCATGAGGTAACTCTTGTAGGTGTACAGGTATTCTGTTATACATACGGACTCCTAATCCCACAAAAGATGAGTGTACTTTTTGTAGGCGATGGTATTCGGTGCAAAGTTTATGCTTATATCTAGTGTTTATTGTGTGTATGTCACTTCTTTTCTTAAAAAGGTTAATATTTTGCCGGACATAGATTATATTGGCATAAATGTATTGCGAAGCGACTGTAAGTATATCTATGTCCTTAAAAAAGTCTCTTAAGGAGAATCTCGTACTTAGTTGATAAATAGAACGAACTGCACGTTTTTGTAGTATAAAAATGCTTTGAATATCAGCAGCTTTACCCCAAAGCAGAATGCCATAGGACATAATACTGTGAAAATAACTAAAGTAGACTAAACGTGCAGTTTCTACATTAGTGAGTTCCCGTACTTTTCTAACCGCGTAAGCAGCTGAGCTCAATTTTCCAGCGAGACAAGAAATATGGGGACTCCATTGAAGTTTCTTGTCTAGTGTCAAGCCTAGAAAGAGGGTCGAGTCCACAGTTTCTAGATTAACATTACCCATTATTAATTTTGGCTCTACAAAACTTACATTAGGCATTACGAATTTGATACATTTGGTTTTCTTGGCATTGAGAACCAAATTATTAACCGTAAACCAATCGGTGACATGTGCGAGAGCATTATTAATGTCATTAAAATTATTAAAATTATTCCTCTTTCTATCTACCTTAAAAATAAGGGAGGTGTCATCCGCAAAAAGTACCATATCACACATGTCTTTCAAATAAAATGGCAAATCATTTATATATACCAAGAACAAAAATGGGCCCAGTATCGACCCCTGTGGCACGCCTAATCTAACTGGTAAGTTTTGTGACTTTACTCCCCCAATGTCTACGCACTGAACCCTTTGGTGAAGATACGATGAAAGCATGTCAAGCGCGACGCCCCTTACACCATAATAATTTAGCTTTAGCAGAAGTGTATCATGATGAACGCAATCGAAAGCCTTTGAAAGATCACAGAACACTCCAATGGCATCCTTAGATCTCTCCCATGCATCATATACATGTTTTATTAAGGCTACTCCCGCGTCTGTAGTCGAACGTCCCTTTGTGAAGCCAAACTGATTATCATGTAGGAGATTGTTAAGATTGAAGTGCCTGAGTAATTGTTTGAGCATTAATTTTTCAAAGATTTTGCTGAAGGCTGGCAATATTGATATTGGCCTAAAATTTGCGGGATCATCCTTGGCACCTGATTTAAATAATGGGATGATTTTACTACACTTCAATAGGTCAGGGAATATACCCATATCAATACATTCATTAAAAATAGTTGTTAAGTAAGGCGCTACTACATCAATTACATTTTTTATGATTCTAACTGAAATTCCCCATAAATCACCCGTATTTTTGGGCTCAAGGGTTTTAACAATATTTATTACATCATGTACTGTAACATGTTCAAAGGCAAATTGTTTTTTACATTCCGATACACTTCTACGTAAAAGGTGTTCAGCGCCAACATCTGAGGAGTTTAAGGAGCTAGTCGTCTTAGTGGGTATGTCTGCAAAGAAGTTATTAAACTCGTGAGCTATGACATTCTTCTCAGTAATTATTTCACCGTTTATTATTAATTCTAGAAAATTTTCACGGGTAACATTTTTACCACATTCACGATTTATAGTATTCCAGGTGGCTTTTATCTTGTTACTAGAATGTTTGATTTTATTACTAAAATAATTGGCTTTAGCTTGGGAACATACTTTTTTAAATATTTTAGAGTAGTTACTCACATACGCTAGGAACTCGTCATCAAATTTATAGGTTCTAATACCATATAGCTCGTACAATTTGGTACGACTTTTATAAATACCTGGAGTAGCCCAATCATTAAAATTTAATTTAATATGTTTTGTGAAAGTTTTGATTTTAAACGTGGTTTGGAACTGAGTATTGATTTCATGAAAAACCGACGTGTAACTTAAATTAGGATTATTCAACTTCAACAATGTGGGATTCATTTTAACAAGAATATTATTTTTAAATTGATTCATTAAGTAGTCAGTAACTGGCCGGCAAGTAACTTCAGTTGATTTACATTTGTCAACGGTATTAAATATTGCTAATTGGCCACAGTGGTCAGAGGTCAAACTATTAAGAATTTTGCTACACACTGATACACAGTTAGCAAATATATTATCTAAGCATGTTGACGAGTGTGGAGTTATACGCGTTGGTTCGTAAAACAAATTAATCAAATTGAACGATTTAAAAAGATTTAAAAGCCTACTACACGGTGATGAGGTTTCTAGGATATTATTGATTTAATTTCCCTTCAAGGGCAATGCCTCCGGTGCTCACTAACCATGTGATGTGACTCATAACAATTCATTGGGACTTTCATTAGTTTCTATTAAAAGTTGAAGGAGTCAACAAATGATATTTTGAAACATTGATAATGATAGTATAAATTTATTTGGAACAGATTATGAAGATAAAACTGCATGATTTTTGTACTCAAGGACATAACTTACTGTTATCTTGACTTTGGTTACAATGTTTGTATGATGTTTGAAATCATAAACAATAATCATTGGGTTATCACTGTATTATTATCAGTGACACTGAGTTATGAAATTGTTTAGAATCTCCTGATGCACTCATCACTTTACATTTGTTTCAAACATTGAATATTGGAAACAAACACATTGTTTGTAAACACTGACCCTTTTAGATTCATAGTTCCATTTTTCAATTACAACATTTTTACTTAGTGAATTGAAATTGAAATTAAATATAACATTTGTCGCGGTTAGTATACAATGGCCTCATTTTCAATTAAGGTTTACATGCTTATAAGAAATACATATAACTTAAGTATTAGAATATTGTGCATAAAGTTCCAGAATGATACACTGTACTATCTAAGCATATTGTTTTTTTTTTATTTGTAATCTTTCCATCAAATTTTTTTTTTAATGATGACAGATAAATGTAGCTATTATTACATACTTAGTATAGAATAAATCTTTACTTTCAATATCCATAAGAGCTGGTTTAATATTTACATTTATACACACGGGAAACATCTGATTGGTTGTTTGTTTGAATTGAATAGACTTCAGAACCAATCCCAAATTTCTTTCCCCATCAGAGAGCTATGTTAAACCGGAGTAACTATTTAATGATGAACAGGTGCTACATGGATGAAACCATGCATGGGAAGCTAGATAGAAATAAATTTAATGATTTAATAATAATTATTACTATATGAAATTTTCACTGAAACATAGGTGAAATTAGTTAACTAAAAGTGTAATTTTTGTCTCATTAATACCCAATAAATAACAATACAATGACTGGTTGGGTTCTACCATGGCTGAATGGTCAATGCATTAAGGGCTATATCTAAGCCAGTTTAAATCAAGCCGGTGGTCTAAATTTATTTATCTCAATTTTGAAATTTAGTAATTGGTTTACTATTATGTAAAGTTTACAAAAATTTCAAAAAATATGTGAGTTAGTTAAAGTTTGTTGTTGTGTTTTATTTACAACTCCTATACTTGGGAAATAAATCCTGATATTGCATAGGTCTTTACAAAGCACACATAGACTCAGAACAACTATCCATGACTTACACAAATAATTGTTGCCAATGAGCATTAAAACTTGAACTTCAGATGATTTAGAAGTAAATACAGGCACAGTCTGTAACAAAATAAAGGTTACAAATTTTTGTTATGGTTTTCTTTAGATGACTAAATTATTGTACCTATACCATACTTGTTGCTCCAAGTACAAAATGAGACTGGTCAAACATCCAAATAACCTCACAGTCCAGCTGACAATACCACAGAGTGTCTCAAGGCTGAAAAGACGAAGGATCCTGGACCTGGACTCGCTATAATGAGCAGTGGCGAGTAACTCACTTGCACGTTACCGCATTTCAACCCATCTGATCATAGTTTTAAAGACTGATCGCAAGATTTTAAAGAAGAAAACAAAAAAAAAAAACCGTACTTGTTTGGTTGAGTTTTGAATCGAGTACCTAATACCTATCACACTTGTTATGCAGCTCCACCCCCTGACTCATGTTCTGTTTTTGCCAAATAGCTTAGTCATCAAAATTATCTAGAATTGTTTATTGTTTCTCTGTATTTCCTATGCTATTATTTACTAGATATTGCCTATGGCTTGGTCCACATTAAATAAGGGTTTATAATCGTTTTTTTTAAACACAATCTTTTAGAAGCAATATGATATTCTTCATTACAATTTCAATTATGCTTGTTAGTGGTGGATTGTATTCTATAAAAAATGCATCAAAATTTGTTGCATAGTTATAAAGATCTAAGTGGACAGACAGACAGCGGAAAGCAACTTTTTTTTATACTATGTAGTGAAAAATATAGGCATCATTGCAATATCATTTTACTTTTCCATTATTTTACAAGTTTCTATTGGTGTCAATGTGTGTTTCTAATTGGCTGAAACAATGTGTCATTGAATTTTCTAGAAAATGCCACCAAAAAACGTCTAATGTGTTATTAAAATGTAAACAGCAACAAGGACTTAAGTAATTTTAAAAAGAAACATAATATAAGTAGTAGGTATTTGAAATAAATATTATTTGTTAAAACACTATTTTAAAAATTATATTTGCTTTTGTTGTCTATACTAATATTATAAAGAGGAAAGATTTGTATGTAAGTATGTTTGTAACAAATTGACTCAAAAAGTAATGGACCGATTTAAAAAATTCTTTCACCATTTGAATGCTACATTATCACTGATTAATATAGGTTATATTTAATTATGAAGTTCCCACGGGAACAGGAGTTACGCGGGTGAAACAACGCGCAGGAAACTAGTGTATTATACAGTACTTACAGTTTCTTGGTAAGATATGAATTTGGTTAATGATTTGTATTGACCATGCCTAGTTGTTAGAGCATGCTTTTGCACTAAACCGATGTGCTTGTATGAACAATGTTATGAGAGTGAATGAAGCGAAAGATGTGTGTAGGGATCGTAGCAAGTGGAGGTCCATTGTCTCTGTCTACCCCGCTGGGAAACGGGCGTGAGCTTATGTATGTATGTATGCTTTTGCATGCATGCGAGTTGCCTGGGCGATAGTGTAAGTGTTGGTAAAGTCTTGTCAGATTTATTCACAAATTTGGGATTTGTCTATTATTTTAATTAAATGTTATGTGTTCCGAAACTAATTTGGATCTAAGTAGTCTTTCTACAATTTTCACTTTTATGTGTCACTAGCTTCGCCTCGCGGTATCACTTGCGTAGCTCCCGTTCTTGCAGGAACTACATATATAAAGCCTAATGGACTACTTAACACTAACATAATTTATTACTTTAAAATGGATTATTAGGTCCTGAGAATAGCGAGTTCAAGCAAACAAGCAAACAATCAAATTATTCAAATTATTATAATATATAAATCTGACCTTTATATATTATAGTAATTTGAATAATTTGTTTTCTCTAAGTAATATTATTTAAAGAAAGATGTACTTTTTTTTTGTAATGTTTAAACTGAAATTTTGAATTGTATTATTTTTAAATTCTGGAAGTAATATACTTAAGCTATATTTTATAAAGTGTTTTTGGTGTATGGCAGCAATATTTTTAGAAATAATTACACATAAAAATTGATTATTCTTATAAAATTTAAAAAAGTACAATACATAGGTAAATATGTTATATTTGTTCTGGGTATTTTTGTTTCTTATATTCTTAATCTCAATTTTCCTTTTATAGTAATTTATTAAAATAGTTAAATGCATTAATAAGGTAAACCAACAGAAAAACTATGCTATCACAAGGAAAGTGGCTTTTAGGATTTCCCATAGTCTTATTACTTTGTTGTTAATAATAGGTTATTATTATGTTATGTGTAATACTTTAAATAAATTACTAGCTACCCCACGCGGTTTCTCCTGAGTTGGTGTCGTTCCCGTGGGAAACTTGTCTAAAAATATAGCCTAATTTAAAACTCATAGATAATGAGGCTTTCTATTGGTAAAAGAAATTTCAAAATGGCTTCAGTAAATCCAGAGATTACCCCCTTACAACCTGAAGTATAGATATTTATTGTAAATATTACTTAAAGATACATGGAGAAGTATACATATAAGCATCCCAACCGCTGCATACTCCCGGGAGTAGACCCCCTCCAGAAAAAAACCTCGAAAAAACCACACACTGGTGTTCCTCCAACGGACTGTAATGGAAACATTGCATATGAGTAACCATGTAATTGCTTTGTGTGGAGAAATATTGGATTTTTGGAGGCTTTTTTAAGACGGTTTATTGAGATTAAACACTTACGCTAAAAATTGAATGAAAAATGGCATATTTACTAGTATCAATAATAATTGTCTGTAGTTATACCAAGAAAGAGCAGGATAAGGTAGCTAGCAGTGTTGCTATAAATTCCGCTTTTCAGGAATACTACAGGATAAATCTGATTTAAAATCATGCAACACTAGCAGCTATTGCATTCATATATGCATAGTCGAGTAAGACTTCTCCTGTAACAACTCTGTTTCCCCTTCATACGGCAAATCCACCTGGGTCAAATAGTAATACTTTTAAATTAAAATTCTTCAGCAATATTTTTACGTATTTTATTAATACCATTTATGTAAATCTATTATACTAAAAAGTGTAGATTTGATTGATGATATTTTCGAAACAGTGACATTTTAGACCTTTCTTCCCCCGATGCGATAATACGTAGAAACGTAATTGCAGAGTAATTGTATTGATCAAGAAATTAGACCAATAACTGAAACTGGTATTTTTTTTGCTCGAAGGATTACAATGAAATTTAGCAAATTGATGACAACTTCTTAATTGTCCACGCCATACTCTTTATCCCGAAAAAAAACCAAAAATACTTGTTCTCAGTTCCTGTGGTCTATAGCACCTTCGAGCACGCGGCCAACGCCGCGGGACAACTTATTTAATTTGTAGCCAAATGACCCCATTTACACATTCCTCGCGGGTGATACGTAAGTGAAAGTATCAAGCACAAAATAACATTCATTCATAGCATATAAATCAATGAATTATTTTTTATGAATGAAACACTGTCAATGGTTGGTGTTACATTGCATAATGCCGTCTAATGCAGTAGTTATTCAGCTTTCTATGTTCACATCCTTGTAAGTCATTATTATGTATATGTTTATTAGTATGACTTATCTGCCATGCATCTATGCTAATACATTATATTGAAATGTCTCTTTGTAATATATATATAACATATATATGTTACGGCTAATAGCCGAAGTGCGGCTACACCTAGGTTTAGCCGGCTACATGCGGTTAAACTTAGATCAACCTCAATAAGTCCCTGTTCAACTCCATTGGTTTAGGTTATTTTTTTTTTTAACCACCCCTACATCTTTTTGTGTCGTGCATAGGTATTGTTTATTTAATTAAAACCTAGTTCTAACCGAAGATAAGTAGGATAGGTACATCTAAGTTTAACCGCATGTGGTCGGCTGCACCTAGTTGTAGCCGGCTAAACCTAGGTGTAGCCGCACTTCGGCTATTAGCCGTAACATATATATAACATATCAGTTTTAGTACTTGACTTTCATAAATCTTGACAGTACCGGTGGCTCAGAGGTTGTATGTATGTACTTACATCTACGAAAACAGCATCGATGTAGTCTGTGAAATTGTTCCCTTGGAAGGAGGTCAAATATGGACGAAAATTGTCGGCTGAAAAATATACAATGATTTCGATCTTGCTGATAACTTTGATAACCCTTAACTATTGATTATATAAACAATTTTTAGCTTAGAATTCCACATTATACATAATCACATTATTGGGTGATCGGGAAAGTAAGGATATATAAATGATGGGAAACTTACGTGGCACCACCAAGACGTCCCGGATAATCATTTGTGTGATTTTTCGGATGGACTTACGTAGGTAGCCACGTGGCTTTTGCTACTACACCGGGCATATCATTTGTGTGAACATCGAATAAATTGTTCTGAGCCTTGGCGTAGTTTATGTCCGTGAATTAGGTACCTATGTGTTTTAAAGTCCCCCGCTACATAGGGATTTATTTACCTAGCGCAGTCTAGATGTCTTAAAAAATCTACTTTTTAACTCCCAACACCCTGTCAGTCCCAGTCTTGGTGCACCTTTAATTATATCACTGGATAGATGGATGGTATAAGCTTAAAAGGATCAGTAAATACTAAATATCCCTTTGTTAGATTTAGTCTAATACGGCGTGAATTTTATAAAGTGCACGTTGGTATTGAAAGGGTGAAAATATATCCAGCAGCTGGTTTTACCCGCGTTGCTCTGCTCCTGTATGTCGTAGCGTGAGGTTTTTTTGGTGCTGGATTAACATATAGGTGTTTAACAGCCTATATGTGAATCCAGCTTATAACCTATCCCGGTGCAAAATCTCAGCCAATTCCGTTCAGTAGTTTTGGCGTGAAAGTGTAACAAACATCCATCCATCCATCCATCCATCCATCCATACTTACAAACTTACGCGTTTATAATATTAGTAGGATTTTATCGACGGAATAATTACAAAACAAAAATCGAATAAATGTTTTGAACTTTTGATTTGCCACGAGTTATTTTGTTGTTATATGAAATGGTAACATGCAATGACAGACTGATTTTATTTAAACAAGAAATTAGAGCTCCGCGAAAAATATTACGTGGATGTGTGTTAGTAGTACACAATCTCCGTAGCGTAGCGGTATTTGGCTCGCCTTGAATCTCGGAGGTCGTTGGTTCGATCCCCACACCGGACATGAAATCTTTGTGTAATTTCTAAGATTTCTTTCCGGGTCTGGTTGGTTGAGGGACTACCCTCCGTGCCTCGGAAAGCACGTTAAGCCGTTGGTCCCGATTGTTATAACATCATCTATAACAATCGTATATCAAGGAACGGGCAGCAGCGTTTCCTTGTGTGGTATAACATAATACTGCGGTCACCAACCAACCAAGCGTAGTGACTATGGCAAATACCCCCCCTCGGGAGGAGGCCCATGTTCAGCAGTGGACGTTATACGGGCTGATGATGATGATGATGTGTTAGTAGTTAAACCTACTTTTCTCCTGACTTGCTAGACAATTAACATAAAAAATGGGACAGCGATAATATTGCGGATCAATCGCAAATTGTCACATTGTTTTCTGTGTTTTTGTAGCTAAAGTTAACAATTAGCCACCAATCGCCATCGACAATTCGTAATTTTTTGACGTTTTGTGATTAGTCAGCGAAGTTGCTTACTGTACTATGCTGTAGTGCAATTAGCAAGCATTGGACGCCAGTTCCTCGGTACACGATTATACGGGGCAGACCCTCCCCTTGTGATATGATTTGCAAATCATCGCTATGACGAGGGAAGTTTGACATACCCCGCAGTCGCGACGGTGGGGATACGTTATGCATTTCCCTTCGAAAACAAATATATTTATAACTAGTTTTAAATTTTGGGTTGACTGTATTTTTTCTTCATTATCATCAGCCCGTACAACTGCTGAACATGGGCCTCCTCCCAAGGGAGGGTTGTGCCATAGTCACCTCGCTTGGCAGACGGGTGACCGCAGTATTATGTTGTAACGCACTGGGAATCGCTGCTGCCCGTTCCCTGGTATAAGATTTTTTTTTTTGTTATCCGGGGGGAAATGCATTTACGCATTCCCACCGCCGCTGCAGCGTATTCGCGCGCTGGCGGTGGGATATGTGGGACTCGCCCTCTCCATAGCGTGGTGTGTTAAACTCATACCACGAGGAGAGGACCCTACCAACCACTAAAACCTCCCGGACACTCCTTCGATCCGCCGTTGGTGGCGGCCGGGTACGCATGAGCAATCCGGATAACAATAGGGACCTACGGCTTAACGTGCTTTCCGAGGAAAGAAAGGTAGTCCCTCAAACAACCAGACCTGGGAAATAAACTTAAAATAAACACATAGATTTCTGTTTTCGTCCGGCGCGGGGATCAAGCCCACGACCTCCGAGACTTATACCGCGAGACTACGACTTGGAGTTTGTCATTTACTCTACATACTACATCATACGATATCAATCAATGTTACGAAAACTTCAACTTGCAGTTTATATTAAACACGTCGGCGGAGGGCGCCAACAAAATGATTGATCCGACCAATAATACCTACCTACAAACGGGCAAGTTATTTATTATGCGCGAATTATCAAACGACGATTCTCTTACGGCATACAAATAATATGGTAATCAACACAAAACTTGAATAGGCGCAAAATACCTATCAATATAAAATACGTACACATATTTTGCTCTACGTTACGCAAACACGCGTAGTTAAGGTCCGGTTTTTACGAGTCTAGTAGTTTTTCTTTTTTTTTCCGGATGAAGATTAGTTTTTTTTTTGTTTTCGGACGTGTATACGTAGTTAGCCCGGAGACTTTTGCTACTTCACCGGGCATAAAGGCGAGCAGAGCTCCAGCCTAGATAGGTTTAAATACTACAAACTAAGCAACCTGCGCAAGAGGGCGTCCCCTATGGGACTTGGAGCTCGGTTCAGGGCGGTCGCTGGCTGGTAGATAGAGGGTTTATGACTTTTAGTGTTTTATGGGAGTTTTAAGCAAGTGTCGAGTTTAGTAGATGGCAAGTAATATGTATGTAGTTTAAGTAGTTAACGTAAAGTAGGTACGTGTATCGGTCTTCCAGTAGACGTTAATGGAGATTTACATACTTGAGCAGATTTTATTGCTGCTGCCCTTATAGGAGTGCAATAAGTTTCTTGCCAGTTCTTCTTAGATTTGCCACGTCCAGAACTGCTGGTAGAAAAAATACCGGCCAAGTGAGAGTCGGACTCCCGCAAGAAGGGTTCCGTACCATTTTCAAGTGCCTACATGTTGCCGTTATTATCGATCCGATATCGAGGAAAAAAGGGCAAAAATATCACGATTGTTGTATGAGATCCCCTAAAATATTTGTTTTATTCTGTTTTTCAGTAATTGTTGTTATGGCGGCAACAGAAACACAATATTCTTCGGTTATATAAATCAAAGTAGATCTACAATCGGTTCTTCAGATACAGCCTGGTGACAGACAGACAGCGAAGTGTTAGTAATAGTAATAGGGTCCCATTATTACCCTTCGCTTACGGAACCCTAAAAAGGGGCGCATCATAGGAACATGACTTAAATGGTTTTAAACGCGTCTTTATGAATAAAGAATAATTTGATTTCATTCCATTTGCCCGGTAAAGTAACACAAGCCTCGTGTCTGTCTACAAACATATTCGTCTGAAAATTAATTGTTTTGATCCTGCTGATACGAGTAAAATTGTAGATCTTACGACTGATATCTTCGCGGTAGGGTCGTGTGTCGTCCCTGAGAATAATAGAGACTCCACCTGTGTTAATGCATTATAACTGTGTACTGCGTAGAAGGCTGATCAATTAGATTTTGCCGCCGCGGCCGGTCAACATCATGTATCAATTTATAGACATAAACATACTCTGTGAGTATCGACAGCATGTCAGTGACTTTCCATGTAGTTAATTTAATAGGGGTTGTTTTATCTTCTATAGTGGGGGTCTCCAAACTTTGACGCCTTAGGGCCATAACGATTTTTTCAATATGTTCAAAGGGCCAAAACTGTTTTTATTTTTCTATCCTTAACTATACTCTTATTTCTAGACTAGTGGCAAAGTGCGCGACCGAGTAATTATCATAATGTGTTGTCTTTTTCAACTAATCACAGCAATAGTAACAACAATAAGACATTAGATGCGCGGGCTAGATCGATGACACTAGTCTTTAAGTTGTCGCGGGCCGGATTGTTGGCATTGGCGGGCTGGATTTGGCCCGCGGGCCGTAGTTTGGAGACCTCTGTTCTATAGTTACAGTATTTAGCTGAATTAAATGCGCCGCAACAACTAAACAATAAATAAATATAAATTATACTTACCAGCCAAATTCTAATGAGGCACCCATTTCTCATGAATAGGCAATATTCGTAGTATTAGCATTCCATAAAAATGCCAAAGTAATCGCGTACGATAGAAATTTAGGAGTGTACGTACGTACGTAGTTGAGCAATAGATACGTACACGTACGTACGTATGCGGGATGATTGACCTGCTCGGCAATATTGTGATGCTGGGTAAAAACAAAATCTATGTGGTCATCAATCTTGTTGTAATTACTTAGTGCCCTTTTCACACGATACCATTGTGCCGGTGAGGTTCTTGGGTCAACGTTTGTTTTGATATTATACGTTTTTTTATTTCTCTGTTTAATTATCAAAACGTTGGTATGAATGAACATGTAGTTTGGCCCCATTTGGGTTGGCGATTCCTAGTAATGTTTTTGGCGGGCCGGCGGCGGCGCGGTGGGGGAGTTTTTTTGCGATGTTCCGCGATCTAGTTAGTGTTGTGTATAGAATATGACCCCGATGAAAGTCCCGCTACTGGACAGTGTCACGGGCCTCTGCTTTGGGTTGGTCAATGTGTTGATTTTTATCTATATCTATATAGGTATGTTTTATATAAAAATTAATCCCAATTTCAATTGGTCAGGCGTGAACGGTTAGACCGATTTCACCTATTATTTTTTTGGTATGTTTGTTATTGTCAGGAGAAGGTTCTTATGAAAGAAAAATATAAGAAAATTTAGCGGAAAATTAGAAAAGGGGAATGCCCAGTCTCCATAGTATCCCAGGCCCAAAATGGACATCTAATATTACTATAAATATGGAGCTTTTTTAAATCTTGATAGTTTTGGATATCTAAAAAATATATTCATATTGACGCCACTATTTTAGAAATATTAAAAAAAAAAAACTGTTTTGATGTTAATTTTCTAACTGAAAAAGTGTAGAACTGAGATAATTTAGGAACAATTTGTTTTTCAATGCTTGTTTATTGATATTATGATAGTATTAATATTATTAATACAAAATTAATGCATAAAGTATTTTTTCTCTAGTCTAATGTCCACTGAGGGCCCCAAATGGGCATTCGCCTTTATGAATGGTGGTAAGGTATTCTTAAATAGCGCTTTTGACACTATAAGCGTTTTTAATGTAACCTTATGGCGTTAACCATTAATTTGTCATAATACGTGCCGCTCTTAGTGTAGATTCAAAGATTTCTTTCCGGGTGTGGTTAAGCCGTTAGTCCCGATTGTTATAATATCATCTATAATAATCGTATATTAAGGAACGGGCAGCAGCGTTTCCTTGTGTGGTAATATTGCGGTCACCAACCCGCCTGCCAAGCGTGGTGACTATGGCAAATACCCTCCCTCGGGAGGAGGCCCATGTTCAGACGTAATACGGGCTGATGATGATGATGAGTTAAGACAGGACAACGTCTGTCGGGTCAGCTAGTAGGCAATAAATAAAAAGTGCAATTTAAATTGTTTGTTTTAAACACTTTAAAAATTAAAAAGTTATTTTTAATTGTTGTTATGGAATGGTAATGGCCAGTCCCTTTGCCTATAAATCTATAGCTGAATGGGTTTACAATGTATTTATACCTGAATGTACAAACTGAACTTGATAGATGAATAATGGAGTAACTCGAATAAGCACTAGGGAAATGTTGGTGATAATTTTTTAGCAGTTTGCCCCTTTGCCTGCTGCCCGCGATTTTGTCCTGCTATAAAAAGTATTTTGTAAACTTTATAATTAATCAGACAAACAAAACTAAAGCCTATATTATACGTTACAAAATTAGCTATCAACTTTACAGCCGTAACTGAGATTAGCTGGAAGCCTGGAACGAACCGTTTTTATCCTTCGGGTTCGGAACCCTAAAAATTGTGTTTTTACCAATATTTAGGTATAGTTAATTAAGAGAGGAGAGTCCAAATTATATCATCATCATCGGCCCGTATTCGATCATCAACGTCCACTGCTGAACATGGGCATCCTCCCGGGCGAGGGGTTTTGCCATAGTCACCTCGCTTGGCAGGCGGGTCCATGACCACAGTATTATGTTGTAACACACAAGGAAACGCTGCTGCCCATTCCGTGGTACACAATTGTTATAGATGATGTTATAACAATCGGGACCAACGGCTTAACGTGCTTTCCGGAAACCTTTCGGAATCAGACCCGGAAATGAATCTTAGAATCTACAAAAGGATTTCTTGTCCGGCGTGGGGCCAACCTCCGTACCGTAGCGGTATTTGGCTCGCTTTAAATCTTGGAGGTCGTGGGTTTGATCCCCACGCCGGACAGGAAATCTTTGTGTAAATTCTAAGATTTCTTTCCGGGCATGGTTGGTTGAGGCACTACCCTCCGTGCCTCGGAATACATGTTAAACCGTTGTTCCTGATCGTTATAACTTCATCTATAATAATCGTTTATAAAGGAACGGGCAGCAGCGTTTCCTTGTGTGTTATAACATCATTCTGCGGTCCCCAACCCGCCTGCCAAGCGTGGTGACTATGGCAAATAGTCGGGAGGAGGCCCATGTTCAGCAGTGGATGTTATACGGGCTGATGATTTGGGGCCAAATTCTATATTTAAATAATAGTATATACCTACTTAGTGTAGGTTATTTTGTAGAATCGAATTGTCCTTTAATACTAGGTATGTTACTTTGAACATGCTATTCATAAAACCACTTGTTTGTTCGCAACGACACAGTGATCTCATATTCGGTCATTGTTAATTAATTACAGTTTGTTTACAACTATAATAATGAATAATGCTTTGTTTATTGTGACTTGTGGTAAATGAGTGTGTAATGTGTAGGCGGTTATTGTAGGGAAACATTACGAAAACAACATTATTATTAAGTGAAATATTGTACAAGTGTAACGTGCTTTATAAAAGTGATTTTTACATATTGAAAATATATTAAGTGTGATTTTATATACGTATTTACTCATATAGAATAGTAGTTACAATGACTTATGATAGTGTTTTATCAACAATTAAGTATATAGAAAAGGTTTTATTCGTATTTAGACACGACACCCGTGGGAAATGTCGTTCCCGGGTTAATGCAGCTCGTGGAAACAAAGTCGCCCAAGATAAACCCAAAGCCTGTCAAGAAAAAGGTTATGGAATAGAGGAATCTTCTGAGGAACAGACCAAAGTGTATGTGGAGGTAGCAACTGTTGCGAAAGAACATACGCCTGGTAGAGAAACTAAAGCCAGTGACATGGAATCAATCCTTAAGTCTTATTTAGAAACTTGTGCCGAACACAAATTGGCTGATTTAGTTCTAGAAATCAGCCTGTTAAAGAAACAGTTGGCAGAAAATAAGGCGAGAAAATGTTTTAGTTGGGGGAAATGTGCGCTTGAGTCACCGGGTAAGCTGGAGTTCCTTTTATTCTTTACTAGCTTTTACCCGCGGCTTGCATTGAAGTCAGAAAACAGGGTTTCATAAAATTTCGGCTCCACGAACCCCTGTTAAAATTTCCAGGTAACAGCGAACCCCTAAATAATTAAATCCCCCCCCCCCCCAGAGAAAATAATAATAAAATTGACTGTTGAAGAAAACGCCTGCCAGTTATCAAGCCACCATTACGTAAATCTTGTCGCGAACCCCCTGCCGTCGAATGGCGAACCTCTAGGGGTTCGCGTACCCCACTTTGAGAAACCCTGTACTAGAATATGTGTATAGAGATTCATGATGATCGGTTAAGTGTAACTAACAAACTTACATTCATATTTATAATATTAGTATGATAGTAATCAGCCTTTGATCGTTGTTTACATGTTTTCTTTGAATGAGTCTTCATCAGCAGGCTGTGTACTTCCAATGCTGGAAATAGTTTTTTTACAGTAACTCGCGCACTACATTAATTAATCCCTTTGTCGAGGAAGACGTTACAAACAATCAATTCACGGATACAAATTATCTGTGGTTTACATAAGTTGGGAATCGAACCCAGAATACCAGGTCTTAGAAGCAACTACCGTACCTACGTATTTTTATTATATTATATGATTAGCATACCACGAGGAGATAACCCTACCCACTAAAACTACCCCGGTTACTCGTCCGTATGCCGTTGGTGAAGGGTCCAGAAGCACATGCACATAATAACAGGACAAAATATTATATCCTAGGAAAATAACAGTCTCTTTTGTGAATAAAAAGCGGTATACGTCGAACTTCGACTGCACCGGTGGCTGAATGGGTACGGTAGTTGCTTTTGAGACCTGGTATTCTGGGTTCGATTCCCAACTTATGTAAACCACAGATAATTTATATCCGTGAATTGATTGTTTGTAACGTCTTCCTCGACAAAGGGATTAATTAATGTAGTGCGGGAGTTACTTAAAAAAAACTATTTCCAGCATTGGAAGTACCTGGTATAATTACTTTATTAGCGGCGGGGATGCGCAACATTAAAAAGCATTTCTCCCCGGACAAAGAACAAGACACCATTATCTTAGTTGTAATATAACAGCCATGTCCAATGCTTCTAAGGCATCTATATATATACAACAAAGACGGGTTTGTTACAACACTTGTTACTCGAGATCGGCTGGATCAATTTTCATGGTTTTTGTTTCGTTGGATTTGTCTCCGCCCTGAATAGCAGAATACATTTTAAAAACAAAAGAAAGTCGTGTTAGTTACACTATTTATAACTCAAGAACGGCTGAACCGATTTGGCTGAAAATTGGTAGGGAGGTAGCTAAGAACTGGGAGAACTACATAGGATACTTTTGGGTAGGGGTAGGGTAGGGTAGGGGTAGGGTAGGGTAGGGTTAGGGTAGGGCAGGGGTAGGGTATAAAACTCCACCCGTGCGAAGCCGGGGCGGGCCGCTAGTAGGTACATAAAACACAATTCTAGAAATTTAATTCGTCCATCGTTATCTTTAAGTTATTTATTATTTCGGTCTCGTATGAATTATTAGTATGGTGAATCCAGCTTTCCCGTGTATACCTACAACGCTAGGGTTGCCATAAATGCCGACGCTGACCGGGACAATGGTCGGGCTAGAGCGGGGGGGAGGGGGGGGGGAATAGATGACAGTAACACGTCACACAGAGCCGAGGGGGTTCTCCCATTGCGCACGCAGGACGATAAGACAAACAGGAGCGCGTATGGCGAACGAAAGCAGGGTTCAGTTTTTGGTTTGCGCGCCCATCGGGACCTTTGCCATGACGCTCGAATCCGGGACGTACCAGACCTGTACTACGCCCTTGTTCTCCTTAACAAGCATCTAAGCTGACACTTCGCTGAGATTTTCTATATATTAATACGAGAAGCCCTTATCTCGCAAAATACCGTGAAAATAAAATCTACGCGCGATAAAATTACGATGCCTATCGTCAATGTACTGTTGAATGTAAACGCGATGCACCGCATGACGCAGACTCAACAAAAACAATGTGCGTACATTTAATAACAAATGTACCTATTTCGTATTGTTTTTCAAATGCATATTGACGTCATTGTTGGGTCTTGTGGTTTATGACGTAGGTGCTAGGTAAGGAATGGGTGTTAGGTATTTAGCTTGGTGGAATCAGCTTTCTGATTTGACTGCATTTCTCGGTTAGGTATGTAATGTAAGTATTATGATATTTGTGAGAGATAGTGTATGTTTGTGCGCTCATTGTACTGTTTAATAAAAGGGAAAACTTGATCGAAACGATGGAGGGCTATGAGGGGTCATCATGAGGGAACTAGAACCATGTACTGAAAGAAAGAGGACTATTGGTCCTCTCAAAAACGTATTAATTTTATCGAAATTTTAGGTGTTATTGTTATTAGGTTTGTTTTCTTGTGACTATAAATGTACTAAGCCGCATTCTAGTGGTGTTATAAAATAAATAGAGCTTGACTACGAGACTTAGAAGTTTTAATTTAGCGCATAGGTATTTTTTTAGGGTTTCGTACCCGAAGGGTAAATAAAGGACCCTATTACTAAGACTTCGCCGTCTGTCTGTCTGTATGTCACCAGGCTGTATGTCAAGAACCGCGAAAACTAGACAGTTGAAATTTTCACGGATGGTGTATTTCTATTGCCGCTATATTTTATTAAGGGGGGCTCTCATAACACAAACTTTTTTTTTATGCCCCTATTTTCTTCGATATCTATAACGGCAACAGGTAGACGCTTGAAAATGGTACGGAACCCTTCGTACTGAGCATTAAATATAATTTATATTATGTGAGACTTGCCTACTTAGCGCATTGTTATTTATTAATAGACACATCAGTAAACAGATGTGGTCATGGGTTTTTTAATTGTTGTTTTTGTTTAATTATGTGTCATTAAATAAGTAATCAAGTTGTTTTGAGAAAATGAGTAATGATGAAAGTATTGGTGGATTGCGACATATAATAATTATTTATTTGTTAGTAACAGTGCATTAGATTGTGTTACTTTATTTCTGCATTTTGAAAGTTTATATTATAATAGTAACTAGATGCGCCCCGCGGTTTTACCCGCGTTACTCTGCTCCAGTGGGTCGGAGCGTGATTTTTTGTAGTCTATAAAATATATTAATCGAGCTTTATTAACTATCCCCGTCCAAAGATTCAGCCAAATCCATTCAGTCGTTTTTTAAAATTACAATGTTAAGACTAAAACTAACAAAAGTATCACTTAAGTAGCTAAAAACATTGTTAAAATTATGTGATCTTCTGTCTGTCCGTCTGTCGTGTGATAAATGACAAATGTACACATTATAGTAAGATGTACACATTATTGTGACAACCTCCGTAGCGTAGCGGTATTTTGCTCGCCTTGAATCTCGGAGGTTGTGGGTTCGATCCCCACACCGGACATGAAATCTTTGTGTAATTTCTAAGATTTCTTTCCGGGTCTGGTTGGTTGAGGGACTACCCTCCGTGCCTCGGAAAGCACGTTAAGCCGTTGGTCCCGATTGTTATAACATCATCTATAACAATCGTATATCAAGGAACGGGCAGCAGCGTTTCCTTGTGTGGTATAACATAATACTGCGGTCACCAACCAACCAAGCGTAGTGACTATGGCAAATACCCCCCCTCGGTAGGAGGCCCATGTTCAGCAGTGGACGTTATACGGGCTGATGATGATGATGATGATGACACATTATTGTGGTAACAGGACTAAAATTAACTTCCAAGAATCCGGCCAAAGTCTAAGCGACATCCACCTGAGGGCACCCTTAAGGGGTTAGGACCAATGCTCGGGGTACCACTGGAGTAAAGAGTAGATTCTAGAACAATGATGATGATCGCTGGCACGGGATCACAGTTCGGGGAATACACCTATGTTTAAGTCCAGAAATCCTACTAATATACGCGAAAGTTTGTAAGTATGGATGGATGGATGTTTGTTACTCTTGGCATAGGCTATACCCTGGATTAATATGTAGGCTACAAAACATCACACTCCGACACACTGGAGCAGAGTAACGCGGGTAAATCCAGTACATTCAAAATTGCATTAGTACAACGTCTTTTCTGAACAAAAATATGCATAAACTAACACAATAAATAAATTTGTGAACGCGAACGAAGTCAACATTTACTTAGTTACAGGCTATATTTTATTATGAAGTTCCCACGGGAACAGGTTACGCGGGTGAAACCACGCGCGGGAAGCTAGTGTATGTATGTATATGTAACTAAATAACAACACGCTATTATAATAATTTATCAAAATGAGTTTCGGATGTTTGTTCATGAATTCGTGATAGTGTCAGGGGCGTAGGGACGGGAAATCCCTTGATTGACGGAATGTTTCCTACTCTATACAATGGGCGGACCCAGCTTTTAGTTCAGGGGGGGCACAAGCCGAACTTGACCGTATACTATGTACGTTAATAGGGACTGATCAGAGTCATGTGGCAGCTGCCCTTATCGGTACGCCCATGTCTTTACTACGCGGATTAGGAAACTACGACTACGATATTAAGATAAAAATATTGACGTAAATTGTAAATTATCTTTTCTATGTAAAAGATAATATACGCTTAACTGATATAGGTCTGTTATTATTTCTAGACCTCAGAAACATGATGACGGATGTACTTTATCTTCAGAAGCATTTGGTCGTAAGTGCCAGTTTAAGGTAAAGGCGCATACGACCTTATAATTCTGAGCTTTAGATTTTGTATATGTACAGCCTATGATTCCACGTGTTAGTTTCATCTTAATCTCATAGTTGCTATGAAAATCTATACTTCTATATCGATGTATAAAGCTGAAGAGTTTGTTAGTTTGAACGCGCTAGTCTCGGCAAGTACTGGTCCGATTTGAAAAAAATATTTCAGTATTAGATAGCCCACTTATTGAGGAATTCGATAGGCTATATTTAATTATAAAGTTCCTGCGAAAAAGGGAGTTACGCGGGTTAAAACGCAACCGCAGGAAGCTAGTTTTTTTATAATGGCCATATTCCTCCGTACTTCCCTTAAAAAGGGCTTAGCTATAACCAGGGGGCTTTGGAGTTTAGAAAAGTATATCAAGGGGAAGGTAACTCACTAAACCCAGGGGTTTGGTGGGTCCTCTCCTCGTGATATGAGTTTAGCATACCACGCTATGGAGAGGGCGAGTCCCACATATCCCACCACCAGCGCGCGAATACGCTGCAGCGGCGGTGGGAAGGCGTAAATGCATTTCCCCTGGATACCAAAAAACAAAGAAAAAAAAGTTGTTTGGTGGGTAAACTTTCCCCTTGATATGAGAAGCATACCATCGCAATAAAGAGGAGAGTCCCACAAACCACACTGTGGCAAAAACAAAATTATTCCATAGATTGCCGCGACAAACCAATAAAAAAGATAACATTTTTATGTAGGAAGGTACAGGTAGTAACTTTAGAAATCAGACTGGAATTGTTTGTAGCGCCATCTCTTATCAGTAGATAAGAAATTATCGCTTATTGTTGAATAGTAAGGAATGAATAATATTCAATTTGTTTATCACGCAATGTAGGTACAATTTTACTATTGAAACACTAGCGGCGCCCCGTGGTTTAACCCGCGTTTTTCTACCCCACTGTGCGTAATATTATGTAGCCTATATGTTAATCCAGATTATAAATTATCAGCCAAATCCGTTTAGTAGTTTTTAATGAGTAACAAACGTCCATCCATCTTGCTTGCCAATAAAATAATCTTTGCTGGATAGCTCTATAACAAACATACTTGCAATAACACTCATATACATTTTAACAATATTAGTAGGACATTTGTTATCATGCAACTAAGTCATAAGTTTACAAATATAAAATACACACTAGATATATTAATAAACCTATAATATACATATACTTAAATTACTAGTAGGTTAATAGGTCAATGTTTAGCGCTAATGACCTAGGCATTGTGTATTTATAACTAGATGCAGGCAGGAATATCTCGTGTGTTTGCAATTTGATGCCTATTTTAAACTGACAACCAGTCAACATAGACCTTAGAACAATAATATAGTGTCGTGTTACTGTAAGCTGGAGACTTGAAGGGAAGTAGGGCGGAGTTGGCGCCGCCACTACGAGTTTGTGGGACGCGGAACTAAAACATCGACCTTGAGCATTTAAACTGGAACGCATTTCAGATGCGACTTAGAATAGACCACCCGATATCTATCTATGAGTCTCGCGAGAGGCGACTAAAGGATGCCTTTTAGTCGTATGTACATCTGATGGATGGACAGTAGCATCTATCAGTTCAAAGTTACTCCCATCTAACTACGATCACTAATCCGCCTGCTAAGTGTGGTGGTGGCAGCATAATCCCTCTATGACCATGGATTCCCAAGGTCTGTCAAAGAGGCGGCCCATAGGGCGGAGCTGGCGCCACTGTACGAGTTTGTGGGACACGGAACTAAAACATCGACCTTGAGCATTTAAACTGGAAGGCATTTCAATCATGCTGACTTAGAATAGACCACGCCATATCTACCTATGGGTCTCGCAAGAGGCAACTAAAGGATGCCCTTTAGTCGTATGTAAACCTGATGGATGGACAGTAGCATCTATCAACTCAAAGTTACTCCCATCTAACTACGATCACTAGTCCGCCTGCTTAGTGTGGTGGTGACGGCATCATCCCTCAATGACCATGGCTTCCCAAGGTCTGTCGAAGAAGCGGCCCATGTTCAGCGGTGGACGTAAGCGGGCTGATAGTGATAAAGTATTTCAGTTCACCATCATAGGCTTGAATTCGTTCGAGAACGACCAGCATGATATAAATACTACAGCTTCAGCACATCTTATCTTTATGCCATGCTTACCCTCGGAAATATTCAAATGTTTGGACGAATAGTGCTAGTACAACACCAGCTATTCCTTTATACAACGATAGATTAACGTTTCTTAAGCGTTATACGTTGAGGATGCCCTCAACGCTTACGACACGCCTCAACCTCGGATATTTTGCAGACTATGAGGAGTGTTCACTTCAATCAACTCACAAACTCCACAAATATAGAACGTGGACAGAACGATATCTGGCTGCTATTCGTCTCAAAAAATATTGCCTTTGGAGTGCAAGCTGACAGCTGTCAGATCCTTTAATGTGTAATGTGATAGTTAAAATGGAATTTAGCAAATAGTTAAAAAATGAAATTAAGTGTTTACAAATCTCCTATCTAACCAAACTCTCCTATCTCCATTCCAGAACACGTGTGGCAAGTGAACGTTGAGAAGAAAGGCCTGGGCGCTACCAAGAACATCCAGGGCTTGTACAACCTGTGCCTCACCGACAAGACCCTTACTCTAGTGAAGATCAAGAGTCACAACAACGTGATCAGTGACCTCGGTATTCTAGAAAGAGTGGAGTACTCCTTGAAGAACATTCGGAGGTAACCTTCATTATTATAATAAAAACAATGTAGTTCGGTTCCTTGTCTCCTTCCCTGTAATATGGCGATGGAGGCGAAGGCTGTGTGGACAAATGGCAAATGATTTATGTTGTTGCAAAGAGAAGCAACTGATATATTAAAGCACTACATACTACTTTATTAAAATTAAAACTAGGGAGTGTAGAGTGTAGTTTTACAAGAAATTTTCTCCTAAAAAACTTAGTATCTAGCCCAAAGTTTTGAAGTGGGTGGTGGTTCACCCTTGTATCTTTTACTGTGCTAGAGTTAGGGATATTTTTTTTTTAAAGAAAAGATTATCAAGCTGAATGTAGGTGTAAGACATTTTAAATGTTTTATTTCCTGTGAACCTCAATAATGTGCAACCTCAAATCGACGTGACGTCATTCGCGTGTAGGCTGCAAATTTTAAGGCACACCTGTCATATGACCTATCACATTGTTCTGCTTTATCTATACTAATATGTAAAGCTGAACAGTTTGTTTTGTGCATGAACGCGCAAATCACTGATAAAAAACTACTGATCCTGATTACTTTTTTCGAAATTTCGAAGAAAAAACGTGATTCAAAAAATTCTATCAATATTATATAGTCTATTTATCGACAAAGGCTATATTTCATTATGAAGTTCCTACGAAGCGGGCTTCGCGGATGAAACCGCACGCGGTAAGCTAGTGTTGGCATAAGAATTGTTATTGAACTATGAAACCTCATTTAAATATTTTAAATTTAACCTTTAAATTTTAAATCGAATATAATCCTTGCATTTCTTCCATAAATAATATAAAATAAAACGTTGTAATTAAATTACTTATTAAACCTATGACCCGTATTTATTAATTAATGTATTTATTACTGATCTATAAAATTATTGATATTGATTTATTTATGACGTAGTTACAAGCTTCTAGGAAACTCCGCAATGACGCAGTTTCAGTGGACAATACGTTGTATTCTTAGTTTTATCTTTGAGATAATTGTTTTTAATTGTGTTACCTATGTCATTTTATGTTAGCATATTTTTAATAAACTCTCCTAAAATGGGGCCGTTTTATAGAATCCTACTATTATAAACGCGAAAGTTTATAAGTATGGATGTATGTTTGTTACTCTTTCACGCCAAAACTACTGAACGGAATTGGCTGAAATTTTGCACCGGGATAGGTTATACGCTGGATTAACATATAGGCTACAAAACATCACGCTCCGACCCACTGGAGCAGAGTAACACCGAGGGGCGGTGATTTATAATATTAGTATGATGTGTTAACGCCTTTTCTGAAACTGTCAATACAATTATTATAGCTAATAATAGTTTTATAACACTTATTGTATGCGCTACAGGAAACCTCGTATAGGTACCTACATGTAGTTGGTTATTAGTCCATAATTATTGTACACTAAGTTTTATCACGCGTTTGGGAAATTTCAACTGTTGTTTGTTTGTCATCAACTGAGGAAAAATATTTGCGGTTAGTATAAAGTAGAAATCAGGAAAACTGTTGTATGTTAGTTATACATTGTGATTTATAGATTAACACGGCTATTTTTAGTTAAATATGACACCCTGGCATAGCAGTATAAGTCTCGTTTTAAGCCTCGGAGGTCGTGATTTGGATGCCCAGGCCGGAAAAAAAACGATTTAAATTCTAAGATATCTTTTCGTGTCTGTTTGGTTGAGGGACTACCATCCGTGTCTCGGAGAGCACGTAAAAGGTTTTTTCCGTGCTCTCCGAGACACGGAGGGTAGTCCCTCAACCTACCAAATAGGAGCTTTTATGGCCTAGAGAAATTTTTATGGCGACTACTGCTTAAAAATTATGTTAGCCACGAGGCCTAAAATAAATGGTTTAATAACTACTATCAGAGCAACCTGCGCAAGAGGGCGTCCCCTGTGGGACTAGGCCTCGGCTCAAGGCTAGCATTCTATGGTAATGTCGTATGTTCCAGATGTGGCGATTCCGAACGTTTCTTCTACATGGAGGTTGGGAGACAGACGACGACCGGCTCCGGCGAGCTCTGGATGCACACTGAGGACGTCAACATCGCGCAGAGCATGCACTCCACTATATTGCAGTTAGTTGACTTATTAAAAAGAAAAATATAGTGTGTTGGCATAACCTGGTAGAAAAAGTTACATTAGCCTGGTATCTGTTGGACCGGGGTTTGTAAAACGAAATAAACGATATTTATTTAGCACTTCACAATGCATATAATATTAATTGTAAATGGTAAATAAGTTCTTAATATTATAACTTTTTGAACCATATTTTTGCTTAAAATCACTTAACTACCGCCGAATGAAACTGCATACAATTGGTGCAATAAAATGTTACGTCTTTTAAAAAAAAAAATCGGATGGACATACGTAGGTAGCCACGAGTCTTTTGCTACTTCACCGGGCATAAAGGCGAGCAGAGCTCCAGCCTTAATAAATGGTTTAAAAACTACAAACTAAGCAACCTGCGCAAGATGACGCCCTTTTTTATTTATTTTAGGGGAGTTTTGTGCAACTGTCGTTCTACTTTACAGTTCGCGGGCCTCTCGGACTTCGGATCTACGAGGGCATTTCGTTCTTTGCAAACTAAGGGTCAGGAGGATGAGGGGGGAGCGTTAAAATCGGACTTGACAAATACTTCAAATTACTTGAGACACATGCATCAGCCCATCGAGCTGCCTAGTGTGGTTACTATATTACTATATTATAAGAATAACATAAAAAGAACCATCGCTAAATACTCTGCTTTAAAAAAAAAACGGATCTAAATCAGTTTGAGAGGTACGGACAGCAAACAGATACGTGTGTATCTGTTTGCTGTCTGTCACACACTCACACACACACACACCCACATACACACACACACAACCCTCTTTAGCATTGGGGGTTAAAAAACACTTATTACTAACATATTTCGTCAGTATGGTTCGTAACAACGTATTATTTTTATAGTGCAATAATGTTTTTGTCTGTACAGTGCAATGCGTAACTGCGCTAAAGAGAATGAGAATGAGCGGGATCACATAGTGTTGCCTAAAGGCGACGCTCTACCGGCCAGACGACAAACGTTCTCCAGCGGCGGCGCGCGACCGGGGTTCTCGGGTGAGTTGCTTTGTATACTGGATGTTTTGGGGTGACCTTGGTTGTATACATTGATATTTTATACAGTTATAACTTTTATCCTTTTATTATTTGAAATAAAAGTATAGATAGATAGGTAAACTTTTTATTGATCACTAATTAGAACTTACAAACGTAACAGAGTAGGTACAATTGGCGGCCTTATCACAAAATGTGATCTCTTTTCGTAGTCGAAGTATCCTATGTTACTTGTAATACCTCCAAGAATACGTGTACAAAGTTTCATGATGATCGGTTAAGTAGATTTCGCTTAAAATCGTAACAAACTTCCATTCACATTTGTAATATTAGTAGAGATAAGTTGTTGATTTTAACTAGTTGCGTCCGCGTGAGAAATAAGGAAAAAATTAAAAAGCCTGAGTTACTCATTATCAGCTTTCTACAGGTAAAGTCCCGTGTAAATTGGTACTATTTCAAAATTGTAATTTTTCTTTTTTTAAAAGATTACTAGCTTAATTTTGCAGCCTATTAGTATTCTTGTAATGCTTGTGTTACGAGTGGGTTCACGTCGGTAGTGCAATGGGTGGGGATCGTACCGTCCGCGTCGTCCAGATCACAAGTCCGACGAAGCCATTGGGCCACGGCTTATATTGAATTGATAATTAAGAACACATTAAAATAACAATCTATTCTGTCTAATACTTATCGAGTTTTGAGCTAGCAACACGACTAATGATTAATTGTATTTTATCTAAGCTATATTTATTAGTAAAAGATATGGATACGGAATTAAACGATTTAATAATATAGTGATTGATTTGCTTTTTGATTTATGAATATTCAAAATCAAAATATACCATTTTTTAATTTGAATTTATTGTTTAATACTAGTGGTCTAGTACATTTAATTAAAGCGGCCGTAGCTCAATGGCTAGGGCGTCGGATTTGCGATCATGTGGTCTCCGGTTCGATCCCCTCCCATTTCACTGCTGATGTGAACCCACTGGTAACACAAGCATTTTAGCTTAGCACGATGGGTTAACAAGAATACTAGTAGTGTGGTAAAACTGCTAGTATTCTTAAAAAAAAATGATTTCATTACGTGCGCGTACGTAAATGTTTCGGTAATATTAATAAATATATGAAGTAGTAAAAATACAATGTATAATGAATATGATTTTGTTTTTTGAATTTCCTCTATAAATGTCATTTTGTATACAACCAATAGTCAAGTGGCCGAATAACTTTATATATAACGTCACTAGTTAGAACAAATTAGTTCTCATCACATTATACTTAAGGGTTATTTTCGTTTGACATTTGTAGTTAGAACTTAACTTTGCTTGCTCATGTCACCAGTAGATATAGATGCTTGATATGTAGAATAGATACATTAGTTTAAAAAAGTGGCTAACATTCAATTGAATGTATAATATTATTGTCAATAATAAAAGTGTTAAACTTATTAACTTAATTTAGGATAACAAATTAAGACCTTACATCGTCGTAATAAGGTCCATTTTTATAAATTTGTAAATTTTGACAGTGTATTATATTTATTTATATATTAAGTTAGTAAAAAACAAGTAATCTTGCAAATGATGCTAACATTACAATTACAGGATTGAAATTAAGTATTGATAGGTGAACATTTTCATTAATATCGTGCAATTACTAAACCGCCGTAATAGATTATGATCTGAATTTGTTTCATGTAATATTCAGCTACTTTGTGTAGTGTTAAATACATATGATAACTATTTTATTATGACCTTATAATTGTCATACGGCGCTTAAGCATTGACTTTTTAATATTATGATTTAAATGTGTCACAATTATTAGGATTTTTTTATTAAAATATTTTATAGTGCGCAACATTCATTTGTAAATTGTAAAATAGAGGGATTTGGCTATATTCACTATAGCTTTGAATCTGACAATTGGTGAATTAGAATTAAATTTAACACACCAAAGAAAAACGAAATATTATATTTTTATAAACAAACGACTTATTGTATATTTTGCGGTAAAAGATGGTTCTTTATACAGTTACAAGAATATTTCAAAGCTTACCTGCCTTTCTACTGCAATCGAATACAAAACGACAAATGCAGCATAATATATGTGCACGCAAAAATGCCACCTATTCCTCTAGATGTAAGGGCTGTTGCCGTTTACAGAGAAGGGCCTGTGCGTTGGCTCGTGCATTAGGCCGTGTGTGTGCGCGAGCGCCACGCACTCGATCGACGACAGCGCCGCGCTCGCGCCGCTGAACGCTCCGCTCCACGGTACGGACATACGGATTGATTCGGGTTTTAAAATGTATATAAAAGGAATGTTATTTATTTAAAGTGCTATTGGCGCTGTTATAATAGTTACAGTTACCGTTTTTTTATTATCTGTTTTTTTTTATAGATTGGGGTGTAAATTTGCGGAAATTTCATAATTTCGACTATTACTCAAGATCTTAGTAATTTTATTAACTGGTTAAAAAAAGTTACTTAAAAACGCACCACTTTTAAATAAATTAACTTTTCAATGTTTTAAAATTCGAATGAATCCGTTAATACATTTGTTGAAAACACGAATGTAGTCAGGACTTGTCAGTTGGACTATGTATTTCGACGGGTATGGACGTGCATTGGTTTTGATTGTGATAGTTGAGTGAATATGCGGTGTCATCTCAATCGTTTTATTTGTCTTCCTCTTGTTGTCTTGATCAAATCTCTTTCTTTACTGCCATGATATAAGTTTTCATGATTTTTAGCGCTGTTCTAATCTCTCGTCTTTTATTTTATGACTTGAAGGTAGCCTTATATATATGTCACCGGAAATAAATAAATCGTAAGTTGATCAACTGACTAGTTAGTTGATCAACTGACTAGTTAGTTGATCAACTGACTAGTTAGTTGATCAACTGACTAGTTAGTTGATCAACTTTCTAGTTAGTTGATAAAGGAACGAGGTTTCGGGTGGTTAAAAAAACCTAAACCTTAACCAATGGGGTTCAACATAACTTATTGAAGTTAAAGATTTTTTTTTACAATAAGCATAGTCTCGTTTGGTTAGATTAGGTCAAGTGTCATAATAATTAAGTAAATTATATAATAATTTTATTCGCGTACACTGAAACTGGCAATTATATTTAACAATATGATATATGGCACGTAAGTTGATCAACTTACGATTCGTATTATTTAACGGTGACATATATAAAAATTATTTTTAGATTATCATCCTGACTAGTGTAACCTTCATCTAGTGTCTTGATAAATCTATTTTAAAACTGTCTATGTATGTTAAAAAAAAAACAATGAATCTCTCGTTTTTCTTCTCGTTCATTGTAAATATACTAACTAACCTTTGTATATCTGTCCTTGTCCGTTATAAAATATTCACCATTATTCGACTATCACTAATCAAAACTAACTTAATAGAATCGCTTAGCTTAATTCAGTGTAATAACTAATTCTTTTGCGCTGTACTAATTGTTTAACGTAAGTTTTCAGGGTCAATATTTAATGCTATATAAAATAGTTAATTTTAAATGTAAAATGCTACCTAATATTTAACAAAATTGCTGGCGACACGATTCTTAATATGTAATATGTTTTGTAGAAATCGCATTTAGTGAGTGTAGTTGCACTCACTAGCATTTAAATATCACTCTAGTCATGCACATATGTATCATTTGCCATTATAAAACTAAACCGCCGTAATACGTACATAATTTGTGTCGCTTTGTCACACACTCGCATAAATTAACTTTAACTTTATAGGAGATATTAAAAATAAGTGATAATAATCTTTATAGAGTCGCCTTGCAACTTGATACAAAGTGGTTTAAGTGATGCGCCGCGTACACACTAGTCGTTTACTAACTGATAATTGAACGTAAGACATTTATGTGAAAAGTCAATAGACTTTGGTTATGTACTTTCCTGTCCAAAATTAACTTACACACAGTTACATCTGACACGCAAATTAAATGGACAAAATTTAAGTAGCAGTACAGTAAATATTATGATTGTTAAGGTTTGTTTCTCAATAACTATACAGATTTATACCCTTTTATACGGCAAAATTTGTTCAAATTTATAATTGTTTCTCTTTTTTATACTATTTTTTTTTTATTTAATAACTTAAAAAACAATAATCAAATTAAATTAAACTAAGTATAAAACTAAAACTAGCTTAAACTAAAAACTTAAAAATCTAACAAAAGTGGGTGTCCATCTTTTTTATAAGATAAATAAAATAAAAAAATTAGATACCTTTGGATTGATTCGCGTTTGAAGTTATGCGGCACCTTTGATATCGCAAATGCTATTCTATTCTTACTCAATAGAGTAGCATTCAGCATGACAAGTTGTGTTATATTATTGCGTTTTAGCGAATGTACTGTATACATCAATATCAGTATTAACTAGAGCTCAGAAGCACAAGGTCGGATGTGCCATTATACGTCAGAAACATTCGTCGTATGTGCCTTTATCGTAAACTGGCACTTACGACCAAATGCTTCTGATGATAATAAGTCCATCCGTTCTAATGCTTTTGAGATCTAGATTGTTATTACAATTGTTGGCCTTAAATTGTTTTCTGTTAATTCAAATACAATGCATTTTCTATGTAAGAATCGTTGGCCTATTTATTATATTAACTAAAATAACAGCTAAATAATATTCGGTAGCTTTAATATAAAATGGTTTATAAAGCTTGTAACCCTTGTATATATTATTATTAAAAATTTCAGCCCTTTCCATGGTTTATATAGTTTTAGCTTAAATACTAATGTATATTTAATATAGATATAATGTTGATACTAAACGCTGTAATATTTGAATTAAGCTGTTAAAATATTAAAAATGGGTTGGTCTCCACTAATGTTGTATTTTCTAAGTATTTTGTTTAGGGGATATTTTTTTTAAAACGGTACATTCAAGTCGTATACCATTGAAGATGACATAAGAATGAGTGGCGCCCCTCGGTTTTACCCGCCATGAACAGGTACTGTATAACTAGTGCATCGCATATTGAAAAATTACAAAAATGAAAATATCAGGTGCGTCTAAAGTGATTTTCCTTTAACAGCAGATACACTTCAGCTGATTATGTGTTGTTAAAAGGAAGGCATTATGTTTTTTAAGTACTCTTTTTTCTAACCAGACTGGTATTTCCAAACATTATCGAGTTCAAATTATAATTATAAAAAACAGTTTTATTGTATTACTAAGCATTAGTGGAGGACTTACCCAATATAACATTTTAGTTGTAAGCAAATTGTTTGAATTGATTATTTTATGTTAATTTGGCTTGCATGTAATTTTGTGTAACGCATCATGTCGCATGGTTCGGGATCGGTATTGGCCACGTTCTGGTCTGTGTCATATGTCATGTCATGTCATGTTCACGTTGCATATCATGCATTCAGAAGCATCGTTAACAATTCTTTCTTCTTTTTTTATTATTTGAAAACAACACTTGTTACGTGTTTTAAGGCAGTCTTATGTATGTATTTCATTTTTTTTAATCTGTTAGAAATCTAACATCATTTATGTCAAATCAGGCAAAATTGATATGAAATGGTACGACATAAATATAACATGATTTAATGTTAATCTGTTTTGTTGTACAGATTAAATTAACTCAATTTTGCCAACACATCAAACATTATTCGTACTTATGTTCTAGTAAAAATGTGGCATTTTCCTTATGGATAAATTTATATATAATTTACAACGGTAACTGGTTGTAAGTCTGTCACATTTTTGCTCATACTTTCGTTTCAAAATGTGAGCGATGGCGCTTTTGTATTATTAAAAAATTATCGATAGATGGCGTTGTAATCATTTATAGCAATTATTGTCTATAACAAGCTAAAATATACAATTAAAGCTTGTAGAAACTATTTAGAGAGATTACAGTATACATTCTAACATGATACTTATATGCTGGGATTGCACAACTCGTCAATTAAAATTTCAAAGAAAAATTGGTTTGGCGATTGAGAGATTGAGTTGAGGAAGATTCTCTCGAAGTTTAGAAACAAGACGCTTTCAGAAGTTTCTTTCGGTGGAATTAATGTGCAATGATAATTTCTTTGTATGTCTTGCAAGGATAAGCCTGCCATAGTTGCCATATTATGTCCCTGGAAGTAGCCATTGCTAACAGTACACTTAACATCGTAACACCGCATCGGGTGATGCCGGGTGCCATATGTTTTACTTGTCGCTTGTCGTTGTTTTTCGCAGCCGAAAACCAGAATAACACACTAACAGATAAAACCGAAAACCCAGCGCGAATTATAAAACATCATCGCACCGTGTCATTGCCCACCGGATGCCCTCTATTCCAAGAACCTTTGAAGATATCCCATGGGAGGACGAGATCGGCTCCTCTAACTGGGGATGAGGTAGATCGCGCGATCCTTGAGAAAAGCGTGTCGCATTCGTCGTGCAAAGCGATCAATGGAACGGACACGAAGAAGACGCAATGGTCCCGTCGCGCCAGCACTGGGACGCGCTTGCATAAACTGTCGCCGGCCCATTCTAAGAGTATGTATTTCTTGAGGGCGTCCATAACACGTAGATATTCAAATGCTTATTTTATATTAAGAATTTCGTTTAAAATCGTGACATGAATAAATTTTAAGTAAATTAGTCACGTAAAGTATGGACGCCCATATACCAAGCATATCCATGGTAACTGTACATTGCACCGCACATCACTAACCCCTTTTCAGAGTTGCCAGACCTCAAAAATATTTCTAAAATATATTTTGTGAGCTGGCAACCTTTTGTAATGTTGATTTGCGTGGTGTTGCACGCTTACGATGTGAGAGTTAAGCTTAGTGTGTGCATGGCTTTCTGTCCGCTTTTTGTTTGATGGTGACGGTAAAATAAAAGTCTTTTTGTCTCTTTCTCTTCACTTCTCTCGTGAGAGAGAAGGGAGTTTATAGATATTTAGGTTACGTATTGTAAGGTTAAAAGTATTGTAAAATCCCTTCACATATTTTCTTGAAAATGCTGTTCTCTTTTAGATTATATTGTATTTATTTGCATTTTTTTTAAGTTATTGAAAAGTATATTTTAAACATACTGTGTAATTTTAATGCATTTTATTTATAAAATTGGTATTAAGCTTTAATTTATGATTTTAGTTAAGCATGTTGATTATTTATTTACCCGCAAAATTAAATTCCCAACACAAATTTATGCATACTACCCCACTGCACAGATTTACTCGCGGTCGTCAAGCTTATTATGAACTCCAGTTGCATAAATTAAATACAATACTTTCAAATACAATGTTAAACCTTATTATTAAGAAAACAAAGTGTATATTTGCATGCATACACCCCACTTGAGCATATGCAAAGGGGCTTAAGGCATGATAACTAGCAAGCCGTGGCAATATACCGACTATTTTATCCTACATAAAGACCAAGACAAACTATGAACCTATAATTTACACATTCGAATATGACTCTTTAACTTTGTACAAATATGACCCAAAATCAAACGAACATATATTTTACACAGTACAAGGAAAATTACACTCTAAACCATTGTTTGACGATGGCAAATTGCATGACAATAACGTTTGATTACAGACGCGGGAACGCTACGCAACCGATGCGACAGTATGCCCTCGCGCGCTTGTTCGTCCTTTGAGGTCCCCGATAGGCCGCCGCCTAGGTTTAATTCCGATTTCGATAGTGGTAAGTTTCGGTTTTTAATTTTTATACTTCTTTATATGTAGTCAGGCAAGTGTGAGTGGCACAGTCGGAAGGGGAAGACCTCGACGAACGTGCTCTGACCAAATCGGAATCATCCTCGCAAAAGGTCAAATAAGATCCACCCTAAGCCGACGTGCTTGTATGAAGAATGTTATGAGAGCGAATGAAGCGAAATATGTGTGTAGGGATCGTAGCAAGTGGAGGTCCATTGTGTCTGCCTACCCCGCTGGGAAACAGGCGTGAGCTTATGTATGTATGTTTATATGTAGGTAAAATAATGGGTTTTAAGGCATATTGTTCGTCGAGGTTTCTGTATACTGCATTTCTGTAATCAGCCCGTTTGCGTCCACATGGGCTCCCAATGGCATGAACATTGGCCTCCTCTTAACAGACAGTCGACAGTCGTTGGATATTGCAGTAATCACCAAGCTTGGAAGGCGTGATCGCAATAAGATGGTAAGTATCCTTGAGATGATAGATGCTGCTGCCCATATATCAGGTGTAAGTCCCTTAATCGCCTCTTATGACAGCCATCGAAGACATGAGGTAGTCTACCCGACACCACACTGCACAGATTGAGAAATTTATGAATATTTAAAATTGTGCGCAGTAAGTGCAGCACACTTCAAACCAGTTCAGAATGTTGATCCTTTTCTAAAGATGTTTTGTCCATTACGAAATACAAACATAATAGAATTTATAGAATAATTTTGATACATGAAATTAAATATTCCAGTTACTGCTTACCAGAGATTTTCTTCTTTTCTATGTATCTCTAGAAAAAACTTACTTTTCGGTTTGAAAAGTTAGGTTTTTCTACAGTTGTATTATTTTGTTTGTAGCACTGGAAATATCTCGGGATGAGGCCGACTCATCAGATTGGTATCGGACTCCTCGTATTCCTGAAGAACCTGATTGCTGTGACATATCTAGGGACTTTATGAAGTAAGTATAAACTAAGCAACCGTCTACATCGGAGTATAGTTTTAATTAAACCGCCGTATCGCGCCTTAGGTAAGTACGGTGAAGTGGGGACGGGGGAGGATTGACAAAGGCTGTAAAAAGTTTTTTTGTAATGTTTTAATATAATATGAAAATTGTACGATACGACACAAATACCAAAAACAATGAGTAAGTAAGTAACAAAAAACTATAAAATTGACATAATAATATATAAATGTTCAAAAATATTGAAGCGGCAATTAACCCCACTTCTTTGTTTCAGTACATCATTAGTGACTGCGGGCTCAGTGGCTCACTCGCGAACGTCGTCGGTAGGCGAGACGGGCTACTTGCCCATGGCGCCGGGACACGACGCGCTCGCCAGTCTTATATCGGCCTCTAGTGGGTCTTTGTGTAGTGGGACACCCTCTACGGACCCTAGGTTTAGGTAAGTGTCAATAACATATTTCAATTATACCTATAAATATATTTTTTATATGAATTCTAGTATAACTTATTTATATAATTTTGAATGTTGTTTCCTTATTTCGGTCAAGGTTTGTTAGGTTTTTCCTTTAGAACATTTAAAATATTTTTTAAAAGCAGTACGTTAGGAGAATAAAGGTTCTAGTAGACACCCTTGGGGTAGGCCTACATGATATGTGAACTCAACTTGAAATAGAAATTTTGATTGTGACTAGTTCTAACCTTATTGTGAATGAAGCATGAGTTCCGTTCATGGACATATCTAGCAGTTCTAATAGCTTATATTTTAAGAAGGCAAATGACACGGTTTCATCAATCAAAGGCTTTGTTTAAGTCAGTGAAGATTTTTAGTATCAGTCCGAAATCAGGAGTTGGATGTATTTTAATAAGATGTCGTTAATCGACAGCGAGTACCAGCTGGAGCCCGCCACGTCGCACATCGGCGTGGAGTCCCGGCCGCCGCGCGCCTACAGCGTGGGCTCCCGCCCCGCGCCCGGGCCCCCCGCGCACGCCGCGCCCGAGGGCCGCCACCGCGCCTACAGCGTGGGGGCCCGCGCGCGACCCCCGCGGCCCCCGCGCGCCAGCGACGACCACATGGAGATAGACTTCTCCAACAACTCGCCCGCGCACAGGGCCGCGCAGGTACGTGCTGCACTGTGCTACGATACCCCGCGCCCCCCGCGCGCACGCCCTCTTTGACCCGGTGTATGCATCACTAGGAAGGGGGCAGACTGTCCAACGCTACTGGAGAGCTGGGATATCAACGGCGATAGTCTTGTCATCGCCATGATTATTAATGAAGATTATTATGATTCCTATCGAATTTATTTCTAGACCTCAGAAGCATAATAAGAATGGATGTATTAATTATCTTCAAAAGCGGTTGGTCGTATATGCCAGTTTTTCGATAAAAGCACGTACGACGAATGTTTCTGACGTATAATGGCACATCCGTACCTATGCTTCAGAGCTAGCTGCTTCTAGATTTAATCTAAGCATTTTTTATTTATTAATATCGCAGGCTCTCATAGCCCGAACGCCACCGTCCAGCAGTTTCGTCGACCGTCCCAAGACCAATGTCGACGAATACGTGGACATGTCCCCCCGGAACGCGGGCTACGTGGAGATGAGGCCCGGGGAACTCACCCGGACACCTCCCGCCACCCCCGCACCGCCTACCCCTGACGGGTACATGGAGATGAACTATGGCAGAGCGCCAACGAGGCCGATTGCTATTGCAGGTTAGTTTGTCTTTTGTATTTATTTTAGTCAACCCCTTAAAAAAAATATTATGTCATAATCCATCAATCCCCTCGATTTATTAAGGCCAGAGCTCTGTTCGCCTTTAAGCCCGGTGAAGTAGCATAAGCCTCGTGGCTAGCAACATAATAATATGTCTGTCCAAAACAAAATGCAGCCACACTTGGCAAAGCTACGGCAGATAGACAACAGTTCCAGAAGATAGTCGGCGACATCCAATAGCGGGATATGGCACTCGAAGAAGATGAAGAAGAAGCCACATTCCAAAATGTTGTTGAGGCTGGATGTACGGTATCATTATTTCTAGACCTCAGAAGCATAATAAGGCTGGATGTACTATACAGTACATCCAGCCTCAACTTGTTAGTACTGGTAAACCAATTGTTGAGTCTCGTAAATATGTTGTCCGCCAGCCCCCCGGCCCGCCGCGCCCCCCGCCGCGTCCCCCGACGAGTCCCGCGGGCGCACCCCGCACGGCTCGCAGACGTTGTTCGACATGTCGCTGGACTCCCCCGCCTCCCCGCTCGAGCCCCCCGACGCGCTGGAGGAGGACCCCCCGCACCACGCGCTGTCCACCATCCGGGAGGACGGCCGGCGCAGTCCACAGGTTGTAGCTATAGATAGCAGTTGATTGTTAAGTCTATACTAATATTATAAAGCTGATGTGTTTTATTGTTTGTTTGCTTAAAAGCGCTAATCTCAGGAACTACTGGGCCGATTTGAAAAATTGCTTCAGTGTTAGATAGCCTATTTATCGAGGAAGGACCATTTATATATCATCACCAATACCAATAGCACCGGAGCACCCATGAAGAACATTTTAAAATCGGGGCTAGCACAAAGTAACTATATCACGCGGACGAAATCGCGGACAAAAGCTAGTTTCTCTATTAAAGAACTGGTAGATAATCCCGAACCATATTATGATATGATATTAAATGACAAAGGTATACAAATACACAAGCCGCTGCCACTCTAGCGACCCAAAAAGTAATATCCTTTCTTTGTTTTGAAAATCTTACGTACAGAACATATACACCGTATACTTGCCTACTTGAACTAGTTGTTTAGCTACTACTACTAGAAACTGTCTCGTTAGCTGAGCGGCATAAATATATCCGTTAACCATATCTCTGGCGTCCACAGAAGGAGGTCCCCAAGCGTTGCTCGGTGTCCTCCTCCCCTCAGTACGTGACGCTGGCGCGGGGGAGGGCGGGGGACGAGCTGTCGTGTAACCCCACCGCCACCAAGACCATCGCCAGGACCAGTGACGTCAGCGACACACGAGGTCTGTACTGCTTAAAATCAACTAAAACGGCCAGCGGCCATATTCCAATGGTCAGGGCGTCGGACTTGCGATCACGTAGTCGCCGGTTCGATCCCCACCCATAACACTACCAACGAGAACCCACTCGTATCTGCACACGAATTTTAGCTTAGAACGAGGGTAGTGTGCAAAAAGTTTTCTAGTTTTCATAAAGAAAAAATTGTTATGCGACTTGGTCAACTATAATTGGTCTCCGAGTTGATTATGTAATCCCATTATTTGTGTATAATGGAATTTTGAATTTATACATTTGGCGTGTCATTCATTGAGGTATCCTGGTCATGGCACCACTGTATTTAAAGTTGTATGTATATCTGACGTGCAATGTTGTTGCAAGACTAGCTGTCTTTTCTGATTTGCTATACTAGATCGTAATATATGTTCGTTTAAGTACATTTAGGATATATTCTACGTATATCAATTATATAATATCATCCACACCCATATAGTTTTAAAGTGCGACAAAGAGTTATCCATTGATACAACTTCACAAACTATCATCCTTACTAATATTATAAACGCGAAAGTTTGTGAGTATGGATGGATGTTTGTTACTCTTTCACTCAAAAACTGCTGAATGGATTCTCGATTGAAAGTTTGCACGCGGATAGTTCATTAGCTGGATTAACATATAGGCTACAGAATAACACGCTCTGACCCACTGGAGCGGAGGGACGCGGGTAATCGCGGGGCGCAGCTAGTTTTGAATATATTGGCGACCAATCTCCTTGATTATTTAGATCATTTAATAGGTCGTTGACGATGACATTCCACAGCGGAGGCGGGCGGCGCGGCCACGCTGGTGCTGGCGGGCGGCGGCGCGGCGGCGCGCTTCAGCGTGGCGGACGACAAGCGCTCCCCGCCGCCCGCGCCCCCCGCGGCCCCCTGCGCCCCCTGCGCGCCGCTCAACTACGCGGCGCTGGACCTGGAGCCGCGCCGGGGGGTGGCGGGGGGGGCGCCGCGCGCCTACACGCAGATAGACTTCATCCGCAGCGAGAAGCTGCACGCCGCCGACACATAGGCGGGGGCGGGGGGCGGGGGACTGACGGAGACGTGACTCCAGTGAGTCGGTGAGCGAGCCCGGCGAGGTGACAGAGACGCTCGTACTTAGTCGACTGCCATTTAATTAAGTCTAGTGACACGTTAGAGAGCGACTAAGCTCCGTTCGGTTCGGTTGCCGTGTTGATAGTGAATGTGTCAAATTATTGCGACGGACTGAATTGTTTCGCGAAACGTCCGCTGACATTGATAAATAAAGTTTTCGAATCACTTATTGGGTATCCTGGTCGCGGCACCGAAATCGGGATTTTCTTGGCACCATTTCTATACTTTAAATATTGACCAAAGCTTTGAGCCACCTACGTTCTGTAGCTTTTATTGTTATTGACAGTATTTCTATAACCCTGAACCATAAAATTAATTTATATATTTGTTATAGAAACATATATTTTTCTACTTATTTGCAAAACACTTTTTTGATTAAGTTTGACTTGGTTACCTAATAAGTGGTACCTAATGAACGCTCAAACTCTGGAATCTCATTGCCTTTCTTATACACTCAAAGCATTTTACGCACAACTTACTATATAATAACATTTTTACCGATAACAAAAACCAGTTTGCCTTTTATTGTATATAAAATATATATATTGTTTAGTTAGCATTATTTATCAATGACAGTGGTTTGGCACGCTGTGCGCTGAAGGGTATGCGCTTGTAAGGCGTGCACACACATTAAAGATATTAATACTATGCTTATTAATATATGTCATATTATTATGCTACATAGTTCGAATCAGTGACGTTCTGTACAAAAAAATAGCAAAATTAAATCCTCATCATGATAAAATTTGAACATTTTTGATGTTGATATTTGAATTGGTTGTAATAAAATGACATGTTTTATTAAACAATAAATCATCGCTTGTTCATTTCATCAGTCTGTATCTGAAAGAGGCAGTTTGATAGTAAATATAAAAATCTAGAAGCTCAGAAGCAAAAGGACGTATGTTTCTTACGTATAATGGCACATACGACCTTATGCTCGTGATCTCTAGGAATAAAAGCGATGTCTTTCACAATTATTTGCTAGGCTACAAGAATGTTGTATTGTAAACTTTACAATATCGTATGTTACTATACATGTCTCTAGAACAAGTGATTGTATTATAATTTTAGAGTACTGTATATTAAATTATACTCAGTTTAGGTATTTTAGACAATACATGTTTTTGGTGTCGCCTCGTGTCTTGTCTCTATGTACGAGCTATGGATTGTTTTATTCCCAAAGAGTTAGGCTTATACCATACATTGCAAGAAATTTCTAAAGTATTATTACTACAAAAATTTCAATTCATCTGTGTAATACATTGTAATAATCTCCTTATTTTTTTATCTGACTGGTACTTCAAGTGATTACGGCGTTTAAGCAATCAAAATCTTCCACGTTAGTATAGATTACTTCTTAGGTATGTAAATAGCTAATGTAACATCATATTTTTCATTCTAGTTATTAATATATACTATATGATCATACCTTACAATATTAATTTTATCATATAATAGAGAAATTGTGCAATACCATGTAAGTGACAGTAGCACATAAGGTTCAAGATGAAATGGAGCAAATTGATATTTCACCCTTTTCAAAATATCTCTTGTCATATAAAATGAGACCTTATTAGAAACAGTCACTAAAAAACTACTGGCAGTGTTTTTGCACACTACTAGTATTCTTGTTAACCCCTCGTGCTAAGATAAAATGCTTGTGCTACGAGTGGGTTAACGTCGGTAGTGCTTACGTGGTTGCCTATCCCAGACGATCGTTGAAATGTTTAAATGTTTCATCATCCATACTTTTTATTTAACGGAAATTTCTTGCAATGCTTATGATAAATTGTATGTGGAACACATTCGAAATTTAAAGTAAAACTTTCCATAGTAAGTCCATAGACACCGGACATGTACTTCGTATTAGACTCGATGTCGCTTCTGTTACTATATAATAGTACACACATTTTGTTATTAATTTTATTACATTTTTATTATTATTGTTATGAGACTTCAGTGATACGTTTGTATAGCGAACATTATAAATATATGATATGACATTATTAGAAATTGTACTAAGTCTAACTCCAAAAGTTTTCACTAAATTAATTGAATATTATCATGTTATTTTATTCATTTGTAATTAAATATTTATTTTCTTTAGATATTAGTGTATCTTTCTAGTACAATCGCGGAAAATCATTAAAATTAAAAAAAAAATCGTGCACGGGAATGTTATAGTAAGCTGTCGAGTTGGTTCCGTTATGTACTTTTAATGCATATATTTACGAATAATTATAATGCCAGGGTTGTGAGAGAGGCCTAACAGTAGACATACACCTAGGATCACGTTGAGTTGACAACTTAGCATTGTGTTTACTGACTCATTGAAAAATAGACTCAATTTTTGTGTAGTATAAAGTTCATTACAACTAGAAGTTGTTTATTATTTTCTTCACACACAACATCAATGTAAAACATACCGTATATTTAAGTATTAGAGTTGATTTTTCAATAATGTTATGTATGCGGCAATGCTAAGCTGTTATACCAGTGGTGATCATTGCGTTCCCAGTAATATATGACCTATTGTGTTCTTAGAGTACTCAGTGCAATTTTAATCAAAACACACGTTATGTAAATGTTATTTCTACACTGTTATTGTTTGTTGACTGCGCCGTAGTGTTCTGTTTGCGATTGTTGTAATATAAATATAATTAATATAAGTAAAAATACTATAAAAATGTAAGTAGTATAGACGATGTTGCCACTTTAAACTGAATTGAAAGATATTTTTTCTGTATAACAATGTAAAGGTAAATTAAATGATACAGAAAAATATTTAAGTTTAGAAAATAATTAGCATCTATTCCGCTATAGTTAAACTCTAATTAACTCTTAAATATAATATCCATATAAAGTTTATAAAGTTGTTAGATAGATTTTTTCTAAGGTCATTGAAATCCACGTAAGACAAAAATATCAAGTTTAATAATAATCGCAAACGGATCATGTGTCGCTTAGTAAGTAATCATTGCAAACTACAGACGAATGCTAACTAACCTCTAATCAACAAGTTAGTTAATAAAGGAAAAAGTTATGTGAACTTATTATTAAGATGTTTTTTTTTTTCTTTTTGCAAACTGTATGTTTTAACTTTGTTATAAAGAGTGTAGCGATAGCCAAGTAATTTATCTCGAAATTATAAAAATCTTGCTAACATGGGATATGAGGTCGATGGGATAAAATACTGTATAGTAGGGGTGGCCAACCGGTCGGTTGCGATCGACTAGTGACTAGTCGATCCCAGCAGCAATTATCATCGATCATCTTATAAAATAAAAAGTGATTTTTTAGTCCATTTTTATCTTCAAATACGTGCCACAGACGCATAAGGTTAGTATTTGTGTTATAATAATCTGAAAAAAATACCTATTTAACATTTGATTTACTTATACGTAACCTTATGTAACCCATATTATTATGGTCGATCGCAGAATGTGTAACAGTCGATCTTAGGTCTTATTAAATTGGCCACCCCTACTGTATAGGTTTACATACTGTGTCAACACCATACTCTCTAAAACTGCAAATTTACTTACAATCACCACCGTACACGTGACCTAAGATTTTTTTTTTTAAATATTATTAATTATTATCTAAATAATAAGTTCAAATAACATCGTCTACGTAAACTATGTGTTCAAAACAAATCTGTTTTTATCTTATAACTGCTGTTCAAAACCGAAATTATTATTATTATTATTATAGGAATATTTTTAAAAGAAAGTTGTCATTTTAAACGCATACGTGGTTATTTATTTATTTATATATTATTTTTATTTTTTTCTTGTTACGAGGCTTTACGATGTTGAACGTTTGCTTGTTGTTTTGTTATAAGTAACTCAATGTGCTTGAATACTTTCTGGTTATAGTTCCCAGCGCCAAGGATTTTTGTTTTTTTTTTATTTTTTTTTTATTAATCTTTTACAAATAACAATCTTTCTATAATATTGTGCAACTTATTATCATTATTTCGGCAAATATTTTATATTTAACATACTAGTTGGTACATTATGTATCAGCTTGTTATGGGAAATTGTATATGTGTTTGTATGGATAATGATAACATTCTTGCTCAATTTCATAGATATATTAACTCCCTAAAAGTTTGACACTACTTTTGTTACAAGTTGTTTAAAGGTCAAAAATAAATTAATTTTAACTATGTTTCAATTAATTTAATATATATTAATATGACAACTTTGGTTACATATTTGTTGGCATTTTCTGTAAATACCTAGTAACAATAAAAAAAAATTAAAAAGAGAACCTAACATCACAAAGCTTCGGAACAAGATTAAGCCATGAGTTGTTAAACAATATGATCGTTAATAAATCGATTTTCGTTTTAGTGCAATTATTGTGGCGTTCTTCTGAGAAAACTTGTGAAACCAAATGTAGCATCAATTGGACCTTATGTCCATCGCGATAGAACTCATATTACATTAAAAACATTCTTATTATACATTACTGTTGAAAATTTAAAGTTAGTGATGCAGTTAAACAATAGTTAAAACATGGTTCTTAAATACGGCTATCATAAGCTCTAGATGAACTAATAACTATATATTATTGTGTAGATTAAACAAATCAAGAAACATTTATCACAATTTGTCTCAGTATGTTGCCATACTATATATTGGGATGCGCCTCTCGTGAAATTATGACGAAATCAAAACTGTTAATTCCACATTCCGACTAGTCTCAAGTGTTCAATGTAACTTCCTTATGCCGCTTGTGAGTTTCATGAAAAATATAAACCATACTTAGTATCGTTTTTGTGTAAAAAAAAAACCGGTATTGGTTGGAGTTGGTATATGAGATGCAGCCCGCTAATGCTACGACTTGGAAGTTAAGGCGACTCTTGCGCAAGTTGCAGTTTTGAAAGCATATAGGGCTTGTGCTTGTCGTTATGTCGGGTAATGTAGAAAAAGCCACTTGGTTAAATATACATATTTTCGAACGAAATTAAAAATAATTTAATTATTTTTAATGTATTGATTACTGAATATTAATACTTAATATGCGATAGCCCAATGTTATTTTATTCGGCCGCGGAATGGAATCAAAGGGCATGGACTGCAGTCTATCCAGGATTGATATATTCATGCTATTATAGTATCTATATAACATCATCTTTAGGTATTCACTAGCTGGTGTAATCACAGACAGCTCACATAGTATGTGATGCTCATTGATAAAGTATCGGTTTATATTTCTTATGGGAATCCATCGGTATTACTATACTTTTAATGGCTTCCTTAGTCAACTCGATAAAACGTAATGGGACCTGTATAACGTGATTATGTCAACACCAAATTTTATATTAAATAATAATGTTAATAATCCCGCGTCGTAATTGTAAAAGGCCCCCCAGCGTTTTTTAAGCGTCGACGCGACGATAGCGTAACGTATTTTTTGCGAACAAGTATAATGCACAACGTAACGCGACGCCAGCGTTGCGTGAGCTCGGCGATCGGCAGCCGGTCATCGCTGGCATTGCGTCTCCGCAGCGTGGACTATGGCGCTCAAAAGACGCTAGTGTGGGGAGTCTCTCAAAGATATATATCAATTGTAACGAACGTGAAACGTGTTATTTTCTCTTTGATTGTACATGTACGTTTAAGCTTTAAAGTGTATGTTAGATCAGCAGAATTTTCTTTGTAGTTGGCAATACTTGGCAAGGTTTTATAACTAATTGCATATTATTAGTGAATGTGATAGGCTAGATTTTTTTTATATTAAATTCGAATAAAATTTCAATGAATAAATAAATAAATTATTTAAATTTCTATAAGCTGAAATCAATAGTTACGAGCAGAAATTATTTATGATTAATATGTGTTGCCGTCTCATCAGAATGAAGGTGAAAGACAAAGACCGTGTTATGGTGTAAAACATTGCCAAGATGTCGCGAATTACATGTTACACGTTTCTATGTGAAATATTATAAAGAATCAATGTCTGATATAATAGATTTAGAAATATGATTATCCATCACATAAAAAACACGTTACTTAAAAAGTTTTGTTTTGTTTTTTTTTTTATAAAAAAAGGTAAATTAATCAAATCCAAACAAATTATATTTAATTTGTTTGGATTTATAAAATATTTCGTTATTTTTTGACATAGAAACGTGAGCTCTATCCCTTACGATATTAGTCATTATTTCTTATGTTATCTACTTTGTCGTATGAACGGATCCGTTGAAACGTGTCGTATTGTAGTGTAGTAAAATTTGGCATGGCCATTGTTTTACATACATTTTGTATTTTTAATATTTTAGGACAAATTACTTGCTCTCGATATGAGCGCGTCTGTATCGAAGTGAATCGCAAAGGGTATTGTATCAATATTCAACTCTTATGTAATTGTAATAAATTTCAATTTCCATGATTGATTTACATACAACACAACTTTGTCGAAAACTCATATTACAGATGTCGCATTTATTAATAAAGTCATACTACACAACATATTTATTAATTCTTTGGTTATATTTTCACTTATGAGTTCAGGAATGTATCCCTTTTGCGATTCAAGTCGTTAGTTAGATAAGCCAATTCGCAGATAGCTAGTGCCACCTCGCAGTTACGTAGTACCATATTTAGATACATATTGTAACACTAATATATACATTGTATATTATACATTTAATTTTATTCCACTTAGACTAAGACGTGTTGAGTTTAACATACGTTCTGAGGGAAAAAGTCTGTTTGACATATACGCGACGTACCAAATTGGAACTTAAGGCGACAACAATAAGATTTAGATTGATATTATTACGATGTGTCAGGTAGGCTCTTTTTCATTTGAACGACAGCATAGATGTAAGGTTAGACGGGTATGGATAACAGTAACTGATAGTTGTGTAGAAGGTAGAATAGAATCTCCTTTTGAAATATGCCAAAAGTTGATTTTACATAAAATATAGCACAAGATATTGGTCGAGATGGGACTCAAACTCAGTCCTCTTGACAAAATTTAGTTCATTACCATCTATAACCACGAAAATGCCTTGATTTTAATATTGTGATAATTATTACATTTGTGTACCTCATTGTACATTTAGCGAAATAGACAAAGAAGTATGTAATATTCTTATGTTGCAGTCGGTCCCGTCTCGCCAAGTTCTTACCGATATATAGAAAGGTCACAAAACAGATGTTCTTAAAAATATACAGAGCTCTGCATATTCTAAAAGGAGGTTTTTGGCTCCATTTACATTGGTGAGACTTGTATTATGCGACATCGAAAGCTAGTGTGAATGCGGCCTTATTTTAAAATATTTATAATTATAAAAAAAATATACAAAATAATTCACCAAACTCCGCGTGTTATCATGACAAGTTGGAGTTGTTTTAAGAAATCTATACTAGTCCCATTGCAAGTTAAACATAATTTTTGCATAAAAATGTTCCTGTAAACGGCGTAAAGGTTTTTTATAAGGTTTAAATATAAGTTTTAACTATCGTAACGTCTAGAACAGTTGTCTTGTACCTGGGATCGTGCACAGTGACGCTACGCCGAGCGCTTTCCGGAGAGTGGAGCCGTCTCACGCGCGACTACTTCTCTTGTGTTTAAATGGAAAAAAATAATTATTTTTTTACAAATGGTGCTACCGTTTTGTGTTTTAGTCGATGATAGCTTAGCCGCTCTTACTGCCATGTAGATAATGTGAAGTATCGGCGCCCGCGTCAGACGCGCGCGCACATCACAATCTCGTATACTTAGATATAGAACATCACCACTGAGCGTTACACTAGACGTAGTCATAGCTTTTGTAACTTGCTGTTGTTCGCGAGCCCGCACTTGTAACGCGGGCCTCGGCCACGGTACAGACTTGTAACATTCTTTAAAGATTGATTGATTTGATCGCTTAGTACGTCTGCCACGCGTACTACGTGATGTGACGACATTCGAAATATTTGAAAAATAGGTAATGTTACAGTTGCAGTGGCGGACTTACACATTTGCTGCCCGTAAGCTATTTTAGCCGCCCCTACACACCTCAACAATTGTCTAGTTACCTACTAATTTTAACACCTATTTTTTTTTTCAAGTATTTGGCATTAGGAATCGGCGCTGCACGTGTTAATGCCTGATTGATTCCAAAGGCTGACCAGCGAGTCAGATTCACGTTGAGACAGATTCACTCTTCAGACTTTGGAGTATCATGTTACATTTTACGTCTCAAATGTTTAAATCCTGAAAATGTTAGACGTTTACATTTTCTTTTCCAGTAAGATAAAAAAATGAGGCCAAATTTGCCGCCCCCTAAAATCTGCCGCCCTAGGCTCCAGCCTACTGAGCCTGCTGGTAAATCCACCACTGTACAGTTGTATTCTGAGTGTTACAAGTCAGTGCGTAATGTTACAAGTCGGTACACAAGTATCACAATGTCAATCGTGTTTTCGACACGTCGACTGCTGCGTGCCACACGGTCGACGGGTCAGCCGTTAAATTATATTAAATATCTAAATCTAATTTCTTTGGTTCATTAAATTTTGTTTACTTTCATATTATTGTAAATAAAAAGAAAAATAAAAGCTTTGGATTTGCGAATTTGTCTATTTATTTATAGTTAAGTCCCTAAATATAGTTTTTTTACCTAAATATAAGTATAAAAATTAAAAAAGGAATGGAGAATTCATTCCTAAGCAGTTTAGTTATACTATCGCTGATACATGTAAGATCTACGAGTAACATGATAAAATTCTTAGTGTATCACGTCCGATAATAATCGGTGACCGATGTTTTGTTTTTTTATATTAAGGACCGTACTAGTAGCCTCCAATTAACAGAGACGAAGACTAAAAAATATATTCAGTCCGTCAGTCACATATATAAAAAAATAAGTTTTTTGTTTAATTGAGGAATGAAAAAAAATTGTACAATATTTTTTTTGGTAATATATCTGACGGACTTTATAGATTTTTTAGTCTTCATCCCTTTTGCAATACGCACTTGTTATCGAATCAAATGTAAACTTACAAAAAATCAGCCACACTTAGTAGAAAATCAAACGGCGAAATTAAAAGAAATACTGTTTATTTTACACGATAATTGCAAATGATACACACAAGTAATGAAATGTAACATAAAACCTTAAACCAGTTCAAATACAACAACATAACGCCAACAGTAACACCAACATAATTCATATACGTGTTTAAAACAAAACATTCCTCATTGACATCCATTTCTAACAAGCCATCAAGATCTTTGTAACAAGTCTTACAGAATTTCTTTTACATCATAATGTATACTAAGTAAATCACACCACAATTTAACTTTAATATTTACTGTTTTGTCTGACTGGCGTATCTCTTGCTACTTCACCCATTCAATGTACTGTTTTTCTCGTATTAACTTTTAACTAAGTTATCTTGTCAGCAAAGTATCAAAAATATATTTCACTTTGTAGTGTTAAACCATACATAAAATCCCAAGTAATTAATAGTAGCAAATCGAGTTTTAAAAACTACATCACTCTCATTTCATTCAACAACTCGATTCACAAGTAAAAATCGTAATCGTAATGTTACATTAAGGAATAATACAAACATACATTTTAACTACTTATAAATAACTATAATAATATTAAAGTTAAATATTTTGTATTTATTTTTATTAAGGAGTTAAAATACACAAAACTTATAAGTGTATGCGAAAGAAATTAAAGTAGGATGTGATAGGGAATCTTCAGTATTCCTCGCCGGCGAGGAATTTCCCCCTTTGAGGACATTATTTTTCTCCAAAAGTATATTTTCTATTTCAACCAAAATTGATAAGCTTGAAAGTTACCAATTGTTTAGAAACTAAAAGCACTCCATAGTATAAAACAAAGCCGCTTCCCTCTGTCAGTCTCTAACTATAATATATACGTGGATCTTTAAACCTATGCAACGGATTTTGATGCGGTTTCCTTTAATAGACAGATTGATTCAAGAGGAAAATTAATTTTGGTGGTAACTATGTATCAGCATTGCACCCGTGCGTATCCGGGGCGGTTTGCTAGTGTCTTATAACATAATAACTTTGTATTTATTACGATTGTAAAAAATATATATAGTATTAGAAATTACATTTTTTGGGGCATACAATTTATCTAATTATTTCGGTGGAATGCTTGAATCTTATACTATTTGTGTTACATGTTTGTGCAGTATCACTTTGATTGCGAGCAAATGGCAATGAAACCTTAAACACGATATTACATTTATAACATAAAATAATACAGTTTAAAGTGAGACTTTTAAAATTGGTTAAATTATTATAATCTTTGTTACAACAACCAAAGGGAACATTTTAGAAATAATCTCAGAATGTCATCCTTTATTTATATTTTAACAACAGGTTCAATCTTTGGGTCACTAGAGAACTGTCATTATACAGGGTTATTTTTAAAACACCAATAACCTTTTAGAGGGTGAAAGTACTGATGATTGTAAACAACTTTTACTATGGGACCAACCCTGAAATCGCGAAAATAAAATCAGCTGTTCCATACATTTTGTCGAGGTAAGTAAACATAAATGTATGGAACAGCTGATTTTTTTTTCGCGGTTTCAGCGTTGGTCCCATAGTAAAAGTTGTTCATAATCATGAGTACTTCTATTCCCAAAAAGGTTGTTGGTGTTTTAAAAATAACCCTGTATATCTAGACTTTAGAAGCATGTACTATTATACTTTAGAAGCATTTGGTCGTAAGTGCCAGTTTACTATAAAGGCGCATCCGACCTTATGCTTCTGAGCTCGAGATATATTTTGTGTTTTTCATGTTAATTGTTTTTTGTCGAGTATATCCGACTCCATCTGGCGTTCAAAATGTTAACTTGTATGATTATGTGATTATAAACAGTACAGCCAATATGCTGAATCAAAGGTATTTGAATATTACCCTAGAATGGCAGCCGGGATCTGGGATAAAGTCTCTTATACATCCTATTAATATTTCAAAATCATTCGTCATACGTGTTAGATTTTGAATGTATCACTAATTCATGTAGATGATACATTTAGAATAGATGGCAAAATAGTATTGAGGTAATATAGAAATGGCACAGTTCAACCTATACTAATAATATAAAGCTGAAGAGTTTGCTTAAATTAGCATCTCCGAGGTCCGATTTGAAAATTTATTTTAATGTTAGACAGTCCATTAGTCGAGGAAGGCATATCATTATACTAAAACCAATAGGATTCGAGGCGGAAGAAGTCGCGGTCACAAGCTAGTTTATTACAAAATGATTAGTGTTGTAATAATATGTTTTTTTTAATGAATTTGCGTATTAATATAATATTGACTTTTTATAGTCATTAAAATCCAACGTGAAATTTATGAAGAAATTTCCATTATATGGCGACTTATATTCATAACAAATGTTAACACTCCTAACAGCCACCACTTTTAATATAACAAAGCACTTAAAATTCCGATTAAAGTTATTTTAAATAACTGCAACATTAATTTGCCACACGTTCTATATAAATCTAAGAAGAAAATCCATATGATGGATATTGGTTAGTGGTAAAATATAATACGTTTACGACGACATTTTCAATAGTTTATTTTACTTATAAAAGTCAAGTACCAGAGTGTAACGATGTCTCAAACACACGTATATCAACAGACACTCATTACTTCGGCGGAGATCTTCCATTAACTATAGTGGGCGCATCTTTGTACGATCGTCCAGATTGTGTTGGTTTCTTCGTAGTAGTTAATTTTTTCTTAACTATCCTCTTCACTGTCACTTCTTCTTCCGATATTAGCTTCCGTTTAGAAATCTTGACTTCTTCAAACGAATCGTCAAATATGTCGCCACTCGAGTTGATAGAATTATTTTTCTTTTTGTCTCCTATAATCTCACAAATAGGACTTTCGAAGGAGACGTGTCGCGACTGTCGTGGACTTTTCCTTTTCTCTATGGAAGTTTGTACGGCTATGTTGGCATGGTTCTTCTTCGCTGGAGGCGTTTGTGGATTGAGTTTGGTTTTCTTAACGTTTACAAGGACCGCGGGCTCTGATGATTTTCGTTTAGCTTTTTTCTTTGGTTTTAGGCTGTCTGGGACTTTGTTTTCTGAATCAACATCAGGACTGGATTGAGGTTTGGGTTTCTTGCCTTGATTCTTTGATACACCATTTTGTTTGGGTTCATCTACATCTGATTCCTCTACATGATCATCATCATTAACTTCATCTTCAGAGTCAACAACAGGAATGGCTTTAGGTTTTCGCCCTTTTCTCTTCGGTATGTTACCATTTTGTTTTTTAAGAGGTGCATCAACTTCATCTCCCTCTTCATCATCATCAAGTATTTCAGGTTTATCTTTAGGTTTTCGGCCTCTTTTCTTTGGAACATCACTGTTTTGTTTATTCAATGGTTTATCGTCATCAAGGCCCTCATCATCATCATCATCTTGAATAACATTTCGTTTGTTCGCTTTAGCTTTGCTGGGAGACTTGGCTTTGCTAGGAGAGAACTCTAAGGCGCTAGTTTTAGTCTTGCCTTCAGTCTTTAGGTATGCTTCGAAGATATCTCGACATTTTTTATAATCAGGCACTTGTTTAGGTTTTAATGTGTTTATGTACTCAAAGAATTTGATTAACGAATCTGCAACAATAACATAATTTTTATTATGTCTGTTGAATAATGTGTTTAATGTTTATTTTCCAGATATAATAGAATTTACAAAGATAATATCATCTACTCACCAGGCACATTGGTGAACTCTTTCTTGATATTATTTCTAAAATCCTTCATAAATGTTTCTTTCAAGGTTTGTACAGTTTTGGGCACTTTTATCGCTTTCTCCCAGGGCAGCTTTCCAGTTAGCCAGTGCAGCATGTTGTAGCCAAGGATTTCAAGGTCTCCACGCATTGTGGGCTCTGAATAACATAAAATTGCAATTTATAAAATATAATAGTTAATCTTATTTTTGGTTGTGGATTTGACTGAATACTGTAAAATCAGAAATGATTGCAATAGAGCCCATTTTAAATAATTTACGATTATTTTTTTTTACCATATTGGATTAAACCCTCAGTCTAGGGCACAATATTACTCAAAAGTTCAACAAAAACTAATAGCTATGCATCATCATCAGTCTGTATAATGTTCACTGCTCATGGGCACATGGGCCTCATCCCATAGGTGGGTTTTATCATAGTCACCACTCATTGCAGGCTCGTTGTTGACTGTGCAGCATTCTGTCGTAATCCAGGGACATGCTGCTACCCATTCCTTGGTATACAATTGTTACAGATGATGTCATAACAATTGTATACAACATGGCCCCTTATAATCTTATGCCTGATAAATATCAAATAATTACATACAAGTTCAACTTACCTCCTAAATGAGCATCTCTGCTAGTGTACTCAATGGTGCCATTGTGAGCACTCTTGGGGTCCGGTTTGAAGTCACCTTCCTTGATCCTGGTTGCCAGTCCAAAGTCTACAAGATACACTTGTGATTTCTTCTTTAGGCTCAAGAGCATGTTGGCGCCCTTCAGATCAGCGTGTACATAGCCCCGACTGTGTATGTACTCTAGTACATCCAGCTAGAAATAATAAATAATTTTTTTTTTATTAAATGTAGTCTTACGTTTGATCATAATCTCGCTTGATGGAAGGTGAAGATATGATAAATGCTGTGTCAGTGGCCGAGTAGTGGTCTTCTCAATTTTGAAAGCCAGGTCAACACGAAAAGAAGAAGATAAATAATTATTTATAACTTGAAATCATACATGACTTTTTTTTTTTTTTTTTTTTCGGACGGCATTTTTATTTAGCCCTGAGGCTTTTGCTACTTCACCGGGCACGAAGGCGAGCAGAGCTCCAGCCTATATAAATGGTTTAAACACTACAAACTAAGCAACCTGCGCAAGAGGGCGTCCCCTGTGGGACTTGTACCTCGGCTCAGGGTGGTCGCTGATGGGGAGATTTAGGGATTATGGCTTTTAGTTTAGGGGAGTTTTGTGCAACTGTCGCTCTACTTTACAGTTCGCGGGCCTCTCGGACTTCGGGTCTACGAGGGCATCGGAAGGTTCTTAGCAAACTAAGGGTCGGGAGGGCCATACATGAGACAAATATATTGTACACTATGTAATCTAGAATGAGTCAACCAGGCAGTGAGTGCTTGTGTCACCTCACTGTCACTTTTTAACAAGGGATGCTGTTATTTTTATGTTGTAAATAACTTCGTGGAGTTTTATAGATTGTTTAAGACTAAACTGCGTTTTTAGTGTCTCATTGCCAGGGCTAGCCGACGCCAAACCATTCCATCTTAATTATAACCACATGCCAAAAAAAATTACAGAGCAACCTATAACTACATTTAAAAAATGCCTTAAATATTTAAGCTTACATAGCATAATGTGTATTTATTCAGAAATGTTTTTACACTGTATCACATTTTTTTTATTGATATTCTAAGCCAATAAATATATCTGCTAGCTGCTAGAAAGGTGGGGATGTAGCATACATTAAAATTGAAAAGTTTATAGACATAGAAGTGACTTGAAAGTCTTTCATTCATAATACTTTATAACTAAAAACAAAATTAATAATATTTTTATAATAGTCATTAAATGCACATAAATGAACTTTTTCTATTGTTGATGCTTTAACTGACATGCTATATATAGTAGGTAGATATTTAAATTTTCTAAATTTTTTATATGGTTATAATTATGTAGACTAACTAACCAAGGCCAACCTAGCATTACAATAATTGTTTGCAGTGTATTGTAATTTAAAATATGTCTTATTGTGTGTTTTAAAACTGACATTGAATTTTATCAGTATTATGTGCAGAATGTCATATGAAATGGCCATTTGCAAGGTAAATAATTATTTTTAGTAACTTCCTTATACTTCCAACTATTTATGATTTTGCATTTAAATAAATTACAAACATATAGCAGTCAAGTATTCATTTAATTTTTATGATCCAATATTACAATAGCATTTTATGATATTGTTAAGTTAATAATTAAATGTTATAGAAATAACTGTAATAAATTACAGATGGATGATAAAAATCCGGAATTCATGTAATTTGAATTGAATACCCTCCGGTTCGGAACTTTAAAACATAGCATGGATAAAATTGTAACAAGTTTACCTATCTATTGCCTATTCTAATCTCAAAAAATAATTCTTACCATTTGTAAGCCTAGCTGGAACACTGTAGCGGCTGAGAATGTCTTCCCAGCCTCATTGAATAGACTCCACACATCTCTGCCATACTTCTCTAGGACTAAGTATCTGTAGTTGACCCCCTTACATGTGTGGGTCCCTCTCCCAAAGAAGGTGGGCATGCCTAGGTTTGACAGCTTCTTTGTTTGCATGAACTTTGCAACTGAAATTTAAATGTTTTTTAATACAATGACATGTCTCATATTAAGTAAATGTGGTGGCAATGAACCTAGAATAACTGTAATTTTAGTATGATTTTAAATAGAATTTGTACTACAAAGATAAATATATGTAAACTGGCTTTCAGTATGTAGTTTCACCCACATGACTATGTAGTCTTCCTCAATAAATGGGCTATCTAACACTGATTATCTAATAAGTATTTTTAAATTTGGACCAGTTGTTCCCGAGATAAGCTCATTTAAACAAACATTTAAATTCTACAGCTTTAAATTTTAGTATAGAGGGATAATACAAACCAAATGTATATATATACATTCAGTATATATACTGACATGATGTTTCTGATTTGCACCTCGGCAAAGTTGAAGTAATTTAATTATAATTTAATGAATGTATATTATCTTATTTATAAAATATAAGCACTGTGTAATATGGTTATTAATCATACTTACTATCATCTTTGTTGGCATTTCTTAAATAGAAGTTAATTTCTACAAATAGTGGGCCATTCTCATGGGGTTCCTGTGTAAAAAATAAAGAAATAATTCATATCCTGTACCTAATCATAAGTAAACAAGAGCAAAATAAGGTTACAAATGTTATTAAGAAGTGACATAAAAATGTGGATATGATTTAATGTTGTTCTATGGAAAAATTATCAACTTACTATTTTAATGGCGTATGGATACTCTTTTGATTTGCTCGTGTTGTCAGACGCAGAATATATCTCGCCGAACCCTCCAACCCCGATGGACGGGCCTATGCGCCATTCTTTTTTGAATAAAGTATCTTTTATAACTTCTCCAGTGGGAATGGGATCAGGCATTTTGTATCCTGCGCCCTTTGTCTTAGGCGCTGCCGCCTTTTTCACTCGCCCCGCCATAGTCAAGAACTTTATTCTATTTAGTAATAGCACAACACAGATCTAAACGACTAAATTGAAATGGTTAAACTTCTTACTTGGAATAATAAATATTATCAGCAAATTAATAAACTTAACGTTTCGTGCAAAAGGATGCAAGCCGCGTCGTTAGTTTGACATGTGTGTGGATCAGTGTTGCCTTGCCAATTAACCTATTTGACAAATAGGACAATATAGCATTTTAAATGTTAAATATTATTGTAAAAAAAAAATTGTTTGTTGTTGAAAGTTCTTATTATATTTTATTTAAAGTGCCCATGCCAATAATTACCACCACTAAGTACTTATATGACATAAACTTTTTAAAGTGAAAATAAAATAACGGAATTTAATTTAAAAAAAATCCCAAATGTACGAATGTGGATTTTAAAATAGAAATTTCTGTAAAAATACAAAACCATCTGGCAATGATAAATGATGATAACATTTGTCACATCCATCATCTGAGCCAACTAGATAAGTACCTAGATAATGGTCGTTTTATAAAACGGCTAGGCTGGACCATAGATCCATAGAGCCCTTAGTCTATACGTATTGTCTATGGCCCAGCTGAAAGTTAAGGCTGTTGTTGAAGCATTTTACCTACACGATTACACAGCGGCTGACTTTTAGGGTATATATTATTATGTTCTGTGGGCTGACTTAAAGCCACCGAATCATTGAACCAGCAGCTATGTTTCGATGCTATTGCGGCGCTGGTGTCGTTTTGTTTGCAAGCAAGATAAGTTTTTATAATGTTTCTCTTTGAATAAGTAACTTTCTCAAAACCGTGCTATTAGCAAAAAAGAGGGTTCAATATGGCCCAGTCGACGGCCGACCCTCGCCTGAAGAACAGGTGTTGTGAGGTGTTCAATGGTTTTCTACTAAACCAATAAAAACGCAAGAAACGCAGAGACAATGGACCTCCACTTGCTACGATCCCTACACACATGTTTCGCTTCATTCACTCTCATAACATAAACGCAAGATTTACTTAAATTAATTGCTTCTTCTTCTAATGCAAAGTCTTACAACTATGTCACATTCCAAAATAAATTCTGTAGCGTCAACATCGCAAGTAGCGAACGCTGTGATGCCGCGTGGACGGCTGCGACGGCATCCATATATTATTATTATGGCTCCAATGTTCGATCACTGCGCCATGCGTACGTATGCGCATCCGTTCCGGCCCGGGCCTATGCCAGCCGGTCGTCGGTGTAAATACCACTTTAATATGCACTTAATTTTTTTGATGAGCGGTTGTTGAATCCAATTATTTTTGCATTTTTATGGTACCTTTTTGTTTATTTATTTCTAGAAAATACAGTCAAATAAAAATGGACATAAATATATAACATGAAAAATATAACTTTATTTTATAATAAACTTATATATAACATCAACATTACGATATATCTGTTAACATTTCTTTACATTTTCACTAGCCTTAAAAATAAGTGTTATATTTTATAATCTAATATTCAATTTAAATATCATTTTATTTACATTTCATTAAACTATACAGAAAATTAATAACTAAAATAATTTAACTGGGTGCATTAAATAACAAAAATAAATTATATTTTAAAGGAATAAATACAAAATATGGGCACAACAAAGTAAAATTACAGTTGTTTTATTCATTTTTATTATAATCCAGGTGGGTTTCAATAAGAATATTGCCTTGTTTCAGTCTGCTACAAAGGTATACTAATCATCTGCAACAAAAAAACAACGTTAAATATATACTTACATTAAAGTTTTGTAAGTTAAAACTAAAAATATGTGCTTCCTTTTTTTCCTTGCTCTTTACACTATGCAGTCAAACGTAATACCGCTGCAACCGAGGCAGTGCATTCTAATACAAGGAGCCCTTCCGACACGACATGTTAAGAAATCAGGCGCAAGATGCACAGGTGAAATAACGCCAAACTGACTTCGGGCTGGCACTAAGACTTTTTTAAAAGAAAATTTCTAGTATTATACGTTTTTCATCACTAGTTACCTTCCTACATACTACCACTAGGCAAGGCAGTCTAAATAACTGTCTTATGTGGTGTTAATGTCGTAGCAAACTATTTATATACCTAGCCGTTTAAATAAACGGCTAGTCATTTTATAGAACAAAAAGTTGGGAGTATCGGCCTCGTTTAAAAAAAATGCGGAAATGTTCTGTAGTGTCGTCGCTATAGAACGGTTACGAAAGGGAAGATGACTACCTAGCCATGGCGACTCATCTGCTATACTGAATAAAAACTACTAACTTAAATCAAAACAGGTCATCTTCATCGTCATACGACATGGAGTACCAGTCCCTCGCTACGTCTTCATAGATGACTCTCTTGACTTCCTCATCATACTGCGGGTGCAGGATCCTCGGAGATCTGGCTCTGAACTCGAGCGGCACGTCATAGCACTTGCAGACGCAGCAGGAGGGGAACTTGAACCATTCCGCGAAGATGCCCCGGCATTCATTGCGCGGGTCATACGCTAATAGGCGGTGGAGCCGGAACTGTTGTTCGCATCTGGAGAAAAGACAATATTATTTATGAGTTTTTTTATCATGCTTTCTTTCAATAACATTTTTAAAAAGAACGTATTTCATGTATTTTAGTTCTCATGACGACATAATATCTGGGTATTACACAAGGCATTATCTTTGGCCCATTTTCTTCAGTTTGGTTGTACAAGCATCGATATCGATGTTACTACGGAATCAGTAAAATCTGATTCAAAAATATATTCTCTTTAATACTGTCGGAAGGTTGAGGTTTGAATCCATGTGGCCTTTTTTTTTTTTGTTGTCCGGGGGGAAATGCATTTACGCATTCCCACCGCCGCTGCAGCGTATTCGCGCGCTGGCGGTGGGATATGTGGGACTCGCCCTCTCCATAGCGTGGTATGCTAAACTCATACCACGAGGAGAGGACCCTACCAACCACTAAAACCTCCCGGACACTCCTTCGATCCGCCGTTGGTGGGGGCCGGGTACGCATGAGCAATCCGGCCCCCCGACGGCACCCACGGCCAATATGGTACCGCGGGATCTCCAGGGCCACACTTACAGTGGCCCATTTGCCTAATTATAGGGACGCCCGGAGTGTAGAGGCGTCCCTACTCCTCATGGGTCAGCCTCGAAGGGAGCGGGGCCCATGTCCCCCACTCCCCGAGGCCGAGCCTAGGGTGGTAGGCGGCGGGTTTCAGCCCGCCGCCGACGGCCAACACGCCGTCTGCGAAGCGGGTGGGCGGAGGGATCTACTTCCCTCTCCCGCTCCGCGGCCTCCTTCTGTGACATTACTTGTCTACAGAAGGAGGCAACCGCCTCCCACGACCTCTCGCTTTGGACCATCTTCGAAATGATGGTCGGCAGCGAGAGGTGAATCCATGTGGCCTAACGACTGTATTTTTCGGTATACAAATTTACGGATTAAAAAAAAAATGGTACTTGAATAGTTAATAAATAAAATCTCTTCAAGAATGTTGTCGGATTGAGTTAGTTTTGATATCAATGATTTTACAAGAGTGATGACCATAGTGACCTTAGTAGACAGAATTTCTCTCTGATGCTGACCGTTCAGTGCTCTGAATGCCATGTTATTTTATGAGAACTAGTGAGATAAGTTCTGATCATCATAACGTAGAAAGACGACGTCTGTTTATACCTGCAGCCCTCCCGACAGTACATCTGCTTCCGCTCATGCACGCAGGTCTCCAGGTGTATGTACTGCTCATACGGGTACATGTTGAGCAGTGCCAGTAGCTCCCCTCTAGTGCTGTTAGCCCAGAAGGGCGCGGCTATCTGCTCTTTAGACTCGCAGGCATTTCTGAAAGATGGACGAGACACTTTGAAAGACTTTCCGTAAGAAAAATAATTAAAAGTTTGAAAACAGAAAAATATTTGTCTGGTTGGTAATTTCAAAATAATCGACTCAAGTTTATTCTTCCATGAATTACATATCAGCGTTTACTATAAATCAGCGTAATACGTATGTCGTATAACAACTAACAAGTCAGCTTTTGTTAATAAATGTTTCAATGCAATGTAAATTTTGACAAAGGGCCTTTTAAAGTAAACATTTTAGAACCACTTATCAAAGAAATAGATTTCAGGTAGCTTGTATTCAGCAAATTTATTTTAAGATTTTTTTTATATATTTTACCTTTTTTCATGACAATAAAAAACATTTTTTTAAATCATTATTTTTCCGGATACGCAGAATTTTTTTTGTTGTAACATGCTATTACATATAATATGTATTTAAGAAACCAACTTACGCGCCTCGTAGTTTAATGACAGCTGGCCTCATCGTTTCTTGATGATGCGCCGGCTTTGGATGAAACTCCTCCTTCTTATCTGTTGTCACTTTGGTGTCGACACGGTCCACGGCAACCTTCTCGTGTTCGGAGAACAGCAGGGTCGATGGTAAAGTTGACGTATCCACGTTCATTGGTCGCCAGGCATCCTTCCCGGCTTCAGTGGTCGAATCATATCCGTCAGTTGTAGTTTCTGTGATATTAATATTTTCTGTTGTAGTTGTATTTTTGTCAGGACTATTTTCTGAGTCATCCACCGCCTCTACATTAGTGTTACCAGAAAATTTAGGATAAATGCTATTAGTTTCAATACTTTGTTTTATAACAGCTTCTAAAGTTATTACATCAGGATCTAGGTTATTTATTTCTATATTCGCTATACTTTCTAGTTTTGTTTTATATGATATACCTTTTTCATTTACCGTTTCGTTGCTCATCTCAGTTTTGTTGTTTTTTTCTGGATTGTTGACTTTTGTTTGATTATTTTCAAGAGGTTTCACTTTGAGCGTGTCGTTATCAAGCTTTTTGTTTTTCTCGCTATTGATAGGTCTGAAGTGTGGCTTATCTCTCATGGCACGTCCCTGGCTCATCTTGGTATACATCATCTTAGTTTTCATTATGTCTTCAGCGAAGTCCGTTGTCTTTGTATCCTCTTCATCGTCATCTTCTTCAATGTAATTTTCTAATTCTGCCTTTATTATTGATATCTGGCGTTCCTCCCCATACATTCTTTTCATAAGCCCCTGAAAATATTAGTTTGGAATTTTATTGCCAAATATAATGCGAGTCGAGTTGAATGATAACAGCAAGCGCGTTTCCGTCGCATTTTTCATATTGACATTATGAGATATATTATAGAACCACGTTTAAGTGGTTGTTAATTGGTGTAATGCGATTACCTTAAACCTGCATATAACTGTAAATCTTTATATTATTATGTTATGGTAGCTTAAGAAATGTCTTCTAGTAGGTATGTAAATAAAGTATTCCTTTTTTTATCTGCAACTATTTTGCTTTTACTAATTATTACTGATAAGGCTATTCTCACCTGGTTCTCTCTAACGAACCGCCTGATCGCAGGCCACGGGTATCCAGTTCCCGGAGTAGTGCAATAGTTGTACTTGGAAAGGTCGCACGGCGCGTCTGGCAGGAGGCGCGCGCGGTTTGACCGGTTGGGTCGCGCGCACGCCGATGCGTAGTCGAAACCGCTGCACTGCCCCACTGTCCATGTCACCTGAGATTCAAGAAAATAACATCAATTACCTACGCAAGACATTACATCTGTAGCGGATTTAAGAGGAAGCCGACAGAGTGCTCCCATAATAAATATTTAACAGTCTAGAACGTTATCAAATTGTCGATGGTTTTACAAGACTACAGGAGATGGGAACAAGCCTCTGTTCTGCCATGATTATAAAATATTTGCTCATAAGTTTACATAAATCTGATTTGTTATATAAATCTTTGTATACCTAAGTATATTTGCGGACACGGTAGTGCCCCCTGACGAGTAAAAAAAAGGTGCACGGCCGTACCATACTCTGAAGGCATTGTATAAATACGGTATATTTCAAATTTAATGCAATTTGAACCAGTACTTTTAATTATAACTATTTAAAGTTTCTTCATTTTGTCACTTCTAGCAGACGTAGAAGCTTGTTTTGAATACTAGTACTAGTGTATAGTGGAATGGAGGCCTATACTGGCTATACTTGAGCTGTCATCGTTAATTGCAATTGAAATTCGAATGTTGAAATGCGTAACACTTTCAATGAGCCATCAATATTTTGATATTTGCGTTGACTACTATCGTATTCCAATAAGACTAATCACAGACATCAGGGTGGCCTTACCAAACGCTGTTCTTAGTTATTCGGTCCACAGAATCGTATCTTAACGATGTAGTTTTTTTAGCATTATTAATCATAGATTCTTGTGCGCGGTTTCACCCGCGTAGCTCCCGTTCCCATGGTAACCTCATCATTTAACATAATAACTGTTACTCCTACTCCCATTCGGGGCTTTCGGTAGATTTCATAAAAACTAAGCAACTATAAATACTATGATATATAATACATAGTATACCTACTCATAAAATTATATTAATTAAGAAAAAATAAATAACTTAAAACAAACTAAATAAAACCAGCACATAATATATAGATTTTAAGAAATGTTAATTTACTAGAAAGAAAATGCTTGTTGTTTTATACTCCTGGATAGCTTTAGAAAAATGGCGGAAGATTTTTTTTTATCGATCATATAGTTCCGGAGCCTCTTTAATGCAAACAAAAAAACGAAATAACAATCAAACCTTTTCTCTTTATAATATTAGTATATAATTATGTATATACTACATATTATAAAACAAAGGCCTTCACTGCATCTGTATGTTTGAGATAAGCTTAAAAAGTAGTAATTTCTACGGTTTTCACCAATATAATCTTTTTATATAGAGTGTTAAGTTATAAGGGTAATTTGACAAGGTTTCGCGTTATTTTTTTCGGTCGCTCTTTTGCTACTTCATCTTGCATAAAGGCGAGCAGAGCTCCAGCCTCGATAAATGGTTTAAACACTACTAACTAACCTGCGCAAGAGGGCGTCCCCTGTGATAGATTGAGGGATTTTGACTTTTTGTATTTTAGGGAAGTTTTGTGCAACTGTCGCTCTACTTTACAGTTCGCGGGCCTCTCGGACTTCGGGTCTACGAGAGCATCGGAAGGTTATTAGCAAACTAAGGGTCGGGAGGGGGTTTCGCGTTAAGTATGCCTTGTTCTCTGGTCGTTAGGGAGCTATATTTGCTTCATTTTGATGTTTAAATAATAGTGCCTGATATCTAAAAAGATGGAAATAGTTAACAATCACTGCCAATTTTAATTACAACTGGCCAAGTGCGAGTCGGACTCTTGCGCAAAGGGTTCCGTACCCTTAACTATATAAAATTAGATACTAAATTATTTTAAGATTTTGAAATAAGGATCCAAAAAGAACGGAAAATAAATCACGTAATACGCCAACAGAAATTCATCATCTGAGAAAATTTCAACTGCTTAGTTGTCACGGTTCATGAGATAAGAGTCTGATAGCACAAAGCGGCCGTAGCGGCGTAGCCCAATGTTAGGGCGTCGGACTTACAATTGTATGGTCGTCGATCGATTTTCACCCATTGAATTACCGACGTGAACTCACTCGTAACACAACGATTTAAACATAGCACGAAGGGTTAACAAGAATACTAGTAGTTTGCAAAGACACTGCAATTAATCTTTTCAAATAAAAAAGTAGTGGAAATAGGGTCCAGTTTTTGCCTTTGCATACGGAACCCTAAAATATCAGTTGAAGTAGCGTGGGACTAATTTATTCGTAATTTTTCCGTTGGAATTGTAGAGCGAAATAAATGCAGTCAGAACACATCAAAATAATTAACTTTCACATAGAGTTAATACCTACGTTAGTTTTAATAACAAGGTGTTGCTTCGTCTATACTAATACTAGATGCGCCCCGCGGTTTTACCCTCGTCAATCTGCTCTAGTGGGTCGGAGCGTGATATTTTGTAGCCTTGTTAATCCAGGTTATAAACTATCTGCGTGCAAACTATCAGCCAAACTCATTCAGTAGTTTTTGCTTAAAAGAGTAATACACATACATACATCCACACATGCAGACTTTCGCATTTATTTTAGTATGAATATAAAGAGGTGAAGTTTTTTTTTTTTTTCGGATGGACTTACCACGTAGCCACGAGGCTTTTGCTACTTCACCGGGCATAAAGGCGAGCAGATCTCCAGCCTTAATAAATGGCTTAAAAACTACAAACTAAGTAACCTGCGTTCAGAGGGCGCCCCCTGTGGGGCTTGGACCTCGGCTCAGTGCGGTCGCTGGCGATGAGATTGAGGGATTATGCCTTTTTGTATTTTAGGGGAGTTTTGTGCAACTGTTGCTCAACTTTACAGTTCGCGGGCCTCTCGGACTTCGGGTCTACGTGGGCATCGGATGGTGGTAAAGTTTTTGAGATTGTGACGTTGGTGGGGGGGGGGTAATTTTGGATCTATTGACCCGATTTTGAAAATTCTAGAATTTTTTAATAGAAAGCCACGTCATTTGTCATAGGCTGTATTTTTAGTTAAAGTTTCCACGGGAACGGTATCTACGCGGGTGCGTGGGACAACTAGTTATTAATACCTACGAGTTAAACTAAGTAATGTAACGTAGGCCAGTGAAATGCGCTTGAATGTAGGTGAGGTACTTGAGCCATCAATGAAAGTTAGATACTCCTACGCTGTACTGTTTTGTCATTTTAATTTATATCATCAACAGACCGTTTACGTCCACTGCTGAACATGGGCCTCCTCTTAACAGACCTTGGCAAGCCAGGATCGTAGAGGGATATTGCCATAATCACCACGCTTGGCAGACGGATTGGTGATCGCAGTAAGATGTAAACCTTGAGCTAATAGATGCTGCTGCCCATCCATCAGCCATATATCCCTTAGTAGCTTTTTACGACACCCATGGGAGGACATGGGGTGGTCTATTCTAAGCCGGAAACCACACGGCAAGTTAATTTATATAGATACATCTACATTCTATGGTAATATCTTTTTTTTTATGATTACTAGCAGACTTTTGCAGTCTACTAATATTGTTGTTAACCCCTCGTACTAAGCTAATTATGCTTGTGTAACGAGTGGGTTCACGTCGATAGTGCAATGGGTGGGGTTCGAACCGGCAACCTCAAGATTGCAAGTCCGACGCCTTAGCCATTGGGCTACGGCCGCTTCCAAATAAATAAAGCTTTTTATTTGTTTGCTTGAGCGCGCTAATCTCAGGAACTACGGGCCTGGTTTAGAAAAATATTTCATTGTTAGATAACCCATTTATCGAGTCGGCTATATTTAATTATGAAGTTCCTACGGGAACGGGAACGTGGGAAGCTAGTCACTAAATATTAGATAACAATGTCCTCCGCCGCATCTGTCTGTTTGCGATAAACTCAAAAACTACTAACTATGCAAACTGCGCAAGAGGATATCCACTGTGGGACTTGGACCTCGGCTCGTGACGGTCGAGGAATTGAGGATTGAGGAATTATGGCTTTTAGTTTTTAGTACAGTTTTGTGCAACTGTCGCTCCACTTTACACTTTTAATTACCGATTACAAACAAGAAAGGAAGCTTGACCATTTACATGAGAGCACTTATAGAATTGACAGACGGTTTTGGAGCGCAGCCGCAGGCGAGTGATCCTATTTGGTTTCACTTTTGCCGAACTTTCTTTTCGCACGCGGAAGGCACGTATGAAGGGGTTGCGCAAGGATTATAGACGCTTGACTTAGCGTTAATAGAGAAAGTTCTTTGACAGTTTCTAAATGAAAATTATCAATTTAACACGCCAGTTACATCAACTGGAAACATGCTAGTTAACACATACAACGGCTATTTACAATTGGACTCACTCTAGCGAGTGTAATAAAACTCGTGACCCAGATCGTATCGTCTTGTTTTGTTGACGGTACCTACATGAATGTACGGGATGGACATCCAAAAGTTTATATTCAAGACTGGGCTTAAGCCGTTAAGCAATCGACACGTAGCGTAGGATGATGCTCATTTTTCACCAAATTAAACATAGCCTTTTAAGGTATCCATGGCAAAACCCAACAAAAACGTACATAAACAATCGAAATGCTGTCTGCAGTTATTTCTTTGGACTAATGTAACTTGTTAACCTCATTCCTGATGAAATGAAGATGTTTATGACAATGATCTGCCCAAAATATACGTGTAGGCACGTTGGTACCGTTAGCAGACCAACTTGGTAGGGTGACTGGGTGAATATCGCGGTGATACTATAGTGATCTGGGCCAGCACAGGTTTGGCAAACGCAATGAATTATTTGTAACAAACAACATTAACGTAATGTTATAGTACTTGTTATATCTTAATTGTTGCTAATTCTTGGCAGGACGACCAAACGCACCAAAACGCAAGAACATAATCTTTTACAAATCAAGGACACTGCAAATGAAACCATTCACAATAGGCCTAAAAATGTTGGTCCTAGCAAAGATACGAAGTAAATTTTAATTTTGCATGCTATTAAAAAAGTATAATATATACAAAGATCTACTTTAGTATCAAGAATGAATAATCGATAAACAGTCATAGAGAGGATATGGCTGTTTATCAAATCGCAGTTAACCAAAAATTATCGAAAACATTAAAATTATTGTCAACGATGATGTGATCGAGGAAACGAATTTCTGCAATATCACTTGAAGTAAGGAAAGTAGATATGACGCAATACTCAAACCGGATATATTCTACTACACATACAATACTATGTCACTGCAAAACTAACTAAACTAGACTTTCGCCATATAAGATGTCTTGCTTATCTAATATTGACTTTTAAAGTTTATATTTAGATAACTTCTGAGGCTCACTTAATTTACTGTAGATAAAGGTAGGTGGTATATATTGATAATCTATAGACTTATATACGATAGATTTATTAAAATTTTATTTATTAATTAATTTACCAAAACCTAAGATTAGAATGGATCTGAACACCTGATCATCGATACCGTCGCGTGGTAATAATAAAATGTGTTATCCAATTTTTAACTCTTTCATTATAACGTTTAAAATGACTATTGCCTGACCCAATTACGATGATCGCGAATGCATTCAAAGTCAAGCAAGCGTCAACTTCTTGCTCTGTCCTATGCGATATCTCACGCATCAATCAAAAGATCGCATTAGAGATTAATACCGTAACAGTGGGCGCGTTGTGTCAGGTTGTTCGTGGAACAGGTTTCGTCTTCACATCCGTACTTGGAGAGACCGATAGTCGCCGGTTACTGATAGCACGGCCATCGCTTCTCCGATATCTCGTTTTGATCGAATCGAAGGTTGTAGAAGAAATAACGTCAACATTGGAGCGTAGCTTGATTAAGACGTTGTTTACAATAATATCATGTGTCCAATTTTAGTGTAATTTCATTTTGTAAGAGTTAGCAGGTGAAATAATTCTGAATTATTTGAAATAAAAAAATTGACATTTTCCGAAAAACCACCAAGGCTATATAAAGATTTTTGTTTATCCTGTTAGATTTGATTCTTGGAAATTGGTCGAATTTGTAAATAACACCTGAACTAATTTCCATTATCATGAAAAATGTAGTTTTAGTTGAAAACCTTAGCTATTAATACGCATATTGCAAGTCAATGAGAGTCACGAAGTATCATGTCAGTTCATAGATTAGTGCTGATTTGTGACTACTGGCTCAAGGCCAAACTGGACCAATAACGTGACCGGCGATACCAGGGTATATCGTGAACTGCGGCAATTAACAAACTTAAATAAAATAATATCGGCGTAAAAGAAAATAAAATGTTGGTAAAGGCGAAAACACATGATTAAAACGCCACGCCACGTGTCAACACCTGTAAATCAGTACGCGCGTGGCGTCGTGTCGGGTGTTCATAGTGTGTTTCTGGTCTATAGAAAACCATACATTTGATTCGACTCAACGCGTGGCGTGCCGTCGGGTGGCGTGGCGTTTTAATAATATGTTTCCGCCTTAAGTACTTTTGACTTTTGTTTACAACTACCCTACTAAAGCAGTCATGTTCAGTCATGTTGTACCACTGAGCCTACTCTCGAAGACTATCTCTGTATCATATTTCATTGAAATCGGCTCAGTTATAAAGGAATACTTTAAAGTAGCCTAAATAATAAATTATAATTTAGGCTTCCTTTAATCGCGTGAAAAACTATTCCACATAGTCGAAGGCAGACGAGCGCTAGTTTTAAATTACCCAAACGGTTAACCAGTCAAAAATTGTCACTCCAATGTGGTCAATGCAAATGTTTATTTTTGGGAGTAGCTCGATGCACCGTAAATTAAATACATACTTGATTAAAATAAAGAGTAAAAAATGCTTGAGAAATATTTTCTCTCATCTTAAAAGATTACTAGTAGAGTTTGCAGTCTACTAATATTCTTGTTAACCCCTCGTGCTCAGCTAAAATCTTTGTGACTTCACGTCGGTAATAGTGATGGGGGGGATCGAACCGTCGACCACAAGATCACTAGTCCTAGTTGATAAAAGACAGGCACATTCAACAACATTAAACAAATATTGGCGCCTTCTAATCTACTCTACCTACATTGTTTTGTGATCATGTAAGTATTGGTAAGAACCTCTGCAAACCAACATAATATAAAAGTTCAAATAGTCCGACACCTACAGAGGCACGCAGTGAAAGTGACCGATTGTATTTGGTTCGGGTTATGTGACGTCTGCGCTGCTTGTATGTGATCAGATAGTGACGTCATGACTATTTGGTTAGAAAGAGACACATTCGTGATTTACATTACATATTTTGTTTAGCATTTGCTTCGCTAAAGTAATAATTTATTTCTCTCTCTTATTTACTGACGTTGACACAATATTGCAGAAAGGGATATTATGCCTAAATATAATCACATTACAAGTACCTAGGCATGCAGATGGTGACAAGTATAACCTCAAATTTATATAATTATTTGACAGCAATCTGTAACATTAAGCCGGATAAACATGTAATTTTTTTTGAGACGCCTACTATTTGACAAAGTATTATGAATTATTGTACTCTCACCTCTATGACTATTTATAATTAATGGTGGGTATTTATATTATATTTGATATATGTCAGTAGGGAGCTTTTAAAAGAATAATTCATTGTTCTAAACGTTATTTAGTAGGTATAACCTACTCGTATTATACACATTACATGCAAATGTGCCACCAACTACCTACTTATCATTCTACTATAATATTATAAATGAGAAAGTAACTGACTGTCTGTCTGTCACGCTTTTACGCTTTTTTAAACCACTGAACCGATGTTGATAAATTACACAGATAGACTCGACCTTGGGAAAGGACATCGCCTACTTTTTATCAAGAAAAATACAATTCTATGCAGACGAAGTCGCGGCCAAAATCTAATCTATACTTCCTACTAATATTATAAACGCGAGAGTTTGTAAGTATGGATCGATGGATGGATGGATGTTTGATACTCTTTCACGCCAAAACTACTGAACGGAATTGGTTGAAATTGCACCGGGATAGGTTATACGATTACATATAGGCTACTAAACATCACGCTCCAATCAACTGGAGCAGAGTAACGCGGGAAAAACCGTGGGGCGCAGCTAGTATATTATAAAGAGGAAAGATTTGATTGAATATTCTCCGAAACTATTGGATCGATTTTAATCATTTTTTCACCATTAGAAAGCTACGTAAAGGATATCGTAAAAATGCTAGCAGCACGTTTCTATTTCAGCTATTGGTGGTGAGAAAATGTCGAGTAAATGATCTGTGCACGTTCTCTCAACGCGATTTGGACGCACTTCTCTCTGCTTTAAGTGATGTAAATATCGTAAGATTATCGTCTGAATAGCCTAATAGTCGAAAGAATATAGAGTAATCGCAATTCGAAAGTTACTAGTATTATATTAATCATCAGTATGCCATATTTCAACAAATAAGCTTTTCCCAAGTCGGTAGAAGCTCTATCATTCGACAAATTTATTGTAATATAGCAGTGCGGTTGTAATCACTCGACCCTTTGATCGTGTGAATGCAACCAACCAGCATTCATAGACCATTTTATTTCTTCAATTACCGGAGCTGTTTGTGAAAAGAAAGAAATAATTAAATTAAATATAAGTATTACATTTTGCCATATTATTTGTGCCATACAATTTTACAGTCATATTGACAATTCGTGACCTAAAGTTAGCTCAAAGGTGTTTACTTTCCTATGCGGGGTTAAATTGTTCGTCTATATTCCTTATTCATTCATTTTAGTTAATATTTTTATGGGCCGTAAGATTTCTAAGTAAATAATGAATTACAAATAATATTAATTTAAAAGTTTATCTCATTCGCCATTAATAGCAATTCACTTATCATCACAAAGCATTCACTCGGTTTTTGCTGAGAAATAGAAATGAGGTTTCAACTTTACGACTTCTAGGACCGCCATTGCAGTTAGTTTGGGGTTCCTTAGCGCAAAATGTTAAATCCTTAATATTAGATCAAAATACCTACTGTTATTAGTACTCCAGAAGAATTTAAAAGAAAATTAAACATAAACAAAATATTTTTATTAGATGAGTGACTTTTTTAAATTATTTTAGTAACAATTTAAATGGTTGACCACCATTACTTAAACTATATAGTATAGTGCTGTAAAAGATTTTATTCAACTTTCATACCACAACTATGCTGTAAGACGGCTTACAAAATGATGTTAAGAGCACCTTTATGGCTGTAATAGATAATTTTTAAGCATTTTCTCAACTTCAAAAATTAAGCGGAATGAAAGCCTTGTGAAAAGCTATTATATGACATTAAGTGCCAGTGTAGTAAATGAGATGCTATTTTGTCGAATAAATAGCGTTTAGTTTACTCTATAATTATGCTGTAATAAATACATGTCGGAAGATAGTGCTATAAAAGCTAGTTTTACGACAAATTAGCAATTCAGTTGCTTTTAAAAAGCTGTCATAGGACTTACGGTTGCATGAAGGTGATCAAGAGATATCTTTATATAGTAATTATCGAGTAAATGCAATATGAATTTACTAGACATGTTTATAGAGCCAAAAAGCGTTGAAGGCTAAAATATCTTGACAGCTGCTTTTAAACGGCTTTTTGAAATAATAGGATCTTTTATACGAGTGTTTTCCGATTCATAGTCGTGAAAGTAATTGCTTATACGATCTTTTTGCAAGTTGGGGTTATCCAGAAGAAACATTAGCTATATTTTTTTATAAAATTCCCATGAAAACGGGAGCTACACGAGTGAAACCGCTCGCTGGAAGCTAGTTCCATTTATGTTATACTTACTGTAAAATGAGATTGTTTTCATGTGCAGTCATAAAGTGTGTTATGTCACTATCTACCTAACCTGTGGTTAGTGGCACCGAGTGAACTTGACATTGAGTAATTTGTTATTTTTTTATTTGGTCGAAGAATAGCGAATGCCCTACTTTATCTAGACTTGGTTAGTTAGTTGGGCAAAAGGATTTCCATACTTAGCCTCCTGAGTGTCTTTGTACGTGCACTATGTACGTCCAGATTGTTCAATAAAACCTCCACAAAAACTCCCAAAACCCTATCAACTCCTTGATGTTTTTAAGGGCTTCGGATAGACTTAGTTGTCAACATTATTGATGAAAAAAAAAACCGGCCAAGTGCGAGTCGGACTCGCGCACGAAGGGTTCCGTATCAGTTACAAGTGCGTACCTATTTTTGATATCAAGAATAAAAAAGCGTATGTTTATGAAATGAAATGTTATTTTATATTTTTATATTCGAGTTGATTGATTGAAAGGTAAATTGCGGTTTTCGATTTATGACGTATTAAAAAAAAACAACTTGCAAGATCTCGTTCAAACCAATTTTCGGTGGAAGTTTGCATGGTAATGCACATCATATATTTTTTTTTAGATTTATCATTCTCTTATTTTAGAAGTTACAGGGGGGGAGACACACATTTTAACACTTTGGAAGTGTCTCTCGCGCAAACTATTCAGTTTAGAAAAAAATTGCATTAGAAACCTCAACATCATTTTTGAATACCTATTCATAGATACCATACACGTATGGATTCGATGAAAATATTTTTTTTGAGTTTCAGTTCTATGTATGGGGAACCCCAAAATTTATTGGTTTTTTTCTATTTTTGTGTGAAAATCTTAATGCGGTTCATACATCTACTTACCAAGTTTCAACATTATAGTTCTTAAAGTTTCGGAAAAAAGTGGATGTGACATACGGACGGACAGACAGACAGACAGACAGACAGACAGACAGACAGACAGACAGACAGACAGACAGACATGACGAATCTATAAGGGTTCCGTTTTTTGCCATTTGGCTACGGAACCCTAAAAAGAACATTATTGATGAAAAAAAAGATGAATGTTTCACGATTGCGTTATTTTTATTTTCAACATTATTATAACATTTTACAAGATGCAGCATTTTACAATTTAAGTACAAAAATATTACATTACCTACCTACGCACATTGCGACAATTACAAATGTGCCTGATAATTGTAGAATAAGATTTGATTATCACGCTTACTAATTTATAGATGGCTGAAAATAACCCACGATCTACCGAAAAATATATATATTTAATCGCCTCATAATACCTATAGTTCAGAATTCAGATAATATTTCTTCGTTTCCTACCTCCTGTATGACCTACTTGTAGAAGCAATCAAATTAATTTGCAATGCAAACATATCGACTTTTTGTAGACTGACGCATCGCCATTCGAATACAAATCTATCAAATTTAGTGGCACAGTTTTTTCAGAGTTATTAAATTGTAACTCCAGTGTAGTAGCTTGGTGGGTAACAGAGATTAATTTTGATGGAAGTATTCTACAAGATTAGAAAAATATGACTATTGCGCAAATGTTACACTGCATTCAAAACTTACTTATAACTCTAGATAGTACTCTTTTGAAGACAACTCCCGTACTAGTTAAATTAAATCCTGTGTAGCAGGGGATTTTACAGAATAACTATCTGTGGTTCACACAAATTAACTTTCCCAGATGGTAATGGAACCCAGAATACTAGATTAGCAAACCTGTCATCGCTTGGCGTGTTTGTAACAGAGTCTAATTTTGATCGGAGTACTCTGCAAGATTTGCCCACACCGAAAATAGTGTGAAGAATTCAATTAGGTAATTAATAAAACTGTAAATAAACAAGAATAACATTATATTAACAATACCACGCTTGGTAGTATAACTAAGAGTTATGAGTAGTTAAAACTCAAACTCAAACTCAAATATTTTAATCCATTCCATGTGTAGGTATTACATAAGGTGTTACAGATAATATCAATTTTTTAGATCCAACATGGACCCTGTCGGGCACAGCAAAAAGTTAGTTAGACTAATATATAAATGGATTATGTTTTCATTACATTTGACCAATGATTAATAACATAATTTAATTCTAAGCAATTCTAAATTACATTTATAAAGGGACATTGCTTTATGCAATTTGGAGACGAAAATGTTAAGAAATAGTGACGTCATTAATAAATATGCAATAGAAACAAATAAGCATTCAGTTCCAGTTAGTAGTCTCACCAAATTAACAGGAACCTATATATTAGCAAGGTTCAGCAATTGGCCAAGTTCTGACTCCTGAGCCGCATACACATGGCTTCAAATGAAGTAAGAGTTTGCAGCAACGATTTATACTCGAGATTGTATGTTAATTAGAGTTTCTAAACGTTTTGAGAAATGAGAAGTAATTTGAGTGTAAATTGATTACAATAATTTAGTAGGTTGAGGTTTTCCTTGGATCTTCTTTTACATACTGTCAAAGTTGGAGTCAATTTGGAACATCCAAATTATCCTAATCTACGTGATGTTAAATGATGAAAGAGTCAAAATGCTAAGACACCTTGCGCTTTTGCAGCGGAAGTACCACACTAGCCGTCCTCTAATATCCTGCACCATGCTTCTTATTGAACAACCAACGATTCTGGTAGCTGCGTTTCTTTTCCAATATTAATTGGTAAAAGAGCAACGGAAATTTTCTCTAGTTTTGATCTATCAAAAACCATGGACTGGTCAGCAATGAAACGATCATTTTTAAATAACCCAACTGATTTTAGTAAAGTTAAGTCAGCGTTTAATTAAAGACATGAACTCAACAAAAAAAATCTCGAATAGACCTCAATTTGCGCAAATATTATAGTTACTGTATTGAAAACTCATAACTATGTTTCCTGTCAACGCTTACCCAAGAGGCTCCCGTCCTAGTAGAAACTGTTTAAATTTCTGAATCAAAACACGAAAAAAAATGAGTATTCGTTTATTTTATTTCATCATATAAGTCATAATAATATGTTCTCATATCATATGGAGCAAAATAAATGAAGGATACAATAGCATTAATTTTCCATTATCTACTTGCAACAAAATAGACCTTCTTTATAATATTATTATAATTAATATTAAAACATCACAAAAATGCAATAAATTAAGTTAAAAATAAAAATAAATACTGAAATCATTTCATATTTAACACAGATATATCTAATCTGCTACCAATTATAAACAACGAGATCGTAAAGTTGATTGTGTCTGACGGTTTCGAGCGGCTAATTATAAGATTTTGCACTTCCAAGGCAATTAAGAACGGTTTTTAAGGATGCCGCCGCTTTGTTATGATTTTACCAACGATTAAATGCATTTCTCTGGAGAAAGCATTACTCAGAATAATTTAGTCAAGAATTTTTTTCACTGTAAATTTCGGACCAGAATTAATACAATTATTTAATCTTAAATGGAGGTAATTAATTTAATATTATACAAATATTAATAGTGTAGAGAATTCTAGAATTCTTTCACTTTTTATTTTCAAGGAATTTGAACATAGGCGATTAATTATTTAAGGGAAGTCTAGTGTAGATGAAAGCAACAAATCGATTTTGCCAGATCTCTTTGTGTACATTATTATATATTGCAAAATCATTATGCAAATCCGTGAGTCAGAAAATTTATAAATACATCAAATATTAACATAACTGGAATATCTGCTAAAAAGATTGTGCCTTGCCTCTTTCTCCGGCCGGGGCATTCATTATAAGATTTTGCAAAGTTCAGTTACCAGCCCTGAAGGTACGACGAGTGTGAGCAATTAAAGTGGGTGAGGCTACAGGCCGGCAGGCTGGCCCGCTTCCCACGCCGCGGCACTATACCGCACGTCCTGATTCTTTGCCATGCTTACACTAGTTTTACTGACTTGCCTTTTTGGGCACATGTCAAAATGGAAATATAAAACTGTAGCGGATGCAAAAACTTTATTATTTTTATATACAAGAAGACAGATATGAAAAGAAAATGTAATTGCTTCCGATTTCGAACATAGTGATGTTATTTGATATATGGCATAGATGTCTAATAATAGGTATTTTCTTTAGGTGGAACACTAGATGATGGGACACACTGTGACCGTTTTACATGCTCTGGTTTTTGAATTCTATTAGGTACCTCGTTTAGTACTTTTATCAAAATCCAGTGATACTCTTCTATGTATAAACCAACCATCATTTGCGGTTGAAAACAATACAACTCGGCCAACGAGACAATTTTATGTCAGATAAATAATAGGAGATATAACATTTATGTAAGAATAGCTAGCCGTTGCGTCAAATATCAAAAATATTGTTGAGTAATATGACACATATTCAAATATCTAAAATCTGATCAAATTTATATTATTTAACTAACTGACAATCACAAAACAGCACTTTAAGATTTCCACACATTCGATGTAATCTGATCTTCTGTTTTTAAATTTGCTCAGTTAGTAAAACATTTTATTTTTTAGCATATTATATCGAAAACAACTAACCTTTTGAGAGGAAAGTTTTCGTTTAAAACTTGATTGGGTATGATTTGCATATTTTTGGCGTGCTTTGTGTATCTTTAGTGTTATACTTGAAAACTGTGTTATGCTTCTTCAATAATATTGGCCGCTGTTTGTTTTCGTTTAGTAGTTCTAAAAATACTTCTTCTTTAAAATGCGCCAATGGTAATTTGTATACACGGGGTTTATTGTCTAGTTTTATATTTGAAACAGAATAATAAATACCTACTCAATTTCTGTTGCAACAATTACCTGTAGGTAAAGCACGAGACGATTGAATATAGAATAGATTGACTGCTCGTCAAAGCTGGTAACGGCCTTAGTGACAGTTTCTAAGAAACCTAAGCCTTTAGAAATTATGGTAACGCGTCAATTTCAATTATCTTTGTTTTAAACGGAATAACTAAAACTAGAACAGGTCATAATTTGGAATTAGCATTGGTTTTTTCATTTTTTTCAACTGGATAAAGTGATTTTAGGTGGGATATCATTTATAATTTCTGGTGAAGTTTCAATTAAATGTTACCATTTGATGTCGTTATCACTGTTCTGGTTTAAGATTAAATTAATTTTAAACATTCTGGGATACACCTGTTCGGCGTGTTCATCTCACAATATTCCAGTAGTTAATTGTTTAGCTCATTACCAACCTACTTACGTGTGGGTTACCGCTGGTTTGACAACAATTGTTCATTTACCAAAAGGTTCACTAACCTCATAGTCTTCAATATCTTACTGTTATCTCAAATTATTGTTGGGAATGTTTATTATCTTTTTAAATGCTTTTTGTAAACCATACTCTTCATAATTACTTTTACCTCGATATCATCAAACGTCCTCTCTAGTTTTATTGTTCGGGACTTCTATCGATTTTGTAGTTGAAATGTTTTCATTAGATGCGGTAATATTTTTGCGCGCTAAAACACATTCCATCTTATAATCTACTGGTAACATGATTTCGAATATGTATAGCGATACAAAGTACAACTGTATTCTTTACGGCTTCGTGGATGTTGTATTTTGCACTATTAACTCAGAATTATTACTGAATACGTAATTCCAGTAACCATCATGTTCCTATACCATCTTCAGTTTCTTGATAGAGACCCTACACTAATCACGTCGCATCCATTGGGAAGAGAGAGCACCCTCCATTAACACTTTTAACGTAATTAGCACTCACCACAAACAGAAAGGCGATAGCAAACCGCATTTCGCAGCCTAACGAACTTTCACTGCGTACGCGCTGAGATACATCGTGGCGACGACCGGCCGCCACCGCGGTTGTCCACGGACTAACTTTCCCGTGGCCGATCTCAAGGACTGCACCTCAACAACTCCGTAGGTCTGCATCTGTTGCAATTTCGGTGTCAAGTCCTTGAAGATTGCTGAATCTGAATAAGGGTAAATGATCGATTTTGAATAATTGATGGAGTCTTGTCGTACTTCTGTTATATTGATATCAGGTGTTTAAATTGGAGTACACTATTATTATGTATTGACCATTAGTCATTTGGTGACACGCTATGTTTAATTTGTAGACTCATGTTTAACCGAATTTACTTAAATACATTTATAAAAAATAAAACGACCAAATATGTCATAAATATTTCTATAATACCTTTGCGCCATCAAACAGTAGGCAGTGCCGTTTAAATTTCAAAATGTCTGATTTATACGTAGGGCTACTTTAAATTAGTAATAGATCACGTAGTTAACGGCTTTTAAATGACTTACGAAACGCTCTCTACATCGTTTAAACCAAATCATCATATGAAAGTTCTTTCTGGCGCAATTTCCGAATAAGTAGCAATTAAATTAAAAATACAACTGTAAAAGAACTATATTATATCTCATCTGTAACTTTACCCTTCCACTGATTAATCATTATACCTAGCTCATATTCTAAACCGTGGTATTCAACAATTCGCATCGTCCAATCATCAATCATTATAATTTCTGTTATTTCACGGTATTAGATACACAAGAGCATCGTTACATTGCAAATTCACACGATATAAAAATTAGGTTTCGTTTGCTGCCGAGAAAGAGTGTGTGCAATGAGTGGGTCAGTCGAGTAATCGCTTGCCAGCCACTGTCTGTCGCCGTTCTCTCTCTGGTTTATTAGAATTCTTGTCGTAAGAAAGAGAAAGGTAGAGAGCGCGTGCGCTTCACCGTTATCCCGCGACGATATCTTGAATGAAGATGGTGTTTTCTCCCGCACCAAAACAATGACTCCCAAGTTGCCACTTTAAAAACGAAAGGTGCATCAATTGAGCTAATTGGGCACGTTTGTGTTTGTCGTGCTTACACATTAACTGACGCAGATCATTCAATTGTAGTTTTTAATTAGTTTTTTGTTGACCGTACTGTTTTCTGAGTATGATATGCTTTGGTATTCCGTTTTTTTAGTATTACGTGTGTAAAACGGTGTCAGTACAACGCATTAGTAATGGTTAGAATACTAGTTAGTAAGAAAAGAATCGGCCTCAAATACGTAGCTAATAAACGTGATTTTTTGTTACTACTTCTACTAGCCTTTAACTTAACTTTAAATGTGTTTAGAATACTTTCATAGTTATTAATTGCAACAGTAATAAAAAGTATGAAAAAAAATCATTGATTGTGATATCAATTTTTAATTATAAACGCGTTATTAAATACGTCAAATTGTAAATGCATCAAGCTGAAGAGCTTCTTCTTTTGAGAAGTTTTTTATTTGTCTATGGTACTTATCCTTCTGTATGCCATACCAGAACTCTTATGGGGTACCTACCTAGGTATTTTGATTTTTATGATAAGTGTTTATAGTTTTTATTTTAAGGTTAGGTACATTACTCCTATTCATAGAAAAAAAGGAATAGGACCGGGATAGGATCCTTAGTATTTGACAACCTTATATATTCACTTATATTTATGTACTAAATAATTTGAAGCCTCGCCCTCCCGACCCTTAGTTTGCAAACAACCTTCCGATGCCCTAGTAGACTTCAATGTCCGAGAGGCCCGCGAAATATAACGTGGAGCGACAGTTACACAGAACTCCCCTAAAAAAACAAAACATAGTCAGTCTAGTCATAATCCCTTATTCTCCCCGCCAGTGACCGATCTGAGCCGAGGTCCAAGTCCCACAGGGGACGCCCTCTTGTGCAGGTTGCTTAGTTTGTAGTTTTTGACAAATTTATTTAGGCTGGAGCCCTGCTTGCCTTTATGCCTGGTGAAGTAGCAAAAGACTTCCAACCGTAGGAAAAAAAAACATAATTGGTAGCACATCTGTTTGACCAATTTCGTGTTTACCCATGCTGGCTAAACACATTTTATGGAACACGCAGAAGGAACCCAACCCAGGTGAAACCGCGTGAAATTATTTGTCGGTTCTAGGTTACATTAAACTTTCTATTTACTTATGATGAAGCATATTAATTTTAGTTACAATAGTAATTGTTATCGTTGTTGTAAGTGATTACAGTAACCGTCCCAAAAATGATGACCGTTTTGCTAACGTTACGGTTCGTTCTTACGTTGTTAATAGTTACAAGCAATGCGTTTTATTTGCCGTGTGGATTCCGGCTTAGAATAGAACACCCCATATCTTCATATGTGTCGCAAGCGGCGACTGAGGGACATACGCCTTATAGATAAGCAGCAGCATTTATCAGCTCAAAAATCTTTTTATCCATCCCTCTTACTGCGATCACCAAGCAAGTTGTTAACGGCAATATCCCTCAACGCTCCTGCCTTGCCTCCTACCTGTTGAAGAGGAGGCTCATGTTCAGCGCTGGACGTAAACGGGTAAATAAGTAAAAGTAAATGCGTTTTATTATACTTTTTAAAACATTTTGTAGAAAATTGAATTCCAGGGATTGGCGGTGTTTTGTTCATAGTATTGCCTATGTTTTCGCGTCATTCCTTAAAGGGTTTAATATAAAAACATCTTAACTCAGATTCTTGGGTCAAAGTTTGTCGTAAAGAAAATATTTTCCAAGTTACATCAAAGTCTAACGGTTTATAACGCAGCAGGGAATAAATCTTTAGTTAGTTATAAAGTAGTTAATTAAAATTTCCTGCGTGATATATTGAGGCGTGAAAAAGTAGCAGATAAAATAATAGAGCTAGTATTGAATTCTGAGAAAAGTGTTTTGAATCTCATCTCTGAAGGTGTGGGAGACACATTTCACACCATTGTCCAAATATACATGTAATACTTAAAGCTAGAGAAATAATTGCTTGAGAAAACAATGTCTTCAATGGAGTACACTGTCTAGTGGGTGTCTAAAGCCTAGATCTTAATATTAGTGCTAATTATAAAAGTCAAGATGTTTTTTCATGATTTTAATCTATGGGAACAATTCAGCTCATTGAGACAAGTCACGTACGTATAGAGTACCTATAAAATTTAACTGTACTTATTATTTTCAATTATCTTTAACTTGCTTTTTCCTACGACTTCGCGTGGAATGGTGATGACGAACTTTCATAAAGCACTTGACGCGGTAAGAGGTTAGGTGTAAGTTAATACCTGAGGTCTACTTTATATTGCATCAAAATGGATTAAGTGGTTTTGGTGTTAAAGCTTAAGAAACAGACATATACTTATGTGGAGTTGCTTTTTCATTAATACCTACATCTTAATAGGGATTAAGCATACGTAGTAAGTAGGGACGTAAGTAGGGACTGTATCACTAATATAATCTGCAGTTCTCGGTGCAGGGGGGATTGTTGGGTAGAACCTTTCCTCTCGAAATCATTAACATATCATCGCATCGCTATGAAGATGGAAACTGATATACCCCATCAATTCCACCCAAATGATTAATCATTCAGACTCGAGGAACCAGGTATCTTATTCACATTCAACAGTATAACCACTAGTGGACACCGTAGTGATTTTTAAACAAAACAGGTAGGATAGGTAAATAGGTAATTGTCTGGTGAATGTCTTAACACTACTCACTGATCGTATGAATTTATGTTTAACCAACTGTTAAACACTGTGCAATTAGTCATTAAATATTTAACTTCATTATCGAAGAACTTATGTTATGTGTGAACTTATGTATGGTTTTAACTAGTAGTTACATCGTGCAACAGTCATCAGAGAGGGTCTTTTGTAGAAGGAATATACAAATACTGGAAATTGTGAGTTGAAAAAAAAACATGGACCTATGGAGATATTATAATATGACATAACAGAAATAAGCATTAGGTAAAAAAAAATCGACCACCTCCGTAGCGTAGCGGTATTTGGCTCGCTTTTAATCTCGGATGTCGTGGGTTCGATCCCCACTCCGGACAGGAAATCTTTGTGTCAATTCTAAGATTTCTTTCCGGGTCTGGTTGGTTGAGAGACTACCCTCCGTGCCTCGGCAAGCACGTTAAGACGTTGGTCCCGATTAACAATCGGGACCAACGTCTTAACGTGCTTGCCGAGTATATGATTATTATTAGATAATGTTATAACTAACATTATCTAATAATAATCATATATCAAGGCGGCGTTTCCTTGTCTGGTACAACATAATACTGCGGTCACCAACCCGCCTGCCATGCGTGGTGACAATGGCAAATACCCTCCCTCAGGCGGAGGCCCATGTTTAGCAGTGGACGTTATACGGGCTGATGATGAAATAAAATTGATTAAATTTTGTTACACCAGTAAAAATATCGTTACTCCAAGAGATATAACCATTCTCCGATATTGGATTTCGTCTCATGGTTGCGACAACATACGCAACACATGTGGGGACTACAGTATCTATGATAAGTCGACCATCAGTGGTGCGACTTTTGCTCCTACGCCGGGCTTGAAGGCTAGCAGAGCTCCAGCCTTAATAAATGGTTTAAAAATTATAAACTAAGCAACCTGCGCAAGAGGGCGTCTCCTGTGGGACTTAGACCTCGGCTTAGGGCGGTCGCTGGCGTACTTTTAAAATACCATAATATTACGCAGTGTCCATGTAGTCAAATATAAACAGTAAAGAAAGCGTAAGTAGGTAAGCTCTCAATTTCAATTAGTTTTTCGTTGGTGCTAAAGGTTCTTGCACCTCCTTGAGCTAAAACGGAAAGGTGCAAGAACGTTAGCAATTTTTATTTATCCATTTTGCAAATTAAAAACTAAATTTTCAAAAATGAACACTGAAAAAAGTTTGCCGAGCGAGAATAACTATTTGTTTTGACAGCGCTGTCAAAATGAAAAACCTTTCACCTAACGCCGTAAACTAGAGTTGCCCAACTATCGATAGTTTCGCTATCGATAGGTGACCTCGAAAAATAGTAACAATATCGATGGTGCTATCGATAGTATAGATAGTATCGATACTATCGATATCACAAATTAACTAATACTATTGATTGGAAGCAATAGTATCGATAGTATCGATACTATTACATTATAATACTATCGATAGTATCGATAGTATCAATATTTTTAAAGTAATACTATCGATACTATCGATATTATCGATAGTATCGTTGCATTAAATGATCAAAACTATCAATACTATCGATAGTTTGTAAAGCTATCGATACTATCGAAGACCAACCCATGTTTAGGAGCAATACTATCACTAATATCGATACTATCGATAGACTATCGATACTATTGATATGACGTCAACTATCGATAGACTATCGATAGTGTATCGATAGTCGACTATCGATAGGCAACACTACCGTAAACACTCTTATTGGTGGCTAGTTCTCAACTTAATTACGCATAGAAGTGTCGCGTTACGATAATTGATGATTTCGATGGTATTCGATGTCGTACTGTTTGCGTTATTGGTCAGACGCTCAGATTGGTTCCCAGTACCTTCTTGGCGACGCCCTCTAGCAACAATGGACGCCTATAATGGATAAGTCCACAGGAAAATAAAGTTGGAAACTAATATTGAACAATATCAAATATAAGTTATTAGTGATGGCAAATAATCTCGCCAAACAACCATCAGGTGGTTAATTTACTAAGACTGCTTAACTGTTTACTTCATTAACGTTAAAGGCATAGAAACTTAACAATCAGAGAGTAGAGTATAGTGAATGCTTTGAACTACGGCAAGTGAATTACCCGGAGACCAACAAAAAATAGAATCTGTATCAATTTAAAACAAGAGATAGGTACATACTCAGAAATAGTTAAGCTAATAAGCATAATAGAAGATACATGCACATACCAAAATCGATAAATATGTCCAAAGTTGCATTTGGAAATATTTGTAAATTTTGTGTGTTCTAAAGTTTGCCGTAGTGTTCAAAAAGCAAAAATGACATCTAGATAAATTAAAGGTTAATAATTGCCTTGCCATTTGCTAGATAAAATAGAAGATCACGTTCGTGATTACACTAAGAGGGTTTGAAGTAGCTGAATATATATATTTCTGTAAATTTAGCGTGTAGACTGGTAGACTCTACATCGCTCCGCCGCCAGGGCGTCAACATCAAAATAAAATAAAATAAAATCAAATAGTTTTTATTCACGTAAACCTATTACAGGTATTTGTAAATAGTCAAAACACAAGGCTTATTCTTGATTTAATTAATCAATTTTATTTGTTTATTGCTACGTATAATAATAGTTTATATAACTTTAGCCTAAAAGCTGTCAGGTATGAAAGTACAATATTATTTTATTATTTTATATCTATGATTAAATCTAAGTTCTGTCCTTTGAGTATGTTATTATTTAGACGGACCATAAGTATCTCGACGAACGCGCTTTAGTGCTACCACCGGATCCAATACGCCCCAACTGAGAAGATCCGGCGGAACAAACTCAGTGGGGTTATTCTACTGCCGGTTTCAGCGCGGCCTCATCGAGACGATCCGGCGAAACATACTCAGATGGGCATGTCCAAGAAGTTTAGGTCCAGTTACTTTTATTATTTAGTTGGCATTCACAATTTACCAATCGGTTGTCTTTATACGAATTTTATTTACATTTTCATTAAAAAACAGATTACATAATTTATTTAAAGACAGAACTGAATATATATTTGGGACTGGCATCAGGACTCTTGTCTCATGGTTGTCAAATAGGCGACCAGTGGTACGACATTAATCCGACAGATATAATTTTCTCCAAAAATGACATAAGGACGGAAAGACGAAACTTTTGATTAAAAAAAAGACGAACAATAGCATGACACGACTATCGTTTTCGACTTATTTCTAATTTACAGAAATAATAAACGTTCTCACTAAATCAATGAATTATGCTTATCAGGGTGATCGACCGTTAGTCTGTCGTGCGAAAGTTGTGTACCACCACCGTTTGTCGTGAAAACAATCAGTCACACTAATTTCACAGTTCATCATCTCAATCCCATCGCCAGCGACCGCCCTAAGCCGAGGTCTAAGTCCCACAGGAGACGCCCTCTTGCGCAGGTTGCTTAGTTTATAATTTTTAAACCATTTATTAAGGCTGGAGCTCTGCTAGCCTTCAAGCCCGGCGTAGGAGCAAAAGTCGCACCACTGATGGTCGACTTATCATAGATACTGTAGTCCCCACATGTGTTGCGTATGTTGTCGCAACCATGAGACGAAATCCAATATCGGAGAATGGTTATATCTCTTGGAGTAACGATATTTTTACTGGTGTAACAAAATTTAATCAATTTTATTTCATCATCAGCCCGTATAACGTCCACTGCTAAACATGGGCCTCCGCCTGAGGGAGGGTATTTGCCATTGTCACCACGCATGGCAGGCGGGTTGGTGACCGCAGTATTATGTTGTACCAGACAAGGAAACGCCGCCTTGATATATGATTATTATTAGATAATGTTAGTTATAACATATTAGATAATGTTAGATATTAGATAATGTTAGTTATAACATTATCTAATAATAATCATATATCAAGGCGGCGTTTCCTTGTCTGGTACAACATAATACTGCGGTCACCAACCCGCCTGCCATGCGTGGTGACAATGGCAAATACCCTCCCTCAGGCGGAGGCCCATGTTTAGCAGTGGACGTTATACGGGCTGATGATGAAATAAAATTGATTAAATTTTGTTACACCAGTAAAAATATCGTTACTCCAAGAGATATAACCATTCTCCGATATTGGATTTCGTCTCATGGTTGCGACAACATACGCAACACATGTGGGGACTACAGTATCTATGATAAGTCGACCATCAGTGGTGCGACTTTTGCTCCTACGCCGGGCTTGAAGGCTAGCAGAGCTCCAGCCTTAATAAATGGTTTAAAAATTATAAACTAAGCAACCTGCGCAAGAGGGCGTCTCCTGTGGGACTTAGACCTCGGCTTAGGGCGGTCGCTGGCGATGGGATTGAGATGATGAACTGTGAAATTAGTGTGACTGATTGTTTTCACGACAAACGGTGGTGGTACACAACTTTCGCACGACAGACTAACGGTCGATCACCCTGATAAGCATAATTCATTGATTTAGTGAGAACGTTTATTATTTCTGTAAATTAGAAATAAGTCGAAAACGATAGTCGTGTCATGCTATTGTTCGTCTTTTTTTTAATCAAAAGTTTCGTCTTTCCGTCCTTATGTCATTTTTGGAGAAAATTATATCTGTCGGATTAATGTCGTACCACTGGTCGCCTATTTGACAACCATGAGACAAGAGTCCTGATGCCAGTCCCAAATATATATTCAGTTCTGTCTTTAAATAAATTATGTAATCTGTTTTTTAATGAAAATGTAAATAAAATTCGTATAAAGACAACCGATTGGTAAATTGTGAATGCCAACTAAATAATAAAAGTAACTGGACCTAAACTTCTTGGACATGCCCATCTGAGTATGTTTCGCCGGATCGTCTCGATGAGGCCGCGCTGAAACCGGCAGTAGAATAACCCCACTGAGTTTGTTCCGCCGGATCTTCTCAGTTGGGGCGTATTGGATCCGGTGGTAGCACTAAAGCGCGTTCGTCGAGATACTTATGGTCCGTCTAAATAATAACATACTCAAAGGACAGAACTTAGATTTAATCATAGATATAAAATAATAAAATAATATTGTACTTTCATACCTGACAGCTTTTAGGCTAAAGTTATATAAACTATTATTATACGTAGCAATAAACAAATAAAATTGATTAATTAAATCAAGAATAAGCCTTGTGTTTTGACTATTTACAAATACCTGTAATAGGTTTACGTGAATAAAAACTATTTTATTTTATTTTATTTTATTTTGATGTTGACGCCCTGGCGGCGGAGCGATGTAGAGTCTACCAGTCTACACGCTAAATTTACAGAAATATATATATTCAGCTACTTCAAACCCTCTTAGTGTAATCACGAACGTGATCTTCTATTTTATCTAGCAAATGGCAAGGCAATTATTAACCTTTAATTTATCTAGATGTCATTTTTGCTTTTTGAACACTACGGCAAACTTTAGAACACACAAAATTTACAAATATTTCCAAATGCAACTTTGGACATATTTATCGATTTTGGTATGTGCATGTATCTTCTATTATGCTTATTAGCTTAACTATTTCTGAGTATGTACCTATCTCTTGTTTTAAATTGATACAGATTCTATTTTTTGTTGGTCTCCGGGTAATTCACTTGCCGTAGTTCAAAGCATTCACTATACTCTACTCTCTGATTGTTAAGTTTCTATGCCTTTAACGTTAATGAAGTAAACAGTTAAGCAGTCTTAGTAAATTAACCACCTGATGGTTGTTTGGCGAGATTATTTGCCATCACTAATAACTTATATTTGATATTGTTCAATATTAGTTTCCAACTTTATTTTCCTGTGGACTTATCCATTATAGGCGTCCATTGTTGCTAGAGGGCGTCGCCAAGAAGGTACTGGGAACCAATCTGAGCGTCTGACCAATAACGCAAACAGTACGACATCGAATACCATCGAAATCATCAATTATCGTAACGCGACACTTCTATGCGTAATTAAGTTGAGAACTAGCCACCAATAAGAGTGTTTACGGTAGTGTTGCCTATCGATAGTCGACTATCGATACACTATCGATAGTCTATCGATAGTTGACGTCATATCAATAGTATCGATAGTCTATCGATAGTATCGATATTAGTGATAGTATTGCTCCTAAACATGGGTTGGTCTTCGATAGTATCGATAGCTTTACAAACTATCGATAGTATTGATAGTTTTGATCATTTAATGCAACGATACTATCGATAATATCGATAGTATCGATAGTATTACTTTAAAAATATTGATACTATCGATACTATCGATAGTATTATAATGTAATAGTATCGATACTATCGATACTATTGCTTCCAATCAATAGTATTAGTTAATTTGTGATATCGATAGTATCGATACTATCTATACTATCGATAGCACCATCGATATTGTTACTATTTTTCGAGGTCACCTATCGATAGCGAAACTATCGATAGTTGGGCAACTCTAGTTTACGGCGTTAGGTGAAAGGTTTTTCATTTTGACAGCGCTGTCAAAACAAATAGTTATTCTCGCTCGGCAAACTTTTTTCAGTGTTCATTTTTGAAAATTTAGTTTTTAATTTGCAAAATGGATAAATAAAAATTGCTAACGTTCTTGCACCTTTCCGTTTTAGCTCAAGGAGGTGCAAGAACCTTTAGCACCAACGAAAAACTAATTGAAATTGAGAGCTTACCTACTTACGCTTTCTTTACTGTTTATATTTGACTACATGGACACTGCGTAATATTATGGTATTTTAAAAGTAAAAAAAATATAGAATCGTTCACAATTGACCAATTACAAAAGATTAAAAGCGCTTTGGCAGGTGCGTGGACCTGTCCCTGTCAAAACACAGACACGTCGTCATTTAAAATACACACGCCACACGCCAGTTTTTGATATTAGCGATTAATCTGCTAAATTATAAAAAATATCAGCTGTCGCGTGCTTAGGTAGGTTACATTATTGGCCTGCCGGCTAAGGATTCCAACATTTATAGGTAGTTTAGATTTATGGAATACAGAAAATTAAATGAAGCTTTGGTAGATGACAATCATAGATCCATAAATTCTTACAATCTTTTGCATTTATAATTTGGACTTTGCTTGTTGACAGAGTCAAGTGTCTTAGACATCTTAAATAAGTTTTAAAATTCTTGAATACCTATATTACAGAAAATTTTACCGCTTACTAAATTTCAAAATAGAGATTAATAACTTTATACCACTTGCAGCATTTGAACCTGCATATCAGGTATAGCTTAATGCCTAAACCATTCGTCCACACTGCATCCCGACCAGTCGTCGAAATTTGAATCATATATAAGTAAGTAAGTACTGCCTACAGTAGAAAGTGGTAGTGAAACTGTAATCAAGTGTCGATAAATATTAACTTTATGCATTCTCCATGATATTTGACTTTCACAAGGATTGCGAACTTTCCACACGGTAACAAGAAAGTGTGAAATGAGGAAAACTGGAACGAATATTGCTATAGAGTCATAGCTAATGATTAATATTGCATAGTATAATAAAAAGAGGCCCTAGCCCAGTGGCTAGGTGCTTCGGACTTGTGATCTCGGTCCCCACCCATTGCACTACCGACGTGAACCCACTCTTAACACAAGCATTTTAGCTTAGCACGAGGGGTTTACAAGAGGGACTGAAAAACTCTGCTAGTAAAAAAAATGTATTTTTAGTCCTCTAGTGACCGCGATTTCGTTTGCATGAAATAGTTACTTTGATTGGGTTAACCCCGATTTTGAAATATTCTTCATTCATACTCCGCGCGGTGTTAGCATGATAATATATAGCCTTCCTCGATTAATGGGATATCTATCACTGAAATATTTTTCTAATAGTACCAGGCAAGACCGGATTTAAGGGAGGGCATCCAGGGCAACTGCCCCGGGGCCCCCACAATAGAGGTTTCAAATCTTTCAAATTCTTACGACTAAACTCTACATCTTTTCTTTTATTTATATTTTCGGTATTTCGGTACCTTTGCATAGAGTAGTTTGTAGAATCATGATTAATGTAATAGTCCTTTAATATTATAATAACGATTATTCATTTATATTTGTTCAGTTAAATAATACAATGAGTAAAATATCAGAATTCAAATCGTCCTGAAAAGTAGGTACATACTTCAAATTTTCTACACATTTAAAGATAAACTAATTTGTGGTATGGGGGCCTCTTCTCCTTTGTTGCTCCGGGGTTTCTGGACTTCTAAATCCAGCTCTGGTACCAGGAGTTCCTGAGATTAGCGCGTTTAAGTAATTATATAAACAAACTTTTCAGCTTTATAATATATAGTATAGATTTAATGATTTAATAGTTAAATAGCACAGAAATTCTAGCTATAAATGTGGATCTTTCTTGAGTAGGACTTCGTAGGCATTGTATATCTATCATCATCATCATCAGCCCGTATAACGTCCATTGCTGAACATTTTTGCCATAGTCACCACGCTTTTATACAGAAGAAACGCTGCTGCCCGTTGCCTGGTTCGCTTGTTATAGATGATGTTATAACAATCGGGACCAACGGCTTAACGTGCTTTCCGAGGCAATCAACCAACCAGAACCGGAAAGAAATCTTAGAATTTAACAAACATTTATTGTCCGGTGTGGGGATCGAACCCAAAACATATCTATACAAAAACATATATCTAGAGCTCAAAACCACAAGGTCGGATGTCCCATTCTACATCAGAAACATTCGTCATAAAATATGTGCCTTTATCGTAAACTGGCACATACGACCAATTGCTTCTGAAGTATATAGTACATCTATCCTTATGCTTCTGGGGTCTAGATATATACTTATCTTCTTCTTCTATATTATAAAAAGAAAAGATTTGATTGTTTGTTGGTTTAGTTTGTTTGACTTGAAAAAACTCCGAAACTACTTGACGGATTTAAAAAATTCTTTCACTGTTGGGAAGCTACGCTATCTCCAGTGAACATAGGCTTTATTTTATAATGAGGTTCCCACGGAAACGGGAGATACGCGGGTGAAACCGCGCGAGAAGCAAGTATATTATAATGACAGAAAATTTGATGAAGAATATTTATTATTCAATTCAATAATCATTTTTATAGTTTAATCCTTAAAGGTTTCATTTAAAGCGAAGCTGTGTTGGCGAGAGAACTACACAAAATTGTTTATAAGAACACAGAACTTACTTTAGGTTTAAATGTTCTTCTCAATTTCGCTACATCATCTCTTTTTATGAAATAATGTTAGTAATTAGGTAGGTATTATTAATACATTTTTGTATTCATAGCTGCGTCCAACGGTTTTACCCACGTTAGACTCCAGTATGCTGTATTCCATATGTTAATACAGCTTATAAATACACTATCACCATGCTAAATGTCAGCCATCTCCTTTAACTGGTTTAAAAAAAATAAAGATTACAAATCTATCTTTGTAATATTATTATAAGTAAGCATTCATTTTCAAGTTGATAAAAATGATAATTATAATCCATATCTTATTTATAAGTCAAATCCATATAAATAAATTTCCTTAAATAAATTATTTATTTATTTTAACAAATAAATAAAACCACCGTATTTTTACACACAGTTTAATTGTAAAAATTAAATATAATTAGCCTAAAAAATATAAAATATCCTGTCACTGCCATTATATGTTTTCACTGCCCACTTTACGTTGTTTTTGTTATTACTTTTCTTAGTTTTTTCCAGAACTCTTCTTGATTTTTCTCATTCCATGAGTGATAAATCTTAGTTTTCAATAAGTATTTCAATGTTGTCGTCATATATTTGCTTTGTATCTCCCCTATCCTCACAACCACCAAAGGGTCATATGAGGTACCATCCTCTAGAAATATTCTGTGATATTCCGCAAGCTGGGTCTCCCATCTACACCAATTAGATTGTGCAAAACTATTACTTAATATTAAAATTATATACTTACTCTGATTAATACTCTCCATCACACATTCTGATATGAATGATCCGATCTCAAAATCTCTCTCATAAACACATAGTTTCAAAAAAGGCGGATTTTTTTCTAACTGATCTATCATTTCATGAACGAATTGACTGTCATCATTCGAGTAAGAAATAAATGCATCATATTTATATACTTTTCCAACGTCTATTTTTGTAGTGTTCGTCTTTATGTTTCTATTTAAAGCAATTTTAGCTAAAAACACCCAATATCTTATGTACATCCTGAATTTAAATACAGTCAATATTACAATAGCGACAAGAGCTATTGTGACCAGGGACGGTGCTGTCCACACGAGGACCATTATGCCTGATATTTTCTGATACATGAGACAACGCATGCTCTTCATAGATGCTAGGTACTCTGAAACTCTTCGGTCTTCCCATAAATCAGGGCTGCTGCATTGGAATTTGGAATTGTAGATATATTCATTAACCGCTACAGTCCCATTCGCTTTCAGCCAACGATAAATTGAAAACATAGAAGAGCAGTCACACACAAAAATATTGTCCATTAAATCTATGACTACATCTGTCTCATTTTTATTATCTAATAAGTAGGCGATGTCTTGAATCATACTTAATGAAAAGTAAGATATTTTGTTATTAGTTAGATACAACATATTAGGTTTGATTCCAGCAGCAACGAAAAGGGGTTTCCACCATGATATTATAAGATTTTCACTTAAATCCAGAAACTGTAGCGATTTCAAGGGCTTCAGCGTCTCTGCAGTTAAGGAGTACAGTTGATTATTTTTTAGGACAAGGTGTGTTATGTTTGGCATCATCTCAAAAATATTATCATCTTCGTATATTCTCTTGATTCCACAATTTTCCAAAATCAGTACTTTCAACTCGTTTAAACCTTCGAATTGAGATTTAGATAAATTTTGATTAGCGGTTAATGGATTATTGGCAAGGTTTAGAATCTCTAAATGTCTAGTTGGAATAAAGCTTGCCTCTCCAATGTGATATAATGTCCCATTTTCCATATTTAGTATTTTGAGATTTTCTAATCCCGTAAATGTATAGTCAAATATTGATTTTATTCTATTGAAAGGCAAATTCAAAACTTGAAGGTGTTTACTTTCAGCAAATGTGTTTCGATCTATTTCAAAATATACAGGATTGTTAAAACGTCCTCTGTTGTCGGCCAAATCTAAAAGACGCAACTGATTTGAAGGATGCGTGCCATGAATTCCTGGTAGATAGTTTCCACTCAGCAGCAAAAATTTCAAATTTGGAAATTTCTCAGGGTTAAATGTCGTTCCACCAATCCACATAACTTGAACTTTTCTTAAATCCAACAACTGTATATTTTTCATCACCGGGAAAGCATCATCTTCAATTATTTCAAATTGATTTCTTGATAATAAAAGTTCTTGTATAGTAGAATTAGCGATGATGTTAATTAGATTTCTTGGAGGATTTTTTCTGAAACCCATACCAGACAAATCTAAGAATGTTAATTTATTATTATTTTCTTCCATTCTCAGTAAAAAGTCTCCTATTAATGTAGAATTGAGATCATTATCTCCAATGTGGAGTTCTGTTAAATGTTTTAATGGTAGAAAACTATTTGGATGTATGAAATCTAGTCTACATAAATTAATATCAAGTTTTTTTAACGGAGTTCCCTCCATGATTGCAAAGGCAGTCTCCGGAATTTCTTCCAAAGTATTTTCCGATAAGTCCAGTGTTCTTAGTGAAGGTAATATGCTTGGTCTGAATGCTGGTGTTAATTGCAGAATGGATTGGAATCCGTTATTGACCAGCGTCAGGTTATGAAGACTTTTGAGGCCCTCAAAAGTATTTTCATGGAGTGACAGAAGTAATGTGTTAGATGATATGGAGAGCTGCTCTAAGTTTGTTAAATTAGAGAAGACGCCAGGTTGAATGTATTTCAGTTGATGATTAGCCTCAAAAGCCAGCACTTTCAAATAATACAATGAATCTAATTCTCCTTTTACGATCTCTGAAATTACTGTAGTCCTCACTCTTAATATTTCACTCTGCTTTTTAATCTGAAAAAAAAACAATGCTTTAGGTTTTCATATGTATAAGAAGCATGTGATACTAGTTTTTATTTCCCTCACGTTGTGATTATATTTACAATATGATTGTATGATATTCACATCATTTTTGTAACTGATAACAATGAAAAGAGGACAATTTTGTTACAGAAGTATGAAAATACAACTTCCGTGGCGTAACGGTTATAAGTGGCGCTTTAAGTCTCGGAGGTCGTGGGTTCCATCCCCACATCTGAATAGAAATCTTTGTGTGAATTCTAATTGCCCTTTTCTCTCCGATTCCCTCTATGCCTCAGAAAGCACGTTAAGCCGTTTGTCCCGATTGTTATAACATCATCTAAAACAAGCGTGTACTACCATGACAGTATTATGTTGTAGCAATTACTTGTGCTACAACATAATACTACGGTCACCAACTCGCTTGCCAAGCATGGTGACTATGCCAAAACCATTCCTTGGGAGGAGGCCCGTGGACGGTGGTCGTTCAGCAGTGGACATTTTTTCATGATATTTTATTATCTTGGCAACATTTTAAATAAATATGTTTTGGTGGCATTAAGTATACGGACTATGTCATAACATTTATTCAGAGATTACAGCGTTCGCTTACGTAATCAGTTAAATCTACGTAACTTAATAATATGATAAGAAAAAAAGTATAAGTATACAGGGTTATTTGTAAAACACCGGTAACCTCTCAGGACTATATTACTAACATCATAAACAACAACTTTTGTTCTACGACTTTTTACAAAGCAATACATTTACCAAAAAAAACCTTCAATATTTCGTTGTCCTATCTAACACATTTCAACTCTGTATTCCCCGCTCCCCTCGCTATTGTCGGTACTATCGCTTTCATTTGCTTCGCATAGACTTCGTAACATTTTGAGCGTTGAAGTTAAATATTTTTATTTTTGTGTGTAAATCTGATGAATAAAAATATGATGAATTTTTAAAAGTCATAGAACAAAAGTTGTTGATTATGATGTTAGTAACGTAGTCCTGAGAGGTTACCGGTGTTTTACAAATAACCCTGTATACTTGTTAGCACATGTCCAGTGTATTCTACGTATGATCCTTTGGCAGCACATTTTGGTTTTGAATGACATTCAGTGTGTAGAAAGAAAATAATACTTAGTTTGATGATGAGTGGTGCAGAAAATAGCTTTATTGACACATGTTGTAATCCTATGCCTGAGGAAGTTCGCATTTTAATTGGGCAAAGGAAATAGCGTTAGGAACTAGCGGCGTAGTGTTTTTCCTACCCTGTTCTTAACATCTAATCCCCTTTACATTACATTTATGGACTAAGAGCTGACAACCGAAACGGCAAGGTAATTTGATCATTCATAAAAATGATTGATCAGCTTACCTGGATCATTCTAAGCATAAAGACGTCGACCTGGCAGGATTCGCGTGGTGGATGTGGGAGTTATGGGGTGGGAAAAAAAAAATAAAAAAAAGGTAATGTGATCAGGATTACTTTTTATGCCAAATGGTTTGCCTTCCTCCCCAAAGCACACAAAAATCTGGCGTCATTTGGTTGGTGGAAAGGTATCGCCAGGCTTAATTAAAGTGAGGAAAAAAAAATTATTTTTAGGTAATAAGTACAAGGCTGGCTTTTTTTGTGCTTAAAGTTTATTATTCCCAGAGGCTAGGAAAAAAAATCCAGCCAATAACAGTGGTGGGAGCATGTCGAAAAAAATAATATAAAATTTATATTTTATATTGTATTTTGCTCGAGAAAGAGCTAAGGGGCATGAAAAAGAGCGCGTGGAGGGGATACACGTGACTACGGCGTCCGTGCTCTCTCGGTGATGTGCCTGTAATTGGTTTACGTAAATAAAAATGATTTTTATTTTATTTAAACAGAATATAAAAACACGTCCACGCGCTATAAAATAGACGCTAATCTGAATCAGCTGGCGCTCCGGAAACGTTCGGCTCTTTCCGCTCAACGAGTGCGACGAGGCCAGCCAGGCGCGTTCGGTTTACCGAACATGAACAACGCGCCGAGAGAGCACGGACGCCGTCGTCGCGTGTATCCCCTCCACGCGCTCTTTAGCCCTAGCTCTTTCTCGAGCAAAATACAATTTAAAATATAAATTTTCAATTATTTATTTCGACATGTTCCCACCACTATTATTGGCTGGCTTTTTTTTCCTAGCCTCTGGGAATAATAAACTTTAAGCACAAAAAAAGCCAGCCTTGTTCTTATTGCCTAAAAATAATTATTTTTTTTCCTCACTTTAATTAAGCCTGGCGATACCTTTCCACCAATCAAATGACGCCAGATTTTTTTTGTGTGCTTTGGGGAGGCTGGCAAACCATTTGGCATAAAAAGTAATCCTGATCAGATTACCTTTTTTTTTTCCCACCCCGTAACTCCCACATCCACCACGCGAATCCTGCCAAGTCGACATCTTTATGCTTAGAATGCTCCAGGTAAGCTGATAAATCATTTTTATGAATGATCAAATTACCTTGCCGTTTCGGTTGTCAGCTCTCCGTCCATTATTAATTGACAATGATCATCATTACTACTAACACTAAATCTGATTGTAAGTAAAAAAGAACTCCATCGAAAGATAAGCCATAATGTGTGATAATCAATTTAATGGATTTGACAACGTATATAAATCAGTTCTCACGGAAAATCACTTAAAATGAATACGCTACGATTAAATTATCATATTTTTTTCTAGTCTCCCTACTTTAACTGAATAACCGCCATATCACGTGTATCATCTACGCATTCTGTTATTAGAAGAACAAACATTTGCAATCCAAGTACAAGGCTAAAGGTAAATCTTATGGTTAATCTTTGCTATGTTATATGGTAAACGTTGGTCGTAAATTTATATACACGACTGACGTTAACCAGGAAATATATGCGTTGTTCGAAAATTAATGGATTTGGATAAAATATAAGTATGTATTTCATTTATAGAAGTAGGTGCGACAAATTACACCTAAATCAGAATCCGTATTGAGCTATGAGAATGCTATTTATTGGTAAGGAGCACCAGATAAGTCTTTTTATGCTAAGAATAATTAATAAAAGACTTTCTTTTAAAATCAAATGGTATAAAGTAGTCTGTACAAGAACATACGTACCTTGGGAAACCTTCTACATTCGTAATTTCCAAAGCATACGATGATCTTCATATGTGTAGAGGCTCTGCAAATGCACCCTGAACTACGGTCCTGTCCAAGCTCCACGGGCAGGTACTCATTCCTACTGTCTTCAGGGTACAAGAAGCTGCTGAACTCTTCGTACTCCTCGAGGAGGTTGGTCCTGGCATACTGTGCGTAGCAGAGGAGCAGCCATAGGTAGCGGGAGAGCGGCATATTCTCTGTAATATATATGGGGATATGGTAAGATCTCTTGGATAGTAAATAACTACAAAAATCTGCTATATTTTTATCATTGTTAGATAAGATAAACTCATTAAAGAATATTAGAGGTGCTAGTACCTACATTCATTTATTTCATTGGCGGATTGAATACGATGTTTGCACGATTGTGATTTAATTTTTTTAAATATGATGACATTGCTGCTTTGGCAGAAAATTGACAAGGAAGCATATTTTCTTGGCTTGTGGCTTAATTATGAATAAAACAAAACCATGATGATAAGTAAAAAATCCTAGTATCCCTACCAGTGGGGATATGTCAGTAGGGATATGTGGAATAGGGGAAAATAACACCAGTAAATTATACAATTATATTAGATAATTATGTAAAAGAGCTAGTTGTATGTTATATACACTTAGGCAGCTTAATAACGAGCACTTCCAGATTTGCGTAAGACTTGTGGAAGTGCCAGTATAGTAATAGTATGAAAGGCATTTAACAACAAGAAACAAGTTTTGGCAATAAAAACTCCAAAAAGATCAGGAACAGGCTCGTTAAAACATACATCTTTATTAGGTATAACGTATATGTTTATGGATGTGTGATAGATAGAGGCTGGAGGCATTTGAAATGCAGTATGATAAAAACTTGTTGAATGGAAAAGAAATCAAATGAAGAAGTGTTAGTAATGTCAGACGAAAATAGATCGATTTTGTTAACGCTTAAAAAAAAAAGGAAAACGATGCTGGGACACTAAATACGACATGATACCTTCACAAAATATTTATTTGAAGACTAATTAAGGACGGAGAAGACAAAAAACAACATGGATCAAATAAATAAATCATCATGCCGTATCAAAAATCAAGTTTGCTGAAAATCGAGAGGAATGAAGGAATCTTCACCAAAAATCAGGCTATTGGATATGATAATATTTGTAACTAAAATATTATGATGATAATATTTTAGTTACAAATATTATTGTAATTTTTCGTCATCTAATAGTAATAAAATAAAAATACGTATTATTACTTTATGAGACTGTATCATTCTTAAGTACGATTGATATTATCGAGATAAACTTATCATTATGCAAATTAATATTGTTTTATTTCCCTGCCATGTGCATGTAGCTTCCGGTGAGGATCTGTGAGAAGGAATTTTAGTATATTTTGATATCTGTATCATGAATAACCAATGTCACATTTAAACATATCTAGTACATGTAAGGTATTAAGTGATTACAAGAAGTAGGCCTTACGCAGTCATATTTATTTACTATAACTTTGCAATACTACTATACGTGCAATGTTAATAATGTTAGCAAAACTTCCATTCTCCCTGTTTGTAATGGTGAATGTCAACAGATAGATAACATTGTGCGTCTGTTCGTCATAGATATCACAAACATTAGCATTCGTATTGACAAGAACGTAACCATTTATTGCCTGTATGTTATACATACGGTATATGCTTTACAGTAACAGCCAAATGCAATTCTCATTTAACACAAATTTTAACAACTCACAATGACTTACTATATATTATTAGTATATAAATATACTAGGTAACAGGCAACAGCGTTTTCCTGTGTATTTGGTATTAGAATATCACAATGCATCAGACTGCGGTCAACAACCTACTTACTTTTTTCAGACGGACATATGTAGCGAGCCACGAGTTTTATGCTACTACCTCGGGTGTAAAGGCGGGCAGAGCTCCAGGTCCATTAAATGGTTTGGAAACTACAAATTTGGCTTAATTCGCAAGTCGGTATCCGTGGCTCTTGTATATTAGATCATAGCGGCACTGCCGCTAGCAAGGGAATTATGACTTTATAAGGGAAAGATGTGCAACTGTCATAAAGTTCGTGAGCCTCTCGATCTTTGGGTCTACGAAGGCATTGGAAGTTTCTTAGTCTGTCTACCATGCTTGGCGAATGTGCATAAAATACTTGCTTGCCTTTGTTTTGCTTTCATTAATACCTCATGAAAACGTAAAAGGCTATACAAATAAAAATGGTTTTAATAGATTCAATCGCCAACAGTGACTTAGCAAAAAATGTATATGCTTATTATTCATATTTAAACATTCAGCGCTTTACCTAGTTTAGCAGAATAATGCCAGAGGCATTATCTACAGGTCTACCTTAGGGTAGTGCAGAAACAAAAGAGAATATGATTAGTAGTGAACCTTAAGGTTGCTGATGATGAACTTATAGCATCTCTTGTAAAAGAATAAACATGTTAAAAACTGAAATGCGTATCTGTATAAATATATCCTTTGAATTTCGCACAAATATTATATGTGAGAGTTTGAAATAAACACTTAACAGATAAAAAGCGACCTAGCTGTGACCATGAGTGTATTATTCTATTCAGGATTGCAAAATGTTGTCTTCCGTCTCACTTATTACGACAGTGAAAGTTTCATGCGATCTGTTATAAACTAGTTAATAAGTTTAAATATTTTGGCACAAAAAAATGACTCGTAATAAAAGTAATTTTGTACATATGTTCAAAATTTACTAGTCATTCTACTTTTAGGAAATCAATTAAAGTTGAGAGTATGACCCACCAACAGTCTAATTACTGAATGTCAACGATTTCTTTATGTCCTTATTAACACAGTAGGTGCCTTGATTAGCACTCGCCAAGGTTTGAACGTGTTGTCTATTTATCTTAATATTGAAGACACACTACAGGGTAATGGAAAAACGCATAGTCAGTACCCACAATTTACCTCGGGAGTTTAATTATGCAATTATCGGTAAGTTAGATGGGAAAAGCCGAGTAAAGTTAGCGGCTCGTATTAGAGTAAAGTATTATAGATTAGAAAATACGTATCAATGATCAAATGCGCTGTCCCACATTTTTTAGAAATAACTCATGTCTTTTTTAAAATTTTAATGTAATGTATAAGTCCTGCAAATTGTTTGAGTATTGAAGGTATTTTCTAAATTCAACCGAAACGAGGGATCACACTTAAGTGAAAAATCAATATAGATATCGCAGCCAGCAAGTTAGAGTGATCATTTAATTGGGAGGCTAGCCATTTAATTGCTTGGCATTCCATTAAATGTTAGTTCAATCGTTGATTTTATTAACATCACTTTTACTCGTTTTATTTCGAGCCCTTTGCGTTTGGCTGACGTAAAATCATGCATTTGATTAAAATTTAGTACTTTTTTACATGACCGACCTAATACTTCGGTTGAACTCCAGTGGTTTAGGGGTACCTAGGTTTTTTTTCCTTTTTATAACCACCCAAAACCTGTTTTGCACCCAAATCGTTGAAAGTCATATTCAACGATTTGGCTTGTTATTTCATTGAATGTCGGCGTTTAATTAACGGGCTAGCCGTCCCATTGAATGGCTGATTTAACTAGATGGCTGCGACATAGATACAAAAACAAACATTAAAATTTTCCATGTATTGTATCTAAATATTAACGCAATACACAACTAACATAATTCTTAGACGCAATAAGAAATGTTTCCATTGTGCAAGAGACAAATACTACGTCACAATTGCGATGACACTGATGACGACTTTTTAGGTTAGTTGACTGCACAGGTCTGAGTCTACTATCGTAATGGTGTGTCGTGGAAAAGTCACTGACGTGTCGATGGTCGGCTTTCTTCGTCTTTTGGATTAGTAGATTACCAAATGTGCAAAAAACCGACCATCTAGACCGACCTTCAGTTCCACGACACACCATTACGATAGTCGACTCAGGCCTGGTGGCTTATGGTATTTACTTCGGAGACATGGTGTTTTAGACTCGATTCCCATCTGGGGCTATCAATTTTGTAAACCATGGATAGTTGTTCTTAGAATGGGTGTACTGTTTTTGTAAAGTCCTCCGGGAAACCGGGCTTTATTTCCACCATATATTAGGATTGCTACTGCTGTGTACTGCTTGCCTTCATGCTCGGTGAAGTAGCAAAAGCCTCGTAGCTAACTAAGTATGTCGTTTAAGTTATAAAAGACAACTTCCTCAGAGTTTTCTAATTTAACTAAAATAAAAAACTTGACGTCTTTCACGTGACGGCAACCTCGCAAATTGGAGATATTATTGGTAACTTGCATTTATGTCCTCTTACTTTGGGTCATAAACATATGATCAAATCAGCTTTCCAACGTTAAATACAAGCATGCCGAGAAAATAACTGTGACTGCTTCTATTACAAATCTTTTAAACGTTTGGCACTATTTGAAAGCTGTTGGTTCAAATTATGTCAATCCTATACCTGGAAACAGACATGTAGGCATGCAAGAAACAGAGAAGCAGGGTTCATCTGTATGGGATACCCGAAAGCTAAAACCGGTGTTTGGGTCCCTCAATATCGGCGGGGGGAGCGGGGGAATGAAAACCAGGAGGGTTTTAGTGGCCCTCTCCACGGCACGAATAGTGCGTCGCACATTTATTTGGAGAGGGAGAGATCTTCGAGACAACCTTCGCTGAGGCTGGGATCATACATTTTGAGATCCCCGGGAGAACGATGGGATGCGTGACGCATATTGCCCCGGTTAATAAAGGGTATATCTGTGTAGAGAGCACAAAACTACAGACACTCCAATCAAATCAACTTAATTGCCAACTATAATGTCTCTAAGAAAAATCCTGGTCGTCCTAGACTTTTGATAATTGATGCTGCAAGGTAAAGGGAATTTATTGATTGTACAAGACCAAGCCCAAGTTACTTCCATAGGATAAATATTGTTTCTTGTTATAAAAGATTTAACTTGTTCTAAAACTAGACGAATAAGCGAAGCGATATTTACATAAACAGTTTTTGCCAGGATCACGTACTCGTCTCGTGAACTGATTCAATATTGACTCTTGTTAAATTTAGCAGAATTCTGTTATATCAATAAATGCTCGGTGGGCCGATGCATGACCGAAAAGAGTGTTTGACTATAATTGGCGAAACATTTTACTTAAGTAAAGTAAAGTACAAATTGAGAGGTGTACTGTAAGTTTCGGCGAAACATATTGGACTGGAAGATTCGATTTAATTGCCAGTAGGCATCATTTGCTATTAGTTTAAAAAACAGTTTCATCCAGGCTACTAGAGCCCGATAACGGCTAGATTGGAGAATAGAATGCTCATGGTAACCTGTTAGTCCGTGCGTATTTTTCGATAATTTGCGATTCAATAAGGAGCCAGAAATAGAAAATGTATGGTTTTTGTTTTCCGGTAATTTTGATAACTCAGCAGGGTTTATCATTTCCAAATAAAATATAAACTTGGCAGTCATTGTTGGATTTTTTTAAGAAGAAGAAGAATATATATTAGTAATTGAGGGCTTTTGTAAAAGTATTAATGATAATTTTAAAAAACATTAGATAGAGTGATGATTAGGTTTTAAAACATGCATTTTAAACAAGTGTATACTTCTTCTTATAAATGACCTCAAAACACTTATTTATATATATTTTTTATATCTTTTAACTTACTACAATCCACAATATTCAAAATTCTTCATGCACAAAAGAAATATCCATAAATAACATTATGATTTCAACAAAACCAACCTGTTCACTTATTGGCGCTCACAAAATCTTCTAATGTCTACTGCAAACAGTTCATGACGCATTTAACTGCCATCTATATATGATAAACACTCACTTAGTATATTATACACATCGACTCCTCAAGGCATATTAGTAATGTGATGTTACATATGTATTATAATGAAACGAAGAACGTACAAGACGTTTGCTCCGCGCGGAGGTTGGGACGATATTCGGAGATGGTTTGTTTAAGGATTCTTGTTGGCGCTGTTTGTTTAGAAGGTGATAATGGAAACAGATAAGAATAGCCTGCGTATTATAATTGCGAAGTTATTGTGATGAATTTTGATATTCATGATAACGTACCAATGAAATCAGCTAAAGGAAAGGACCGTGGAATATCTGCAAAACTTCAATGTAAAATTAAAGCAGAATCTTCTATGCTGCTAGCATCAGACATTGTAGAGGTATATGTGCGAAAGTACGAGAGAATGTACATTTACGCATCTATCGACCTGTCTACCTTCAGTTTCCATTCAGAGGGCCTAGGAATAATACGAGTACCTGTACAGTGGAGTGATCGCCAGCAGAAAATTGCTAACGCAAATGTTAGGATACTTGATATTTATCACGAGATTTAAGCGGGTGCGGAAAAATTACGGGCATTAATTGGTTGATTATTCTTTAAAACAACCGATTCGATCTTTCGATTTTTAGTTGCAAAAACCTCGTAAACGCATTTTGTGTAGGCCGTCAGGCGTGGTCGCAGACTTAGTCAGGAAGTTAGATATTTAACTTGTGAAGTGATCGATATGGGTCTCGGCTATCATTTATCAATTCACTACGCGGATCAAGAACAATTTCTTGTTACAAAATAACTGACGAAATAACTCCTAAAATATCAACGTAATTACAATAACAATAAGGTCTTTAATTACTAGCGATTGATAAAGTAAGTCGCAAAATAGATTTTTAGAATAGGGTTGCCCACAAGTGTTTGATAATTATCAGCTGAGTTGGTAAAGAATTCGGGTTCATGGTCTCACAAAAAAGGTAAGCTAAATTACTGAAGATCTAAGATAAAATTGCCAAGTTATACTGTGAACCATTTAAAATGAATAAAGCTCCCGCACTTGCTCACAAATACGGTTATTTTTTCCCTTGCGCTGTCGGCCCGCTTTCACTTGGAATAATTAAATTTGTATAAGTTAATGTAAAGCAATTATTACTTGTATCGAAAGTGCACATTTTTAAAATGAAGTTATTATCTACATACTTTTTAACTTTAGCTCTTTTTTTTTAATAATTTGGCGTTCATGTGTGTAGCGTATTGTTGTATGCTTATTAACGTATTGGTACGTCGTTCTTTATAAGTAAGTCTATTTAAATACTAGCTGTTGCCCGCGACTTCGTCCGCATAGATTTCAAATTCTCCATACAAACTTTGCCACCCTATTTCACCCCCGCAAGGGGTTGAATTTTCAAAAAATCTTTTTTATTGCACACTTCTCTTAAGGAATATTTGTACAACATTTCATGATTCTAGACCCAGCGATTTCAACTGTGCCTTGATCGATCAATCAGTCACGTTCTACTTTTATTTATATAGATAAATTGATATGGCATGATGAAATATTTAGCCTTAGTTCTTAATTCTTGGTATTCTCTGGATCTTCAGGGATTAATAGTAAATAGGGTCCTAAATTGTTCATTGAGGTCGAAGGCGGCAAGATGGATTTTTGGGATTCAGAAGGGCAACGCTAAGATGTTAGAAATCGAGTCTGACTTTAATATGACACGAGATTCCCGCGCGCGGTTTCATCCGCATAACTCCGGTTCCCGTAGGAACTTCATAATGAAATATAGCTTAGAGTCTTCCTCAATAAATGGGCTATCTTACACATAGGTTCTGAGATTAGCGCGTTCAAGCAAAGAAACTAACAAACTATTCAGCTTTATATATAGTATAGATTAGTTCCAAGGCAGAGAGCAGGAGGCAGGAAATTAGCATACTCCCGTGCCTCCTTCGATACTCCAATCAGAACATCATTGAAAGTAAAACTCTCAAAGTTTTTATAAACAACATGATTTATTCAAATCTACAAAGGTGAAGGTAAAGCCGCCGACAGATTCCTGATGAGCTCGTCCATCTGCACCAGGTTGATCCTCGCCTGCTTGGACAGTCTACCTTCAGGGAGCTCCGGCGGCTCGTGGCGCAGCAGCTGAGCCGACTCCATCAGAATCTTACGGGATTCCTGGTAAAGAGGGCACGGGATATATAACATTATTCTTATTGCGATCAACCAAAAACTAAATCAGCATTTTAAATTAGCTACTTTTAGTTGTATATATGTATTTTATGTAATAATAATAAAAAAATATCTGCATTTATATTAAGTTTTTTCGAATTTTATACCTTCTTTAACGAAATTAGCGCTCAGTGCATAAATAATAATCCAACGCTTTAGACAATATGACACTCAACTTAGCAATTGTTATGTTATAAGTGAATGAAAATACAATTCTATTGTAAGATTATACGATGAATTTTTTAGGTTCATAGCAGTTAAAAAACCGACCCTAATAACATAAAATTACTTGTTCACACACAATCAAGACTGACGTCACTCCAGTCTTGATCTTCTCAGGAGCAACCTACCAAGTTGTATCTATCATTGCTGCCAAAAGTCGACGCCATCGAAAGCTTTTTAATTAGATATGTTTCGTTTAACAAAATAAATCGTTGATGGAAAACATTTTTTTTTTGTTTTAATTAATTCCCTGATAATGAATATTATTCCTCATATTTAAGGCTGGACTAAATAAGAATACTTAACGACAACAAACATAATGAGAAGATTCTTCTATAAGAAGCAACATGAAAATATCTTGTCAATCAGGAGTCTCGGAAAAAAGGTAGGTTTAAAGGATAGGATTTTCAAAATCCTTTACTATTCTTTATTTATGAGTGTCCGTGGGAATCTTGTCTTGAATATAGCCTATACAATTCAAGATAAGGTTCCCAGAGGAACGGGACCTACACGAATGTAAATGCGCAGGATACCTAGTAAGTAACTAATAACGTATATAACTACTGCTGGGGATGTGGTTTACATAAATAAACAAATACTATCGCCAACCAGTCACTTAATCGATTCAAAACCCAACCTGCCTCAATGGGTCACAATATCCCAAGCTAATCAATTTACCCAACAACAAGAAGTGAGTACGTGCTTGTTCAACAAGTGGAGCGTCGCTCGCTCCAGTTCTCCGCCCGAAATACTGGTGCTCATTTAGTGAGCTTTTTGTGAGAACAGTCCACCATTGTTGGCTGTGAGAAAATTCTGATAAAGAAGTAAAAGTAGATAAGTGTTTGTTTACTACATTGTTTTGGTTTAAAGTTTCCAAGCGATTGGTCTGATAAAAAATATATAATAATATATTGAAAAAGAAATGCCATCAAAAACATACTTGTAAAAAAACCCAAGTCTCGTAACGCAGTTCTTTTACCGTAAAACGTTGTGAGATCTATGTAATACCAAGTCGGTTAATTTATTCAGTCCCTACTTAAGGGACCTTCTATCTTAAGCTATTACGTAATTATCTCACCTTACAGAATCTTATTTTGACCTTATCAAACTATAACTTACAAAACTTTAAAGTTTTAAATAATAGATTAACTTGGCCATCGGATATAATTAGAATGTATCTCACAAGTGTTTATTGCGATGGCCAAGTCAATCTAATATTCATAACATAAAAGTTTTGAACTTTGATAAGGTCAAAATAAGATTCTGTAAGGTGAGATAATTACGTAATAGCTTAAGATAGAAGGTCCCTTAAGTAGGGACTGAATAAATTAACCGACTTGGTATTACATAGATCTCACAACGTTTTACGGTAAAAGAACTGCGTTACGAGACTTGGGTTTTTTTACAAGTATGTTTTTGATGGCATCTCATTTATTTTTGTAGATAGTTGTACTTTTTTCCTTTGCTTTACAATTTACATTATTTTTTAAAATACCAACAATGGATTTTACCACTCTGTCACTTGATGATGAGCTTTTCAATTTTTGTAGGTTGTGTTCCTCTTTTTCTTTACCGGTACTACTTCTTGAACTTCAGCTACAGTTTTTCTCAAAGCCCACTCCATTTCTCTATGGGTTTTTCTCGATATCTTTGATGCAACAATATTAAGCATGTCTAGACATTAAATGCTTGGGTTCCGTACCCAAAGGGTAAAAACGGGACCCTATTACTAAGACTTAGCTGTCTGTCTGTCTATCATCAGGCTCTATCTCAAGAACCGCGATACCTAAACAGTTGAAAACAAATTATGTATTTCTGTTGCTATAATAACAAACTAAACATAAAATAAGTATTAAGGGGGAGCTCCCATACAACCACTATTTTTTGGCCTTATTGCTCGATATCTATAACGGCAACAGGTAGACACTTGAAAATGGTACGGAACCCTTAGTTCGCGAGTCCGACTCGCACTTGGCCGGTTTTAGTCTATTGTATTCACAAATGGATTATTCCTGCGCTTTAATAGTTCCAAAGTAGACTTAAATTTGATGTAAACCATCCAGACTAGTAACTCTGTGCCCTTATTTACAAAATAACTTAACTTACGCACATATGAATATCCACGTACCTAGCTGGCATGGCAACACTCACTATATGAAACAAGAACAGATGCGTCGTATACTTTTTTTATGCTTTATTGATATTCGTCGCACTCGTCAAACGTCATTTAAAATTAATCCGTATGTAAAATTGTTATCTCTCATTGGTTATAAATATTGTCAATGTACCTAATCGAAAACTACAACATCAAGCTTAACAGAGGATTAACATGAACTTATGTATGGCACTCACGGCCTTCTGGCTTCCGGCCTGTCAAAGGTTTTTAAAATTACGAAATTGATGAATTGTTTTTGATGGAATTTTGGTACAACTACATAATACATGTCCGATTATGGCCTTTTTTTAAGACAGCTCCCGCACTAGGGAACAAGCTAATATGTACATAAGTAAATTTAAAGCTACCTAGTTAACATCAAACTGTGTATAAAAATATTTGATAAAATGATTATATAAATATAGTTTGTGTCAGATTAATAAAACGTGGTTTGTGTGTATACTTCGATATCACAGTAAGATTTGTTAGTTGCTTGGAAGAAAGTGACCGTCTTTCGGTGTTTCGAACGGGAAGCGTGAAAGCCGTGGTGTAAGTTTGTCCAGAGGAATGCAAGAATATTACGCATCTCCTCCGCCACTGCGGTGTTCCGGCACGGGCAGTGGGGTATGTGGGACTCGCCCTCTTCATAGCAGTGGAATGCTAATCATAACATGAGAGTAAAACCCCTGGTTACTCCTCCGACCACAATTGGTGAGGGGCCCAGGTACTGTTGCCTATCTGGGATACCCTCTGGCAGCGTCCGCGACTCAATTGGTGTTGCGGGCTCTCCTGCGCCCAAATAACCAGTTTCAGGGACGCCCAGATTACACGGGGTCCCTACTTCTCAAGGGACCGCAGCCTCCTGCTGAGACATGGCTCAAGCGGGCAAGCCACCTCCATCAGACGCTGTTATGATTGTTAGTATCCTATCGTTCATAGCACAACTTATGTACTATCTTACTTTTACAATCGATTGTTTTTTTTTTTTTTCCTACGACTTTTTTTTTTTTTTTTTAACCACTTGTTATATTAATCCCTGTGTCGCCAAGGTCTCACCGCTCAATAGATTCACGAAAACAAAGCACCCCCTGACTCAGTACAACTGTTTGAATTTCAGACGAATAATTGTCCCGGGTGGGAATCGAACGCAGAAAACCAGGTCTCTGAAACAACTAACCTAACCACTTAGACACCACCTTTCAACATAATTCCATCTAGGTCCCTATCTACACCTATTCCTCCATTAAATCAAACATATTCATGTACACGTATTCACTGACTGCAAATGTAACTTTGTAATCCTATACATTTATAAGAAATAACAAAGTTATTAATGCAGTTGATGAAACTGAACAACTGGACCGAAATTGCAAAATGTTGGAATTTTCCCATAAGTTTTACACTAAACTCTCCTAATACTCAAAATTTGAAGCTTCTACGTCTGCTAGAAGTGCCTAAACATTTTGATGATCGGTGAGTCAGCAGTGAGCGAGTGACAAAATTACCGAAAATACCAAACTTTGACTAGTTATAATTCGTAAAGTACTGGTTCAAATTGAATGAAATTTGAAATATACTGTAGTTTTACAAAGCTTGTTTAGTTACTGAAAATTCAGGCTCCTATCTTTATCCACAACGAAGTTATAGGGGGTCGAAAATCGGCTGAGTTGCTTCGAGAAAAGATACTTTTTTTTTTTTTTTTTTTTTTTTCTTACTCGACTTGGGGGGGCACTGCCGTGCCCCCAGATCTTGTACAAAATCAGCATCTAACGCCTTTTGTGGACTATCGCTCCCTTTACAAGAAAACTTAACCCAACGCTGCTTTGTACATAATAGTAAATTATAACAAAAGGTATGTTTATTTGTTAATAAACACAAATTCAAAATAATTCTTACACTATTGCACTATTTCTTACAAGTTTACCGTATTTTTTGTCTTTTATTTGAGTGAATCACGTCTGCCAACCAAGGACTTTTTACCAACAGTCCTAAACTATACTAATTAGTTAATGTTATTTAACGAGTGTTAACTACGGCACTGGAAATCGCTAACCTATTCCTATTTTGTCATTTGTGAATGTACAAGCTATGAATTTTCAAGCTTGAAATGACATTAAAATATGTTTTATTTTATTTCTTATGCATGAGTGAAGTTAGTCGATTAATTTAAGCACCGTGCAGATATAGGCAGCTTAGGTCACGGAAAAGCGTGCGTAAAGTGCGGGTTTAGGTCACACTGTGCTATAAAAACTTTTAACAACTTACGGTGACGTAACCGAGTAAAGATATTGGTCCTTCAGTCATGGACCTCCTCCTGCCATTCTCAGCCACAGCTGCGTGCAGCTCAAACAGCAACGTGCCACGAAGACGAGTTTCAGCTGAAATAAACCAACCGACCGGTATATAAGTAAAATTATCTAGTAGCAAGATTCTTTTAAATATATAATTATGTACTCAGTATTCAATAATTAAAGTATATTTTTTATGCTTTCTAAACTACAATGCACCTAGCATGTTGTTTCATCACCCCCTCAAGTCGACTAGCAGATGATGCCTAAGGCAATTAAGTCCACCTTGGCACAAAGCTTTGTGATAAAGTTTTAAATAAAAAATAAAATAAATAAGGCAGATAATTGAAGACCGCCTAATGAATTGTGAAATTAGTTGGCAGCTTTTCTTGTTTTTAAATTTTCTTTAGGAAAAAATCAAGCTTTGAGCCCTGAACATATAGCCAATGAGGTTTTTAACTAAATATCGTCAATTTTACATAATGTAATTTGTAATTGTGGGAATGAATCTTTATTTTCTCACATTTAGAAGGAAAGCCTACCCAGGTTCAAATCTTATCGATGATAATATATTAGCATTTACCATTGTAAAATTTTAAAACTAATTTGAGATAACCGTTGGCACGTAACTACTCGTAAGAAATATTACAAAAAAAAATCTGTAAAAGAACTCAACCTGGTGCCAAAACTTCCAGCAGATCGGCAATCTTCCTACATAACTGAGTCTTCAACAAGAGCCTGTCTTCCGACACCATGGCCAGGCCAGCCTCCTGCTCCTGTCCTATCATCTGAGCTAGAGCTGTGCTCACGTCTGTCATGTAGAAGTGCGAAGAGTGCAGGTACGAGCTGCAGTGGCTGATGAATCTGCGAACGATATGCATATGAATAAAATAACTATTTCCGTGATCCAGTGTTTTATTCCCGTGCCAGAAAAAACCGTTATTTGAAATTAAAGATCTATTTTCGTCTCTACTTTGTTGTGTTGGTTAAGGAAAAGTCCTCTTCGAAAAGCACCTTTGGTTGGTTCCTACTACTATGACTCTATCTATGATAATCGTTTGCCAGGTGGCCAGCAGCATCTCTATCAGTGTCATACAACATTCTGCGATAATCAATCCACTTGCCAAACTTGGTGAGCAGTGGTGCCATTAGTGGACGTTATACAGGTTTATATGATGAATGAAATGAAACTTCCGTGTCTTTTACGTGATCTAAATGAAACAATATAGTTAATTAATAAATAAATTTACCTCTCACAAGCGTCGGGATCTTCCTTGGGCATGATGCTGAGCTCCCTGCCTATATCCTGTAGCAGCTGCTGAATGATAGCGTCAGACACGCTGTCTTTGCAGGAGTTACACCTCCAGAACTTTTTGTCTAGGTTCTTTGTCTCTGGGTCTGGATTTTTGGTCTTGTGTAAGATCGGTAAGATGAAGGTGTCAGGAAGAAGGTAGCCTCGGCAATCCCTGAAATTGACAAATTTTCATTAAAAAATCTTTAATAATATTATATTTTTTGTTATATTCTTATGGGATAGTCAAAGTCAAAGTCAATATATGTTTATTCACATAGACACATTTTAAACTATTTTAAATAATGTTCTTATGATACGTACTTTATGTTTGTTTTTCCTAGCACCATAAGTTTATGAAGCACTAAATATTTAGTTTTTTTTTAAGGAATAATTATTATTATGATATGCTGACTTATATGTACCAACCAACAGAGGATGACAAATTGGGATTTATAAAGGATATTAAAACGCTTCGTGAAATGTGCTCTTAATTTTTTATTATATAAATCTACATCCTTCAAAAGCTGCGGGCCCGCAATCGCGGCGGGCGCGGGTAACCCTCTCCGTGAGTTCTTAGTCTAAGGCTATTCTCGAGGGAGGCCCATGTTCAGCAGTGACAGTTAAACGGACTGAGTATGTATAAAAGTAAATGCTCACTTCTTTTTGCATTTGACGGCGCTATACATAGTTCCCAACTCCGTAGGATCGGAGCATCTCTCACAGGTGCACTCGAAGAACTTGGAGTCAGCCAGGTGGTGACGCCGAGCCTCGGTTCCCCACATGGGGTCTGTGTAGCACACGGTGATATGGCTACCAGACGGGATATTTACGCCGGCACATAAAATCTAGAAGAAAATGCCATAAGAGAACATACTTATATGGCTGAAAAAGTTTTAAATGAAGCCAAAGAAGTGCCATCAAATAATGTTGACTTCGTAATAATTGGGACTGCACGATGCATTGGTATGATCACTTGCGTACGTATAGGTACCTTCACAGTCGCGTGCCCAAAGAGTTTAAATAAATCAAAAGAATTACCGATATCAATATATAAACTTACAATATCTCCATTGGAGGTGAAGCTTTTATTGCAGTTAGCGCGACAGTTGTGTTCCACCATCGAGATACGATCGAATACTGCTAGATACTCAGGCTCCAGCAGTGGGACCTCGTGACCGTTGATCTGAAAAATATAGATATTAAATATAAAACGAATAATAAAGATTACATTGCTCAATAGCCATGAACAATCTTCCTTTCGATTCCTCTTTTTCTTGCACACAGAGCTGCGGTGGAATCCGCTGCTTTATCTCCTTTCGCCTCGCCCAATATCAATGTCGGTTCTCGATGTTACGTGTCTAAATTAGTTAAGATATTATACTTTATTATTTGTTTAATCCTTACCTGGAGGATTCCACAGCATTTCATAATCTCTTCTTCACTAAATGTCCCCTGAAGTTTAAAGAAATTCCATATAAAGTCGGCAATAAACTTTTTGTCACTATTCCACTTGTCAGTTCCTTTTCGATCTTCGCAGTGAGACTGTAGGGCTTGCAGCTTGGCCCACAACTTCTTGTCATGGTCCCTTTGGTAAAGACAGCGCAGAGTGGTGATGCATTGGTAGTTCGGATGTGGCATACCGAAAGTTGAAATGTTGACCTGAAAAATTGGATGATAATATTTGCTGACTCCTGACGTTTTATCTTCGCTATACGCTATAATATTTACGATTTTTCTTGTCATATTATGAATTAAATATTGATGACCTCTTCCAAGTATTATCATTTTCCTTAAAATTTCAAATATTTTATATGAATACTAAATTTATGTTTGATTACGGTAGACGAAGTGGCATATGTGGATTTAATCCAGCACGTCTGATAAGGGGAAGGTAAGTAACCTTACCTCAATCTGGTAAGGTAAGGTATCTTATTAGTAGATATGGAGATTAAGGTAAGGTAAGTTACGTTAATCTGTACGCAAGGGCGTGCGAGAAATATATATTTTTCAAATCGTCAGAATAAGAAAACCCCTTAAACCCCAGTTATTTCAATACGACATCCATTAGCAATTATGCACTCACCTTTTCTCCTCGTTTTTGCGTATAGTAACACTCGGGTTCATGAACCTTATTGGCGGTGCATTCAGCAGAACAGAAAGGCCAACCGCACTTCTCGCAGGCTACGGTCTTTCCTTCTTCAAGAAGCTTGTAGCAGCCCAGACATACCGGTGGGGTTACCTTTATGGAAAAAAATCTGTATTTTGTACCCTACTCTTAGTGCAAGTGCATTCAGTACAACTGTCATTCTAATTCAATTAATTTTATGAATGTCAATTACCACGTCCAATAATTATCCGGCAGTATTTTAGTACATTTAGGGCCGATTTTAATAATCGTAAGATAAAATTTATCACAGGAATTGTTTTTAATTTTGGCAGAATTTCCATAAAAAAATGTCAAATTTAACAAAAAAATTATGGAATTTGTGCATTTTTTATTAGGTCTTATTAAAGAAATGTTAGTAAAATAGTACTTATATTGTTTTGTTACTGCTAATTTCAGAATAAAGGGATTAAACCACATTTACGGGTCAAAGACCAAGTAAATGCGGCGTGTGGTGTATACTGCTACGTGTATGGTGTTGATTCGTCAGTTTGCATGAACTTTCTTACGATTCTGCATGTGTTTGGGATTGCGGTTTTTTTAAAGAGCTGTGTTAATAAATGGTCTTAGATCTAATAACTTGATGCTGTGGTGTAAAAGCTTGGATATTACTCCGGTTGTAGATAAGACTATGGGTACAATAATACTTTTTCTTGTTTCCAGATTCTAATTACGTCATCTTTCAGGTCTGTATATTTACTATTTTTTTTCATTTATAGTCTTTTGTATTTTGTGTGTTTTAGGAACTGCGATATCAATGATGTAAGTGGTTTTATTATTATTATTATTAAACAAATGTTAGTCTAATGTAGTAACTCAATGAGTGTAGATAAAACAAAATATGCAATAAGAATATGGCAGAGTCTGAGTTATAGAGATAGAGCATAGCCTTCACCTTAGCTTAATTACTGTAAGAGTTTCAGTGTAATATTTAGTACAGTGCAAGCACTATCTAGAAACTTCAGGACAGATTTAAGGCAGACCTTACAGTTATTTCTTGAATTAAGGATCCCACATAAACTAAACAATGCGAGATCTTCTGTTGTCGTTTTGATGTTAAAACAATAAGAATAAATTAAAATAGTATGGTATAAGTATCTATCAAGATTATTAGTGGTGTTTCTCACCTGTGCCGGCCCAGTGATCAGCGGCTTTTCCTTCAGAACGATATCACCAGCCTTAAGCTCCCTAGTAGCTTCCAGGTATCGCCCATACTTCGCATCTTCCTTGACCCTGGCGGGGGTGCACTGGAACTTATGCAGCTTCCAGTCCTGCTTCTGATGTTCCTTTGAGCAGTAGTGCACGGTTTGACAACCAGAACATTTCTGAATCGCCGGCGAGAGACAGATAACGCATGAGCCTTCTTCACCCATTCTGAAAATTGGAAATTTTTTGCTGGTAAAGTTTTTTATTTACCTGACAAAAAGCCTCGAATGTCAATGTAGGACAATAATATAAGATGTAACTAAAATACAAAATCTGATGCAAGAATGACATTCAAAAAGTTGCTATAAGAATATTAACAGGCGTTTTTATTGAAGTTATCATAGCCTTGGACAGTTTTGTAGTGTAAAACTATAAAATTAATATTAGAAGCCAACGTAATGCCGGTTCTGCATAACGTTTTAAGTGATATTTACCAGTGCATTCTCTGTGCACTAAAAATATCAACAAGAAACCAGCACAAGAAAATAGCCGCCATACACAATAAAATTAACATTATATACTTACATAGTTGATACCTTCTTTTTTTATTAAAGTTAATGCAAAATTTTAATAACTTCTATAATTATACATTTTAACTAAAACGTTTAATGAACTTATACCGCACGTGTGCCCCGGCGCACTGACCGACGCATGCGTAGTCCGTCCCGCGGTGTGTGGTATAAAAATAACCAGAATTTGGCACTTGAAACTAGAACAGATTTTCAGTGAATAGAACCTGAAAGAAGTTTCTCATGAGTTCCCGAAGTCAAGATATTTTGATACTTTACCACTAGATGGCAGTATTAGTAGTTAACTGAAAATTAATTGAATTTTCAGTTCGTATACCTACCTATAGTTTAGTATCGTATAGGTACGATGTAATCAATAATCATGTCGCTCTTATTACTTGTTCATTATTTTTATTTACAAACATCGTAAATGTAGGTATTCGGGTGCGGTAGAGCGTTGATTCAATACATTTTATAAATATCTGGCGACTATTTCCTTTTTGTCTTTTTTTTTATTTAGAAGTTTTGTAAAAGCTTGCCTAATACAAAACGTCTAAAACAGCCCCGGTACCACTGGCACTCTTTTGTTTTGTGATTCGTAGATGATTTTCTCAAGACTGTCACTAATAATTGAAGAAAGTTCCTGATGAGCAAGAAAGTTTTATAATTTTCCCCTAGATGGCAGCATTCATGCATATATTGAAAATGAGGCGGTGCAGTTTAAATGTGATAAATTATCGTAACTCTCAAAAAACTTTAAACTTTTGCTAGTTCTGGACAATAACATGGCTATTGGCCGTTGGGCATACCACCTAGCCCGGCAAATTATATTTTTTTCTGGATTTATCATCACTCACCGTTCCTCTACAATTGACCTAAACTAGGATAGAAATTTGGTTTTTTCGATGGGCGTAATTTCCGCTAAGTAACGTCTGATTCTATTAATTTAATTAAAGTACTTGTTGTTTTCTTTCTTGTTTGTAGTTGAAGGTATTTTTTGTGTATTCACTCTCATAAATCTTATTCTATTTTTTCATTAATTGGTTTCGATTCTTTCACTTGGGCGAAAAATTAAACAAATAATACAAAATCGTATAATTTATTTTAAATAACTTAAATGCTATATTAGTTTCCAGAAGGTTGTTAAAATGTCTCTTTACAAAAATATGCACACAATGTCTTTTAGTGATAGGAATGAATATATAAAATGTTTAACAAAAATATAATAAAAAGTTATCTTGTTCAATATAATCATTATAACAAATAATGTTATTAAATAAAATATTAATAATATAAGTAATAAATTGAAGAGAGAATTGAGGAATATTATTATAGACGGAGTTATTTATTATTATTAGATAAAAATATTTTTTCATATACTTAATAATTTATTTTCACATATTTTTATTTATTCATAATATTAAGATTATTTTGTGTTGTAGGAAATAATAACAATAAACAATTAATTCTAACAAAATACTCGAAAATATGATTCATTATTTTGATAAATACATCAACTCTCAGCCATAACTTTGTAAAATACATTACCTACTCGTATATTACAGGTGATGGTTGAATCAAAATGGTTGAAAAAAGATGAAAGATTTGATTTTTTAATTGCATTAAATAGGCTCCGTTACTATTGGATCGATTTCAAAAAATATTTTATCATAAGAAAGGTACATTAATCCAGGAGTTGCAAACTATATTTAATAGAGTTCCCACGGGAACGGGAACTACGCGAAAGAAACCGCGCGCGGGAAGCTAGTTATTTATTTAACAAGTAAACATTGCCTTTCAATAAATAAAGATTAAATATATATTAGTTTGATATTACTTATAACATTTAATAAATACCTATGTTTACAATATTGGTAACATTAAATAAAAGCGTTTAAACGGACTAGATTTACTAGTGTTATAAAGGAATTGATAAATTTCGACGACTGGTGTGGTTCCACCGTAGCCTAACTGGGTAAGGCATTAGAGGCTTTACCCTAAGATGCAGGTTCGAATCCTGCTGGTGGTCGAATTTCATTAATCTTAATTTTGAAACATAGTGTATGGTAAACTTTTCCGTAAAGTTTTCAATAACATAATACGAAATGGGACTAGATTTTCATAAATAATAAGATATACGTGATTATTGCAATAATATAAACTCAACACAAAAATATCCAATTTTGTAATGTCGTTAAGTTGTGTGTGTAAATTGACAGATTGTTGTCATAGCAACCAAAATGACTAGTACAAATAACAACTATCACTTAGAAGAAATATCGAGGGTTCCGCACGAAAAACAAAATCATGCGGGTGAATCTGTGAAGAACAGAATTATTAATAATTAAAGCGATTCATGACTTGAACTGCTCTTAAGAAAATATCAGAAATATGTTTATTTCAATATAAATTATTGACTTTCACAGAGTCCGTTCCCATATTCAACTCTTTACAATATAGGTAGGTACAAACAAGTTTCTTTTTTCATTATTCTACATTATCCAAAACTTTGAGAATATATTCCAAAACTCATGAGATTTTGCCAATGATCTGTTCCCAAGTTTTGATCTTCCTGAGCGCATCTCTGGCGGCTGTAGCCATGAGACCTTCGGAGGACTGGTGTGGCTCGAAGCCGAGGATCAGAGCTGACTCCGTGAGACAGCGCACAATCTGAAAGAGAACAGGTATGTATGTTATTCAAGTAACTGGAGAACATTTTATTTGGGTATAGTTTTTAGTACATACAGTTCTTGTATCTATCAATGGCCGAATTGACCGTCACCCAATGGCTGGGGCATCGGACTTGCTATCTTGTGTAATGGGTAGGGATCGAACGGGCGACCCCGTTAACCTAACCCCTACCAATTACACTACCGACGTTAACCCACTCATAACACAAGCATTTTAGTTTAGCAATAGGGGTTAACAAGAATACCAGTAATGTGCGCAAAAACTCTGCTTGCTGATTAAAATAAAATGAATGAATTAAAATATGTAACCTCTTTGAGCCGTGTCCTCAAATTATCTTTCGTGATTGCCTTTTTTTCGAAGTCTCTTGTCGTCAGGATCATAAGGGGCGCGTGTAGTTCGTATAACGTTACACCTGGAACAAAAACACGGAGTTAATACACACTCAGGCAATTCATCATCAACAGGCCGTTTACGTCCACTGCTGAACATGGGCCTCTTCTTAACAGACCTTGGCAAGCCAGGATCGTAGAGGGATATTGCCATAATCACCACGCTTGGCAGACGGATTGGTGATCGCAGTAAGATGTAAACCTTGAGCTAATAGATGCTGCTGCCCATCCATCAGCTATATGTCCCTTAGTCGCCGTTTACGACACTCATGGGAAGACATGGGGTGGTCTATTCTAAGCCGGAAACCACACGGTATCTCAGGCAATTATTTCATCTTATTTCGGTAAATCGTCATTTAATTATATTATTTGACCAACTTTTTCTAATTCAAGTTAAATAAGAGTTATAGACTTCTTAAATTTATTATTATCGGTGATTAACATCCAAATCTTGACAACGATATAAACGACTTTCTAACGGAAAACCTGGAATTTGTACCTTAAGTAGGTAGTAGCCTTACCTCTCAACCTGGAATATCCCGGCTCTATGACATCGAACACCTTCATCAAGTCTCTGCAGATCTCAATCTTCCTGTTGAGCTCGTCCTCCGGCATCTCGTGTATCATGTACTCCTCCACCTTCCCGTAGAGCTGGCTGAGCGAGTGCTTGGCGGAAAGGCAAAGGTAGTGGCTGGTGTGGATCACGTTCCGGTACTTATGGAGGAACGCCTCATAGCTACGGACGTCGTTCACGTCTATTTGATCGAACTCATCGGTGAGCCTGGAATCAGAGGGCAGAGTAATATTTTATGAAGGATTGACTTCTTTGTCTTGAAATTTCAATGGTTAGCCATTGAAATTTCAACATAGAATATGATATATTTTTTAAAATCGGACCGGCAGTTCCTCATTTATGCACGTTCAAGCAAACAAACAAACCACCTCTTCAGCTTTATACGTTAGTATAGATTTGATTTTTTTTATAAGTACACTTTGTATCTGTTGTGATTGATGGTTATTTTGTCGTTGAAATAGTTTAATATGAAGTTATTTTGAGGCAGAATAAAAAAAATAATTAATACGTCTCTCTATATCTCGTTTTAGATCGTGGAATATCCGTTGCGTGTCAAAATGTACTTTAGTCGAGAGTCAGCATTGGAAAACCCTTGCAGTGTGTAAGAGCTGATGATGATATATGACCTCTTGAGCAGCAGCTGCACCCCCGCGGCGGTCATGGCGTACCCGCAGGCGCCGTGCGCGCAGCGCCAGGGCGCGGCCGGGTCGAGCGGCGCGGCGGGCAGCACGCGCCCCGCGCAGCGCGGGCAGCGGAACGCGCTCGCGAACGTGCCCAGCTCCGTGCCGTCCGAGCAGCGCGCGCAGCAGCACTCGAAGAACTTGCTTGTTTTTATGTGTTCCCGGCGTTTGAGCGTGCCCTGGAGATTCACGAAAAGAACACTTGGAACCGTCAAATGTCTTAGTTGCATTATAGCAGTGAAGCCGAAAGTAGTTTAAGAACATACATACATTTTATCAACATTTGATCATATTCTACTCAAAAATGCAGTTTCCGTAGATGATAGTAGGCCCGACCCAAGGGACTGAAGACAAAAACTGTACCTAAGATGGACCGATGATCTGAAATGGATAGCCGAGTAAACTGGGTGTGAAGGGCGAAGAGCCGGATATTGTGGCTAAAATTTGAAGTTTTAATATGTCCAGCAGTGTATGAAGATAGTTTGTTTGATTAATTGAGTAACAGTATCTACTCAAAGATTTTAGTAAATTATTTTGCAAAATATGTAGACGGCTCAATGGTTCTGAGGTTAAAACGCGCTAAAAATCCACTATATTATGGAGGTTTTTACACCGTTACCACCAGTCCAGTTCTTTATATATTGTCCTCACCTGCAACGTATACGCGTAACACAAGGATATGATATGTCCAGCTTTATGCGGCACCGAGGCTCTGATGGTGAGCGGCCGGCCGGGCACGCGCTCCGCGTCCGTGTGCGTGGTGCTGGGCGTGCAGTCGTGCGCCAGCAGGTACGCGCGGTCGTACAGCGCGCGCGCGTTCGCGCCGCTGCCGCCTACTTCGAACGCGTTCACCTGAATTAGTAATTGTTTCATCATAATATTATGATATACGTCTGCATATCATATTTTATACATAATATATGTATCATAGTAATAACTTTGCTCTAACTGCCACTACGTGATGGAATGTACATTTTACTATGAATTGGTTGTTATGTAAACTTTTAATCAACTTGTGTTTAGCAACCAAGAGCGAGAACAAGGAGCCAGTAAATCAGACACTCTTAGAACAGGTTCTTCCAATAATCATCATTATCATCAGCCCGTATAATGACCACTCCTGAACATGGGCGTTGCCTTAGTCACCAAGCTTGGGAGGCGGCTTGGTGACCGCAGTAATGTGTACAGCATATTGGTTACCTGATATGTATATCTTCAACAGCCCGTTTACGTCCACTGCTGAACATGGGCCTCCTCTTAAAATGCCTTGGCAAGCCAGGAACCTTGAGCTAATAGATGCTGCTGCCCATCCATCAGCCATATGGCCCTTAGTCGCCTTTTACGACACCCATGGGAGGACATGGGGTGGTCTATTCTAAGCCGGAAACCACATGGCAATATAGATATGTATATGATAGATATGTATATGATAGATATGTGTATGATTGCCATAAATTATGTTATGACATTGGGAACGAACGGTTTAATGTTCCTTCCGAGGCACGGGTCTGGGTCTGGGTCATCCAGACCCACTCCAGACAAAGGTTTTTACAAGTTTTAATAATATTTACTATATTATGAAAGTTTGCATTTACTGACGTAACGAGCTCACCTCTAAGATCCCGCAAACTGTATGTATCTCTTCATCGTCGTAGTCCAGACCCCACTTCTTGAACCTCTGCACCACATTTCTCTCATTCATCGGCCAGATATCTCCTCGAGCGCGCCTCAATTCATTGTGTGCTTCCATGGCTGAAATCGCTGCCCATTTGTCTGGGTCCGCTTTCTTTAGGAGAAGACATCTGCAATTTAAGAACAATCTCGAATCAAATTCATTTAAAACTGGTAAATAAATTCGAACTCCTAAAATTCCCCTTTTGGGCAAACGTGATGTACTAAAAATATAATATTTTTACCTTAAAGGCATGAGAGCATGATAGGAATCCTTCAAGTCTTCAAGCTTACTATAGTCTGGTGGTATCCCTTTCAATGTGTTACATTCGTATGTAGGGTGTCCTGTGTACTTCCCTGAACCTGGGCAGGCACTGCTACACATCGGCCATTTGCAACCTTTACATCTGTAAAAATAGGCTTCTGTGAGATTCTGATATTAAAATATTATGAAATTATGATTTTAAATCCTTTAATTTTCTGTAGACTCGGATCACTATTATTTACTTTTCGTTACAAATCTCACAACACAAAATAAACTTATTTTGCAAAGTCTAATTTCGTTGACGTTCTATTTCTTTTTAATAAAATAACATTTTGTTAACGTCTACTGGTGATTTTGTATGATTACAATGCTCGAAAAACTTGCAAAAACGGGTCATTTTACCCATGTAAATCTTTGTAAACGACATAAAGATAAAAGTGAAAAGTACGTGCGTACTTGGTAAGACTTGTTTCATCCAGCTCCCGATAGCACCCTAAGCAAATGAGTGCACAGCCCGAGCACGGGCCTACTGCTAGAGCCGGCTCTTCTATAATCACTTCACCAGCTCGGATATCACGGCTGGCCACAAGGTATCTGAAATATTGAAAGTATTTAATGATAATTTACAATATCCTACTATATATACCTACTATAATATTATAAATCCTACTAATATTATAAATGCAAAAGTTTGTATGTGTGGATGTATGTATGTTTGTTACTCTTTCACGCAAAAACTACTGAATGGATTTGGCTGAAAGTTTGCAGGCGGATAGTCAATAAGCTGGATTGACATAAAGGCTACAAAATATCACGCTCCGACCCACTGGAGCAGAGTGATGCGGTAAAACCGCAGGGCGCAGCTAGTATTGAAATAAATCACATGGTGCTTAGTAATTTAGCGTAAAGAAATGCTAAATTTTAGTCTATTTATTCATAATCGATCGGAACCACTACGTTTGTTAAGTAATCTAAGGTAAGGAATATCATATAACATGGCAAACCAAAAGTTAAAATGTCACTTAGATCTAAGAAAAGATTGAGAATAATACCGTCAATTTACCTGCCCATTTCTGGTGACTGTCTTATTTCATAACAAAGATTCGTCGTTTCTTCCGACTCCGGACTCTGCTCTTCATCTTTGTCTTCGTGCACATCGTCTATGATGTTCTCCTTATTCCTCCCGTCGCCTTTCCCTCTCTTCTTTTGCTGGAAAACACAAACAATCACTTCGAGCTCACTGCCATGATCTTGGGCAACTTAAAACAGATTACTATCTTACACAAAAAATACATCGCAACATTCGTCAAGAAGGTAAACAAAACAATTCTGAATTCTCCGGAGACAATTTTTTGTGTCCGCGGAGCTTTTTGTATCAGGGATATATACTGGTGTGACGTCGAGTTATGAATGAATGTTGCTGGTAGGCGTTGTCTAGGTGTATTTTTATTCGCCTCTTGAATTCGCCGTGCCAATGGCTCGATGTAAAAATCTATTTCATAGCCCTGTCAATGATTTATACGGCCGTGAAATTGGATGGGTTGAGCGATGGACTGAAGTTGACGGGTAGCGATAATATTCAGGTTACGGCTGTTTGCTGTGATCACGTGGCAGGTTACCTATTAGGTGTTTAAAGGTAAAGTGTAAAACATTATTTACATCGTGAATACGTTTGTAACATTGTGTATGAAGCAACCTCCGTAGCCTGTCGTGAGATCGATCCCCACACCGGACAAAAAAATCTTATCCTATCCTAAGATTTATTACCGGATCTGGATGGTTGAGGGACTACTCTCCGCGCTTCGGAAAGACAACAAAGTTATAACATCGTTCCTTGGAATATAATTGTTATCAATTATATTCCAAGGGACGAGCAGCAGCGTTTCTTTATGTGTTACAACATATTACTACGGTCACCAACCCACCTGCCAAGCGTGGCACTATGGCAAAATCCCTCCCTCGGAAGGAGGCCCATGTTCAGCAGTGGACGTTGTACGGGCTTATGATGATGATGATGAATCAGAAACTTTAGGGTGTAGACAAAAAGGTTATTCGAAATCTTCATTAAATAAAAACACTTACTTATATCATCAGCTACTTCTTCATTAGAACAAATTATTTTTTAGTATATTTTTGTTAAATAACTACAAATTTATGTACCTACAGGAATGAAACTACAAGGCATTTGAAAAGGTAACATATTGTCTAAATTGTATTGTTGGGCCATTGGGCCTTTATCTTAAGTGCATCAGTGATTTTGTCTTCACAAAATAGCAGATCATATATCAAAGCACGTCCAATGTATATAAACAAAGTAAGTTATCTACGTAACGTTTTTCAAGTAAATCTTTCAGTTTACTCTAAAGCATTATATCAATCGTTATGAGTAATAAAGTCCGGTTAATATTAAACACATTAAAAACTTATGCGGTATCCAAAATGAGGACAACATAATAATGTTTGCAAGTTTTCAACTGCTCGTAACTCCTCCAATTCTAAACAAAAAATACTGTTTAACAAGTTAATATACATTGAATATTTGGTTTTGCACTTTTTATCTTGTGAGGTTTGACTGTGTAAAACACTAATAGTGACATATAATAAATAATAGAATGACACGAAACTGCATCGAATACTGCGTTCTACGATTCGTAAATTCGTAGTTAAATAAGATGGTTTTTATTTTATACTCTAGTTTTTAAGAATATTAGAGCTTTAGTTATACAAGGTCAATAATTTCTTTATTTATATACTAGCGACCCGCCCCGGCTCCGCACGTGTACAATGCTGATGTATTATACATATAAAACTTCCTCTTGAATCCCTCTATCTATTAAAAAAACCGCATCAAAATCCGTTGCGTAGTTTTAAAGATTTAAGCATACATAGGGAGGGATATAGGGACAGAGAAAGCGACTTTGTTTTATAATATGTAGACACAATTAAAAAAAAAACGTGTTCTCATGATGCGTCCATTTCTTTTCCTACCACCAGTTCATAGACGTGGCAACTCTGAGAAGAACTGGCAAGAAACTCATTGGAATCCTTTCTGAAATAATCAATTTATCATTACTTTTACAATATTGTTAAGCAGCAGTGTCATTCCAAAACAAGTTACATCCATTCTGCCATTCTGTCATTTACATAGTCTGATATTTGATAATATGCCTTTTAACATAACTTAGCTTTGAACTTTATTTGAGCTTTAATTGAGCTTAATTTAGTTCGTTAATTAAAGACAACAACCGCACTAGAGAAATTAATCACTGTGTCGCGGGGGACTTTACAAGCATTCAATTCACGGACACAAAGTACTCTACTGCCAGACTCAGAACCACTATCTATAGTTCACACTAACAATTGTCCCGCCTGGGAATCGAACCTGGAACAACCAGGTCTCAACGACATATACATACGACTAAATATTTTCGATATTTTTGGTTTGTAATTCTAAATACTAAATAACAATGTAGTTATGTACTAATATGATAGTTTGTTTCGAAAAATATCAAAAAGTGGTGTTTGTTCAAGTATAATTTAGACATACGTACACATATATTTCTACGGAATGACAATTATTGTTTCTGTACCTATCAACACTTCATTTTTTGCATTTCCTCTCAGTAAAAACGCGAAGCACCACGTCAATTTGCTAACTACAAGAATCCTGTCTGTACATACGTAGAGAAAGGTCATTCCATCATCACTACATATGATTTACAAGTATATTCTGTCGAAAATAACACTTATATTAATGTTACAGCAGTGGAGTGACAAACGGCTTATCCCATTAGGTTCAGGAAACATTCTTCACTGGGTAAATAGACTTGTCTTCAGAGTAATTGAACGGTTCTTGTATTAGTTCATTATTGTCACATCGTTTCATTTAATATTATTATACTAGCTTCCTGCACGCGTTTTTAGCTTCGTAGCTCCGGTTCCCGTGGGAAATTCATAATAAAATTTAGCCTTGTAGTTCCTGAGATTAGCGCTTTTAAGCAAACTAACTTTTCAGCTTTATATGTCTATCGATATAGAATTTTTTCAACCTGTAAATAAGATATAATCTTATTGTATCCAGAGAAGTTTATTTCAGGTTATTACCTATATTTATGTGAGTTTTTACTGATTTTCCGATTCAGAAAATTACTGCGAATGAGTTCCTAGTACAATCAACCGTTAACATTGGCTTGGTTGGTTTGGTTTTGTCAGTCCAATACTAATTATGTCTTTTTCTTTTATATGCCATCAAATTTAACATATTGTTGTAATATTTTGCGCAATTATTCGCAAAGTTAAGCAAGAAATAAATAAAAGCAGAATGTGTGCCTAAACTTAAATGCTATTTTACAGGAAACTCCATTATCGTTAAAAGTTTAAATGAGATTTTTTTTTATGCCTGCGCGATTATTCTGAATATTTCTTAATGGTTTCTAAATGTATCTTGCGACAATATAATTAACGTTTGTTTTATAATCTCGTTCATTTTATTATCTTTGAAATTGTGAATTTCTTTATTGACACCTAAATAAATTAGAGTTACGATAAAGCAGCCTGCTATTTTTAAGAATAACTATTCTTACAATATTTTATATTTTGTACTTTCTATGCTATGCTTTCAACTTTCATTACATTTAACAGTTCTACCTACTAACTCTATTAAAGAAAGTTTTAATACTTAAGTATATTTCCCATTGAGTTATTTTAAGGTTAATTAAAAAATAACATTCACTTTGGCGGGAAATGCATAACCCTTCCTATACCACTCATACTATAACTACTATGTCGTTTGGAGAATATCCAAAATAAGACTGGATTATCTTTATTATAATTCTATTATTCTATCTCGTTGTATCAACTCTGGTTCGCTTAGCAACAGTTTCACACTGGCCTTCACCCGAATATTTATCTTTCGTCAAAACAACAGAAAAATAAAATAGATGCTTTACAAGCGTATATAAATCTGAACGTAAAGATATCAGTATTATTGTTGGCAGTATAGATGACCGTTAGAAATGACTGATGCGGTGTTGTTTTGGATCAGGTTCAACACCACAACATTGTTGGTAACTCCTCAACACTATTCTCAGCCGAAAATTACAACATTAGTTTGAAAAACTCAGTATAACCGTTCCCTTCCAACGCACGTTTCTGGAATGATAAGTGAATCACTTTGAATTAAAATTTTCGTTCGTTTCCTCTAAAATTTGGTCGAAAATTCCGAACACGTAATCTTCATCAGCAAAATATTGAGAAACAAAAACTTGGCTATATGGGTGCCAAAAAACGTCAAGTAAATTTTAATTGCCAAATGTTGGCGCCGTGCCATCTACACAATAATTCTCATTACTGCTCTTGTATATTGTGAACGTTAGAATATAATTTTACGCTCTAAATTAGGCCCCTGAATCGTTCAATTCTCTTACGAGACAATCTGTATTGTAAGAATATTGGAGCATACAATAAATGTTTAAAGCAGGGAGTTGCTCTTTTCTTAGTGTAATTACCAGTTATCTCACACTGGTTGTCTGTAAGACGGAGTTCTGCAGAAGATAATGCCCAGAGAGTACAAGATGATTGTTATTGAATATATTTGACTAGTGACCGGTGCAGTCCTGTTTTGGAAAATACTTAAATAGCATAATTTACAAAAACTGACTAATTATATACATAAACCGTGCTCATGAATCACTGCACCATGAACATGAAAATCCGTTCTGTACTGAGCTTATCGCGAACTTTTGTATATTGTGAGATATTAATTCGATTATTTTCCTCTAAAATACATCAGTGCCTGAAGACGAAAGTCTTTAACCAGTGTGTGTTGCCAGTGATGACCTATGGATCTGAAACGTGGTCCTTCACTATAGGCCGTATGAACAGGCTCAGAATCGCTCAACGAGCTATGGAGAGGGCTATGCTCGGGGTTTCTCTACGAGATCTAATCAGAAATGAGGAGATACGTAGAAGAACGCGGGTTACCGACATAGCCCAACGGATTAGTTCGTTGAAGTGGCAATGGGCAGGCCATATAGCACGGAGAACAGATGGCCGTTGGGGCCGAAAAGTTCTCGAATGGAGACCGCGGATCGGAAAGCGTAGCGTAGGACGTCCACCTACTAGATGGACGGATGATCTGGTTAAGGCCGCGGGATCACGGTGGATGCAGGCCGCTTCTAACCGTAACAACTGGAGATCTATGAGGGAGGCCTATGTCCAGCAGTGGACGTCCTACGGCTGAAATAATGAAAATGATGAATTCGATTATTGGTAATTCGAGGTTTTCCTAGATGCAGTTAATGTGGTATTTACATCTGAATCTACTGATCTATCGCATGTTGTTCCTGTCCAAAGCATTAGATACTAGATAAATTATCACGGCTTTAGATGACAACAACACACGAATTAATCCTCTCTTACTCCAATTAAATTTGATCTAAACCAAATCTTAATGAACACAAGCAATCATTTATACTAAATAATAATAATAATAATAAACAACCTCCGTAGCGTAGCGGTAATTGGCTCGCTTTAAATCTCGGAGGTCGTGGGTTCGATCCCCACACCAGACAAGAAATCTTTGTGTAAATACTAAGATTTCTTTACGGGTCTGGTTGGTTAAGGGACTACCCTCCCTGCCTCGGAAAGCACGTTAAGCCGTTGGTCCCGATTGTTATAACATCATCTATAACAAACGAACCAGGGAACGGGCAGCAGCGTTTCCCCTGTGTATTAGAACATAACACTGCGGTCACCAATCCGTCTGCCAAGCGTGGTGACTATGGCAAAAACCCTCCCTCGGGAGGAGGCCCATGTTCAGCAGTGGACGTTATACGGGCTGATGATGATGATGAATTGTTCCAACCGAGCTGATAGATCTAGAGTTTAGCACAATAGTATAAACATAACATACTCTTCGGCGTTATTGCATTAGTGTAGATCTCAAAATGATGTTTATTATTTCGCGAATCGTATCTTACGAGCCGAGCCGAGCCCGTGCCGAACTCAGCCGAATTCAGCCGATAGTCCGAGGCAGCGGGGCGGACGGTTGCGTCGACTCATAAGTACTCACGATTCTGATTTTTACGTCTCCCTCACTCACATAATTTTCTTTCACTCATGAATTTTTGACGCGTGAATGAGTAGTGAGGTGGTTCAATGTTGAAATTCGAGTAACTCTTTCAATTTGCGATCACGAGTACCTCAAATGAGGCACCTCATGAGTGAGGGACACATCTCTAATTCTTATGTTTTTTTTATAAACAGCTTCTAGTTGGGCTGTGACATTCAACTGAAAATCCTAGCTCTCTTTGAGCACTCCAGGCTAAAGCTGCATTTCTTTCAGGAAACAATCCATTTCAAATTATGAACACTGAGTACATGTAACCAGTGCCGTAATTTTGTCACAGTCAACTTTTTAAAACAGGCGTTCAACTGATCTATTTATTTGGGGTTCCCTTATTATAAGATCCTAATTACTTACATAAAGTATTTATTAGTTACACAAATACCTAAGGTCTGAAAATCTGCTAATGACACACTGTAAAAATTACTCTTGAAACATTTGTAAGTGCAGATTTGGAGCTTTAGTTTAACATTAACCACAGAAAAACATTTAACCAATTCTATTTCAATTAAAAATATGCCAAAGCCAAGGTACTATTTAATCCACGGCCAAGGATTCGAAGACACTTGAACATCGACGTGATTCAAGTACAGTCTCAAGAGCTTTATCTCGACGGTACAAGGTCTCTATGAATATAATCCAGATATTTAACCTTCATTAATAATGGACCTATATGTCGCAGATGGATATTTTATTCATCATCATCAACATCATCATCAGCCCGTATAACGTCCACTGCTGAATATGGGCCTCCTCCCGAGGGAGGGTATTGCCGTAGTCACCACGCTTGGCAGGCGGGTTGGTGACCGCAGAATTATGTTGTAACACACAAGGAAACGCTGCTGCCCGTTCCTTGATATACGATTATTATAGATGACGTTATAACAATCGGGACCAACGGCTTAACGTGCTTCCCGAGGCACGGAGGGTAGTCCCTCAACCAACCAGACCCGGAAAGAAATCTTAGAATTTACACAAAGATTTCTTGTCCGGTGTGGGGATCGAACCCACGACCTCCGAGATTTAAAGCGAGCCTAATACCGCTACGCTACGGAGGTTGTGAGATATTTTATTAGCTGTTTATAAATGCTAATGGCTTTTCAAAAAAGCATAGTTACAGAAATAGCTGTTCGACAGCGAAGTTTTTAAAACTAAAACTTCATATTTTTGTTACCAATTCAAGCCAACAAATACAACTTGGTATCAAAAGAGCACGGTATACTTGAAGACTTTTTGTAAAGTTCGTTATTTAAAAATCTATTTATCCCAATAACTTGAGAAAGGACAGCAGCTAAAACTTAAAATTCAACTGACTGGTAATATTCAAACCACATTTATTATACATATTCTGCCAGCATTAAGTCTATGGATTCATTTTAGTCAACTTTTTTAGCTTTCAATCACAACGTTAGTTGGCATCAAGGTCAAAAAAAAAAAAATTATTAAGTGTTATAATAAAAATAATTAAATAGGTACATGCCATCCTCTGTAGTGTAGCGGTACTTTTTGGAGGTCGTGGGTTCGATCCCCACACCGAACAAGAAATCTTTGTGTAAATTCTAAGATTTCTTTCCGGGTCTGGTCGGCTGAGTGACTACCCTCCGTGCCTCGGAAAGCACGTTAAGCCGTTGGTCCCGATTGTTATAACATCATCTATAACAAGCGTATACCTGGGAACGGGCAGCAGCGTTTCCCTGTGTATTACAACATAATACTGCGGTCACCAATCCGCCTGCCAAGCGTGGTGACTATGGCAAAACCTTCCCTCGGGAGGAGGCCCATGTTCAGTAGTGGACGTTGTACGGGCTGATGATGATACCAAGGATACTTATTGAATAATATTTTTTTAATTTAAATTTATGGTCATTAAATCAGCATGTCCGGATGGTGGATGCAGATAGCAGATGGCACATCCCCCTTGGATGGATCATCTTGACATAGGAGGACCTACAAAGGCATCAGTCATACATGGAGATTAAAATCAAAATCCTGCTTAGGTGCCTACATGCAGAGATGACATAAACAGATTAATTTAATTAAGGTTTTAATAATAATGCATACACTTGCAGGACACTTTTTATTAGTATAATGTTTAAGATCGCTTAAGTCGTTAGGTAACTCTTTAAAGATTTTAACGATCTGAAATATTTTTTATTATTTCATATTTATATTCGAGATAAACACGATTTTTTTTAATCTTATGCATCAAACTGCTACCCTTGATGTGGTATTCTCTAATTTAACACAACAATAAGTGTTATATAACATTAATTTTCCTGCTTCCAATATTGTTTAATAAACGTTAATGCAAATTAGTTCACGCTTCCATTATGAGCTGAGCCTTGATGAGTAAACTGATGATGATAGATCTATGACACGGATCAATTGACCCAATTTTTGCTGATCGACAGCTTCGATCAATAATGAAAATGGATCTATTTTAGGTTCGTCAGAGAGATGCAATGGGGTAAGCCTGAGTTTTCTGTATTCGCTCATTTTTATGTTTTAGTGATTTGATTAACGGAGCATAACATGTTTTAACGGCCATTTTGGAAACAATTCTACAGAATAGCCAAAAATTTGCACTGGTGCTTCCTTTAAAGCAGGGTTTCTTAAAGTGGGGTCCACGGACCACTTGAGGGTCGGTAGCATGTATATCAGGGGTCCGCAGTAGGTCAGTCTTGTCGAAGACAATCCCACAATTTTACGTTCTCATTGAGGCCAAACAGCAGCACCCTTCTCATTAACTAAGTAGTAATTTTCAGGGGTCCATGGATTTTTTATATTGTGAAAGTAGTCCGTGACTGCAAAAAGTTTAAGAAACCTTGCTTTAAAGGCTTTTAGGGCTACATTTTTAAGGGTTCGTCCACACATAGCTTTCCTTACAATGGTTTTTTTTTTTTTTTTACAGAATGCCAAACGCTAACATATTTATTCGCTTGCGCGCTCTCGTACTGCTAAACATTTACACTCGGCAGACGAGCTGTCATCAGCCGCGTAGTTTCTTGACAGACGTGTGGCGCCGATCTAATTATATTTGTCATGTATAAACAACTACAACAACAAGCTGCAACCCGTGGTTTCACCTGTATTTAAATGCTACTCTGCTCTAGTAGTGTCATCATCATCATCAACAGCCCGTTGACGTCCACTGCTGAACATGGGCCTCCTCTTAACAGACCTTGGCAAGCCAAGATCGTAGAGGGATTTTGCCATAATCACCACGCTTGGCAGACGGATTGGTGATCGCAGTAAGATGTAAACCTTGAGCTCATAGATGCTGCTGCCCATCCATCAGCCATATGTCCCTTAGTCGCCTTTTACGACACCCATGGGAGGACATGGGGTGGTCTATTCTAAGCCGAAAACCACACGGTAGTGTATTCATGTTTAAAGCCATTATGTTACAAACTATTTCTGAGCCTAATTTCAACAAAATATTAGTTTTTGCGAGAAAGAAACTTACAATAACATACGCCACCATCCTCACGGTCATTTTATCATCATCATCATCAGCCCGTATAATGTCCACTGAAGAATAAGGGCCTCCTTCCGAGGGAGGGGTTTTGCCATAGTCACCACGCTTAGCAGACGGGTAACACACAAGGTAACGCTGCTGTCCGTTCCCTGGTATACGATTGATGTTATAACAATCGGGACCAACGGCGTTACGTGCATTCCGAGGCACGGTCATTTGCATTTACAATATTAAGTAGAATGACAATATTGCTCTATTAGACATATCTGGGAGCTGAACTAAATTAATCTTACGATTAAGATGCTTATTATTTCCAGTAATATGGTTTCGTCGCTAGCTAAATACACGTCTGGATTAGTAAACTAAAATTACTGAGATAGTTTTCTGTGTGCATAATACCTATATATTCTGTTAGAAGAGTTGTTAGAGATCTGCCAAGTTGCAGTCAACAATTATAATATTAGAACATTCAAAACGATAGTCTCCTTGCATGCGTTCTTAGACAACCCGTGTTAGATTGTTTTGATTTTACAGTTTATATTGTGTGGTGAACAAGATGCACCACATATTAGAAATAATCTCTCTTGATCACTTAGGTGATCAAACGACCCCAATTTAGACTTCTTGTTTCACCTGGGTACCTAATAATAGCTAAGTGATTTGAAGAGACTAAAGATGCCACTTGAATACCCAGATGTTCAAGGTGGAATGAAGCAAGTACTTATCCCCCGTAATTAATTTTACGGCATAATATTCAAGATCAGTAAATTCAGTTCTATTTTGGCGGCAGACAACCATTGTTGAGTCTGTCATGTAGGACACACATGCGCAGGAGTGGTGCCAACTCGCCACACAATACCGACATGCCGCCATTAATATTTACACCACCGAGATAATTGTGCCGCGGCGGCGCAGTAACAATTAATCCTGGCTGAGAAGACTTAAAGAACAACAAGATAAAACTAGACTTAAAAAAGGCTAACAAAATGTATAATATAATATGATCGTACAAATAATTGTAATAGGACTCGGACCTTTTGTAGAGTCACCTTGCAGCACTTTAGTATCATTCTTAATTCGGTAATATTCGGTTCATACACACCAGTCACTAACTAGCTGCCTCATAGATTATATGTAGTTCAGTGTAAATTCATTAAAACGAAAGACATTTATGAAAAAAATGAATTGACTTTAGTTTTGTACTTTTAATTTATATCTAAAAGTACCTTACCTAACTTAAAGGGCAGAACTTTAGTACCAGCGCACATACCCAGTAAATAAATACTTGTAGAATAGTATATAAATAAATAATAATAATAAATATACAGTTATGACACTTTCTTCTTGCTTTGGATCAAATTTATATTTTTTCTTATATCTATTGAATTCTAATAACTACATTCAAATTCATGTCAAATTTCACTATAATGTCAATATGTGTATCTCCCTTTGCTCCACCAAACTTTGGGACGATGCCAGATACACCGATAGATTGTCATGTCTATTCAAATAACCATAAAATATATTTAAATTGATGTATCGTAATTGAAACATTTTTTGAACAGATAGGTCATATCGAATAGCTACACCATGGATGGATGCATCGTCAGGTTAAGTAAATAAGTTGGTAGACTGCAGACAATGATTGAGATAAAGAACTCAATGAAATTACAGTAACTTACAGTAAATTCACATTTCTATGATCTGTCTTTGTTATGTTATCTTTAAGCCAATTTTGTTGTATACATGCATTATTTTAATTCGGTGCAGTGATTTTATAAAAAACTCGAAGCAAAAACGTCTATCGTAAACGTAGTATTTACCTTTACGTGTACGTGTCACAAAATGTGTAACTATAAATTGTTAAAATAATTATTGTGTTGTTTTGAATTTGAAAATAACTGTTAGAATATGGTTAGACTGAAAAAAATATATTTTGAAATATGTGACGAGTTATTAAATTTATTTATCAATTAACCAGAAAGTTAATGGTTAATAAAAAAAAGAACAGTTTTAACAAGCGTTAAGTTGTATAAAATTATAATTAATGAAGAACATTTTCGTTGCATTTTTCTCATATTTATTTCGGTACATTGCATCGAGGTTGCCAACTGAAATAAACGTTAAACCAAGGGCTAATTGGACATAATGTTGCCAATTCTACAAGATTATATTTAGATACTTTACGTAATGATAACGTAATAGTTATACTCCATTCAGGAGCGTTTGTAAATCTCTTTTCAATCGAGTAAAGCCATTGAGTTGCTATGAATTATTACTTTTCGTTTTATTAGTAGTATATTGTATGTTTGTGGTCGAAACTGCACCGTATTTAGTCCCACACACCAATATTTAGTTATTTCTATTCATGTTTTCTAAAGTCTTAAAGTATATACAATTTTTATTTCTTCAATGCGATAATCCATTTACGTCTACTTCTGAAAATGGGCGTCTATTTAACAGATCCTGGCAGGTGGATTGGTTATCGCAGTAAAATGGTAGTACCCTTGAACAGATAGATGCTGCTGCTCATCCATTAGCTGTATGTTCCTTAGTCGTTTTTACAACACCCATACGTAGACATGGTATGGTTTATACTACAAGCTGGAAACACAATACGTTCTCATATTTTTTTATTTCTACAATTTAAAGATTTTACGAAAAATACTACAAGTCACGCCAGCAAGTTCTCTACAAACTAATAAAGTATTTAATCTCATCAGACAGGTGATTAATTAAATGCACCATTATTGGGAAATAGTTCCAAATTACTTATATTTTAATATAAGCATAGAACCAACGCGTTAGAACGACATGCATTTCATTCTAAATGATTAAGGTTATTAATCCAGACATCAAGATTTGATATCTACCTACTTCATCATCATCATCATCAGCTCGTGTAGCGTTCACCGCTGAACATGGGCCTCCTCCCGAGGGAGGGTCTTTGCCATAGTCACCACGCTTGGCCAGCGGGTCGGTGAACGCAGTATTATGTTGAACCACACAAGAAAACTCTGCTAAAATAATCGTAAATCAAGGAACGGGTCCTTGATATACCATTATTTTAGAAGATCTATTTTAGAAGATCTTATAACAATCGGGACCAACGGCTTAACGTGCTTTTCGAGGCACGGAGTTCCTCAACCAACTAGACCCGGAAGAAATCTTAGAATTTACTCAAAGATTTCTTGTCCGGCGTTGGGATCGAACCTACGACCTTCGAGATTTAAAGCAAGCCAAATATCGCTACGCTACGGAGGTTGTCCAATGTCCGTACCTCTTCCTAGTTAATGAAGTTTAAAATTCAATTAATATTAAATGTTCAACATCAAAAAACGCTTTCACAACAACTGCGTTTGAAAATCAAAATAACGGAAATCCAGCTAAACAAAACGAATGTTTGATAACATTTTAAACCTGAAGTAATTTATAATAAGGTTCAAAATATTGTGCTATCATTAACAACTCATAAAGTTCGGTTAGCAATGGGGCTACAGTAGTGATTTAGATCACCGTGAGTTATTGCCTCTAAGCATTGTCGGGAACTATTGGCAGTAACTGTAGCCGCAATAGAACTAAGTCGATTGATTAATGAAACTCTAGAATAGATGGTGATAGATTGGACGAGACAACTAGACTGCGAAGCAACGAATCAGATTCAGAGAAATATATATATGAAAGCTTTCGGTTTAACTGCCAATTTGTGTTATCGTCAGAACCCCTCGACCAAGTGTGATATTTTATGTTTGGAAACTATCTAATAACAGTACCTTTTTGATACTATTTGATACCTTAATTAAATTATTTAGTACCTCTATTTAGTTTCCCAATAATCATGGTATGAGGTTAAATTCAAATAGTCACAAATATATTGGTCACTGTATACCTAATAAGGAAGGGAAAACGAGTGCTTATAAAATTAAAAAGGCTCTTAAAAAATAAAGGAACAATCCTTTTAGAATCCGTATTGAATTTGTCATAGACCTTTATTTTCACTTTTTGGATACATTTATGGAATTTGTACACGAATATCTGTTGTATTCGATCTTCACGCCAAAAAAGAATAAAATCTAAAATTCATTTCCGTGTCGGAAAGGACGATTAGCCGTTGGTCCCGATTGTTATTACAATATAATCCATCTCATTGTTTACCAGGAAACGGACAGCACCATTTTCCTGTGGTCACTAATCCTTTGCCAAGCGTGGTGACTATGGCAAAAGCCCCCTTTGGAGGCTGATGTTAAAAAAACTTGTCTGAAAGTGTTTATTACAACCACTATCTTATTAGCACCTTTGATTTTCATTGCGATTTCCAGATTCACCTCAGAATGGAGCATTAATCCAATTTGTCACTCGATAAAATATTCTTGATTTTGATTCATCTACACATTCATGTACAATGTACGGCTTTACATGCTTTCTGAGGCCTATTTTACCTATCAAATGAATTGATTTGCGTTGTTAATTTAGCTACCTAATTCTTGTGTTTGTTACGCGACAGAAACTAAGAAATTAAAAGGCAAAATAAAAAGAATCACATGTATTGATGTACTCAATGAGATGGCAAGTAAGCGATCGTTGACCTTACAAACCTAGTGGCACAATTGAAATCGAAATTAATGACGTAAGAATAATCAATCAGTGTTCAATGTTGGTCTCCGAGGTGCCAAGATATCAGGATGCCTGCAGCGACTAGCATTCCGTAGTTGGCACGGCCGCTGGGTGTGCCACTTGCGTGTGGCAAGTCCACTCAAGAGATCTCACCTGTCAATTTAGTCTGGGGGTGTCAGCTTAAAAAACTGTTGTGAGGATTTTTACTAAGTATCTATACATTTTTTTAAAATAAGAAATTATCATATTTTTCTGTCTACTGCTTTTTTTTTGTTATAAGATCCGCATGGTATAATTTTGGAATATTGTTTGTCTAGAGAGTCTACAGAAGAACAGATAAGTGTAACAATTCAGTGGTACCATCAAGGATCTAAAAAAGTATCAAATTTAGAGCATACATCTCATCATCATGTGTGCAAAATGTAGAAGTCTATACTTAATATTATAAAGATGAAAGATTTGATCGTTTGTTTGTTTGTTTGCATTGAATAGACTCCGGAACTACAGGCCGCCAAATTTTAAGCGACCGTAGCCCAATGGCTATGGCGTCGGACTTGTGATCTTGAGGTCGCCGGTTCGAACCCCACCCATTGCACTACCGCATTTAGCTTAGCTTAGAGTTAACAAGAATATTGATAGACTGCAAAACTATGCCAGAAATATTCAAAAAAATAAAAACATATACTGGGTTATTTTTAAAACACCAACAACCTTTTGGGGAATAGAAGTACTCATGATTATTGCTGATTTTATTTGCTGATTTTATTTTCGCGATTTCAGGGTTGGTCCCATAGTAAAAGTTGTTTACAATCATCAGTACTTTCACCCTCTAAAAGGTTATTGGTGTTTTAAAAAAAACCCCGTATAGATAGATTTCAAAAAATCTTCTTTCTTCATTAAAAAGCTGCTTTATCCTGGAATAATATAAATAGCTATATTTAATGATGAAGTTCATACAGGCACGGGAGCTGAAACCGCGCGCGGGAAGCTTCATAGTTATGTATAATGGGGAAGACTTTTTATATTAATAGATGACAATAAACGTGACGTAACATAATTGGCAGTTGTTTAGTTTGTTTTTAGATAACGATAGTTGTTGTTACACTCGTACAGCTTCCAGGACATTTAGTCACAATGATTTACACTCTCAACCTTTGTTACTCTGTTGCATTGTCTCGTTTGGAAAATATATTTATATACTACAGAAGTGCATGCAACATATTTACACACTAGATTTATGATGTCACAAAATTATAGCGTTTTTGGCAATTAATAAGATAGAATAAAATAAATACAAATTTAATTTATACAGTCATTTTCCAGTTTGGTTTTTACTGAAAATATAATATTTAGGTTTCTTATGACCAGTAATCAGATATTATGTGTTGATCTGAGTTTGTAGGTTATGAAGTTATTTGATTTACTAAAGATATTTCTCCGGATCCGGGACGTCAACGTCGTCTTAACCATACAAGATTTTGACCTGCCCCCAAAATATCCGATCACTGTTTATGACAAAAACTTTAAGTAATGAATTGTATTAAATATTATAATTTGATTTTGATGTTTTTCGAGTATTATTCCGATCAGATTCAAAGAAAATGTACTAATCATATTTGAAGCAAAACATAAATTTTACCATTATCAAGAACCCGTTTATCTCCTACTACTTAACATGGGCCTTCTCCCGAGGGAGAGGTTTTGCCATAGTCTCCACACTAAGCTGGTTAACTAAAACTAAGCAGTTTTATGTAACAAATTCAAAGAAACGCTGCAGCCCGTTCGGTGTTGTATACAATTGCAATAAAATTATTTTTAAATCATCGCGACCAACAGCTTAACGGTTTTCGGAAAACGGAAGGTAGTCGCCCAACCAACTAGACCCGAAAATAAATCTTTCATATTACTTTTAAAAAATCTTGTCCGGCGCGGGGAGACTTGCTGCTACGTCACCGATGGAATATTAATAAGATTAGTGAACTTAAAAGAAATCTACGAACCTTTTTCTTGTGAGATTTCTTGTTCATGTTCCCTGGTTTCCTGAAACAAAACGATTTTATAAAATAGTTGTTTCAACAAATTAAACTCAAACATCAAATATGATAATTACTTGACACAGCTGTTGTTTTCCGTCTTTGTGTTGCGAAATAATAACACGACTGATTAAAATAGACCGTGTTACTAGCTGCCGGTAATTTCTAACGAAATAAAATATATCAGACCGTCGTATAGTTAAATAATAGTACTAATAACATCTATAAGTACAATACAATTAATAAAATTGAGGTGTGAGGTGTGAAAAATAAAAGGGTTTTTCTTGCTTTATATGAATGTACATAAAGTATTTTATCACAACAAAAACACAATAAAAATCATCTCTGTATGTTTGTTCCGGCTCAGTAAGAGCTGGACAGATTTTGACGGGAGTTTTAGTGGTATATTAGTACTTATTTTGTAAGGTACAATAAAACCTATTTTTTTATTTTGTGTATCAGTTATTATTTCCGTTTACTCCGGGTAATATCCAAATCGGTGGAAGTGATGAGGACGTGACTTTCAATGTCGGATAGCTTATTTTACGCAGATGAAGTCCGTCAGTCAGTTAGACATTCAGGACAAACTATTTATTAATATTGATAGACAATAAAAACTAATTTTATTAAATGCAGAAACAGATATTTGATCCCTACCATTATTATCATCATCATATGGGTAACGTCCACAGCTGAACATGGGCTTCCTCCCGACGCAGGATTTTGCCATAGTCACTACGCTTGGCAGGCGTATTGGTTACCGCAGTATAATGTAATACGCAAGGAAACGTATGAATCATCATCATCATAAGCTTTTATAACGTCCACTGCTGAACATGGGCCTCCTCCCGAGGGAGGGTATTTGCCATAGTCACCACGCTTGGCAGGCGGGTTGGTGACCGCAGTATTATGTTGTACCAAACAAGGAAACGCTGCTGCCCGTTCCTTGATAGATATAGAGATAGATTGTTTTAGATAATGTTATAACAATCGGGACCAACGGCTTAGCGTGCTTTCCGAGGCACGGAGGGTAGTCGCTCAACCAACCAGACCCGGAAAGAAATCTTATAAATTACACAAAGATTTCATGTCCGGTGTGGGGATCGAACCCACGACCTCCGAGATTCAAGGCGAGCCAAATACCGCTACGCTACGGAGGTTGTAGTACCGTAACGTATGTATACCAACGACTTAATGTGCTTTCCGAGGCACGGAGGGTAGTTCCTCAACCAACCAGACCCGAAAAGACATCTTAGATTTTGCACAAAGATTTCTTGTCCGGTGTGGGGATCGAAGTAACTACCTTCGAGAGTATTCGAGACTTATAGAAGACTGGTAAGCCGCGAAGGCATATTATATGTATGTATGCAAATCTGTCTATTCGGCACCTTTTTACTTCTGTCAACATTTCATTCGTGCCTAATATCCGACGCGTCAACATACTTCTCGTCGCGTTAAACAAATATTTTAATTTTACTGCAGCCCTGTTTTGCTCCAACATGTTATGGATTCGAATTAATTTAATGTGACGCCATTTTGATTTCCAAAAGCAGGCCGATGTTAATTTTGTTTGTTGTTACGAAAGTAAGATTCTAATTTTAGCTGTTTCTGTTATTTTTTATCAATATATGTTACTTCTCATTGGTACAACATCACCCTTTGCTAATTAATTAGGTTGCGTTTATTAAAAAACGCTCAATAAAAGTCTAATGACCTTGTAAATCTTCGCAATGTCGAGATTTCTAATAATTAAATGTTTTATCCAGTTAGATATCAACGTATGTTCTGTTCTCGAAAATTTACCTTAATACCCAAAAAAAACTAATTTCTTTTTAAGTATTAAGGAAGATTTTGTTTTATTTTTTGATTTTGTAGTAAACACTCCGATTAAACCTGAAAATCGATATTTTTGCTAATTAAAAAAACTTCTTTTTCCGACCCCTAGTAGTTACGCATTATTTCACATTTCTCATTTTCATTACCTTATCTTATTACTCAATTGTTTTTTGCATTCCATAATGTAAAGTACAGGTGGTTTGTTTAAAATTATTGAAACAATTATGGGCACTGTCAGGGCACAGCAACATAGTTCAGTAGGAGAGAGGAAGACGGTTTATTCTCATTTAGTTATAACATACTTCGAAGTGGACAAACCACGTCAATAAACAATTAAAACATATAAATAAAATGTAATTACAAAGAAGTGAAGATTGTGGTTCAGTTTTTCTGAGCGCTGAAATATAAACACCGGAATATACGGAAATAGTAATTTTATTCCGAGATAGCTCACTGGTTACAAATGTTTATTTGGATTCGTTTTTCGTTTCTAATAATAGGTACAACAAATTCTTAACGTTTTAATGTGTCTTCCCATTCAACAGAAACGTCTTTAACATTTGAAGGCATAGAACTGGGAATGTACAAATAAATTGATTTCGATAAAAGCCTAATTAAAAGTTAGGAATGTTATTATTGAGATAATCGTTTGGGTCATAAACAAAAACGACTTTTCCACGCCATCTATTTAATTTTTACAAAGGTTTATGATTAGGTATTTGACTAACATAGATCTATACTAATATATAAAGCTGAAGAGTTTGTTTACTTGAACGCGCTACTTTCAGGAACTATTGAGCCGATTTGAAAAATTCTTTCAGTGTAATCTAGTCCATTTATCGAGGATAACAATGGGCTATTTAATCGTGAAGTTCCTACGAAAACTGGAGTTACGCGGGAGTAACCGCTTACTAGAAGCTAGTCTAAGACATGGTTCCAATAAAAAATAGAAAAAATAATATGTCACCATTTTTATTATTTCCCTGTTCTTTGCCTGTATCCTTCATTTAGTGTCGAAATATCTGTTTCTAAGTAGGTAGTAAGTATTGTTTTAAAAAAATCGATTACCTATTTAGTTTATTATCATGGCATCATGCCTAAAACAACTCGTAAAATGTCTTGTGTAACAACATATTTTTGGGTTGCCTTTTATCTTAAATTATCGAATAGTTGAGCGATCGTAAACTCTGGAACAAAGAGGCTAAATGGTCGTGCATCATTGCTCTGTTTAGATGCTCTTGTTTAAGACTCACACGTCATAGATAAATGCTAATTTTCAGAAGACTGAACATTCAAAATACTTAATTCTTAGCAATATTTTCAACAAACCTTTTATATGAATTTATGAAACTTGGAACTGTTTACTATTTTAAGAAGTAGGAAGCAGATGTCATTTGTCTATCTGATGCTTAATCTGATGCTAAGAGAACCGACATTCGAAAATATGTAATGCAAATGATTCAGACTTCAGTCCATTTTATCCTCTCAACCAATGTCTAATGAACAAAAGAAAAACAAACAAACGAACTTACATGACATATATGGGATTTTACATTGGGAACAACACATCGACAATCAGTCAGAGACAAACTTGCAGTTTTTTTTATATAATGCTGCTAGTAATCATTGTATCATTATAGTTTGTAGTATTCTTGTTAACACCGTGCTAAGCTAAAATGCTTGTGTTCACGTCGATAAGGCAATGGGTGGATCAATTCTTTTTTTTTTTCGGACGGACATATGTAGTTAGCCCTGAGGCTTTTGCTACTTCACCGGGCACAAAGGCGAGCAGAGCTCCAGCCTAGATAAATGGTTTAAACACTACAAACTAAGCAACCTGCGCAAGAGGGCGTCCCCTGTGGGACTTGGACCTCGGCTCAGGGCGGTCGCTGACGGGGAGATTGAGGGATTATGGCTTTTAGTTTAGGGGAGTTTTGTGCAACTGTCGCTCTACTTTACAGTTCGCGGGCCTCTCGAACTTCGGGTCTACGAGGGCATCGGAAGGTTCTTAGCAAACTAAGGGTCGGGAGGGCGAGGGGATTGCAAGACTAATGCCCTAGCCACGGCCGCTGACTATTGAGTGAATAAACATTCTTAAATTATTTTTCCCTTGCCTCAAATCAGAAGCGGGCACTGTAATGTTCACTGGGGAAAGTTTAGTCCAGCGGATAAGGTTAACGAGTTAAATGTGATGATGTAAATTTCAGTATAATACTAACCGAAATACTTGCGCTAATATCTTAATGGTTTATAACCCATGGCTTAATTTATGATGGCTCCAGTGATTTATTTTCAAAATGTCGAGTTTATCGAGAATTCCAAAATTTATCGACATCTTTATTAACTCATGTCTATAGTCTGATGATGATGAAATTGTTTAGCGTATATATATATAGCAGTATAAAGTTGTAGTTTAAAATTATTATGTGTACATGATCTGTGGGTGGGCGGCACGCTGTCTCGGTAATGTGTTAGTCTAGGTATCTAGGTGTTCTGTTTGACAGTATGATATATGACGTCGCTTTTGTCATATTATAATTTAATTAACATGATTTAATATAGATATTTGTGGAAGTAATGTTTATCATTACCGAGATAGGGCATCTGCGTCCCCCTTAGAGACGTGTTATAAAGAGATTGATACATTTCGAGGACCTATTGGTTTCTACCGTAACAGAATGGTTAAGGCATTAGAGGCTATACCTAAGATGCAAGTTCAAATCCTGCTGTTAGTCTAAATTTATTAATATCAGTTTTGAAATTTGGTAATCGGTAAACTTTTTCATAAAGTATTCAAAATCTTTAAAATGATTCGATAAGTTTGTAGTTGCTTAATGTAAAAGTTGTTACTGAATCATTGGTCCTGTTATCAACAGAACTTAATGATATCTCGAATCACGGGCAGCGCGAAGTCAGTGAGTTGGTGGTGGAGTTTCACTCGTACTTGGTCTTCATACGGTATCTACCTATATTATCTGTGTTGGCGCACACTTATAGCACATGTACCTACCGCACATTATATTACATATTATGTTACTGCCGTAGATGAATTCAGTTTGAAGAGAGGTAGGAAATTGGGTTTACAGAAGGGTTTCGTATTCTGAATTATGTTTCACAAATCGAGTTTTATAACCTATCAATGACCCTGTTTAATTCAAGAGCCACTGCAGACTTGCTCCTATATCATACAATATAAGCGAATATCATACTTTCATGCTAAAACTATTAATAGAATCTATTAATCCTCAACTTCATGTGATTCTGTCTTATTTATATATGTTGTATGTTTATCTGCATTTCATTTACACAAACATAATAAAACAAAACCGTTCTCATTCCAGTTCGAACCTCAACAAACATATTCGTCAAAATAAACAGTCGTTTTTGCCTCACGACTGAAGCTTAAGAAACCGAATCCGCTTTATTATCATAACCTTAAGCGTAATGTAAATCAAATTTTGGCGTTGAATGCTTGCCAATGTGCGTTTAAATAAACCGTTGGGCGAGAATATTGTATAATAAAGACAGTGGAGAGAACGAACCCGCGAATAGTAGCCGGACTTAAAACAAGAAAGTTAGCGAAACGAGGAAAATAAGAGAAAGGACAGCTGAGAGACTAAGATTGAGGAGAACTTTGCTGAAAAAAAAACTTTAGTACTTCGTGTCCGTTAATGATAGCAAAACGTGTAAATCTATAGCATCGTTGGAGCTCAATTGATGAACCTATTTCAAAGACAACTTTAATTGATATTTGTTTTAATGGTGATTATGATGGCCAATAATAGCTCTCAAACAATTCCTCATGCCAATAACTAATCTATATAATTTAATTGGTCCATAAAGTGATGTAGACAGCAAAGTATTGATAAGACTATTTCCCAAGCATGATAATGATGAAGGCTTTAATTTTTTGAAAAGTTCGCTTACTAATGGTTGGAATGTAATACACAATAATGGGAACGATAAATCGTTGTCGTGTATTTTTACGTTACAGTGTTAAGATCTTTATGCGTATCAAACTTTTAAGAGTTACTTTTATTATTTTTAATTTTCCCTACGCCACTGCACAGCCAACCGTCTGTTTTATTTCTCGCAGTACGGTGGCATTCGGACATTACAACAAGCTGGCTCCAGCATAATGACTGTGCTCCCTTTCCAAAGTATAAACACTTGCTTTGCGGAAACGAAGTGTGATGTCAAATAAACAATATTAATATAGGTATTAAAGTATTAACGTAGGTATATGTAACGTGTAACGTTGTGCCAGATGTGAGTAACGCCTTTTTTTTACTGTTGCAATGTAAAATTAGAATTCGGGTTCGGAAGCGGTAGTTAAATGAGGAAATTGCTACGTCTGTCAAAAATAAATGGCCTAAAAGCAGTTAATCTGATTATATAAATAGATAATACTAAATCCGCGCGCGGATTCACATGCGCAGCTCCCGTTCCGGTGGGAGCTTAATAACAAAATATAGCCTATAGCCTTTCTCAGATAATAGTCTATATTTCACTCCAAAGGCGTATTTTACGTACAAAGTTTTCTATACTAATACTATGTAAAGGAACAATTTGGTTGTTTGTTTGAGTTGAAATGAATTGCTTCGGAAATACATTAAAAAGTTACGTTATCTAGCAGTAACATAATGCAGGTGAAATCGAAAAATTCGAATAACATATTTCTTTTAGGAAACAAAAAATGTGTTTTTTGCTTTATCTTTATTTTTTTAATGGGACGAAACAAGCATCTGTATCAAACGTCCACAAGTTCTTACAATTATCTCGTTTTACAAAGCTCCACAGAGTAAACTATCCTGTACTCTTGGCAGTTCTCGGTCATGTCAGATCTGAGCAATATAGATAGTAAGTATACTGATTTGTATCATTTAATTGGTGAACATTTCTTTATTTCATTTCCTGTCAGCGAAAAAAAAACGTTTCATAGATTTCATCGACCCAAGCCGTAAAATGGTGCCGTGTGGTTTCCGGCTTAGAATAGACCATCCCATGTCCTCCCATGGGTGTCGTAAAAGGCGACTAAGGACATATGGCTGATGGATGGGCAGCAGCATCTATTAGCTCAAGGTTTACATCTTACTGCGATCACCAATCCGTCTGCCAAGCGTGGTGATTATGGCAATATCCCTCAACGGTCCTGGCTTGCCAAGGTCTGTTAAGAGGAGGCCCATGTTCAGCAGTGGACGTAAACGGGCTGTTGATGAAGCCGTAAAATAACCACTGCCATGCTCGTTGATGCTAGCGAGATACATAGTAAAATATGAAAAGTCTTATTTCCTCGTAAAACGATCCCACTGCGGTATCAATAAACCGGTATAAATAAGATGAAACATAAAATATGTGTATCGTTTATTATATTTTAGTTAATTTACGAGTGACGGTGACCAAGTTGACGGATTCGCGTGATAAAAATGTTTGACTATTATAATTTATGTCTTCCTTCAAGAAAATACATGATTTTTATAATAACAGGGCAATAAACAGATGGTTTCAAAGGTTATAAGTTTAATAACTGTCCCGTCAAATCAGTGAATCTGTTGGTCAATGCAGAGATGTAATGATTTATTTAATGAGTGGATTTTGTCTCATCGTGCCTCAGTACAAATTTTATTTGTCGTATCATTTGTGTTGTGATAACTTTAAGAAAATAGAAAATAATAATAAATAGCAACACACATAATATAAATACTAAAAGTAAGCAAAATATTGTTTTGTGTGGTACCTGTTTCCAAATCTCTTTGGGAGTGAATTGTTCCGCTTTATTAATAATTGTAATGCAAACATTGATTTTAAAAAAGGAGTGAGTCCTCTGAGTTTCTTGCAAGACCAGAACTGGTGGTAGTAAAAAAGAACATGATTTGTAAAAGGTAAAACTATTCCATAATATCTAATATCTATATTCATACAGACGTTTCTGAATGAATATTTTTTAGAATTATGAATTAAATATTATAAAACATGATTCTTGAATATTCGTCTGGGCTCCGTAAAAGATTAGAATATTGGAAAATAATATAAAATTTTATGCGTATAATATTTATTTACCAGCCTATTACAAAGATAGATATTCAAAGACTCGTAACGATTACACCAATAAATATTAATTTCTAAACAGATCAAGAGAGATAACTCAGTTCAAAAGAGCAGTCGATCTATCATGTCGAGACAAGCATACAGTAGCACACAGCGATTAAATATAACATTATGTCATAAACATAATTCATATCGCAGATTGTTTTATACTACAAGGATTAAAGACAACAGGCTGGGCTCGTTGAACGTTCATCACTAAAGGAGGAAATCGGAAAATACTATCTGATTATAACCCATCCGATATTTAAAAGCATTATCCTTTTTTTTTTGACGGGCGTAGTAGTACCACGACGATTCAGCTTAATGTAATGCCTTGTTATATTAGGTAAATGTATACTTCAACTTGAGCAACCAGCACCAACCAAGTATTTTAAGTAATTAATGAAGTAAAGGGAATCGATCCTTAACTAGATAGATGAGCAATTTTTTTCTTATGAAAATCTAGTCTATATAGTGGTAATGGCATATTGAAGGAAAATCGCTACCTACATACTAAATATTCTTTTTTTTTTTATTTGATTAGATCTAAATAAAGATTTATTATCTATGCACCATATCTAGACGATTATAAACGTGTCTAATATTAATAACACTACATTTCAAGGTAGAATGGACTGTTCCACTTCAAACTGCAGTTTACATAAATCATGGAGCGATGCACTTGAAGCTATCAAAGGAGGAGTGAAATAGAACCACTGTTTAGATAAAGTGGAGAATCTATTGCCTATCAGTATGAGCTTTGATTATTATTGATTTCTATAAAAAGGAAAATAACTTTACCGTTTGTGCCGTGTGGTTTCCGGCTCAGAATAGACCACTCCATGTCTTTCCATGGGTGTCGTAAAAGGCGACTAAGGGATATATGGCTGATGGATGGGCAGCAGCATCTATTAGCTCAAGTTTTACATCTTACTGCGATCACCAATCCGTCTGCTAAACGTGGTGATTATGGCAATATCCCTCTACGATCCTGGTTTGCTAAGGTCTGTTAAGAGGAGGTCCATGTTCAGCAGTGGACGTAAACGGGCTGTTGATGATGAGGCTGTTGTAAGGTTCCCTAAGACTGTGGCATTACTAAGGTGATGCGACGGCGAGTTCTTGAAAACAAACTCATATAAAGGTATGTCAGCAGCCACACACGAGCAACAAACGAAATTGAATAGTTCGAAAGTTCGCCACCGAGTTACAGTTGACGTCACATTTTTTTTCTGGCGGTAATTTATAAAACCACTAGGCTTTTGCTACATCACTGGGCATAAAGGCGAGCAGGGCCCTAGCCTTATTAAATGGTTTATAAATAACAAACTGCGCAAGATAGCTGCGCCATGTGTGGTACTAGGACCTTGGTTCAGGGCGGTCGTTGACGGATGGTTTAAGGGGTCGTTCTATTTTATAGTTCGCGGTTCTCTCGAACTTAGGGTCTACGAGGACATCGGACGCGTCGCGTTTGCGGGCGTATTTTTCTCTGGCGGGTCGGATAGAGATGATGAGCAGCGAGGCCTACCAAGTCCGGGGAAAAGAAGTTGAGACTATCTTGAGATACGCAATTATTTAATCAGAAAGAGATTAGGATGAGTAAGGAAGGCAGCGAACCTAATGCAGTTAATGATGTAGTCATAAATAATTATAACTACAGTACAGTTTCAATAACTTCAGTTAGATACGAACCATGCTCCCTATGTCACTATCGCAAATCCCTGGATTATTATTGAGCGTGAAGTATAAATCACGGTATGCGTCTTGGCAGTGGTCGACACGATCCTACACCCCACAGCTGCGGTACAAATAGCAGAAAAGTTAGGAGTAAATAGCATTGCATTGATAAAATCTGGAAATGATCAGTGTTCTAATTAAATGCACATATAATTGGGATTCAAGAAATTCCTTTGGATGAAATAAATATTTTGTATGATATGATTTAAAATAACTAAAATAGACCAGCTCTCCTAACACTGGTCATGTTGACGCTGTACAACTAACTATAAGATCGATTAGACGTAGTCTAAAGGATAAGACACGATTCTTCAAAATCACTCTCTAAAGGGATGAAACGGGGGATAAAAATCTGTATGAAGAAATTGAAATTACGCAAAGAAAGTCGCGCATGACGTGTAATAGCACAGGCACATCAGCAACTAATTAATTGAACTCCTACAACTTTCGAGAGATACCTGACACTATTGGTCATGTTGATGATATTTTTCAAAATAATTTAATTTAAGTTGTCACTGTTGTCAGTTGTCACCTCCTAAAATACTGACGTTTAACGCAAAAACCGTGCTTAATTAATACCTAAATGCTTGTCCATTCTGTTAACTTTAATTTTCATTTGGGAATATCTATCGCAGATCTTCCTAATACTATAGCAAAAACATAGGTATTCTTTTAAGAAAAATACTGCCCAGTGAACAAGCAAAAGCCTTAGGTAGGCAGGTACTAGCGACATAATAAGCTTCCAAAAAAGCCTACAAAACGGACCAAGTTTTAACAAAATAGTGAAACAATGGATTTTCTATCACTGGATTCTGTTAGAAATAAAAATTTGATTTCATGCGCATGACATTTTATTGCACCTTTTTTCGGCCCAGCAACGGAAAAATGTTCGGAAAATCTGTGACAGCATCATATTTCACAAGGGCTTCCATTAGCATAGCAGTTCATGATTTATATTATCTGGTATAAAAACTTTGGCGTATTTTTTATTTTATTTATTTAACTTTATGCGTGTCCTAACCACCTATGAAGCTATACAGGCACACTAATTTTTTATCGAATGCTATTTAACTAAGTTCACTTTTCATTTAAAAATGTTATTTGGAGAAGGATGTAGGTACCTTGTGTATTTAAGTTCGCATTAAAACTTTTTCCTAAATAAACGAAAAGGTATCCAATAAATGCAATCAATGGCGCTAAATAATTAAAAAATAGCAAACCTCTTCACGTAATCGTAAAAAATGTCCTCAATCACTAAGTTATTAAAAAACCACACTTTTTGTCTATTAACATTCACAATGATACTTGGCGCCAAAAATGTGGCGGGAAAAATATTGAAGGTTAGGTTAGCGAGCGACCGTATTCCCTGACACAACGGAGTACTGTGCGGGACCGAGGGCTGACACAATAAAACTAAACATTCACAATACCGCGGACCGGCTAGGAGACGTTTTCGTAATAACCATAGCGGATCGCAATGTGCGTGCATTTATTGGGAGGCAATTTGGCAACAGTGCTTTGCCAAATGATTTTAATGGCACGCTTATATACGCGATAGTGCATAGTTCTTGTTACAATGTAAATACCAATATGAATGCAAATACAAGTACTTACTACACATTTTCAGAGAGATAAAAGAGTATGTTAATCTCTCTAAAAATGTGTTATAGGTATACCGGTAAAAGAGGATCGTATGCAGTATGCACTATATACTTACTTTCTTTTAAAGCGATAGGTACTCCCTTAGAGTTATCGAAAATAAATCAGAGAGCCTAGACGCAAATATATAGTATGCTATCTACAAGGTTTATGAAACCGAAATCCCAACGATCGAATCGCTCGTTTCATAAAGGAATCAACCAATGAATACCAGTCATTTTTTCCCGCGCCAGCTTTATCACGTGACAAATGTCAATTACCATACATATGCGCTAATGTCTAGGCGCTAAGGACGATACCGAAAAATATTGTTTTTTGGCAACAAATTAGACGTGTGCAGTACCAATTTGTAAGTCTTTTTTTTCCGGGTTGACATGCCTTACGCTTCCCCTCGCTGGCGCAAGGATCACTATTGCGTGATCCCTGCGCCAGCGAATGGTATGTGGGACTCTCTCTCTATAGAACGCGGTGCGCTGTCGCACCGCAGAGAGGACATACCCACTAAAAAGCCCCGGGTGTTCCTCCTTCTGCCGTTTGGTGTGGGGGACCCAAGCACCGGTATCGGCCTTCGGTCATTCCCCGGCAGAGTTCTACTTAAACTCCCGCCCCGATAAAAGGGCGAGAGATTTCCCTCCCCTTGGACCTATTTGTCAGTCTAACCTAACCTAACAGAACTTATTTCTAACTTGCGTGGTTTTCATCATTAGGTAGGTACCTATTTGAAAGTTCGATGTATATGTTGCAGGAATAATGACGAACGGAAGTATCTCATATCTCGTAGGTACTCTATTTCTTCTTGCTGTGAGTTTGTTGTCTTCATAGAGAATTATTCCTCTCCTTAGCAACCCGTTACTCAATTATCCTCAGCAACAGTTGCGTATAACTCCTTTAATAAAACAAGTTAGGTATAATTCCCTAATCCACACACCAGCATTCGCTCGGCACCGAGGTGCAAGCCCCATAAGGGGTGCCTTCTTGCGCCTTTATGACTGCTTGCCTTTATGCCTGGTGAAATAGCAAAAGCCTCGTGGCTACATAGACCCGTATAAAAAAACTGCCCGTAGCACCGTTCTAAGTATCAGCTAATATGGGGCACCTTGTTAAATGTAATTTCTTGAGTCAGAAATGTATTAGAAACCTTGTGGTATGATGTGTTATAGAATGGTAGTGAACCCTGAAAAAAAAGATAAACCGTAGTGGCTGGCATTTAGGACAAAGCTTTTTTTTATTAATATATCTATCTATATATATAAAAGAAAGTCGTGTTTGTTACAACACTTATAACTCGAGAACGGCTGGACCGATTGCCATGGTTTTTGATTTGTTGGATTTGTTTCCGTCCCGAATAGCAGAATACATTTTAAAAACAAAAGAAAGTCGTGTTAGTTACACTATTTATAACTCAAGAACGGCTGAACCGATTTGGCTGAAAATTGGTAGGGAGGTAGCTAAGAACTGGGAGAAGGACATAGGATACTTTTGGGTAGGGGTAGGGTAGGGTAGGGTAGGGGTAGGGTAGGGGTATGGTAGGGGTAGGGTAGGGGTAGGGTAGGGTAGGGTAGGGGTAGGGTAGGGTAGGGGTAGGGTAGGGGTAGGGTAGGGGTAGGGTAGGGGTAGGGGTAGGGTAGGGGTAGGGGTAGGGGTAGGGTAGGGTTAGGGTATGGGTAGGGTAGGGCAGGGGTAGGGTATAAAAGTCCACCCGTGCGAAGCCGGGGCGGGCCGCTAGTATTAAATAAATTTACAATAGTATTAGTAAACCATTATAAGGACCTTGCGTAGAAACCGCAAGCTTAGCAATCTCCGTAGCGTAGCGGCAAAAGGCTCGCTTTAAATCTTTATCCCAGTGTCCGACAAGTCTTTTTGCAGAATCTAATTTCTTTCTAGGTCTCTTCGGCTGAGGAAGATTACCCTCTGCATCAGAAAGCTTTAAGCCTAACTTCAATTTAACATTATTACAAAGCGGTAACCAACTTGCCTGCCAAGCTTGGTAACTATGGCAAAAACCCTTCTCTGAGCGCCAGTTCATCAGTGGACATTAAAATACACAGCTGGTGATTCTATATCTCAACGTGTAGTTAGGTTCGTGTTGTCACACAAACATTAAAAATGTGTATAATAATGTCTAATTAATATCTCAAGAAGTTTATCACTTTCTTTGATGTATATTGGCCTACTCTAACCTTTGTGGAGAAACAATAAAAAAATATTATTATATTAATATTATTATGATGGTAAATTTGCCAGAGGTCACACAGACAGTTGCCAACCCCTGCTTTAAAAAGACAGGTCTTTGTGCTTGGGAAACACCGCAAGAGGTTTCCATAATTATTTTGATTACTATCTGGTTTGTAAAGAGTTAAATATTTTAGATGAGTAAGTATCGTCATAATAATCAGCCCATAAAACGTCCACTGCTGTACATGGGCTTCCACCCAAGGGATAGTCGTCACGCTTAGCATGCGTGTTGGTGACCGCAGTATTATGTCGTAATATAAGGGAAACTATGCTGCCCGTTCCTTGGTACCTTTAGATGATGGTATAACAATCGGGACCAATGGCTTATAACGTGCTTTCCGAGGCACGGAGGGTAGTCCCTCAACTAACCAAAAACCTGGAAAGAAATCTTAGATTTTACACAAAGATTTCTTGTCCAACGTGGACATCGAACTGACAACCTCTGAGACTTATATTGCTATGCCACAGAAGACTTATACGCAAAACAAATACGGGTATTTGCTTACATAAGTGTAAGGGGTCAGGCGTTTGGGTGGTTCCTGTGGCCGTCGCTACGGTCCCAGCTAATGACTACTAATGAACATCTATCTATGACAAACGTCAAGAAAAATAGCAGGACCGGATACCAGCAGTCTCACAATCGCAGTTCTCTGTACCAGGTCACAGATTTTTCATCATATAACATTATTACAAAGCGGTAACCAACTTGCCTGCCAAGCTTGGTGACTATGGCAAAAACCCTTCTCTGAGCGCCAGTTCATCAGTGGACATTAAAAGACACAGCTGGTGATTCTATATCTTATACGTGTAGTTAGGTTCGTGTTGTCACACAAACATTAAAAATGTTTATAATAATGTCTAATTAATATCTCAAGAAGTTTATCACTTTCTTTGATGTATATTGGCCTACTCTAAATAATTTGATAATAATAATCGACATCATAACTTATTATAATTATGATCAGATAGAAGTCGCTATAATTATTCGTGTATCATTCAAATTAATGATTTAAATTTTAATAAATTCTGGATTTTGGCAAGTGTAGCATCGAGACACTGGCGTCTAAAAGATAAATTCGTAATATAGAGCTTAGATTTATATCAATGTATTAAATAGAGTTATGTGTGCTTATGCACTAGAATATGAATCACGAATAAAGAGATCCACAGGAGAACGAAGGTCCCTGACATAGCTCAACGGATAAATCAGCTGAAATGGCAATGGGCCGCGGCGGGCACATAGCTGCAATAACTAGATGGGGCAGAAAGGTTCTTGACGGAGGCGTCTACCTATAGTATCTACCTACATGGTGTGCATTACACACGGATGCAGCGGTCGCTACGGAGCCGCACCCTTTTTGGAATTTGTACCCATTCCATGTTGACCGCCTACTTACCTATTAAGGCGCTACATGGGCTAAAGACGCCTCTGGTTCTCGTCAAGATTACGAACGGGCATGTATAGCGTGGGTCGACAGCCGGCACGACCTATCTATATGAGGCATGCCTACCTAATATTGTATTCCATATCCCAGTTGATAAACCGCTACGAGACGAGATGCCGCGAACAACCTTAGTAGGATATTAAATGATGATGATACTCTCCATGTTTTGATAGTTGGCTATTAGCAGAATTCAATTATAAACACAGGTAACTAATTTATGGTATTATAATAAATATTTTTCAACTTTCCATGTAATCCCGCCCAACTGTTTGGTTCTGCGAAACGATTAGTTTTTCATCATGATTCTTGAGGTAAATAGGTGCCTACGTAGTTCCGGTGTTCAGTTCAGAGTCGTAGGAACACTAGGAACATATCGAGCTCCAAGTATTAAAGATGCAAATGATCATGGCTTACGTTGCCTTTTTGTTAAAAAAATATTGAAAAATGCTGTTCATACATTACTACTTACCTATGAAAAAAACAGAAAACCATGGGGGTAATAACAGCTAGTAGGAGAAAAGCCTATTGTCGCCAATTTTTATGGAAAGGGTATAAAAAAATATATATTTGTTATAATGACAATATAGACCGCGACCTTTCTTTAATTTATCTTATAATAACGAAAGACATACCTTCCTACATAGAATAGACTAGGTACCTATATGTGTGGGAAAAGTTAGTTTACCATCTTTTTACAGTTTCGTCCTCAAATCAACTTCCACTATAAGATACGTCTAGTATACAAAGACAGATTCTGGTCTGTAGGTGATGATGGACGAAACTCACTTGTATATAAATATATTCGTAAGCCCAGTGGCAGACTTACACATTTGCCGCCAGTAGGCTATTCAAATTTTGCCGCCCCTACAGTTGAACTACTTAGCATTTTAGACGTTAAGAATTTTTTTCTTCAAACATTTGGGCCAAATTTAGGCCTAGGCTTCAGCCTTCTGGAGATCCCGCGGTACCATATTGGCCGCGGGTGCCGTCGGGGGACCGGATTGCTCATGCGTACCCGACCCCCGCCAACGGCGGATCGAAGGAGTGTCCGGGAGGTTTTAGTGGTGTAGGGTCCTCTCCTCGTGGTATGACTTTAGCATACCACGCTATGGAGAGGGCGAGTCCCACATATCCCACCGCCAGCGCGCAAATACGCTGCAACGGTGGTGGGAATGTGTCAATGCATCTCCCCCCGGACAACAACAAAAAAAAAAAAAAAAAAAACACTTCAGCCTACTTAGCCTGCTGGTAAATCCGCCACTGCGTAAGCCTCTTTATTGTCTCTTTATATAAACTTACCTTGCCACGAAATCAAACATTTTGAATGCTCACGTTACATTGAAAATCTATGATGGTAAATTTGCAATGCCAGAGGACACACAGACAGTTGCCAACCGTTGCCGAAGCATGTTTTAAAAAGACAGGTCAGGACAGGTTTCCAGAATTATCTGGTTTGTAAAGAGTTAAATATATTAGATGAGTGAGTATCGTCATAATAATCAGCCCATAAAACGTCCACTGCTGTACATGGGCTTCCACCCAAGGGATAGTCGTCACGCTTAGCATGCGTGATGGTGACCGCAGTATTATGTCGTAATATTAGGGAAACTATGCTGCCCGTTCCTTGGTACCTTTAGATGATGGTATAACAATCGGGACCAACGGCTTAAAACGTGCTTTCCGAGGCACGAAGGCTAGTCTCTCAACTAAACAGGGGGTCTACTCTCTAAGTCCGTCAACGAAAGTACGGGCCCGTCCGAAAGTAGCTCGAAACTTAGAATAGTTTCGAACGGAATCATAGACAATTTTCACGATAACAACTTTGCTGTCGCGAAAACTGACATAACGTTCCGTAAAAACAAGTGTCAAATTCAATTTTTCGGACGGGCGAAAAACGTCAGGTGTAGGATGAACTGTCATCCGAACGAAACATATGTACGTAGGTGATCCGTAGTAGGAAACGTTCCGTAATTACGGCCGTAACTACGATTTCGTGCTTAGAGAGTAGACCCCCAGACCCGGAAAGAAATCTTAGATTTTACACGAAGATTTCTTATCCAACGTGGGCATCGAACCGACGACCTACGAGACTCATAGAGCTATACCACAGAGGTCTAGATGCGTATACGCAAAGCAAATACATAAGTGTAAAGGCGGAAACATATTGTTAAAACGCCACGCGACCTGACGACACGTGACGCGTGTTGAGTCGAATCAAATGTATTCACCATGTATTACCAGAATCACACTATGAACACCCGACACGACGCCACGCGCGCACTGACGCACGGTGAATATCAGGTGTCGACACGTGGCGTCGTGTCGCGTTTTAACAATGTGTTTGCGTTAAGGCGTCAAGCGCTTGGGTGGTACCTGTGGCCGTCGCTTCGATCCCAGCTAATGACTACTAATTACATATATCTATGACGAACGTCAAGAAAAATAGCAGGACCGGATACCAGCAGTCTCACAATCGCAGTTCTCTGTACCAGGTCACAGATTTTTGCTTCGGAGTCCTCCATGGCAGGGCTAGCAAGCCACCATCACGCCCCTATTCCCGAAAGCCATCGCGGTAATCAAAATCTTTCCGAAATATCAGAGGAGATACCTAACCCATCATTTCCCAATTCCGTTGGGAAAAACAGAAGAAGGTATAATTAATGTATCCATATAAATTTTATTTTTTGTCAATAACATATCAATTCACGTATAAAAATTCTCCCTCTTTTATGGAAAAGGCTGAAATATAGTCTTAAATAAAACAGGATACATTTAAAAATCTATAAAATTTTAATTCAAAATTTATAATACCTAATATTTGCTACATTATTTACTTACTACTAAAAATCGCATTTTATATCATTATATCTATAATCTAATGTAATATTTAGCGAATCATTTGTCAAGCTGCATGCAATGTTTATAACAATGAATCTTTTCTCTACAAAATACGGTATCGTTGATTTTATAAGTGTGAATTTATTATCATTAAATGAGCTACAATTTATTTAAACCCTATATTGAGCGTTTTTACAAACACTAGCGACGGATTTACAAGGCAAAACATAGTTTAATACTCGCAACTCTAAGCAGGCATACATTGCTATGATTAATTTATTAGGCTATTATAACATTAAAAGGTGGCTTATAAAACTAATAGCATGAGTTTTGTGAAAATAATTTTGTGTAACTATACACAACTTTTCAGGACTTCATATTATAGTAGAGACTTAGTTAACCATATTGATATAGTTGAACTTCACAGTTTAATCTATTATAATTTATAAGCCACGTACACTTATCAATTTTACTATTATATTAGCGTATGTTAGTGGCACAGGGATTGCGTGACTAAACACATGCAAAAATATATGACTGGAGTATTGTCAAATCCGTAAAAGTATACCTGATAGTATAGTTGCCTCTATATTTAAATAAAACGATCCTGGTAGGCCTTTAAAGTAACATACATATGTTTTCTTACAAAAACATTTGAGTACCTAATTAAAAAAAATATATCAAAACATTTCTCTAAAAAGAATTTTAATATTTTGTTATAACAAAATGAAATATTTTGAGCACTTTTAACTTAAGCTTATCTTATGAGGTTAATTGAATTATAAAACTAATGGCCAATAATACCAATACATTTTCAAATAAAAAAAATATGCGATTAAACATGCATTATGATAAAGGAACACACAGATTTTACTTAAATAACCACAGCCCTTATATCAATGACAAATACACTGCTTTCTCACTGGACGTTCTAAATGATTATTTATTATCAGGCAAGCTAAATAAACTGGAAGCCGCGTGTGAGCTTGCATTGATGCTGAGATATTTGTCTGGTCTGTTTTTAAATAAATCGGTTTCTGGGCTAAATTTATATATTGTTATCCCTAGTTTTGCAAAATGTTATTTACATTTAGTATATTAGGTACTTAAGTTTTCATTTAGTAGGTAAAAACCGGTTTTGAAGTACAATTCACATGTGACAATATTTATTGGTCTTTAAGATACTGGATACAATAATATTACAGAAAGCAAGTTGCCATATCTTGTTGTCATAACATTTCTAACAGATTAGGAAACATTAAGACTATCTTTACCTAATAGGGATGAAGACTAAAAAAATCTATTTGGTCCATCATTAGATTACCAACAAATATTGGATAAGTTTTTTTTTTCGATGCTTAAACAAAAGCCTATAAAGAGCATCATCATCAGCCCGTTCACGTCCACTGCTGAACATGGGCCTCCTCTTAACAGACCTTGGCAACCCAGGATCGTTGAGGGATATTGCCATAATTACTATGCTTGGCAGACGGATTGGTGATCGCAGTAAGATGAAAACCTTGAGCTAATAGATGCTACTGCCCATCCATCAGCCATGTGTCCCTTAATCACCTTTTACAACACCCATTGGAGGACATGGGGTGGTCTATTCTAAGCCGGAAACCACACAGTAAATCTATAAAATACAGCATGTTAAAATATCATGTGATATTGCTGGCATGTACAATTTTACCTAGACTCTCCTGAACTTTATAGTTTGTTGCTCTGTATCTTTATAAATTTTAATTAATTTGATAAATCAAATAATATGTGTCCAATATTTCTTAGTAATCTACTAAATAGACTTATTAAGTCTTCATACTTTTTGTAGGAGACATAATCAAACTTTGATTACACATACGTGTCTACGTAACCTGAGTTTATTTATTACTGTTTTATAAAATAACCGTCTAACCATCTTACTTAAATGAGCAACTTAGGAATAAAAACTACTAATATAGTAGGATTTTTATATGAACACTATAATCAACTATTAATACTCCTCGCTACTCTTAATATGATAAGTAAGGCACGGTAAAGATGAGCTATAGCACTTCGTTTATTGTGTATGTCACCATTAAGAAAATACTTTTTTAATAATGGGTAACGGTTCTTCCATATTATTGTCCCTTCATCATCATTGTCTCTTTGTCACAAGTCGTAGTTGAAGTAATTGTGTCTTCGTTCAAGGTCTCTAATTTCTACGATGTCTGCCTTTAGTCTAAGTTTTAGTATTTCTCTCCATATTGCTTCTCGGTGCTCCTTGTTTGTGATTCCCATACGAAGGAGGGTGTTGTCATTTATGCGGATAAGTGCTCTACCAGTTATGTCATGCTGAAATGAAAAAGATGAAATATAAATTGAGGAAGAAAAATTAAAGATGTAAATTTTGAGTATTATTACAAAAAATTACAATACCAATGATTTGTCAGATTCTGCATGTCTCATACTATTTGTTGTTTTTGACTTAAAGAAGACTAGCATGATTAAATATAACCTATGTTACTCAGGGACAATGTAGCATTCTAATTGTGAATGAATTATTGAGACATACATAAAAAAAAAAAATCCTCTTTAAAATGTCAGTATAATGAACTTGATAAAATGATAAAACTTGAAAAAAAAAAACCATTTTTCCGTGAAGGTGCGAAGTACACAATTACAAAAAAAATATTGAGTCACCCTTTATCACAAAATAAAATTTACAATAAACACAATATGATTGTAATCTCAGGAAAAAATATATGAATAGATATTAAATATTAGATAATAAATTATCAGTATATTGTCGGTGATACTACAATACCGCGTAAGAGACAATAGATAATAAGGTTGAAAATCAAATGTAGCAAATTGGATTTTTTTCTTTTAAAACGTAAATAAAAACAATATATGTTGACACATGAAATTACATCTTATTAGCAACTGCCACTTACGCGGTATTGAAGTATCACCAACGATATGACAAATAAATTTGATAAATCTGTTTAGCATAAGATTAGATAGAAATAAAGTCCAGATTATAGAATATTTGACATGCAGTAGAATATTGTGGTGAATTCTTATTTACTGTGTAATTGTATAGTTACTTTATAAGAAGTACACCAGCTGTGCACCACAGTTTTACCCGTGTTACTCTGCTCCAGTGGGTTGGAGTGTGATGTTTTGAGCCTTAATGTAAATCCAACATAAAACCTATCCCGGTGCAAAATTTCAGCCAATTCCGTTCAGTAGAGTAACAAACATCCACCCATACTTACAAACTTTCGTGTTCATAATATTAGTAAGATAGCAATTATGATTTTAATGTAAATGTTAATTGTTACAATGTTTACATGAAAACAATAGTGTTTTAAAGTTTTACTACATAATGTAAAACAATTACCTCATGGAACCTCTCCCAATACAGATTGTAGTAATCACTACAGTGACGCCTCAGCCATTTCTGAACATCAGGCTCCGTCCATAAGTACACAGCTTTTGGACGAGCTGTCTTTGTCTAAGTGAAAAAAAAACAAACAATCTTGTTAAAAACACAGTGGTATATGATGATTTTTACACATATAATTAAGAATATAGTTTTAGGTTAAAGGGGCAGTCATTTTAGATGTTAAATTAAACATATTAGGAAGAAAATGGATCAATTGTATATTTTTTTACCTTAGTTGATTTGTTCGAATTCAAGCTCGAATCTTCGACCATGTTTTCCGTAAACACTTAAGATGATTAATTTAACATGTAGTGAATTAGTAGTATCAATAAACACAGTTAAAAAACGTGGTGAATATTAGAATTATTACAACAGTAAATAATTCGCAATAACAACAAAACAGCAATTTTTGTTGTAATTTTGACAATCTACAACATTGACATTATCATATGTCATATGACAGCTATAAACATTAACACATCTTTTAAAGTTCCAATTTCTTATGGCTTTTTGCCCAATGTATAGCAATGCTACTAAGCACAGTGATTTTCTTTTTCTCGTTTGGACTTTTATTTAGATTACAGGAATGAAAAAAGACAAACTCAATTAAAACAACACGATTTAGATTTCTTTAGTTACCCTATATAGCCAAAAGTTAAGAGTTATATATAAAATAGACAGGAGACCTAAAATGTCCGAGAAGCTAAGGCTTACAATAGGTCATATATATTAAAATAGCTGTCAACTGTCAGAAAGTATTCTGTCGAAAACTTGAATTCTGTCTGTTCTCTTGACATAGTGAAATATAACATTTTTTGCAAAAAATCATTGCTAGCAGTCATATAATGTCGCTATAAAGTAAACACAATGGCGCAAAACTTACAGAAAAAACCCTCTAAGGGTATACTGAAGACGTCACGGAGCATCGATGGAGATGGTACTCCGTCTACAAGTAAGCGGGCAAAAGAACAAAGATTTGACGAGATGAATATCATCGAAACCTTTCATCCGGCAAATAAAGATTACGGGCATATGAAGGTGGATGAGCCGAAAACGCCATTTTCTGAGCCAGTAGACGGTGAATTGGAACCAACTGATGAACTGGACGCTAACATTCTGGCGGCGAAGCTCGCGGCCAGTATGAACAAGCCTCCTAAGTGTGTGGAGCCTTGCGAGAGTGATGATGAGGAGATGGAGGAGCCTGAGGAAGTGCGACAGAAAAGGCTCGAGTTTGAGAAAAAGCGGAAAATACATTACAATGAGTTCCAGGTGAGTGTACTGCAAGTTAACCTGTTGTGATTTGATAATGATTAGATCACAACCTCACTGCTAAAATTAGAATTGTTTCTATATTTGTCTGGTTTCTTCTATGGTAGGCTACCATTTTTTTATGGATAATGGATGATATCATTCACCCATCAGACCTTATATAGAAACATATAAAATGTTTTACCATCTTAATGTTTTTCTATATTTCTGATACATTAATATTCTAATTTGATGATCATATTATTATTATTTATACTTAGGTTGAACTATCTACATAACCTTGAAGAATCATTGCATTGCTTGATAATTTACTTGGCAAGTAAACCAATTAATATTCTCCTCACAAGTAGTACAATAGCTATGGGAAATTATTATGATTACCAATAGATTTATAATAAAACTAGAATTCCCTACTGAATCGATCTAACAATATATAAACTAGTTATGCCCCATGCTTTGGTTCTATGTTCAATCCTACGAATAACAGAAGGAAGATTTAAAAAATTCTTCTTATTTGTCTATGTAAAATTATCCAAAGTTTCTTTATTCGCTTGTTCTCCTGTGATGCTCTCATGCCCCTAGGAACATCATCATTAGGTTAGCCTATATACTCTTGGATGATGTAGCATTCTAAAGGTGAAGAGTAATTACAATTGGTCTCATAGTTTTTGATTTTTTATTTGTAACAAACATACATACAAAATTACAAATAACAAATCTTTATCTTTATTATTTCTCTCACTACTACAATACTTTATACAATAAGAATTAATATACATAATAAAAACAATTTCAGTCAAGTGTATGTGCGGAGCTGGTGTCTGTTATAGGTATAAACCTGTATTACAGATCACCAATCTTTCCTCTTTAAAATATTAGTATAGATTTACAACAAACTCTTCAATGTAATAAAAAGCTAGCAATAAACTAGCTTAGATAAGATATTTTTTAGATACATATAGATTATTTTATTACAGATTGTATCAAAATTTATTGCTTAAACTATGTAGGTATAGTTGATTCACCCTAACTTGTTGTAAGAAGTAAACAAATATCATTGCTAATAAAATTACATTTAGCACCTTCAACACACATATCATGTAAACCAGTTTAAATATGAGCTGTCTTATATTTAGAAAAGGCACATAAAAACTAAACTCCACAAAATATTCTTAAAAATAAACAGTTTTAATTAGACTTTACTTACAGATCAAAATGGAAGTGAATTTAAAATAAAATAAAATAAAAATCATTTTTATTTACGTAAAGCTATTACAGGCACTTGCAAATAGTCAAAACAATAATTTTGTATTTATTATTATTATCTATAATTATCATAATTTATAAATTTTCAAATTAAACAAGTATTTAAGTTATTATTTTAATTATATTTTAGGCATCTTAGTTTATTATTTAACTATATTGTGCCAAATAGCTTGTTCTGTCTATATTAGGTTAGAACAATTGTCATTATTTAGGTAGACCATGAGTATTATAACGACGGACGCGCTTTTATGCTACCATCGGATCCAATACGCCCCAACTGAGAAGTTCCGGCGAAACAAACTTAGTGGGTTATTCTACTGCCGGTTTTAACAAATGAGACGGTCCGGCGAAACACACTCAAATGGGCAGAATGTAGGTTTTGGTCCAGTTACTTTAACTATTTATTGGCATACACATTTTTTGCCCAAACGGTTGTCTTTGTAATATTTGTTTATTGTGTTTTTATAGTAATAGAAAAATAAAAGAATTTGAGACAGAACTAGCAGTCTATGAATATAATATATGTAAGTAGGTCAATTACAGGTAGTTCACAGAACATCACACTATTATGCTTACTACTATTTTTTTTAAACTTATTAAACTACTAAACCTCATAAAGGTGTAGGTACATAGTTATAGGGAATAGATCCACTCATCAGTATCAACAGGTACAGTATAGGTGTTGGAAATACAACAATTTGTTTTATTCCCGAACTGTGATCTCGTGCCAGCGATCATCACCACTGTTCGTAAATCTACTCTTTACTCCAGTGGCACCCTGAGCGTTGGTCCTAACCCCTTAAGGCTGAGGTCGCTTAAACTTTGGCCATATTCTTTGAAGCTAATTTTAATTTTAGACCTGTTACCTTTAAGGCATCTTACTATACTTAACGTGTACATTTTTCATTTATCGCTCGACAGACGGACAGACTGATTAAAAATTCTGTAAGATCAAATAATTATAACAATGTTTTTAGCTACTTAAGTGATACTTTAGTGATTTAGTCTTATACAGTGTAATTTTGACAAGTATAAGTGTATGTAAATACCTAAGTTCTGAATAAATTTCATTATTTTAAATACCAAACATGCTCTGTAAACCTTTGACAGACTTGGTTTTAGTACTTCATTTTAGTGTGCTAAAAATATGCGACTATACCTTTTCTGTTATGCCTTTTGATTTGTTGACATAAGTAAAGAAAAATGTTATATTTTTACGACTTCTAAGTAGATGTGAAAATAATAGCTTTGACATAAGTATTAAATCTACCTATATATATATTAACTAGCTTCCCACGCGCGGTTTCACCCGCGTATCTCCCGTTCCTGTGGGAACTTCATAATTAAATATAGCCTGTGTGTCTCAGGGTGAACATACCTTTCCAATGGTGAGAGAATTTTTGAAATCGGCACAGAAGTTTTTGAGTTTATTCATTACAAACATTCACACAAAAATACAAATCTTTCCTCTTTATAATATTAGTATAGATATGTGAAATAAAAATGTTTTATCCCTTTTTAGGGAAATTGCCCTGATGGAGGAGTATGCAGTTTTACACACTTATCACTACACAGTATAAAACAAAGTCGCTTTCTCTGTCCCTATATCCCTATGTATGCTTAAATCTTTAAAACTATGCAACGGATTTTGATGCGGTTATTTTTAATAGATAGAGGGATTCAAGAGGTAGGTTTATATGTATAATACATCAGCATTGTACCCGTGCGGAGCCGGGGCGGGTCCCTAGTAGTTTATATAGTGAAGGAGTGCTGAAGACTTCTTTTTTTTTAAATTATTGTTGAATTTCGGCCCCTGGACTACCACTAGGTTATATTATTTTATCTTCTACAGCCATTGTTTCACTCTTCATAAGTAATTTCGTTTTTTACTCATGATAGCATTCCTGAGAATCAACAAATTAATACTTGTTTCTATGAGGATATAATAACAAGTTGTAGCATTAAGTTTAATTGTTTCTTAGTAAGAAGAAACTGCATTTGAATGTAATCTTATTTTTTTGTTTCAAGTAAACTCGTTGCTTATAATGTCAGTCATAAATTTTGTAGGAAATTGTATTTATTCACTATTGAAATATACATCCTCTGTGGCATAGTGGTTTAAATTTCACTTTAAGTCTCAGAGATGGCGGATTCTGTCACTTTGTATTTATATATAAAACTTGGAATTTCTTTCTGGGGCTATTAAACTTTTTTTACCCAATCAACCTATTATAGGCTATCATAGGCTATTATAGGCTATATTTACATATTTTTTTTTATATTTTCATACATGCCGTGTGGTTTCCGGCTTAGAATGGACCACCCCATGTCCTCCCATGGGTGTCGTAAAAGGCGACTAAGGGACATATGGCTGATAGATGGGCAGCAGCATCTATTAGCTCAAGGTTTACATGTTACTGCGATCAGCAATCCGTCTGCCAAGCGTGGTGATTATGACAATATCCCTCAACGACACCCTGACCTGCCAAGGTCTGTTAAGAGGACGTTCAGCAGTGGACGTAAACGGGCTGTTGATGATGATGATGATGACATACATAGGCTAGGAGGTTACGCGAGTGAAACTGCACGCGGGAAGCTAGTTCTTAATAGTTTAATTGCATAGTACTTATTGTAAAACCCTCTAATAATCTAGTTACTGCATATTTATCAGGCTATCACTTATATTAGAATAAGTGATAGTCTGATAATATCGAGTAACTATACAGATTATGTTAATCGCTTAAACAGGTTAAAGTTTAATTATCATTCTGATTATGACGAGTACAAATTAAAACTAATTAACAATAATTACTGAATGGATGGATCTGTACTCCTCTAGGTACACATATTACATCATTTTATCTGCAATGTATTTGGAATAGTAAATTAAGTTTTACATAATTATATCTTGTGCACTGTAATATATGTATAATGTGCTGATGACTAATCTCCTTAGAGATTGGCCGTCGTGGCCGCAATCGGTTGCGATAAATAGATAGTCATCTAAGGTAGGTATAATTTAGCTGCTAGAAACATTATTATCGAATTTGGAACTACTTCCAAGTTTGATAATACTGTTTTTATCTATTGCAAAAAGATAATCCCGAATACTTTTTTCTAATTATATAGGGTGACTGGTAATTAGTGACCGATACCTAAACACATCATTGTGCTCATGATAACAAACAACTTTTACTATGGCACCAAACCTGAAATCGCGAAAAAAAAATCAGCTGCACCCTACCATGTTGACGAGTTATGTGAACATGAATGTATGGAACAGCTGTTTTTTTTTTTTTTTTTTTTGTGTTTTCAGGGTTGGTGCCATAGTAAAAGTTGTTTGTTATCGTGAGCACAATCATGTGTTTAGGTATCGGTCACTAATTACCAGTCACCCTATATACAAATAGATTATCTATACCAATATTTAAAGCTAAAGAGTTTGCTTGAACCCGCTAATCTCTAATCTCAGAAACTACTGGGCCGATTTGTATTTATTTTTTATATTAAACGCGAGTGAAACCGCGCGCGCGTACTTTAGTAAAATGTTGAAATTGAAATGCTAAAAATATTTGTAATACATTTACAATTTTTTTGAATCTTGGTTTTCTTCGTGTAACCTCCAATTTCGCAAACCCGATTAACGTTCCGACCGATCGACCGACGACTAGTGCTTAAAGTAAAATACAGAATACTTTTATTTTACGCTCACTACATTGGGACACCATGCAAAAAAAAAACCCATAACGCAAATACGTGCGACAAATTGTTAAAAAAAAAACAATTTAAAACGTAAATACTCTTTGCATGTCTTCGCTCTTACTTTATTAGTCGAAGATATTAATATTTAATAACACTACTACACGTTGTATACATACATATATACATGAAACATTGCGAGTTCATTTAATGTATTTTTGAAACAAAGAAAATGATCAATCTCGATGTACTGTTGACCTTAACAGTTAAAGTTCGCTCTATATATAGATCCCCCACTTGTGTGGTAAAAATAGGTAGGTAGCTAATTGTGAATCCACGTTTCTGCTATAATAAAACATTTGTTATACCCCAACGTCTCATGGAAATTCATATCTCTTAGATAGACTCGTGAAAATGCATTCCTATTGCTTACTTAGGGGTTTAGCGTGTTGTTACTTTTACACAACAGAACAAATAATATATAAATATTTATATAAGAAGACATAATTAACGAAACACATATATTCACACCTCCCTCCCATAAGGGTAGGCAGAGACCACTTCCACTCGCTACGGTCCTGACATATACCCACGCATATACCACATTCGCCTCTCCTACATTCATTATAGTCCATTGAAATGTTACATGACGCAATTGACACATGTCCCAAAAATAATAAATTGCGTCCTGATAAAATGCAATATTAGGTCCTTAAATTGTAACATTTCATTGGACTATTAATCACTTATTATTATTTGTAAATTCAAAGTCATATCTTTATTCACATAGACACACTTAAAAATATTTTTTAATAATGTTCTTATGATGATATTATAAGAACTATAACCGTATTCATCGAGGCGTGAGATTAAATGTAAACAAACCATAAAAAGAGTACTTTAAGGGTCACGATTGATGAAGTGAATATATTTTATTACAGCTGTCAGTACAATCACGCCTATGAAATTTTGAATTTAGTAGTACTGTCAGACAGTACCTGCCAATGTTATATTTTATGGGCATGGCGACCTAATAAGTGATGGGCAATGAATCATCGTGGCCATCGACTATAAACTATCGATATTTTTATATAAAACTTAATTTAAAATAAATAAATAATTAAATTTTATGATATATTTTAGTATCATAATATAATTTGCATATGTACGCGCACTTGATCTAAAATAATAGTGAGTAAATAAAATCCAATTTCTAAAAATAAACTTTGGATTTCAGAGAGTATAAATGTATCTTATATTAAAATATTTGTTTAATTTAGTAACGTTTGTAATTAAATTAATCCCAATTATTTGTTACATTATCGTCAATATTAGTAAGAAAAGTCGATAATTGCTATCGTCATTTGTTTAAATCTTAACAACCCTAGGAATGTCATCTTTTATTAAGTATAATGATTTATTAAATCGTTTACATGTAAAAACACCCAAAAAAGACTTGATTCCCAAACTTCGAATGCATTTTAATACGACTAAATTATAGACCACAGGTACTCCCGATCATTTTACATAAAAATGTAACGTTTGGTTATCGGTCGGATTATATCCGCCATTTTTACTATAGATCAACTTGTTGATACGAGAGTTATGCTTATTTAGTATTATAGATATTTTCGTTGAATTTATATATTTTATGAAGTTTAAAGTTATTTGTTGGTTGTTTTGTTTTTGTTATATTTACGTTTTCGAGCTTAAAACATGAGTGCACCTGGACCAAGCAACGCTTGCACTTGGTCTTCGCCAAAGAAAAAGTGATCAAAGAAAACTCCAACGCATTCAACGGAAAAGGTGGCTGTTATTAATGTATTCAAACTCATAGAAGAAACGTGGTCAAAGGATTCGTATCCGTACATAGGTATCAATTAAACCACTGAAATTATGGGAATATCGCAAGCCACTGTAAACAGGTTCTAAAAGGACATAGTGAATTAAATCCTATTGAGTTAATATGGGCCCAAGTTAAAGGATTTATTGCTGAGAATAACAAAAGCTTTCAGTTAAGTGAAGTTCAAATTTTACTAGCCGATGCAATTAAAAATATAACAGTAGAGGCTTGACAAAAGTGCATTGATAATGTGAAAAAGAAAAGCAAAAGATGCTTAAAATTTATGGAATAATTGATAGTTGAATATAGTTGATCACTTCGTTATTCACGATGGCGACAGTTCTTCAGAATCCTCCTAATTCTCCGAATAATTAATTGAATAAGAGTGATTTATGATTTTATTATCTTCATAGTTAAGTACCTTATCTTAACCCGAGCTGCTAGACACACAAATGGGAAACCCTACATTAAATTAAATAGCAATAAAAAACATTGAAAAAAGTTTGAGAAACAATGTTTTCTTTGTTTACACTTTGTCTCAAGCCCCGATGAATAGGGTATAGGTAAGACTTGTATCGGCGCGGCTTCTTGGTGTACGGTTAAAATTCGAATGAGTTTGTGCTACACCTAGTATTAATAAACACATTTTTGGAAAATTATTTTTGTTGACATAAATAAAAAATGCATGTCCTTCGGTTTATGGTACTTTTAAACTGGCCTTTCTCGTCCACTTTGTCATTTCTCGTTTACCCTCTCTCTCCTCCTTTACGCGTGACATACTTAATGAATGGCCTCTTATAACTAAAAATCTATACTCAAATAGGTATGTCGCTAAGCGCAAATTCAACAACGGCTCTGCCGGTCCACCTAATCCTTATTTGACCAGAGATTTTCCATAGATTATTTTCAAAGCGTCTTTTATCTCTGCAAATCCTCTAACGCAGTGTTTTTCAATCCGTGGGTCACGAAGCCAGACTCGTTGGGGTCCCCATCAAAAAGTTTTGTCAACTTACATAGCGAATAATATAAAAACTCGCACATCTTATAAAAAAAAAAAAAAAATGTAGTCTTTTAAATTCTTTATTTGACTGTTTATTGCACAAGGCGGTCGCTTGAATTTTTCAACCTGTAAAGGGGTCGCGAAATCAAAAAGATTCAAGTGTTCTTGAATCTTTTTGATTCCGCGTGGGAATGGGTTTCATTTTTGATTCTGTTCTAACGTTATTAAATTCAGCGATGACTCAATTCCTTTCTACTAATATAGCCACTAAATACATAAAGCTGTACCTTCCTTAAACTGTAGGTAATTAGACGTCGCACAACTTGAGAAGCGGGAGCAATTAGCACGACTCAAAGTTGGCTCATTAGTGAAGCTACGCTTTTTACCATCTTTACACTCGAGACTTCATCCGCCCTTTGTGAACGACTGCGGCAATAATACATCTACTGAGCTTCCTACTTATATATACAGACTAACTGTTGCTGCCGACTTCATCGGAGTAGCTCCCGTTCCCGTGGGAACTTCCTAATAAAATAGCCTATAACATTCCTCAATAAATGGGCTATCTAACATTGAAAGATTTTTTCAAATTGGACCCGTAGTTCCTTAGATTTGCGCGTTCTAGCAAACAAACAAACGCTTCAGATTTATATATTGATATTGATGATTTTACCATTGAAAGTCTTGTCTTAATCGGAACTACAGTTTAGGAGACTAAGCGGAATATACTGACAAACAAACAGGCAGACAAAATTAAAATTAGCCTATATAAATATAGCCTGACATAGCTCAACGGATTAGCAAGCTGAAGTGGCAATGAGCAGGACACATAGCTCGAAGAACTGACGGCCGATGGAGCAAAAAGGTTCTCGAGTGGAGACCACGAACTGGCAAGCGCAGCGTAGGACGACCGCCTGCACGATGGACCGACGAACTCATAAAGGTAGCGGGGAGTCGATGGATGCAGGCCGCTAGCGATCGTTCCCGCTGGAAATCGATGGGGGAGGCCTATGTTCAGCAGTGGACTACAACAGGCTGATGATGATATATTATACCATTAGTTATTTACCACTTAAGTTAAAGTCCCGTCAAAATCCGACCAGCCGTTACTAAGGTGAACTTACCGAAACACAGCTGTGTTTTTGTTATACCCTATATACATTTACATGCTGTTAGTAAAAGTCCTCTTATTCTCTATTACCAACAGACACTTTAATTTTATTTATTTCTATAGATAAACTTTAACTGAGTTTCCTTTAGTTTTATATGAGGATCTTAGTTTGAACGAGCGAAGTACATAGTTACGTTTCCACCGAATAATAGATGTGATTCGATCCATGTTCCTTTATAACCTCCGTGGGTTGGAAACACGGTTATAACATCCCTTCAAACATTATAGCTAAAAGTACTATAGCTTGTATCTAGTTAGCACGTTGAATGTAAACTAGTGACCTAGTTTCGCGATACATTTGAGCTTTCTGTTGGTAGGTGCTATATAAAAATAAACATGAACATTTTTCTGCTGCTTGTGTGTGCGTGAATTAGGTACTTATTACAAACATCAATACTCCCTAAGTTTCTTTGCAATCATCATCATCTTCCTGCCCTGCTCCCATTATTTGCGGTCGGCGCAATATGTCATCCCTCCTCCATTTTTCCATATTAGACATCTCTTTCATACTCACACCTTTCTTACACATGTCATCTTTCTCAGAGTCCATCCATCTTTTGCTTTGTCTTCCTCTTCCAACATCTTCATTAATTCAGCATTATTTTCGTCATATGCTTGTCATCAAAGTTTCGCTTTTTATAATTTTATTAGGATATACATGTTCTTTAAAATAAATAAACTTAATGCTGTCTCATCAAATGTTGTTTAAGACTTGTTGCATGACGTGCGTCAGTTATTTAGAACCTGCTTTATTGGCTTTATGTTGACGCGCTGACATGTAGTGTAAACTGTATTTGCAACCATATTTGCTCGTATCTTTTAAGAAACCTCACCATCTGCTCGCTATGAAATTTCGTGATCCAAAAATCTCGATCCGATCTCGGCCTCATCAGCATCAGATGATAATGCACACTAGATTCAAGTTTCTAACGGCGTGCGTCCAATTAGGTTATATGGAAACACCTTAAAACAGTATAAAAATAAATAATAACTCCTACCATTTCTTTTTCATAACGTTTAATACGCCATGCCATTAATGTTACACCTACGAGGTATAAGATGGCTTGGAAAGTTCATATTTTATTTAGAATTGGGTCAGTTTGCTCCCCGAAGGCTACGCTTTACTACTTTCTGTTTTATGAACCGTTTCCATAAAGTTTATGAGGATGTAACTATTTAAATATAGCAGTAACAACCACATTCTGAAAGTATGATGTTCAATGTAAAATTATCTAAACAGCTTTTAAAATTCTTCCAATAGCACGTTACCGAAAGCAAGATTTACTAACTTGATTAAATTGTTGTAAAAGTTGAACTACGATTAATATATTAATTTATAATATACTCATCATATAATATACTACATCATCATCATAATATGATGATGATGATGATGAAAAATGTTGAAATTTAACTAAAAAAAAAGATAGCTAGGTTAATAACTACGTTAAGGTAGACTAGTATTAGTTAAAGAACATCGATCTTTTGCCATTTGTCACCGGTAAGTTTCGGTAAGTGTAAAAATGACGAATGTTCAATGTTTTGCAACAAGTAAATTCCCTAGTAGTCTATAGGTAGGTACTCACCTTCACTTGAATGTTTCTATGATTGACGTTTAAAAAACCGAGTTTAAAAATAACTTTCTAAATTGGATTGGTAACACTTAGACTTCACTCGTACAGCAAACTAACTCTTGTATAACTGCAACAACTTACAGGTGTCAGTATAAATTCGAAATTCTAATGGACACTAATGTTCAAGATAAATGATAAAAGCTAGATAATCTCATCAATTTCCTGGCAATGAAACTCCTTGGTCCATGGATAGTTTTATGATCGTGATGTTTTTCGTTGCGTGGTTAGGAAGTAAAGATCTGTTGGAAGGTATTGCGTCTCACCGGTCAATATATCTCGTATACAAATTGAATAATAAGCCACAGGAAAAACATCCGGGTTAGGACATGAGACGTCTAAGATTTGGTCATGTGATGATAATTTGAACAGGATTTTATTTTAAGAAGTTCACAAAGAAGGTGACAACTTCTTGATATTAGGCTCGCTTTAAATCTTGGAAGTCGTGGGTTCGATCCCCTCGCCGCACAGGAAATCTTTGTGTTAATTCTAAGATTTCTTTCCGGGTCTGGTTGGTTGAGGGACTACCCTCCGTGCTTTGGAAAGCACGTTAAGTGTTATAAAATCATCTATAATAATCGTATATCAAGGAACGGGCAGAAGCGTTTCCTTGTGTGGTACAATATACACAATATACAATATGCGGTCACCAGCCTGCCAAGCGTGGTGACTAGGCCCATGTTCAGCAGTGGACGTTATACGGGCTGATGATGAACAATGAACATAAAGGAGAATGCCCACGGCGCTATGGACAAATGTACTCACTTCACACATATATTTTGATTTTAGATATTTCATGCCGTTCAAGGTTTTGAGACACAAGTCATTTATCAAGAGTACTGTTCCTGGGCAATCTCCTTTGGCAGTAGTAGATACGTTCCTGCGTGTCATCGCGCCTAATCTCTAAATGATCTAGATTCATGTCATTGATGTATACCTAAACGTCACTTGTATGTCAATCAACACCGATGTTTATCGAAAACAAAAAAAACAAATATTTTTATCAATATTTAGGTACTGAATTTGTCTGTCATGTCGCGGTGCATGTTGATCGTGGATCTAGATTTTTGTTTGTAGTTCGATTACAAATTTGGCAAGAGATAGCGTTGAATAAAGAAAATACCTACACACATCTTTTTGCTAAGTGAATATTGTCAATTTTGTTAGGCGATTTTATCACATATTTATGCGAATAAATGATTTGATTTGATTTGATTAAATTATGTATAGTATAATAACCATTCCCTATTTATTTTTTTGTAACAAGCTATCAGTTGCCGAGTTGTAACTTGTTACGAGTTAGTTCGTTAGTGAGAAACTTAACTCTTGGTCAGACATTTATGCACCGCCACAGTTAAGGGGCCATCCATAAATTACTTCACACGAATTTCATGATTGTTTGACCCCCTCCCGTCTTTGTCACAGCTTGTCGCATTTGTGAGACTCCCCCCTCCCTAGTGTGACGTCACATATTTTGCAATTTCGAACTAATAAAAGTTGTAAGACGAAGACTTTAAAATGTAACGCCACGAAATTGAGGGCCCCTACCACCCCCTTGTCACACAATGTCTACTTTAATTTTACTTAAGACACGTTTCTGTATTTCACGTCTGATATTGGCAGAATTGTCGTCATTCGGCACATTACCATTAGATAAAAAGAAGAAGTAGAAGTCGACCCCCCTCCCTCCCCCTAACGTGTGACGTAATTTATGGATGGCCCCTAAGGTTCAGTGGCGATGCATAACAATTGATTTAAAACCTGAGATTACTTAACAGTAAAAATATACTGCATAATTACGGAAGAAAGTTAAAAGTAGCGAGGAATATACCTACACCCAATGATGTTGTATAAGAAGAGGTAGATAAGTCATGCTCGTGTTTTGTTAGGACAAAATTTGTCCCTAGAGAGTAAACGGGACAGCATGAACATTAGCGTGTGCAAAAACGAGACAGACATAGGTACATTCAAGTGTGCCAATTAGTTCAGTTTCGTGGAGCCATTTTTCAAGCCGCGTTGCCGTATCCACCTCTTTTTTACTATAACATCATTGCCTACACCGTTATTTTTTGTCGTAGCTAATATTTAGCGAAATATTTTTTTTTGGTAGTACAATCGATCTATGTAAAGAATTTAAAATTACAGATTAAAATGACATCGATTTTGTGTTAAGGACGGCCCATTCGTACAAACTAAATTAACTTGCTAGTGCAGTGGTTCCTAACCTTTTCAATATGGTTACCCCTATGACATATTATGAAAACCGATATTACCCTGATCTTAACAATTATCAATGCAAACAATACAAGTACATACAAATTGGTAGGTTTTCGTTACCCCCACGAAAAAGCAAATTTACCCCCGCGGGGGTAATTACCCCCAGGTTCGGAACCACGGCACTAGTGCATATTTTGCCATGCACATTTTCATTACTACCGTTTTCTTGAGATAAACTTTTTTCATTTTTAAATTTTAATGTTACTTTTCGATTATCAACTAAAAAATCACAATGTACAAAAAATTTAAATATTTAGGTTTATAACTAAATTGTAAAGTTCACGTAAAATCGCGTAGACTGGATACTACATCTAAATCAAATCATTATGCAGGTATTATTTCATTGCTACAGCAGTATTAAAAGCGCATAATTTGTTTTTTATTGCAACTCGTGAAGTTAAATCTGCAATAGTTTCATATTTCTATTTTAACGAGTAAAAAGCATGCCATGTCGTCTGCTTCATATTTAATAGACTCACCTTATTATTATCGGTGTCGTAAGGCAATAGTTATAGCTTGTGATGTATTAAATGACAAGACTCATGACGGATTTGGTTGTTCACACCATCACCTAGATGGTGTGAGCAACCAAATCCGTGATGAGTAATCATTTTGCCATAGTCGCGCATGTACGCGAATTGTTGACCCGTATCATAATATTTTAAGAAAACGCTTACACTCATCAATCAATCAGGCAGTGAGTGTCAGCGTTTGTGATTGTCACAACTGGGACCAACCACGTAAGACGACTTGATTTCCAGTAAGATTATTGTCTAATGCGGCGAGGGATCCACTCCTCCCTACCCGTAAGCATCATTCCAAGTCCCACAGGAGCGCTCGCTTGCGCAGGTTGCTTATTTTGTATGAAGTTTTAAAATCATTTATTAAGTAAAAACATGCGAAACTGTCAATGTTACAATATTTTCTACAATTATTACCAATCGCACGTCGTCAAACATTGTGTCTACACAAGTGTTTGTTAAAAAGAAGCATAAGTACAAGTAGCTTCTTTCCTTAGAAACCTAGCACTAATGACAGACAATTGCTAGATAAAACAAGTTGCGGTAGTAATAGAGTTATGCACGGGACAGTCATTACAATGGTTACGTAGGTAAACGAGGCTAAACGCATATATAATAACTATACTAGCTGTCCGTGTCCGGCGTTGCTCGTCTTTCGCACTGACATTTTCCGTGGTTTTACAAAAAAATCTTTTCATACAAACCTTGTTCCCATAATTCGGACTTGTAATCTTGAGAAGAAAAATTACGAATACAATATAAAAATAATTGATCAAATTGGTCAACTTGTTCTCAAGAGCATACATTTTCACAATTCATATATCTACTTATACAGGGTGTCCCAAAAGGTTAAGTAGCTGGGAAAGGGGGTGACAGGGGTGGACACAATGGTCACTAGAAAAATAAAAAAAAAATCCGCTCTGGGTATTTAAAAAAAAATGCATTTTTTTTAAAACTTAAAATTTTACCCCTTGTTATTTTTGATGTTGATGTTGATGACCTTGTTGTTATTGAAGATTACATAACAGCATTTTTTTTAAATACAGCCATATTTGTAGGTACAGTTAGCACAAGGTGTAAAATTTTTAGTCTTTTAAAAAATGCCATTTATTTTTTTAAACACCCAGTGGGAATTTTTTATATTTTTCTGGTGACTCTTGTGACCATCCCTATCACCCCCCTTCCCAGCTACGTAATCTTTTGGGACACCCTGTATAGAGAGATGATTGTATTAATGTTTCTTTTATGGTTTTAAGGCCCGCTGCCATTTACATGATCCCGTATAATTGAAGTTTTTTGTGGTTACGGCGAAAAAAGACGACTTACAGATTCTTGGGCCCAAATACATCTAATCACCAACATTAGTACGTCGATTATTAAAAAAAAAATAACGCAGATGTTAACGTCAAGGCTTTTCTTTTTCAGGCACTGCAATTAGCGAGGCAGTTAATGGCCCAAGAGGAAGAGGAAGAAGAAGACGAGGAGGCGAAATCTGTTTCCCCTTCTCGTTCACCGTCCTCCTGACTACGACGTCCCGTAATTGTATTTAAAGCACAACGGCAAGGCTTCAAGCGAACTAATTAACGTTAGGCTACTGAGTCGAGATCAAAAATATTTTAACATTACTCCTTATGGTGCCAAGAAACTATGAATTCCGTGGAAAAGATCGGGAATGTGGGACTCTTAAGGGACTTTGCTGAAGTTTACCATAACTGTGAATCACTGCATTATATCAGAGTAATGTTGGAGATATTGTTCATATTTCTTGTCTAAGCTCTTTAGCCAGAATAAGTAATATCTAGTTAAGAGCAAAGCTCGGGGACTGGAGATTAGCAACCATTGAGGTGATAGAATATCGTACGTAGTGTTCAATAGAGAAAACAATCTTATGCAGTTTTACTTCTTCGTTCTAGCTTTTATAAGTAAAAAACGACTTATGCTGCCTTACCTTATCGCTGGTAATTCCCATAGATTGCTTATTTTAGAAAATTGCCATTTTCCAATTCAATGGTTCCTAATCTGAACTCAAAATGATGTCTAGACCTCAGAAGCATAACGACGGATGTAGAATAATACTTCAGAAGCAGTTGGTCGAATTTGTCATTAAACGAAAAAGGCGCGTATTGTTACATTCGACTTTATGCTTTTGAGCTCTAGATTTGAGTTCTTATGTCCTTTGAATATAAGATGTATTCAGGGTGTTTTGATATAGTTGTGTTTGGTAGTGTCTTATTATAGGGTATTGCGTATATATTGAAGATTATAATGGATTTAAATATATGAAGGATGTGACAAATGCACAAATGTGGGTCATTTGAGGTTCAGTCGCTTTATAATTTTGATAAAATTAGCGATTTAAATTCTATCCATGTTCGTAGATAGATATTCAATGATATTGTAAACAAATGTTTATTGAATATTAGTGATAGTAAATTAGACTGTTTGAATTGAAATTTGTCATTATAATGGAAATGTAGATTTTAGGTCAGTATCTTCCTAGACATCGACTGCGGATGTCGTTCAGTAAATTAAGTTGCCAAATTTTTGTACATTTCGTTTTTCATGCGATTCCAATGGTAATTATATTGTTCACGCATATACTTACACTATATAAATTGAAATACCGGATAGGTGACCAAATATATAAGATATTGTGATGAGAGGGGAATGAATTTATAAATACCAAAAAGTCGAAGTTTAATTTGCGGCACACAGCTCTTTGATGTTAAGTCAAAAGAGAGACTCAAGTGCGGGGGTGACCAACTTCATTAGACCTAAGATCGACTGTTTACCGTGTGCGATCGACCAATCATATATACCGTTATATCACGTTTCGTATAATTCAATCGAATGATAAATAGTTACTTTTTCAGATTATTATACGACAAAGTATTCGTAGCCTAAATGGACTAAAATATTATCGATGATGATTTTATGATATAAGTTGATCGACTATAACTGCCCCCCCCCCCCCCCTGATATAGTGTAATGTTCCATCAAAATAATTCATACAGATTGTAGAGAGTGATCATATACTTGTAATTGTCTAAATTATATTCTATATTAAAGGTGATACACGGAAAGTAACACAGCCGTTTAAGGTCTTACGTTATAACTTGGGCACGGATAATGTTTGCTTTTTTCCAAGCCAATAATAATAATATCTAGGGACAATGTCACACAGATCATCCTAGCCTCAAACTAAGCAAAGCTTGTACTATAGGTACCAGGCGACGATATACATACTTATATAGATAGATAAATACTTAAATACATAGAAAATCCTCGAAAGTTATCGATAAGGAATCGGCTTGAATCGAACCAAATCGAATCACCACATTATTTGGTTTTATGCTTTCGGCCAATGAGGTTAGTGACACCCTTAATTCGTAGACATAAAGGTTTTTCTGACCGGATGAAGCCGATTCCGCGTCGATAAGTTTTGGGACTCCCCAACTGAGGCGGACGCTTGCGACATGTTTTACCTTTCATCTTACTTTGAACTTTCGAAAGTACAATCCATACTCGCATGAGTTGTAACGTAGACGCTGAAATGTAATTGTATTGTTGCTATAAACCTAAGTGACGTGTGCCGTAGGCATTGTGTTCGTTTATAGACTGCTCGGTTAAGTAACTTTAACGATATGTTAACACGTATGAAGGTCATTGTAGGTACGGCAATTATAACTTATATTTGGGACATGTTTTTGTGTCGATACGCACGGTACACTATTTAGATACCAGCCAATTTATTATGTAAATAATGCTCTCACGACTACTTTTTTTTTTTATAAGTAAAATACGTTTTCTCTATAGTAACCACTGGTGTTTGTCAGGCGAAAGTAAATGAATGAAATTGATGAGTAAGAGACTAATTGAGCTAAGCGACATCATAGGCGATATTGAATTATAAACTTTATGTTATCCTTTCATTAAGTCTATATTTCAATACAGTTCATGATTACCCCTTGAACCGATTACCCCTTGCAATAAACCTACTATTTAGTTTCCGATTTAAAGAAACCTGGTGTTCTAGTTTAGTTCTACATTTAATTTTACTACTAAAAACTCATGAAGTACTCTGACTACCCCTATAGGAAAGAGGTGTGAATGTATGTATGTAAAAATGATGGAGAAATAATAAAGGGACAGTATGCAATGTACCGATAAATGGTACTTAGTTTGTTGTTCCGTGCTGTACTTATATTACTACTATATTAATATTATAATCGGAAAAAACACCAAAGTATATCTATACTAATATTATAAAGCTGCAGAGTTTGTTTGTATGTTTGTTTGTTTGTTTGTTTGTTTGTTTGTTTGAACGCGCTAATCTCAGGAACTACTGGTCCGATTTCAAAAATTCTTTCAATGTTGCATAGTCCATTTATCGAGGAAGGTTATAGGCTATATTTTATTTTCAAAAAAATTAGGGATCCGTAATAAAATTGCAATTTTGTAACCCAAGGTGTAAAAGCGAAAACCTATTTATGCGTGCGCTGCAAAAACTATTGACAATAGAACAAAATGATGTACTACGGGTTTGTAGGTCTTATTAAGATCTACAAAAAAGTCCGCGAGAGCATATATCTAACTATCATAGTTTAGTCACAATAACCGCTTTTATGTTCATAAAAAAATATTGAATCGTCTGGAGAAAGAAACTACGTTAAATGTATATCGTAATATTAATCCTTATCCAAATTAAGCATTATGTTACCAAGGGTATTTATATAGAAGTAAAATACTTTTTGTTTTATTCCAATCGGATATTTCGTTGAGAAATTATCTCGAGTATAAAAACGCAAGAAATTGGTACCTAATAATGAGTTATTTACCATAATAGATAAAGCTGAAGAGTTTGTTTGCTTGAACGCGCTAATCCAAGCAACTAGGTACTGGTCCGATTTAAAAAAATCTGTCAATGTTAGATAGCCCATTAATCGAGGAAAGTTATAAGCTATATTTTATTATAAAGTTTCTACGGGAACGGGAGTTACGCGGGTGAAACCGCGCGCGGAAAGCTAGTGAAATATAATCTTACAAATGAGATTGGATCTTATTTACTTGCGATAAAGTATTCTTTTTAATAAACTATGTTTGCTTGAAGCCTCTACATATAATGTATTAACCATGCTTGATTTTTATACGTTGTATTTTCGGCTGAGGTGTACGTTTACTATAATTTAATTTACTTTAGGTTGTGTTGATAGTTTGTTTGTTACATTTTAAGGATGCCATTTTATTTACTATACTATACTACCTATATTAAATTGATTAATACTTATTAGGAAGCGGTAACAAGTTATTGAGAAAAAGTTATTTCAATACTGAACTTAATTAATTAAAAAAATGCATTTATGCTATTTTTTTTCTCTTCAGTCTTAATAATATAGAGTATAAATGATTGTAGCACATCAATATAACATGCTTTTTTAAAATGTTTTGAATATGTTATGTATAAGGTAATTTAAAATGCCAGTTTTCAATAAACCTAAATATGATGTTGACTATCAAAGTAAAGGTTTATCTGAGGATTAACCCGAAGAAAAAAAATTAGTAAAATATAGTTATATCTATTCCGTTTTATTCAAATTTAAAATAATTTAGTTGTTAAGTAAATTTATAAGAGTTTATGAAATTAAAGTCTTTAACCATACTTTACGTCACGATTTCGTATATAAACTATAAATAAATACAGCTAGTTTTCAGATACTTATGTGCCAATAAAATTTGATTTGGGTTGGGCAGGTTTGATTATTATTATTTAACATGTCTTCAAAATATTATGTTGTTTCTAGTTAAAACAATTTCAAAGGACTTTGTCAACTGTAATTCACAAGGCAACGGTCACATATATAGATCTCAGAAGCATATAGACGGATGTACTATTTATTTTAACGATACTGCAGAAGCATTTGGTCGTAAGTGCCAGTTTACGATAAAGGCACATACGACGTATGTTTCTGACGTATAATGGCACATCTGACCTCATGCTTTTGAGCTCTAGAGATACAAAAAAATACAATAGCCATATCTTCAAATATATATGCAACGAATGAGTTGTAAAAAGCCAAGCCCGTAGCAAAAGCCCCGTGGCTAACCATATTTGACCGTCAGGAAAAAGAATGCTATTAGCGACATGTTATGTTTAATTACAATTATTAAAAAACCAAGCAGGCAAACAAATTAATTAAATTATATGAAGCTATTATACTAGAAACAACCTTTTTATATTCATATTTAGTTCGTAGTTGAATAAAATATGCGTGTTTATTATATTTACATTATATATTTTTTTAATAAATAGATGTTCTTATATTTAATATTTTCAAATTTATGGTATAGTAGGTACCTAGGTACGTTTTTGAATATTAGTCGGTCCTTACGTCTTGAATGTCTATACAAGTCTATATTTATAATAATATAACTTCTTTGTTAAATTATTGGTCTCGCGCGCTCGCCTAGATACCGCGCTTGCTTAGAACCATAGCTCCGTAAATGCGGCAACTCAATATTGTAATGTGTATATAAGACACTGTACCGATGGCATGTGATCCCGACGTCCTTCCTATTTCTTGTAGTGTTATTGTTACACCGTTTTACTTCGCTAACGGGCATATAACTTAGATTTTAACCAAAATTTTATAAAACTTTCGACACTTATTCCTCGCGCAGAGCGTGACTGGCTCGGGTACGCCGATTTAGGCGTACTATTTTTTGCCGCATTTTTCAAGTACGACGGCGGTATCTAATCGAGTCAATAATTATACATAGTCAACCATTTATCTAAGATTAACCTCTTATAAAAAATACCTAAATACTGTTAAAAGCGCATGATAGAAAGAGATATAAATAAAAGTGGGTTTTAACAGTATGGGTGTTATTTCAAATGCATAGTATTTAGGTATGGATGCTGTTAACAATAAAGTAAAGCAATATAAACATTTATATTTGTTTACGCACCATACATTGGCCTTATTCGAAATTAAGTTGTTGCATTTTGTAATAATATATTATAGATTGTACAGAATAAAGCGGCTTATCCTAAAATGTATGTGTAAATAGTAATTAAAATAATTAAACATATTTGTGGTGTTTCATTTTTGTATGCTATTCAGCGATGACGAATCAAGATGATGTTAAACCCAATGACGATAGATTTCGGAACCTATTTCATTTTCTTCGAGAAGTTTGTAAACTTGGAAGATTTTAGCAAAGGAGGGGGGGATTGAATTATTGAGCCTCATAGCCCTTAAAATGCGCCAAAGAAACAAGTGCGACATACACTCGCGCGCTTAGTAACTTAAAGTAACCGTTGGTGCGGTATCATCGTATGAGGCTAACACCATCTCGAGGAACGGTTGGTGGTGTTCCTCCTCCAGAAAATGATGATGTTCTTTGCCGGGCGAGGTGGTATGGAACTTGCATATGTTCGAATTAGCTTGCGAACTTGAGTTGCGCGATACAGGTTAGCTGGGATGCTAGGTGTTAGATGGCGCTGCTCGTCTTCTTGTAGTTTTGTCCGGCTACTGTAGATGTCGCATTGGACGTGTTTGTATGTTCCTCAAGTTGTGAACCCCGCTCGAGGAATATTGTGCGCAAGTGTCCGTTCTCGGAAAAGAATATGCGGATGAGTCCCTTGTGTCTATTTTATTCGCAGACCTATAATGAGGATCGGAGAGATCCCCAGAAATCGCAAGAGTACCTGGGCTCTTGCAAGATTTCTCATTCAAGAGGAATCCCCATCCGTCCGCATGTTATGGGCGAATGGCTTATAATTGACGAGACGATCTGATACTGTGTTGGTAGACCAGTGACAAGCCAATTGCACCATGTCCCTACTTAGATATTTCTTTTAAATATTGTTCGATTCTATTTTATTATATGACTTAACTACTAGCTACGCCTCGCAGTTCTACCCGCGTTACTCTGCGCCAGTGGGTTAGGGCGTGATGTTTTGTAGCCTATAGGTTAACCCAGCTTATTAAAGTATTTGCGTGCAAACTAAGGTAACAAAAATACATCCTTCCTTCCATAGGTACTCAATAAATTTTCGCGTTTATAATATTTAAGGATGTTACATTTTTGACTGATCTGCTGATACTTAGGTATCTATGTAACCTACCCTCGGCTGAGCTTTAGCATGTGTCTGGTGTCTACCTACTACAAAAGGAGAAGATCGTTGCACCTGCAATGGGGATCATAAGATTTAAAGTTCACGGTAATTTACCATTCGGTCTTGAATGAAAAAGAAACATTATTTGTCATATTATTTGTATTTTAAATTTGTTTAAATTGCGGAACCCCACCAAAAGTGAACCCATCGCTCCATTATACGGAAGTTGTCAAGAGGTCAAATAATTATTCTTGTTTATATTATCTAATTTAATACTTAATATTATTAATTTTTAAAATTACTATATTCGTTACATTCTAAACTATGATAATAAAGTGTCAGTTAAAAAAGTAGTCGATAATTACTAATTATAAATTGTCTAAGAGTTAACATCGTTTTGTGACGGCAGCGCGCGGAGAAACGGAACGTAACTTTTACATGGCGTTTGTATATTGTTTGAAAGATTGAAACGTCGTCTTGACAACGAATTTTGTGGATTTTTACGAAATATTCGAGTGATTTTAATATGAGTTTGTTAAATTATGGATGATCCCCACAAGTCACTAACGAATACGTCGGACATTAAGGTACCTATTTTTCAATTAATTGATTAAGATCGACGAAATTAAACCCGTGTGAAGATATTTATAATACGTTAAAAATAGTTTGAAGATGCATAGCTGCAGTACCGTAATATATAATACCTGTCGCACGTAAACGTAAATTTGCCCTAATTCTGTGTAGAGACTTCTATTATAACTCAGTAGCTCATGTAATAATAAAAAGAAGTCGTATTATGAGTTAACTATCTAATGGGATTTAACTTCGTCTAAACGCATTTTTATTTATTTTTAGAATATTCTTCCGGATGTCGTTCATTCTCAACAGATACCCACTATAAGCACCGACACGCCAGAACCGGGGACCGCTATTGTAGCTAACCTGAACACGGAAGAAAAAGCAATTTCTCACGATGTCGACGACAGCAAGACTGAGTCTATATCTGAACACATTCCCTCCAAGGTTGAATATTCTACTGACTCCGACCATGCTACTAAAACGCAAGGCCTACTCAAAGCTGAGTCTGAGCAGGATAAAGGGTCTAAAAATAATTCCCTAAACATTCCATTTCCTCACTCCCCCACCAGTGACAACCCTAGTTCACTAGATCCTAGTAAAGTAAGCTCCTCCTTGCCTCTAGATGTTAATGCTGTTTCTGAAATACATTTAATAAGTGAAGACAGCCCTGTTAACTTATCACCAATGCCTGAAATATCAAATGAAACACTAGACAAATCACAGTCTGAAAAATGTGAACAAAGTGAACATGAAACACTAAACATATCTCCAAGAAGTGACAAGTACCTGGACTCTTTGAATGAACATAGTCACAGGTCAGATTTGTCTTTACAAGATTCAGCAGAAAATTCTGAAAAGTCAGATTCTCCCAACAAAGTAAGTTCTGGAAGTTCAGAAGAGATGATAAAACTTGATATCAGAGGTCAAGGTGTGCCAAAGTTTCCTTTTCCTTCTGCTAAAATTATATTTGGACCACCGCCTGAAGGTAGCACTATTATAGATTCAAATGTAGAACATATACCAGTATTCCCTAACTTGCTGTCTCCCTTTCTCGTTGGAGTTGGGGACAGTGTGCAAGTAGAAGAAGTTCTAGACGAACAGTCTAAAGAACCATCTCCGGAGGAGTCACTGCCATTATCACCTGAAAAAATTAGTTTGTCCAGTGATAAATCAATCCCCATGTCTCCTGATAAACAGAGTTTGTCAAGTGATAAAACTGAGGCTGACTTATTAGTAGAAGAAATTGTAGTAGAAGATGAACTGAAAGAAAAGGAGAATGAGAGAGGAGAGGAGACTTCTATGCCAAAGTCTATCCCACCGGAGGAGATGTCATTTAGCACTATGACTACAGACTATAAGACTATATGTGAAGAATATCATACAAAGGTATTGTCTACAATATTCCATGGGCTTTGCTTGTATGTGTCTGTGTGTATAATTTTACTAAAATGACTAATCCTGCTTTTAGGTGCAATGGCATGCAATGTACTTTCATTATGGAACTTGCATTTTATTTATTACGCAAAATATTATCTGAGTGCATGTTTATTTGTGTTTACTGTTCTATTATTTTATGTTTAATAAATATAGTTTTGTTAATTATGTTACAATAATGCATGGGAGTTTGATTTTATGTTTTCACTAAAAAACATCTAAATAGTTAGTATAGTATAGGTTTTTGGGAGTAAAAGTCTTTTGCACTGAGTCTTATAAAAAAATTCAAGATTCCTATGTGTTTGTTGACAACTCTTTGTGAGTTTTTGTGGTAATCTATGCATGATAGAACATACTGAGATACTTTAAGTGTCTTAATATTTTGTGCACTGCAAACATCTGTTACGTTAGCAGTGCACAAAATATAAAAAGAAAATAGGTTCTTCCATTTTATTTTTATTTACCTGTAAATATGAATAATTATATAAATTGTACATCATGATTCAATCAGCTCTGTTCCTAAAATTCTATAAGCTGTAAAACAACTTAATGGTATTATAGCAACAGTCCACAACTTATGAAATATTATTACAATTGTCTCAGTGCCTTGCTATTTCTTGTTACTCTGCTATTGATTTCATTTTTGGTATAAATAGTATAAATCGAAAAAAAAACTGATTTAATTTACTATGAATGTACTCTTTGTTTATTATCTATTGGTAACTGTCAATTTGAAATGTTTTGTTAACCTGTTATACAATAATGTTTAGTTAAAATGTTTTCTGTAAGCATTCATTTTTATTATAATGGCTTTTAGTACTCACTACAAAGTAACTCATTCAACAGATATTTTATTGTAGTTCAAGTGCCATAAAAAAGTATATTTTTTATGTTTATTTCATTACTTTTTGCTAATAATTTGCATTCTTCATTATACATCTTTTTTTCGTACATTACCTTTATTTATGCTTTCATGTGAATGTTTTATGTATTCATTGCTTTCTGTCCTTTCAGCTTACGCACTTGGAAGATGCTATAACGCAGCGTGATACACTAATTGAAGAACTCACCGTCTCATTACAGCGTTCAGTTCGCGAAAGAGATGATCTTAGACATGAAAACAATCATTTGACAAATGAAGTCATAAATCTGCAGAATATTGTAGCAGAATCTAACTCATCGCATGATACCGTTAAAGGACAGTTGTCTGACTTCATGAAATATCAGAGTTTGATTAAAGATGAAAGTACAAAGTTTTATTCCGCCATTATGAGTGGCGGATCCTCCATACAAAGCTCTAATGGCGAAAAAGACATGGATCGCGAAGAAATTGTCGTCAATTACTCCAAATCGGATTTACGATCGTCCGAAGTATCCGATGACTTTCAGACTGGCTTCGAAAACAAATTGATGACGATTATAAATAAATTTGAATCTTATTTAGAAGATAACTTAAGGAACAAGTTGCGTGAAAGTTTAATCCAAGTTTTGTGTGATGAAATAGGGAAAATGAGACTTGAAAATGATACGGAGTTGAAAGAATTAGAAAATCATATGAAACAAGACAAACAAGCATATACTATAGAGACTAGAAGGTTGCGAGAGCTCTTAGCATCTGTAAAAGCTGGCAACGCAGATATCGATCACTTGAGAGAAGAGCTCGCTATCAAACATGAGAAAGAGATGGAGAATCTACGAACATATTTTGAAAAGAAATGTTCAGATATGGAACGAAGGTGAGTTTCCGAAGCTATCAAGTTTGTCTATTGATTATTGTCGCCTACCTAATAAAGTATTTATTAGCTACTCTACTTAATTCACTGACTAATTAATTGTATCTTTGTTGCAAACCAAGGCCAAAGCCAAGGTAAGTTCTAATCTATTATGCTTTTTAGATATGCAAATATATAACAATTTAATTCCTTATTCATTTGAATATATTTATAGATAAATTGAGTTTGGGGTATAATGTACTATACTACACTACTATACTACTAACAGAAAAAGTCTTAATCTAGAATATATCAATTACTAGCTTCCCGCTCGCGGTTTCACCCGCGTAACTCCCGTTCCCGTGGGAACTTCATAATTAAATATATGCCTATGTTCTTTCTCAGGCTCTAGACTATATCTTCACCAACTTTCATTTAAATCGGTTCAGTAGTTTAGGCGTGATTGCGTAACAGACAGACAGACAGACAGAGTTACTTTCGCATTTATAATATTAGTAAGGATTGAGTTTGGGGTTCAATGTACTATGTAACAGAAAAAGTCTTAATGTAGAATATATCAATTATTTTATTTCTTACTAGCTGAGTCTCGAGACTGTATAACGTTTTTTAATATTAAAATATAGTTAGATGTACATACATACATTTTAAACAAACAGTAGTAAATTAATTGAATAGCTCTGAATTTTCAAGTGGTTTTTTTTATCTCTGTAGCTATGATATTTTTCCAATAATACTTAATTGAGAATTTGAAATCTGAATACGCGTTCTTATTTCGAAAATAGTCAATATCTGTGTTTAAAATAAGTAAAAAAAAAAAAAATGTTTTGCAAAAATGTTTTTTGTTTTATTTTTTGCTTTGCTCCCTATAAACATGATAAAAGAAACATGTTTGCTTTGTCAGTTATTCAGAAGAGGTGTGGCGTGGTAAAGCCTGCATGTCGCCTTGCGGGTCGCTGTCCTCGCTCGACGCGCCCGACGCGGCCGGGGACTGCGCGAGACGTCGCACTCGGAGCGCCGAACTGCCCTCTCTGTCTCTCGAGGCGAGTTTCTTTTTCTTTCATTTCAAAAGACAGTGTCTGCACCAGGACAATATATGCTTGTGTCACTCAGACTCAAACAACAATCTGTGTTTCACACACTTGGGTGGGAATCGAGCCAAGCAACTATGATAACCAATGACTCACCGGTGGAGACAACAGTCACTACTTTCTGATTGATGAGTGATTAGAATCTATTTTGGGGGGGAGATGCAACACAGTTTAAGGGCACTTATTCAACTGTGGAAAAATATATGTATAAAAAATTACAAATTGTCTTCATTATTATTGTCTTGATATTTAATTTTTACCGTAACTTTGTGGCATAATTGAACTATCGAGTATAGCACGTGGCGTGCGGGGTTCGATTCTCGGGTCGGCTTAGTTGTTAGCTTAATAAGACGAACTCAAAGATACCTTGATTCGTAAAAAAGTTGCTCGTAGATAAAAAGTTTTGATGTGGAATCGTTCAAGGGCTACGTCAATTATTGTAAGCATTTATTTATGCAGTAAATGGCAATAGGCTTACCTCATTTAATCTTTTATGAAAAAAATATTATATACAATATAATATAATGCATAATATGTATGTATAATCTAATTTATCTTTAACTTTCCAGTCGACGCCAGTGGAGCAGACCTTGAAGCAGGCGTGCAAGAAGTTCGAGCAGCAAGCGGACGAGCTGCGAGCGGAGCACGTGGCCCGCGTGCGCGAGCTGCAGGCCGCGCACAGGGAGGCCGTCGCGAGGCTCGATGAACAGGTCACTATTATTAGCTATAGCTTTTTAGTATAAATGTCTATATATCATATCCAAATGTCCATATCTCCAATTTATAGCTACAATTTTTTTCCACTCATTGAAGGTAGAAGTTGATATCTAAATACCCGTTCTAATTTTCTGTAAATATCTTTACCAGCGCAATTTGCGGTTAACCAGTGCTTAAAATATATTGTAAAAAAAAAATGTAAAGCAACAATGATTTTTTATTTTGTCCTATATGAACATTATAAAGGAAACATATTTAGTTATTCAGAAGTAGCGTTAAATGTTAAAGCCTGCCACATCTCTTCTGAACATCTGCGTCTGTGTGTCTTCAATATCGATCGGGAATTACCTTATTTTTTTCTAAAATTCAGTTATTTCTGATTGAACTGAAATTGTACGTAATCGTTTAGTGCTAAATCATTACCTTTTTTTATTAAGTTGTCGTTTCGACATATGTTACACCAGTCGTGGTCACAGATAGACTTTTGAGTGTTAGCAACGGCGTCTTACAACAGTTTTCTGCAACTACCCCCACTTGGTCCTGATATTTTTCATTTTTGGTTGACGGAATTGAGACCCTATAAAGTTTAATTACTTTAATCGTTTAGTTTTGATTACAATACAAATCGAATATAGCTGACTCTCAAAGATGTCGGACTGATTTTCTTTATTCACCTCTATTATGTGTGATTTGTCATAGTTCTTCCAAGCTTGCTGATTTCATTCTTTTAAAGAATATTAATTATTTATTACACAGATCAGTCAATTGAAAGCGCACATACAGACAGAGACCACCGACGCCAACGTTTCTCTGTATCAACAAGACATTGACTTGGAACTCGAGAAGGTGATACACGATTCATTATTTTATTATTGTCTCTTCGTACATTAGAATATTTACGTTAAGATTTATATGTAAAAGTAGATGTATTAAAATATATTATACTAACTTGCGTAACATATTATGTTGATATGCTATACGTTACTGCGCCAACATTTTAAAATTAACTTATAATATTTCCATAGATAGGTATATTATCTATCCATGGAAATATTATAAATTACTTGCAACTTACATTGGAATATTCCAATGACGTCATTCTACAATATAACTGCCGCTTAATCAGGAGGTTTTTCTGATTTAGCGACAACTCAAAAGGAAACAATAGTTTAATGAGACCTGTTTCTTATGAATATTTTAAAAAGTTAATCGTAAATACTTGTGTACGAAGAGACTGCTGTATGTTGTGTGCCGGTGTACTGTACGTTTTATTATTTAACTTGGTGTTGCTTCCAATAACTTAAAACACTTTGTAACAAAATCTTCTATAAATATATTAATAATTTTGTGGAGTTCCCTTTTATAGATTTCTGAAATAACCCTTAATATGAAGTCTTCAAAATATAGTTAATATAAGTTCGTACGCAAAATAAGATAAATAATATTTTATCGAGTAATGTTAAGATTTATCGGTAGATGTCGTCTACATTCCCCTTAGAGACGTTTTATAAAGAGATTGATAAATTTCGACGACCGGTAGAGATCCACTGATGCCGAATAGTCTATACATTAGGGGCTATACCTGTAACTAAGAGTTGGGTTCGAATCCTGCCAGTGGCCTAAAATTATTTTACGTAAAATGTTTCCCTCCTGTTATAAAAGGTAACAATATTTCAAATGTTACTTTTACGAGTTTAAATACTGCTTGTCAAACATTTAAACGTATATTTACGGAAGGCTGTTATTATAATTACTAATTAACCGTTGTGTACATAATAGCATGTAGGAGAAAGACATCAAACAAGCTTGGTTACTTGTGGTTTCTTATTTTTTCTAAACTATCAGTTACTCAAAGAATTAGATTAAAGTACTGACGTATTGGCGTATTGCTTTAACAATGTTTACCAAACTCTTGGTTTAGTTAAAATTTCCCATGAAGATGTACCGGAAAATTACGATTTTATTGCCAATTCAGCAATTTTGAGTTGATAGATTGTGAATGTAAGAATTGGTAGATTGTGAAAATTGATAATATGGTTGATACAAATCAAACAGAAAAAAAATTAACGATGCATTATCACCTAGACATAAACCAAGGCACCAAGGTGGTTCTTAGTCTCACGATTTTCAATCATTTTTAATATGTGCTCTATAGGACATCGTGTAGTTTAATTTTATAGATAAAATAGTCTTCTAAAGTCGACGCTGATCGACGTCGTGTTGAATCTGTTCTTTATGTAACTTTTTTCTGAAAATATTGACAATAAACACAATGTAAATATAATAGTCATCTGTATATAAAGCAAAGAGGACTAATAAACTTTCCTAAGGCACATACTTTGTGGTTAGATGATTTGAATGAATATTGGTGGGATTTTACTTATTGCATTTAGGATATTAGCAGCTCCGTTCCGTCCGTTTTCTCGCCGGCACCACATTACCGCGCTTCTTCTATTTCTCGAGAAATTAATTAATTATTTATGCACTCGCATAACTCGATAACAAGGACATGTCTTTCCATAAAAGACAAGTTTCGTTTAAAAAAAAATGGAAATCTCCACAGGAAACGCCACAGGCTCAGCTATTTCAATATAATTACTACAGTTTATTTAATTTCCAAGTAAGATCATTTTGTATTATTAATTTGAATAACACAATCCCCTATCACCAACCAATATCTATTCATCTCACTCCAACCACTACCCTACCTATATATATATTAAAATCATTCTGTCTCTCTCCTGCATGCTTGGAATGCCACTAACCGCTCGCGTGTGCTAACGTGATGTCACCGGTGACGTCATCAGAAGATGGAGGTCCAGCTACAACAGAGGATCGATGAGGTGAGGGACGAGGTGAGGCAGGAGGTCGTCAATCATCTACAAGAACAGTTGCAGGTATGTTCACTGTAATACACCGTGATTTATAGGGTTTCGTATCCGAAGGGTAAATACGGGAGTACTTACTAATAAGACTTCACTGTCGGTCACCATCCGATGCCCTCGTAGACCAGAAGTCCGAGAGGCCCGCGAACTGTAAAGTAGAGTGACAGTTGCACAAAACTCCCCTAAAGAAACTAAAAGTCATAATCCCTCAATCTCATCGCCAGCGACCGCCCTAAGCCGAGGTCCAAGCCCCACAGGGGGCGCCCACTTGCGCAGGTTGCTTAGTTTGTAGTTTTAAACCATTTATTAAGGCTGGAGCTCTGCTCGCCTTTATGCCATAAGTTTCGTAAGTCAATACGAAAAAAAAATTGCTGTCTGTCACCGCGATATATAGACAGTTGAAATTTTCACAAATACTAAAAATAAAATAAATATTAAAGAGGGGCTCCCATACAACAAACTTGGTCTTTGTTGTCAGGCACTTGAAATATTCACAAAATACATGGATATAATATAGACAACATTCGTACGTAGCGGTATTTGGCTCTCTTTAAATCTCGGAGGTCGTGGGTTCGATCCCCACACCGGACAAGAAATTTTTGTGTAAATTCTAAGATTTCTTTCTGGGTCTCGATGGTTGTGGGACTACCCTCCGTGCCTCGGAAAGCACGTTAACCCATTTACAACGACCGATCGTTATGAAGACCAAAATATCGTATGGGGAATACCTTCAATTCATTCTGAAAGCCAAACTTATTGAATCGAAAATATAGTTTCAAATGGGATACTGCGCAACGTCATTATTATTGTTTATTTTGATATTGTTTCAATCGAAAGATATCTTTGAATTGAAATTGAAACAGACTCATTCAATACAATTTTATTTATTACTATCTTTTAAGTTTTGTTTTCAACTCAATATGTTCTTCTGCTCGTCTCCCCCAAGCATCCCTGTATATAGCATGTTGGGACAGTAATTTTGCAGTCAGTACTCTTGCAAGAAGGATCTTGTCGATGTTGCATTGACAAGTGCAAGTGTATGTAATCAATTTAAATAACAAGTGGATAAACAATACTTTAAAATTACTGTGATACGAGATAAAAAAAAGGTTGTTAAAAAAATGCGGCGATGAGGTGGCTAGCTGTGTGCCCACGCCCACATAACCACGATACAGTCGCGATGCAATCGCGATACGGTCTTTTTTCTGATGCTCGGTTCCCTACTCACGCGCCACTCTCACTCCATTCTTCCCCGATGTGCCCCGATGAAGCGCGGTTGCATCGCGTTGCAAATGCGAAAAAACTGCGTTAGTAGGAATGCTATTTCGCGTTAACGAAACGCGCGACTTAATCGCTGCAAATAGTCGCCGTGGGTGAGGGGCCTAATATATAAATCTGAGAAATTACCATTTCTTGAGAAACTCGATTTCGATGCGTATAAAGTAGCAAGTAAAATAAAAAAAACTACTAATGAGGAAGAAGAATCATCATAAACGTAAGTAGGTTTATCTCATAAAAATGTAAATATAGCGTAAAGTAGAATGTAAATAAAACATTTACGCGCACTAAACTAACGTAACAGCGCAATGTAGGTACTTACCTAATGCATTTAACCTATATCTCTGTTTATTGGTGTAAGTCTTACAACCGCAGGGTGAAAAGTGTTTCGTCACTTTTCCTTGTGTTGTTAGGCTGACCCCACTTTGAAGTGCGCGTTCTTCGAGTGATTGTCACATGTGGACGACCGTGGGGGTAGCGAGTGACGGGGTGCGCTCGAGTCGTTCACACAGTCGAGAACTTACAGTTTTCCTTGTAACAATCCGTTCTTCTATAACGGCCTAGACCCTGGGGTCTACAAACTTTGACGCCTTAGGGCCATAACGATTTTTTCAATATGTTCGAAGGGCCAAAACTGTTTTAATTTTTCTATCCTTAACTATACTCTTATTTCTAGACTAGTGGCAAAGTGTGCGACCGAGTAATTATCATATTGTGTTGTCTTTTTCAATTAATCACAGCAATAGTAACAACAATAAGACATTAGATGCGCGGGCTAGATCGATGACACTAGTCTTTAAGTTGTCGCGGGCCGGATTGTTGGCATTGGCGGGCTGGATTTGGCCCGCGGCCGTAGTTTGGAGACCTCTGGCCTAGACAAAAGGCAACTACAGCGGGGTGATCGCTAGCATAAAATCCATTTGACATTTGTCACGTGATTAAGCGATTCTAGTTAAAAAATGACGGGCATTCATTGGTTGATTCTTCTTTAAAACGAGCTATTCGATCGTTAGGATATCGGTTTCTTGGCGTATTTTACTGAATGCTATTACTTATTTTACGTGTTACTCAATTATGATTTGACGATGTAATGATAATCGGGACTAACATGCCTTAACCAAGTAGACCCGAAAGCAAGTGTTTGACTTCACTGATTCTTTTTTGTTCAGCGCGGGATTCGAACATCGAACCGTTAAGCCACCTACATTTCTTTTTAGGGTTCCGTAACCGAAGGCTAACAACGGGACCCCATTACTAAGACTTCGCTGTCTGTCTGTCACCAGGCTGGATCTCAAGAATAGATAACTAGACTAGAGTTGAAATTTTCACAGATAGTGTATTTCTATTGCTGCTATAATAACAAATAATAAAAATAAAAAAAGTAAAAAAAATTGTGGGGCTCCCATACAACAAACTTTTTTTTTGCCCTTTTTTGCTCGAATTCAATAACGTCACTTGAAAATGGTACGGAACCCTTCGTGCGCAAGTCCGACTCGCACTTGGCCGGTTTTTGGTTTTTGTAATAGGTCCTTCTACATTCCTCACTTACCTTTTATCTCAGTTGACAAAATATTAGTTAATCTGCTATTAGATATCTATAACAATCATCTTTCGTAAGTCATAGTAACTAGTCACCATACATTCGCGAACATGCCCTCTGTTTGGCCAAGTGCCACGAAGCTTCACCATTAATAAATAGTACCACGTTGAGACGGCTCATGTGGGACAAGGCTCTTCCCTCAGTTTGTCGGTCGACGCTCAAATAATACGCGTATAATATAACAAATATAAACTAATTAGATTTCATAAAGGTGTCATTTTTTGTTTCTGAATTGCTTGAAGTACATAAGACGTTTTGTAACTAGAGTATATTATGGTGAAGTGGCTAATTAGATTTTGAATTAAGAACATGTATTAGTATATTAAAAAATGTGTAATTTTTTTTTTTGACGAGTGCCTAAAACTTTTTGTAATAATAGTACGTAACAGTGAAGTGGCTAATTACGATATTTTTAATTTGAATTACTAAAGATATTTTTCCGGGATGTAAATGTCGTCTTATCCATACTAAGATTTTGACCTGCCCCCAAAATATCCGATCACTGGTAAATTAGACATTGAATTAAAAACGTTTATTGGTGTATTAATAATGTGACTTTTTTTTCATGAATGATCATTTTATATAATACGTTTTGTAATTAGAGTACGTTATAGTGAAGTGGCTAATTAGACATGTATTAATGAATTTAATATGTTTAATTTTTATTGATGTGTAGTGTGGTTTCAGTGTAAGAGTGACTGTTAAAGATAAACCGGTGTAATAGACTTTGGACTTGTAAGTTTATTTTAGTAAGAATGTGAAATGCCGGATCGCAATCATTTGCCATTTTATAGACGACGTGTAAGTTATTATTATTTATTTATTTATTATTTCCTGAATTGGCGAAGGTTTTTTTATAGAGATTATTTTTACAAATAATAATATTTCAGCTTTCAATCTTTTATCTTTACTGAGTCCATCTATATTTCAGTTGATATTTTTTTTATTTATACCTAGCTACACACGTTTACCCGCGTAACTCCAGTTCCAGTAAGAACTTCATAATTAAATTACTTCCTATAGCCATTCTCGATAAATGGGCTATCTAACAAAGAAACATTTTTTTAAGAACTTAGAACTAAAATATAGCCTATAGGCTATATTTTATTATGAAGTTCCCACGGGCCCGGGAGCAAGTTGAGTGAAACTGCGCGTGGATGTTAGTATAATATACGGTACATCACGTACCTAATGTACATTTCCATTTATCTATCTTTTTTAATAATTTCCGGATTCCCGAATTTCTTACGATCCGGGAATTATTACATACATACCGCCTCTTTTCCATAGGGGTAGGCAGAGAACTTTCGCGTCTTCTACATTCATTAATCTCATCATGCATGCCCTTCGGTTTAGGGTACTTTTAACCCGGCCTTTCTTTAGAACGTTCTCGATTTGAACGTAAAACGTCTGCCTTGGTACCATTCCAACACTTCCGTTAATCTTAAGTTATTCAATCCAAAATGTTATGATAAAACGACAAGAATCAGTAAAAATGTCCTCCGAGTGCATTGACTGTAGGAAGGTATGCAATTTGACGAATCTTGCCAATAGCCGTCTTGTACTCCAAATAGTTTTCTGAGAAGTGAACATGGAAATACCATTGTTCCAGTTTACAGTACAACCAACTTAAAAGTGAGTTGTGCGATTGGGAAACATTCAGTCAACAGTCTTAGTAGCAGTTGGTATGTTTATACATCACTAGCTTATTTTTTCACCCGCGTAACTCCCGTTGCCGTGGGAACTATAAAAGAGCCTGTATTAAGAAATATAGCCTATAGTGTTCCTCGATAAATGGGCTATCTAACACTGAAATAATTTTTCTAATAGGACCAGTAGTTTCTGAGAATCAAGCAAACAAACTCTTCAGCTTTATATATTAGTATAGATAATAGAGTACAAAACATATTTCCTATGTTTTTTAAAGATTTAAGATAGATAAAGTTTATGTTTTCATTTTATTATATATTTTTTATTATTATATTTATTATATTACCCTGTTAAAATTACGATATTTTTTTTAAAGTTGTGTTTTTAATATGTTTAAAGATCTCAACCTGTACTTCATAGTATTACGGACTGGAGATAGTATTTTATTTTTAATAAATCGAGTGCTTTCCTTATTAAAAACGGAAAATAATTGGACTTTGTAGTGAAAAAGTGTCAGTTTGGTGACTACATAAAAATCATCCTGTTTTATTATTTTAAGTAATATGACTCAATTTTTATTTTCTTTTTCTACTGAATATTAAACAATCCATCGAAAAAAATATATACTAACCTTTAATTAAAATCTCATTTCTCTAAATTGAGGTTTCAACTTCTATTTTGTGACTAGTGACGCTAAGAAGATCGATTTTTTATTAATTCCCTTGATAAAGGGCTTAGTTTTTTTAATTAATGTATTTTGTAGTGTTCAATATTGCAACAGGCTTAAACAATATTCAAACAAATATAATTTAACAATGAAACAAAAGTTAAAAAAATATTTTTTGTTCACATACAAATTGGGACAGTCACCAAAGTTACACATTGAAAAACTTTAAGCTGAGATTACATGATACAAAATAAAACATAGCGTTGATAAATAAAAGTCTTTATTCTTTAACATTTCTATTAAAAGTATTTAAACTAATATTTTTATATCTGAGGGCGGATAGGCTGTGTTAGCCCGCGAAGTTTAAGTTTTCTTGCGTTTTTTGCAATGTATAGGTCAGTTCAGTCAGCTTCTTCTGGCGGCAATTCAGAAATTTTTCTTCCTCTATTTTTCATATTCCTGAGGGCGTTCTAATTTCAGTTTTTCCCTATATCGTTTCGTTCTTTCCGCGCCAATTAGTGGCATAGTGAGATTTATTAAAAAAAAATACCTGAAAATAAAATATTGCACATTGTAGCTATGTAATCCTAGCTTTATGTGTCAGTTTGGTGACATTTGTAGTCAGTCCTATATGTGACGGAATAAAAATGTCACCAAACTGACGTCACATTCGCGGGTAAATATTAAAGAAAAATGTTTTCTAATCACAATTAAATATTAAGTAAGAATAAAACATGTGAAAATATTTGTAAGTTTTATCTGATTCGGTTGAAACAGTTGTAGGATGTAAAACGTTCTATATTAACAAGGAAATAACGTCACTAACCTGACAAAAAAACTGGAGACAGCTGCCGACACAAACAATAACAACCTTTAACTCGAGACACAGCCGCAACTTTTTTTTTGAAAATTTTTTGCCGTGATCTTCTTCACTTAATTTTGCCATTTAAATTATTATGAGTTCCTTTAGTAATTATTTAGAACAACTGGAACCGTCACTAAACTGACATGTCCGACCGGTATCAATTTAGAACATTTTTTGAAAACGTATTGTGGCCTGTGTTATTATAGTTTAAATTGTATAAATTTAATTTATGTGACGACAAAGATATACACTATGAACACACCAAAACTTTTAAATGTATTCGTAGTAGTATTTTAGTAATTTTGGTCAATTCAATGTTGGCAAGGGGTGGGACATGCCAAAAACAGTTACTATGAATATTTGAAATACGCATAAATGAATAATTAATACGTGTTTTACCTGGATTTCAGATGAATTCATCAATTTAATGAATAATTTACTTTTTTATTCCATAAATTAAACCATATGCCCATGATTTATTTTGCTATAAAATTTTGAATTAGTGGGACAGTCTTAAAATCGCGGGTACACTTAAAAGTGAAAATGCCCATATGGTATTTGAAAGGATGAATGAAAGGCGAGTAACAAAAGGTATTTACAAGGTAGATGTGAGTGGAAACGCCGGGAGGGGACGCCCTAGAAGGACATACACTGACCTCATAGGTGATGTTCTTCAGAAAGGTCAGGTGCGTAGTACTCGCGACCGGCGCGCGTGTATGACCAGATGTATGAACGTGGACGAGGCAAAGAGAGTGTGTAAGGATCGTAGCAGGTGGCGTTCTGTAGTTTCTGCCTACCCCATGTGAGAAAGGCGTGATTATATGTATGTATGTATTTGAAATTGTATTACAACAAAAATAAAAATATTCTAAATTTTTAGTAGACGCGGGTCTCAATCGTTGTACAATTTTAAGGCAAATCATTACCTTTTTTAGGGTTCCGTAGCCAAATGGCAAAAAACGGAACCCTTATAGATTCGTCATGTCTGTCTGTCTGTCTGTCTGTCTGTCTGTCTGTCTGTCTGTCTGTCTGTCTGTCTGTCCGTCCGTATGTCACAGCCACTTTTTTCCGAAACTATATGAACTATAATGGTGAAACTTGGTTAGTAGATGTATTTTGTGAACCGCATTAAGATTTTCACACAAAAATAGAAAAAAAACAATAAATTTTGGGGTTCCCCATACATAGAACTGAAACTCAAAAAAATGTTTTTCATCGAACCCATACGTGTGGGGTATCTATGAATAGGTCTTCAGAAATGATGTTGAGGTTTCTAATGTCATTTTTTTCTAAACTGAATAGTTTGCGCGAGAGACACTTACAAAGTGGTAAAATGTGTCCCCCCCCCCTGTATCTTCTAAAATAAGAGAATGATAAATCTAAAAAAAATGTATGATGTACATAGCCATGCAAACTTCCACCGAAAATTGGTTTGAACGAGATCAAGTAAGTAGTTTTTTTTAATACGTCATAAACCGTAAACCGCAATTTACCTTTCATTCAATCAACTATTATTAACATCGATCAAAGTTACAACGAGCTACAAGAACGTTTATACTATGTTACTTGTTGTATTCTTGATATCAAAAATAGGTAGGCACTTGCAACTAGTAGGTACGGAACCCTTCGTGCGAGAGTCCGACTCGCACTTGGCCGGTTTAATAATCCTTCGTTTCGACATGGGTTACATTACTTACACCAGTCGTGGTCACGGATAGACTTAAAATTGTACCGCGATTAAAATTGTACTTATTAGAATTTTTTTAGTAAAAATTTATAGTAGACGCGGGTCTCAGCGTCTACTATAATTATGTGTACAAATCGCGAAAGTTTAAAAACTTCTAAATTTCTAATTAGTAAAAACCGATAGATCAAAATATACGCTACACTAACTACCTAAATGTTATTTCCGTGACGTGTTCAAAGCTTCCGCATTGAACCCCCGCGGAGTGATAACCAAACATTAATGCAACGAAAACAGTTTGACGGTATACAAACAGCTGGCTGCACCTGTGTCTTACATGTCATTGATTCCCGCGCGCGGTTTCGACCGTGTTACTCCCGATCCCGTGGGAACATCATAATACAATATAACCTATAGCCTTCGTCGATAAAAAGGGTTATCAAACCGTGAAATATTTTTTTAAATCGGACCAGTAGTTTTTGTTATTAGCGCGTTCAAGTTCAAACAAAGAAACTCTTCAGCTTTATATATTACTAGCTTCCCGCTCGCGGTTTCACCCGCATATCTCCCGTTCCCGTGGGAACTTCATAATTAAATATAGCCTATGTTCTTTCTCAGGCTCTAGACTATATCTGTACCAAATTTCATTTAAATCGGTTCAGTAGCTTAGGCGTGATTGCGTAACAGACAGACAGACAGACAGAGTTACTTTCGCATTTATAATATTATAAGTAAGGACTATAGATTGGAATTACGTAATAGTTACGTGGTAACTTTGTTATTCTGACTATATATTTATAACTGACCTATCGAAATGAGCGATATGGGTTCCAATACGACTTTTACTGATGGAATTCTCACGTTAATTTTAGCATCATGATTATACAAATCTATATAAATAAAAATGAATCGCCAAATAAATTTAAGCATGTACATACGCATAACTTGAAAAAGACTAAACAATTTGGTTAAATATTTTATTTATTTTATTCTTTATTATTGTATCTATGAAAAACAATTTTCTATAATACAACGTAGAATGTCAATGAAACAGCTAGTGAAAATATGAAAATGAAAACGTTTATTGATAATGTAGACAAATCGATCGTACTTATTATAAGTCAAATACAATGATAATAAAAAGAAAAAAACAATCTTGACTAATAAATTAGATTACATTTCAACAATTATGTCATTAAATAAAATTTACCAATGATGTTATGGCATGTGATAGTCGCTAATTATATTATAAATACAATTAAGATCAACCAGCGTGGGCTGGGATCGGGTCTGAAGCATAGAAGGCGTCGCGAGCCTCGCCTTGCGAGGACGACCGGACCCTTTCCTAGCTTCCTACGAGTCTTTCTCTATCTACCTACAGTGTGGCACTCGGAGAAGAAAGACTATAAGAAATCCGAGATCATTCTTTCTGCCATCTTTTAAAGTCTTTGTATAATCATGAATATTCAAAAGTGCTTAAGATAGGTCAGATTCAAAGATTTCCTTGGGAAAGGCTCATGCTGATATATTAAAATAAGGGTTGGTTATAAGTAGAGACCGGATTATTTGCAAAATAAAATGCTTGTTATATGCATGCAAATATTCAAAATTAAATGATAAGTTTTAATTCAACTAATCAATTCAGTCCTTAAAAAAAGAAGAAAAGTTAGCTTTAACTTTATTTTATTTCAAAATCCTTGAATAGGCGACCATAGGTGTTACTACACATTACAGTTTATTACGTGACATTATTATTATTATGTTTTTTTTATTAATTATATCATAATTGTTATTATTAATGTATATATTTATTTTCGCGATATTATCACTTTTATCGAATATCGGAACGCAGGATGACTGCACTGGAAAAAATATTGTAAATATACTGATAATATGCATTATAACTCGATATTAGGTAAAATATGCTAGTACCGTTGGGAATGGCTTAAATATGCCAATGTATATGCAAATATGCAAATGCATATAATCCGGTCCCTAGTTATAAGAGTGCTATATTAACCGACAAATGCTAGGTTACAGGTCACAAGCTTATTTCTCCTTATAGAGCTAACTAACTTAATTTTGTTTGAAGTTATACTTCCATTTACAGTTACGCTTTTCAAAGTCAACTCACAATTAAAACCAAATTTACCTAAATGCCAAAGAAAAAAATACCAAGTGGTGCTAAATATACGTCACACAGTCATCGTCTAGCGCCCTCGGTTCATCGCCATTTTAAAATATTGTCATTGCGCACTGGCCGAGTGCCAGTGTTGAGAGTAAGAGGCATATTTCGCGGGTATGACCCCATTTTTTTAGCCAAACTGTCTCGGGTGGAGCTTTTTGCTTTTTTTTTACTATTTGGGTGAATAATCTTGCGTTTTGGACATGTTAGGAGTACATGAAACCGCAGAAGATTTATTTGGATATAATGGGATGCGATTTTTAAGTGAATAGTAGGGGGTTAGGTTTATTTGAATGTCGGAATTCTGAAAATGTATTGGTTAATTTTCTGACTTCTTGGTAACAGTGTCGGTATATATGCTTATTCTTCTTCAATATTATGATCCATGTATTTATGTAAACAAGTTTAAGTTTAAAAATCCAAAGGACTTTATTTTCCATCTCCCCGCCTAAGCTAAATCTAAGAACCTCAGGTGGTGCCCTCTTGCGTAGTTTGTAGTTTTTAAACAATTTGATGAGGCTAAGGCTTTGCTCGCCCTTATGTCCGGGGAAGTAGCAACGGTCGTGGGGGGGCGTTCTTAAACAAACCTTCAATAGATACCACAACATGATCCTATAGTTTCTAATTATAGCAGTAAGTAAGCAATGTATTATATTCATTGCTATTGTCTCATTAATATTTCAAAGTTCTACAAGCTAATTAGCGTCAAAACAAACATCTAATGACTACAAAATCTTAAGAAAAAGAACCGAACATTTAAATCTGTACTTAATTATATAAAGTAATTTATTAATCACGTACCTACTTAGCGTGTTTATTGTGACTATCTGTACTGATAAGGGGTCAACTATGACCAGTACCAGTCACTGACTATCATCTCATGAGTGCACTACAAAGACTACACTAAGATATTGTGTTTGGGAATGTTTGTGATTTTTGTGAAATAGTGTTACTTTTTGTTGGTGCAAGGATCAGTGTTGGAATATGGGCGATTTGTTTGTAAGTTCAATACTCGAGCATCTGAATATTAATCTAAAGAATGTTTAAGATAGATTGACGTCAATTTATTTATGCTGAATTCAGTACAAAATCTCGTAAAGTGAATTTCGCATATATCGGTTTCTTGTAATAAAGTACCAAATTTCGAATTTAACCACTTTTATTAGAAAATTGTTTACATTTAAAGTCACAAGAATTGACAATCAAACCGCTTGTTAAAAGAAATTTTAACATTTTACAATAAAAAATTACATAATAAAGTGCTATTTTTTATCAAAATAACATTCTAATGTTTTCTGAGTGGCTTTTGTTTCCGATCCATCAATTGACCAATAGAGCACGACGCGTAAAGCGGAGCAATTTAGAGCGAAAATTTAAAAACCGCGCTATAGCGAATCCGCGTTATACGGGGTCGCGTAAAGCGGGGTATTACTGTACCTATTTCATATCGCGCAGTTTCACCCGCGGATCCGAGAAAATATATTAAAAAAATTCTTGCAGTGTAAGAAAAGAAAGGCCATTTATCGAGGAGGGCTATAGGCTATATTTAATTATGAAATTTCTACGAGAACGGGAGTTACGCGGGTGAAACCGCGCCTGGGAAACTAGTTCTACTTATCAGAGTTTTGCAATTATTGTCAGTACTATAATTGCAAAACTAGAGGTGGCCAAAAGGCCGAACCTCGATAATAATTAAAAAATAAAAAGCATTCTGCACACCTTCTCTATATAAAGTATGAGTGTGCGAAACCGACAGTGGTTTCCGGCTATAATATAGACCACCCCATATTATACCCCATGGGTGTTCTAAGAGGCGACTAAGGGACATACAGCTGAAGAATGGGCGGCAGCATCTATCAGCTCAAAGATTTTTATCTTACTGCGATCACCAATCCGCCTGCCAAGAGTGGTGATTATGGCAATATCCCTTAATGACTCAGGCTTGCACGTGATTTTGCGTAGTATATATCCATATCGCTATTCCTTACTTATATCTATTATTATATTTTCTTTCTTCGCCTTGTGGTTTCCGGCTTAGAATAGACCACCCCATGTCTTCCCATGGGTGTCGTAAAAAGCGACTAAGGGACATATGGCTGATGGATGGGCAGCAGCATCTATTAGCTCAAGGTTTACATCTTACTGCGATCACAAATCCGTCTGCCAAGCGTGGTGATTATGGCAATATCCGTCTACAATTCTGGCTTGCCAAGGTCTGTTAAGAGGAGGCCCATGTTCAGCAGTGGACGTAAACGGGCTGTTGGTGATGATGATATTTTCTTAAAAAGGAATAAAAAGTCTTTGCTTCACGTATTAATATTCTTTCTTAAAAAAGAAATATAAAGATAACGTTTTATATACCCAACTAAGTTTTTGTACATTAATATATGATGTATTGCAGGTGCTTCTGTCGGACCCCGACGCGGAGGTGTCCAGCTGGCCGCTGGAGCTGGTCGCGCTTCGAGACAAGATCCATGGAGACGCTGCCAAGACCCAGCAGGAGAGAGAGGTTAGTCAAGCTTAATATTGAAAACACCATCTGATAATTGCTTCATTGCGTTTTTTTATTGATACACAAGGTTCGGAAAGCGACCCTCTCCATCGGCGACGTAACGTATAGCGACAGTTGCATAAAACTCCCTTAGCAAAACTAAAAGTCATGATCCCTCAATTCCCCCGCCAACGACCGCCCTGAGCCGAGCTCTCCGCGCCCTCTTGCGCAGGATGCTTTGTTTGTAGTTTGTTATAAAATTTATTTAGGCTGGAGCTCTTTTCGCCTTTTAGGCCCGGTGAAGTAGCAAACCCCACCTAGCTAACTACATAATGTCCGTCCGTAGAATGGATTATTCGCTCCCACACTCCCGCCACTATAACTCCTGTAAGCCAGGATCAACAGCGGCACACACGAAAGTGGCTCTAAGCTGTTAGGCTTAAGCTGGTCTCGGGACATCTAAATGTCTTGGATCCCGCATCGAATTTAATCAGAAAGTTTATAGGATATAGAATGGATTAGTCGACGTCGATTCACAGTTTATACCATACCGTTCGACGGTAGAATGGACTACTCGACATGATAAATCAATTAACGTCGATTGATGCCAACGGATTGGTTAGTCGACGTTTTTGGATTGGTATCAATCAAAGTTTCTACACCAATATTGAAGCGGTGACGTTGAAATATGGCGATTAAAAGTGCATTTGTTTTGATTATGTGATTTATTAAACAATTGTCGGCGGATAAAAATATTGACTTACTATAAGTCTGACTAATTTTAATTAATTAGTGTTGTTACAGTAATATATTTTCATTAAAGTACATTTTTATAGCAATTTTTTCCTTATCTGTTATCTTGTAAACATACTTTAGAACTTAAAACATAAGTATATTAAGTATTTAAAAAAGGTCCCACTTTATTCGTTAAAAAGTTTCAACATACCGCTGTACTAAAAAGAACTGGCAACCCTGAATTACACTTACACTAGATTTTTCTATAATACTGAAGTTCAAAAACGAAACCAAAATAGATCTGAATTAAAATATATTTATAGCTATTCTATTTCCCTTCCATACGTGGCAATGTACTATGTATGTCCTGCTACAAATAAACGGAAGGCACAACTCCTGTGACCTATTTAGTGCCCTTTGTTAGATAAGGACGCTCAACCCTTTGTGTGGTAGATTTCTTTTGTTGACTGTTTAGAATTGGTTTATAATGGAAATATCTACTTTATTAAATTTATTTTTGAAAAGAGTTTATTAAAAGCCATAAGACCATAAGATCAATCTTACCTACAAAACGGTAGAACCCATTACGAGTACCGAAGACTTTCAATGTTAGTTAACTTATGAAATTGCAAGCAGCAACTAGTTACTTGCATAAATTACTAAACTATGGGCTTCAAGTAGTTTCAGCTGTGCTATTAGATTAATTAAACAGAACTTGCCAACTTACTTAACAAGTTTTGGTACAACATTTTGTGTCTATCCAAGCGTCCAGAAACTCACTCCCCGAATTCAACCAAATGCCGGTATCGTTTCGTGAAAACAAACTTATATAAACGTTTGCCGGTGGCCACACCACGAAAGACAAGCAAAATTTATTTTTCTTTACGTAACCGCCGCATCGCTGTCGCCGTACCCGTCCTAAATAACTACAGTTTACACCACGAAATATCCCGTAAACGTCGCTGGGCTGTCAATAAATTCCTGTACATGAACGTGTTCTATTAATACTGACACCCTCGGATTCCCCTGCAGTGATGCGTACAATATCACCGTGAACGTCTGAACTTATTGCTATCACGGTGTTGGACCAAAATTGAAAAGTTTCTCCGTATTGTAGTGTCGTCCGAAGAATGCCTAGAATCTGTTAAGGATTTCAGTTTTATAACATTATCAGATGTATTTAATGACTAGCTTCACGCGTACCTGCCACGCTCCCGTTCCCGTAAAAAATATAATTAAATACTAATAGTATTTTTACAAGCTACAATCATGCAACATTTTAAAGAGAATTGATTGCTAATTAATAGTTCTAGAGCTCAAAACCATAAGGTCGAATGTGCCATTATGCGTCGGAAACATTCGTTGTATATGCCTTTATCGTAAACTGGCACTTGCCACCAAATGATTCTAAAGTATAATAGTGCATCTGTTCCGATGTCTAGTTCTGGTAATCAAAGATTAACTATGCTGTCAAATTAAATTAAGTTTTAAACATGAATTAAGAAAACTTCCAGTAAATCCAAAACTAAGTTTATCATTTCAAATCACATGATGTTGGCGTATTAGAGCTTAATACTATTTCTCAACGCGTTTCTCGGTAGTCTAATTAGAGGCACCAGTAACTAACGTGTCTGTCTTGAGTTATGACTCTTGACAAGGTTTATGAGCTTTGTGTGTCTTGTTGTGCTAACCTGGTGCTGTGTGGTCCGGGTGGTGGGTTTCAATGTGTTAACGCACATCTAATTGCCTCGTAAAGCCGTAGGACGAACGGTAAATACGGATTGAATACAGTGTGATTTTGTTTCTACTTTTATAGTTCAGTGTCAAGCAGCCGTAGTATAATGGGGGTCGGTCTTGCGACCATGTCGTTCGATCCCCACCCTTTGCTCTACTGACGTGAGCCCACTCGTAACAGAAGCATTTGAGCAGTGCTGTAAATAGCCTTTTCTGCGCCCTGTGTGAGCTTCTATTGGACTCACCCACTGTGCCTCACTCACTAAACCTCAAACGCAAGTTCACTAGTGCAAATGCGTAGCCCACCCTGAAGCTTAAGATTATTTTTTTTATGAGCAATTAGGAGCAAACCGAAAAAATAATAGTCCTACCTGGTCTAGCCATTCTTTCGCCCCCCATAGTCTACGCCCTGTGCTAGGGCACCGGTGGCACCGCCTTATTTACGGCACTGCATTTGAGTTAAGCAGGGGTTAACAAGAATACTAGTAGTGCTCGAAAACTTTGCTAGTAATCTTCAAAAATAAAATTCATTGTTTGTATGACTGTGAATAAATTGAAAAACTACTGATCCTTTTGCCATTTTCAATTAAGCCAAACAGCTCAACAGCTATTCATAAGCTTTATTTTACGGGCAGGTTTACCTGTATTTTGTGGCTGTCTATGGTGAATAAACTTTTGAAATCGGTTCGATAGTAAGTATTTTCCTAGAAGAAAAATTTTAGATACAGACAAAATAATAAGTATTAGTAATTCAAAATGTAATTGTAAGTCCCGTCAAAAATGGTCAAGCCGTTTTTGAGATTAGTCGGAACTAACAAACAGACAAAAATGTTGTGATTTTTTTTTGTTATTAGTGCCTACCCTGTATACATCATATGCATTTAGTAAAAACCGGCAAAGAGCGTGTCGGGCACGCACATAAAAGGGTTCCGTAGCCATGCATATTTAAAATGACTAGGTACCTACCTATTTTTAAAAAAATTATTTTTTCATAATTTAAAAAAAACAAGTTTTGGATCTTCAATATACGTTTTTCCACCAAGTTTCGTGACAATGGGTACAGTAACGGCGGAGTACGTGCCCGGTCGAACGGACAGACGGACATGACGAAACTATAAGGTTTGCTTGTGGACTACGGAACCCTAAAATCTTGTTATTTTTGCATAACAAACTTCCACAAATGTTATTTATTAATATAGATAAACACGTTAAATCCCTATATGTGTATATTAGTTCTATATATTATTTATTAAACTTAGTTTGTAATTGAGTGATATCTTTTGGTAGCGAGTAGGTACTACAGAGACAAGCAACTGCATAGTGTGCCGATCATAGGGCGCCGCGAGTTGAGTGAACCGCGGGCTAATTATACTTGTAACATTTATTTACTATGCGCGCGCGCAATCAAATGTCACGTTACATATTACTATGATCTCTCACATTCTAATAAGCTTATCCTACTAATATTATAAACTTCCTTATGCTTTTGAGGTCTAGATACATAAAAAACCGGCCAAGAGCGTGTCGGACACGCACATGAATGGGTTCCGTAGCCATGCATATTATAAATTTCATTTTGCGGTCGACTCCATACATTTTGTTAGGTCTTTTCGAGGTATGGGATGGCTGAAAAAAATATTTTACCATAATTTTAAAAAACCAAGTTTTGGATGTTCAATATACACCTCCTCCAGCAAGTTTCGTGACAATCGGTGCAGTACCGGCGGAGTACGAGCCCGGACGGACAGACAGACGGACGGACATGACGAAACTATAAGATTTCCTTGTGGACTACGGAACCCTAAAAAGGTCAGGTTGACTGATTAGGGTTGTCAAGTTAAAATAATTTAAGTCAAGATACAGTATTAAATTGGCATGATAGTGCATAAACAAACCTGTTAGCAAAACTAAAGAAAAATTATATTCCGACAAAAATTTTGATTGCGATTAGAGGGCTAGGCGTATAAACATCCTTGATACAAATAATTATGATGTGCATCTGCATCCGTTTATTGGCCTAATAAACTTTTAACTTATTAATTACTTTCCTATTAATATTACGAGACTGCCGGATGTAGGCTAACCGTTTCAAACACGTTCGTCCTGTACCTTCCACGTGCGGTTATGAACCATAGCTTACGATGAAGGAATGGCCGTATTTGGTGGCCTGTAGAATGTTCTAGAAAATTGGGCTTGTGCTTGTGTAGACTATTTGTCTGGAACCTTTGAGGTTCTCAGCGTATAAGAACGTCAAGAACTGTATTCAAAAGCCAATGAAGGTCTTTGTAAGAGACCACGACAAAGAGACATGATATTCATAAGCAATTCCACCGTACAAAGTGTTGTTCTTGAATACGAGGGTAAATGTCATTAATTATGAGATAAATAGCTTTCGCGGTTTCACACTCGTTACTCCTCCTTCCTCCCGACCCTTAGTTAGCAAAGAACCATCCGATGCCCTCGTAGACCCGAAGTCCGAGAGGCCCGCGAACTGTAAAGTACAGCGACAGTTGCACAAAACCCCCTAAAATACTAAAAGTCGTAATCCCTTGAGCAGGTTGCTTAGTTTGTAGAAACCATTTATTAAGGCTGGAGCTCTGCTTGCCTTTATGCCAGGTGAAGTAGCAAAAGCCTCGTGGCTAAGTACGTAAGTCCTTCCGAAAAGAAAAACCCATTCCGATCGGACCAGTAGCTCTTGCGATTATTAGCACGTTCAAATCAAAGTAAGAGTATTGGCATATAACTTCAGGTTTCTCTGATTTTGTAATATATAATAAGAAAAGCTCTTTAGATAGACAAGACACTAAAGCTACAATCTATGTAGCTATTTTTTTTTCCAAACGTCTTATATTTGTAAGCCGTAATCAAACGCCTATATCTCACTACATACAATATGACTTAAGTTTCATCAAAGGAATAATCTTATTCCAATTGCTTTACTTTCACTCCACCACTAACACTCCAGATCTGTTTTCGCAAAGCAAAAAAACGACCAAAATGAACTAGATTCCCCCTGTTTCACAAGTGACAATGACATACCGTCGACGAGCATTTCTCGCGATCATGCGGGTGGTAACTGTAATAAAAAGACATTACTTAAAAGATCTCAGATTCTCGATCTATTTACTCGTATTAAAGTTAGAGACATTGGCGCCATCTAACAGACCATAACTATGCAACAAGTTAAATGTAGTCTGTTATTTGCGATATTTATTTAATCGTATTATAATTGTAACTGCAATACCCTCTGTGGCGTAGCGGTATAAGTTCCGCTTTAAGTATCGGAGGTTGTGGGTTCGATCCCCTCACCGGACAAAAATGTTTGTGTAAATTCTAAGATTTCTTTTCGGGTCTAGTTGCTTGAGGGACTACCCCCCGTGCCTCGGAAAGCACGTCAAGCCGTTGGTCCCGATTGTTATAACATCATCTATAACAAGCGTATACCAGGGAACGGGCAGCAGTGTTTTCCTGTGTATTACCACTTAATACTGCGGTCACCAACCCTCCTGCCATGCATGCGTGGTGACTATGGCAAAATCCCTCCCTCAGGAGGAGGCCCATGTTCAGAAGTGGACGTTATACGGGCTGATGATGATGATGATGATGATGATAATGAGAGCTGAGAACTGGTGTTCTGGGTTCGATTCCCACCCGGGACAATTATTTGTGTGAACCACGAATACTTAGTTGTTTGTGAGTCTGAGTGTACTTTGTGTCCGTGAATTATGTGTTTGTGAAGTTCCCCGCGACTCAGAAGTTTATTTCAAAAGTACGAGAGGGGTCTTTTAAAACTTAAAAAATGTTAAGGTATTATTTTATTCATCATCATCATCAGCCCGTATAACGTCCACTGCTGAACATGGGCCTCCTCCCGAGGGAGGGTATTTGCCATATTCACCACGCTTGGCAGGCGGGTTGGTGACCGCAGTATTATGTTGTACCACACAAGAAAACGCTTCTGCCCGTTCCTTGATATACGATTATTATAGATGATGTTATAACAATCGGGATCAACGGCTTAACGTGCTTTCCGAGGCACGGAGGGTAGTCCCTCAACCAACCAGACCCGGAAAGAAATCTTAGAATTAACACAAAGATTTCACGTCCGGTGTGGGGATCGAACCCACGACCTTCGAGATTCAAGGCGAGCCAAATACCGCTACGCTACGGAGGTTGTCTTATTATTATTTTATTGAATAGATTGAATTTTATGCATATTGTCACGTTTTTTATCGTCTTGTTTTAGCCTTATTATCATGTTAGGCATGCGAAGAATTTATTAATTTTGTCAGGGTTTTCCGTATTAAGCTATTCTCCGTTACAAGACTTGCGATGAATTTTAAAAAGCTGTCAGTGGCCTAAATCGTGAATTGAGGGGCCAAGCCAAGCTATATATATATACGTATACTAGCGACCCGCCCCGGCTCCGCACGGGTTTTAAAGATTAAAGCATACATTGGGATATAGGGACAGAGAAAGCGACTTTGTTTTATACTATGTAGTGATGTATTTAGGTTTGTCAGTACAGAAAAATTTAAACATATTTTCCTTTAATCAATCACTTGAGTGTGCTTTTTTGTGAGTGAACTCATTAACTGCAACTTCATATAAAATGATCTAGCTAAGACTAAGTCTTCGCCTCTTTTGACTTCAAAGGATCCAAATAAGTCATGCAAGTACTTAGCATAAAGCATCAGCGACCGCATCAGTCTTTTAGATATCTATCTTCTATCTTCTATCTATATATATAAAAGAAAGTCGTGTTTGTTACAACACTTATAACTCGAGAACGGCTGGACCGATTGCCATGGTTTTTGATTTGTTGGATTTGTTTCCGTCCCGAATAGCAGAATACATTTTAAAAACAAAAGAAAGTCGTGTTAGTTACACTATTTATAACTCAAGAACGGCTGAACCGATTTGTCTGAAAATTGGTAGGGAGGTAGCTATGAACTGGGAGAAGGACATAGGATACTTTTGGGTAGGGGTAGGGGTAGGGTAGGGGTAGGGTAGGGGTAGGGTAGGGGTAGGGTAGGGGTAGGGTAGGGGTAGGGTAGGGTAGGGGTAGGGTAGGGTAGGTGTAGGGTAGGTGTAGGGTAGGGGTAGGGTAGGGGTAGGGGTAGGCTAGGGGTAGGGTAGGGTAGGGGTAGGGTAGGAGTAGGGTAAGGGTAGGGTAGGGCAGGGGTAGGGTATAAAAGTCCACCCGTGCGAAGCCGGGGCGGGCCGCTAGTTATGTATATATCTTACTAGCTGCGCCCCGCAGTTTTACCCCTTTACTCTCTCCCAGTGGGTCGGAGCGTGATATTTTGAGCCTATATGTTTATATATCCAGCTTATAAACTATCCGCGTGCAAACTTTCAGCCAAATCATTTTAGTAGTTTTTGCGTGAAAGAGTAACAAAGATACATCCATACATTCTTACAAACTTTCACGTTTACAAAATTAGTAGGACAGTAATCTATTACTATAGCTATTCTACAGACATGCAGCAGCAGCATTTAAAAGAGCTCTCCAAAGAAACGTACTCAAAAACCAGCAACATTACCAAGCTAATTTTGATCCAAAACACTACTTGAGATAAAACTCAAATATACTTACAATCTCGCAATAATGCTTTACAAATATTAAAAGTGTTTGATTTCGCGTTATCGCTGGATTAGCGAAAGTAGAACAGCTTTTAAAGAAATGTTTCTAATACTCGTAAATTGATGATCCTCACCACGTGGCTCAGTAAAATTAATTCAGTTATGTTAATGCAGCCAAAACAAACCTTATTCGAACAAAAGTACTGATGGACAGGTTCTGAGACCTAGTGTACTCGGTTTGATTCCCATCCAGTTTCTGTGGTTACAGATAGGTGTCTGGGTCTGCTATGTGTCTATGCTTTAGATATTTATAAAGTTCCCCGCCAAAGGGATTTATTTTCCTAGCGCAAGAGTAATTGTCTTCTATAAAACTGAATGTACTTGTCTCATGCAGACATGTACATACGTAAATCTAGATCGTTCCATATTCAGTAGCAGACGGCGTTTGACACAATTACATGTTTAGAATTCAGCTTGGATGCAAGAAAATATCTGTTTTACGTACATTCCACATCCAAACAAGATCCATAATTTTCCCAAAACATACCAAACTTAATATATCAACGGTAAAGTATTATCAACCCTATTACTTAGATAATAAAGATCAAGGAAACGCCATGATAACATGACATGATTATCAAGCGGCATAGGAAGCATAAAATTCTATGGCGCATACAAACTTTATGGTGAGACGCAGATTAAAGTTGTGTATGGTGCGTAGCTTACTTTCTTCCCTGCCGGTGGTATCAATGGTTTCGTTATGTTATGTAATGTATTAAATATATTATACGCTGCTACTGAGGCGACCTTTGTAATCCTTTGATGTGATGCCCCTTTTAACGGGTCGAACGTTTTTGGACGACGGAAGTGACACTCGCATCTTGTAACGAAAGTTTTTATGTAAAATTAAACATTTTGTACTGAAGTCGGCATTGAATTGACGCAGATCCGCAAATGACAATGCAGAGGAATCCAATAGTTGTTTTATTAATAGGCAAATCATTCACTTACATGTTACACTACAGAAATTGTACAACGGATTATGTAATGTCGAATGTCCACGAGGAACTTGTGGGTATCTTATGCCTTTAACGGGCAGAGGGAATATAGAGCCGATCATATTTTGAACTCTGTTGGATTGTAATAAAGTCCAAAACCAATGATTTTGAAACATACCTACTGACCGTTAAGGGGTTAATCCATATATATGTACAAGCTTTGAACTACATACCATGCCGTGTGGTTCTCGGCTATGAATAAACCACCCCATATTTTCCGATGGGTGTTGAAAGAGGCGACTAATGGACATACACCTGATGGATGGGCAGCAGCATCTATCAGCTAAAAGATACTCCCATGTTACTGCGATCACCATCCCTGCCAAGCGTGGTGAATATTGGATTAACTTCTAATAATCCTTTTCTTTTTTTTTTTTTTTTTTCGGAGGAAAATGTATTTACGCATTCCCACCGCCGCTGCAGCGTATTCGCGCGCTGGCGGTGGGATATGTGGGACACGCCCTCTCCATAGCGTGGTATGCTGCCACGAGGAGAGGACCCTACACCACTAAAAGCTCCCGGACACTCCTTCGATCCGCCGTTGGCGGGACCTCCAATGACCCTGACTTGTCAAGGTCTGTTAAGAAGAGGCCCATATTCAGCAGTGGAGGTAAACTGGCTGATAAAGTAAAAAATAAAAAACTACATACCTACCAGCATATGTATGTGTATTATACGTTGTAATGCTCCCAATTACTTTCTTCTGTAATTACTTAATAAAAGACCAATAGAAAGGATATGAAGGGCCACTTTTTTAAATGGATAATTGTCCTGTAAGTCCTAAATTAACAAATCTTCCGGCTTGGACCTTTAACGACTCGTGGGAGTGAAAGTTTATTACAGAAAATTCATTTGTGTTCTAAGAATTATGTATTTAACGTAGGTTTGCACAGGGGGTGCCCTCTTGCGCAGGTTGCTTAGTTTGTAGTTTTTAAGGCTGGAGCTGTGCTCGCCTTTTTGCCCGATGAAGTAGCAAAAGCGTCGTGGCTAACTACGCATGTCCGTACGAAAAAAAAAGTAGGTTTGCTGATTTATAGACCTTCTTATTCGTTATGTTTGCAATAAAAAAAGATTAAGAATCATTAGTGCAACTGTATTCGCAAAACTTCTGTTCATCTTAATGTCTAATTGAACTTAAGCGGTATATTATGATATTCATTAATCATCAATCGCAAAAAATATTGACCCCACTTTAGTTTATTGATAAAATCGAGCACATCTAATTGATCACTACGCACGTTTAATATGAATAATGTGTTCAAATTCGCAAAACAAGATTAACTACGTTCACTAATGCTAGACATTTATATAGAAACCTTAATAATATTTGCCGTACTAGATCAACATGACTGAGCTACATAAATGTTAGTTGCAAATCCCTAACATATGAGTCAGAAGTCCCCTATCCACCATCTATCTTTGCTGCGGCTTAACATAAACCCATGTCATTCTGATTCCAAGATTGGCAAAAACAAAAGCGCATCGTCGTCCCTTCACGCCATAAAGCCAGACCGTCTAAATATAAGACGTGACATCCTGCCTCTTCGTATGGACTTTTTTCTTAATTTTAGACATAATTGGTTCTAATGGACGTGGACGCGTATGGTACTACTGTGACCGTTGCGAGGATTTGAATTGGAGTAGCACTTGTTATGACTTATAATCTGCGCTTTGTTGACCGTTAGATTTGAATGAGACAGAATGGAGTTGTGGGGTAATGGCTTTATCAGGCTTTGTCTAAGTAGTCATTGTGTAGTCTTATTTACAACTTTGATTTTAGCTGGTATTTCTGTTTACAAGGATCATGTTTTAGATTTACTGCGTATAACGTTAAAAGCAGATTTTCTGAAGTACCCCATGAAAGATGCAAAGCAAATTCGTTTCATGTTAAAACAATGGAGGAACTGTTTATTAGCCTGTGTAATTCGCACCTTACACTAGTAAATATTTCCCACAATCGCTTCCTGCTCTGAGAAAACATGACCGCTTTAATACTAATGTTATTATTTTGTTTAAATAACTTCTCTCAGCAATGTGTATACAATTTTATGTTATTATTGTATTTTCTCTCCTAGTTGAAAGATGAAATTCAGGATTGATTTTATTTTGCTGCAGTTTGGTGTTCTTCAATTATATTGGTTCAATTTTCTTATGTTTCTTTTGGGTTCCGGCGTTTGAACTATTTATTTAATTTTGATGGGCTTGCAAAGATTTTGCTAAGCCTGTACGATTGGTTTGCAGTTAAGAAGAGACTACCCTATATATTCTCATATGTGTCGTAAGCGACGACTTATGGACTCCTGATAGATTGGCAGGAGAATCTATCAACTTAGAGCTACTTACTGGTTACTGCAGAAGTAACATCCCTCAACGACCGTAGCTAGCCAATGCCTAAAAGAGGAGACCCATGTTCAGCAATGGAGGTAAACGGGCCATACGATTTCATCAAGAATCACTACATTTATAAAACAAAGTCCACGGCCGCGTCTGACTGTCTTTTCACTATATAAACTTAAAAACCAGTTAACGGATTTTCATGCGGTTTACCAATACATAGTGGGATTCATGAAGAAGGGTTTTGTTTATAATTTGTTAAGGTTTAGTGTTAATTATGCCGTGCCAAGGCAGTTCGCTAGATACTAAATATATTATATTACTTAATAGTGGATCTCTCGTACGATTTGGGTTAATCCCATTATCCGTTCATCATAAATTTCTCACTGTTATTTGGCTCAAGGTCGCGGTCGTCTATATGATCAAGTGGTTGTATCTCAGCATCTCAGCAGCATCCAGCTAATGCCTAACACTGCGCCATTTATCTCGAGCAGATCGTGATTGACAGCTGCAATCGTTTATGGTCTGCACTCCTTGTTAAGACTTGGTGCGAATCAATCTCAGGCGTCTTAGATTATGATGTTATCAGATGTTGTAGGTATAACGGTGAAAAAATCTGATTAAAGGGAAAATATATCTTAAATACGAAATATTACGTACTACTCATAAATACTATTATGTAATCTTTGCCTTCTTACACCTTGTTTGTATGTCGTCTGATCATCAGAATATAAAAAAATCAACAGATCGACATTTAGCTAGAATATGTATATTTATGCAATATTTAAATACCTGCTCATTTGTTTTGCTCCACTGGATAAGGCGCTACGCATCATCTCCGTTGCGGTAGGCTATGTGGTACTCTTTTCTCCATTCACTCCAAGGAGTGGGTTTACCCGAGCAATCCAAGAACTTCCAGTGTTAGGGACAACGGTAACTGCATCAACATGACATCCAATGCATGTAGATAAGCCTGGCAATCCTTACGTTAGCACAAAAAAAAACATTTTCAGAGGATATGGAATGATAAGAAATGCTACATTTCTATGATACATTTCATAAAACGTATTCCGGAATTATCATCTTTATCTTGTGATGGGTTGAAGGATTCATAAATAAGTCATCACAGTCCGGTTTGGTCTACTGAGATTTGTTCAATTTGCTCACTCACAACCTCATCAAACTCGATATCATAAGTTTCAAAGAAGTAACACACTTCCTCTCTTTCTTTTCTCTGGATATCATCAAAAGGAAATGATTGTAAGAATTGAGTTTTCTCAGTAGTATTACAGTAGATACTTCTACAGCCAAGACCACTGAAATCCGACTATTTTATTTTTATAGCATGTCATAAAGTACACTAAATCGATAATATTGACAGTTTTACAGCTCAATCAACCGCAAATTCTAAATCTCGTAGCCCCCAGCTTTGGCTATAAACAAACTTGTGTAAATAGTGTTTCAGTGCAGCGTCAGACGCTATCCGCGACGGACGTCCCGTGCGTACGTACCGTTGATGACGTCATCACACGCGTACGAGCAGTTGACGCGCGAAAATCTATCATATAACTACGCAGTAGAGTTTAAATTTAACAATTAAATTGAAGATGCGTTTGACCGTTGAGTTGTAACCGTTTTCAATTTGTGTACCAAATGAATGAATGTAACTTCTATCTAGTTGGATTTAATTAAAGGTGACGTTTGTGGTTTAGTGTTGTAGTGGTGAAAAATAATGTGTAATTAATGTTTAATCATAAGTATGAGGTCATAGTATATAACATTATTTAACTTACTTTTGAATTGTATGTCGTTTTTTTTACGAAAATTATCAATATAAGTTTTCCTTTCTAGTTGTAATATATTTGGATCTAGGAAGACATTCAAAGAGTTTACAGTCTACAGTGAAATGAATATCACTAGATAATTCCTCAAATTCCTTTAAGCGTATTCCCATTTTTCATACCAAAAACCAAACTTGATTTTTTTGCCATGAATAAGTTTGCCTAAATATTTTCTAGTAGGTACATCACAAAAAATATGTACCAATAATATTAATCTTTCTAGTATAAATATTATTATAATCTACTTAAAGACCACTCACCCGCAGTAACAAACAATAGCGGAAATGTATGAAATCGGTGTCCTATTTACAGCTTCACCATGAATTGTTGCGAATATACTTATGATAACACTCCGATGAGCCCTATTTTAGGATAACGAATGTGTGCATAAAGAACAATAGAATCAGATTTTACAAATAAACTAACTTGGCCTGCCATGTTGTACCTTCATCAAGAAAAGAGCTTTAAAAAAATAATCAGCAAGTCTAAAGATAAATGCGTCCAAACAAAGTAACTCTATACATTTATGAAATATCGATAAAAGATTGGTAATAATGTGAACTAAATTACGAGTATATGGAAGGTAAAACATAAGTTTTTATGACTGTCTGTAGTCAAAAGAAAATTCAAAGGAGCTGAGTCATACTTTTGAAACTAGCAAAGAACGTAAAATGTTGCTGTCGTGTCTTTCATTTTATGAAAAAAGTGACGTACTTAGATATATGGTTTACTAGCTCCCGCGCGCGGTTTCCGTAGAAACCTCATAATTAAGTATACCCTATAGCCGTGGTTCCGAACCTAATTACCCCCGCGGGGGTTAATTAGCTTTTTCGTGGGGGTAACGAAAACCTACCAATTTGTATGTACTTGTATTGTTTGCATTGATAACTGTTAAGATCAGGGTAATATCGGTTTTCCTAATATGTCATAGGGGTACCCATATTGAAAAGGTTAGGAACCACTGCCCTACAGCCTTCCTAGATAAATAAATGGGTTTTCTAACACTGAGATAATTTTTCAAATAGGAACAGTAGCTTATCGAGTATTAGTCAATCGCCTACAGCTTAATATTTTTTTTTTTTTTTTTGTATGGGACTAATCCCTCCCACACTCCCGCCACTGTAACTCCTGTAAGCCAGGATCAACAGCGGCACACACGAAAGAGGCTCTAAGCTGTTAGGCTTAGGCTGGTCCCGGGACACCTAAATGTCTTGGATCCCGCATCGAATTTAGTATAGATTAATATATTAGTATAGATTATAATATATATAATCATCACTGTAGGTTTTAACATACTTTAAAATCCATCAAAACCGTAAACTGCATACTATCTTTCCCGCGTTATAAAATTAAGGTATTTTTTTAGTTCTTAAAGGTCATTTTGTTATTGGTCTAGAAGTTTCGAGCCTTTCTAAGTACTAATTATGATATAGTTAAAAAGATCAAGGTGAAAACTTAACAACTTAAAACTATCTTCTTATTGCTGTATGCGTTCAAAACGTCACTTAATTCTTATTTTTGGTTCCGAGGGGAACTGAAGTACTTTGAACATGGAAATAAAGTGCAGCTGCAATCATCTGTTGCACTCATTATTCCCTCTCTAATTCGAGTGCCATCAAACAGTCCATCTGGGACGGTAGGGTACACTCAAGTTCAATGCTCTTCATTAACTATTTCTCACATTAAACTAACGATGTAAACATTGATTTTACTAGTGCTTTTAACATATGTATGTGTAACTGAATTTGGTAGTCAAAGAAGAGGTTAATTTGATTCAGGGTCGCTTTTATGCAGCGAAGGCTCGTTACTAATAAGATACTTAACCTATAGATCACATCTATGGGAATATTAAAAAGAGTTAAAGTGGTGGTAGGCAATAAAAATAATCTACTAACCGTTGTTTTTTTACTAAAAAGTCACACTATTTGTAAGTGTCATATTTTAGCACGAGGCTACATTTTCAGACGAGGTTTCCATGGGAACGGGATCTACGCGGATGATACCGCAAACCGGCTAGCAGGACATGTAAATACTAAGCGGAATTATATATATAAATTCTACTTAATTCAGAATATAATTCAATCTAATGAAATCCATTCTTTTTAACTATACAAATAAATATAATTGAAGTGACTGTTCTTAATGATGATGCGGTTATTTTTAATAGATAGAGTAATTCAAGAGAAAGGTTTATATGTAGGTATAATACATTAGCATTGCAGCCGGGCCGGGTCGCTAGTTTATACTAATATTATAAAGAGGAAATAATTTAATGTTTGTATTTTGTAGGCTCCGAAACTACTTGACCGATTTAAAAAATCTTTTACCGTTGAAAACTACGCTATCCCCGGATGACATAGGCTAAATTTAATTATGAAGTTCCCACGGGAACGGGAGTTACGCGGGTGAAACCGCGCGTGGGAAGCTAGTTGAAATATAAATCCACAATCAAATCACGCATTTCTAACGATTTTTCGTCTAATTTTCTATGACTACTATTTTCTAATACACGCAAATCTCGCGGGTCGAAGGGTCTTACGTACACTAAACGGTAATGGGCCCAATGGACCGGGAGAATGGGACTGTATTGTGTTTGTAAAAGGGGAAATTTGGGAACAAAGCGTGTTGGTGGCTTGTGTCAAATTTATAAATTGATTTCAATAATTTTAGCTTGTCTGTTTAATGGATACTACAGAAACGGCAATAGGGCGTGCGCAAATTTTAATAGTTAAATACTGGTATCCTTACTAATATTATAAATGTGAAAGTAACTCTGTCCGTCTGTCTGTTACGCAATCACGCCTTAAGTACTGAAGCGATTTAAATGAAATTTGGTACAGATATAGTCTAAGAGCCTGAGAAAGTACATAGGCTATATTTTATTATTAATTTCCCACGGGAACGGGAGTTACGCGGGTGAAATCGCGCGCGGGAAGCTAGTAAATCATAAAATCTTTGGGTCATAACATCATCATGGCAATTACCACTTCCAGGGAGGGCCCATATCCAGATGTGGACGTTATATGGCTTTGAGGACAAATTTTTATATTAATTTATTTTGATAACTGGCTTTCTACTTGCTGTTTCCGTAGGAACTTCATAATTAAATATAGCTTATCTACCACTGCGCTATCTAACACTGATTTTTCAAATCGGACCAGCATTTCGTGACTTTAGTGCGTTCAAGCAAACAAGTAACAAACTCTTCAGCTTTATGTATTAGTATAGATATCAGTAGTATTACATCGTTAACTTATATCCTAAATATATTAAAATTGTGACTGACTTCAATATTTTTCTTTGATAGTTTATACTTTATTGTTCTAAACTTAATGTCACCAAATGTGCACTTGTTAATTCTCCTTGAATTAGATATAACAATAATCATCAACAGCCCGTTAACGTCCACTGCTGAACATGGGCCTCCTCTAAACAGACCTTGGAAAGCCAGGGTCGTTGAGGGATATTGCCATAATCACCACGCTTGGCAGACGGATTGGTGATCGCAGTAAGATGTAAACGGTGAGCTAATAGATGCTGCTGCCCATCCATCAGCCATATGTCCCTTAGTCGCCTTTTACGACACCCATGGGGTGATGGGGTCAAGACATGGGGTGGTCTATTCTAAGCCGGAAACCACACGGCACATAACAATAATGAGATTAACTAATTCTTTGTTAACGGCTGCTTGATTTAACTTGTTCGTGTTGAGACATATGCGCTTTTAATTCTCAGGGTCAGATCACATTTGATGGGGCTACGAAGAATAATTAAAATAAATTATGATAAAGCGTGGTTAATATCCTTTTCATCCCACCATCTCGGAAAGAGTATTTTTAATCTTTAATATCTGAGTGGAAAAGCCGTTTTTATTCTCTAGAGGATAAAGTAAATTGAATTTAGAACATCGTGTGCACTAAGTTTGTGAATTAAAAAAAACATTAAACCTATTTACTGCCACCTCTATGGTGCCGAATATATCATACAACTTTTTTTTAATTTGTTAAAAACTCAGACTCGGAACCTTCTTGGTGTTCTTTTTTCAATTTGCTTTGTACGCGGTTCTTTACGCGGCATTTTTTCACGTCATTGTTAAACCTTATATTAAAAACAAGAAACTTGAAAACAAGTGAAAAAACTAAATGAGTGATTCTAGCGACGAGGAAGTTTGTTTGACGCCAACAGAATTGACTGAAACTGTTAATAATGCGCATTTCCTCGCTGAGGTGGAATGAAAAGTTACGTGTTGCACTCGAGTGCAAAGGTTTTTCACCTCGTGCTCTTTTGATTCCCTCGCTAACGCTCAGGATTCTAATTTTGAATCACTCGCTGCGCTCGTGATTCAATTTTATCCTTCGATCGCTTCGATCGCGAATCCTTCGCTTGCTCGGTCATCAAAATTGAACACGCGGTTAAAAAGCAACTTTGCACTCTTGTATAACAAATAACTATTGTTGTTGTAGTCGAAAGAGAATACTCTGGGACCTAATATAAGACAGAAAAAGACATACAGTTTAAAATCATTATTATTGACTGTTAAATATATGTGAATCGACTAGCTTGTGCCCGAGAGTTCGTTCGCGTGGAATATTTATTTACCTCTAAATAAATATTCCACCCAATTTGAAACATTATTCATTGGTGCTCCGCTGCTACGACGTTGACCTCGACGAACGTTCTCTGACCAAATCGGAGACGTCCTCGCAAAAGGTCAAATAAGATCCACCCTTGGACGACATCATCGCTGTACGATAAAAGCCTTAAAAAGAAAAAAAAAAAGATCCACCCTAAACCGACTTGGTTGTATGAAGAATGTTATGAGACTGAATGAAGCGAAAGATGTGTGTAGGGATCGTAGCAAGTGGAGGTCCATTGTCTCTGCCTACCCCGCTGGGATACAGGCGTGAGGTTATGTATGTATGTATGCTCCGCTGCTATTGTTCTTATCGTGATGATATAAAGTCTTCCTCGATAAATGGATTATCTAACTCTAAGATTTTTCTAATCGGATCAGTAGTTCCTGAGATTTGCACGCAAACAAACAAACTCTCAACTTTATAATATCAGTATGAATTGAAAACGGTCATATAATATTTTTGTTGTGCCTTTCTGTGTACTTTATCTGGTTCTGTCATTCCACTTATCTTGTTCTGAATAATAATATCGAGGGACTTATTGATCTTTGAACTGTTCAAATATACAACACGATTTTGACCGATAACAACTAGGAAGCGATGTGTGATATGTGGAACAGCTCCTGCTTCATCTAAACTAATATTATAAATAGGAAATATTTGTATTTTTGTGCGTATGTTTGTAATGAATAAACTCAAAAACTACTGTGCCGATTTCACTATTGGAAAGCTACATTCACTATGAGTGACTTAGGCTAAATTTAATTATGAAGTTCCCACGGGAACGGGAGATACGCGGGTGAAACCGCGCGCGGGAATCTAGTTTTATTATAAAAATGTTGACATAGATCGCCAAGTACTTTTTACCAAAGGGGTTTCTTAAGAGTAATTTAATCATTTTTAGGCTGTATTATTATTATGCATTTGAACAATCAAATCACGCATTTCTAATATTTTCTTGTACACGTTAATAGGTCTCATGCTACAGTTATATTGATTTTGTCAATTTACAGCGAAATAGAAATTATGGTTGCATGAATGCATAACGATCACTTACCGTCCCGCTAACACACAGTTCAACAAGAGCTCCCCCATTGCATCGCCCGTTTCTATCAATCGACACTAACTTAACATCACTTGTTGATACCAAACAATACTAAATAAAACTAACCTTTATTCTTTGAACAATAGAGGTCATGTCAACATCTGTTTACATATAAATGTTTTGACATTACCGCCAAAACATATTGAACCTTATACTTGCGTTATATAGATCACTATTTTACTTAACCGTCGATTATGGCGCGTTGCATTCGAGCTATAAACTTGTTATACAGATGTGAACCTTATGTGTCTGTGAATAAGGGTCGTGGGGTTGTTGTTGTTGTGAACACGTGGTACATCCGTCGGCCACACATGGCTATCTTTTTTCTTGGCCCTATTTTTGTTCGCAGCTGGATTTGTTTTGTGAGAGTATTACCTATAATATTTGTGGTTGTAATTGTAAACTTCAATAGCACATTGTTTAACATGATGCGGGTTGCTGTTAATTACTTAATTTGTATGTGATCGTTAGATATTGAGCGTCTCAAAACTTGATCTATTGAGTAAAATACAAAGTTACAATAGGTAGTTAAGACACTGTTAAAAAAAATGCTATCCTTGTGCTTACAAATCTTACTCTCTATACCTACTAATATTATTGAGAGGAAAAATTTGTGTTTTTGTGTGTATGTTTGTAATGAATAAACTCAAAACTACTGTACCAATTTCAAAAATTCTTACACCACTGAAAAGCTACGTTCACCTTGAGTGACATAGACTATATTTAATTATGAAGTTCCCACGGGAACGGGAGTTACGCGGGTGAAACCGCGCGCGCGAAGCTAATAGTAGAAGCTAATATTATTGTTTACGCCGTTTTCAACATTCACAACTACACCTAATGTCAACTCAACAAACTTCTACTACAAACATTCAAATACTCCTTACACGCACTACGCATGCGCCGCTCACTACGCATGCGCCGTACACACCACACGTCAAAGATACTCGACAACCATCTTTTGTTACGATTGGCGCCAAAGTCAAAACTATTAAAACAATTTTACACAAAAACCTATATTTTTATTGTTCATCGCGAACAATTATAAACGCGAAAGTTTGTTTGTTACTCTTTAACGCAACAAAACTACTGAATGGATTTGGCTCAATGTTTGCATGGGGATAGTTAATAAGCTCGATTAACATAATATAGACTACGACAAATCACGCACCGACCCACTGGAGCAGAGTAACTCGGCTAAATATCGAAGAATCTAGTATGTAAAAAAATCTGAAACTACTGGCAAACAAGTGGTTTTTTTATATATGTATTAACATTCATATTCAGAGACGTATGACACATAACAGATTAACGAAAACTGTGTTACTAAACCAAAGCCCGGTCATTCAGGTGGCTACTATCTTAAAAAAATACTGTTGAGTTGTTGAGATTATTGTGATCCACATTCGTAGCTATAAATTTTATTATATTGAGGACGTGCACAAATCCAACCTTGATCAACTAAATTTGTGGTAACTGAAAAACGACTTGACTATTAATAAAATTAAAGTTTTGTATGTATAATTGTGTTCATGTATAAACAAATCAATGACGCGCTGTCTTGAAATCATACAGTGTTTCGGTAGTTTTATTTTTCTGGACCGACATATTATGTATTTAGCCCTGGGGCTTTTGCTACTTCACCGGGCACAAAGGCGAGCAGAGCTCCAGCCTAGATAAATGGTTTAAACACTACAAACTAAGCAACATGCGCAAGAGGGCGTCCCCTGTGGGACTTTGACCTCGGCTCAGGGCGGTCGCTGAAGGAGATTGAGGGATTATGGCTTTTATTTTACTAACACATCATTCACGGTCACAAAGTACACCCAATCTCAGAACAACTATTCGTGGTTCACACAAATAATTGTCCCCGGTGGGAATCGAACCTAGAACACCAGGTCTCAGAGGCCACTGTCGTAACCCCTTAGCTACCGTTGCGGTTATTTTTTTGGGGTTTGATTTTATTTATCTCTACTCTACATACTTTTTGTTGGTCAGATACCACTTCCTATATTGATACGGGAACTGGTTTAAGAGTGTGGAAATTGACCTCATTCGACTTTTCATATGTAAGCACAAAAAAATTATAATCGTCTTTGCCATATGTCCTAAGTGTTATTAAAGTACGATTTTTCAGCACGACTCGTTAAGTCTGTACGTTACGAGACACTTACTGTGTATTATAAAAAAAAAAACATTTTATCACTTAGACTTTTCATATGACAATATTGTAAAATCGTTTCTTTGAGATATGAATTTCTTTAAGAAGCATCCTCAAGTATCTATATAGTAGTTAGTGTAATTTGCTCGAAATGGTCTGGATAAGGTAGGTGAATTGAAGTAGTCGAACACTGTGTTGAAATTACGCGAACTTTAATTTAAAATGCAATATTATGTTGCTTAATAATAAAATATGTATTATATAATTATTTCAGTGTTTATCAGCTAATTGACTAAACATTGTAAATTAGTTAAATTATTTCAAGTTTAATAAATTTTGGTACTAATGAATTGTTAATCAATTCATTAGTAATTATGTACTGTAGCAATTTCAAAGGTTTACGATGGAACCATAATTTTATCGATTGTATGTGCGACATCATTTTTCGTAATTGTTTTATTTGGTACTGTTAATACGAATGCGAAAAACGCTTTTATTATCGCTCACTTTTTTTTTTCGGACGGACATACATAGCTGGCCACGTTCCTTTTGCTACTTCACCGGGCATAAAGGCGAGCAGAGCTCCAGCCTTAATAAATGGTTAAAAAAACTACAAACTAAGCAAGATATGCAAGAGAGACGCCCTCTGTGGGGACCTCAGCTCAGGGCGGTCGCTGGCGATGAGATTGAGGGATTATGACTTTTAGTATTTTGGGGGTTTTGTGCAACTGTTGCTGTACTTTACAGTTCGCGGGCCTCTCGAACATCGGGTCCACGAGGGCATCGGATGGTTTATTGCAAACTAAGGGTCGGGATATCGCTCACGCATTAATCACAAATACACGTCATTAAAATAAAGAAAATAAAAATACCCACCAATGAAATATCCATAGATGAAAATCAACGTGCGAGGGTATCTCGTACTAAAATAGAAAACATTAATAAGTTAAACAATAATTGTTTATCTGTTTTGTATTTACCTGCTTAATTAAACGTATATTTGTGTTAAATTGTGAATGGAAAACAAGGTAGGTGATACTATAGTAATTAATTATGAACAAGTTCTTTGAATGTCTGACAAGTTTCCGCTGCTGATAACAATATATTCGCAATTTCCACACAACAAACAATATTCATACGTAAGTTAAACATGTTAAAGTTTATTTTAGGTTTCACCAATTAATAAAACAATGTGTAAAATAAGGAAAAGTGCAATAATATTGTATTTACAATTATGTGGTGAATTGAAAACATAGTGTGTGATATGTGACGTCATCATGGTGATCCTGAGGAAGTTTATGGTATGTTGTATGGTAAATTTTCATTCTTGATATTAATTATGTTTACATATTAAATGCCCTACTTAAGTACTTATATTGTTAATAGCTATGCCGGTTTTGTTAAGTGCATAGGAACAAAGAATAGCCCATACAAAGCACTCGGATTTGAAATGAATTTGTAGATAAAAGCTTTGTACAGTCAGACCGTAAACAAACAAACTATGGAATTGTTGAGTCCAGAGTTTTTAATCTTTTTTAAGTAGGTAATTAAAATAATTCCCAAAATAATAATGATTGCATTGTTTATTCGTAGGTAAGTTCATTGTTTATTAGTCTTTCGTGTGGTAGCCTATCTATAGGTCAAATCATTATACCATATTATCCACATCATTCGATGAAATTGATTTTGGTCTAAAAAATATTGATGTAATTTATGTATACCTACATAGTATACAGAAATATAGGTTACATTTCGGGGAAATTTGTTTTCTTTCATAATGCGAACGGCTAAGGAGTGGAATCCTTTGCCGGGGTCAGTTTTTCCGGAAGGCATCTTTAAGGCTAAAGTGAACAGACACTTTCTAGGCAAGCGTGTATCATCTTAGGCCTTATCTTCGCCTTCCAGCAAGCGAGATTTTGGTCAAACGTAAGCCTATGTTTAATAAAAACTAATATAATAATAGGTGATACGTCTGATGATATATTATGTCTGTATACACTATAATTTGACAAAATAAACGTACAATTTCGTTGGCATAGTAAACATACGACTTTTCCACTTTTCCTCAAACTTTCTACAAATTGTAAAAAGAAAGTAAAGTTTAATTCTATGTTAAGCTAACATGTACAAGCTGCGGCGTCTTAATGCCGCCTACGATTTATATTGTTTATTTATACTGTTGTTGTGTGATCTCTATGAATAGACCACCCCTCGTCGAGATGCACTAAAATTAGACTCATTATGCTTGGACAATGGACAGAATACACCTGTGTTTGTTGCAGGTGTTTAGTTTCGTTAGCTCTTTATAATCCAAAATAATCTGTGAGATTTGTCTTTTGATTTCGTGACGAAATTACCCTGAAGACAGTTATTTACCTTTCTTACTTTATGAGCATGGTTACGTCCACTGCTGAACATAAACCTCCTGATTTATAAGATCTTGGGAAGCCATGGTCGATGAGGGATTTTCATCATCATCAGCCCGTATAACGTCCAGTGTTGAACATGGACCTCCTCCCGAGGGAGAGTTTTTGCCATAGACACCACGCTTGGCAGGCGGATTGGTGAACGCAGTGTTATGTTGTAATACACAGGGGAAACGCTGCTACCCATTCCCTGGTTCGTTTGTTATAGATGATTTATTTCGTCGTTTTCGTTCGTTCGATCGTTTATTTCGTTTATTTATTACACAAAGATTTTCTGTACGGCGTTGGGATCGAACCCACGACCTCCGAGATTTAAAGCGAGCCAAATACCGCTACGCTACGGAGGTTGTCGGATTGAGGGATATTGTCGTTCTATAATTGGCAGACGGATTGGTGATCGCAGAAAGATGGGAGTAGGTATCTTTGAGTTGATAGATGCTGCTGCCCATCCATCAGGTGTATGACCCTTAGTCGTCTCTTGCGACATCCATATGATATGGGGTCTATTCTAAGCCGGAAAGCGATCATAATACTGATGATTGTATTAAGTGTTGCCAGCGCATTAGACATACATATTAAGAGCTATAGTATATGTATAGCTCAGTCAGTAAGTTAAAAGCAGCCGTAGCACAATGGTTAGGGTGTCGGACTTACGATCACAATGGTCGCCTGTTCGATCTCCACCAATTCCACTATCGATGTGAAACCACTCGTAACACAAGCATTTTAGCTTAGCATGAGGGGTTAACAAGAATACTAGTAGGGTGCAAAAATCTGCCAATAATCTCAACAATAAAAAAGGTATTCAACTGAAGAACTTTTCCCACTTTATTGGTTATTGTGTACGAATAAGGAGGACATGCATCGTATTAGGTTATAAGGATTGGTTCTACAAAATAATTGCTTATAATTCTACGTTGATTCACTATATAGGTTAAAGTTCGTTGGTATGTTAAAGTACATGTTTGTCCTCAGTGTTCGAGCCTCCGCGACGAGCTGTCGGTAGGCGAGGACAAGTGGAAGCACCGGAGGAACATCAGCTTCGATCAGAACAGACAGCTCGAGGAAGTCACTAGAGAGAGGTAAGTCAAAAGCTACCGCAATCACCTAAAAGCTTTATAATTGTACTATGTATTTATTTATTTAAAATCTTCTTGCACAAAATAGTACATTGGCGGACTTAATGCCAAAGGTATTCTCTAGCACTCAACCATTGGGTGGTGCAAAAACAAAATATTTAAATGTGATTACAGACTATTTTCAGGAGTTTTGACCAGATGTTGTTATCCTTCCAACGGCAAGCTATGATGTATTTTGATAGGTATTTTATTTTGCACTTGCATTTTCTGTTTTCAAAACAGAGAAAATCTTAAACTCACAAGGGTGGGTTCCTTGCGAGTTTTAAGACCTTTTATCGACTATGGTTATTAAGTTATTTTTGGTGGTTACGACATTGATACCATTTGCTAGAGCATCTGAAGAATTAGAAGCACACATCGTCTAATAATCAAACCTGTAATCTATATTACATTCTATACTCATATAAAAGCTGAAGAGTCTGTTTGTTTGTTTGAACGCGATTGGTTCGATTTGAAAAATTCTTTCCGTGTTAGAAAGCGCATTTGTTGAGAAAAGCTGTATTTTATTATGAAGTTTCCACAGGACCGGATGAAACCGCGCGTGCGAAGCTATTATAATATAAAAAGTAAACGGTTACTCTGGTGCCTATGTAAAATCATATAGATTTTTCACTATCCTAAATAGTTACAATGACATAAGTGATCAGTTCTTAACTGCAATGAGGATATTTAATTATACTGTTGTGTTGTTCATGTTACCCTTCTCTTCCAGGGATGATCTGAAGCGCGTGGCAGTGAGCCTGCACCGCGTGGTGGGCCAGCTGGTGGCGTACTGCGCCAGCGCAGAGGACGAGCTTAACAAGACCGTGCTAGCGCAGCTGCTGGGCAGACTACTGCCCGGAGAGGCCGATGAGTGAGTGCTATTCATTCTTATGGAATCTTACACATTATTGTTTAAAATCAGTCATATTTTCGAAACTAAGAATGAAAGGATACAAAACTTAAAGGTTGTAGTGTTCGGAAATCAAGTTTTTTTCGGACTAAAGCCACGAGCCTTTGCTATTTCATCGGGTATAACGGCAAGCAGGACTACGGCTTCACCAAATAAAATAATAAATTATAATAATTTCAAATTACGTTAACCAATTACAGGCACTTGTAAATAGTCAACACAGAGTGGTTGACATCAAAAAGTTTAAAAACTATAAAATAAGTAACCTTCGCATGAGAGCTGATGAACTTCAGCTCAGGGCGGTCATGGGATGGTGAACTTTTAGATTTTGAGGGGTTGATTTGTACAACAAACGTCCTACCAAACAAAATATGAAGTTTTAACTCGAGTTTTTCATTGAAAAACTCGAGTTGACCTGAAGAGACCTGTCTGTCTGAATGAATACAAACAATTATAACAATCCTTACTTAATATTATAAATGCGAAAGTAACTCTGTCTGTCTGTCTGTCTGTCTGTTACGCAATCACGCCTAAACTACTGAACCGATTTAAATGAAATTTGGTACAGATATAGTCTAGAGCCTGAGAAAGAACATCCTTACTAATATTACAAATGCGAAAGTAACTCTGTCTGTCTGTCTGTCTGTCTGTCTGTCTGTCTGTCTGTCTGTTACGCAATCACGCCTAAACTACTGAACCGATTTAAATGAAATTTGGTACAGATATAGTCTAGAGCCTGAGAAAGAACATAGGCTATATTTAATTATGAAGTTCCCACGGGAACGGGAGTTACGCGGGTGAAACCGCGAGCGGGAAGCTAGTTTATTATATGGCCACAACGACTAAACAACAATTGGGTTTATTTGCCATTATATTTGCGTACGGGATCCCGGCGTTGTCTGCGCTAAACTTAGCCGTGCAGTCTCTGAGACTTGCAACTGAGATAACTACAGTTATTGTTTAATCGTCATAAAAGTTTCAATAGGTTATTCCCACATAACAACTTCCGTAGCGAAGCGGTATTGGGCTCGCTTTAAATCTCGGAGGTCGTGGGTTCTATTCCCACGCTGGAGATCTTTTTGTAAATTCTAAGATTTGTTTCCGGATCTGGATGATTGTGGGACTACTCTCCGTGCCTCGAAAAGCCGTTGGTCCCGATTGTTATAACATCATCTAGAACAATCGTATACCAGGGAACGGGCAGCAGCGTTTCCCTGTGTGTTACTACCCAAACCCTCCCTCGGGAGGCGGCCCATGTTCAGCAGTGGACGTTATACGGGCTAATGATTAAAACCGAGGGTCGAGGCTAGTCCAAAGTAATAAGCCAATTGGCTCAGCACAAAGGAAATGCACAACATTTGGCATGGCGCCACTATAAAAGTTCTGCAACAACATTTACTGTAAGAATTGAATTTATGAGCTTTGCAAGAATAATATTTCCTGGAACCACATACACTGTACGTGTGATTACGTCAACATATGACGTTAACTTTGTGTTTACTCAAAATAAAGACTTCGGTTCTACAACAAAATATTCGAATTTAGTATTTCATTAGTATCAGAGTTTTTTATTCGTATTACGAATGGTATCGCTGCTGCTCGTTTCTTGGTCTACAATGATGTTGTAAATGATGATGATACAATGATGGACAAAAGATGATGTTATAACAGTTGGGATCGAATTTCCGAGGCACGTATGACGTAGGGCAGTCCCTCAACCAACCAAACCCGGAAATAAATCTTAGATTTAATAAAGATTTCTTGTCTCCAAGGCTATAAGTCTCACTTTAAGTCCTACGGTCTTTTGTCTGTGTTGAACTGCCACTACTCTGTTACAGCGGCGAAGCGAGCAAGCGATGTTTGCAGTCTATGATACCAACTGCTACTTCTCAGTTAGCATCAGTATATCAAAAGCCTTATAGAATTTTGGCGTAGTGTCTTAAATCCAACTAATATTATATAAGCGAAACTTTGTATTTGATATGTATAACTCTTTCACGCTAATCTACTGAACGGATTCCACTAAAATCTTGCATATCATATTTTTTCTAAAAAGATTACTAGCAGAGTTTTGCAGTCTACTAGTATTCTTGTTAACCCCTCGTGCTTAGCTAAAATGTTTGTGTGACGAGTGGATTCACGTCGGTAGTGCAATGGGTGGGGATCGAACCGGCGACCACATGATCGCAAGTCCGACACCCTAGCCATTGGGCTACGGCCGCTTCGAAATATAATTATGAAGTTCCTACGGGAACAAGCGAGTGCAACCGCGTGCAGCAAGCTAGTCTGTTTATAATCTGGATTACATATAGTGCTTCTTATATAAAACATTACGCTACGATCCACTGTATTAGAATAAAAGAAATGCAAAAACTACTACAGGTGGCTAGCCAGCACAAAATAAGAAGACGAATAATTTGTCAATAATGAATAGAGTATTATTGCTACAACTAAATGTAGTTTGAAGACACCTGTTGAACTCTAATACGGAATTAATACTAGACTTGGACCGCTGCCAAGCACTGTCCTCATCCTAGCTTTCTGTATCATATTTATGAAAAGCTTCTTGCTATGAGATGTCTGATCCAGGATCATGTACTAATGTATTATATGACGAGAAAGTATTTAAATGTTTTTATACTTTCGCGATTTCTATACATAATTTATAGTAGATGCGGGTCTCGATCGCGGTACAATTTTAAGGCAAATCATTACTTTTTAATTATCCGACGTTTCGACATGGGTAACACCAGTCTATCCGTGACCACGACTGGTGTAACCCTTGTCGAAACGTCGGATAATTAAAAAGAGAAAGTATTTGTTTGTCTGTAATCGATAATGATTTTATATCGATTGCAGATTAATACTTTTTGTTACTGGCATTTGTCTACATTATTATAAGGAAAAAGTCGTCATCAATTATTACCTTTTAATTTTCTTTAAAGGATGACGAAAAATAGTGTATGTTTTTCTCATAATGATGCATGACATGGTGTTCTCAGATATTACCGATTGGCACCCGGAAGAAAATAAAAAAAAACTATATCTATACTAATATAATATAAAATGGAAAAGTTTGTATTTTTGTATGTTTTTTTGAAGACTAAAGTAAAAAAAAAAATAACATACCCTGCCTACAAGACCACGTAATTCATATCTTCGTATTAATCCTGATTGAAATAAAATATTTCTTATTTAAGACTGTTTCGGTACGGTCTGTACATTACCTTATCAATCTATTGGTGTAGAATAAAGTTTTCCCTAAGCAAAGTAAGTATAAGTTGTATGTAACTCCCAGCACGACAGTCGACGAGGAGTCCCGGCCCGCCACCCCCAACCTGTCCGCAGACCTGAACACGAGCGTGGTGTCGCGCGGCGGCAAGCACGTGCACTTCGCGCCCGACCTCAACGCCATACTCACGGACTTGGATGAGGTGAGAATATTTTGTGCCTTTTGTTTTGTGATAAAATTTGATTTCAACATTCATTATCAGCCCGTATAACGTCCACTGATGAACATGGGCCTCTTCCCGAGAAGGGTATTTGCCATAGTCACCGCGCTTGGCAGGCGGATTGGTGACCGCAGTGTTATGTTGTGATACACAGAGGAAACGCTGCTGCCCGTTCCCTGGTTCGCTTGTTATAGATGATGTTATAACAAACATTAGCAAAGAGACCCAATAACATATTGTACGGTCATCTTGGTTAGCCCAGCGACCAGGCATCATTATAATTTAAATAATCATTTATTGTGGGATAAGCTTTTTTGATTAAGCATTTCTTAATTGCGAATTTGAATTCCTTAGGAATTTTATTATACATACAGATCGCTAACCCCACAAAGGAAGAATGCACTCTATGTAAACGATGATTTTCAGCAAATAACTTATGATTATTTCTAGTATTTAAGTTATGAATATCGCTTCTCTTTTGAAATAGATTTATATTCTGTTGAACATAAAGAATATTAGCATATATGTACTGAGAAGGAACTGTTAATATGTCTACACTCTTGAAAAACTCTCTTAGGGGGAACCTCGAGCCCAACTGGTAAATAGATCTCACCGCTCGCTTTTGTAATATGAAAATACTTTGAATGTCAGCAGCCTTACCCCAAAGTAAAATTCCGTAAGACTAAGTTTCATTACAACACATACTAACTTTAATTCTAAAACTTTCCCAGGAGAGTATAGTGTCGTTCCTGCAGCAGCAGCGCGACCTGTCGGCCGACATCAAGCGCGAGCTGGAACACTCGCTCCGACGACTGAGACATGAGGCGCACGAGCTGCTCGACTTGTCCAGCAGGAGAGCGAACAGTTAGTATAACAGCTTTATTAAGGACTGTACAATTAAAACGCCGTTGATTTTCATGGAGAAAAAAGTTTAATCTCTATCTTCTTCTATCTTCTTCTTCTATATATATAAAAGAAAGTCGTGTTTGTTACAACACTTATAACTCGAGAACGGCTGGACCGATTGCCATGGTTTTTGATTTGTTGGATTTGTTTCCGTTCCGAATAGCAGAATACATTTAAAAAACAAAAGAAAGTCGTGTTAGTTACACTATTTATAACTCAAGAACGGCTGAACCGATTTGGCTGAAAATTGGTAGGGAGGTAGCTAAGAACTGGGAGAAGGACATAGGATACTTTTGGGTAGGGGTAGGGTAGGGTAGGGTAGGGTAGGGTAGGGGTAGGGTAGGGTAGGTGTAGGGTAGGGGTAGGGTAGGAGTAGGGTAGGGTAGGGGTAGGGTAGGGGTAGGGTAGGGTAGGTGTAGGGTAGGGGTAGGGTAGGGTTAGGGTAGGGTAGGGCAGGGGTAGGGTATAAAAGTCCACCCGTGCGAAGCCGGGACGGGCCGCTAGTAATAATATATATCCAAGTGATAGGTAAAGTGTGTATAAAAACAAAGATAAATATAAAAAGGTGGTGCGAACTTGCACAAACTACATATTATGTTTGGTTAGGCAGTGAGCTTCATACGTATGAAGTAATCATGAGCGGACGCTGCAATCTCGAAAATAAAAACATTTTAACCCATACGAATTGTTCGTTCATAGCACGCTGTAATACCAGCGACAAAAATATTTTACTTTTAATTCGTGGTAATGATCAATCGGTTTCTGACATTTTACCCTTTTTTTACAAATGCCTGTGTCGAGGACTTTACAAACACATAAGTCATAGACACACCATACGTTAACTCAGAACTAGTGTCTGAGGTTTATACAAAGAATTCATCCGGATGCGGATCCAATCAGGACTACATAAGCAACTACAGTTAATCGCTGAACCATCGCAGCGCAGTTACTATTCATAATGATTCGGGCTAGTTTAAAAATGATGGGTTATAAGCCAAATCAAAGAATGTAATGAGATTGAGAAGGATTTTATTTCGTAAATACAAATGCACAACCGGCCGTCATACATCGCAAGAGGCAAGAGTGAACAAAAACGTTAAGTCAGTTTGACAAGTCAAAACTGACAGATGACACTGACGGTTGACATTGACATTGATCACGCTCACGACCGTTCCACTTGCTTGTGAGCGTTACTGTCGTGAACTCAAGTGGAATGGATTATAGAGCGTTATGGGCGTGGAGGTTAATAATACAAAAGGCGAGTTAATAAAAATAATGCAAAAGGTTTAAGAGGTTAGGTTATAATCTGTAAGCCTTGAAAATAAACAATTAATTGTTGTTTGAATCGTTTTTTTTTTATATTAGTGGTGTATTTAATTAATTTACGTTGAAATGTAATTAAAATGTCTTTTGCGGCGGCCCTTGGATATTTGGTAAGAGGTCGCAATAATGCTCCAGAAAGTACTAGTTCATCCAGTTCAGATGAAGAATGGAATACGATTTTATAAAAAATGATTGTGAAAAAAGAAAACTTCGACCACGTATTATATATTGATTACGATAATGTAATTCATCGTCAGAAACATTCACTTCAACTAAAATATCTCTTTCCGCATGAAATAACGTAAGGTTAACGGTCGCCATTTTTGATGCTTTGAGTTTTGAAAACGCCGCTCATTTTCTCAACGATCACTTCGACCCACCTTTTTAGATGGGTCATCGTGAGCTTCGCGTGACGTCATAAGTGACGTTTTCGCCGCGACCACAACGACCGCGGTCGTTATGTGGAACGATTAGAGGAGCATTTTGATCGTTGTGGGCGCTTAGTGGAACGCACCCATTATGATCGTTTATTATCATTCCAACAAAAAATGAAATATTATTGACTTTGGAAGCTTTATAAAACTCAAGAATGTACTGAGTGTTTTAAGCGTCCGTTATAAATGATTTAAAACATTATTGCAGAGCCTAAGATGTTGGAGTCTAGTCAGGTGGAGATCACGGAGTTGGTACAAGATCTAGACTCGCGACAAGCGAACTGCGACAACTGTGAATTCCATCGGAAGGTAAGTTATGTTTTTAAGTTACCTTACTTAAACCAAAAGGTCCTCCGCCTATTCTATTTTTTTTTTCGAACATTGTTGATATTTGTAAGAAATACCGGCCCCACGCGAATTCGGCTATTCATTGTATACGACGTATAACATCTACTTCTGTTAATAAACTGACATAATCTCAACGAACAAATGATATCTAGCTACTTCATTTTTTTTTAAGGCAATTCGCGTACTAGATAAATAAATTTTTGTGTCATCGTCAAGGGTACTTAACAAACACATAATTCACGGACACAAAGCAGATTCACAACAACTATTCGTGGTTCTCACAAATAAATGTGAGATTTAATGTAGGAATTGAATCTAAAACACTCACTGTCAGAAGCCAAATGACCACAAGTGTAGTCAAAACTCGTGATACATACGAGTGTATGATTATTTTAGTTGGTAACAGAGTTTTATATTTTTTAATGAAATTATTGTAGAACATGGAGGAAGCGATGGCGGAATGTCTTCAGCGTGAGAACCTTTTGCGCTCAGATCTGGAGGCCGCCATGATCAAGATCGCGCAGCTCATGACCAGCGCGGATGTTATAGCGGAAGGGTGCGTATAACAACCCTTTACATGAGTGTTTTTAATCAATCTGTAAGTCGCGACCGCGAGGCGTCTTCGTAACCAGACTCGGGCGTTTACCAGCAAAAAGCTTCGTCAAGATGTGATGCCAGTACCAGGTCTCGAAACCACCATTGACATAAGTTAATCGTATCATAACTGAATGATATTGTATGTGAAAGTTTAAGTTTATACATAGTATAAAGCTAAAAGTGTGGTGTCTGCTCAGCTACGGCACGGGCCAGCAGGCGTGCTCGCTGGCGGGCCGCGCGCGCCCCCCGCCCCCCGGCTCGCCCGCGTCCCCCGCGTCCCCCGCGTCCCCCCGCGCGCACAGCCTCGCCACGCACCTGGACTCGCTGCAGAAGGAGCGGGACGACCTGCAGCAACAGGTCAGTGCTGGCCGCTACTGCACCTGATCTCCTTGATACTAACTCTAGTAATCAGAATCATTCTTAACTTAAATATTGAGGGAAACACTTGAAAATGTTACGTTTCATTTTGTTAATTCTTATTGCTCTAACGATGAAGATATCTAAATTAAAACACATTCCCAAAACATTATTTCAACGACGGGTGGCTTATAAACCCGAAACCAGACACTAATAGGCAACTTACTCAGCGCTGAGATGAGCGAAGTGAAACTAGACTAGACTGCACGCTTGATTCTCTGATTAGTCGCCTAATATATTATAATGTATGGTAAAGATACAGTCACGATAAGATTTAAAGTGCTAAGAATAACAGCTTTATAGTATGCAGATACTGAGATACAGAATATACTCAAAACTTTAATTAGTCAAACAAAATGTTAACACAAACAGTGTATACGAGACCGGGATTTTTGAACGGATACACATAATAAAAACTTATCCACGTTATTATACTCCCGTTCCCGTGTGAACTTCATAATTAAATATAGCCTATATTGATCAGGGATAATGTAGCATTCAAATAGTGAAAGAGTTTTTAAACTCAGTCCAGTACTTTTAATCCTCTTATCGGACATTATGTAGTTAGCCCTGAGGCTTTTGCTACTTCACCGGGCATAAAGGCGAGCAGAGCTCCAGCCTAGATAAATGGTTTAAACACTACAAACTAAGCAACCTGCGCAAGAGGGCGTCCCCTGTGGGACTTGATCCTCGGCTCAGGGCGGTCGCTGACGGGGAGATTGAGGGATTATGGCTTTTAATTTCTTTAGGGGAGTTTTGTGCAACTGTCGCTCTACTTTACAGTTCGTGGGCCTCTCGGACTTCGGGTCTACGAGGGCATCGGAAGGTTCTTAGCAAACTAAGGGTCGGAAGTAACTTTTAATCCAATTCGTTACAAACATACTTACATACAAACAAATCTTTCCTCTTTATAGTATAGATAAGTCGTATTGGTAAGACATGTTTAACAACACTTTCCTAATCAAAATTCCAGCTTATAAAACATATACATCTATATATTTGGTAAAGCTTATATATATATGGTATAGGAATAATTAATTATTGTTTTTAATTACTATCTTCTATAACAATGTATTATCTATTCAAATCACATATATGATCACAATAATTACAATATATTTTGCACTACGCACGCGCAGGTACAACGGATGACCGATTCACCCGTACATAAGATATGTTGCGATAAGGTAAACGCATCACATACAAATATTTATATTGTACTGTTTCGCTTTAAATAAGCTTATTATCGTTATTATTTCTTAAAGAAACAATTATTTGATAGTTACTTTATTATTTTATGTGTGTTGGTAAATGAAATATCTATACGGGGCTGACATCTGTGAAAAGTATATTAAAATTTTCAAGATTTTTTCAAATCATTCCAAGTAGTTTCTGAGATTAGCGCATTCAATCAAATTAACTCTCCAGCTTTATATATTAGTATAGAGTATAGATATGTTAGCCCTGTATGGATCTGAGTTTCCCAACTATATATTACGAGCATTTAATGTTACTTTTAGATTCAATTTATTTTGTTAGTTTTAAATCGAGCATGGCTTTAACATTGAGCTGAGTAAATAGGAAAGTATATATCATATTCAATTTAGAATTGTTGTTAAGAGCTTCTGTACAGTGAACGGTTTATATCGTATTGGTGGTATCGCATGGATCTTACTTTTTTTATTTTTTTATAAACAATATATATATATTTGTCAATTTTGGTGTTTTATTGTATGTATGGCTAAAATTTGAATTACCGATCAAGTTTCAGTTAAAGAAGGTGTTAAAATAGGATTTAAAAAAAAACAACTGGAGAATGTTAGGTGTAGTCGCACTTTGGGTTTTAGCTGTACTATATAAATCAACTTGTAATAATAAAAAACAATAGTTTTATTTTTTTTAACGATAGCTGTAAATTGTACCCATTTTTTTTGTATGTTACTTAGTTGTAATATTTATTCTAGTGATACAAAATATTAATTATTATAACTAAAGTTGAGCGTCATTTCATAATTATGACTCAATATAGTAACTTGGGATGAGTAATACATATTATCCTAAACGGTGTAATCATAAATCTCAAACAAAGTAGTGACAGTCGCAGACTATAACGTACGATATAGAGGAAAAAAATATCGGCGCCGATGTGACTCTCTGTCATTTTATAATACACCTCGTGATTTTAAATTTAATATGAATGTAATATTAAAATTGACCCCACATAAAGCGTGCGTATTTCTCGAGCGTGCGTCCCATACGGACGACGGTCGGGGTCGGTAGCTCGCGTCATTCACACGCTCGAAGGACCAATGTATAAACGAACGTAACGAACGTGTCCGTACAGCTGGAGGCGGCCAACCGCCAGCTGCGCTCCACGCGCTCGTTCGTGGAGGAGCAGGCCACGGAGCGCGAGGCGGAGCGCGACGAGTTCGCGGCGCGCCTGCGCGACCTGCGCGACGAGAACGCGCGCCTCGCCGCCCGCCTCGCCAACAACGCAAGGATACTCAACGAGGTGCTTCACAGTACTACCGACGTTTGTCTTCGGTCCTGTGCAACGGATTTGGTTATAAATGCAACTACATAAAGACTCCCTTCATGCAATATTTCCTATTTCATTTCGGAACTGTATTATTTTAATTTTAATCAGTTCAATAATTTGTTAATACATTAAAATTCATCGACCCAGTTTACACGTATTCTATACGTTTGTATAGAGTACGTGTACACTTTTGCAATGTACTTCATCAATAACCAAATATTTATGACACATTAACACTTTGTTTGTCTTCGTCCAAATAACACTTTTTAACTTGCTAACACAATAGCTATTTTATTTCTGCTTTTTTATGCACATTGCTACTAATTTACATTCTTAACGAATCTAGTATATACGACATAAAAATAAGTTCACTTAAATTAGAATAAAATATTAAAATTTTTTGCTCGTAAGAATAATAATCTAGAGAGATTTTTTGAAGGAAAAGTATATATTTTGATGTCGTATATAACCTGTGTATACACTAACCGGCACGCACGTATGTATGTCTGCAGATGCACTGTCTCCGTCTGTCGTATTGCAACTGTCGTGAGCACGACAAGCACGTAAGTGTGTTGTGTTGTCTATTAGTTTACTATTCAATATTTACATGTAGCGTGTACTAATTAGACATTAAAGTTGACAAAGATTCTCATAAATTATTACCACGAACCATTCTTTTTCATTCTTTCTTGAAAAAAAAAATACTACGAGTGGGATCGAACCGGCGACCACATAATCACAAGTCCGACGCCTAGCCATTAAGCTACGGCCGCTTCAAAATTTAATTATAAGCTGTTTATGAGGAAAACGTCAAATTATGAACGTACACTTCCACCGAAGAGGATTTGGTGTGGACATGTTTTAGTTTTAAAATGTTGTTAGAATATTTTTAATAGAGTACTTATTTATTTAATAACGTAGCACTAGACTGGACATGGGTGTAGCAAGTAATGGTAACAGTGTGACAACCTCAACTTGTGGACTAAGAAATTATTTAAGCAATAGTTACAAGTTAATTTACCTAAAGGGGAATATACACTAGAACATTTACTTGCAACAGAACATATGTCATTTGCAATTTGTGATATCGGTAAGGTCGAATATTGCCTTAAAAGAGCAAATGTTTCTGGTTCTGTTAAAAGTAAATGCTCTAGTCTATTATCACCTTTAGGCAGTAAAACATGTATAATATAACATTCGGCAATATATTATATTCATGGTCATTACTATTAAATAATGTTATATTATTAGCACACTTTATAGTGTGAAATATAGAAACTGTCAACCATTGTTGCTCTTACTTATGTAGTAGTAACTAATAATTTGTAGTGTTTTATGTAATTTGTAGTATAATGTAGTATGTTGTGTCGGGTATTGTATTTCGTTACGCAAGTAAATGTTGTTTTAGTCGGTGTCATTTTAATTTGCAGCCATTTTTAGATGCTATCAACGCGACCTGTATTTCCGTACATTCTTTAAAACTATAATTCAGATATTTCATTCGTTTTCTAAAATCCAACGTCTATTTGTACTACTTTTTGTTTAGTTATCAAACTTCGTACTAACGCAACCCCGAAGTTGATCGTTCCAACCGCCCCATTAGCACCTTTCAGTCATTTTATAATCTACTTAACTCTTACTTACTACCGCACTCTATTTCCCATTTCATTTCACCTTTTCCGTTCAGGTCGAACAACTAGAGACCCAAACCCGTGAGATGAACCAACTCATAACCGACCTTGAGACCCGTAAAGCAACCACTGACGAAGAACTGAAAGCTTCCGAAGAAAAAATCACCTTACTACGAGATATCATCGCTAACCTCGAAAATCAATTGGAACAAAAAACCGCACACGAAACAGAGATAGTATTACAGCTAGAGAATATGAAACAGACTATAGAAGAAAGAGATGGCAAGATGAGATCTCTATTGGGCGAGTTGGAATCTCTGAAGAGTGAGAAAGTGGATCAGAGTGATGTGACTTGTTTGAAATGCGGACAGGAAGAGGCGGGGAGCGTCGAGTTGATGCAAAAGGTTAAAGAACAGGTATGTTTTTGGGTTACACTATGTTTTCAGGTAAAATGTGATAGCCGGATATAAGAACCATAGGTAATGCGTTATAGAATATATCAAAATCTGTCATTCCTATTATAATACAACATTTTACATTAACACAGTTCACATTTACACAATGTAACTCTTGATGCATTCAATTTTTATCTTCTCTGCTGGTTTGTATTCGGTATTTGGTTATTCTATATTATCAAGGTATTATAAAACCTTTTCTTTCACCTTATCTTCAAGGAGGCTGTTTTTCTGAAATATATGAGGTGCTGTAAGTGCCCGGCGTCGCCCATCATAAAAAAATGATATTTACCGCGGAGCTTTCAAACTTTTTATTTTATTTATACCTTTTCCTCATAATAACGAACTGAATAAAAAAGGACAGTCACTAATCGTTCTCGAGTATATTCTGGCGATAACTTTTTATTTGTATATATATATCTCAAGAATAGCATATACTTTGAAAGCACCTTATACAGGGTGTCCCAAAAGGTTAAGTAGCTGGGAAAGGGGGTGACAGGGGTGGACACAATGGTCACTAGAAAAATAAAAAAAAAATCCGCTCTGGGTATTTAAAAAAAATGGCATTTTTTTAAAAACTTAAAATTTTACACCTTGTTATTTTTGATGTTGATGTTGATGACCTTGTTGTTATTGAAGATTACATAACGGCATTTTTTTTAAATACAGCCATATTTGTAGGTACAGTTAGCACAAGGTGTAAAATTTTTAGTCTTTTAAAAAATGCCATTTTTTTTTAAACACCCAGAGGGAATTTTTTATATTTTTCTGGTGACCCTTGTGACCATCCCTATCACCCCCCTTCCCAGCTACGTAATCCTTTGGGACACCCTGTATATTACTACTAACTTCAACTAAATATTTACTCTTTCCACTTCAAAATACAACAATACATATATATTATTTGTACATAGACATAAACAAACATTGTTGCCCTATATACATAAGTTACAATAATACGTTTTGTTACAGTGCCGTTACTTGGAGGAGTTAATACACCGGCGCACGCGCAAGCTGGAGAGATTACACGAAGTTTGCTCCACCAGCTGTAGCGAGCCTAGTGAAGATGTTTCTTTAAGGGACCAGAAAGAACCACACTTAGAGGTTAAATTACATTTTATTTATTGTTTATTATTATTATTAGTATTTTACTAGTTTAACATCGAAGAATTGTAAACATAAAAAATATAGATAATTTTTAAATAAAATTTAAGTTGCGATTGCACAATGCTGTTTGTCCAATCTAAAAAAACAATCGTGTTCGATAGCCCATTTATCGAGGAAGGCTATAGGTTATATTTAATTATGAATCACCCAAGTAACTAGTTACCTGCGTGAAACCACACGCGGGGAGCGTTAAAACTGATTATGACTGTCGAAAGAATATCATCGTAGTCTACTACGTATTTTAATAATTCTCTGAACCATCGAAGAATTCTAACACGCCATTATACCTACAATGTTTTTCGATTAAATTTATTTATGTGAACATCAAATCTAGCAATTAAAATATTTATCCTCAAATACCTAGCTGAAATGTAGTACTCTATTCTCCCCTGTGGTCAGTTCGATCGTGTGTACAATGGTCCTTCGTCCCGCAGGTGCGGTCCCCGGACCCGGAGAGCAGCACCCCGCGCCCCCCGGGGCAGCTGTGGGAGCTGGAGGGCGTGCGCGAGTGCGTGCGCGCGCTGGCGCGGGCCGAGGACGTGCTGCTGCGGAGGGTCACGGACCTGGAGCTGCAGCGCGCGCAGCTCAAGGACATCGCGCAGGTACGTTCTGAACTTAGCCCGTTTATGTCCACTGCTGAACATGGGTCTCCTCTTTATAGTCCGTGAAACAGCAACAGGTTTTCCTGACCAATTTCCTGTGAAGCGATAGCTGGTGAAATGCTTCAGAGAGTTGAATTATGCAGCATGGTGAACTTCAACTTTTGAATAAATAAATACGTCTGGCTCTATGTTGGTGGAAAACCCGTCGGTTCGGTTTGGTGTCGGTGTAACTCCGTTGCAGAGGGTGTCGATTTTCGACTACTCTCACATTGTTTTTTCTATCTGCCCGCAATTATATGATGCAACATAAATTAATAGGTACCTAGGGATTTATAAAGAGTAATTTTAGTCTCGTTAATTCTCGATCATTTTATGAATATATTTTACTTTACTGTAAATGGCAAACCAGCAAACCTTAGCAATAAAAAGTACAAATAATGTTTTTTCAGAATACATTTTTTGTTCAACACCAATCCGTCAATATTGTATGAGATGTACAATATCACTTTATATTGGATAGGGCCCAGGCTCCTTAGTAACTCAGGTATTTCACCACACTGCACCAGGAGTCGGGGTGTTCCAAATATTGTAAAAAAAAATGCCAATAAGGATTATTATTCTTAATCTATACTAATATATAAAGCAGAAAAGTTTGTTTGCTTGAACGTGCTAATCTCAGAAACTCCTGGTATTATTTGAGCCCACTTTAAGAGTAAACCTATAATTATTATAAAGTTCCCACGGGAACGGGAGTTATGAGGGTGAAACCGCGCGTTAGAAGCTAGTTATCTGATATAACAGCAATCATGAGTAATGACGTTACAAAACGCCTGGTCATCACCACATTTCCTGCACAACGCAGGTCAGTGGGCACTGAGACCTTGGATCCGTTGATGTCTGGCGCGCCGCCAACGATTTATTTTGATAACGCTTTCACAATCACCTAAAGATAAATGTCATATGTTTGAGAAAGAAAAATTCGTATGGTTAGGAAGGAATTTGTGTGTAGTTTTGGATGAATCGTAGGTTTTTGTGTGACATTGTTATACACTTGAAAAATTATATCTAGAGCTCAGAAGCATAAGATCGGATGTCACATTATATACAGGGTTATTTGTAAAACACCGGTAACCTCTCAGGACTACGTTACTAACATCATAATCAACAACTTTTGTTCTATGACTTTAAAAAATTCATCATATTTGAATTCATCAGATTTACACACAAAAATCAAAATATTTAAATTCAACGCTCTAATTGTTACGAAGTCTATGCGAAGCAATAGAAAGCGATAGTACCGACAATAGCGAGGGGAGTGGGGAATACAGAGTTGAAATGTCTTAGATAGGACAACGAAATATTAAAGGTTTATTTTTGGTAAATGTTTTATGTTTGTAAAAAGTCGTAGAACAAAAGTCGTTGTTTATGATGTTAGTAATATAGTCCTGAGAGGTTACCGGTGTTTTACAAATAACCCTGTATATATCACAAAATTTGCCGTGTGGTTTCCGGCTTAGAATAGACCAACCCATGTCCTCCCATGGGTGTCGTAAAAGGCGACTAAGGGACATATGGCTGATGGATGGGCAGCAGCATCTATTAGCTCAAGGTTTACATCTTACTGCGATCACCAATCCGTCTGCCAAGCGTGGTGATTATGGCAATATCCCTCAACGATCCTGGCTTGACAAGGTCTGTTAAGAGGATGCCCATGTTCAGCAGTGGACGTAAACGGACTGTTGTTGATGATGATGATGATATCACAATAATTCGTCGTATGTGTTTACGACGAAATTATTCTAAAGTATAATAGTACATTCTTTTTATGCTTTTGAGGTCTAGATATGTGAAAGTTTATTATTAACTTTAAAGGCCAACTAAAGATGATTAAGTACCTATTTGCCATATATTCGATCCTTTTCTTCGCCCGTCATAGTATTTAGTCGTTTCTGGACGGACATATGAAGTTAGCTACGAGGCTTTGCTACTTCACTGGGCATAACATAGTCTTAAGTCCGCTTAAATAAAGTATAATGCTATTTATATATCTTGTTCTCTTACATTTTGATATCGGAGTTACGGTAGTTGCTTCTGAGACCTGGGATTTTGGGGTCAATTCCCACCCGGGTCAACTGTTTGTGCGAGTGACGGATTTTAGTTCTATGTGTCCATAAATTATAAGATTGCACTCGTATAATGCCCCGCAATCAAGAGATTAATATCGAGAATTGTCTACTGTAAAAACATATTTAAAATACATACACTTATCTTAACTATCACACAATAACCACAACGCAATAATAATTCGTATCTCTCTTCCCACACATGCCACCACAAGCATTGATCTAAATAAATAACAGGTGTTTGTGCTTAATAGCCAAATGCGTGAGTGATGTTCTACAGGCAACACGCCTTATTGCAGTCAAGTTCAATGATAACTATCAATGAATGGAAATCTAAAATAAGTGGGGTTAAGACAAGGTTATATATATATATATATATATATATATATATATATACTTATATAATAAAGTGAAATAGTTAATCGCCATAATATCTTGACCATATGACATACAAAGGGGGAATGACCGGGTGTTATGGCGCAAATTAAGGGCGGCTTATGTCTAGCCGTGGATAGAGAAAAACTGGTTTATTGATTCAATATCAGAGCGCTCTGTTGAGTTAAAATTTCCTACGCGATGTTATTAGAAATGAAGACATCCACAGGAAAAGAAACGGATTAGCCAGTATAAGTAGCTATAAGCAGGAAAAATTGGTCGAGGAATTTACGACCGATGGGGCAGAGAGATTTGAGAACCGACAAGCGTGGGACAACCGCCTGCACGTAAGACTGAAGACCTACTAAAGGTCGTAGTAAGCTAGTGGATGCAGCCCACTAGCCATCGCTGCCGCTGGAAATCAGAAATTTAAGCTACGTTTTCCAGCAGTAACCAAAGGCTATATATAATTATGAGCTACGCTATTGAAACCTGCCCGGCTAGCATAGGCAGCGCGACTCAAGTCTACTCTACGGAGGCCGACCAATCACATTGCAGAAACGCACTGTCACGTGACACTTTCTGCAATGTGATTGGTCGCCCACCGTAGAGTAGACTCAAGTCGCGCTGCCCATGCTAGCCGGGCTGGCGTGGGAAGCTAGTCTATACTAGTGTTATAAAAAGGAAAAGATTGTATTTTTATATGTTTTCGAATAAAATCAAAAGCTACTGAACGGATTTCGATCATTCTTATCATTAGAATGCTACATTATCCTGAGTAGGCTATAAAAGTCCTAATAAAAAACTTCCGCACTAGGAAAATAAATACCAGTGGCTTGGTGAACGTAGAAACTCGTAATTCACGGTCATCACGCATACCAACCATTTGATAACCCATTTCGTTAGAAAGGTTATAGGTGTAATAAAACCTATAATGGGCTCACTAGCGGAGAAACGCGGGTAAATAGTCTTATCCTGACAACGGAAATCTACCAATGAATACTAGCTGCGCCCCGCGGTTTTACCCGCGTTACTCTGCTCCAGTGGGTCGGAGCGTGATGTTTTTTAGCCTATATGTTAATCCAGCGTATAACCTATCCCGGTGCAAAATTTCAGCCAGTTCCGTTCAGTAGTTTTGGCGTGAATGAGTAACAAACATCCATCCATACTTACAAACTTTCAAAGCAGTACTAAACTATTTAAAAGTACAGACATAACCTTAAATCTTACAGTTGAACTGTAATGTATTAGTATCAAGTAGGTATTGCTTTTGTTTACGCTTTTTATTTTATAGCGGATCTCTCAATCTACAAGCTGCCAGTATTCTAGTAATTGATAGATAAAGTTTGTAATTCTTGCATCTGAAACAAATTAATCGGATTTTATTGATTTCCCGTATTAAAGTAGGTATATGTTTACCTGCGTAAGCGGATGTTTAATAGTACATACTTTAAACTGATCTAGAAACCGAATTAACATACTAGTTTCTCGCTCGCGATTTCGCAGGAACTGCATCATTAATTAAAGCCTATGTTACTCCCGAATAACGAAAATTATTTCAGCATTAGACATTCGTTATGTCCAATGAAGAATATTTTTTTAAAACGGTCAACTAGTTCCGGAGAGTAGCGCGTTCAAACAAACAAAATATTCAGCTTATAATAATAGTATAATTATATTATATTAGCTTCCCGCGCACGGTTTCACCCCCGTTACTCCCGTTCCCGTGGGAACTTCATAATTAAATATAGCCTATGTCAACCGTGGATAGTGTAGCTTTCCAACGGTAAAGGATTTTTTCAAATCTTTCCAGTAGTTTCGGAGTCTATTCAATACAAATAAACAATCAAATCTTTACTCTTTATAATATTAATATAGAATAAACTTAGTTTTAATTATAAAATTCTCGTGTCACAATGTTAGTTACCATACTCCTCCGAAACGGCTTGACCATCATGACTTGGAATAGGTTAGGGGTAGGTTAGAGGTAGGGTAGGGATAGGTCAGAGTAGGGGTAGGGTAGGGTAGGGGTAGAGTAGTGGTAGAGCAGGGGTAGGATAGGGGTAGAGTAGGGGTAGATAGGGTAGGGGAAGGCCACCGCGTAAACGAAGTCTCGCCGGGCCAGTTTATTTTATACAAAAGTTTAGGTCTTTTATTTATCGATTGAAGCAGTACGAAGTCTGCCGGGTCAGCTAGTAGGTATATAAATGTAATGAACGGAAAAAGTTTTTATCAATAATTTGTATTTTAGTATTTTTTGATAAAGAAACGCAATAAAGTGCGTATCTATCTATTCATAGCATATGAAATGCCTATCCATTTCTTGCATACATTATAGTTAGGTTCCCCGAAATCCACCAACAAAAAAATATTATTATCTTTCTTGTCATTCTTTTAAATTCTTCCGGAACAGTTACTATTCTAAAATCTAACTCAGATTGATCAAATTCTTCTGATCAGTAAACTTTTGCTAACAGCGTTTTTTACGATTCGGGTACAGCCCGAAGGGTTAAAATGGGACCCTATTACTTAGACTTCGCTGTCTGTCTTTCACCAGGCTGTATCTCAAGAACAGCGATAGCACAGTAGTATTCACAGCTGGCTTCTTTCTTTATATTCTTAGCTGTATACTTTAAAAATAAATAATAAAATAAAAATATAGGGGGGCTCATAATAACAGGTTATAATATAGTATAATATTGTTTACCTAATCAATGGATTCCTGCGTGCGCGATTCCGACTCGCACTTGGCCGGTTTTTTTTAGATTAGTAACATGATGATAGGATTACGAATTTGTTACTAATGGGAAAAATCGAGTACACCCACTCGTTGAATTCCTGAAATATGAATCTATATCTAATACTTTCTAAGAATTACTCGATGAAGCTTGTATATTTCTGTTTACCGTCGACACTAATCCAGCCTCGCGAATCAATATTTGTTCGCATATCTTTAACGTTTTGACTGCTTCGGATTTACGTTCAGTACTCGCTGCTATAACAACAAAAGTTAACCTGGTTCCAGTTAGACGCGTTCGTGGAATTCAGTTGAAAGGTAATAATATCGTGAAGTTACGTAGAACGGATTTGTTCCTAGTCGGTTATAGAAAGTACTTCGAACTCCCGACCCTTCCGATGCCCTCGTAGACCCCAAAGTCCCAAGAGGCCCGAGAACTGTAACGTAGAGCGACAGTTGAACAAAACTCTCTAAAAGTCATAATCCGTCAATACCCCCCAGCGACAGCCCTGAGATCCAAGTCCCACAGGGGACGCCCCCTTGCAAAGGTTGCGTTCGTAATTTAAAAAAACATTTATTAAGAGCTCTGCTCGCCTTTATGGCCGGTGAAGTAGCAAGTCTACTGGACACAAAATGTCCTGCCGAAAAACAAAAGTCAACTCTTCGTCACTCTATTCGACGTACCCAGACGTTAAAAAAGGCTGATAAGATCTAAGACGGGTTGGGAGTCAGCGTGGCCGAATGGTTTTCGCATTAGAGGCTTTACCTAAGATGCCGGTTCGAGTTCTACCGGTAATCTTAATCTACACTTCTATATCTTCACTACATAGTATAAAACAAAGTCGCTTTCTCTGTCCCTAGATCCCTATGTCCCTATGTATGCTTAAATCTTTAAAACTACGCAACGGATTTTGATGCGGTTTTTTCATAGATAGAGGAATTTTCAAGAGGAAGGTTTATATGCATAATATCTTAGCATTGCACCCGTGCAAAGCCGGGGCGGGTCGTTAGTATCATCATCAACAGCCCGTTGCCGTCCACTGCTGAACATGGGCCTCCTCTTAACAGAACTTGGCAAGCCAGGATCGTAGAGGGATATTGCCATAATCACCACGCTTGGCAGACGGATTGGTGATCGCAGTTAGATGTAAACCTTGAACTAATAGATGCTGCTGCCCATCCATCAGCCATATGTCCCTTAGTCGCCTTTTACGACACCCATGGGAGGACATGGGGTGGTCTATTCTAAGCCGGAAACCACACGTCGTTAGTATACTAATATATAAAGCTGAAGAGTTTGTTTGTTTGCTTGAACGCGCTAATCTCAGGGCCTATTCGGCCCATTTATCGAGGAAGACTACAGGCTATATTTTATATTTAGTATGAAGTTCCCACGGGAACGGGACGTACTGCGCGCGGGACTCTCGTTTATTTATAAATCTCAGTTTTCTTATTGTAGACCTGCTCATTTCTTATCTTCAGAACCGTGGAAAAAAAATCAATGGTCCACCCTATCCCATAAAGATGCGTCAGACTACCATACATCACCCTACTATGCGTCACACTGACATAAGTATATAACGTCCTACGCGGCGTCATTCGCATAATTTGCCCGACCCTAATACGGATCTACTCTCTCCGCTATCTCAATTTGTATTATGAACGTTTTATTGAATAGGACACCAGGGCTGGTAGATGGTGGCTCCAATCCTACTTATATAAGAAACGCGAAAGTTTGTAAGTATGGATGGATGTTTGTTACTCTTCCACGTAAAAACTAATGAACGGAATTGGCTGAAATTTTGCACCGGGATAGGTTATACGCTGGATTAATATATAGGCTACAAAACATCGACCGCTGCGACCTACTAGAGCAGAGTAACGCGGGTAATACCGCGGGCGTAGCTAGTCACAAATAATATAGACATGCGAAATGTAGCTCACTGAAAAGAAAAGAGATATATAGCTCTTTTGATCAAAAGAACTATATCACTCTTTTAGCTCTTTAGCTCACCGAATAACTCTTAACTCTTTAGCTCAATTGAGTTACTTGCGAGCTACAGATCAAATTGAGCCACACGAGACAACTAGCTCTATAGCTCACCGAATAACTCTTTTAACTCTTTATCTCAATTGAGTTATTGGCGAGCTACAGATCCGCACGAGACAACTAGCTCTTTTAGGTCTTTAGCTCACCGAATAACTCTTTTAACTCTTTATCTCAATTGAGTTATTGGCGAGCTTCAGATCAAATTGAGCCGCGCTACTTTACGCAAGTCAAACGAGACAACTAGCTCAGTGGCTCTATGAAATCTATGTAGTTCTTTGGTTAATAGATAAAATTAGATTCATTGGGTTGTTTTTTTTTTATTACAAAATGAAAGCCAATGATTTTCCTTCATACTTGAACAGGCTTAAGGCCAAGCGTGTTGACTATGGCAAATACCCTCCCTCGGGAGGAGGCCATGTTCAGCAGTGGACGTTATACGGGCTGATGATGATGATAAGAAACCAAAACTAAACTGCGCTTAGCAATATGCGACACGAATGACACGATATTCCGCCGAAACTATTCAAGTAAATTTAAGAAAACAACGATGTTTTTTTTGTTGACAAAATCACAAACCTATTCCCTAAGGATTTTCATACTTATGTAAAAGTGCTAAAGTATTTTTACTTTTAAAACAACGACGATAAGAGTTATTTTACTATGACGTATTGACCCGAAGAGTCGGTCAGTGAGCGACATGCGAAATAGTTCACCTGTTCGTCGGGGAAGTTCGGGCCACTGTTCGGGCAATGTCGGCCGCTGTCGGCGCCTCGTCGGTATCACTCGTTACTAGAGCCGAGTCAGTGAGCCGTTGAACTAAATGAACTAGTGAGCTATTCTGTGAACGACTGAGCTACTGGGAGCTAGATTGTGATTGAAGAGCTAGTTCAATTTTATCTCTCATTCGCGAGCTACCCATGTCTTATAATATTGACAAGTTTCAAGTTCGAACTTTATTGTTGCCATAAAACATATTGTTCCAAACAACTGATCATTTTGGGTTCTATTCATTAATGATCAAGTGGTAGGACATAAAAAAGGAGTGTGTTAAATCAGTCACCTCGGCACATGAATCAAGTGTAGGAAGCAGTAATTGCTATCCTATTATTATCCTCATAATTTAAACTGCCTTTCCTTATTGAATTCGCTGAAGCCGACCGTTATGGACACTTAACAACATTTCCTTCATTTAAACTTAGTAACTGCAGTTCTGGCTGCTGTCTATCTTATTTTAAATCAATTTTGCCAATTAACGATATTTTAACATTAAAGTAATATAATATTTACCGACCTATTTAATGAGCTATCTACTACTTCCGTGCACCTATCACTTTTTCTCTGCACCACCCTACGGTTGACTGGTAGAAAATGCCTATGGCATTAAGTCCGCCATGTACTGTCATTGTGTAAAATGTTATTTTTGTTTTGTCAATTGAAACTCGTTGACTTTTCAATACTCAATCGTTTATTGCATTCCACATTCTTTTTAGTTCGGGCAAATCAAAGTAAAAGGAGGAGAGAGGGTTTTCTTTGTCAATTTTTAATAAAGAATCATATTATAATCATATATGTTACATTGAAGAGCTTGGCGTGAAACTGAATATAGGAACTTTGAATTAAAAATAATCTTATCTATTTCTTATTTTATATATCAATACATAGAAAGGCATAGCACAAGGGTACTACTTATTTCTATAAGAAATCTCTGCCAGCAGTCCCGCGAGAGGAGATTGTAAGTAGAGAGAAAAATACCTTATTTTCACATAGAAAAAATCTGCGGGCAAAATATATAATTATGATGATTGATGATACTCTTCGGTGCGAAATTTCAAAGAAAAATACTAGTTCTAAGTGTAATTATTAATATAAACTACGTATACAGTATCATACATTTAATTTATAAAAAAATGCCGCTTTAATATTAAACTTAATTATAGGCACTTACTAATTGTTTACAATGTCTTAAACGCCTATTGACGGTAGTAACCTATTTCGCGAGCGATTAGCCCTGTGTTACACAACTAGGAAGATAAACATACAGAAATAGACAGCCCTACGTGTGTATGTGTGTGTGCGATGTTACACCCTCCGCTACGCGTGTGTGAGTTAAATATACAGCGAGGAGTTTAGAAAGAATGGAGCTGGCATATGTTGTTTGTTTGTTTGTGCTATTTATGTGAAGGTTGTGTGTTGAAAAATCGGGACATGTAGTATAGAAGCGTTACAATACTGGTGACTCATTGATTTCATTAACTGACTTTGAGCCCTTGTGCTCAGATGATGTATCTTGCACATTAGAATACTAAAGGATTGGATAGTCGTACTGATTACTGGTGTTTTTTCGAGTCGTGGATATTTTTAAGATACTCAAACATGATGATTACAGCCTAATTAATTACATATTTTTTATTGTTCACGAGGTTTTTAGGGTTCCGTAGCCAAATGGCAAAAAACGGAACCCTTATAGATTCGTCATGTCTGTCTGTCTGTCTGTCTGTCCGTCCGTATGTCACAGCCACTTTTTTCCAAAACTATAAGGACTATAATGTTGAAACTTGGCAAGTAGATGTATGTTGTGAACCGCATTAAGATTTTTACACAAAAATATAAAAGAAACAAATAATTTTGGAGTTCCCCATACATAGAAATGAAACTCAAAAAAAAAAATTCATCGAACCCATACGTGTGGGGTATTTATGGATAGGTCTTCAAAAATGATATTGAGGTTTCTAATGTCATTTTTTTCTAAACTGAATAGTTTGCGCGAGAGACACTTCCAAAGTGGTAAAATGTGTGTCCCCTGTAACTTCTAAAATAAGAGAATGATAAAACTAAAAAAAATATATGATGTACATAACCATGCAAACTTCCACCGAAAATTGGTTTGAACGAGATCAAGCAAGAAGTTTTTTTTTAATACGTCATAAACCGTAAACCGCAATTTTAAAGTTACAACGAACTTCAAGAATTTTTATACTATGTTACTTGTTGTATTCTTGATATCAAAAATAGGTAGGCACTTGCAACTAGTACGGAACCCTTCGTGCGAGAGTCCGACTCGCACTTGGCCGGTTTTTTTATTATGAACTAAAAAACATATGCTTAATACGAAAGAAAGAGAGTGATAGACTCTCTTTCTTTTTCTCTACTGGTTTATCTTTAAAAACGCTTACCTTACATTGTGTATGTAATTTTATGAATTTGAATTTATTGATTGATGTTGACTTTGAAAAGTCAAAATAGTATTATGTCAATACATAATACTTGATTAGAATTCGCATTCGAAGTCAGAGGATTAGGTAAATTTATAATGTTATCCATAATCATTGCTTGTTTGTTTTGCATTATTTTCGATTTCAGTATGCAAATACTGTAATGTAATGTAATCAATAAGATCGCATCGCCTGGTGCAATGCCCTATCCGAACGTCACACATCGCAGTCTCCTCCGCCCGCGTTCGTTCGTTCACAATATTCAGTCTCTCTCAATGCTTCAGAGCGTGTTCTGCTGTCGTAAGGTCTCTCTAACTAACCACGTTTCACATCCATTGCTCCATCAGTACCGCTCCATCAAAATGTGATGCTAACAGCTCGTAGTTAGCGTTCAATGTAGCAGTGAATAATTATAAAGTGTCGTGCCCCAATGTAGTGTTAACTGTGTATTCATGATTGTGTGGAGTTTCTTTAGGAAGTATATTGGTATGGGGTTGCCGGATTTGACGGTGAGTTTTTCAAAATTGTAGAAGAAACTACGCATTGTTTATTATATAAGAGAACATTTTAGTTTTTTAGAAGTTTATAGGCGTTACAAGTGAAATGCAAGCGTAAATCATTGGTTATGCAAATTCTTGATTTGAGCTAGCTATAAATTTTCGTCGGTTGAAATGTTGCTATGATGTCGGAATCTATTTGGGTGTCTTGGATCATACGTTTGTGATATCTGATGTCGCCTACGATGTTTGATAACAGTTTCTAGAATTCAAATATAAGATTCAATTCCTTTGTGTTTAACAGATGTGTGGAAGTAGAAATTCTAGTTTTACATAACTGCTAGATTTTAATTGGAATTAATATAAATAAGATGTAATAATTTTCGTTCCCGTTCCGTGTGGTTTCCGGCTTAGAATAGACCACCCCATGTCCTCCCATGGGTGTCGTAAAAAGCGACTAAGGGACATATGGCTGATGGATGGGCAGCAGCATCTATTATCTCAAGGCTTACAACTTACTGCGATCACCAATCCGTCTACCAAGCGTGGTGATTATGGCAATATCCCTCTACGATTGATGATTGATGATGTAAAACTAGAATTTCATTATCACACATATCTATATTAATATATAAAGCTTAAGAGTTTGTTTGTTTGAACGCAAATCTCAGCAACTACTGGTCCGATTTGAAAAATTATTTCACTGTTAGTTAGCTCATTTATCGAGGAAGGCTTCTACGGGAACGGAGGTCACGCGGGCGAAACCGCGCGCGGAAGCTAGTGCCGCTTTAAAGATGCATAGATGTCATTTAAAAGTCTCAAAGTTTTTCGATTTTGTTTTCGTTGTGCGTTATTAAAATTATCAAAGATACGGTAATCATAAGAAACGTATCTAGTAGGTATATGTTTTATTATGACAACGAAAATGCCGTCATTTAATTTGCACATAAAGTTTTAAATAGATTTTAGTTCTCCACTGGGTGGTCTTGGTTTACTTACAGTCGAATTAATTACAACTGTCTGAGTAAATTGATTTGTAGAACTACTGTTTATGAGCTTATTTTGAGATCAAAGTGTTAGTACCTGCCTAAGTAATTTCTAAGATTTATTTAGTACAAAATGAAGAAAAAATAACCCTAAGAGCCTAGGTGACACACAAAATTGAATTTTATCTAAAGCGAATCTTTTATGTTCATCTCTCGAGTCATTTTTAAGGCTGAAGCACTGCTCGCCTTTATGCCTAGTGAAGTATCAAAAGCCTAGTGGCTAACTACATACATCTGTCCGAACAAAAATCGTCGCTCGATGTCATGATAGAGTCAATATGTACCTAATTGACTAACATCCCGCTCGAGGTTTTACCGACATAACTCTCGATCCCTTGGGAACTACATTATTAATAATGAAGTTCCCTCTTCCTCGATAAAAAAATGGACTATCACACTGAAAGAATTTTTCAAATCGGACCAGTAGGTATTTCCTTAGTTTAGCGCGTTTAAGCAAACAAACAAACTCTTGAGCTTTATATATTAGTATAAGATTAATATATTATACTGTTACGGCTCAATTTGAAATCGGTTCGTGAAATACTGTAAAAAAGGTACTTTCCAAAATTTACATTATGTCTCACTCTGTTAACATTGTATTTATCGTTTGAAAACGAAACGTTTTTTTTTTTCATTGTGTAAATAAACTCGTTCGAGGCGCCAGTATCTTTGCCAACTACGCATCACGTTGATTTTGTACACCGCAATGACAACATACCTACTTGTTGACATGAATTGAAATTGTTAAAGCTTTTCGTCACCATACAAAATGTTAGTTGGCATTTAATTTATAGCCACATTTGCAGCATCATATTATGTAGGTTCACTTTTATTTTGTTACTGAAGTGTGGCAAAATGTTGATTGTAGACGTAATATGAGGTGATCGTATCATATATCATCATCATCATCATCAACAGCCCGTTTACGTCCACTGCTGAACATGGGCCTCCTCTTAACAGACCTTGGCAAGCCAGGATCGTAGAGGGATATTGCCATAATCACCACGCTTGGCAGACGGATTGGTGATCGCAGTAAGATGTAAACCTTGAGCAAATAGATGCTGCTGCCCATCCATCAGCTGTATGTCCCTTAGTCGCCATTTACGACACCCATGGGAAGACATGGGGTGGTCTATTCTAAGCCGGAAACCACACGGCAGGTATCATATAATCTTTATTTATTTATTTATTCTTTATTCATCACTAGCGATGCCCGCCCCGGCTCCGCACGGGCGCAATGCTGATGTTATACATAATAATATAAACATTCCTTTTGAATCACTATCTTTTAAAAAAAACCGCATCAAAATCCGTTGCGTAGTTTAAAGATTTAAGCATATATAGGGACAGGGAAAGCGACTTTGTTTTATACTATGTAGTGATTTCAGCCGTCGGACGTCCACTGATGGACATAATCCTCCCTCATAGATCTTTATTGCACACAATAAATACGTAATGATAAAGTTTATACAGCGGAAAGAACATGGAAAAAGGCGAGCTTAATTCAATAATAACTTCTCTTCCAGCAAACCTTTATAAAAGAGAGAATCTTTTTCGTTTCTGCGTGGATCATAAATCCTGACATTATGGATCCACGCAGAAATATTCTTTAAAATTTATACCGTGGCCTAGCCTGTAAGTCTCGGAAGTCGTGGGTTTGATCCTCATGTCGGACAAATCTTTGTGTAAAATCTAAGTTTGCTTTTCGGGTCTGTGTGGTTCTTCCCTCAGTGTCTCGGAAATAACGTTAAGTGTTTGGTCCCAATTGTTATAACATTATCTATAACAATTGTAGGCTTACTAAGGAACGAACAGCTGAACGTTTCCCTTTACATTATACTGCGATAAATCATCAGTGGCGTAGCATAGGTCACTAGCACCCGGTGCGGATTCCAAATTTGCCGCCCTCTTATTTTTGTAATCCATTATAAAAAAATTGAGCATGGTAAAAAGAGTACTTTTATTAGTTTTATTGAATGACTAGCTTTCCGCGCGCGGTTTCACCCGCGTAACTCCCGTTCCCGTAGAAAAAAAACACTGAAAGATATTAACTTTTTTTTTAATTTTAATTTTTTTTTTCTAACTGCTACCTCCGCATTGCCGCCCCCGGCAAAGTGCCGCCCAGTGCAGACCGCACCCTCCGCCCCCCCCATGCTACGCCACTGTAAATCATACGCCTGCCAAACGTGGTGACTATAGCATGTTCAGCAGTGGACGTTCAAACACGAGCTAATAATAATGATGATTCAATAAAATAGATTTTCCAGACTATTGTTGTTTTTGAAAACTTCTACTTACGTTCATTCTAAACCCTACCACATCTGTAATGGAATTTCAATTCAGGGCTTGTCACTCATTATTCAGGTCTTTGTAACAAAATACATCTTTCATCTATGTTTCTAACAGTATCCGACACTAAAGAATATTGAAATGGTTTCCTGGTGTAAGATTTCAAAATTCCTACATAACATTAAAATGGGTTTGGCGAATTCTATAGCAGATACATTCGGACGTCCATTAACACTTCAAAGTAAATGTGATAGGTCACTGGTACCCGACTGAGTAAACGTCAAGTATTGTGTTTCATTGTTGTTAACACTTTGTAACATTAGTAGTGTGTTGCATTACATTGCGTATACAAAGACAACGGCGAGATTTACGTCGCCTTCCATCTCTATTCTGTTATGAATTCACTAGATGTTCATAATCATCATCATCAGCCCGTATAACGTCCACTGCTGAACATGGGCCTACGCCCGGGAGAGGGTATTTGCCATAGTCACCACGCTTGGCAGGCGGGTTGGTGACCGCAGTATTATGTTGTACCACACAAGGAAACGCTGCTGCCCGTTCCTTGATATAGATGATGTTATAATAATCGGGACCAACGGCTTAACGTGCTTTCCGAGGCACGGAAGTAGTCCCGCAACCATCCAGATCCGGAAAGAAATCTTAGAATTTACACAGAGATTTCTTGTCCGGCGTGGAGATCGAACCGATTTTTAAGCGAGCCAATTATCGCAACGCTACGGAGGTTGTCACTAGATGTTAAGTCCAAGATATTTCAAAAGAGGAAAAAAAAACTGTACTTCGAACTTGGCCGTAGTCGTTTATTGGTGTAAATGGCGACAGCATAACAGTAGGTGTACATGACACAAACCTCAATAAACTTCAATATGGTTAAGTATCTCAATTGATGTCTAAATTGTCCGACTGGTCGTCACTTGACACACAATAATGCGACTAGTTTTTATTGCAACAGTTGACATTGACAATGATATTGGCAACGTGCTTGCTTGCAGTGTTGTATCTGGGTAATTTTGACTTTGATATAATTATACTAGATTAATTAGTTTGCCGGGTGGTTTTCGGCTTGCCGTGTGGTTTTCGGCTTAGAATAAACCACCCCATGTTCTCCCATAGGTGTCGTAAAAGGCTACTAAGGGACACATAGCTGATGGATGGGCAGCAGCATCCATTAGCTCAAGGTTTACATCTTACTGCGTGGTGATTATGGCAATATCCCTCTACGATCCTGGCTTGCCAAGGTCTGTTAAGAGGAGGCCCATGTTCAGCAGTGGACGTAAACGGGCTGTTGATGATGATGATGATGAATTAGTTGTAGTATTGTACTAGTTGCTGCGTAAATTTATAAGCTACCTAACAATGAAAGCTCCGTCTAAATCGGTACCACCGTTTTGGAGATTACTAAACTGACATATAGATAGACGTCTAGCTCTTTTATTACAAACAGATAAATCAAGTTTATTGATTAGTATAGATTTTCCAACAGCTAAGACGGGTACAGATGGAGAAGTCACGTCAGTAGTAAAGTTAATAATATTAAAACATTGCTTAGAAAGCTATAACAAATTGAAATTTTAGAAATATTATTTAGGGTGTTGGTACCACATATATTTTGCAATTCAGTTAAACCACTCAAAAAATGTTGATTGTTATTAAAATTTTAATATTATGACAACCTCCGTAGCGTAGCGGTATTAGGCTCGCTTTAATTCTCGGAGGTCGTGGGTTCGATCCCCACGCCGGACAGGAAATCTTTGTGTAAATTCTAAGATTTCTTTCCGGGTCTGGTTGGTTGAGGGACTACCCTCCGTGCCTCGGAAAGCACGTTAAGCCGTTGGTCCCGATTGTTATAACATCATCTATATTAATCGTTTATCAAGGAACGGGCAGCAGCGTTTCCTTGTGTGGAACAACATAATACTGCGGTCACCAATCCGCCTGCCAAGCGTGGTGACTATGGCAAATACCCTCCCCGGGAGGAGGCCCATGTTCAGTAGTGGACTTTATACGGGCTGATGATGATGATGATGATGATGATGATGATGATTATGTTTCCGAAAATAATCATGCATCTGTATCTCGCTGATTATTTTTGGAAACAATATTAATTAAAATTAACAGAGGTGACATGATATTCAAAAATACTTTTGATTAATAGAACGTCATTAGTAGATCAAAAGTAGAACTAATTAGAAGACGTGTGACGACAGTATAAACATAGCCGAGTTATTTATACCAGCGATATTAACTAACTAGTAGTTATTCCAAGTATATAATAACTAGGAGAGTTCATTGAACTTGTAAGCTTTCACACTAACAAAATAAACTTCTCAATCATATGAAGCGCTTGTTAATGTCAAAATGTTATCTCGAAGTCCAATAAAAAAGATACGAAAATAGATGAAAGTTCTCAATTGATATGTACGATTTAATTTAAACAATTCACTAGTGCCTTCGTTTACGTGCCATTGTTATAGAGTAGGTATAAATACCTACTAATATTATAAATACGACAATAACTCTGTCTTTTTGTTACGTATTCACGCCTGAAACACTTAACAAAGATTTTTTAGAAATGTATGATAGATCTTAGGAAAGATCATAGTTTAACTTGCATAGTGAAAACGAAATCTGCCCATACTTACTATTCCACGCATAGGAAATTGCGGGCAAAAGCTAGTAAAAATGGATGTGCATTTCTTAAAAACATATAACCTTTTGAGGTATTCCTCGAAGCGCTACCATTTTGAGGCGCTCCTTTTTTATTCCTCGGAGCGCTCCTTTTAGTAGCGCCTCCCGATAGTAATTAAAAATATTACACTTTACTCTTTGAATACACAATATCACATTGGTCTTTGAATACTCATTAAAGTGCCGAAAGCAAAAACATATTTTTCTCCCAATTTCGTACTTTTGGTTAAGCAACTTAGATGATGATGATGCACAAATGAGTTTTTAAAAATCATCGATATAATTTATTACGTTTACTTCATGCTCTTCCCTTTTTTTAAACGTAGGTGGGCTTCAAGGTTTTCTTCAATTTTAATATTTTTAATTACTATCGGGAGGCGCTACTAATAGGAGAACTCCGAGGAATAAAAAAGGAGCGCCTCAAAATGGTAGCACTTCTTTTAATGGTAACCTTAACCTTTTATGTCCTATTATCAGAATTCCAAAAGTGTCGTAGCTCTAGAACCCAACATATTGAGTATAATAACTTCTACTATTTATGATAGCGGGAACTCGCAACGCAGTTTGCTATTGTTACCAATATTTTTTATTACCAATCAATGTCAATGATAGGTAAAAAGAAAGTGTTTCTTTACTGTACAGTCTTGTTCTTATGAGTAGGTATCTCATGAATAAATACTTTAAATTAAATTAATAATTTCCCTATAGGTAGATTCTTGTTAGTATTATGTATGATTAATGTATTTTGGTAAAGGTAAAAAAATCTTTATCAATTATATTAATTTATAAAAGCGTATGTTCAGTGAATCCTTTCCCCTAAACATTGATGCAACACATTTTTATGATCAATAGAATAGTAGTTATCCCATCATAACATCAAATCAACCTAATGATCTTAGCAGACCTCGTTGCGTTGAGTCGGAACTGTGTCGCGCCGTAAAATTAAATATAGGACTGCGATGACTAACGCCGGTGAACTTTGTAATCACTTTGTAGGAGACTAACTACAGGTGTTACACGTTAATATATACCTACATACAAACATACGTGCTGACTCACACCTGTTTCTCTGAGGGGTAAGGAGATTGGCATAGTTATTATGCTTTAACAGATATCACTCTTTTATTGGTATCTCTATTTTGGTCATTGAAGAATTCTCGAATTTGTTTTTAATTTTGCTCGCATTTATGTCGATTGAAGTAGCAAAAGCCTCGTGGTTAAATACATATATTATGTCGAACCCAAAAACTGAATACACTACCTTACTTTTATAATTTCAAAGGACTCCTAACGCATAGTCCTGTTAGGTGCAAACAGCACTGGTAAATTGAAACTATTTATTCCTTAACTTTCAATCTCGTACAGTTCCTATAATAAGGCTACTGGGTCACTACACACCAGTTATAGTTATTTAATAGTGTTTTACTGCTCGGTTTGTGTATCAAACTGTTAACTGCTACTGTTAAAACACATAAACTATGGTATTTATATCATGAATATTCCGTAGTTATGTTAGAACAAACTCTAGTTTATTGTGATTTACTTAAAACAAAACAAGCTTTTAACCGTGTAATTTCATGTATCATTCACATTTAATGTTAAAATTATCACATGTCATTGTATACAACATAGTTCATGTATACATCAATACTTTTCTGGGTATTGTTGGTTTTGGCGTTCAGCAGTTGAACGAAGTTGTCATAACATCAGTAACTGTGCACGACCGTATAGCTACTATCACTGGCAATGTTTTAAGAATCAATCGCCTTCTGCTTCTAATACGTTCGCTTAGCGTGGTAACATTACACCACATTGTTCTGTTATATTTCCTCAGCAAAATGCCTTCGTCTCCAGAACTGAGGTTGATCATTGAACGAATCCATGTTGTTTAATGTACAATTGTTTCTAACATAATGTTCATATACCATACTGACTGTCCCGCGGGGGTTCACCCGCGTTGAATATAACCTATGACACTTACAAGTAATGTGGCTTTCTATTGGTAAAAGAATTTGAAAAATCGAGTTTGTGAGGTTGTAGGGGGTAATCTCTGGAGTATTTCCAGAGATTACCCCCTACAACCTCACAAACTTTATATTACTTTACTTTATAATATTAGTATAGAAAATAATGTATTATTTGTGTTGTCGCAGGAGGTGCGCGCCGAGCGCGACGTGCTGCAGGCGCGCATGTCGGAGCAGGCGCTGAAGATCTCGTCGCTGTCGGCGCGTCTGCAGCAGCAGCGGAACGACGCCGAGGCGCTGTCGCACCAGGCCACCAGCCAGCTCAGCGTGCAGCTGCACGACGCACTCGCAGAGGTACGCACACATATAGACTACCCACTGACCAGACGCCGAGGCGCTGTCGCACCAGGCCACCAGCCAGCTCAGCGTGCAGCTGCACGACGCACTCGCAGAGGTACGCACACATATAGACTACCCACTGACCAGACGCCGAGGCGCTGTCGCACCAGGCCACCAGCCAGCTCAGCGTGCAGCTGCACGACGCACTCGCAGAGGTACGCACACATATAGACTACCCACTGACCAGACGCCGAGGCGCTGTCGCACCAGGCCACCAGCCAGCTCAGCGTGCAGCTGCACGACGCACTCGCAGAGGTACGCACACATATAGACTACCCACTGACCAGACGCCGAGGCGCTGTCGCACCAGGCCACCAGCCAGCTCAGCGTGCAGCTGCACGACGCACTCGCAGAGGTACGCACACATATAGACTACCCACTGACCAGACGCCGAGGCGCTGTCGCACCAGGCCACCAGCCAGCTCAGCGTGCAGCTGCACGACGCACTCGCAGAGGTACGCACACATATAGACTACCCACTGACCAGACGCCGAGGCGCTGTCGCACCAGGCCACCAGCCAGCTCAGCGTGCAGCTGCACGACGCACTCGCAGAGGTACGCACACATATAGACTACCCACTGACCAGACGCCGAGGCGCTGTCGCACCAGGCCACCAGCCAGCTCAGCGTGCAGCTGCACGACGCACTCGCAGAGGTACGCACACATATAGACTACCCACTGACCAGACGCCGAGGCGCTGTCGCACCAGGCCACCAGCCAGCTCAGCGTGCAGCTGCACGACGCACTCGCAGAGGTACGCACACATATAGACTACCCACTGACCAGACGCCGAGGCGCTGTCGCACCAGGCCACCAGCCAGCTCAGCGTGCAGCTGCACGACGCACTCGCAGAGGTACGCACACATATAGACTACCCACTGACCAGACGCCGAGGCGCTGTCGCACCAGGCCACCAGCCAGCTCAGCGTGCAGCTGCACGACGCACTCGCAGAGGTACGCACACATATAGACTACCCACTGACCAGACGCCGAGGCGCTGTCGCACCAGGCCACCAGCCAGCTCAGCGTGCAGCTGCACGACGCACTCGCAGAGGTACGCACACATATAGACTACCCACTGACCAGACGCCGAGGCGCTGTCGCACCAGGCCACCAGCCAGCTCAGCGTGCAGCTGCACGACGCACTCGCAGAGGTACGCACACATATAGACTACCCACTGACCAGACGCCGAGGCGCTGTCGCACCAGGCCACCAGCCAGCTCAGCGTGCAGCTGCACGACGCACTCGCAGAGGTACGCACACATATAGACTACCCACTGACCAGACGCCGAGGCGCTGTCGCACCAGGCCACCAGCCAGCTCAGCGTGCAGCTGCACGACGCACTCGCAGAGGTACGCACACATATAGACTACCCACTGACCAGACGCCGAGGCGCTGTCGCACCAGGCCACCAGCCAGCTCAGCGTGCAGCTGCACGACGCACTCGCAGAGGTACGCACACATATAGACTACCCACTGACCAGACGCCGAGGCGCTGTCGCACCAGGCCACCAGCCAGCTCAGCGTGCAGCTGCACGACGCACTCGCAGAGGTACGCACACATATAGACTACCCACTGACCAGACGCCGAGGCGCTGTCGCACCAGGCCACCAGCCAGCTCAGCGTGCAGCTGCACGACGCACTCGCAGAGGTACGCACACATATAGACTACCCACTGACCAGACGCCGAGGCGCTGTCGCACCAGGCCACCAGCCAGCTCAGCGTGCAGCTGCACGACGCACTCGCAGAGGTACGCACACATATAGACTACCCACTGACCAGACGCCGAGGCGCTGTCGCACCAGGCCACCAGCCAGCTCAGCGTGCAGCTGCACGACGCACTCGCAGAGGTACGCACACATATAGACTACCCACTGACCAGACGCCGAGGCGCTGTCGCACCAGGCCACCAGCCAGCTCAGCGTGCAGCTGCACGACGCACTCGCAGAGGTACGCACACATATAGACTACCCACTGACCAGACGCCGAGGCGCTGTCGCACCAGGCCACCAGCCAGCTCAGCGTGCAGCTGCACGACGCACTCGCAGAGGTACGCACACATATAGACTACCCACTGACCAGACGCCGAGGCGCTGTCGCACCAGGCCACCAGCCAGCTCAGCGTGCAGCTGCACGACGCACTCGCAGAGGTACGCACACATATAGACTACCCACTGACCAGACGCCGAGGCGCTGTCGCACCAGGCCACCAGCCAGCTCAGCGTGCAGCTGCACGACGCACTCGCAGAGGTACGCACACATATAGACTACCCACTGACCAGACGCCGAGGCGCTGTCGCACCAGGCCACCAGCCAGCTCAGCGTGCAGCTGCACGACGCACTCGCAGAGGTACGCACACATATAGACTACCCACTGACCAGACGCCGAGGCGCTGTCGCACCAGGCCACCAGCCAGATCAGCGTGCAGCTGCACGACGCACTCGCAGAGGTACGCACACATATAGACTACCCACTGACCAGACGCCGAGGCGCTGTCGCACCAGGCCACCAGCCAGATCAGCGTGCAGCTGCACGACGCACTCGCAGAGGTACGCACACATATAGACTACCCACTGACCAGACGCCGAGGCGCTGTCGCACCAGGCCACCAGCCAGCTCAGCGTGCAGCTGCACGACGCACTCGCAGAGGTACGCACACATATAGACTACCCACTGACCATAACACTTTGTGTAAAAGAAAGATTAAAATGGATCTAAAATCGCTAAAAAAACACAGAAAGTTCATATGTGGTCCAATCGATGTATAAATTTTCTGTTGTTTTTGGCGAATTCTCATAAATCAGTTGAAATCAAATCAAAATCTGCTACGGCAGAAAGTTTTTATGTTGATTGGACTGGTTGCTCCCTTGGTCAAATTATGCGCGTTCCTAGATTTTAACATAACCAACTGTACTCGAATTTCAAAAATATAATTGATTTTGAGTCTGTTGGGTTTACTTTCTAAAACACTAAAGGCCCTTAAAAAAAAGTGTTATCAATGATGAACCATAAGTTTTTTTAGGGATTACCTAATTATGACAACCACACTTATAAAACCCATTGTTAAATAAAAAATTAGAAAAGTAAAGGGCCCAGTACACAAGACATATTATCATTAATATAAATAATAAAAAAAACATTTGAAAAAACATGATATTTTTATCAAAGTACACTTGTGTTGAAACAGGTACAAAGACTGAAAGAAGAGCTGGAATCTAAGGACAAACAGTTGACGCGAGTGAGACAGAGCTTGGAAGAGAGGGAGACACAAAACAACGAACATATCTCCTTGTACGGCAACTCATGTGAGTCTACATTCATTACATTTTTTTTTAGAAACTTGAACATATTTCTTTGTAACAGACCATTGGAAACGGGTGACTGATTTTAGTCTATGAGAGTTTTATCTCGCTAACTGATCCACATATTAATAATCAGATAATGAACCCCTTTTCTATACCCACTCAAAAATCTCCGGTTGTTCTTTCTACCGCCGATGATTTGGGACCCAAGGACCGGTCTAGAGCCGACATTAAACCCAAATTTTTGATTAACTCTTACAAATATAAAATGTACATACAATTAGACTTAAATAAGTAAATAAAATATTTTTTATTTATTAAGCCCAATTATTTAACAGTAGTATAACTTAAATAGTATGTGTTATGCGTCGTTATAATTAAAGTATGATATTGGCGGTGACTCAACAAGACAAACTGTTTCTACTAAACAAACAAACATACCAAACGTTGTACAATACAAGATATTCGTTCCTTCAACTGGGATGTATAAAAATAGAAATGATCTTCCTATTATCAGAAATACATTGTTTGCATCGTCTCTATGGTAGTAGCTAATTCAAGAATGCTGTGCTATGCTTTTAGTTGATTCGAGTCGAGTTATTTGGGTCTGTAAAAGTCATAGGATTCTTTGTAAAAGATTTATTTATAATAATATTAATATAGTATCTGATACCTAAATAACTTTACGCCGTTTTTGGACGGATAGGTAGTATAAGACCAATACTCTAATTAATGTTTTACTTCTAAAGGAAGAAGAAGAACTTTTACTTACTCTTCGTAATTACAATCACCTTCGTAGTCACAATTCCCATTACAGTTAAATTCAACTACGCAATAAAATTAAATACTAAATATAATAAAATATTCCTCCCCCAGGCAACCCCAAAGACAAAGTGATAATCCTAGAGCGCGAGCTATCATCAGCGCAGTCTCGTATAGCACAACTAGAGTCCCTCGCATCCAGCCTCGAGAGAGACAAGGATGAAATGCAGCTCAAGGTCCAGGACTTGAGGAGAACGCTGGCGGAGAAAGAGGATCAGCTCCAGGAGTTGTTAGGTAAGTGGAAATGACTCGTGGTATAAAAAAAGTATATTTTTTTGTAAATCACAACCAATCACAACTTTTGTAAACAACAATAATCGGAATGTTTTATAATTAAATGTAATATTGATGCCTAAAATTGCGAAAAAGCAATGAAATTGTATTAATTATCAACAAAAAATATGTAGCATATTCTTTAAATGAGTATTTGGTTAAAAACTTTCAATTTTCGTATATATTTCATGTGCCAAGATTCGTAAATCAGTAAAGTAAACATGTTTTCAACCACTCGTTCCGTTTCGTTGCAATGATTCACAGGGCCTATATACCAGTTTTGTTTTAGAGTTTACATCAGTCTAGACTCAGCAAATTATTTTAACATTTGGATTAAATCCAAGTTCCTCGTATTATAGGTTGAGATCTGTCTAGCTAAGAGTGACTAAATTTGTCAGTTAAATATGATGCATTGGTCCGCAGCGCTAAAACTGGACGAAGAAAACCAAAAGGACGATAAGAGTGAAATGTTGGAAGGCAAAGCTTCCGCGAGAACACTCAGCGACATAGTCTCTATATCTGAGTTCGACGAACAAGACCTGCAAATGCGAAGAGCCGAACTAAAGGGACAGAACGCCAGTTTAATAGCCACACCATTCCCCGATAACAGAGAAAAAACTTTAAACAGAACATTACCTCCTGAACTAGAAAAAGCCAATATGAGTTCTCTAAACATTGACTATGTAGACCACTTCGATCTACACGGCTTCACACCCAGAGCTGATTCTTTGCCAGCACACTTAACGTCAACGCAAAACAAAGACATGCTCAAACAATACAAGAGAAACATTAACGAAACCACTATGTTCGGTATTGAAGTGAAACAGGCTCAAATCATACCAGACAACTGCTCAATGTACCCCAACAGAGACGCGAGTGACACTAAAGATGTAAGCGTCGAACCAAAGAAAATCAACTTCTCTTTGGAAGCTACAGATAACAAGACACAAGATGAATTCACATCATTGCGAGAACTGGGCATCACTTTAGACATCAAACAAGAAAACTTCCCCGACATACTGTCACAACTCAAATATGAAATCAAAAAATCCAGAACTGAATTAGAAACGTGTAAGTCAGATTTAAAGAACGCTGAAGAACAGCTTTGTGAGTTTCCTGCATTGAAAGAAGAAGTAGAAGAGTTAAAGACTCTATTAGAAAATACAATGGCTACCATGGAGAACGATAAAAGGTTCTACGAAAATCAACTTGACAACTTCTCGTCAAACAAAAAGTTGTTAGAACAAAGACTTGCGGAGCTAACACAAGAAGTTGGTGACAAATCTAAAGACTTACATTTACTCAAAGAAGACATCTTAAGACGCGAAAATATGATCCTGGAACTCGCGAAAGAGAAACGAACCCTAACCAACAAAATCACAGAACTTGAAGTTAAAATTGACGAACTACAGAGCAGAAATACAGCGCTAGAGAAATATGAAAGTGAAAACAGACAAATAAGAGAAAAACTAAACGAATTACAAAAGTTGGAACAACTTGTTTCCGAGAAAAATCAACAGATTGATAGTTTAAACCAACATTTAGATAGACTAGATGACTTACAAAGGAATATTAGTGACAAAACAGAAGAACTGGACAATCTTAAAGAAGCTTTTGAGGAGAAATCCAACGAAGTGTTCCATTTACAAGACACTGTGGAAGCTTTAAACCGTGACGTAGCAAAGATTAATGAGGAAAATGACAAAATGAACTCTGTCAACAAAGACTTAACATTGAAATTGACGAAACTGGAAAAAGAACAAGAGAATGCTTCTTTAAAACTCCAAAACAATGAAACTGAATTAGAAAGAGTAAACTCGTTGAATTCAGAACTGACTGCTAAAATAGACGAACTGAAACTTCTCACTGACAAACTGAAGGACAAAGAGACTGAGATCGAAATACTCCATGAGGACATTAACGCTTTCCATGAAGAAATAGCAACGTTGAAGGAACAGTTGAAGATGGTTTCCCGTAGCCCTTCTCCTCGGTCGAAGAGTGGGGATGAAAGGAGGTCATTGGACCGACAAATGAGCGCTGACAAGAAACAACTTGCTAAGATTAGGAAACAAATATCACTGCTGCAACACGAATTGGACTTTAATAAGAAGGAGTTGAATGACAAGGTAAGGAATTAACGAATATTAGTTTTGTTTCATGTGTTTGTTTTGATGCATCTCTAGTTGGACTTAAGTCTGCTATTTTATTCCGTACACCGGCATTATATTTGCTTCAGAAATAGTTCATTTCAAGCGTACTATGGACATTCGTGCCAACGTAGCTTGCCAAATAATTAAATAAAGCATTGTGTGTCGTCCAACAAAACAAAATTATACATTTTAAAATGCATCAGTCAGCTTGTAGTAAAATATTTTAACAGTTTAATTCCATTTTTTTGACTTGACTTGTGTATATGATGGTATATTTTACTTACATTTCCAGGCATTCGAGTTAGCTAAAGCGAAACTCGATGTGACAGAACTCCGCAACAATTTGAGCCAAGTGTCGAAGCAGGCGTCAGACAAGGACAGCGACAATGTGGAACTACGACAGCAGACTGACAGCTTACAACAGCAGATGGAACAGCTTATGAATGAAAAGGAACAGCTCGAACAACAGTTAGAAGCTGTTGTTGCAAGGTGAGATACTTTGTCTTAGACATGGGCGTGGCGGTAAATGATGGAAATTCTGAGATAATTACATATGGTTTTAATGTTGGGTTATAATAACTGTTAAAATGTCGTTTTAAGACCAAACAAGGGGAAGGAGGAGCAAATCGTAGTTACGGGTGAAGGGGTGCACAAAATATACATAATATAATTATAAACTGATATTATTTACTTGTGTATAATAGAAATTGTTAAAACTAAGAATATTATTTCAGGATAAGAGAAGAATCAAATGTAAGTGAACTGAAACACAAACTTCGTCAAAAAGCAGAGAGATGTCAAGAGTTAGAAGTGGAATTGGAAAACCTTAGAGAAATAGTAGACAGGTTAGTTTTAATTGTTTTTCAATTAAGGTTTTTGTGTGTTGTATGCCCAAAGCTCCATTCCCATAACACCATCTATAATAATCGTATACCAGGGAACGTCTACACTCTACAGCGTTCTCCTATGTGTAACAACATAATCACAACTGAGGTCAACAAGCCACCTGTCAACTATGGTGGCTATGGTTAAACACTCCCTCGGGTAACTCCCCATTATCAGCATTGGACCTTATACGGGTTGATGATGATGTTAACGCACATTACTTGTCAATTAGGCATGTTCTTATCCTGGCGAGAAGACTTACAATATTTGTATTCAAAACAATAGAGGTTCATAATTACTTTTTACTTATTACGTAAATAAAAATGATTTGTGCATTTCTTATTATTTTGTGTGCGATTTAAGTACGTCATAAGTATTGTGAACTGAGCATATGTGAGAACTAGAGTAGTACTCAAGGTTCGTGCGGAAATCGTTCGACACGCTTTAAAAATAGTACCAATTAAAATAGGCAAAGGAAAGTGTTGTGGGGTCCTTTTAAAAAAAAAATTCCCGGTGTGGTGTTTTCATTTCATTTTCATTTCATTTCATTTCATTTTCATTTCATTTTCATTTCATTTTCATTTCATTTTCATTTCATTTTCATTTCATTTTCATTTCATTTTCATTTCATTTTCATTTCATTTTCATTTTCATTTCATTTTCATTTCATTTTCATTTCATTTTCATTTCATTTTCATTTCATTTTCATTTCATTTTCATTTCATTTTCATTTCATTTTCATTTCATTTTCATTTCATTTTCATTTCATTTTCATTTCATTTCATTTTCATTTCATTTTCATTTTCATTTCATTTTCATTTCATTTTCATTTCATTTTCATTTCATTTCATTTCATTTTCATTTCATTTTCATTTCATTTTCATTTCATTTTCATTTCATTTCATTTTCATTTCATTTTCATTTCATATGGCATCTTAACTACTGTAGGTGACGCTTGAAATACAATGTTGCATTATTACATTATTCATGTTGTTATCAGACTGCGAGTGTCCCCCACCCGCGAGCCCGGGAATGACCGCGCGCTGTGCGTGCGCTCCCCCACAGCCGAACTCGAGCGAGCTCTCCGCGACCAGCTCGACTACTCGCACACGCTGGATGAGGACATCATGGACCAGATCCTGTCCGCCAGCAGCGACGAGAGAGAAGACATACCCAGGCTGGCTCTCAACTCTTCCAAGTGAGTGTGACTTATATAATACCAGCTTGACTACTCGCACACGCTGGACGAGGACATCATGGACCAGATCCTGTCCGCCAGCAGCGACGAGAGAGAAGACATACCCAGGCTGGCTCTCAACTCTTCCAAGTTAGTGACACTAATATAATATAGACTACGCAACATAGATTATTTCACTTTGAACGGTCTCTTAGCGTCGTCGTGTCTGGTTTCGAGTAATATCGACATTACATCTAGTGAATAGTTTATATTCTCATAAGTTATTTAATTTTATAGTAATAGTAAATGCTAAAATGTGTTTTCAAGTTGTAATTGTTGTGTCGATAGCCTTAACATTCGAAAATACATCAAAGTATCATTATATTGATTGATTGATTTAAATGTATAATTGTGTGTAGGTCCTCCAGCTCAATCCACTCGTCATCGTCGGAGCGACTGAGCCGCCTGCGCTCCGAGAACGAGAAGCTCACGTTACAAGTCAACAGCTTGGAAGCCAGGCTCAAAGACAAGGACGCACTTATAACAGAACTTAATAGGTATGTGTATGAACTTAATAGCTGCGGTTCCTTGCTTAACTGACAATGGGGCAGTAGGAAGTGTAGCGACATCTACAGAAGCCACACAAACTACAAGAAGACTAGCAGCGCCATCTAGTACCTAGCACCTCAACTAACCTGTATCGCGCAACACAAGTTCGCAAGCCAATTCAATCATATACAAGTTCTGAATGGAAACATAATCTATAATAATCGTATATTAAGGAACGGACAGCAGCGTTTCCTTGTTTGTTACAACATAATTCTGCGGTCACCAACCCGCCTGCCAAGCGTGGTGACCATGGCAAACACCCACCCTCGGGAGGATCAGCCCATGTTCAGCCGTGGACGTTATACGGGCTGATTACAATGGTGATGATGAACTTTTTCCCTACAAGATATTAGAAGTAACATAGAATCTATGTATATAAAAGAAAGTCGTGTTTGTTACAACACTTATAACTCGAGAACGGCTGGACCGATTGCCATGGTTTTTGATTTGTTGGATTTGTTTCCGTCCCGAATAGCAGAATACATTTTAAAAACAAAAGAAAGTTGTGTTAGTTACACTATTTATAACTCAAGAACGGCTGAACCGATTTGGCTGAAAATTGGTAGGGAGGTAGCTAAGAACTGGAAGATGGACATAGGATACTTTTGGGTAGGGGTAGGGTAGGGTAGGGGTAAGGTAGGGGTATGGTAGGGGTAGGGTAGGGTAGGGGTAGCATAGGGTAGGGCAGGGGTAGGGTAGGGTAGGGTAGGGGTAGGGTAGGGTAGGTGTAGGGTAGGGGTAGGGTAGGGCAGGGGTAGGGTATAAAAGTCCACCCGTGCGAAGCCGGGGCGGGCCGCTAGTACTTTTTATAAAAAAAATCAATGCGAGCCGCGGATAAAAAGCCAGTAATAGTATTTTTCAGTCTACAGTTTTCCCGACAGTTACCCAAATACGCAGTACAGTTTGTCGTGTACTCATAACATTTCCCTGTTCACTGCAGCGATTGACATTGACAATATTATGATATTCCGTGTTTATGATCTCACCGCCTTGTACCACTCTACTCGGGATTTTTTTCGTATTAGTTCTATATAGAATTGTTCTTAGAGTATTCAACTGTTACAACAGTAGTTATTGAATAACCTAAATAAGATGGATTGAATTATGATACCGGTGCACTGCTCTTATTGGATTTTATTATGGTAATAACTTTGTATAGTTTTATTTTAGACTTTTATTTCGTGGAGATTATTTCAGTTGTTGGCAGCGGATTGGTGTGGTGTAGATATTGTTTTGGTATAAGTTGATCTTGTCATCACATTGATGAGAAAGTAAGATAATTGTGATGTGTTTAAAGTAAAAGTATTTTTATAATCATACTTTTGTAAGATACAGTACCTAATAATTGCAAAAGTGTGATTATAATATATCGTTTTTAAATTTTTAAATGTGTTTGTAATTCGTTTCATTCCGCCGGGCCTGACCACCCGCGGGATGATATACGGGCGGTGTCATCGTTTAATATTTAATACCAATATTGCAAATTTGGAAATATTTGTGCGTAATTTTACTTGATTTCGTAATTAAATGCTTGTTATTAGTATTACATATTGCTCAAGTTCTGAATAAAATATCAGAAGTAGCAACTTTTCAGGAGACTGAAATTACTATAGAAGTTTTCAAAGACATCATAACAATACTAGTCTATTTTTTACTTTATTTTACGAGTTGTATGTGTGTGTTATGTGTGTTTCCACTTAGCAAAACAACATGTATTCCTATTCTTTAGATAATGGCAACAAATTATCAAAATTGACAAAAAATTGCTTACCCGGTGTTAGACCTTGAACGACGATTTGTACTATGAAAGTGTTTTATTAAATTCGTTGTTGGATTTAAGACAGCACGTGTTAGAAATCTTTGATTTCAATAGATGTTTTTCATCATTTATTTGAGTTTAGTGCAACTCGTGTCTCTCTATGTTACAGTTCAGGGGTCTCAAATCAATTCTCTTTCAATAATCTTTGTCTAGAATAGCTTTTCTATGCGTAGTGCATACATACATATGTACGATGTTTTGATGAGAACTGTGTCGTGGTGCAGGGTCCGCGACAAGCTGGTGCAGGACTGGCAGTCGTGCAAGCTGCGCTACGAGGCGGAGCGCGACAACTCGGGCCGACTGCAGCTGCTGCTCGACACGCACAAGGACACGGCGCAGAGTCTGCAGGTACATATAACTGTGTCCGCGACCAGCTGGTGCAGGACTGTAACGTACTCAAAATGTACTAACACACCATCACCGTCACAGTTTATTTTCTAGAAAAATGTGTCGCAATGGAGTCTCAACACAGTTCAACAAATTGACTCAATGTTTCAATCAATTCTTGATTCATGTAAGTAGTTATCCATGGGGCACAGAATCATGTTGAGTCATAATTTTAGACATAATTTGGATAAATTATGATGAAAATTAAATAAAATATTATTTATTTTGTCCTAAAATATCGTTTTATCTATCAAACACGAAATTATTAGTAGGTCAATAATATTATCTCGGACAGTATAAGTTATTACCGATGATTGCATTACGTATACTCATCCACTTATATGATGTATACTGTTATACTTAACTTAGTTTTTCCTCACCAGAATCAAGACTCAAACATGATACAGATCTTAAAGAAACGCTTAGAGAGCGCAATGCAATCAGAACTGGAGCTACAACAACGCGAACAGGCGAGTCGCTCGCGAGTGGCGCAGCTCGAGCGACAACTGCTCGACTCGCACCCCGGAGCGAATAACGATGCGCTCACCGCACAGGTATGCATTTAGTATAGCATGCAGTTCCAAAACGTGAAATGCAACAATGTGCGAAATGGGAATATAATTTAATATTATAATAAATGTGAATATTTATCTTTGTTTAGCTGGAAATCAACGCACGTCTCAAGGACGAGGTGTCTCTGCTGAAGTCCAAGCTAGAAGTGGAGCGCGCGCGCTGCGGCGACGCGCACGCCACGCTGGAGCACGCGCGTGCGCACGCGCAGCGCGACGCGCAGCACGCGCAGCAGCTCCACACCGCGCTCAAGGGAGAACTCGCCGAGGTCAAGAGGTAATAGAAACATTTCCAGCAGAAAAACTCGCTTCTAAATAACTTCATGTAAATAACAAAGCTACGGGAGTAAACGAAAAAAAAAAGGATTCAAATAATCCTAAACATTGATAAATTCAATTATTGGCTTGGAACTTTAAAGCAGCTGAAAGGAGTGCTTTAGCATCACGACAAAGTTAACTTAAGGAAATTGAAATGCTATATTTTTATTCCCACACACCTTTACAACGTGACGTAACTTTGTGTGTCACCTAAAGTCTCGGAGGTCATGCGTACAAACCCCACGTCAAAATAAAAATACATACGTACATAAGCTCACGCCTGTTTCCCAGCAGGGTAGGCAGAGACAATGGACCTCGACTTGCTACGATCCCTACACACATCTTTCGCTTCATTCACTCTCATAACATTCTTCATACAAGCATACAAAATAGAAATCTTTATGTAAAATCTAAGATTTCTTTCCGAACCTAGGCATGAAGACCAAAAATTATAATTAGTCCGTCTGTTAAGTTACTAAAAAATATTGGACACGTATTTTTTTTATTTATCAAATCAATAAAAATTGTCAAAGATACAGAGCAACAACAAACTATAAAGTTCAGGAGAGGAGGGCTTATGACGTCACTATTAGGTAAAATTGTACCTAGAAGTGACATCACACGAAATTTCAACGCGATGTATACTATTCATTGTATGTCTGAGAAACGAAAAAAAAATATGTGTCCAATATCAATATTTTTTTGTAATCTAACTGACGGACCAAATAGATGTTTTTATTCTTCATGCCCTTATGCCATTAAAGGTAGCACGTTTAAACATCATCTTTAAACAATCCGGATTGTATATCACCGAACGGGCAACAACTTTTCCTGTGTGGTCACCAATCCGCCTGCCGAGCGTGGGGACTATGATAAAAAAGGACATGTACAGCAGTGAATGTTATATGTGCTGATGATGATCTCTGTTCGCAGACAAAAGCACGACGTGAGCGTACAACTGCTGCGCGCCAAGGAGCTGTCGTCCACTCAGAGCGCCACCATCGCCGAGCTGGAGAAGAGGCTCTCCTCCACCCACCGACCCGTCTCCGACGCGCTGGTGAGTTGCACGAGATTATTGTTATGAACAAATTCACTTCTGTTGGCTTGCTTAGTGTACCAGTTACTCAGTGTACATGTACTCGTCAAAATCACAATGTAATAAAATAATTTTCGAAAAGTTGTAACTGATAGATAATTCTTGTACTATGAAATATCTATAGGTAACAGTGATACTTAGGTAATAGCAAATCTTACAAATTAATTCTTTATTCTCAATCTTACATGAACATTGGTCCTTCGAGCCGGATCAATGTTCGGGGTGATGTCCCTAAACTATAGATTGATAATTGATAAATGCTAAAACTGATAAACTGTTAAATAAAACTGTATAAAAATATAAAAGTTAAACTAAATCAAATGATAATGAGTACGCGTAGCTAACTTGATTGCTAATTAGGAACTATTCATTTTACGTGAAGTATGCATAATTACGAAATGATGATGAAGTGACACACATCTGAGGGCATTTATGGGGTTTAGGACCACGGCGCAGGGTGCCACTGAAGTAAAGAGACGTATATACAGAATATATATTTTATTCACAACTAACATCAGATGTTCTATTACTTTCCATCAGACTGAAATCGAGAGCACCAAGACGGAATTAGCCCGAGAGCTGGCCACTCTCAAGAAGTGTGTGTACGAGTCCACCAGCCCCGAGCTGCTCGCCTTGCGGAGCGATAAGCAGCGCCTGACTGCGCGCCTGCAGCGACTCGAGCTCGCACAACAACAACAACAACAGCAACAACAACAACCCGACGAGAAGGACCAAGCTGTAAGTTACTTTATTAAATGGTGGACGTGTTGTTTTGTGTTTCTTTGTAGTTTGTTTATTTTTAACATTTGAGTTATTCGTACTATAAAAAGGATATACGTAGTTAACCACGAAGCATTTGCTACTGGGATAAAGTCAACCTTAAGCCTTATTTCATTTCTAGGTGCCACACAAACCTGGTTATATTGATTGCAACAAACATAAATATATTATCAGTTTCATTCGTCGGATATTTTTTTTTTGTGGAGTACATTTTAAATTGGACTATTTTGTATGGAAATTCTATTCAATTATAATGTATCTATATAAATATTTTAAAGCTAAATTGTTTGTTTTTTTTTTTTTGAACGCGCTTATATCAGGAACTACGTGGTCAGTTCAAAAGAAACTATTAGATAGGTACGTTATCAACGTGTAACATAGGTAATATTCAATTAAAAAGTGCCTCTACGGGAACGGGTGTTACGGGAATTATAACACATCCGCTAGTTCCTCTGATAATTTTTATGAGACGATTAAAAAAAAAGCTATTAATCAATTTAATAGTTCTCTTATATTATGATGAGTATTTACATACAACTAATTCTTTCTGTAAAGATTTATTAAAAATGATTGTAATAAAAATGACAAACAGATTTTACAAATTTTAATAACAAAAAATATACTAAAAAAAAAAATTACTGCGGTTTAGCCAAGTCTTCTATATAGTTAGTGACCTTCGCTTCCACGTCGCTATTCCTCTCATCATCAGAGTATAACGGCTCTATAGCCCACACCACCACCACATACAGCGAGTATAGAGCGAAGTAGAGCGAGTAGAGCAAGCCCGTAACACAGGCAAGCGAAGCCGGGAACAGTCGCTTGTTCATCTGAGGTTCGGACTGCCAGGCTTGGAAGGTCCAGCTGCGGAAGTATTGTGTCAGTTGTCTGGAATAGAGATTAACAGTTTTGATTGTTCGTTCTGTGATCGCTTCCATTAAAAATATAACTACTATAGCGGTAGGGATGTAGCCAGTTAAAATACGCAAGATCTTTCTCCTAGTTAAAACTTTAAAATCATAGAAAATGTTGGTTTCTGTAACTTCTTATTTCAAATCCTTACTTAATATTATAAATGTGAAAGTAACTCTGTCTGTCTGTCTGTCTGTTACGCAATCACGCCTTATCTACTGAAGCGATTTAAATGAAATTTGGTACAGATATAGTCTAGAGCCTGACAAAGAACATAGGCTATATTTTATTATGAATTTCCCACGGGAACGGGAGTTACGCGGGTGAAACCGCGCGCGGGAAGCTAGTACTAATATATAAAGCTGAAGTCTGTTTGTTTGCTTGATCGCGCTAATGTCTTGTTTTGGTCCGATCTGAAAAATTCTGTAAGTGTTAGATCGCTCATTTATCGACGAAGACGAATAGGCTAAGTTAGCCTTAGCCCAAAGTAATATATCAACGTGGACGCAAGCTAGTATATACAACTAAAAGTAACTTATAAAATAAAATTATTCTAAATGTGATTATGCGGCAGTGTTAAAAGTAGGGGTTTCTTTTTACAAAAACTACTAGACTGTCATAAAAATTGTACTAACCTCAAAGCGGGCAGCGTTCGTTCCAGTAGAGTGACGAGACAGTGAAGCGCGTGAGTTAGCACTAGCACCAACACCCACACGCCCAGCAGGTATGGCGGCCAGCGGAAGCTGCCCAGAGCCGCTGAACAACAAATACTATGTTAAAAATTAAGCCAAATACTTAAAAAAGCAGTGCTGTCACTAGTCTATATATTTCAAATCATTAGAACAAAACAGTACATTGGCGGACTTTATGCCAGAGGCATTCTCTATCAGTCCCTTCAGTTTTTTTTAGGGCCTACACAAAATACGTATATGGCGTAGTATGGCAAAGAAAAAAAAAACGATAACGCAATCGCTATCTACAAGGTTTAAGAAACCGAAATCCCAACGATCGATTTGCTTGTGCTCACGGCATCAGGCGTGAACGGTTGTACTGAATTCGCTAATAATAAGCAAATTCACAAAACGAAAAATAATTATTCTTTTTTGTTGTGTTTCTTATTGTCAGGAGAAGGTTCTTATGAAAGAAAAAAATAAGAAAATTGCGCGGAAACTTGAAAAATTTAAGAACACTTAACCACTGTATTAAATATTCTATAGTTACCTAAGCGCTTTTGACATAAGTCAGAATGCGTGCTCTTAGTGCACATCACGATTAGTTCAGAGCTAGCACGCCTAATATTTAGTTAAGAAAGGACAACGTCTGTCGGGTCAGCTTGCAGTATTTATTTATCATATAGGTACCACATATGGTCAATTATAAAAAATAAAATAAAAAAATAAAAATCTTTTATTGACAGACTACAAGGCCCACATTGTTAGTACAAATTATTAAAAGCTATGTTAGTATCTAAATAACAGGTGAAATAAAATAATAATAAAATAAATATAATGTTCCGGCCATAGATAGGTTCACCAAGCCCCATGTGAAACATATAGCTTGATAAATCTACCCATGGTAGGCCCATCTAGCCTTTCAGCAAACACCCTTAAGATGCCATTGTTGCTTCCTCCCACTCTGCGTATCATCGACGCCACCTTCTTACGCATTATTGCAAAATAGTCATCGGTGTGGGCATCGGTGAACATACCTTATACCATATTATGCACATGCAATAGAAATTCATATACCAATCAAAACGTGTATACAAATTCTTAAATTTATATATAGAAGCACTAGTACTAGTGTCAGTGTTCACTACCGTACCTTGCACCAAGGCCCGGTTCCCCGCAGTAGCGACTTCGACATCCGCGCCCTGCATCAGCTCAGTAGACCGCGCTCGTCTCCTCACCCGCAGCGCGTGCTCCGAGCGAGCGACTCGTGGGGGGGACTGCGGACCGTCCGTGCGAGATACCTGCCAGTTATATTGTCAAATATTTATAGTGTATATAACACTACATGAGTACCCCACACACAGTTAACACCAAAATCTGCGCGATGCCTGTGTTGATAAAACTCACCTTAAAATCTTAAAAGTCATAATTTCATTATGCCTCTACAGTGACAGGTACGGTCCAATCCCCATAAAATAGCGCACCTGTGTAGGTTGCTTTTGGTTTTAATTCATTTAATAAGGCCTTGCTTGTCTTTATTTCCGATCAAGTTGCAAAATCACGTGGCTAACTAACTATTCCGTAATCTATATCTGAAGTTTTCGGCAAAGATTTTTGATTTTGCCATTTCTTGTAAAATCAAAACGAACGAACGGAAAGAAAAATGATAGCAACATTATCAAATGAAATGAAAAAATACGGAAATAAATACCCATTGATCAAATACAATTGATAACCAGTAAGTTACGTCAATATGAAAAGAATACATAAAAAGAGAGTTCATTAAAAAATATGTCTTACCGTAGGATGGATACTGCTGGGAAAGTCCCTCGGCTCCTTGGCCTGATCGGTCTCTAGCTCCTCCAGCTTTTCATTGAGTTCCGTCTTAGTAACAGAGGGGTGATCGCCGCACATACTAGGAATAATGTTACTTTAAGACAAGAATGATAAGATTAACATACATTCCTATTTGACCTATTAAATTAACATGCATGATTGAGTATAAAAATTCAGTAACTGAAATTCAAATACATGTGCTTTTACTATGTTTCTTTTAAGTAAAACATATTTGTACCACCACTGAAAGTAGCTAATTTTACCTAAAACTAACTCATAAAATACTTTCTATTACGGTTTATGAGCGTTCCCAGCGTTTTCCCGTTTAATGGCAATGCTTACCAGCTGTGCAAAGTAAATACCAGCACTCCGGGAACAAGCCGCATTAACGAGAGCTGATGGGAAGGTTTTATAAATTAATATGGCCCCCGGTCCGGCCTCAATATTTCGGACGCCAAAAGGCAATAACAAATAACCACTGATGATAAATGAGATAGTTAGTATATTCAGGGCTATATTTTTATGTAAATATATAAATGTTTATTTAAACGTAAAGAACGTTAAATATCGTTAGATAGTACTTACATCATATCGGATAACTTGACGGAATCGGTTTTCGGAGGGTCCATCTTCAGTGCCACTCACTAAATTACTATTATCATTATATAAAATGGAGAATTTTATTTTATACCTTCATTAGTTCGCGGAAAAACACAACATTTTAGACAAGAGAAACACTGCGGTTATACATTTGACAATTATTATTGTCTGGTTGATATTCTATTTTTAATGTTGACAAGTTACATCACTTTTTGATTTTGAGAGAAATAGGTGAATTGAAACTCTTTTCTAAAGTTAGACTTAAATTTTACCGAACTAATATGTGGCATCCATTAGTTACGTAAGATGTCTGGGCCAGCTTTCCATTTTGTATCACCAAGTCTGGGGCCTTTAAATTAAAGGACTTTTTTAAAACTTTAATGAAGTCAAATCTGTCTTGTGTAAATTGATTTTGGTTCTATGTTTTATTATTGTAACTAGTTGCATACCGCGGACTATTACTCTGCTTCAATAGGTCGAAACGTGATGTTTTATAACCTTTAATATGTTAATCCAGCTGATAAATGATGCCTGTGATATTTATATTTTACTAGCTTCCCGCGCGCGGTTTCACCCACGTAGCTCCCGTTCCCGTGGGAACTTCATAATTAAATATGGCCTTCCTCGATGTCTTACATCTTACATTGAAATATTTTTTTAAATCGGGCCATTAGTTTCTCAGCTTTATATACTAGTATAGAGTATAGATAGATATCAGCAAAATCGCTCTGGAAATTCTGGAAATTTCTGTGTGAAAGAGTAACATTTAATACATATACAAATGTTGGCGTTTATAATGTTAATTGGAGGTCATTAGACTTTCCTCATCTACCTTATCATCATTTCAGACGTAGAATGTCCATCGCTGAACATGCCTCGTAGATGTGACGTGAGTCTAATATAATTATTATAATATTTGTCCACAGGTCCGCTACTTGCACGGTCGTTGTCTCCGGCTGGAGAGTTGTCGCAAAGCGCTGGTGTGGCAGAAGAGGTACCTACAGCGAGTGCTGGCGGGGTACGTGGAGCTTGAGAAGAGTCTGAGACTGCCCTTGAGAGTGCCCGAAGTTAGCAAGGGGAAGAAGAGATTCAAGTGAGTAACTACAGTCTAGTAGGTATAGGATAGAGCTATGTTGTTTGAATATCAAGATCCAGTTGTATGGCTGTGGGGGTCTTAAATAAAATTACTGGAATTTCGATATACGAATGTATTTAAATAGGTAGCTGATACAAGACGATTGTCGCGGTGCGTGCGCACATACGTGTGGCGGTAAGGTGAATTGAATGATGAATGTGGGGGTCCATAGGTGGGGACCGCAGTCGTTGAAACTAGTCGGCGGCCTGGCGCAATGAGACGCAGGAGGACTATGTCTACCCGTGAAAACCACATTAAATTCTGTTTAGTAATTGCAATAAATTGAACTAACACTAATAAAAAACATATAACCATTTTTAAGGTCGTTCAATTAGCTGTCCTCTATGTTTTTTAGGTTTTTTTAATGTAGGCATAAAGCGCAGACCTCTTTTCATCGGTGCACATCGCGAACTACAGAAATAAGATATACTTTAATATTCCTAGATCTCAGAAGCATGTTATTGCATGTACTATTTACTTCAGAAGCATTTGGTCGTAAGTGCCAGTTAACGATAAAGGCACATACGACAAATGTTTCTGACGTATAATGGCACATCCGACCTTATGGTTCTGAGCTCTAGATTTATTACTTAATTTACATAGTTTCCCTCGCTCGATAGCTGCCGGTGTGCTCTGTGCTTATTAATAATTTATATGCGCTATATCAAAGTTCGCAACGAATTCGTTCGTTGAAATGGCAATGGGCAGGCCATATAGTACGGAGAACAGATGGCCTTTGGGACCGAAAAGTTCTCGAATGGAGACCGCGGATCGGCCAGTGTAGCGTAGGACGTCCACCAACTAGATGGAAGGATGACCTGGTAAAGGCCGCGGGATCACGGTGGATGCAGGCCGCTTCCAACCGTAGTAACTGGAAATCTATGAGGGGGGGCCTATGTCCAGCAGTGGACGTCCTACGGCTGAATGATGTTATCAAAGTATTTTAAAATGTATCAACTACGTATTGAGTTTAAAACAAGTAACATATGTCAGGTGCGTGGCCACGGTGGTGCTGATCACGCTGCGCATGGGCTTCCTGGTGCGGCGCCGCCAGCACGTGCGGGCACTCTCTGCGCGCGTCGTGCTGCGCTCTACTCTGTGAGTACACTTACTATATTACTATACTAGCTTCCCGCCCGCGGCTTCAACCGCGTAGCTCCCGTGCCCGTAGGAACTTCGTAATAAAATATAACCTTCCTCCATAAATGGACTATCCAACACTGAAATATTTTTTGAAATCGGACCAATAGTTCCTGAGATATGCGCGTTCAAACAAACAAACAAACTCTGCAGCTTTATAATATTATTATAGATTGCTTTACTTTCACATCGACACATCGTTAAACTTGTAGCGACATCTACAGTACCCCGCATAAACTAAAAGCAGCGCCATCTAGCACCTAGCACTCTAACTAACCTGTATCGCGCAACACAAATTCACAAGCCAATTCGACCATATACAAATTGTGAATATCAACAATTGGCCGTCGACCTTAGAGAAGAACTTCCTTTTCAGTGGGGGAACACCACCGTTCCTCTACAAACTTTTAATATTTTTTATGTAGCAATCAGGGAACGTCTACTTATCTAGGTTACCTAAAACAGTTATTTAATAACAAGCAATTTAGAATCATTGGTTAAAAAGAAGGGATTTAATCCTCAGAAAGTCACTTTTGATTTATGTTCGTTTGAAATTTGAGCTGTAATTACTCGAACTCAAAGCAACTTTTCTTTTAGTGGGCCCTTTATTTTAAGAGAGAGTCATAAAAATACATTACTTAGGAACAATTCAAGCGGATTGAGTTCGTTCAACACTATGATATTGTTAGAGGTAGATAGGTCATGCTAGTGATTTGTGAAGATAAAATTAGTCCCCAGCATGAAAATTAGCGCGTACAAAAACGAAACAGACATGTGGACTTACAAGTGTGCCATGCTTAGTTTCGTGTTGCCATTTATCAAGCCCGGGTGCCTCTTGTTGACCATCAAATCATTTTCTGTAGAGTTGGACAAGAAACTAGCTATCTATCAAGTATTGAAAAACTTCAATACAAATTCCACCCTCAGGAAATTCTTAACTCAATTTTGCCCAATATGGGGATTGAGACCTTTAAGCTTAACTATGTCCAAATGATTGAACGAGACACATCTAATCGGTGTAATTGTCATCCTTTCTTTAGCGCGAGTCAACCCACCAGCACCCCCACCTCCCGCCCCGAGGGGGCTCGAGCTGCGCTACGACACGACTTGAGACTCAACCTGCCCGCCTCGCCACGTGAGTACCACCACGCATTGCTTTTATTTTATTTATTTAATAAGTCCATCAACAATTGTTACACATAACATTCTCAGGAAACATTTACAAAATTTGGCTAGTGCACAATTAATTAAAAGTGTTTTGTCAAACTCATAATGGGAGTAAAATATTTGTAAATCACTGACTTTATTTCTTTTAAATTTCCAGTGGGCGATTTTATTAGAAGATCGCCGTACACCGCCAACTCACCACAAGAGGATCCTTTTATACTAAGGTAAATACTAATTTATATATAAAAAGAAATTGTATTATATTATATAATTACTTTTATACGTGCATCATCCACCAATTGGCAGGTAAAACGGCCGCTAAAACATTTTTTTATCGTAGGCCTACTAGCAGTTGACGTAGAATAACTATGAATATAATATTAACCTAAATGTTTGTTCGTTTGTCCCCCTTGTGTACAGTTCCCCGCGCGGAGAGGTGGCGGCGGACTACCTCGACAAGCTCGAGCTCGTGAGCCGCTGTCTGCAGCGACACGTGCCCTGACACACACACACAGTGCTGACACACACACAGTGCTGACACACACGCAGTGCTGACACACACACAGTGCTCACACACACAGTGCTGACACACACAGTCTGCTGTAAACACTAGTACCTATTGTTATCGTCACACTACAGACAAATTGACTATTATATCTACCTCAGAAGAATAAGGTTTGATGTCCCATTATACGTTAGAAACATTCGTAGTATATGCCTTTATCGTAAACTGACACCTACGATCTAATGCTTCTAAAGTATAAAGTACATGTGTCCTTATGCTTCTGAGATCTAGATATAAGTAGCGATATTATGAAAGTCACTGTGCAGGTTGCTCTTATCCATTGCCATGCTATTATCATTGACACTCTTTATGATATAAATATGTTGCTGGTTTCGACATATAACTATGTTTATTTATTAACTAGTACTTGTTTTTGAAATTAATTAAAAAAATAAACTTTGGACAGTTAAAACGCGTTATAACTAACAAATTTTCTTTGTAATCCAGTAAAAATTCTGTAATTTAAAACTAAACTGATTAAAATCTTTATAATGTAAATTGCACTATGACTTATATTTTGCTGTTGACTTTTCGATTGCAATACCGCGAATGTGACAGTTGCTAATACGGTGTAATTTCATATTTCAAGTAATACTTTCTATATAGGTGTTGTAAAGGGTAAACAACCAATTTGCTACATTTGATTTTCAGCTTTATTAGCTACTAGCTTCCCGCGCGCGGTTTCGCCCGCGTAACTCCCGTTCCCGTGGGAAATTCATAATAAAATATAGCTCATGTCCTTTCTGAGGCTCTAGACTATATCTGTACCCATTTAAATCGCTTCAGTAGCTAAGGCGTGATTGCGTAACAGACAGACAGACAGAGTTACTTTCACATTTATAATATTATATTATATATACTAGCTATTAGCTATTAGCTATTGACACTTATGCGGTAATGCAGTATCACCGACGTTTTATATAAATTTCAAATGTAAAGCATTTCAATGTTGCACTGCATTTCATTATCAGCTGGCGACTACGTACTAGATTAGTGCCAAATTCATTAGTTTATTTGTGTTACTTAATTTATTATTTAGTTTAATTTAGTTGTAATGGACTTTAGTTATTGTTATACAACTTCTATAAAACTTTTTTTGTTCTATTCAGCTGTATAAGATCTTTCTGATAATTCAATGAAATAAGTAAAGTGTTGTGATATAACAGTAATTAGAGTATGTAATGTTTTGGAGGTCGTAATTCCAATGTTTTCGGTTGAACCACTCCGCCTATTATGTTTGTCTTGTTAGAGGGTGCGAGTAGTTAGCCGTGTGAATGTCTCGATGCCATGATTCTGCCTTATTTACAAATAGTGACCCTCATTGCGGAGGCTAGCTCACGTGGCAGCTGATCTATAGTCCTAGGTACAAATCCAGGTACTTATAACCTCTCTTGGCTGCCACAAGCGGTTAGTTAAGTAGCGTGTACATAAAAATTTAGATGTATGTATTTTTGACACGAATAAATTATTAAATAAATTGACGTATTATTAGGGTTATTTTTCTATGGATTAGAGATTAGCAATAAAAATAAAAATTGAAAAGCAATTTATTTGCATAATAACAGACTTGATTAAAAGTTAAAATTTAATATCAGACGTATTTTTATGGATGTATAATTAATGTTTGTTGTTTTTCTATTTGATAAAATTTTGGAGCGATGAACTATATTTTATATCACTTGCCGAGTTACTTACTAAACGCATTTATAATGTAGGTAACGTAATATGTTTTAGCTTTTCATTTTACTGAGGCAGCCACGACTTACATCCTACTTCTTAAACAACGAAGTATTAAAACTTAAAAGTAACATACATCGAAAGTCCAAAATCAAATAATAGTAACACTCATGTCTCCGTGGCAGCCTCGACAAACCTTTGTAAATACATTCGCCGCACAAACTCATGCCATCTTAGTATAATTTTAGTTTAAATTTGACGTAAATTTAATTATTAGTTTTTAATACGAACGCACAGTACAAGCTAGATTAAGTTAGTTGAGAGTACGCGACACGACGTCACGACCGATCGAACGTTCCGTTTACATGTTCCGATGACTCACTAGTTTCATTACGACTTTTTTGTATAAAATTTTCATTTCACTGCCATTAAAAAAACATCATTGTCGTATATTCATCATCATTTCAAACGAGCTTTAAAAGTGATAATATATAATTATTAACATTCCGTAAATAAATGTACGTATGCGAATTAGTGAGCCAAATGGAGCATAATATTATTGTAAAACAAGTGCTATTGATGACTTCATACAACTAAACGCTGACATGCAATGTAAATTGTTGATTACACTCAATTCTGAAAACCGTAAACACTTTGCTGATCTGTTCAAAATATTTTGCAATAGATATTCTTGTGACATGTGTATCAATAGCATTTGTTGTAACGCTAGACAATATTGTGTAAGCCAAAGCAAACGAGAGTATTACGAAGCTGTGTTTATATAACGATTCCATATCGAGAGAGCTAGTACGAGTTGTTATTATTCACTGTTTAAAATGGACTCTTATAATTGACTATGATGACTTGAATATCCATGCCACGGAAAGAAATTCGATCTAAGAATTTCTGTAAATTTTCAATCATAGAAATTTTGAGAGTAAACTTTGATAGCTGTAGTCAGTCACCCGGTCCTTACAATAAATAAAACTAAAGGTTAAGTATGTTCTATGGACTGAAAACAGTTAATGTAAATATTGAACGAAAAAGTCAAGTAGTCGATTGTAAGAGTTCCGTCACAAAAACATAAGCACATTTTTATAAGAAAACTCCCCACTTAGTGTATGATAACATGAATGTAGTACAATTATTGAAGTCCAACGCGTCTACACTCATCACGACCAAAGATTTAAAGTAATTAAGTTGTAGCATAGTTTCAAAATTGTTATTTATAAGTAAAACCACTTTTACACTGATATAAGATTTACTACTACATTTCACATACAATTTGAGACCACCAATTTTCTAGTCACACTCGAAAAACACCACTCTGTGCCATAAAACGCTCTCTAAACGACTTGATGCATATTCACGATGACAGAGAGACTAAATACTCTCATTAAAAATATCAAATAAACAGTATTGTAATATTGTAAAAGTCGTAAATATGTATTAAGCCTTATTAAAATAGTAAAAACACGTTCTAAATTTACGAATAATAATGGTAAATAAATAAAAGTAATATTTTGTAAATGTTTTGTTTCATTTGTCCGCCTTCAGTTCGCAGCGACACGACTCTGTCTTACAGGGGACCACCGTGATAGGTGGTAGGGATAGTGTAGTCTGAAAGTAATTAAATAGCTATTTAAAATGTATGCCACAAATAATATTCAGTTATTTTACCTAAAGAAAACTTTATTCCCGTTGTCCCCGTATGCCATATCACCGTTACGGGGACAGCGGGACTACATTTATTTCCCGTTGTCCCCATTTCAGTGAACGCGCATAGTTATTATATTATTTACTTAATTGTTATAACACTTGACCTACCCTAACCAAACAAAACTTCAACTTCAATAAGTCCGGTTAAACAACATTGGTTTAGGTTTAACCACCCGACTGGGGAGCAGATAACATGAATCTGCTCCCTAGGGTCACATTCATGTAGTAGGTCGGGGATGACACTGTGTTCTGGCAATCCCTGTAGGAGTAGGAAGGTATCCATCGCGGGTGCTTAACACTCGCGATAGAGCCATAGGGGGAGGAAACTCTAGTCCCTTCACCGGGGCGAGAGTTATAGTTGTACTCTGTCGGAGAGATAACCAAAGGCCTATACCGGTACTTGGGTCTCTCATCACCAACGACAGAAGGAGGAACACCCGGGGGCTTTTTTAGTGGGTACATACTCTCTGTGGTGCGACAGCGCACCACGTTCTATAGAGTGTGAGCCCCACATGCCCCTCACTGGCGCAGGGATCACGTATATAGTGACCCCTGCGCCAGGGAGGAAGTGCGGTTGCGCATTTTTACCCCGGTAAACAAAAAAAAAAAAAAAAAAAAGGTTTAACCACCCGAAACCTCTTTAGTTTATCAACTAACTAGTAAGTTGATCTGCTTACGATCCTTATTATTTTCCGGTGACATATATATATTCCTCCGACAACCTTCGTAGCGTAGCGGTATATGGCTCGCCTTGAATCTCGGAGGTCGTGGGTTCGATCCCTACACCGGACAGAAAATCTTTGTGTAAATTCTAAGATTTCTTTCCGGGTCTGGTCGGTTGAGGGACTACCGTCCGTGCCTCGGAAAGCACGTTAAGCCGTTGGTCCCGATTGTTATAACATCATCTATAATAATCGTATGTCAAGGAACGGGCAGCAGCGTTTCCTTGTGTGGTACTACATAATACCTACCCCTTATTCGCATAATATCAGATTCTTAAAATATTAGATTATCAAAATAGCAGATTCTCAATATAGCCAAAGTACAATCAAAAGAAAATGTATTTTTTAAATATGAGACAAACACTTATTGAAAACAAAAAAATAATCTCGTACATTTAAAAATAAATGCAGCGGCAACCACACGCATACATCTCGTTGGGTACATAATAATCTTCTTAGCAATTATTAGCATTCTTCATATTTATTTAACGTCGATAACATGTTTAAACATTTTTCTACAGTAATTTTGTTGGAAGTGCAGTCAGATATTATGTTGCGAATTTGGTTATCTTTTTTTACTTACTTTCTTGCTCTTTTTTTCCCAAGGCAATGATATAAACTTCTTTCTAGTCTAATGCTTTGTATTTCGGCTTCGGCTTTTAATAATTTAATCAATTGGAATAGAGTTGGTATAGCTGGTATTTTTGTATTTATTCTACGGTCCCAACCCTCGACCGCATTTTTTGTTCGATATTTTTCATTGTAGCAGCTAAATATGTCCTTAGATATTTTTTGCAACCATTGGCTATGGAAATATTCAAAAAACATTTCGGACAATTCCGTGTCGGGTGACATTTCTTGTATCGATAAATATGCAAACTTTCATAGCAAAATGTTTTTCACGTTGAATGTCCAATTTCGGTTATATTGAGAATCTGCTATTTTGATAATGTAATGTTTTAAGAATCTGATATAATATGCGAATAAGGGCATAATACTGCGGTCACCAACCCGCCTGCCAGGCGTGGTGACTATGGCAAATACCCTCCCTCTCGGGAGGAGGCCCATGTTCAGCAGTGGACGTTATACGGGCTGATGATGATGATGATATATATATTCTAATGCTACTCTTAATGAGTACCGTAAAATTTTAATATTCATGATAAAAACCATAACATGGCCTTGCTAATCTCATCCGGCGTCGTCCGGTTTTGTACGGAATTGAACCGATGGACGGGGACAAGGGGAAGTATTATTAAATATTTAATTGAAGTACCGCTGTCCCCATAGGACAGAGACAACGGGAATAAAGGTAAATAAAGTTACATTATCAGTGAGTAAAATAGGATATAAAAGATTGACAAGAATTATTTATCTATACAAAGAATTTATATTCTTTCATTTTTTTCTTGGTGGCAGAGGGACTACCCTCCATGCTTCGGAGAGCACGTTAAAACCGATTTTCCCGATTGCTATAGCACCATCTATCGTATAACAAGGAATGGACAGCAGCGTTTCTTTGTGAGTTAAAACTTAATACTACGCCCTGCCACAACCAACCCGTCTACTAAGCGTGGGGTGCCTTTGGCAAAACACTTCCTCGGGAGGAGGCTCTTGTTCAGCATTGGGCGCAATACGGGCTTTTACTCAATTAACAATAAACCGGAGTTTCTGAGTCTTATATTGTCCGGGTGTCACATCACTCACAGCCTCTAGAACACAATTTTATTAACGGCTCTCAAACTGAAGCCGTTTACAAAAATTATTACATTAACTTTTACACTAATATCATTAGCACATTCAATAATCACAGATGGTTTGACGCAAGCATATAGAGTTAAATTATGAACGAAACCATAGCGCGATTCAAGATTTCTGAGCAGCGCCATCTATCGATAAGATAATACAACATCAGCCTACATACTTCCTTAGCGGTATGTGTAGAAATTTTAATACTCGTAATTATCCAGGCCTGAAACCTATTACAAAATTTAAAACTGTTTTGACTTTTTGATATTTTAGGGCTATGTTCAACACACAACTTATATTCTCACAACCACACACACACACACATTTTATAGAGCGATACACTTTATTTTCAAAAGTTTAAGGCAATGTTAAAATAACTGAACGGATTTGGCTGAAAGTTTACTCGTCGATAGTTTAAAAGCTGGATTATCATATACGCCATAAAAAAAAACGCATATAAAATGGCATAAAACACGATAGCGTCGCGTCGTGCTGTAGGTACAATAATCGAACCAATAATAATTGTTACCTCTAAGTTCCTCCTCTGCAATCCGTTGGCTTTCCCTGATCTCTTGTAGTCAGCTGGTTGTTCCTCCTTCTTCTCTTTTGGTTTCGAAGTTGAAGCCTTCAAAACCAATAATCGTTGATTAAATAGATATTGACTAAGTATTAAGACTAGGCTACAATTAACGGAGTTAGCACGCTTGTTAGTTATGAATAAATCCTATGGATAGTACTAGAACTTCAGGGCAGCCGCTTTTTATGCCGAATGTAAGTGAAGATTTATCGTATTATAATTATTACTTGCTGATGCCCGCGACTATGTCCGCGTCAAGTTAGGATTTTAAAAGCTATCTAACAAAGTCACGTCCCTAAATCAGTAGTACCATTTCGGAAATTAGGCGGTATTAACGGACAAACAAACAGACAGACTAACTAACTTAAAATTAGCTATCTACCAGTGAAAGTCCCGTCAAAATCGGTCCAGCTGTTACTGAGATTACCAAGATCAAACGGACATATACATACAGAAAAAACTGTTAGTTATATTTTTGTTACCCTAAATATATTCCTACGATAATGCATTTGGTAAAAACTTGTTAATTTTACCAATCTTATTTATTAGATGTTGTTCACTAATAACAAATTGAGATGAGAGCATACGATTATCTTTACTCTTTAACTTAAAATTCGTATTATTTTCCGGTGACATATACATGTAGGTACAACAATACGCAAATTTTTTTAGCAGTGACAACATTATTCATAGACAATAAAAACCTTGGCTACAGCCAGCAAGCCGTCCCTCTTCCTCTGGTCCCCCAGGTCCTCCCCGTCCCCCGTGTGCGTGGGGGGCGCGGGCGCGGTGTAGTGGTGGTCGGGGCGGGAGGAGTCGCGCGCGACGTGCTGGGGGAAGTGCTGCTGCAGCGACGCGGGGAGAGACGGCATGGGGTACAGACGATTTTGCTTGCAGTATGCCTGTGGAGATAATGTGATTGATCTGCTTTAAAAAAACGTTTGTTTCGAGTTGGTTCCCAGGAATCATTTTCCCGGACGAAAATAGAACTCAGAATCTCATAAATGCGACGACCATCACTACAGTCACCGGCGCAGTTGATCACTGGTACTTGTCATTGTCAAATATGTTCACAGTAAGTCGAACATTTGAAATCATTTAATAGAACCTAATCCAGCATTTAGTAGTAAGTATATTTGATACATTCTGTCTGAAAATAAATCCACATATTTCATAGTAGTTAGTCTAATAAAGTAGTCAATAGGTACCTAGGTATAAGTAGTTAGTAGGTATCTATGTCAGTTTTCAAAATCCAAATATTTTATTACAATAAAGACGGCATTCCATAGCTCGGAAAACATGGGAAATGTCCTAGGATCTATTCTTAATCAAAAGCTTGGAGCCGAAAGTATAACTCCCTATTAATATTATTCATGAAAATTCCAATTTTTCATCACAATATTAAGTAATGAATTGTAAATAGAATGGCATGCTTACATCGATGGCTCTGTGCAGCGCGTGGTCCGGTCGGCCCAGTCGCTTGGCCTCGTCCAGCAGCAGCGCGGCGTGCGTCAGCAGTCTGTTGTCGTCTTCTCTCATCTTCTGCTCCGCCAGCTCGCCGTAGAAGTGGCGGGTGTCGGCCAGCTCGCGAGCCTCGCGGTCTTCGCGCTCTTTCTGTTTAATGGCATTACAATTACGGTCGTACGAACGAATTACGAATTATTGAGGATACTAGGCCCGGACTTTGAGAGACTCCTGAAAGCCTGATTAGTGTGTAAGCGAAAGCGGTCTCGATTCGCCACTGGACTTCATCATTACATCAGCTTACAAAAATATAGATAATTTATTCTATAAACGAAGAAAGAAAATAATTATAAATAAAATTTACCTTCCACTGTTTTATCAAAGTTTTAACCGTTAAATGGGACAGTTCAAAAAAAAATTGCAAAATGTAGACGTACCCACAACAGAAGAATCTCTTCTCTGTATTCCTTGACTTTCTGCTCTTTTTCCAGGCGAACATTTTCTTTGAATTCTTCGTAGATTTCTGCATTCTTAAACCTGTCATCAAATAGTGTAACTTTAAAATAAAAAAGACGATATTTTTTTATTAAAAAATATATATTTAAAAAATAAATTACTTATCGTCGGTGATATTGCAATAGGTACCGCGTATGTGATGGTTGCTACTAAGGTGTGATTTCATATGTCAAGAAATATGTTTTTTCTTTATCTTTTAGGGCAAAAAATATAATTTGCTATATTTGATTTCAACCTTATAAGCTATTATCACTTACGCCGTATTGCAATATCACCGACGTTATGCTCTCTGATATAGCTATTTACCTAATAAATAATAATCATCCTAATTAAACCCATATAATCTTGAAGCATTTTGATCTACAACTTATATAAAAAAGTAGATACACCTTTCGAGTCTTAGGAAATTTTCCATAAATCCAAAATATCAACATGTTTTATTTAATTTTGTCAATAACATAAATATCCACGCAACCATTTGATATTCTAAAGAAACAAAGAACCATTTCCTGACTAAACAGAACAATTTTAATACATTTAGATTTAGCCTTGCCACCTCTTAGTGTTACCTGTTCATGACCTCCCACTGTCGCAGGGTGTTGAACTCGTGCAGTCGTCTCTCCTCTTCCGCCAGGTGTTGTAGTCGGCTCTCGTCCAGTTCGCGCCGGATCAGAGCAGCCTTCTCCCGCCGAGCCTGGCGGATGGCTTCGTCACTGTAAATCAAGAATGTTAATGTCTGCCTTTTTAGAGTAATAGGATAAAGCGCAGTTTTTCAAAAGGCAGATCAATACTTGAATTGTAAAATTGCTTTCATGTGTTTAGACAGGTCATAAGGTTAGATCAGAAGATCACTCACGCCTGTTCCCTCTGGCGGCTGGCTTTCTCCATGTTTTCATTGTCCTTGACCTCTCGCGCCGCGTCCCCTGACTCCAAGCGCTGGCTGATGGCCTCCAGGATGCGTAGCTTTTCGTTTTGCATCTTACAAGTATTTGAAAAACAAAATATGATAAGACAGCTGTAAGTTCCCAAATGTGCTCTCTTGAAAAGAAAAATTATCTCATATTTATTTTCAGATTTCGATGGTGGATATACCTACTCCATGTATTTAAACATGGCAATCGTATACCTACCCGGCCAAAAATAATCTATCTGTGGAGGAAAGCATTGCCCTGCGTTCAGCAATCTACCTGCCACGCATGGTTACCATTATAGCAACAATACCATATTGGGGGCTGGGGGTGGCCTATCTCCAAACAAGCTGATAACGATAAAGTTATCTTAAGTTTCTTAACCTACAATATTCACTTACATGCTGCTCGGTGTGTTTCCGCTGCTGTTGGATCCTGTCCCGGGAGCGCAGCAGCACCGCGATGAGCTTGTCGTCCACCAGGTCCCGCGCCGCGCGCTCCCTGCGAGCCGCCTCGCGCTCCGAGCGGGCGAGAGACATGTCCGAGCAGATGCGAGCTTTTTCGGTCTTTTTCTGCAAATTTAATGTACATATTTGTGATATTTTTAAATATAGCATCTTTAAAATAAAACCAAGTTAAATCCGGCTGCATTTCGACCTACTTTTATTTTAACTTTAAGATGCTTAAGCTTGATGACAGTCTATAGTCATAGGTATATCGGGAATAAATTCATAACACCTGTACTATACTAAATCTCTTAATCTCTACAGAAATGTAATAAAATAAGTTCTTAAACATATTTTTTTTCTCTCTAATATTCAGGTAAGCAACAATGCTATAATCGACATACTTAATCATGAATATAAAGTTGATCATGAGAATTAACTTAAGTTGGGCACTTACGAAGTTTTCATCAAACTCCTTGAGGGCTTGTATCTGCTGGCTGGCCACAATATTGTCAATTTTCTGAAAGTTTAATTCTTGCTCGTATTCTAAACGATTCCGTTCTGCGACTTCATTAGCTCTGCAGGACAATGAAACAATTTATGGTTACAACAAAACAAAAAGCAACTTTTTTGTGAGATACCTACCCAGAAAGATAGCTTACTAGTCTTCTTTCTGGATAAAACTACGATCTTGCTAAACTCGAAGATAAGAAGTCGGTGGTGATAATCCTTACCTCCGAGACAACGTTACACTGTCGGTTATTGATACGGCTGCTGCACAGTGCACCAGCCGTATCAATAACTACTTCAATATTATATTTGATGGCAGGAAATAAACGGTGGCGAAGCGGGGCCTGTACAAATACTTGTTGTAGAGGACCCATACTATACACTTTCCGGCCCCTCTACAGCTGATATGGCGGTAGCTACGCCCCTACATATAAATAATTTTCTGATTATAGATTACAAATTATAGGAACTATAACTCACTGTTCTATAATATCCTTCTGGTGCTGTTTATTGACCTCGAAGCGCCTCTTTTTCTTGAGCGCCATCAGTTCGTTCCACTCCTTAGCCTTTATAACCACTTCATCTTCCTCTTTCTTCTTCTGAGCAGCTACTTCGCGACGACGCTCCTTAAGGAACTTGACTTGTTCCTCCCGCTCTTTTTGGATTGCTGTTTCTATCACCGCACTGGCAAAAAGGAATGGATGATGGCAGTAGGTTCAGAAATATTTAACTTACTTAAATATGTATTTATATCGGGGGTGGCCAACTTAGTAAAACCTGAGAACGACTGTGTGATCGACCAATGGCATACATAACGTTAAATCACGTTTCGTGTAAGTCATCATCATCATCATCATCAGCCCGTACAACGTCCACTGCTGAACATGGGCCTCCTCCCGAGGGAGGGTTTTGCCATAGTCACCACGCTTGGCAGGCGGGTTGGTGACCGCAGTATTATGTTGTAATACACAGGGAAACGCTGCTGCCCGTTCTCTGGTATACGCTTGTTATAGATGATGTTATAACAATCGGGACCAACGGCTTAACGTGCTTTCCGAGGCACGGAGGGTAGTCCCTCAACCAACCAGACCCGGAAAGAAATCTTAGAATTTACACAAAGATTTCTTGTCCGGCGTGGGGATCGAACCCACGACCACCGAGACTTAACGCGAGCCAAATACCGCTACGCTACGGAGGTTGTCCTGAAGTGGTTGTCGTGTAAGTTAATCGAATGATAACCAGTAATTTTTCACATTATTCTAAGACAAACACTAACATTGTGCGTCTGGGCACGTCATAAACTAAAATGGACTAAAATATCACTTTTTATTGTGTACGTTGATCGACTGTAATAGTTGCCGGGATCGACCAGTCGATCGCGATCTACTGGTTGGCCACCCGTCATTCGAATGCAAAAGCGTTTCAATTAAATTCATTCCTCTGTGAGATCTTACCTCAGAAGCAGCTTGGGAGCATCCCTGTTCTTAAAAACGGCATCTCTGGCGGAATACATGAGTCTTTGCTGTTCTTCCTTCTTCCTCTTCAGATATCGTTTGTAGAACTTAGTATTTGCTTGTTCTGCTGCATCGATGCGCGCTTGGCGGAGTTCCTCGTTGCGTCGATTTACGTTCTAGATGAGAAACTAATTATAAGCATAGGATAATAATATAATCAAAATATTATTGAGGCACTTGGCCTTCATAAGTAGGTAATTCAAAAACTTTTCATTTTAAAAATTCATAAACTAGATAGTTAATAGGCCTAGGGCATGCGTATTTTTTCATTGGTTTACCTAAGCGACCTAGATAGCAGATAGTCTTATTATGTACCTATACCTTGATCTTAAGTCAGTAAATTTCCTTACTTCAACCGAATTCGGCCACGACTTGGTCATTTGGCGGCTGGCGGCGTCCAGATATTTCACGTACTCCCTCTTCCGTGCCACTTCTGAGTCCTCGTTATCCATATCCGTCCACTTTTTTATCCTTGACCACTCATCTTTGCTCATTACTATCGGCATAAATTTCGGCATCTTGACGAATACCTAATTTATGTATTTGAGTTATAATGATCAATAAAACTTTAAATTACATGGAAAAGTCCCATGTCATTTAGTTACGTTACGTTATAATCTAGGTGAAGTCACATGATTGAAGTTTTACAAATTTCATAATTCACTGATATAGTCATAATTATTATTTATGGAGTCTTGCAAGGTAGCCTGAATGTAGGCGGAATACTTGATACAAAAAGGTTTTATAGGAAATTTAATTAATTTATGTTCCTCGTATGTTTCTGTTGATGGACGAGATTTTACACAATAACATAATTAGCTAGTAGATAATTCATAAAGTTTGATTCAACACTATTTATTGTTTGATTACTTACTTAGATACCGTTGCTTAGAAATATGAATGTAGCTAAGAATGTAGAATACAGACGTAGACTCACTCATAATTCGTTATGTTTACTTATATAAGTAGCTGCAAATTGATCTTTTACTCTCAAAAAGTAGGTATAAGTGCTAAGTGTAACTATAAATTTCAAATATTTGCGCGTAGGGTCGGAGAACGAATGAAGATGAATAAATAATTATTATTATGAATGAAATATTTTTTTACTCTGTATTTCCAAAATGACGTGTCGTATTTTTACAGTTTTCGAACGAACTGTCACTTGATCATCTGTCAAACCAGGAATATTTACGTCAGCCACGTTGGAAGTGCCAAGTTGGTGTTTTTATGGTAAATATCGCATTTTTTAATAGAAACGTTACATATTGTTACACTAAAACATATTTAAGGATATATATGACATATATGCTATCTTCAAAGAGAGATTCTAGTGATCTATAGTTAGTGGGAGCCGTCCCAATTCGGTGACATAATTTGGTAAATAAAACAGTTTTTCGTGTGAGATAGTTGAAGACTAGTGATTGTTTTAGTGAGCCAGTTCCGTGAAGATGAAGGTGAAGGAGCTGAAGAGGACGGTGAACGTGTGTTGGTCTCCGGCGGATCACTACCCGGTGACGATCGCGGCCGGCACCGCCGCGCAGCAGGTTGACGCGTCGTTCAACTCCAATTCGTATTTGGAGCTGTATTCCTTGAACTTGGAAGACCCTGGATTCGATTTAGAACTTAAATCTAGTCTACAGACACAGCATAAGTGAGTATATTCATAGATATATAATTGTTTTTGTTATGAGCTGTTGGTTTCCCCCACCAAAACCAAGAAAAGTATCTACTTCATTAAAAATTCTTTAATTATTTGTTAGATATTTTAGATAAATTGAGCTTTATATTAAAAGAAGATGATAATGCTTATTACCATTGTGACTGTTAATTATTTCCAATTCAGCTAGATTTGATAATTTAATTATATATTATTAAGTAATAACTGCTATATTGACTCAAGTGTTTTGAATGTTAAGTACTTTTTAGTGCTTTAATTCTGTACTATGTACTTTTACACTATTCTAGCTCAAATCACTATATAAAATAAATTCAATTTTATTAAACTTCAACTCTTCAGAATTGATTCTTATGTTAACTAATATTATAAAAAGCTAAGATTTAATTGTTTGTTTGCATTGAATAGGCTCCAGAATTACTCTTTTACCATTAAAACGCTATCTTATGGTGATTATGGCAATATCCCTCTACGATCCTGGCTTGCCAAGGTGTGTTAAGAGGAGGCCCATGTTCAGTAGTGGACGTAAATGGGCTGTTAATGATGATGACACACATAGTAAAGGCTACATGTTGACACTAGGGGTTTACACATGACACCCTCTGAAGCATAGCAGTACTAGTCTCAGAGGTCATGGGTCAGAAAGCATATTAAGCTGTTGGTTCCAGTTGTTATAACGTCATCCAAAACAATATTTTTTACCAAGGAATAGGCAGCAACATTTACCTGTGTATAACAACATAATACTGCGGTCACCAACGTGCCTGCTAAGAATGGTGACTATGGCATAAACCTCTCTTGTGAGGATTCCTTTGTTGAACAGTAGACATTTTATGGACCAATGATGAAACACATAAATGTAAATAGATTAAAAAAAAAAAAGTTAAGGCTGACAGTAAATATAAGTGCAACACTTGTTGCCTATCATGCATATGTATCATCAGTAATCACATATGGTATCATTATTTGGGGTAATTCTGTCAAAATTGATAGAGTATTCAAGGCACAGAAAATATGCGTTTCGGGCAATAAGTGACGTAAGTTTACTAGACAGATGTAAACCGCTAATTAAAAAGTACAAAAAAGCCATGCCATGTTTATATATATTTGAAATGTGTATTTCATAAGAATGCATTCTGACCTGTTTAATAAATTTAATGTAATGTCCAGACATAAAGATAAACTTAAATGGCCTGAAACAAAATTATAAATTTTCAGGAAAAATGGGTACTGTATGTCAATTTGATTGTACAATCATTTTTCACAACATTTGATAAAGATAACAGACCAGCAATTATAAGCATACTTTATAACTTTCTTTTGAATAAAAACTATTATATCACCAAGGAATACTTGGAGGATAAGACATTTAAATAGACGATAAGACAGAATATATTATTCATATTCTGACAAATAAATGATTCTTTCTTTCATTCACATGATAGAAAACTAAAAGAGAATAACTTTGTCTGATGCTATCCAATAAAAATTAATTGTTAAATAGTTATGTACAAGACAGTCAATGTTTTGTACATTGAGTGCCTTCCTTTTTGTAATTGAATGTGTGTCTTTCAGCACTCAAAATCATTAACTGTTCAGTTGTATGTTGTGTTTACTAGTTTATTGTGATATGCAAACATTATTAGCTCAGTGTATTTGTGATAGCTGCCGTCCCAATTGTTATAACAATTGTATACCAGGGAACAGGCAGCAGCGTTTCCTTGTGTGTTGCTTCAAAATATGACGGTCACCAACTCGCCTGGCAAGTGTGGTGACTATGGCAAAATACCCTCCCTTGGGAGGAGGCCCATGTTCAGCAGTGGACATTATACGGGCTAATGATGATGATGAATGTTCTATAGTTATTTTTGTCAAATTTTAAATTGATATTATTCTTTTTCAGATTTCAAAAGTTAGTATGGTCAGGTGCAGGGGTTGTAGTCGGTGGGTGTGACGGAGGGTTGTTACAGTTCTACAGTGCTGACAAATTGCTCAACAATGCCACAGATGCACTGCTCGGAAGCAGCACTAAACACAGTGGTAAGTCAAATTATATAATAATTACATTTTTTATTGGCAGTACTTAAGATAAGTATTTAAAAGATTTCTATCATTGTTCATCTTTATAAGAAATCTGTAAGGTAGAATATGTATTCATTATCTATACTAATATATAATAATAAGCTATTCTATACTAATAATAAGCTGAAGAGTTTGTTTGTTTGTTTGCTGGAATGCACTAATCTCAGGAACTACTGATCTGGTTTGAAAATTGTCAAAGCTTATCTATTCAAAATTTTAAAAATTGTCTTTTTTAAATTTTGGTGTACCTGTCATATTTTATAGTTACCTACTATTTTTTGTATCATTGTCAAAATATATGATATAGTGCAACTCAGACCAGCGCCTTTTATTCCGCTAATAATATAATATCAGCACGTAACAAAGGCTATAGGCTATTTTAAATTATAAAGTTCCTACGGGAACGGGAGTTGCGCGGGTGAAACTGAGCTATATATATATATATATATATATATATATATATAGATATACCCATTCGGCAAATGTTGATCAGACGGGTTGTAGCATCAGTTAATTGTTGATCAGTTAGCAATTGTTGATCAAAACAGCTTTTGTTGATCTAATGTATGATTCGGCATACAAATGTGGCTCCAATTTGATCAACAATTGCTGACCCTCTAGCGACACAAATAAGAACTATTCATTGCATTATTTATACAAATCCGCTCCATCTATTGTTGATCTGATTCAAATGGACCAATCAGAGGTAACCTTTGCCATGATTGGTTGGTTTTGTTATGCGCTGTTGCCCCTTCGCTTCGCAATCTATACGCTATTATGAAAGCAAGACAGTGTTAAGTTAGGGCATGTAGAATAGGACTTAGGAGCTTGGTTCTCCATAAGATTCGACCTGTAATCAAATCTTGCAAGTTAAATTTGACACACTTTCCGGTTTCCGATTGAGTAAAAATTTTACACGCATAATATGTAAATCGCGTGACAATGCAATATTATGATGACATGGAGCTGATCTAATGATGGAGCTGGAAGGTGGCCATAGGAACTCCGTTATAATACGACATAACCCTATCGAGTTTGGGCTCGTATGATTCGTCTCGATGAGTACTTTTTTTTGTAGATGGTATCCAGGGTCTGATGATGGAGCTGGAAGGTGGCCATAAGAAGTCCGTAATAAAACGACACAATCCCATCGAGTTTGGGCTCGTTTGATTAGTCTTGACGAGTACTTTGGCCCTAAATGGTATCCAGGGTCTGATGATGGAGCTGGAAGGTGGCCATAGAAAGTCCGTCATAAAACGATACAATCCCATCGAGTTTGGGCTCGTTTGATTAGTCTTGACGAGCACTTTGGTCCTCAATGGTATCTAGGGTCTGATGATGGAGCTGTTAGGTGGCCATAGGAAGTCCATAATAAAACGATACAACCCCATCGAGTTTGGGCTCGTTTGATTAGTCTTGACGAGCACTTTGGTCCTAAATGGTATCCAGGGTCTGATGATGGAGCTGTAAGGTGGCTATAGGAAGTCCATAATAAAACGACACAACCCCATCGAGTTTAGACTCGTTTGATTAGTCTTGACGAGTACTTTGGTCCTAAATGGTATCCAGGGTCTGATGATGGAGCTGGAAGGTGGCCATAGGAAGTCCGTAATAAAACGACACAACCCCATCGAGTTTGGGCTCGTTTGATTAGTCTTGACGAGTACTTTCGTCCTAGATAATATCCATATGCAACTCTATCAGATAATAAAATAAGTTCGTTCCATTTGTTATGACTAAATGTAAATTATATTTGATTAGATGGATGACCCAATGCCAAGTTGAGCACGTGCCGAAAGCTGAATGGTATGAGGGTGTATAAACATGTCATAATATCACTAATGTTGCGCCTTAGGGTACCAGGGCGAACCCTGTTGTAGCCCTCTTCCCTCTACAATTGACCTCTGGGGGGAAAATAAAATAAATAAAATAAAAATCATTTTTATTTACGTACACCTATTACAGGCACTTGCAAATAGTCACAACAATAATTTATTAATCTATGTATAATTTTAACATTTATAAATGCGCATATTAAGCAGGTATTTTAGTTATTGTTTTTAATCATATTAGTCTTAACTTTATTATTTTACTATATTGTGTCCAATAGCTTGTTCTGTCTATATTAAATTATATTAAGAACAATTGTCATTATTTGGGCGGACCATGAGTATATAACGACGGACGCGCTTTAATGCTACCACCGGATCCAATAAGCCCCAACTGAGAAGATCCGGCGAAACAAACTCAGTGGGTTATTTTACTGCCGGTTTTAACACGACCCACATGAGACGGTCCGGCGAAACATACTCAAATGGGCAGAGCGTAGGTTTTGGTCCAGTTACTTTTATTATTTATTTGGCACACACATTATTTTCCCGAACGGTTGTCTTTATAATATTTGATTATCTATTAATGTTTTTATACTAATAAAAGAAGCTAATTTGAGACAGAACTAGCGGTCTATTAATGCCACTCATTAGGCCGATTACAGATAGTTCACAGAACATCACACTATTATGCCTACTATTTTACTTAGATACAGGGTCTCTAGGAAGTGTTACGCAGGATGGTTCATGAGATCTAACATCTTTATCCTCAATATAGTCCTTAACGCTATAGTAACCTTTAGATACAAGGACACGTTTAATATATCGGCTGCCCAATTTTAAAACACAGTAAGTGACATTTCTGAGATTTTTCATAATTTTCTTTAGAAAAAAAATGTTTACACTCTAAATTGATTAAAAATTGTATTTATACGAAGACGATATATAGATAAACAGATTTGTAATAAAAAAATCGTCAAATTCTTTATCTGGAGTAGGAAAACATGCAACAATCAGGTAAAAAACAGGTCAAAAAAATTGTCTGTTACTGTGTTTTGAAATTGGGCAGCCGATATGTTTTAAAAGTTGTATCAGGCAAATCAGTAACACGACTAAGGAGTTTGTTATAAAACCTAATACCATTTCCTACTACTACGCCGTAGTAAATCCCCAATCATAAACACTAAAAAGTAAAGAAACAAAATGTTTTTTTTTTTATCTCATCTACCGTCTATCTTTTCTTTCGCTTGCGATGTTGCCGCTCCGCAGCATCGGTGTACATTTCCGCGGCATTTGTTGATCTCCCAACGTTTATATTGATCAACAAAGTCACACAAAGTGTAAAATAAATGGCGGTTATAAAATCAACAATTGCCGTGTGAGTTGGTGACGAGCTAGAGTGTTTGCGGCGTAGTTAGGCACTGGGTCGCAATGAGGGGAATTCTTATATTCGAAGTATGACACGATATTATCAAAATTATCAAAGCTACAAGCCTCTACAGGTGGATCAACATTTAATGCATATTTCGGCCTGATCAACATTTGCCGTAAAGCGGACAATATATATATATATATATATATATATATATATATATATATATATAAACACCTTTTTGCGTATTATGTTGATCCAGCAGTGAGCCAATGCATTATTGGCTCCACCTTTTTTGCGGAATATCTTGACTCCATTTTAATATATTTCGACCGGAGTGGCAACGTAGCCTTCCAGTTGGCGACGTTGCCGTACATATTCCTAGACATGTATTTATACTCCATGATTTTTTTACCCAAATATCGAAACATAAATGCATCCGTAACGGTCGTATTTTTTATACTCAACAATCTTTCTTGGCTCCGATATTTATCTGAAATCCTATACTTATTGGCTCCATATATAGCAGTGGTTCCCAACCTTTAAGCACTGAAAGATCATTTTACAAAATGTTTATGTCGTTACGGACCACCTGTTTTGCGTAATCACCCTAAAATGAACACTATTACAATAACTTATGGGTGTTAGAAAATCTTATGTTCAGTGAATAGATATTTTGCTGCGTCGCAATATTTTTTGGGCAGCTTCAGGTCAATTTCTAGTGCTTCCAGGGACCACCAGTGGTCCGCGGACCACCGGTTGGGAACCACTGATATATAGGTACACTTTAACTTTGTTTTGTTTTCATTAAATCCGTTTTATACAATATTTACGAAAATTAATACATACCTTGATCCAACATTTTATATTCGCAATATATCATACATTGTAAGATCCAACTCAAGTTTTTTTTGGACGGACATACCTACTTAGCCCTGAGGCTTTTGCTACTTCACCGGGCATAAAGGTGAACAGAGCTCCAGCGTAGATAAATGGTTTGGTTTGGTCTGTTTTTTTACAAACTAAATAACCTGCGCAAGAAGTCGTCCCCTGTGGGACTTAGACCTCGGCTCAGGGCGGTCGCCGACGGGGAGATTGAGGGATTATGGCTTTTTTAGGGGAGTTTTGTGCAACTGTCGCTCTATCGGAAGGTTCTTAGCAAACTAAGGGTCAGGAGAGCCAACTTGAGTACGATCGAGAATACGAGCGGGACCACGAGAATAGCACCGCGCCCTCTGCGCTCCGTTTTTCCACTTCTAGGGAATTCTCCCTAATTTAGGGTAAAATAGCTGATATTTTGGAAAAATTGCTGATGATTAGGGACAATTTGAAAAAAACAAGGATTAAGGGAATTTTGGAGTAATATAAAAATATCATCATCATCATCAGCCCATATAACGCCCACTGCTGAACATGGGCCTTCTCCCGTGGAAGGGTATTTGCCATAGTCCATAGTCACCACGCTTGGCAGGCGTGTTGGTGACCGCAGTATTATGTTGTACCACACAAGGAAACGCTGCTGCCCGTTCCTTGATTTACGATTATTATAGATGATGTTATAACAATCGGGACCAACGGCTTAACGTGCTTTCCGAGACACGGAGGGTGGTCCCACAACCAACAAGACACGGAAAGAAATCTTAGAATTTACACAAAGATTTCATGTCCGGTGTGGGGATCGAACCCACGACGTCCGAAATTCAAGGCGAGCAAAATACCGCTAAGCTACGGAGGTTGTCAAAAAATATACTGATGATAAACTCTTATTGAATTTTATAGAAATCATACAATTCGGTGTTGAAAGTTGAGGATGAAGATGTAAAAATAATCTCACGAAATAATCTGATGAATCTGACCATATATCAATAATATCCTTTATGTTAATGCAGGGTGTCAGCAAACTCCACACCAAATTTCATCAAAATCCGTTCAGCAGTTTTCGCGTTAAAGAGCAACAAACATACTTACATACTCACAAACTTTCGCATTTATAATACTATATTTCCGCCCGCGGCTTCGCCCGCGCAAAAATAATATCCTTTATGTTAATGACAACCACCGTGGCGTAGCGGTATTTGGCTCGCTTTAATCTCGGAGGTCGTCGGTTCGATCCCCACGCCGGACAAGAAATCTTTGTGTAGATTCTCAGATTTCTTTCCGGGTGTGGTTGGCTGAGGGACTACCCTCCGTGCCTCGGAAAGCACGCAGGGAACGGGGAGCAGCGTTTCCTTGTATAATTATCGCAGTATTATGTTACAACATAATACTGCGGTCACCAAGCCACCCGCCAAGCGTGGTGACTATTGCAAAAACCCTCTCTCGGGAAAAGGCCCATGTTAAGCAGTGGACGTTGTACGGGCTGATGATGATGATTATGATCATGATGGTGATGATGATGATGATGTTAATCCAAGGCAGCAACCTCCATAACAAATTTCATGAAAATCCATTCAGTAGTTTTTGCGTGAAAGAGCACCAAACATCTTTAAATAGGTACTCACAAACTTTCGCGTTTACAATATTACTAGGATATAGAAGTTTAAGGTTCGGCGAGCTGTTACTAGCTGTTAAGTGCCGACAAAATACAATATAAAATTTCGTTTCTTAGGTAGCCAATGACAAAGCCCATGACAAAACGAAGCGCCGTGATTGGTGCATTTGAATCGGATCAACTAGTGCCCAAATACCAAAAAGGTGGATTTGTATAAAATCGTCATAATTATCATTATTACTCGCGGAAGCACTATTGGCTCCAATCGGAGTCACTTAAGTATGACGTATCCGGCAATGGATCAAATTAAACTACCTGGATCAACAAATGAAAACGGATCAACAAAATACTAGCTATATGGCACGGTGGAGCCACTAAGTGCCCATGGGGATATCTATATATATATATATATATAGGATTATCCTTTATGAGGTTCAAACAAGGGTTCTATATGAAGAAATTTAAATCTACATGGATACATGGATGAAACGATGGGCAAAAGTTGGTACTTGAAATATAAAACATTTTTCACCTGTGATAACTAACATTTATATTGTAAATTATCTATCAACCATTTTATGACGATCCCATTTCATTGAAACACATAATAAACCCAAATAAATACAGTACCTTTTTAACTGTAATTACTTATCTATGTGATTGATAATAAAACTACCATTATAGTAAATAAATTTATTATTGATAACATTATATTATACTAGTTAGCTGATAAATATAGTTAAATACTGTCTCTAAAATGACTTGTTTATTACTGCCCAATACTATGATTAAAGCTAAAGTCTCCTTTGTAAATTTGAATATATAGTCAAAAAACTATTACAATAATATAAATGTGTGACTGGTGGCTCAGCGGTTACGGTAATTGCTTCTGTGACCTGGTATGCTGGATTCCATTCCCACCGGGAAAATTATTTATGTAACCCATAGATGGTTGTTCTGCATCTGGGTGTGCTTTGTGTCTGTAAAATTAGTGTGAGTAAAGTCCCCCGCGATACATGGGTTAATTTCCAGAGAGTGGTGCTGTCTATATAAATAAAAAGATAAATACGACAATGACTAAATTGAAGTAATATTTACAATCAAGTTTATGGTAACTATAAAATAACAATAAATAAATAATATAAAAAACGTTTTTATTCACGTAAAACCCGTAGATACTAAAGTGGCGTATCTATGATAGAACCAGACCATTAAACTGTAAATATTGTCATCAGGCCATGTATCCGCATTGGACATCAATCCGTACCAGAAGAATCTCCTGGCGTCCGGAGCGTCAGAGAGTGAGATCTTCATATGGGATCTGAACAACACCAGCCAGCCGATGGCTCCTGGGAACAGGAGCCAACCTTTTGATCATGTCCAGGGTGTGGCGTGGAATCAGCAGGTTTGTCTAAACAACATATATTTTCTAGAGAGGTAGAACATAGGGTTAGTATGCTGAATAAGCCATTTTACGAGGGACTATTATATTATCGATTAATATTGTGTTCCTTTACGTGAGTAATTTGGTCCATCCGACATTTAACATCACATAGTAATTGTTGAGGCAGATATAAAAAAAGAAGTAGCTGTAAAATTGTTATGTTGAAAAAGTCCAAAATCATTTATTCTATTACATTGGTTACATTTATTTAGAACGTTCATATCATTGGATGAAAATAATCAATAACGGAATATTAAATAAAGTTCAAAATACGGTGTCACATTCATTTTTTAATCTCCTATTAAATTGATGTAAAGTTACTCTTAAAACGTTTTTCGCTTGTGTGCGTGCTTACATGTGAACAGTGTTTTGCGGTAGCTCCCATTAATTTTACCATTATTTTTGTGCAAAGAAACAACTTAAGCCAAGTAAAAAAGTCGACATAAACATTATACTGAGGCGTGAACAAAGTTAACACATAACTTAACCCATAATACAAAGAGTTTCGGGGAAAAAGGATTAACTTTACATCTCTGTCAAGACTACAAAGTACATTAAAGTGTAATCATTTCATTTTGTCAGGTACAACACATTCTAGGATCAACATTTGCGACAAGATGTGTGGTCTGGGACTTACGAAAGAACGAACCAATTATGAAACTTAGGTAAGCACCTAAATCTATATTTTGTAATCTGTACTAGATCCTATACTACTCGCTGATGATTTAATACGTAGCGATATCTACAGTGGCCGAACAAACTACAAAAGGACTAGCAGTGCCATCTAGCACCTAGCATTCTAACTAACCTGTATCGCGCAATGCAAGTTCGCAAGCTAAATCGATTATATACAAGTTCTGGCCGTGTAGGCCGCCTGGCATACCTACTCTCCCGGCACTAAAGATCTTTGCAAAAGCTTTAAAAACAAAAATATGTTTATTTATTTATTTATGTACACACAAGAACTATAGTCAAGAGAAAAACAAATGAAATACAACATTTGTTTTTCTCTTAATGTATAAATTTAAGGTTTCTGTTCTCTGTAAGTCCTTTTACGATATTTTCCTGTTATTTCCCAGTGACTCTCAGTCACGCACTAGATGGCGCGCGCTGGCGTGGCACCCGTCCGTGGCCACGCAGGTGTGTATCGCCTCGGAGGACGACCAGGTGCCCGTCATACAGTTGTGGGACTTGAGGTAAGCATATCACTCAATACATATTACATCTAATAAAAGTTTGTTGTGAAAATTGAATAAAAAAATTATTTTACCGCTGTATTAATGTTTGTATAAACAACTTTATAGCTATTAAAAATAAAAATAACAGATTACATTCATAATTTGTATATTTTTGTGATTAGGTTGGCAGCTTCCCCCCTCGTAACGTTGGAGGGTCACAACAAGGGTGTGATGGCGGTATCGTGGAGCAGACAAGACCCTGATCTCCTGCTGTCTGCCGGAAAGGATGGCAGGGTTCTCTGCTGGAACCCTAACAATACTCAGCCTGTAAGTTTACTGATATTATTTGTGATATACGTGATTATTTTATAAAATATTGCCCAAGCTAAAATCACACTGCAATATTGATATATAGCACCGATATATTTTAAATATATAATTTCAGCTAAATTAATATAAAAAAAATATAACTGAAATAGAATGCCATAAGCTCAGGATAGAGACTTGGTGGACGACTCGGAGAAGAAAGTAAGAAATAAACTCCGGGCTTTTTCTTTTTCGTCATCTTTTGTATCACAGTTTATGCATCTTTTTTTTTTAATAACTTTTGATTACAATATTTCATTTAATATACATTTGAAATAACATTATGTGCGCTAATGCACGAGGCCATTTGGGCAACTTGGGTCTTTGGCATTAATATTAAGAATTTATTTATTGACACAAGACTGACAGACTTCTGGGACACCTGAAATATTTAAACATAGTTTTATAGGAAATGTTACATTGTGATTTATTTTGACAAGTACAAGTGTATGTAAATAGCTAAGTGCTGAATAAATATCGTTAATTCCGTTTAGGAACGTAGGGGCAAGTTTGTACAAACAGTTAGGATCGTATATTTTATCTTTTCTGCTGGCATTACGAGTAGTTAATTGGTCACTTGTTCTGCAGGGCGGCGAGCTGCTGATGGAGGTGAGCCAGCAGCAGCAGTGGGTGTTCGACGTGTCGTGGAGCGCGCGGGACCCCGGACTGTTCGCCGCCTCGTCCTTCGACCAGCACGTGGCCGTGCACTCGCTGCTCGGCGGGGAACGCGCAGAGTCGGTGAGCTTGACATGATACTATGTTCGACGTGTCGTGGACTGTTCGCCGCCTCGTCCTTCGACCAGCACGTGGCCGTGCACTCGCTGCTCGGCGGGGAACGCGCAGAGTCGGTGAGCTTGACATGATACTATGTTCGACGTGTCGTGGACTGTTCGCCGCCTCGTCCTTCGACCAGCACGTGGCCGTGCACTCGCTGCTCGGCGGGGAACGCGCAGAGTCGGTGAGCTTGACATGATACTATGTTCGACGTGTCGTGGACTGTTCGCCGCCTCGTCCTTCGACCAGCACGTGGCCGTGCACTCGCTGCTCGGCGGGGAACGCGCAGAGTCGGTGAGCTTGACATGATACTATGTTCGACGTGTCGTGGACTGTTCGCCGCCTCGTCCTTCGACCAGCACGTGGCCGTGCACTCGCTGCTCGGCGGGGAACGCGCAGAGTCGGTGAGCTTGACATGATACTATGTTCGACGTGTCGTGGACTGTTCGCCGCCTCGTCCTTCGACCAGCACGTGGCCGTGCACTCGCTGCTCGGCGGGGAACGCGCAGAGTCGGTGAGCTTGACATGATACTATGTTCGACGTGTCGTGGACTGTTCGCCGCCTCGTCCTTCGACCAGCACGTGGCCGTGCACTCGCTGCTCGGCGGGGAACGCGCAGAGTCGGTGAGCTTGACATGATACTATGTTCGACGTGTCGTGGACTGTTCGCCGCCTCGTCCTTCGACCAGCACGTGGCCGTGCACTCGCTGCTCGGCGGGGAACGCGCAGAGTCGGTGAGCTTGACATGATACTATGTTCGACGTGTCGTGGACTGTTCGCCGCCTCGTCCTTCGACCAGCACGTGGCCGTGCACTCGCTGCTCGGCGGGGAACGCGCAGAGTCGGTGAGCTTGACATGATACTATGTTCGACGTGTCGTGGACTGTTCGCCGCCTCGTCCTTCGACCAGCACGTGGCCGTGCACTCGCTGCTCGGCGGGGAACGCGCAGAGTCGGTGAGCTTGACATGATACTATGTTCGACGTGTCGTGGACTGTTCGCCGCCTCGTCCTTCGACCAGCACGTGGCCGTGCACTCGCTGCTCGGCGGGGAACGCGCAGAGTCGGTGAGCGTGACATGATACTATGTTCGACGTGTCGTGGACTGTTCGCCGCCTCGTCCTTCGACCAGCACGTGGCCGTGCACTCGCTGCTCGGCGGGGAACGCGCAGAGTCGGTGAGCTTGACATGATACTATGTTCGACGTGTCGTGGACTGTTCGCCGCCTCGTCCTTCGACCAGCACGTGGCCGTGCACTCGCTGCTCGGCGGGGAACGCGCAGAGTCGGTGAGCTTGACATGATACTATGTTCGACGTGTCGTGGACTGTTCGCCGCCTCGTCCTTCGACCAGCACGTGGCCGTGCACTCGCTGCTCGGCGGGGAACGCGCAGAGTCGGTGAGCTTGACATGATACTATGTTCGACGTGTCGTGGACTGTTCGCCGCCTCGTCCTTCGACCAGCACGTTGCCGTGCACTCGCTGCTCGGCGGGGAACGCGCAGAGTCGGTGAGCTTGACATGATACTATGTTCGACGTGTCGTGGACTGTTCGCCGCCTCGTCCTTCGACCAGCACGTTGCCGTGCACTCGCTGCTCGGCGGGGAACGCGCAGAGTCGGTGAGCTTGACATGATACTATGTTCGACGTGTCGTGGACTGTTCGCCGCCTCGTCCTTCGACCAGCACGTTGCCGTGCACTCGCTGCTCGGCGGGGAACGCGCAGAGTCGGTGAGCTTGACATGATACTATGTTCGACGTGTCGTGGACTGTTCGCCGCCTCGTCCTTCGACCAGCACGTGGCCGTGCACTCGCTGCTCGGCGGGGAACGCCGATTTTTCATTCGAATTTGTTATTGTAACAAACAATATTATATTGTTGTGCCATCTATACTTGCTGCACAAACCTACTACAAAATAACAAGCAGCGCCATCTAGTTATTCCAATCAAAAATTACCAATATCGCATAACAGAAGTTCGCACCCTATGTCGAACATCGCAGCTGCCATAGAGCATACCACCTTGCTCGGCAACCAAGATCTTAATTTGATATGGAGGTTCACCCCAACCGTGGTTTTGCAATAATAATAGCTTTATTTATCTTCCCAGGTGCCTTCATTATGAGCTTACTACTAACACATGTTTACAATACACTTTTGTTGGAGACTAGTATCCGTTCAAGGAAACCTTGTCACACAGATTACCAGGCCTTTGAAAAATATATTAAGTTTCGAACATAACATATAAGAACCTAAATATATTAAATATGAATATATATATCGTATTTGTTATTATATTGTAACGCATGTGTTGTGTGTGGCAGAGCTGCCACAGCCAGAGCAACATAATGGACTCGTTCGGCGGGCTGGAGTCGTTCAGCTCGCTGCCCGCCGTGTCCCGCGGCTCGGCCGCGCCCCCCCCGCGCCCGCGCCTGCCGCGCCCCCCCGCCTGGCTCCGCAGACCTGTCGGTGCCAAGTTCGCGGTCAGTACACACTCACCAACCCTTGTCACTTAGCACATGTTTCCAAACCCTTTCCCTTACCCAGTCTCATTTCTATTTCTCAGAATCATATAGACGAATATGCCATTATACGTCACAAAATTCGTCCGTCGTTTACCGTAAACTGGCAGTTACGACCATTTGGTCGTAGAACCCGTTAACGGTATTTACAGTTTGCGGTATGGTATTTACGAGAAGCATTTGCTTCTAAAGATAGTAGTATATTCGTCCTTATACTTGTGTGGTTCTCCATTCGTGCGAGTGACATTGTTGCCAAACATTTTCATTTCCATAAGATTCTTACGTGACTCAATTTCATTCGTGTATTTCCCGCTCCTGTGGGAACGTTGCTTTAAAATATACACTATGTTACTTATGGATAACGAACTTTTTTGACGTGAAAAATGGGAAGAGAGAAAGGTTTCACACCTTCAGTATCTAATAATGCAAATAAGTATGTTTATGTCAGTACGACTGCCGGTAATTCTTTATGTGTGAAAAGTTAGCTGATAGCTGTTACAAATACACAAAACAGTGAACTTTTCTCATAAACGGCCGTAGCTAGGGCGTCTGACTTGTGACCTTGTGGTCGCCGGTTCGATCCCAATTGCACTACCGACGTGAATTCACTTGTAACACAAGCATTTTAGCTTACCACGAGGGATTAACAATAATACTAGATCTTTTCCAAAAAAACAAACATTGACAAATATATTCAAAATGCATTTCACGATATGTAAACCTCTTTTTTTGACTGTACATTATATATATGTTCATAAAATTTTCCTCAGTTTGGCGGCAAATTAGTTATGTTTGACAAATGTCCTCAAGAGGCTGGACCCCAGAAAATGGTTTACGTCAGTCAGGTAAGCATATCTCCTTAATATAAATATAAAAAAAATACAGTTATAAAGTTATATATGATGATGATGATCTATCCGACCGATTTCGGTCATGGCGACCACTTCGACTCCTAGTCGGTTTGGCGCGTGCGCTCGAAGATGGTTTATGTAGCCAATCTTGGCAGCAAAACTCCTTGTGCAATGAGGGCATTTCAGTACGCCTCCCCTCCGCCTACCCTCGTAGTTGTATACAATGGTAGCAGGTGGACGGGCTTTTAGCTGGGCGCGTTTGGTATCAAGGTCAGCTCTACGCTGATCCTCGAACTCGCGCACTTGCCTTTTCACAATCCTGCGCCATTCTGGCCGCTGTACTGCCAAACCTTCCCATTGAGACGGCTCTATATTGCTTCTTTTCATATGACGCTTATGAACGTCTTTAAACTGGAGGAGCTGTGAAGTTATTATATATATATAACAATGATAACGTATTTATCATGATTGGTACAGGTTGTAAGTGAACCAGAAATAGTGGAGCGAGCTGCCGAGTTGGATGACATTCTGGGCACCACGCTGAGTCAGGACCCCGGAGCCACAGAGAGACTGGCAGAGTGAGTACATATATCATTCAAGAGCTCAGAAGCGTAAGGTCGGATGTGCCATTATACGTCAGAAACATTCGTCGTATGTGCCTTTATCGTAAACTAGCACTTTCAACCAAATTATTCTGAATTATAATAGTATTTCCGTCCTTATGTTTCTGAGGTCTAGACTAACTAACTGTCCTTGAACCCTAATTTTTTTTTAACCGTGACTGTAGTTATTACTTGTATATTCTCCTATTGAAATTCCGGTCCAAAAATGTAGTGTCTCTCTTTATACTGAACGAACGCTCGCCGTGCATTACGTTAAATATAGAATGACCCATATCAATAAAATGATAATCTATAGATCAAGATGGCTGACACCGTTTTCGTTTCTATATATTATTTGGGACTAATCCCTCCCACACCGCCATTGTAACTCCTTTAAGCCAGGATCAACAGCGGCACACATAAAAGAGGCACTAAGCTGTCAGGCTTAGGCTGGTCCCGGGACACCTAAATGTCTTGGATCCTGCATCGAATTTAATCAGAAAGTTTATAGGAGGAGTTGGAAAGTAAAATTCCACTCTCCTCCAGCGTAATCGGGAGACAGAAATGAACGAATGAGATATTTAACCTCAGGATGAGACACTACAAGTCTCTGTATATGACACCATTCTTAAATACGTGTTTTTCAACATTATATATAAGTCTATTGCCAATGGTTATCTGTATATGTTTATCTCAATAGGTACTGCCGACAGAAAGGTGACGCGTGCACCGATCAGAATGAAAGGTTCACGTGGTTCTTTCTCAGAGCCAACTTCTTGCCTACGTTTAGAAACGAGGTGCTCAATCTATTGGGTAAGTTTGTCATAAGATTTACTTGGAAAAAATTGGTATAGTATCTATGTCATCTTTGGAGACAACAATGTCGATTATAGGGTCGTCTTTGGCGCAGTTTGAGCGCATACGCATACGGCCATCTTACATTGTGGCCACGACGGAGCCAATCAATAAGAATTACCTTCAGCGCAGACAACATTTTTATTATTTTTTTTACCTTTGATGCAGATAGGGAGGCGACTTCTTGGCCTAGCGGTATAAATTTCGTTTTAAGTCGGTCCTGGGTTCGATTCCCGCGCCTTACCAAAAACTTTGTAAAATAAAAGAGTCTTTTTCGGGCCTGACTGGTTGTAACTACTCTCCGTGTCTTTAAGAGCAATTTAAACCCTTGGTCCAAATTGTTTTAATATCATCAATGACAGTCGTATACTTAGAAATCGGTCATCAACGTTAATCTGAGTAAGTAACTAACAATCATAGTGACTAAGGCAACCCTCAAGGAGACACAAATTGAAACAAAAGTTTCTTGCCAGTTCTTCTCAGAGTAGCCACTTTCAGAACGGGTTGAAGTAAAAAAAGACGCATCATACGAACATGATTTAATTGATTTTAACGTGTTTATATGAATAAAATATATTTTGGTTTTACTAGTTCCAATGTTGCTTAATACTAATGTATTTCGCAGGTTTCAAGCACGACGAGATCCCATCGAAGTTCAAAGGAGCAACGTTGTCAGGTGACGGCGCACATCCTGATGTAGCTGGCTTAAGCCGAGTAAGTGTTCTTATAGCCTGATACCTAGCGTACACGGAAATACTCATGATTATAAAACGGTTAATAACTTGATAGGTTATGGGTTTCTATCAACACGGATCAATATTATGATTCTTTATCTGTTCTTCTAGAAAATACGTTGAATGAAAACGTGAACAATACACAGTGATTTTTTAATAGTTTATTATGCTTCAGTATTATTATTGAAACATAACATTCAAATTTCTAAATTGACACATTTTTTTTATAATTATTAGAATCAGGCGTTACGTTGCGGAAATCCTAGTTAATCTAATTTAAAAAGTAAAAATATATAGAGTTAAATCCTCAAAAAAAAAAAGAAAAAAATTGGGAATTAACAGATATTTTGTCTTTTTAAATTTTATATATTTTTTTACAAAAAATTCTCCTCATGGAAACGTAAATGATAAATGACATCCCGTTTATGGGTAAATCTTATTTTTTCTCGTCTACATCTATTTTACGTCTTAAAATAAATCTTATTAGCTTGTGGAGTGACACTTATCTCATTCTCCTTCGCTATCTAACCCTATAATAATACATTCACTGACAACTATTTCTGAGCATGCGCATATCTAACTAGTAACTTCTCTGTACCAACGCATCAGGGCGAGTCCACGGAAACGGAAGCTGAACTATCCACGGATACTAGCACAGATCTATCGGTAAGTCACTAATACACCATTAAGTTTTCGCTTTCCATATTCACAATAATTATGAATAACTCAAGTTTTTATGGGGTTGTGTAGTAACTGTGCTTGTAGTGTCGTATCTTCGTTTGTATAATACTTCTTTTGTCACTACTCGAATAGACCACGGCATATCTTCCTATGGTTGTCGCAGCAGCGTCTATCAGCAATCCGCGTGCCAAACGTGGTGGGCAATATTCCTCAACAACCATGGCTTGGTGTCTGCCAAGAGCAGGCCCAACAGTGGGTCGGATCGCTTATGCGTACCCGGCCCCCCCTAACGGCGGATCGGAGGAGTGGGGGTTTTAGTAGTGTAGGGTCCTCTCCTCGTGGTATGAGTTTAGCATACCACGCTATGGAGAGGGCGAGTTCCACATATTCCACCACCAGCGCGCGAATACTCTGCAGCGGTGGTGGGAATGCGTAAATGCATTTCCCAAAAACTAAAAAAGGCCTAACAGTTACTTCGTAAAATATTAACTGCCTTGGTGTTCTACCTTATAGCACTATTATTGTCTTCTTGTGTGTCGTAGTCGTCAATTTAGAATATAATAGATTAGTCTTAATTGTTCCCAACAAACAGAATACAGACATAGGAAACAAAACAAAACACACAGTAAAATGGACGATCTTCCAGACTACATTTGAATAGTTTTAGTATAAGATTTTCTAATTTAGCTATTGTTAGTCTGTATTGCATGAGGTGCTTACCTGTAATAGATTGTTACACTTAAGTATTTATTATGGATATGTGTACTTGATACAGTGTATACAATAGTTGGTGAGCCAATAAAGATAAATAAAATAAAAATAAAAAATATTATCTTTGATCCTAATACATTAAAGATTAATATATAGCTTAAAGATGGAGCTTTCAAAATGTTGCAACTAAATTCATGTATGAGGGAAATTTATCATCAAAATCTTATTTAAGAGTAAGAGCAAACAACATGATTACTAAAAACAAAACTTTAGTTACGATACATAGACAGTATGTGTTTAAGTGTTTTTCACAAACAAATTGTTTCTTTTGACTGCTCTTTGGTTAAGGTAGTTATTTCGGATACCCACCTGGGATAATTATTTGTGTGAACCATGAATAGTTGTTCTAAGTCTAGGTGTGCTTTGGGTCCGTGAATTATGTGTTTGTAAAGTCCTCCGCGATATGGAGATTTGTCCCCTAATGTGGGATTTGTCTATAAAAACACAAAACACTTTTTTTTGTTGCAGGATACGCATACGTTAATCGAAAGGAAGTTGGCCAATATTGAATTAGAGCCTTCTGCTAACAATGTGGCTATCCCTAACGGGGAGGGTACGTACTTGATTTTTTTATTTTTTATTTACAAGTTTTTATTATTAACTTGCTTTTTTAGTATTTTTATGGTTATCACATTAAATGAAATACAAAAGACTGCCGAATTAATATGTAAATGTTACACTACTTTCATATTTTCAGATTCCACAAGTCTAATATGCCGCGCTCTTGTGTGTGGTAACTTAGAGGAGGCAGTGGAACTGTGTTTGGAAGCCAAGAGAATAGCCGACGCACTGATCATTGCTTCGCTAGGTAACTAATATATTTTACATTATATATTTATAAATGACTTAGTATTTTCGTTAATTAAGAATTCTTATCAAAACAGTCAGTCTTAATTAAATAATTAATATATTATGTTTATGTTATAAAGTCGTCATCTTATAATACTATGTATGTACCTATTAGTTAGTAGTTATTTAGGCTCTTCGTGCCTGAATATCTCTTATTATTAACACTGTAGAAACTTTTTGGTGTACAATAAAGAATATTGTATGGTATATAGCGAGCGATTACATACAGCATTTTGTTTTTTGCGATTACATGTAGTCGCAAAAAACAAATAAATGCAGAAGCAAACTATCCTTGTATCTTACTTATATTGGCTCTGCGAGACAGAAAAATCCGGCTCGAAGGACTAAACTTTTCCCGTATTTTCAAAACAGATTCGAAGAAATGCAAAAGCAAATTATTCTACGTTCTATTCTAACTCATTTAAAGCGGCCGTAGCCCAATGGCAAGGGCGTTGGACTTGTGGTCTTGAGGTCGCCGGTTCGAACCCTACCCATTGCTCTGACGTGAACCCACTCGTACCACAAGCATTTTAGCTTAGCTTAGCACGAGGGGCCTATATCAATCCTTCTATCCAGGTAGCCAAGAGCTCTTGTACAAGGTACAGAAGTACCACCTGAAGCACACAGCGTCAGACCCAGTGTCGTTGGTCGCTGGCAGCTTGCTGATGACCCGCTGGGACTTGCTGGTGACGTCATCGTCTCCCAGCAGTTGGAGGGACACGTTGGCGGCGCTCGTGACACACTGCGAGGGAGAAGCGCTGGCGCATTACTGTGGTATGTTCGCTTTTAGTCGTAGTGTGTGTTATAGTAAATAGTAATGCTTTAATCTATACCAGGGATGGCCGAGTTAATAAGTCCTAAGATCGACTGTGTGCGATCGACTAATGGCATACATAATGTTGAATCACGTTTCGTTAAAGTCAATCGAATTATAAATAAGTATTTTTTCAGGTTATTATACGACAACCACTAACTTTGTGCGTCTGTGACACATATTTGTTGACTAAAATATCATTTTTTATTATAGAAGTTGATCGACTGTAATAGTTGCTAAGATCCGACCGACCGGTTGGCCACCCCTGATCTATACTAGTACAAGCTAACCCGTCAGACGTTGCCCTGTCTTAAACTCTATATTATATTGTTATTTTAATAGTTGGCGTGAACGATCCGTGATGTGCACTAAGCAACACGCATTCTGTCAATGTTATGTCTAACACCATAAGGTTACATTAAAAAAGTTTATATTGTCAAATAGGGTTTACATTAAAAAAATTAATAGTTGTTTGTTTGCATTGAATTAGCTTCGGAATCACTGTACCTATTCCAACAAATCTTTTACCATTAGAAAGCTACTTTAACCAGGAGTAACATAGACTATATTTGATTATGACGTTTCCATGGAAACGGGAACTATGCGTATAAAGACAGCACTAGTGCGTAGTAATTTTGTAGTTGAGTTGAGATTGCTACCAAAGTCCAATGTAGTGTTTTTATAACTATTTTATTTCTAATTTGGTTTTCCAACTAGATTTTAATAATACAAAAACTATTTTAGGCTTTAAAACACAAGCTTTGTTCATCTTTATGCCCAGGAAAATTGCCTTTTAATTACCTATAAATTTACTCCCTAAAAGAAAAGAAATAAAAACATATATCTATGATTGTTATTGTAGATACTGGTCCCAATTAAATTATATATTTCTATACTAATATATAAAGCTGTAAAGTTAGTTCGTTTGCCTGAACTCGCATATTTTAGGAACTACTGAACTGATTTTAAACCTGGCTATATTTACTCTTGAAGCTCCTTCGGGAACCGGAGATAAGAAATCGCGCGGGAGAAGCTAGTTTTTTAAATATTTATCATCTGTACAATTCTGTAGAGATGCTGGGTGACAAGTTGTCATCCTCATCGGACCCGCAACTGTCGGCTGCGGCCAGCGTGTGCTACCTGTGCGCCATGAGCCCCGACCCGCTGCTGGCGCGCTGGCGCCCCGCCAGCAGCGACGCGCCCGCGCTCGTGCAGCGCGCCGAGCTGGCGCTGCTGGCGAGGCGGGCGGCCCTGGCGCGGGGCAGACAGGTGCCGGTCAGTAAAGTATACTTGTATTTGTCATTAATATACAGGCTGTAAGGGTAAACACCGTTGTCCCTTAAACCATAGGTAGATAACTTAATTATAAAAAGGTTTATCTGAATTAATAAATAAACGTTTTTTTCTGTGAGATTTTTTAAAAAGTTTCTGTCCTACACCGTCCGTAAATATATGGATACTATGCGCCAGAGTTACGTAATCACTGCAAAGGGCGTTGACCTGCTGCACTGGCCGTCGGTTTTAACTACCTACATAAGTTTTAACTAAATACATTCCAATAAAAATACAATACACATAACCTGTGATGTAACTTTCCCTTCATACTATTCCTGTCTTAGGACAGGCAAAAATATCTACCTTGTGTTGCGTGACGAGTTCAAAAGATTTAACAAAAAAAAACGAAAAAAAAAAAACAGCTGGGTAGGTATTTTAGGCGTATTTAAAAGTTTTCAAGGTACGTAACCTTTGAGTAGCCGCCAATATTGTTTCTCGGTTTGGCACAGGTTGTCCAGGGAATAACTCTGCGTACATTCATCGAACCTCGTTCAGGTTATCACCAGCCGCGGTGTGAACCCGAACCATTTCGGTCCACTGTACGTTAGTGTACGAAATAATCACTACACAATACGTACTACCCACTTACTACACAAACGAGCTGGTGCGCGGCCGGTTTGATCAAGCGCTGTGTTCCCGCACTCCGTCCTCTTTGCCCTTGCGTATAGGGTGAAATATTTTTTAGGAAAAATGGAGATTTTACTTTAAAAAAAAAAGCCTTTTTTTGTTTTTCATTGAATTTGTGTTCTATAAATGAAACCATTGGTTTCAAGGATAACGGTGTTTACACTAACACCCTGTATATATTTTGTTGTGCACCACTGTCTGGGGTGTCGTAAGAGGCGACTAAGGGATATACAGCTGATGGATAGGCGGCAGCATCTGTTAGCTTTTAAGGTCACTTATCTTACTGATCTAACCTCCAACAAACCCTTCTTCCTTAAGAGGTATGTTAAGAAGACGTCCATGTTCAGCAGTAGACGTAAATGGGCTGATGAAAGTACAGTGATACTATTATGACTATTATGTCTGTTACATTTCTATCAAGTGAAATTTCTTATTTAACTAAGATTTTTTGGTTCATTATTGTTTTTGTTCTTAATAGGGGTGTAGACTAAAAATATATTTAGTCCGTCAGTTAGATTACTAATAAGTATTGGACACGATTTTTTTCGTTCCTTTAACGAAACATGCCGAATATGAAACTTTATGTGACGTCACTTGTAGGTACAATTTTACCTACGAGTGACGTCACAAGCCCCACTCTCTTGAATGAACTTTATAGTTTGTTGTTGCTCTGTATCTTTTTTAATTGTTATTGATTAAAAATACACGTTTTATATTTTATAGTAATCTATTTGACGTTCACCACTAGGAACTGCTTCAAGCGGTTCGTTTTTGGCCAGCCTAAGTAATGTGAATATACATGTAGGGTAATACTGCCAATTTTTGACACAGCTTTGTTAAATTAAAAAAAAAAAAAAACAGAATTGACGACCATAAACTTTATCAACAAAATCTATAGATTTTCTTTTTCAAATGGCAACAATTGAAGTAGAATTGAAATGGAAATGTTAGCAAGAGTTATGTATGCCAATATTTGGACAAATATATAGGGTGACTGGTAATTAGTGACCGATACCTAAACACATCATTGTGCTCATGATAACAAACAACTTTTAGTATGGCACCAAACCTGAAATCGCGAAAAAAAAATCAGCTGTTCCCTATCATGTTGACAAGTTATGTGAACATGAATGTATGGAACAGCTGATTTTTTTTTCGCGATTTCAGCGTTGGTGCCATAGTAAAAGTTGTTTGTTATCATGAGCACAATGATGTGTTTAGGTATCGGTCACTAATTACCAGTCACCCTTTATAAAATTGGAGAAAATTGTATTGTTTTATTTGTACAATGAATAAAATATTTGTTTTCGACCAAAGTACAGTGAAAAAATATTCCTCTTGTTACTTTTTACTATTGTCTTATCTTATAAAGGCGTATAATTTTCATAAACAATATTTCTTTTACCGATGTCGCTTAAAGTGCCAATAATTATTGGCACTTTGATTGGACGGTTTCACCAATATATGAGGGATCCTCAGCAGGGGAGGTGTATGGTCGTGTTTGGCTAGCCTTAGTACGGTGCATATACATGTATAAAATATAATGTCTGCAGGAGGGCGGTGCCCTGGAGTCGGTGCTGAGCTCGTACGCGGGGCGGCTGGCGGCTCAGGGTTGTCTGCAGCGGGCGCTGGGCGCGCTGGAGCCCGTGCCGAGGGCGCCGCTCAAGGAGCGCCTGTTGCACGCGCTGCGTCTGCTGCAGCACGCACAGGTCAGTCATACTGCCACTACTACTCCTTGTTTCACAAAGTCAAAGTCAAAGTTAATGATTTCTTTATTCATACAGACACAATTCAAAAACACTCTAAATCATGTCCTTATGATGCGTCCATTTCTTTTCCTACCACCATTTTTAGACATAGGAACTGTGAGAATAACTAACAAGAAACTCAGAGTAATCCTTTTTTAAATAATCCATTTATCACTATTTATACAAAATTGTTAAGCAGCAGTGTCATTTCAGAGCGGGGTACTCCCAAGCCATTCTGTAATTTACTTAATCTGATATCTTATAATATGCATTTTTACGTAATTTAGTTTATTATATTAATAAAGCGCGTCCGTCGTTATATGCTCATGGTCCACCCAAATAATGACAATTGTTTTGGCATAATATAGACAGAACAAGCATTTTGCCTCCTAGCGACAATATACATTAATTATAATAATTAATTTAATTATAAATAAGTAATTTGAATAGGTTTATAAATAAACAGCAAATGTAATTTAAGATAAATAATAATTAATTTTCAAATAATGTTTGACGATTTACAAGTGCCTGTAATTGGTTTACGTAAATAAAAATGATTTTTATTTATTTTTTTATTTTATTTATAAAAACGAATACATTGCCCCATAAAAGAGTTGCTTATTCTATGGAGACGAGTTGGAAGTACAACTAAGTCATTCTTATGTCTAGTATTTATGTTATGTATGTCTGGCACACACAATTCATTCATAAGCTGTACCAACTCATAGTGACAGACCATCTCGTGCACATCATAGACTCTCGGGTCTCGTGGAAATCATTTAGGTATCGTGTGGAGGGCGACTACTGCTCTCCTCATCCAATTCGAGCGGGTGACTCACAAGGCTCAGTTCTTTCGCCACTCATGTTCTCGCTCTACACAAACGAAATCCTGAAACCCAAGAAAGCCCGTCTGGCACTCTTCGCATCAAATGTCTTCGGAAAATGGTTCAGAAAGTGGGGAATCGAAGTAAATCCGACAAAGAGTACCGGGGTACTCATCTAGTGATTCAACAATCCGCCGGCCGTTTCACCGGTCAAGATGTTCGCCGAACCAATCCCATGGGAACGGCAAGCCAAGTACATAGGCGTTTTCGTTGGCCGTAAGCTTACCTTCAGAGCGCATGTGGAAACCGTTCGTGCAAGGGCTTCACATACGCTTTGTCGACTGCATTGTCTTTTAAATTGACGGAGTAAACTATCAATTAATAACAAAGTAAGGAATTAAATCAAGTGTATACAACCAATTATGATGAATTCCTTTAAAAATCTAAAGTCATCATTCCGCAATCCCCCCGCCAGCGACTGCCCTTAACCTAGGTCAAGGCCCACAACGGGCGCCCTTGACGGGGATGAAAACCACAATACCAGGTTTCAAAAGCTGGAATCGAACCTAGTATGTCGAACTATATATATCAATATGACCTTAAATTGACAACTGTCTGAGGTAGATGAGTCGATCATTCATATTCTATTAAATATACAGATAGGTGTAGCTAACTGTACTTTATAAATCAGTTAAAATATTCATTCTTTATAATATCATGATGTATGTGCAGCAACCGCAACAGCCGGCGCCTGCGCGCGCGCACGCGCCCGCTCACCCGCGACGTGCGCACCTCGCGCATGCGCCCGAACCTAGCTACAATAACGGTAAGAATACTTACAACATTTTTTCGTTCACTTAATGAACAACTACATTAAGCAAATTTTTCAACAAAATGAACGCATTCAATGATCAGATATAGCATAGCTTTAGTGCGCTCAATGAGCTGCTTGACTGAGGTAGTACTTCTACCTTAGAGAATGACATAGCCAATTAATATTATTGATACATTTTGTGTTCCTGATCGAGAGTAAGGATGTTAGAACTCACAGGGGACATGGGAGCTACCCTAATCATACTCTACAATGTCTTCTGCACTGGCACTAATTGTCCATATATTTGGATACTTATGCCGCTTCAAATCTGGTGGACCGGATTCATTCGCCTGATCAGGGAAAAAGAAGGAAAGAAAAAATATGTTTTTAAGAGATTGTAAAATCATTAGAATTTAAATTTGTATTAGAAAAAAAAAACCAAAGGGCTATGAGTGTTTTCTTCTGGGCTTTTTCTTCTTGTCGACAACAGTGACACATGACTTCGGAGTCAACTCATATTACCAAGGTGTTGTTCGTAAGTTCGAAACTGCGCTCCGGACACCATATTTCCAGTTAATACGACTGAAATTGAATGAGCAATATCCAAAAGGACACATCTCGAATAAACAAGCTATATGATATGTGCCCTTTTTAAATTGCATATCAACTAAAGTGTCGAACAACCGTGCAGCATATTGGTTGGAACTGCTCGCCAACTGCTCACGGGCTTCAACCGGGCCGCACGGTTGTTTTATTACAGTCATACTAACTGCATTTAAGCTGACCACATATTGGTCAAGCGCGTGTTTGATAATCAACTCATGTCGTTGAGTCAGTCTTAAATTTTATGTTTGGAGCCGGAGTGTAATTGAATTAAAGTTTGTTTATCTAGAGCAGATGCTCCGAAACTTTTACTTGTATAGACCTCTAATATATACTTTACGTTGCGATGGACCCCTGATGCTCCTTTTATTTATTTAAGGACAACCAGTAGCTGATACATTTTATTTCAATATATAAAGAAACACACAAATGTGAAGTCTAATGCCCAGTCTTATGACACTCGTGACATTATAATAAATAAAAAGGAAAAATATGTGTAAATATTTAAGTAAAAAAAATACTTCTGAATAATATAAAATGAAAACATAAAATACAAATATACTATTGACATAATGAGTAATAAAATAATTAAAATTAACATACAACACTGAGACAGTGAAAAATACAATGAGTTACTTACATAATAATTTAAAAACAGGTTTTTTTAATAAGTGCAATTTGTCATTGAAAATATGGACATTTCCGCAAATAATATTATACAATTTTGGTAGTCGATATATGGCTGAAAACTGCTTATGATTAGTTCTGGCAAATGGCTAGTGCAACAGTCCGGCATCCACGAGAGCACGCCTAGGTACCCGGCGCGGGACACGGAAATGAAACGATAGCAATATAGGTGGACAGTCGAAAGGGTTTCTCAATACCTTGTAGAGGAATATCATATCTTGCACTTGTCTACGAATTGTGAGTTTGTGTATACAGAAGTACTTTCATTGATCATCGTATGAGGTCAGCTGCCTGTGTTGCCCACAAGAGTATGTAAGATGCTTTAAAAAGCGTTTTTGTATGCGTTCTATTCAAAGTTGGTGTACCTTGTATTGGGGGGACGAGACAACACTGCAATACTCCAGGTTACTGTTAATTTCTATCATATTACACACTTTCAACTAGTAAACATTTCCTTACGCCTACTTAGACCCCCGTTTAGTCCCCCGTGGACCCCTGGGGGAACACTTTGGGAATTACGGATTGCATCAAAGTACATAGTTGTTTTCTCAAACAGTCGCTTCATCACGCGTGCTATATGCTATACCACACAACGCACTTACACACACACAATGTCTTCACATTTGCTACATCGCGTTGTGTTACGTTTATTAATCTGAAAATTAAAAAGTCTATCTAAGATCCACCCTAAACCGACGTGCTTGTATGAAGAATGTTATGAGAGTGAATGAAACGAAAGATGTGTGTAGGGATCGTAGCAAGTGGAGGTCCATTGTCTCTGCCTACCCCGCTGGGAAACAGGAATGAGCTTAAGTATGTATGTATGTAAAAAGTCTATAACATCATGCGTATTAATAGAATTCAAAGTGGTCCGTTAAGATGATCTCTGAGGAACATGAGCGGTGCGGGAGGGAAGAAAAGATGACACTCGAGAGTACAACTCACCCGCGCAGCTTTGTTGCGGTCAACGTGTAATATCAAATATGTGATATCTAATAATCTGTTTATTAGTAGTACTCTTTAAGCGTATTTTAAAGTAGAAGGTAGGCAGAACATGAGAATAGTCGTTTATAAAAACGAATAAGAAATAGTTTCTTGAAGATAATTTCATCATAAAGGTAACGGAGATATACTATTGTAGTCTAGTACATCGTATTGTGTAGTTGAAATAATTCATATCAATTTAAATTAAAACACCAAATATCGAGCGTTAATTCCGCTCAAAGAGGCACACACAAACATTTTATGCATAATATGCAGGTAGGACTAGCTACTCCCGGTATCTTTGGGTACGCAGACGACAGCACAGTCTCGGTGAGATACTTGTCGGATGCGAAGTCTAGGTCAAAGGTTCAGTCGCTCAGGGAGTCGATGATGGAGGGGGTGAACTCGATCTTGGAGGCTGTGTCCTTATGGGGTGATGCCAACCTGGTTGGGTTTAACCCCTCAAAAACACAGGCTTGTCTTTTTTCGGCGAAACGGAGTCCATTCCAACTGACTCCGACTTTCCGGAATGTTTCCGTTCCGATCAGCGACCATCTTGAGCTGTTAGGGCTTGACCTCTCTTCTAATCTAAACTTCGGTCGTTACATCGAGTCCATTACAAACACTGCAGCCAAAAAACTTGGCATTCTCTCCAAGGTGAGGTGGTCCTTCACATCGGAGCAGCTCTTGAGACTCTACAAGGCTCAAGTTCGCTCCTCAATGGAATACTGTTCTCATCTTTGGGATGGGTCTGCTAGATATCAGCTGGATGCGCTGGACTCATTGGAGCGCCGAGCGAAGAGAGTCATAGGCAAGTACTCACTTGTGGAGGCAAGTCTTCAGAGCCTCAAACACCGTAGAAGAGTAGTCTGCCTATCGGTTTTTTATCGGTTACATTTCGGGGAGTGTGCGGAGGTTCTACATAACCTGATACCCCCTTCACCCTTCCATCACCGGACGACCAGGCGCGGCAAGCGGTTTCACCCTTATGTTGTAGACATTCCTTCAATACGCACAAAGCGATTTGCTTCTTCTTTCATAATGCGTACGGCTAAGGAGTGGAATTCTCTGCCGGGGTCAGTTTTTCCGGAACGCTATAATCTGGACATCTTTAAAGCTAAAGTGAACAGACACTTTCTAGGCACGCGTGAATCATCATAGGCCTTATCTTCGCCTTCCATCAAGTGAGATTATGGTCAAACGTAAGCCTATATATAATTTCAAAAAAAGACTATAAAAACATGCAACAATACAATCACCAGTCGAAGATTCAGCACGTGTTTTGCTTCTTCACGGAGCATTTTCAGGGTGGTGTTGACGATTCAAACTTTGCGACGCAATTGACCCGACTACCTAGTGCGACTATATAAAGTGCGCTCGGACTTCGGCTGGTTTGCATGTATTTTATTGTTTTACCTATATACTTTGCATATTTTTATTCTGTCGAGAGGGTGGTGTAAAAAGGACTTCCATAATTTAGACCCATTTTTGAGCGAATTAACACTAGATACTTTGTATTTTGAGACCGTATTTGTAGTCTTCTTAATAAAACACAAAAATTGATTGTAAAGGCTGATTACATTGCAGATATGTAATTTAGTATATGCGTAATATATTTTATAATATACCATATGACAAATAAGAACGCTTCTGACTGAGTGTCACTATCATAGTAATTTCCTTTGCAGGTTATACGGATATCTCTTTTGCCGACCGTACAACACCGTATAAGCGCCGTCAGCAAAAATTTATAGAAATAATATCAGGTGTAGCGCGAATCATCTGTTACCTTAACTGTGATCCCCCCCGCCCCGCGCAGTTACCGCAAGAACCGTTTCAATTATGTGGTAGGATAAAATACACCAAAAATAGCTTCAACCACTGAAAGAACAACACTAAATGCACGAAAATGGTTCAAAAGGTGACACAATCAATAAAATTGATATTACATAACGTTGGTGATAGTGCAATATCGCGTAAGTGACAATAGTTAATAAGGTTGAAAATCAAATGCATTAAATTGACACTTCGCCCTTTACAACACGAATAAAGACAATATTTCTTAACGAATAAAATTACACCTTATTAGCTAATGTGGCTTTCGCAGACTATATATTGCAATATCACCGATGCTGTACCATATTATGTATTTTACAAATATATACGCACGCTGACACTTGTTTTAAGGTTTTATTTTGGTGCTTTATAATAAAGAGCTTTATGAAGCTGGGAACATATGAATAAAAGGAATACAAGAATATGGTTATGTCATGAACATACATTTGATTTAAGAATATCAAACGTGCAGTTTTTACGATTCGATATATAGTGATTTTAAATTTGAATGGAAAATAGATAATACCTAAAAGAAAGATACGTAAAGTGTTTTAAGTTGAAGTGAAATAAAAACGTTTATTAATAATGTGAACGAATTGATCTTACTTAATCTAAGTCATATCTTGACTAATAAATTATTATATATTTCAACAATAAAAATATAATTTAAATCTACAAGCGCGGTATGGGATTGAGTATGAAGCATAGAACGCGTCGCGAGCCTCGCCGCGAGAGGTAGACAGGACCCTATCATAGCTTCCTACGAGTCTTTCTCTATCTACCTACGTTGTGACACCCGGAGAAGAAAGACTATAAGAAACTCCGAGACCGTTCAGTTAACAACGCAACATCTAGTCGCCAGCAGTGGCTCGATGCTGATTCTTATAGGTTATATTCAATATTAATCTATCATATGTTAGGAAACTCTTCATTGAAACCAGCACAGTAGAAGTGTTATAACCGATCCCCTTGTCTCATGACACACAGCATCATACGATCAACAATGGCAACAGTCTTCAGTGCCGAGCGGCCCGACTAGCTACCACCGTGGAAGTATCTCTCAGGGCATGCCGCAGGGCATTCCTCAGGGCAACCCGGTAGCCCCGCTCCCCGTCGCTCCGCCCGCGACCCTGACGCAGCCGCCTCGCCCGGGCAGTGTGGGACCACAATCGGGTAAGATGATTATAATCTATCAATATATTATATATCATTATAGGAAAGGTCGCTCATTACGAAATCTCAGAGAGTTTTTAAGACGTAGGTGCTAACTAAGGTCTTTAATTTTTTCCATATGGGTTGGAATTGGCAATTGAAAGATGGCAAAATTTGTATGACATAATGGTTTTATATGGCTTTATAATCTAGCTTTTATTCAATTGGAAAATAATAAGCATGAAATAAGCAGTACCTTTGTACAATTTCTGTCCTTTTACCTACATAAGCTTTAATTTATGTATTTGTTTTGTTGTGTGTTTGTATATAAAATAAATACATATATAAAATAATAACTTTAGTATGTTCTAATGATGGAATTCTTATAATAATATAGTACCTACATACATGTCAGACAATCTATACTTATATTATAAATATTTGACTGTTTGCTTTGTATTGAATAGGCTCCGGACATAAACTTGCGCGGATAGCTAGTCTCTTATAAAACCGACACATTTAATATGTTCTACAATTTCCAGGTGGTGGCATAGCAACCCGGTCGAAATACAAAGTGGATCCCTCAGTGCAATCCGCCCCTCTGTACAACCAGTACAACTTCAACAACCCCGTCACCTCCCAGCCTCAGGGTTACGGAGGTTACAACAGTCCTATACCCGACGCATATAACAATACCGTCTCGTACAACAATCCTGTAGCTCCCCTCAACCCAATGGGCCCTAATGTAAACCCTCTGAATCCTGTCCCGGGACCGATGAACCCCTTGAATCCAGGGCCTGTCCCCGGTCAGGTGCAATCGAATGGAGGCTACTATTCCCCGGCGCAGGCGCCTGAGCCCGCAGTAGCTGCGATGCCCAGCAAACCCGTCGCTCCGGGGTGGAATGACCCGCCTATGTTGACTTCTAAACCTAAGGTGGGTATTTAATATTATCTGCACGAGGGGTTAAGAAGAATAGTAGATTGTAAAAGTCTGCTAGTAACCTTAAAAAAACAAAAACATCTTACTGCGATCACGAATACGCCTTTCAATCGTGGTGATTACGGCATTATCCCTCAACGACCCTGATTTGCCAAGGTCCGTTAAAAAACCCATGGGGCCCATGTTCAGCAGTAAACGAGCTGGTGCCATTGGAAGTTATATTGGAAAAAGTACAATTCGTCGCGTTCTTTTTCGTTAGAGCTGAAGTCTAAAACAATCCATCTTGAAAAGTATTTTTGTAACAAGAAACTGCTGGTTTTCTTAATACATTATATATTTTATCGCTCTATCTTATAAATGTCGCTTAAACTTTTTACTGGCTATGATTTTCACTATGAATATTGTCGTTATTTAATAAGGTTTAATTTTCTATGTCAGCTATAGTGGCTACCATGCCATTACGACTCCTCTGTCACTTATCAGGCGTTGATGACAGTCATTTGCCCAAGTTTCAGGCAAACTAGGGTTTAAAAAAAAACCTAGAGAACTCTTTCCACCCAAACCGAAACATAATAGGTGTATGCAAATTTGAATTATATTGAAACTGTAGTGTGTAGCATATAGGGTCGTTTGACATGTGGGCCCTCCACGCCGGTACCAGGCGCTGGAACAACGCCATAGAACACCGGCGCCATCTCGACGAGGTACCCACAACCTGCTTGTGTTCGAAACTAAATTAAAAACATCTACAATGCCCATGATAATAATTATTTCCATTTGTTTGTGTTCAAAGGAAATATATCAACTTTCCTGTTTTTACGTCCGTTTGAAAATCGTTTTTTTGTGGTACTAATTTCATTCATAGGATATCAAATGCAAAGCGTTGCGTAGATGGCACCACTAGCACAGTCTGTAAATAAAAAAGTAAAACGAAACGTTACTTATGAAGATAGTTTTAATATCCCCAGCAAATGCATGCTTCTCTTCATTCAAACATTTGAATACACAACATTTATTTATTATTGTATGCTTGTATTTGCTTTAGAAAAATAAAATTGATAACTGAAACCACACCGTTCAGTAGCCATCTAGTTAAATTAGCCACTCAATGGGATGGCTAGCCCGTTAATTAAACGCCGACATTCAATGAAATGGCTGAAGGACAACTAGCCGAATCGTTGAATAATTTTCTACGACTTAAATGCACAAGAGGATTTGGGTGGTTACAAAAAAAAGCAGCTGATTTTTTTAGACCAGAGGTTGTTGTGTTGTGTCTGGATGTGCTTTTTGACCTTGTATCCCCGCGACACAGATATTTACAGTAGTATGAAAGAACAATATTTCAATTATTTACTCGAGTAAGTAGTGTTTCATTGTTATGCACTCTATTTCTATGTTAATAGAAATCATCAAAGTGATACCTGACATTCCCAAGTAAACTAACCTGGAGTGCGGAGGACTCATGTAGTGCGGAGTTGTCTTTTTAAGCGAGAAATACAAGACAAAAAAAATTTTCATACATGAAGCCTATGTTTGTCATTATAAATTATTGAGTGATGATTTTGGTTGATTTTGAGTGTCATTGGAATGTCTTGTTAATTCGCTCGAGTCATCTTTTATAAATAAATAGCTTGAGTTTCTGAGTGAAGGTTCTGGATTGATTTTGTACGTCGTGTGTAGTTTGTGTTGGATTGTTTTCGTGTTGAGAGTTTTAATTAATAACCAATAATTAATTTATCATTGCAAAAAACATCATGTATTTTCGTCAAATTCAAAATTAATTTTCAATTCTTTGAAAACTGTGATTCACTTTGAAAATTGTGTATTTTGTAAATTAACTTATATATACGTAATTTTTTTTATATTGAAGGTCTTTTAACATGTCTGCCTTTTTTTAAACGGCAGAATTTTTCAAAATTTTTGCAATTATGTTCGCTAATGCTATTCTTATTCCTACAGCCTAAACCAGAAGCTCCCACGGCACAAGCGCCTATCACCCACCCACTCTTCGGAGTGGAACCTCCTCAACACGTGCCTTTAGCGCCGCAACAGTATCCGGGTCAGCAACAACAACAGTACCCCGGTCAACAACAGTATCCAGGCCAACAACAATATCCGGGACAACAACAACAACAGTACCCTGGCCAACAACAATACCCAGGACAACAACAACAATACCCTGGACAGCAGTATCAGGACCAGTACCAGAGTCAGTTCCCTGCTGCGGTGGCGCCCGCTTTCCCTCAACAGGTAAATAGGTTGATAAGTACTAAATCTACGCACTATACAGTAAAATACACGAATAAAATAAAAAGAGCTCAATTAACTTTGACAGAATAAATGAATTTGAATCTAGGTACTTCACATAGATTCAAATTCATTTATTTTGTAAAAATGGTTACATTTATTGGAAATTGTCATATTTTTTCCAATACAGTGCAGAGCGTGATGTGGCGACTTGTGAGAACACTGCCTAAAAACTCAGTAGAACTCTTTGAAAAATAATTATATTTCACAATATTTTATTAATAACTATTTGCTTTTGCCACCACCCTACGCGTTGTAGTTTGAAACACGCTGTATGCGATTTTCAAACTATAGTTTTATTATAGTGTGGGAAAGACAATTTCTACGCTTCTTTTTTATTAAAATGTTATATTTTTGAGATATTAAACACTAGTAATAGTGTTGTTACGGTGTCACCAAATATGTAATGTATCTATTTCTGCTATAACAGTATTTGCTTGCTATTTTACCTTATTTTTAAAATAATAAAAGATTTTATTAAAAAACTTGCAACATGTGTTCCAAACACAAACGAAGAAACAGATAGATTATTGTTTAGAGATATTATAATTATGTTATATGGGACATATTACACCCACTCTCCCACCACTGCAACTCCTGTAAGCCAGGATCAATAGTGGCACCCACTAGAAATGGCAATGAGCCCCGAGGCTCATCAAGTCCTGGGAAATATTTAACTGCTTGGGCCCAGTTAAGAATTTAATCAGAAAGAGATTAGGTGAATAAGAAAGACTTTTTTCACACTACCCTCCATCTCCATCTCGAAATTTACAACTAAAGAAGTCACCTGCAAAGCATCACGGATGGGTAGTAAAGTACGGGGCCTACACGTAAGCTGTTATTTTTGATTCCAGTAGTAGTATGGCAAAAGCGTCTAAAAGCATGGAAATTTTGTTCGGGCGCCACAAGATTTATAAGTAAACAATGAAGTTTTTATGATATATATGTACTTGTATTTTCGACTACGATGTAATGGTTTGGTGTGCGACAGACGGACAGCCCGGCCCCCGCGCCGGTCGCCAAGGCCCCGCTGCCCGAGCACTACGCGCAGCTGCAGAGCGTGCTCGACGGACTCAGGACCGAGTGCTGCAACAGAGCTACTAACCCGGTAAGATCACTATACTTATTGTACCTTCTTATTTATATATGTCACCGAAAAATAATTATAATCATAAGTTGATCAACTTTCTAGTTAGTTAATTAAACAACGCGGTTTCGGGTAGTTAAAAAAAAACAATTAGACTTGTTAAAGTTAAAGTTTTTTTGATTAGATAGACTGATCTACTATCGCTTTTATAATATTAGTAAATCTTATTACAGATATGGGTTATTATTAAGAAAATGTTGTAGTCGTATTGAAGTTATTAAAGTGCAAATAGGTCTAATTGTTTTTTTTTCTTATGCCATCGAAACAGTTTTAAATCTTTGTAGAGTGTATCTGGAAATACCTTTTAGATAAACCAATTTTCGAAATCAAGTAATAAATGTCAGATGTTTTATATAAACAAAAAAAATTCTACATTTATAAATTGGATATGAAAATAGTCAATGCGATTTGAACATGTAACATATCATCGACAAGCTTGAAATGATGATAAAGCAAATGAAATCATTGATATAATTGATTATAATAATTATAATGTTCACTAAATCCAAAAAGTTACAGATTTGGTATGCTTATAACTAAAACATACATACATGCTTACATAAGCTCACTCCTGTTTCCCAGCGGGGTCGGCAGAGACAATGGACCTCCACTTGCTATGATCCTAACTAAAACAACGAGTTTATTGACCCTGCCTCCTAAACTAGGTAAAACCTGTATCTTAAGAGACAGTGTTCGGCTGGTACATAACTTTAAATTGGTCTATTAATAAAAAGACATAGACATGGACATAGTGTCAATTGATGAAAATAATGTATAAATTAATATTTTCGTAGCAAATGAAGAGGAAGTTAGACGACGTCCAACGGAGATTGGAAACACTGTACGACTTGTTGAGAGAGAACAAGGTAAGGGTTTGTTTATTTGTTGATTTCTTTATATTAATTTATGCCGTTTTTTATCGAATTTTCATTTTCGCCTTTGAGGGGATGTAACAGGAGGCTAATCACGTAATAATATAGTTTTCATTACTGTACGGTTTTTGTAATATATTTTCTATGTTATTATAACTGCTACATTCACTTCGTAAATTGGTATTTTTATACTAATATTATAAAGAGGTAAAGTTTGTGACAATTTCCGTAGCGTAGCGGTATTTGGCTTGCTTTAAATCTTTGAGGTCGTGGGTTCGATTCCCACGCCGAACAGGAAATTATTGTGTAAATTTTAAGATTTCTTTCCGGGTCTGGTCGGTTGCGACTCGTCCTCCGTGCTTCGTAAAGCACGATAAGCCGTCGGTCCCAGTTATAATAACATTCTTTATATCAATCGTATTCAAGGGAACGGGTAGCAGCGTTTTCTTGTGTGTCACAACATAACATTGCGGTCACCAAACTGCCTGCTAAGCGTGGTGACTATGGCATAAAACTCGTCGGGAGGAGCCTCTTGTTCAGTAGTGGACGTTGTAAGGGTTGATGATGATGATGCATCTCAATTGCTTCGCAGCGAATACATTTTTATCAAAGGTTTACATGATTATCGTAAATGGGTTGGTATTAGGGTTGCTTGATCGAATGACGATATTATTGGGAGAAAATAATAAATTTTCGGGATTTCGAGACTTTGGTCGGGAGATACAAAAATCAAATCAAATTAAATACAGGGTTATTTGTAAAACACCGGTAACCTCTCAGGACTACGTTACTAACATCATAATCAACAACTTTTGTTCTATGACTTTTAAAAATTCATCATATTTTAATTCATCAGATTTACACACAAAAATAAAAATATTTAAATTCAACGTTCTAAATGTTACGAAGTCTATGCGAAGCAAAAGAAAGCGATAGTACCAACAATAGCGAGGGGAGCGGGGAATACAGAGTTGAAATGTGGTAGATAGGACAACGAAATATTGAAGGTTTATTTTTGGTAAATGTATTATGTTTTGTAAAAAGTTGTAGAACAAAAGTTGTTGTTTATGATGTTAGTAATATAGTCCTGAGAGGTTACCGGTGTTTTACAAATATCCCTGTATATTGAAAACAGCAACATTAATAAAGTAATTTAGATTTTACCTTGCCTCGTGTATTTTGTGTTGCGTTTCACTGATTTAACCATTTGTGTTCTTTTTCATTATTTGGAGAATTTTGACGAAAAGTCTCCAACTTTTCGTCAAAATTGAGTCGAATCATTAACTCTGCTTTTAATTAATCCATGCACATTTCTTTTGTGTATAGATTGGTCATGAAGATATAAGATGAAGTTGTTTTTCGGGAGATTTTTTATTTTGTCGGTAGTCGGGAGGGGATCTAAAAATTCGGGAGATACCCGTCAAATCCCGACCACCTGGCAACCCTAGTCGGTGTTGTGTGTCGCTAACGCTGTGTGTGGGTAGTTGTCGGAGAGCGGCGTGTCGTCGCTGCGCGCGAGCTGCGCGGCGGCGGCGGGCGGCGCGCTGGGCGCGGCGGGCGCGGCGGCGGCGGCGCTGGCGTCGGGCGCCGACTTCGCGGCCGCCGCCGCCTTCCTGCCCGGCCTCAAGACGCTGTTCCAGCTCGCCGACCAGCTGCACGCCGGCGCGCGGTGAGCCGGACCCCCCCCACACGTTGCTAAATAATACATCAGAATAGTAAAGATTATATAAGTTACAATATAAACATATGAAAATATGTACGATCAGCGCTTATCGCTAAATCTTATCGCAATCTGCAAACTATTTTAAACGACCTTTGGATGGAATGAATGTTAATGAAAATTTGGAAGAGTAGTCAAAGGCAGACAGTGGGTGAAATAAAAGCTATAGGTAAATGATTTTTACTCAGCACTTAAGTATTAACATTCACTTGAACTTGTCAGAATCATAAAATTATAAAGAAGTACTATTATTAATAGAAAATGAAATATCCAACTAAATAACTAAATTATGTAGACAACACTATCAATAACCTTAGTGTCTAATACCAATGTAAATTTTATATACGTAATTAATATGAACTGTACTATATCTATTGTACTAGCTCTTACTACACTTTACTTGTACATTTAAAATATGAGAATAATAAAATGATTCAAACTTAAATCTTAAATAACCCTTAATGCCTTGACTATTTAGCTACGATGATCCTTAACCAGCAGTCTAATTACGTAAAAAATGCGACAAGCGATCTTCAATAGCATACAAACTAACTACCATAGAAACTTGGTGAATATAGCTACCTTTTTTGTAGTTAGTTACCATAACATCGTAAAAAATGTCACATTACTATGATAATCACACATTTTTGACTCTGCGATTGAATTGCAACATTTTCGTAGTTGCATTTTTTACGTAATTCTTATGTCGAATTTTCTTTTCAAGTGCACATTATTTGGCACTGTAGGAGCATATGACTATACAATGTATTTTATATATTATTTAGGGTTCTTTTTTTAATGCTCACATAAAAAAATATCACTATTTCCATCACTTTTTCCTGAGATATATTTTTATCTGAATATTGAAATTTTAGTCCTTAATCTTTTATAATTTATTGGTAACACAAACTGATTAAATAACTTATACCTAATATTTGTACCATCGCCTAATGGAGCATAAACACGATTGTCCTAAACATTTTCAACGCAATTTGTTACAATAAATATATATTTACACGGATTGTGGACGGATTTTAATACTATAAATTAGTAATTAATATATTGATTTTAGATTATTATTATTAAAATAAAAAACTATTTTTTTTATTAACATTTTACTATCGATTGTGAAATGCATTTAGATTGATTGTGAATGATAATATAAATCTTATGATAAATGATTACGTAAAAAATGCGACAACGATAATATGGTAGATGGTAGATAGAATCGCAAAATGTTCCAAAATGTTGCGTTGTCATTGCAATTGGTGGCTAGTTGTTAACTATAGCTACTATTTGTGTTGTTTATTGTTATGGCAACGTTAAAAAATATCGTGTTATTTTTTGACGTTTTGAGATAATCTGCTAGATTATTGCTGTCGCTTTTTATACGTATTTGGTTTGCCGGTTTCTCATAATATGTCAATGGAAACAACAATCAAGATAATATTGCTGTTAACTTCGCAGTCTAATCAAATTCAGTTGCTCAAACATGAGTTAAGAATTTTTTTTTACTTCCAAAATTACGTTTGTCATTCGATATAATTTGCAATAAAAATCAAAGTTATATACATTATGCTTTCGGCGACTTAAATAGGCTCTAAAAAAGAGTTTTAATCAACTTTTAGAAATTGTGTGTCAGATGTTTTTGGGAAACCTATTTTCAATTATGTATGTTAGGATATTGATATCCTTAGTGTTATATTTATATTTAAACTAAGGAGATAAAGGCTATTTTCTCGTCTTGAATTAGACTTATATTGAATATCCTACGTCCTGTTACCATCCAAAGACGAAATGACTATACACCGTGTACTAACATTAACATTGGTGTCAGATCCGCAAATAAAAACATTCTAAACTCCATACAAACTTAATAAAAATCTCCTTATCCACTAAACTGAATACTTCCATACGGATCGGACACCAATTGATGTTGATTTGATTGAAGTAACTTAAATAAAATGTTTTTTTTTATTGTAACGAGTTGTGTACGAGCTTGTTATTAATTAATATATGTATAAACGTAATATAAATAATAATTAATAATGTATTATAGAATTATATTATTGATGAAAATTATATTTTAGTAAATATTCGTTTTGTTTTATTATAATTTTGAAATTATTGGTGAGTATAACGCTATATTTAGGCCTACATCTAGTGGACGTTGACTGCTGGATTTATTTATGCCCGGTGAAAATAAAAAAAATAAAAAATAAAAATCTTTTATTGACAGACTACAAGGCAACAAAGTCCATCCGAAAAAAAAACTGCTGGATTTAAGCTTTACCTTCCTATGCGCTGTCTAAATGCATTTAATAAATTACCTACATCAAGGAATGTGCGAGATGTCTTGCGATTGCCGCATTTGAATGGATGTTGTTATGCAGCAAGCACTCAATCTAATATCGTGCGAACAGAATAAACATAACACAAACAACGATAAAATACAATATAAATACTCCTCCAGACTAATAACAATGACACAAATAAGTTACATTGCTTTGATAATATGCGTAGGCGTACCCGATGTAGTGTGATGCCTTTGATTTGTAAACGGTTTGCACGTAGATACGATTGAATGTTATTTAATTTACCTACCAATAGAATTCTAAAATCTGACATATGAAATCTTAAGCATTTTATGCCGTTTAAATACCATCCGCCAGCCAGACATCAGCTTGGCGGCGGATTTTGTTTTTCGTTTCATATCGTATTGGTAATACTACTAAATATTAATGCTTAGCTACTAAATACTACTAAAACACTATAAAATAATACAGCATGTTTCATTCGATTTCACAACTTCCCACCCGCCATTCTGACGAACACAAATGATCGGATTGAGTGCTTTCTGCTTTACAAATGCCAAAATTGAGTTAAGTATGCCATCTTGCTCCTGAGGGTGAAATAAATTGTAAACTCTGTTTTGAAAATGTACGCGGAAACTAGTTTTTTTTTTCGCAACCCCGTTTCAACCCCCCGTATAAAGAGCACACAAAATGTTTTTGCTGATCGAACTTAATCTGCTTGAATTGTGTTATAATTACAGCTCAAACTTAAACTTACAATCGACCATAACTCATAGTAGCCAGTATGTATTGAGGTCGCGAATTTTCAAATCACTCTATAGAGAATAGATCAGTGTAAACAATCACAGGTTGTATAAAAAGCGGTTAATAGGACAAGGGACAGCTATAGAAATGAAGATTTTAGGAAACCGATTATTTAAACTGTATCTATTTTGTGGTTGAATCGGGCAGAACACAAAAGCATTTAGAACATGTACTTATGGTTATTATAAGCAAGTCATAGGCATGCTGTTTTATGAAAATTACCAATCGTACGTGCGAGGATTAGTTGCAATTTTAGGTAGACTGATGCAATTTTTTGGAGTAAAAGTACGTTGAACTAATATTATGGCTTACACTAAAACTATGACTATGAAAAATATAGGTATTAATTACACGGAGTCCGAGTAGATATAAAGAAAACATGTAAGTACTTATAACTCATGACGTGTAGGTACTATACTAAAACTCGTTAAAATTGCTACGCCATGGTTTTGCAAACATAGCCTATCGTCGTACAGCCTTAAAATACACTCCACCAAGACAAATCACCATTTAAAGCGATATTATGCTTTCAAAAACTTAAATACTGAAGCACTCACGGTGGTAGTGCATTCGGGCCATTACTCGCAATCGTCGTAATTTCGATAATTATCGTAACGTTTTATTGTGAACGAGTCAGGATATTTTCTGATGGAGTAGTTGTTCCTAGGGTTTTAATAATTTACCAGCTTCTTTCGGTGACTTCGTCCGCGTAAAATAAGGAAAATTTTGTTTTTGGATAGCCAGATAAAAAAAAAAGGTTTAATTTTAATTTTCATTTAGCTTTCAACTAGTGACGTCTCGTCTAAATCGGTACTACCATTTAGGAGATTGGACGGAACACACGGTAGTACCCTATATTATACCTTATAAAATTAACTACCTACCAGTGAAAGTGCTGTTTAAATGGATCCATTAATTACTGAGATTAGCCGGAGCATTTTTATTTCAATAGTATTTTTGTTATTTATATCTACCCTATTCAAAAACGTAACTCGAAAAATCTATATAGGTACTATATATAAGTATACTGACAATCGCGATCGAATCAAAAAGACCAAATAAGTTTTAAACTCACAAAAAATGGATGAATTTATTAATTTTAAAGTCACATTCAAATCATTGCAATTTTTTATGTCATCATTTTATTATTCATTTCTTCATACTTTTTCTCTGTCATTTGTTCGCTGTGAATTTTCAAACTTCAAATAACGTTTAAAAGTGTTTACTTTCATTTTTATGCGTCTGTGAATTTAGTCGATTAATTTACGCACCGTGCAGAAATAGGCAACTTAGGTCACGGAAAAGCGTGCGTAAAATGCGGGTTTAGGTCACACTGTGCTATAAAATAAGTTAAATACTCACAAAATTAAAAAACCAAAGACGATCCACTGACCTGACAATACTTAGATACGTTTATAGTTTGATTCCAAATACAAATTTTGCGTGTCGAACACTTTTGCCCAATACGATGCTTAGTTTTTGTTTTTTAAATTAGACGATAATCATTTTGCGGGGGTCATGATGACACAATATGCTCTTCCTACGGGGCCGTAATTGCCCCTTTGTCCTATTGTTTGACTTTTATGCCAAATTTGATAATTTGTTACATACATTCTAACCTCAACTCCAATTGGCGCCTAACATGGAGGCGTTGGGCGCCAGTTTATACAAACTTAACACTACATTAAAAAACTTCTTATTATTTGTTCATAATTACTTAAACTTAACCTCAATTGGCACCCAACGAGGTGATATAACCTCAATTGGCGCCCAACGTGGTGATATTGGTCACCAATATATTATTAGATATACAAACAATTTTAAAATTACTTTTTTTTGACGTCCTATTTTATTTACAAATGATGCAGTCAATATTGTTCATCAAGAAATATACAAGTTTATCTCTTCTCAATCGCAATACTAATAAAAATATGATGTCCCTCGATGGGGTACAAAAATTGCACAATAGAATTCAATGTTGCATGCACCATTGAAGATCGGGCTGAGATTTATCGAGTGGATAACGCGGGGGACTCGGGGACACAAGCTGGTTATTATTTACGCTAATTAACGCTCGGCTTCATTTATGTTTCATCAAATTTCAAATATATGATTGGGTGTCCGTTTTATGAATACCCTATACTTAAAATATACTTCAGACTCTTAATATTGTAGAAATAGTTTAAATAACCTCTGTAGCGTAGCGGTATTTGGCTCGCTTTAACTCTCTTTGGTCGTGGGTTCGATCCCCACACCGGACAGGAAATCTGTGTGTAAATTCTAAGATTTTTTTCTGGGTCTGGTTGGTTGAGGGAATACCCTCCGTGCCTCGGAAAGCACGTTAAGCCGTTGGTCCCGATTGTTAAAACATCATCTATATTAATAATCGTATATCAAGGAACGGGCAGCAGCGTTTCCGTGTGTGGTACAACATAATACTGCGGTCACCAATCCGCCTGCCAAGCGTGGTGACTATGGCAATACCCTCCGTCGGGAGGAGGCCCATGTTCAGCAGTGGACGCTATACGGGCTGATGATGATGATGATGAGTTAAAATAATCTGTATACGCGTGGGTAAACTTTACCTACACATAGCGCATATCATATGAGTTAAAGTGTCTTGAAGATCTTAACTAAGACGGAATTTGAACCCTTGGTCTATAAATTAGGGTTTGAAAGGACATTTCGGAGATTTATATGATTTGTGTCGCATGGCGGATATACGGTCAATATGCTGTCGAAGTACCTTCACCCTCCAAACAGCCAAACATTAATTTACACATGATTTATTAAAACAGTTTTTTTTTACTTATCATTGTACCTATATTATGCTACTACGAACATTCACATACTTTTATTTTTGAAGTGTCTGCTTGTAATGAAAAACGAAGTTTAGATTGTTTGGGTCAGTGTTAGGAAAATGTCTTGCAGATGCCTAATCTCTCTAGAGTTTGACGGCGGTGGCCGAAATTGGTGGGGAGGAATATACTAATATACAAAAGTATCTAATGTATGCTTTTAAATTCGGCACAACATTTTTTAAATAGACTCTGCAAGCTTAATTAATACATAGGTAGAGTAAGTGCACCAATTATGGACTGGTTCCGTAATATGGACTACCCGCATTTCTCAAAAACCGTCCGTCGTATTAAGCCATCGTTCGCCGCACGCTAAGTTACATCCCTCCTGCGGCTCGCTAGCCGCTTGCAGGTCGACATAGAGCTCACACGTATTCACGGCACCCATTTTTCGTTTTTATCAACGCGCGATGTATTTTTTTGCCTAACTTCGTAAGCTCATAATTTCAGCAAATATTACTGTTTGGGAAAGTGGATTAGAGTAGGGTAAAGGTGAGTTATTATCATTATTCATATGAAATTGCTATATCCAATAGTTTTTATAACTGTCTTAGCAATTTAATTTTAGGTAACACGTCCATTTTTTTTATAATTTGAACCCAATTTACACTGAGGTCCATATTTGAAACCATGTGGTCCATATTTTGTACACTTTTTGCAAAGGTACAAAAACGACTTATTTTAGAAAAAGTTGATTATTTCTAAAATGTTCGTGTTTCTTAAGAATTGTAATAATCGTTTTTGATACCAAATAACTATCGAACTGTTCAAAATATATATAACTAATTAATCTTAAAAAATCAGTTTTATTTCACAAAATCCTTATGGTGGTCCATAATTGGTGCACTTACTCTACATAAAAATATATAAAATCTTTAAAACTATATTTTTAAATTTCCATTCTAGAATTATTATTGTAATATATAAAAATTAGAATCGACCGTGTTGCCATACCATAAATGAATTTTTATATAGAAATATCGTAAATAACCATAAGGCTCCGCTTGCGTGAGAGATCACATACGTAATCCGGCGATATTGATTGATGACGCGTGTGTCCATCTGTTATTTATATCCACAGCTCATAGTTCAATAGAGAATCGTGCAATATTGTCCACACAACCACAACCAACACATTACATAGGAATACAAATTTGATTAGTTTCACACGCGTAGCTCCGGCTCCCGCGGGAATTTCAGGATAAAATATAGCCTTCCTAGATAAATGGGCTAACTAACATTGAAATATTTTTTCAAATCGGTTCAGTAGTTACTGAGATTAGCGCGTTCAAGCAAACAAACTCTTCAGCTTCATTAGTAGTTATAGACTGATTCTTCATCATGTTAAAGTATAGGTATTTTGATTAAATCTTACTACTTAATATAATAAACGCGAAAGTTTTGACTCCACCAGTGGTTACGATAGTTGCCTCTGAGACCTGGTGTTCTGGGTTCGATTCCCACTCGGGACAATTATTTGTGTGACCCACAAATAGTTGTTCTGAGTCTGGGTGTTCTTTGTGTCCGTGAAATGAATGTTTGTAAAGTCCCCCGCGACACAGGGAATTATTTCCCTAGTGCGGGAGTTGTCTTTTAAAAAAAAGAAAAAAGAATAACAAAAAAGTATGCGTTGATGGATGGATGTTTGTTACTCTTTCACGCAAAACTACTCAACGGATTTAGTTAAACGTTTGTACGGGGATGGTTTATAAGCTGGATGAATATATAGGCTAATAAAAATTACGCTCCGACTCACTGGAGCAGAGTATATTTATTATGATATCATTTTGTAAGTATTTTTTTTAAATAAAACTTCTGATGGATTTGTAAGAAAACATAGATTATAGCGTTCCTCGATATGTTAATGCGATATCTAACACTGAAATAATTTTTCAAATGGGACCAGTGGTTTCAGTGATAAGCGCGTTCAAGCAAACAAAGAAAATTTTAGATTGATATATTAGACTAGCTGAGCCCCGCATTACTCTGCTCCAGTGGGTCGGAGCGTGATGTTTTGTCAGCCTATATATTAATCCAGTGTATAACCTATCCCGGTGCAGAATTTCGGCCAATTCCGTTCAGTAGTTTTTACGTGAAAGAGTAACAAACATGCATTCATCCATACTTACACACTTACGCGTTTTTAATATTAGTACGAAGTACGATTATGATTGGAACAGATTAATTTTAAAACTGGATTGATTCATAACATTCAGGCAACTGACTATTCGAAAAGAGGATTCCAATGCAGCGTAGCGGTACACACCTCCGTAGCGAAGCGGTTATTGGCTCGCTTTAAATCGCGGAGGTCGTGGGTTCGATCCACACACCGGACAAAAAATCTTTGTGTAAATTCTAAGATTTCTTTCCGGGTCTGGTTGTTTGAGGGACTACCCTCCGTGCCTCGGAAAGCACGATAAGCCGTTGGTCCCGATTGTTATAACATCATCTATAATAATCGTATATCAAGGAACGGGCAGCAGCGTTTCCTTGTGTGTTACAACATTTTCAACATAATACTGCGGTCACCAATCCGCCTGCCAAGCGTTGTGACTATGGCATTACCCTCCCTCGAGAGGAGGCCCATATTTAGCAGTGGACGTTATACGGGCTGATGATGAATCCAATGTAGCTTAAACTCCGGGGCATAAACATTAAAACGGATACACACCGATATTGTAATGCAAGAGCTTTTTATTCAATAGAAGCTTAAGTGCCTTACGGCAAAAATACGCAACCGCATTGCAGTTAAATGTAGTGCTCTAGTTGAAGACAGATAGTACCGGTAACGCGCCAGTTACCTCGGGCTCCTAATTAGTGTTGCTTTGTCCGATGGGATAAATCCTGAATAAACTAAGTACCTACCACAATAGCCCTAAATTTTGGCAGTTACAATCTCTTTGTGTGATTCCAGAATAGAGTAAGGCTTCTATGAAACAATAATATAGAAAGACAACACAAACAGGTTTGGTTTCAGTCGTAAGTAATATTTTTTTTTTAAGATAACTATAGTTTGACCGTAACCGCTGTACCGCGCCCTAAGTATATTCTTATTCCTATGGCGCGGTACAGCGGTTGCGGTCAAGCTATAGCAGAGTTTTGCAGTCTACTAGTATTCTTGTTAACCCCTCGTGCTAAGCTAAAATGCTTGTGTTACGAGTGGGTTCATGTCGGTAGTGCAATGGGTGGGGTTCGAACCGGCGACCTCAAGATCACAAGTCCGACGCCCTAGCCATTGGGCTACGGCCGCTTTATGCATTAATGTTATGCATCTCCTCCGCCGCTGTGACTTTTCCGCGCTGGCGAAGGGTTATGTGGGACTCGTCGTCTTCATAGCGGTGGTATCACGAGGAGACCCTATCTACTAAAACTTCCCGGACCATTGATGAGGGGCCCGGGAACCCATGACTTTGTAGGACACCCTCCGGCGGCCATATTGGCGCCGCGGGCTCTCCTGGGCCACACTAGTGACCCATTAAGCCAGTTACAGGGACGCCCTGAGTACCAGGCCTTACTCTTCATGTGTCGGCCTCGGAGGGAGCGCCCGGGGATCATGTTCCCCACTCCCCGAGGCCGCGGCTCAGAGGGCGTAGACAAAATGTGTAAGTACATCCCAGCGATTGCTGGCATACCATCGCTTACAAAAATGTATGGTTCTTGACATTTGTCACGTGATCAAGTGATTCTGTTTAAAAAATGATGGTCATCTATTGGTTGATTCTTTTTTCAAACGAGTATTTCGATCGTTCGAATTTCGGTTTTATAAACCTTGAAGATAGCATAGCGATTTTAATAGTTAACGATATAAATAAATTTGTCTGAAAATTAGAGCCAAATACTGAATATAAACACTCATAATAAAATCTAAAAGTCATCATTCCGCAATCTCGCCCGCCAACAACGCCAACGAGGCCCAAGTTTGATTACGGTTATGAAACTATCACAAAAAAAAACACAATACAAAATCGTACTTTAATGAACGCGCAATATCCCATAACAAAATAAAACCATTGATATCCATCCCCCCATTCTTACAATACCTTTCTTCAGTATCGTAATAAAACCGCATCATCTTTCGCCTCTTTTGCTTATAAAAGACGTGAAATTATACAAGTTTGCCGCGACATGTAGTATATTGCCGCGAGCTAGCGAGCTGGGTTGCTAGGTTATAGACGTGCCTGGTGAATAAGACGAGACATTGTTATCCCGAAGATCGCTGAGGTGCGCGGTTACGTAAGCATGTTTCCACTGATATGCGAGTTTTATCTTAACATATTTATTTAATATATCATAATGCGATAACAATCTTAATGATAATCTCGTATCCTAGCGGAATGAGTTTCGTTTTCAGTCTAGGAGGTCGATCGATATGAAATCAAACATTTCTTTCCCAGTCGGTTGAGGGACTGCCGTCATTCCCCCGAAGCAGAAGCACTTTAGGTAGGTAGTTCTGATTATCATAACATTATCTCATAATCGTATACAATGAACTGGTAGCAGGGCTAATCCAAGCGCGGTGACTATGACCTTCTATCACGTTCTGCAGAGGACGGTATACAGGCCAATGAATCATATTATAGTATCTAGATACAGTTTATTGCTACTGTGTATTGCGTTTAAGAAAAACCTAATACTTAAATAAAAAGTATATATAAGTTTCAAAGTCTAGCAGAGTTAATAATCCTTAACGATATGTTTGGAAAAGAATTCATTTGCCTGATTGACGCCAAGAGCATCAGTCAAAATGTGTGAATTTGAGTGTTGTTTCTTCAATTTCTTATTCTTTTTATGAAAAAGAAATTAATCATCATGTAATAAAAAATAATAAAGAAAATATTGATCGCTCTTATGATTTTTTTATCGCCTTAGTTCAACTGGTCGAAAGTCTTCGTTAAAGATAATACCACCTGCAATTTCTTTTAATAGTTTAGAAAATCTATTACTAATGATCTTATTATACATCTCCTTGTAATATATTTTCTGGTCTGTTAATTATTATATTTAAATATCGTACAACAACGGGTACTTTCCATACCTGTACCGCTCGGATTAGCCGTATGCGGTGAGGTCGCGTCGTGCATTGTGCCGGGATTAAAAATAATACACGCCACAGAAATACCGCGGCGAGATGCGACGCCACCTTTGTCGGTATCATGGAGGAACTCCAAATACTTGGTGCAAATATCCAGAGGTTCTAATTAAGAGATTTCATGGAGATCCAGTACTGAAACCTATTCAGTACCATGTTGAATGCTGTTTGAATTCAATTATGTATTCAAATACCAGGTTGTTCAGGTTTGAATTAATAAAGTAGAATACTTTCCATATTCAACCTCCGTAGCGTAGCGGTATTTGGCTTGCTTTAAATCTTGGAGGTCGTGGGTTCGATTCCCACGCCGGACAAGAAATCTTTGTGTAAATTCTAAGATTTCTTTCCGGGTCTGGTTGGTTGAGGGACTACCCTCCGTGCCTCGGATAGCACGTTAAGCCGTTGGTCCCGATTGTTATAACATCATCTATAATAAGCGTATACCAGGGAACGGGCAGCAGCGTTTCCCTGAGTATTACAACATAATACTGCGGACCAATACGCTTGGCAAGCGTGCTGACTATGGCAAAATCCCTCCCACGGGAGGAGGCCCATGTTCAGCAGTGGACGTTGTATAGGCTGATGATGATGATGATGATGATTCTGTCCATAATAGTATTATAAATGTGAAGTTTCGTGTGGATAGATTATTGTAACTTAGCGACCAAATAGTTTACCAGGTTACTTATTTAGTTGGACGTAGTATAATAGTTTTTTGTTATTTTTTTGTTTTTGCACACAATTATATTTGGATTCGTTTTGAACTAAGGTACCTACTTATTTACCTATATTGCACACCAGAATAGTAAAGTAAAAGGATACTGAACACAAAGTACGAAGAATGTACAATCGGGGGTCTTATCGCAATCAGCGATCTCTTCCAGATAACCTCGGGATAGAATAAAAAGAAGTTGATAAGAAGAAGTAGGAAGGGTAGTAACAAGAAATCAAAATTGTGCCGATTATTATATTGCTGTGCCGATTATCTTAAATTTTTAGAGAACATGATAAAAGTCACGATTCCAATACATTATACTGCTGAGTAGTTGTACCTCGTTTCTTTATCCAAGTTGCGTTGGAACGATGTGTATGCGGGATGTTGCTTCACGTTAATCTGCGTTAATACTACCTGTTTTCTGTTAACAGCCTGTTGTCGTCCACAGCTCAAGATACGCCTCCCCCATACATTTCCAGTGGGAATGATTGCTAGCAGCCTGCATCCATTGACTCCTTGCAACCTTTATGAGGTCGTCGGTCAACCGTGCAGGCGGTCGTTCCACATCCAAACTCGAGAGACATCCCAATATCTAAGCATTCGTATTTATTAGTCTCTTTCTTTCTTCCTATATATATACTTACTAATATTTAAAGCTAAAGAGTGTGTTTGCTTGACGCGCTAAATTCAAGAACTACTGAACCGATTTGTAAAATTTATTCAGTATTTTCACGAAGGCTAAAGGAAAAATTCAGGAAGGCTAAAGACTATATTTAATTATCAAGTTTTTACGAGGACGTTGTACAAACCGCGCCTATGCTAGCTACCCGGGCGCGGTTTCACCAGCAGAACTCCCGTGTGTTTGTTCTATTGATTGTGTTTTATAAGAACAGAATTACGTTAGCGATAGATTATCTAACCTTTTAAATATTGTTAGCTATATCTATTTTAGCGTGATCGTACAGATAAGGCTGTGTTGGTTGATAATTATAGTTTATCTTTTCCTTATCCGTTATGTGCAGAAAATCTATCCGAATCATAAAGGAACGAAGGTCATAGATATATCGCATGCTTTAATTCCGTTATAAATGTAAGACTTGCGTAATGAATAGGTATGTAACGAGTATAGCGGATTGATAACATAATAATCTAAGTCGTTATAGATAAAAAGTATGTATATTAATATTATGTTAGTATCTGAAAATAAATCTATAGGAAAGTTTTATGTAATCAAATATCGTGAAGATAGAAGAGTTTATATAATAGTTTGAGCGAATGGAATAAAAAAAACAGTGGTAGGGGGCATCATCTTGCACAGGCTGCTAAGTGTCTTGTTCATGGACTATTTATTTAGGCTGGAGATCAGCTCGCCTTTATGCCCGGTGAAATAACAAAAGCTTGCTGGCTAACGTCATAATTACCGTCCCAAAAAAAGAGGGACTCGATACCGCAGTTTCCACACAAAGGCCAGACTCAAATATATAAAACCAGCTTTTTAATGAAGCACCTACCGATTTTAAGTTAAAAGTATAAAGTACGGAATAAAACATTACGTAAGGGCCACATCTAGTATAAAATATAAGTTATTTCAAATACAAATATCAAATGAAAGATGGCGTGCATGCAAGCCTTTTGTTGAGTTTATCGCGAGCGAGGCCGGGCTGCGCTATTGTATGCAACTACCCTCCATTTTAAAGTTTTAGCTTATTTGTAGTTTGTTCGTATAGAAATTAAAAATATGGCCATTTCGTATTTCCGATTGTTGGTGCGCACAAGCTGGAGATAATAGTTGATGGAGTGTGGGAGGGAATTTACGAGCGCATCGGTACTGAAAGATATCGTACATCATTCTATGAATGCAGTTGTTGTAGAATTTTATGAATACACTGCAGATTATTACTTTACATACACTATTTTTAACCTAAATTGCATTTTGCCTCCTCTTAACAGACGACAACCTCTGTAGCGTAGCGGTATTTGGCTCGCTTTAAATCTCGGAGGTAGTGGGTTCGATCCCCACACCGGACATGAAATCCTCGGGAGGAGGCCCATGTTCAGCAGTGGAAGTTATACGAGCTGATGATGATGAACAGACCTTGGCAAGCCATGATCGTTGACGGATATTGCCATAATCAACACGGTTACCATGCGCATTGGTGATCACAGTATGGTGGTAATTAACCTTAGGCTGATTAATGCTAGCTGGTAAATTTTTATAATCGTTTGTTTTTATATCTTTCTACTAGCTGCGCCACGCGGTTTTGCCCGCTGTTTTGTTGCCTATATGATAATCGAGCTTATAAACTATCGGCGGGCAATCCGTCAGCAAAATCCGTTCAAAAATATTTAGAGTAACAAACATTTCGCGTTTACAATATTAGTAAGGACAAATCTACTAACTTGATAGCTAAATATTTGGGAACGTCTGAGACATTATTACAAGTTTCAATCTAAGACCAGGCTACGTCAGAATTTATTACAGTAGTCGATATCATGTTCTAGAAAAGTGACAATGTGTTTTTTTTAATAATTTACTATTACGTTGTTACCTTGAGATAAAAAAGTTATTATCGACTCCTTAATCAGTCATTGAACTGTATAATTATATCTTGATGCGAAAATAACTTGATCTGTTACCTTTTTCAAGGATAAACCATTTATTTATTTTTACTATTTAGAAATTGAATTAGTAGCAGTTGGAATGCTACTAAATTCCACACCCTACAAAATCAGGTTTTTCTACAAAGATAAACTTAAGTATGATATTGTAAAAGAATCCACGTCTAGAACTGGTGTTAGAAAAAAAACAAAGAGGACGCATCTTAAAAACATTATTTAAAAAATATTTTTAAATGTATCTGAATACCTTTGACCTTGACACCAGTTTTAAACAAAATCCAAATCATTGGCCACCCAAAAATTTCAAACTACTACAACCACAAAGTAGTCTATTGAAACAAAACATTTTTTCTTAACCATATCGCTTTTTATTAGTAGTTCAACACCCGAGGCGAACAATTAAACATTAAAAACCAGTAAATATTGATCACACACTGTTATTTGTCTGCTTCCCTCTGCTCCCCTTTCCCTAGGGCGCCAATCTGCTAACACGGCCCGCATCACATTGTACCTAGTAAACAATTTGTGTAGCCGGCTGTCAATTCTTAATGAAGCCGTATACACTAGACCTAGTCTATGCCGTTTGGAAAATATTTATACATATTTTGCAAGGGGTGAACATTTGAAAATCATACGTTATTGCTGTTAATGAAACTAAATGGAACACTCCGATTATTTATGACATTGATGTGGATTTATGCTGGAGCTAGCGTCCATTTATGGTGTAGGTATATAATTGTTGTGTATTTGTCATTGTATAATTTTATTATATTAATTTTCTTTCTTTATTTCGATTATAAGAGAATATTTAGTGTTCTTTCTATATAACAATAGTAGCTTTTACTGACTTCTCGATACACCGATTGTTTTAGTTTTTGTAAATTGGTGGTTGCTTAATGAGCCGTGATTTGTCGACTCAAGATTTTAAAGTTCCATGTGATGGCATCATAATAATATTGATTTAAGTGTGTTTCATAAAAGAAAGATAATGGTTGTAAGTAAAATCATATCCGTGTCCTCTTAGTTTGCCCGTATAATGCCCACTGCTGTCCACAGCATATGTATAGTTAATTAAAATGTTGTTATGACAATCGGGTCCAACGGCTTAAAATGCTAACTGAGACAGGAAGGATAGTCCCTTTCCCAATCAGGAATTACATAAATAGGTATATTATTTAATGGAATCGAGCGTTACTTTGCGGAAATCCATACTAATCTAAATTAAAAACCAAATATCTAGTGTTAATTCCGCTAAAAAAAATGTGTAAAGTGCTGGGATGTCTTTTTGCACCGACCTCCCACCCGCAAAAATTATGCACAACATGCAGGAAGGAAAAATCACAACCATAATCGGTTCATCCGTTCGGTAGCTACGATACCACAGACAAAAACACACACAGACACACACAAACTTGTAACACCCCGTCGTTTTTACGATTTGGATTAATAAGGTAGTGCTGAAGTTGCATTGTTAAAAAAAATGTGGGTCCCACCGATCTACACACATCTTATATCATAGTAGATGAATTGCTTCATTGGCTGTTTTAAACCCGAACAACATTTAGCGGTCTTCCATAATTACTGAACAGTGTCATCATTTTGTATTTAGCAGCGCAGCGGCAGCGATTAGCGGTCATGTTAAACAACGTGCAATTGTCGTCATATGTACCTAACTATTACTATAGTTCTGTATTCATAATATGAGAGTAAATATTATAATCTTAAGTCTACTATAATAATAAAAAGTCAATATGTATACATTATACTTTTATATACATTTAAAATCAAACATAAAACATACAAACACATATTGAATAATAATATGTATCTTTCTTTGTATCAGAAAGTTTGTATCTGAAGCGATTTCCGTAAATCCACATTTTAATTATGCCGTGACAAACGTTACACCATCTTGCTGCAGTCCGTCAGTGTATTCTTACGATTACCTATCTAATTTAAATTGTCCGTCTGCACGTACCTACAATAAATAATACAGTGAAACCTGGTTAATAGGGATCTCAAGGGACCAAGGATTTTGTACTGTTTAAAGAGGTTTTCATTTATCCAGTTTTCCAATTAGACAGGTTTAAAATGTAGTTGTCTCATTTACACAGGTCGTGAAATTCAAATGTTTGTAAACAATCGTGTCCAAACCTGATAAATTGCCTCACTTATGAAGGGAATTGAGCTCCAGTGTCCCAATTATAGAGGCAAACATCGAAGAAAACCTAGAAATCAAATCACATTTAACCAGGTAATTTGATGAAAAAGTGCCGGGACCTCATTGTAGTTCTCAATAATAGAGGTTTCTCTCTTATCTAGGTCCCACTTAACCAGGGTTCACTGTACCTACTACCTTCTGGTAGCTGGTTTAAGAGACGGGACGAGACGAGACCTTCCGCGCGACCACGGTTTAAGTGCGTCTTTTACTGTTAACTCGATGTTTTTCCAAACTATGTAGTTTAACGTCAATATTGAAGAAACTTTAAAATAGTCGCTGAATTTTTAACCTTTGCTTGACCACTGAATGTAAGTATTATAAATAAATTGAAAAATTTCGATGACCGGTTGGGTTTCCACCGTGGTTAAGGCATGAGGGGCTATACCTAAGGTGCAGGTTTGAATCCTGCCGGTGGTCAACATTTTTAATGTCAATTTTGAAATTTTACTTATTATAATGGCAATATTTTAAAGTGAAACACGTTTGGAGAGCAACTATCAGAAACCGTGAAAATCAGCATTAGAAGTTATTGTATTTAGCTTGTAATAGTGCCACAAGAGTCACAGTTCCAATATATACTCAAATAACTAATATAAAACGTCATATTTAGTGCAAGACAAACGATTGAAATTGCTGGTGAATCGTAGTTTTCTATTTTGCGTTGAGTTACTTGGCTGGTCGCTTTCTGGTCATGTTTCAATGTTTCTAGTACCAGGCGCGACTTTACACAGATCTTTTGTACCTGGTAATTTCGAAGTTCAACTGTGGTAAAGAAAGTAGATTCCTAGGTCTGGTAAAATAGTACCTATTTATGATTCTGGCGATAATTAGTGTATCTGTAGGTGTGTCAGAATAGACTCATCCATTGGTCACTGGTCTAGTTTTCGAAGAAAGAGACTTGTTGCTATATTAATATTGCTAGAAGTTCCAAGATGGAGGTGTTAAACGATAATGTTGAATGGCTTATGTTTAACTTACCATCAGATATAGTAACATATAACAGAAAAAAATTGAAAATGATCACCAAAATTAAACCCGCATTTTAATGTAAAATTGTAACCAAAGTTTTAACATTTCGCTATCGTATTTAAGCAAAATGACTCCAAATAAATCATTGTTAACCCAAAAGTAGTAAATGATCACCAAAAGTACCTAAATGTTTTACTAATTTACTATTCGGTTCTGGCACTCGCCGGCCGCTGCCGCGGCACCGCTCGCTTCGCTCGCTCGGCTCGTGCGTTGTATGGCCGCAGCTCTAACCTAACCTAACCGATTGTCATTTTTCATTGATTTTATTAAGGTAGAAATAGCGCCATAATTTGCTCGCTAAGATTTGGTGATCATTAACTACATTTGGTGTTCGAATACAATTTGAAGTGCAGTCGTGACTAAAATAGCTAGTACTATTATAATTTTAGACTTTATTTTTCTGGTGTCAAGTATATATTTTTGGTGGTCATTATATTTTATCCCATGTTGAATGGTATCAGTTAAGCCCAAATAAGCATACGGTCTACTAGATGGTCAACTTTGTGAACTGTCTTGCGATAGTAACACAAAAGCCCTTAAAAAGGTGCCTTCTTGTGGTGAAGGCTCAGTTTGAAATTTTCAACATTTTTTCGATAAGGCTGGTGGTCTTTATATTTCTTAGCGGTGTGGATTCCACCTTATAATAAATCGACTCATGTCTTCCCATGGGTGTCGTAATTCATCTATCAGTTCAAGGTTAGTTACCATCTTACTACCAATCCGCCTAACAAGGGTATGATTATGGCAATATCCCTTTAGAATGGCTTGCCATGGTCTGTTAAAAGTAGGTACCTGTTCAGCTGTGGATATAAACGGGCTTCTGAAGTAAATAAGTATTGGCTTTTATCTTGCCTTGCTAACGGAATATGTCTGTCTGAAAAGAATCAAAATAGGTCCTTCTGATCTTGTTTTGCTAACTGAAAATGTCATGAAAAGGTCCGTCTGATATTTAGGTGATGAATGATGAATATCCCCCTCCTCCTACTTAACGTTACGAGTAAACACCTGGCACAAACGAATGTTATTGAACATTAAATAACTTTAAATATTAAACATGGCACACATCATTTAATTCAGAAAGTTCCAAGGCATTAATTCGGCAGTTAGCGGAGTCGCTGTTGAGTTTATGACTTCCTAAACAAAGTAAATGTACAAGAAGTAATGCATGAATTACGATGTGTTGGTCAATTTTGGGGGTTACTTTAAAAAGTGGTTACTAAGATGAAATAATTTAGTTCAGTAGAGAATGAGTAACAACCTCAATCAGATGGTAACTAACCACATGGTTAGTTACCATCTTACTGCGATCACCAATCCGACTGACAAACATGGGGCATTATGGCAATATACCTCAACGAACCTGGCATGACAACCTCCGTAGCGTAGAGGTATTTGGCTCGCTTTAAATCTCGGAGGTCGTGAGTTCCACCCCCACGCCGCGCCGGACAAGAAATCTTTGTGTAAATTCTAAGATTTCTTTCCGGGTCTGGTTGGTTGAGGGACTACCCTCCGTGCCTCGGAAAGCACGTTAACCCTCTGGTCCCGATTGTTATAACATCATCTATAATAATCGTATATCAAGGAACGGGCAGCAGCGTTTCCTTGTGTGGTACAACATAACACTGCGGTCACCAATCCGCCTGCCAAGCGTGGTGACTATGGCAAATACCCTCCCTCGGAAGGAGGCCCATGTTCAGCAGTGGACGTTATACGGGCTGATGATGATGATGAACCTGGCAGTCAGTCAAGGTGTTTGGCCATTGGTCTAATACGAAACGGAAGGCCAATGTTCAACAATGGACTTTAACGGGCTGTTGAAGTGAATAAGAAAATGGCTGGAGTCTTACTTGCTGTTTTGTCCCCAGAAATAGCAACAGCCGAGTAGCTAACTAAATACCTCATAATAGGCTTAAATGTTTATCACGTTACGATATCAGACTGCGTCAGACGTTAATCAGACGTTAATAACGAATGACTGATAATTATTATTTAGTGTAACGAATTAGATAACGGCGTTAAATAACGGCCGTAATAATGTGATTAATTAAAATAGATAAGTAAAGTGGAAGTTATATTTCAGCCTGAATCAACCTGTTCATGTCCACTGCTGAACATGAGCCTCCTGTTTAACAAACCTTGTAATCACCACATGGGAAACAGCATCTATCATCTGCTAGAAACTCCCATCTTACTGCCATCAGCAATCCGCCCGCCATGTGCGGTGACTATAGCAAAAAGCCCTTCGGGGAAGGCCTATACTCAACAGTGGACGGTATACGTACATATATGATGATATATTGACATTGGAGACTAAGATTAAGATGCTGTATCAATTTCTAAACTTATACATTATTCACATTGAGATCTTCATTTTTAAAGTCTGCAAAATATTACATGCTACATACGCGCAAATCATAAAAAAACCAGCAAAGACAGAAACAAAAAAAGTAATAATTCTGCACATAGTCACTTGGTCGGAAAAACAATTTCTTGCTAGCCCTTAGGGCTTCTAAACAAACAAAAGATGTGTTTTCTCTTTGTTTCTGTGTTTGTTGATGTATTACGGCGCGGGAATCTTGGACGGGCTTCATGATCAAACGCGATTGTGCCGTGTAGTGGGCTTAAGCCTTTACGAATGTTAGAAAATGTGTAGAGCTTAGTTTGTGAAACTTTAAGCTAGGTATTGATTCGTTGTGTACCTCAGTAATGAAAATCATACACGCAGTTGTAAAAAGAATGGTAACAATTCGAAAAAGATAGTGAATTCGATGTTCCTTTCACTGTTTGTAGAATCTTTATCGAAAGGAATAGGTAATTATATCCTACTATAGGCCTTTGCGCACAAGGCGTCGTAAGCACCGTCGGCCTCGGGGTGTCTTAGACGACGCGAACGACGAGATCATAGTTTACCAACTAGAAGCACAGAGACACCACTTTACAGAAACCGCTCCATACGATTCATCGACGAAGAGTGCGCCCGAAAACCCCGCCAGCGACCACCATAATCTGAGTTTCAAGTCTCACGGAGGGCACTTGCAAAAGACCGAGGCAAACTACTAATGTCCGTACACAAAAATTAAAAAAAAAACGCAGTCGTACTCTCACTTGTGGTTTTTTTTTCTCTCTATTACATGAAATACACTGTATGCACAATAATATAAAACCTAACTAAGTACTTATAACCACAGATGAAACTAGAATGGCAGACCGGCTGGTCAATTAAGTAAAAAATACGACAGTAGTAATAAAAAAAACCGGCCAAGTGCGAGTCGGACTCTCGCACGAAGGATTCCGTACAAGTGCGTACCTATTTTTGATATCAAGAATACAACAAGTAATATAGTATAAAAGTTCTTGTAGTTCGTTGTAACTTTGATCGATGTTGAATGAATGAAAGGTAAACTGCGGTTTACGGTTTATGACGTATTAAAAAAAACTACTTACTTGATCTTGTTCAAACCAATTTTGTGTGGAAGTTTGCATGGTTATGTACATCATATATTTTTTTTAGTTTTATCATTCTCTTATTTTAGAAGTTACAGGGGGGGGGACACACATTTTACCACTTTGGAAGGGTCTCTCGCGCAAACTATTCAGTTTAGAAAAAAATGACAAAAGAAACCTCAATATCATTTTTGAAGACCTATCCATAGATATCCCACATGTACAGGTTCGACGAAAAAAAATATTTTGAGTTTCAGTTCTAAGTATGGGGAACCCCAATTTTTTTTGTTTTTTTTCTATTTTTGTGTGAAAATTTTAATGCGGTTTACAATATACATCTACTTGCCAAGTTTTAACATTATAGTTCTTTTAGTTTCGGAAAAAGTGGCTGTGACATACGGACGGACAGACAGACAGACAGACAGACAGACAGACAGACATGACGAATCTATAAGGGTTCCGTTTTTTGCCATTTGGCTACGGAACCCTAAAAAACGATTCTATTGCTATTTCTTATTTAAGTATCATTACGCGATCAATACAAAATATGAAGTAACTTCCTTTTAAATCACTATCGGCTTACGCCCGATCGATTTCATGTGTCGGTTGCACCAACCAATATCACCACGTTATATCACTCGATAAGTTTTACTACACTAATAGAACCGATTATTTATACGATAAAGATCTTTATTATGTCTGCAAAAATTATATAAAGCATCCGCCAAAATTAATCGGCCCAGTTGACAGAGAAATAGAAATCAAAATGGTGTCAGATTTTAGAAAGAAGAAACTCCTTCACATTTTCAATGCGTTTTTCGACACTGATAGAAGCGGAGCTGTTAATAAAACAGACTTCGAGCTAGCTATCAAGAAATTTGCTGAGATGAGAGGGCTCAAGGTTGGTGATGCGAGGTACAAAGAAATTGAGGAACTCGTGATGAAGATATGGGATGGACTGCAGAAACAAGGGGACGCTGATAACGATGGCGAAATTTCTCAAGATGAATGGGTTGAAATGTGGGACAATTTCTCCAAGAATCCAAAATCTGCGGCTGAGTGGCAGAACTTGTACTGCAAATTTATCTTCCAGTTCGAAGACGCTAGCAATGATGGAGCTATTGATGTAGATGAGTTCTCTTCTGTGTATGTTGCCTTCGGGTTAGATAGGGAAGAGTCAATACAAGCCTTCCACAAGATTGCTAAGGGCAAGGACCAGGTGACATGGCCTGAATTCCAGGAACTATGGACAGAATACTTCACTAGTGAAGACCCCAAGGCTCCTGGAAACTTCATCTTTGGATGTTATATGTGCAGTTTGTCCAAACATGCTCATTCTCACTCACACTGAGGATATAGTAAGGTGTCTTTGTTATAATAATAGTAGTTTTAAGTCTTAATAAATTATTTTTATTTCTAGCACTAATGTTTTATTACTTTTCCATGTAAGTATTGTTGATATTAGCAATAAGGCTAACTACTAAATATTTGACACAAGTTTTTGGACGTCTTTATTTTATTTTAGACCTAAATTACAAGTGAAGCCAAACCTTGTACTCTATTTGGAGGAGTTTGAAATGCTGCAATATTTATAGTTTAAAAAGAGAAGGAGTGAACAATGCTATTTTTTTAAATTATGGTAGAATTTCAACCTCTGTCAAATTACTATCTGATTTTGCAGTCTTCTTTGTTTTATGAGTGGGTTCACATCGGTAGTGCAATGGGTGGGGATCGATCTGGCGACCACAAGATCACAAGTCCAACGCCCTATCCATTGAGCTGCGGCCCCTTCGAATACATTAAATCTTATTCAGTCGTCAACAAGATTTGACGTATATAAGAAATCGAATAAAACAATCTATGTTGCCAACAGATATTTTTAATATTAACTCAATACTGTAATTATATTCTTATATTTCCGGTATTTATATTTTCTCCATCTGTTCCTTCACGCCATAAAAAATACACATAATTTTCCAACATTATGTGTATTTAACTTCCAAGTTATGATCGCCATTACCACGCCATGCTTGCACATAAAGCAGTATGCGTTTGAACAATTTGCCAAATGAATGAGTCATTTAAAGACTATATTATCTAAAATATAATGATTATGAATGGATTTATGAAGAAAGGATATAATTGTGCACATTAAAAATATTATATTAATTGAGTCGTTCGAAAAAAAATCTTTATCTATATCCAATATTTTAAATTATCTTCTTATGATGAGTCTCTTTTTTTACTACCACCAGTTCTGGCCGTAGTAACTCTGAGAAGAAGTTTTTTGGTTGTTTTTTGCTTCCACTCGAAATTACTTAACCGATCATCATGAAACTTATACATATTCTTGGAGGTATTAGTTTAGCAGTATTGTTGCAGAGCAACTCACTCCCAAGCAGTTTTGTCATTATAATACGCTTTTTTACATAATTTGATTTTGACATATTGTTTATACTTGTTTAGAGAAATATCTCTTACATTATTAGGAAGTTAGCCTTGCCCTATTTTTTTTAATGCTATGTCGTATCTATAACCATTGGTATTGCTCCCTTCGTGGCTCAGTGACACGGTGTGATGGGTATGTTGGGGGACCATCGTGATTGATGCTATCTATACGTCATTTGTGACAGAACAGCTTATGTTCGTTCACGATTATCATTCAGTCTTATAGGCGAGGCCGGAAAGTATAGCGTTGTAAATAAAAAGATGACAAGGTTCCTTTCCTAGAGCCTAAATTTAAAATTCCGTAAGCTAGGGACTAAATGTTGCTAATATAAATAAATAGGTTATTTTATTGAAATAAGCAACATTAAAAACATATGTAGGACATATAACGGATAATTTGTCCAAAGTTGGCTACGTTTAGCTCCTAAATTAATAAATAAATAAAATGCCGTAAAATGCTTATTTGCATTCAACAAAGATAACCATAAAAATATGACATATTTAGTTTTTTTTTTAAATACTTACTACTTAAAACGAATGTTGATGTTGGGGTTGTATCTTCAAATTGGAACGGGAGCAAAGAAAACGTGTGGAATCACTCAAACCAAATAATAGCAATCTGTAACACAATGCAAATATGTAGCTATTTAAAAGACAAATGGTGCATTACTGCATTGACACATTACTTCATTAAATACCAGAATACCAAATGCTTAAACACCAACAATAGATGACGCTCCATTGCGATAAATTTGTAGGGTCTTTAAATTGCCGTGTGGCTTAAGAGCCTGAGGCTACTAAGGGACATACAACTAATAGATGGGTATATCAGCTTAATCACCATAAACATCATCATATCAGACTGTTGCCGTACACTGTTCTATATTATATAGTAATTGTTCCCACTGTTCCAGCGGGAACAATTGCTAGCGCCGCATCCTCTAACTCCTTGCGACCTTTATTAGGTCGTCGGTCCATCTTGCAAGCTACCGTATCACTCTGCGCTTGCCTAAATAAGCCGAGCATAAAAATGCCAAAATATATCACTAACACATAAACTCTTACTGTCTGATGAAGACGCATTAACCTTGCAGAAACGTAACAACTAAAAGAAGCATTTTCGGCTAAGATTTCAATGTTTAAAAAGCAAATAACAAAGATAAGAACGCAAATAATGAATCAAGAATATACTGCATTGCAGTTGACTGATACCGATAACGATGGGACGTCAAACATTAACTCACATTTATCTTTTTGAAACTAGCTAAATGAGGCGTCTCTGTTTGGGTTAAATTAGTTTTCTTGCAACCTCTTCACTACAACACACCGTTAACGTCCACTGTCCATGGGCCTCCACATTATAGTCCTTGGCATGTCAGGGACGGACAGGACAACCTCCGAAGCTTAGCGGTATTTGGCTGGCTTTAAATTTCGGAGGCTGTGGGCTCAATCCCCATGCCGGACAGGAAATCTTTGTGTAAATTCTAAGATTTCTTTCCGGATCTGGTTGGTTGAGGGACTACCTTCCGTGCCTCGAAACGCAAGTTAAGCCGTTGGTCCCAATTGTTAAAACATCATCTAAAATAATTGTATATCAAGGAACGGGCAGCAGCGTTTCCTTGTGTGAGACAACATAATACTGCGGTCACCAACCCGCCAGCAAAGCGTGCACTCGACTATCCAATCTCAAGTTTTGAGTCTCTTAACATTTAAAACGACTTATTTATTTATGGACTCGGAAGTGCGATCATAATATTCCCATAACCCAAATTAGCCACCTCATTAAGTAGTACATGATTACTATTCTCGTGGGGCATTACAAAATGGTTGCTAACGATAATTCGCGGTGTAACTCGCTTACAGTTACACTGAACCTCCCTGTGGGGTTATCGTGCGTTTGCTACTATTTAATTGATGACTAGGTTCTGTAGCTTGCGGATGTAACTTGTTTGCTATAAGTGCCGTTTAATAAGTAACTTCTTGAAGTAGTTTGTATTTATGGAAGTAGTTTTGATATAATAATTAGAGTTTGTACCAATTTTACACGGGCGCTTAATCTTGTGGAATCTTTTTTGGTTAAGACACTTCCCCCAATAGGAAAAGCATTCTCTGTGGCGCAGGCCGGGACTTTTACAAATAGGCACACCTAGACTCGAAACAATAACTTTCTTCTAATCTGAGGAAGACTCAAATAAAAAAAAATTCACGGGTTGAAATCGAACCCAGAACATCATATCTTAGAAGCATCTATCGTAAACACTAAGTACAGTCTTTGAGAAGATCTATCGTAAACACTGAGCCACAGGTACAGTCTTTAATTCCTCTTTAAGATAAGATTGTAGTGCTGTTCATGGGTACAAATGTATATATTTTCTTAATCTAGGGCGCACTGACACGGTGAAAGCGACGGGGTAGCGACCCTTTAAACAAACTCAGCGCTTCCATCTTCCATACTCACACCTTTCTTACACCATGTCATCTTCCACATAGTTCATCCATCTGTTTTCGGCCTTTCTCTTTCAAAATATAAATCTATGTTTATATTTAGCTATTTTTGTCACATGCATATTATCCCTATGCATAAAGTTAGGCAATTCATATGTTAATTATAATTCGTCCAAACGTACAAATTATAGACCAACGTAAAATTAACAACCAAATTACGGGAAAATAATATTTTAATCCAATAACCAGCTATCTGATCCAGACCTACGAATATATTTGAGATACGAATGGTAATATCTATTACGCCATGGCAGCCATACAGACACGCATTAACTATCGCCATATGATGGCTATTAGCATGGGGGAGCAAGGGAAACAGACCGCGAGTAATAAATTTACTAAAATCAAATTAGAGCGCGTCTGTTGATGTTCAATGTTGATAATAATTTTGGTAATTACGGATTTTTGGTATTATTTTGTTGTAATTGAAGTAAAAAAAAAAACACTGACAAATTAAAAAAAGAATCTATACTCGGTTTTTTTTTTCATATGAGTTTAGTTATTTTTTTTATTTAAAACTTAGGCACAAACTATTGTACCAAGGTGGACTTAATGCCTTAGTAGGTATTATCTGCCAGTCGACCTTAGGGTGGTGATGAAACAATATGGTAGGTGCACTGTAGTTTAGAAAAGATAAAAGAATAATTTAACCATAAATTGATAAATTCTAAGAGTGTATATATACATCCAGCTGTAACATAAATACACGTATACATATTTATATACACTCTAATAATAAATACATATTATTATATACTTATGATATATCATAAAATTAATAAATTATACACTGATGAGAATCTACCCTAGCTCTTGAGAAGATGTTGTTTAGCTTTCCTTTTAAAATGATAGCGGTTCTTTGCTATTATGATCTCAGGTGGCAGTGCATTCCATAGAAGAATAGATAGCATGAACAAGGAAGAGTGGAGAAAGTTAATGTGTTGGGAAGGACATAGTAGAAGTCAGTTATGAGAAGATCGGAGACTTTTCGTATGATTTGTGAAGACATATCGAAAATCAGGACAGATAGAGAGGGTAGTTTTGTTGTACATCAGTAGACGAGTAAGAAGTCCATGTTTTTTTAACCTCAGTCACAACCTCTGTGGCATAGAAGTATAAGTCTCGCTTTGTGTTTCAGTGGTCGTGGGTCCAATTCACACGCCGCGCGCCGTCAAGAAATCTTTGTGTAAAATCTAAGATTTAGGGTTGAGAGATTACCATCCTCGGAAAATATGTTAAACCGTTGATCTAGATTGTTATAACATAATTTATAACAATCGTATACTAAAAATGTTTCCTTCCGACATGATATGAGCTGATGATAGTTAAACTAAAACATTACATACAAACCGACAAACCATCTCATTCTTATCTACATTGATAACGTTCGTCACTTTTACTTTAGTTTAATCACTGCATATTATCTTAGTATCTAAAAATACACATACCTGATTCAATATCATTAACCATACGAGTATATAAGACGAGTACGACTTTTTACACTTATTTACGGAGACAAGCAACAGCGAACCTAACAAGATGGTATCTGACTTTAAAAAGAAGAAGTTCCTCCACGTCTTCAACATCTTTTTCGATGCCGACAAGAGTGGTGCCATCGACAAAAATGATTTTGATGTTGCTGTCGAAAGAATAGCTAAATTCAGAGGTTGGTCTTCTACTGACGCTATATACAAAGAAGCTGTGAACACCTTAAACAAAGTGTGGGAAGGTCTACAAAAAGCTGACGCGGATAAAGATGGATCGGTCTCACAAGATGAATGGATTGCGTTGTGGAGCAGTTTCCCAGAAACTTCAGCTGACTGGCAAAACCTTTACTGCAAATTCGTTTTTCAACTAGAAGATGCTAGCGGTGATGGATCTATTGATAGTCAAGAGTTTTCCGCTGTGTATGGATCTTTTGGTCTGGACAAGGATGAGGCAGTAACTGCTTTTCAGAAGATGGCCAATGGCAAGGCGGAGGTCAGTTGGGATGAGTTCCAAGCTCTGTTCAAGGAATACTTCTCGACTGAGAATGTGAGTGCCCCTGGGAATTACATCTTTGGTAAAACTAGTTACTAATACGGTTCAGCGTTCCTGATGTGTGATATTAATAGTTTATCGAAATTATGGTCTTTGATTTTAAGTGATTCTTTTTTATTAAATAAAATGTAACTGTAAGTATAATCATAATATTTGGTTTCTTGTTATTAAAAAATAAATTATATTGTACAAATAAACACATTTTTTTATCATCCTTATACCTAATTCTTTTACATTGAATTACGCGAGTATAGTTGATAAAGCAAAAAGATTTTCTTTTTGCTTGATCGGTTATTGCGTATACAATACGATTGCAAGTGTTTATCCTTCTATAAGTTTAAGTGATAATATTAGGTGAATGAGTACTTAGGAGTAACTTACCTACTTAGGTATTGTACCTAAAGATTTGATGCAAATCCGTATTATTTTAAAACTTTTGCGACTTATAAACATAGGTAATTTATAATAGAAACGGGTCTCAATTGCAATAGACTAACTCAGTCTATTCGTGACCACGACTGATTAAACCAACGAATTTCTAAGTCGTTTGATTTGGCTTTAAATTGTACCACGATTGAGACCCAAGTATAAATTAAAGCTGTTTTACACTCAAATTTCACCAATTACGCCCCGAGGTAATGAGGGGAGATCTACAGCTATAAATTTCGACTACAGCAAGGCATTATTCGGTAAAAACAACCTGACCTGGGGATCAAACTCGACATCTACAACTCCGTAGTGGAACATGATATCACAGTGCCACTGGGGAAATTTGTATTTATTTTGCACATACTTAGTCTGGCCATAAATACTGTTACAATTAAAAATAAACTAAATATTACACTTGGATTAGGAATATGTTATTTTTATATGATTGTTCATTGTGTTTTCTAATTTTCTCGCCATTCCTTACATTGTCAAATAATTTGTGATATTAAAATGGAATGGGGTGATAAAAAGAACCGAATAGCTGTGATTGCAATACAAAGTAGGTATGGAGCCAAATGCAATTTTTAAACTCTCCATACGCTTCCTATTAGTCAAATGTTTGGGTACCGGGCAATAGAAAGGTACAATTAAACCGTGTGACAGAAAAGGATCTGGCCATCAACGAAGTGTTCGTACAAAAAAGGCAATCAAAGCAGTAAGGGCAAGAATTCGAAGAAATCCTGTCCGAAAGCAAAAGATTTTATCTCGGGAGATGAAGATAGCATGCTGCTGTTAAGGGGCTTAACTACTATCCCAAGAATGATATGTTTATACACTTGAGCCGATGTATTGATACCTTTTTCACAAAAATATGGCTTATATCCTAGCTAACACCGCACCAAACCAACACTGAAGTCGGTTAATGCCCACGTTGTTGACACGTACTTTGTTGACCAATAAGGAAGCTTCTTTAGAGCCTTTAAATATTTTTAATGATTTTATAATATTCATCATCATCATCATCATCATCAGCAGCAGTATATGTAATCATCATCAGCCTATATAACTTCTACTGCTGCACATGGGTTTGGCAGGAAACGCGTCTGCCTCTTCCCTGGTATACGCTTGTTATAGGTATAATAATCGGGACCAACGGTTTAACGTTCTTTTCAAAGCACAAAATGTATTTCCTTAATTTTATTTTTTCTCAATATTACAACAGTAACACAATAAAGGTTCTGCTTAGTTCATAAGTATTATTTTCCAGCAGACCCACAAGAGGAGATTTGAAAAGAAAAGACGGATAGTATGCATATCCAAAATAAAGTTACATACAATTATTTACATATATACATAAATATTCTCAATCAACCAGACCCGGAAATAAATCTTACAATTTACACAAAGATATCTTGTTCGGTGAGGGGATCTAGCTCATGAATTTCGAGGCCTAAAGCAAGACTTTAACTGCTACGCCACGGAGGTTCATCATTTCAGCCGTGAGACTTTCACTGGTGTACATAGGCCTCCCTCATAGATTTCCAGTTACTACGGTTGGAAGCGGCCTGCATCCACCGTGATCCCGCGGCCTTTACCAGGTATCCGTCCATCTAGTTGGTGGACGTCCTAAGCTACGCTAGCCAATCCGCAGTCTCCATTTGAGAACTTTTCGGCCCCAAACTGCCATCTCCGTGCTATATGGCCTGCCGACTGCCACTTTAATGAACTAATCCATTGAACTATGTCGGCAACCTGCGTTCTTTTATGTATCTCCTCATTTCTGATTCGATCTCGTAAATAAACCCCCAGCTCACTGAGTGACTATGAGTCTATTCATAAGGCGTATTGTGAACCAACACGTTTCGGATGGAGATTGACATAATGTAAAATTTGCTAGGTATTACATTTTTATCAGATCAAATTACTGCAATCAGCATTTATCAGCGCCCGTGAGTGAATTATATCAATCCATTTTAACTCCTCATGACATATTTAAACATTCATTCATTCAATAATGAGTGAAGTTAATGTTGCTCCTGAATGATTATAGGTCAACTGAATGATCATTTATGCTGTGTGCTGTGGTTTTACCCGCAAAATATCGCTGCACTGATCCAATTTGTGGTTTAATTATGATTTCCGTATCAATTTTTGAGATTATGTAGTGAGATAATTTTGATTTTTTGGCCACTCTGACCGAAATCGACTCTAGCCTCTTACAAAGGAATGGGATTCAAGATGTAACTGATATTATACTTAATCTGTATTTATATTACCGTAAAAAAAAGCAATTAATTATTTTTAATATTATTATAATGTCACATTCATGTTGATTAATTTGACAGTATTTTTTTTAATGCATAACATAAACAAAATTACTGTCTTTACGATTTTAGTGCACTTACCACTTTGTCTCTGTACCTTCCAATGACTGGTAAAATATGCCTTTAATTACAAGTCGTGCTGTTTCTAACACGGCATCATCATCATCAGCTCGTATAACGTTCACTGCTGCACATAGGCCTCCTCCCGAAGAAGTGTTTTGTCATAGTAACCACGCTTGGCAGTCGGTAGGTGACCGCATTATGTTGTAACATCCAAGTTAACGCTGCTGTCCGTTCTCCAATATAGGTACGCTTGCTATCACTATCGGCACCAACTGCTTAATGTGCATTACAGGGCACGGAGGGCAGTCCCCCCAACCAGACCCGGAATGACATTTTTGAATTCACTTAAAGATATCTTGTTCGGCGTGGGGATCGTAACCATGAAATCCGAATATTAAAGCGAGACATTATATAAATACTAGCTGATGCACGTGGTTTCACCCGATCCCCTTCTCGTGGAAACTTAAAATATACTTAGCCTATGACATTCACAAATGATGTTGCTTTTTATTGGTAAAATAATTTTCAAAATCGATCCAGAGATTACGCCCTACAACGTCACAAACTCAAAAACTTCTTAATAATATTAAGTATAGATAATAATATCTATTTAAACATTATTTCTGTGAATTACAGAATTAAAACGAGAATTTACCCGAAACCCGCGAATACTCAAAGATCCTTGTTAAGATAAAATTAAAACGTGGGTTATGATCGTAAATATAAATAATTTAGCAGAACTGTTGGACTATGGCGGACATTTTTAAACGAGTGCTAATTACGGGGTGAATTATCGTGTTGAGCGGACGATAGGGGATGGTTTAAATGACAAGATATTCGCGTTCAAATAATATAAACCCAGTCAGTTGAGATTTCCTCGTTTTAGTGGTGTAGGGTCCTCTCCTCGTGGTATGAGTAGCATACCACGCTATGGAGAGGGCGAGTCCCACATATCCCACCGCCAGCATTATTGAAAAGGTGAGATTTCTTCCATTATTGACGTATATCACTATATTCCGGCGAACGCTTTCATTCGCATAACTCCTGTTCTCCTAAAAACTCCAATAGTTAAATATATCCTCTTACATTTCTTGATAAATGAATTACTATTATTATATTACTATTGAACACTGAAATATTTTTTCAAATCGGACCAGTAGTTCTGAGATTAGCGCGTTCAAGCAAACAAACTCAGCTACTGCTTTATATATTAGTATAAATAAACATAATCGAAAACCTACAAAATAGTATTTTTAGACATATTTGCCATGTACGGCAGGCTTGTTAGTGGCAGAATGCTAATTTAGTTAGAAAATCTTTAATAATATTATAAACGCGGAAGGTTGTGAGTATGGATGGATGGATGTTTGTTACTCTTATCACGCAAAAACGACTTAATGGATTTAGCTGAAACTTTTCACGAAGATAGTTAATAAGCTCGATTAACATATAGGCTACAAAAATCACGCTCCAACCCAGAGTAACGCGGGTAAATCCGCGGGGCGCACCTAGTTGTGATATATTTTTATTGATTGCCTGCTGCTCTCCAATCAGCGGTGACTTTTAATGATTATATATCTAGTGAAATTCTCAAAATGATAGGAGAATTTTGAGAGAGCCGAAGCCTTGACTGATTCATATATTGAAGATGTTACATCTTGGTGCTTTGATGCCATGGAAAGTTAAATTGATGGAGTTCGATTTGCAGACCGTGATTTCTGCTCTCCTTAATGCAAACGCAGTACTTGCAAAATCGTAATTTCGAGATAAACGCGGTAAATTCATTTTTTGATATCTAAACAAGAAGTCTATGTTACATGACTTTTAAAGTGAACCTAAAAAATAAGGAAAAATCAATCTTTATGTGAACATTAGGGTCCTGAAATGTCATTTTCGCAAAAAAGGGAAAATGTCGATTACTGCAAGTACAATTAGCAGGTTTAATGAGGCTTAATATCCAAATTTTCTTGAGGTTAGGTTTAAGTCTCTCAATCTAGAACTTGATTTTTGGTCGAGGATCTCCGATAATATGGCAGTCAGTGAAAAAAATATTTGGTGCCGTCATTCCCTTTGCTTTGGACCTCCGCCCCGTGTTCCCGGTCCAACTCGAGGGTTACCCGAGTGGCTTCACGATATTTATTGCCATGTTATTACGCGTAATCGCCGTTAGAATCTACCTTCTTATAATGTGATCTCTCGGTTATTAACCCGCCGAGTAAAATGTTACTTTGACCTATATAAAGGTTTAGGTAGATAGATGCACTTAGGTTCTACCCGTTAATTATTGTTGGGGTGACTAGAGTAGGTTATATTTCAAATATTACAAAAAATAATAATAATTAAAAATTGAGTTGTAATGAACTGAACATGGGCCTCCTCCCGGGGGATATTTGCCATGCGGCAGGCGGGTTGGTGACCGCAGTATTATGTTGTACCTCACAAGGAAAACGCTGCTGCCCGTTCCTTGATATAATTATTATAGATTATGTTATAACAATCGGGACCAACGGCTTAACGTGCTTTCTGCGGCACGGAGGGTAGACCCTTAACCAACCAGACCCGGAAATAAATCTTAGAATTTACACAAAGATTTCCTGTCCGGCGTGGGGATCGAACCCGCGACTCTCGGGAGATTTAATGCGAACCAAATACCGCTACGCTACGGAGGTTGTAATACTAAACATTATAACAAGACAGAAAAATAATGACAATTTTTTATTTCAAAAATAAAAAACAAATAAAAAAGAATTAAAAAATCGAATATATACACTACAAGCCGCGCTTACGTTAATGAAATAATGAACTTTATTCAGCACTTAGGTATTTACATACACTTGTACTTGTCAAAATTACACTGTATAAGACTAAATCTAACAAAAGTATCACTTAAGTAGTAGCTAAAAACATTGTGATCTTACAGAATTTTTAATCAGTCTGTCCGTCTGTCGTGCGATAAATGACAAATGTACACATTATAGTAAGATGCCTTAAAGGTCTGGACAGGTCTAAAATTAACTTCCAAGAATCCGGCCAAAGTCGGTATGTCGCTTACATTCTAATCGTTATTTTTTTCAGTTACAAACAGGCACTTCAGTTTTATTTATAGATAGCGACCCGCCCCGGCTCCACACGGGTACAATGCTGATGTATTATACATATAAACTTTCCTCTTGAATCCCTCTATCTATTAAAAAAACCCGCATCAAAATCCGAGATTTAGGCATACATAGGGACATAGGGATATAGGGACAGAGAAAGCGACTTTGTTTTATACTATGTAGTGATGATGATATTTAGATTGAGGTTTTATGTATAAAAGGTATAATTGAAGCCGTCTTTTAATTTTAGACGGTTTTCTCGAGTTGTAAATGAGCGCTTTATTTTTGAGTTGAGGGTTTTTATTTAGTCAATGACTGTTGACGGGACTTGACCTGTTTCAGATCGTGCACAGGTCCACCTTTTATTTATTATGTAATTATTTATATTTATATTCTTACTCTGTTGTTTGAATATTTAATTAATCGATGAATCAAATGTACTGAAGAATTATAATGATAGAAAGTATTAACTGTTCGGTATTCATGTATCGCTGCTTTAATGTAAAAGAGACACAAAGTCAAATGTTTGACTTTACTATAATGAGTCTTAGTCACAAGATATTACAGATCAATTACTGTTGAACCATAACTTTATAAGTGTCGTTATCATATTGAAGCAGCTTTTTTTACCAAAGATTTCTAGCACCCTTTTGCAGTCCACTAGTATTCTTGTTAACCCCTCGTGAACCGTCGACCTCAACATTACATCATACCCTATAGCTAAGCATAAGCCCAAGCCCCATAAATGGGCTATCTAACACTGCAATAATTTTTCAAATCGGACCAGTAGTTGCTGGGATTATCGCAATCATCCAAATAAACACTTCAATTTACACTGGATGCCTTTTTTACCGTCTTAAAATTATTAGTGCGTGATATGTATATGAAATAGATGTATAAGGCATAGTTATTTAATCTTTTTTTTTACTGGGCTAGAGTGAAATTCGTAACCGTAAATATGCGTACCTAAGTAGGTAGTTACTATTTCGCTCACTCTTTTCATTCATATTTGATTGCGGCCTAGTATTAAAGGTACCTTTTTTAACCAACGTAACGTTAACTACCTAATTAGGTACGTAATTTTATCGTTTTGATTTTCACTTTTTTTTATGGGACTAATCCCACACTTACTCCCACCACTGCAACTCCTGTAAGCCAGGATCAACAGTGGCACACACTAGAAATGGCAATGAGCACCAAGGCTCACCAAAAAAAAAAATAACTATGCCTTTCATATCAGCCTGGATATCATGCCCTATTATTTTCAAGACGTTAAAAAAGGTCACCCAATATATTGATATAGATTTTTAAAAGTTGCATATTAATAATGACTAAGCGTTCATTACGATGGTTCTACTTACAATAACTTTCTCCAGCGGAATTACTTCGCTCCCTTTTCTTTCGTAAAAATTATGGAAACCGGTACCGCTGGGAAATTAAAAATTACCCCTTTCAATCCCTTCAGAGATTATGAGGATCTATTGTTACTTATAGCGATTTGAATAAGAGTATATTATCGAACAATTTAAATATCGTTACTTTCTGTGGATTAAGGGTTAATTTTGAATCCTCAGATAAAAGTTATCAGTGCAATAAATTTGATGTTTGAAATTCTATACGAAACAAATCAAATTCAAATTGGCTATGTTGTCGGAATTGTGATCGTGTGGTCGCCGGTTCGATCCCCACCTATTGGACTACTGACGTTAACCCACTCGTAACACAAGTATGTTAGACTACCACCCCTCGTGGTAGGCTAACATACTTGTTAAGCAGAGTGTAGTTGCTCTAAAACAATACTGCTTTATTAATAATTGTAAAATCAAATTTATTTAAAAAAGGATTCCTCTGAGTTTCTTGCCAGTTCTTCTCAGAGTTGCCACGTCCAGAACTGGTGGTAGTAAAAGAAAGGGACGCATCATAAGAACATGATTTAAAATATTTTAAATGTGTCTATATGAATAAAGAATTTTTGACTTTGACTTTGACTTTGACTTTGTAAAAATCTGTTAGTAATATCTAAAAAAAAAACTCTGATAATTTTTGTACTTACCTAACGACAAAAATGTTCTAGGAATTTTACAAACTCATAATTAATTAAAATACTAAAGACTGTTAACAGTCTCAGTCAGTCAGAGGTAAGCTAACTAACCTAATAACCGCCTCGGGCAATTGAACCCATAACAACAGGTCCCAGAAGCCATTCAACTCACCTCTGAGCCATCGGTGGAATTATTAATTTTAATAGACATAATAATAATAATAACTTAATTTCACAAATAATACTCGCATATTTACATATTTATATCTTATATGGCTTAGTTGGCAAACAAGCATACGGCCTGCCTGATGATAAGTAGTTACCGTAGCATATAGGCGTTTGCATCACAAAGTTGTTGACCCATTTCTATACAATTAGAAGGACAAAAACAATTTGTAACAATTTTTCCACTGTGTGATAGCCGATGGTGCAAAATAACGTAAACTTTATTTTCGAAAAATAATCAGGGTTCCGCACGCTATATGAAAACCATTTCACAGAAAAAAGCGCTACCGGTACAACAAGTACTGAAAAAGATTAATGTCTATCTTTAGTACTCGCTACTGCGTCACAAGTCACCCCGTGCCGAAATAGACGATCACGTTTAAACAAATTTACAAACCTTAGTTCGCAATCAAGATATAACCATTTAGGCAGTTGCCAACGAATGGATACAGTCGCCTCTGAATATATGTGTACAATTCTCATGACATGATCGTATACATTGGGTAAGTTGATATACTGTTAAAATATAAGTATAGATCAAATGTTATTTACTATTTCAAAACTATATTCTTAAGGGAGTATTGTGAATGGTGTTACTACGCGCAATAATAAGTTGATCATTACCAACCTGTAAAACGTTTACAACTGAACAAGGACCTCCTCCACCGAAGTTAACATGTTTGGTAAGCGGGCTGGTGACCGCAGCACTATATTTTAAAACACTTGTGGAAACTCTGCCGCCCGTTTTTTGGGGTACGGTTGTAATAGATGATGTGCTTTCTGAGGCACGTAGTGTAGACTCTCAACCAATAAGACCCGGAGAAAAATCCTAGATTCTACACAAAAAATTCTTCTCCGGCGTGGGGATCGAATCCGAGGCTTATTGTGTACTTGTGTGTGAGTAAGGTCACAGGAGCTCATATTATATAGGTTGACTGGTAATTAGTGACCGATACTTAAACACATGATTGTGCTCATGATAACAAACAACTTTTACTATGGCACCAAACCTGTAATCGGGAAAAAAAAATCAGCTGCTCCCTACCATGTTGACGAGTTATGTGAACATGAATGTATGGAACAGCTGATTTTTTTCGCGATTTCAGGGTTGGTGCCATAGTAAAAGTTGTTTGTTATCATGAGCACAATCATGTGTTTAGGTATCGGTCACTAATTACCAGTCACCCTATATATAGGTAATGTTGAGGAACGGTTGGTGGTGCTCCACAGAAAATGAAGATTTTCTTTGCTAGGCGAGGTGACATACCCGCCATTTGTTAATGCTCAGGAACTTGTATATGTTCTAATTGGCTTGCAAATTTGTATTGCGCGATATAGGTAAGATTGTATCCAAGGCTCTAGATGGCGCTGATAGTCTTCTTTTGATTTTTTTAACCGGCTACAGTATTTAAGGTGTATCGTAAGTCACGCAACGTTACTTCCTAGTTGCCCCATTATTAGCGAGCCACCGTCGCGTAAGTTCCACATACAAACAGCGTTATAATTTGCTCGCAATAATGGCTGGGACCCAAAAATGAGGTGTTTAGCGTAAGCAATGCAGACGTGATCCTCTTCGTATTGCAAGTTTTTAGAAGCCACCGCAGTCGCTTAGCTTCTTAAGTAGGCCATTGTAATAATGATAATTATTCAGAGGTAGGTATTTACATAAATTTGAAGCTTTTTGTCTGAATTACTATATTTATAAAATCCATATCCGTTCGTCTGTTTTGCAATTATTTTCGTAAGATATTTAAAAGGTACACGGTACAAAGTCAATGTCTTAAAATCTAGTCATATAAAGTCTACGAAACATCCACTTGATGACACCCTTAAGCAGTTAGAACCAAGGCTTAGTGCCTCTGGAGTACGGGCGCTTGTTTGCCGAAGTTTATTATATTTAATTATACTTATATAATTGGAACTGAGTAGGTATATAGGGTCAAACAGGTGTACGAGTCAAACAGGTCAAACTTACTTGGTACTTACAATATTAGGAGTATCGTACACCATACTCCTAATATTGTAAGTATTCATGCTACGATAACTTCTTACCATAGGGTGGGTCGGTTGGTACGTTGGTTAGTTAATTTGACTGGTAGTTAGAATTTCGCGTTTCACCACCTTAGGTGGGCCATTGTTCTTGTGTGCGTGCTTGTTTGCTGAAGTAATTACATAATTGTTAGTATGTATGTAGATATTGGCGGTGCTGAGTGTACCCGGCAGTTAGCAATGCAAGTAGGCATCAGCGCAAATGTGCGGAACCTTTCACGATGCGCCTCGTGACGCCGACCTCGCTGCATTGTGAGCGAGCCATGAAAAGTGGATACGGTACAGTTTTTTTTAAAGATAGCTGAGCTATTGATTTTTTGTTACCCTACGAGTATTCTCTCTAACTCCTCGTGTTGAGCTAAAATGCTTTTGTTACGAGTGGGTTTGTGTCGGCAGTGCGAATGCAGTGGGAATCGAACCGGCGACCACAAAATCGCAAGTCCGACGCCCTAGCCATCGGAATACGGCAGTTTTAGTTTAAAATACTATGTAGGACTTTAGGCACTGTGATTTCTTTAACTGTTTATTTTTGACTAGCTGCGACAGCGGTTATCGTGCCACAATTACTCCTAAATCAACAATTCACCAAAAATAAAGTTAACTTCGAAGAATCCTGTCAAATTACGATAATGTGTACATTGTCATAATATATCGCAGGACGGGCGAACGGATTGTGGAGTCTCTAAAGATCAAATAATGTGAAAATAATTCTAAGCTACTAAGTGATACTTTTGGTAGATTTAGTCTTACGTTGTGATTCTGACAAGTATAAGTGTATGTAAATACCAGTGCTGAAAAAATTTATTATTTAATTATTAAGTGATCCAGGAATAATAATAATACTAATAATAATATCTAGGGACAATGTCACACAGATCATCCTAGCCCCAAACTAAGCAAAGCTTGTACTATGGGTACCAGGCGACGATATACATACTTATATAGATAGATAAATACTTAAATACATAGAAAACATCCATGACTCAGAAACATATATATTCGTGGTCATCACACAAATATTTGCACTTACAGGAATACTTCTCAACGGTCAAGTAGTTACTGAGCCTATTCTTTACAAACAAATAATGAAACTTTATAATATTAGTATAAATATAAATTACATTACGTAAAACACATTATTTGAATTGTATACATTTACTTGGATTTGTACAATTATTTCAAACTAGCTGCGCCCCACGGATTTACCCGCGTAACTCTGCTCCAGTGGGTCGGAGCGTGATATTATGTAGCCTATCTGTTAATCGAGCTTATTAGCTATCCCCGTGCAAAGTTTCAGCCAAATCCATTCAGTATTTTTAACGTGAAAGTGTAACAAACATCCATCCATACTTACAAATTTTCGCGTTTATAATATTAGTGGGATTAAAAAGTTTTTTATTTAATTTACATAAGGAATTCACTTATAATCACCACCTCCAACAGTTGGTTCCTAGCTCCACGTCATTGCAGAGTCGTGAGCACACGAGTGGCGCAGCTTATACCAACAAACACTAGCTGTGGCCTATGGGTTTACTTGAGCTATATAATAGAGTGCTCTTAAACGTCTCCACTGGAGCACGTTGCCTTTTATATTTGATACCAAGATACGGTTGCAGTGGTTGCAACTGAAATCTATGCAGAATGTAAAACACTGATTTCCTTTTCTTTTTATATACAGTAATACCCCGGACTTACGCGATAGGTGCGACTACGGGATAGGCGTGTAAGTCGATTTCGCGTAAGTCGGGGTTCAACTTTCCCTATTAATACATATAATGTTTGTGTAATCGGGACCAGAGTCAAAAAAAAAAAACAATAAATCAGAAGAAACATGTTTAATAATACGTTAAATTATAAATAATCTTTACATTATCACACCATAATAGGCATGAGGCAAGATTTTGAATTCCTCTTGCGCAACGTGGGTAGTCATTTTCTAAGTACGAAAAACACAATATTTCGGTAATAAATTTAAATTTATAATATAATAGCGTGCGAAAAAAGGCCTCAAGTGTCATGGCGTCGGCTATGACGTCACGCTATTGTAAAAAATGTCATTGAGTCCGCCAAACCTAACGTAGTGGTTAAATTCTCTTTGATGGTTACAATATCGTGACGTCATGCGCCGTGATTGGTGTTTCAGTCAAAATGGCCGATTGCAGTATTTTAATCTTTTATTTTATTAAAAATCACATTAATCTCAAGGTTAAGTATAAAAATAAATAAGTGTAATAATTTCTTTTTATATGTACTTTCCCCTAAAAACATTAAATCTTTAATTTTTTGATACTGTCGTCACGCCTATTCTAACATGGTTTCCATCTAAGCATACCGTGACGTCTGAATTCAAAGAGAAAGATTTTCACTTATTATATCGTTCGATCAAATATCTTTGCTGATTCTTTTTTTATTTTAGATTCAAAGTCCTCTTAAGTTTATAATGTTAATATTTAGTTTAAACTCCAAAAGACAGTGTTTTTCGTTTCATGTTCGGTTAGGTTAGCAGTTAAACTTGCAGTAAACCGAACACGCCGATGCGCGGGGTGATCACAAACAAAAACCGCGTATCTCGGAAGTCGCGTAAAACGGGGTAGCGTAAGTTGGAGTATTACTGTATATGACTAGGTTCCCACGCGCTGTTTCACCCGAGTAGCTCCCGTTCCCGTGGTAACTTTATAAGTAAATAAAGCCTATGTTACTCCTGAATACCGTAGCTTTCAAATGGTGAAATAGTGTTTAAAAATCGTTCGAATAGTTCCATTGGTCCAAATTTTTCCTCTTTATTACTAGTTAAGAAATCATTCAAGTTGTCAGTCAAATAAGTTATTTGCATAAATATGAGTTCACAGAGTTCTTACATAATTACGCAAACTTAAGGACATTTGCTTCAATGCTCGTGTAAAAGCTAGTTAAAAATAAAATGTAATTGAAGAAAATCTCTACATCCAACCATTAATAAATCTATTCATAAATTAGAATCCCAAACCTAAATCTCTGGATGTAGGTATAAGCGTGAAGTGAAAACGTCGGGTGTAACTGGCGGCGGCGGTAATCACCCTTTGAGCCGGAGTCAAAGGAATAGTTGCAATCAGTAAGTAGGTACGAGCTTGTACATAGTATATACTGCTGATTAAAAATATACCTCATTTTGTAGATCTCGTTGAAATATTATGTTGGTGTTGGTTTTTTATTGATTACTAGCAGCTGCCCGCGACTTTGTGCGCGTATAATAAGGAATATCGTCGTCTTGATCGGAGACTTAGTACATGAGGACTTAGCTTTATAGAAATACCATCGAAGTACCGTCTAACGTCATACAATTCTTACTATCCTTACTAATATTATAAATGTGAAAGTAACTCTGTCTGTCTGTCTGTTACGCAATCACGCCTTAACTACTGAAGCGATTTAAATGAATTTTTTACAGATATAGTCTAGAGCCTGAGAAAGAACATTCTAACTTTCTAACTAATAATATTATAAATGTGAAAGTAACTCTGTCTGTCTGTCTGTCTGTTACGCAATCACGCCTTAACTACTGAAACGATTTAAATGAAATTTGGTACAGATATAGTCTAGAGCCTGAGAAAGAACATAGGCTATATTTAATTATGAAGTTCCCACGGGTACGTGAGTTACGCGGGTGAAACCGCGCGCGTGAAGCTAGTATATATATATATTTTTTAAAGATTACTAGCAGAGTTTTGCCGTCTACTAGTATTCTTGTTAACCCCTCGTGCTAAGCTAAAATGCTTGTGTTACGAGTGGGTTCAGGTCGGTAGTGCAATGGGTGGGGCTCGAACCGGCGACCTCAAGATCACAAGTCCGACGTCCTAGCCATAGGGCTGCGGCCGCGTGATGTTGATGATGATGATGATGATGTTGATTTATTCGAAAGGAACCTTATTCCTTTAACGGGGGAATTCTGCCAGCATTCTTAGATACTTGCCTAGTAGGTAATATAGATTAAGAATAGTTAGTTTTAATTTAAACTAGCGGCCCGCCCCGGCTTCGCACGGGTGGACTTTTATACCCTACCCCTGCCCTACCCTACCCCTGCCCTACCCTACCCCTACCCTAACCCTACCCTACTCCTACCCTACCCCTACCCTACCCCTACCCCTACCCTACCCTACCCCTACCCTTACCCTACCCTACCCCTACCCTACCCCTACCCTACCCCTACCCTACCCCTACCCTACCCCTACCCTAACCTACCCCTACCCTACCCCTACCATACCCCTACCCTACCCCTACCCTACCCTACCACTACCCTACCCCTACCCTACCCCTACCCTACCCCTACCCTACCCCTACCCTACCCTACCCTACCCTACCCTACCCCTACCCAAAAGTATCCTATGTCCTTCTCCCAGTTCTTAGCTTCCTCCCTACCAATTTTCAGCCAAATCGGTTCAGCCGTTCTTGAGTTATAAATAGTGTAACTAACACGACTTTCTTTTGTTTTTAAAATGTATTCTGCTATTCGGGACGGAAACAAATCCAACAAATCAAAAACCATGGTAATCGGTCCAGCCGTTCTCGAGTTATAAGTGTTGTAACAAACACGACTTTCTTTTATATATATAGAAGATTAGCTACTTTTATTGCATTGTATATAAGTAGGTACGTATTATTTTTCCTTGAAAATATATATTGAAATATTTACCATCAATTTGGTATTCGTTATTATTCAGACAGAAATATAAGAGAACGAAGAAAAATACCTACCTAAAAAAACCGGCCAAGTGCGAGTCGGACTCGCGCACGAAGGGTTCCGTTTCAGTTAGTTAAGTGCGTACCTATTTTTGATATCAAGAATAAATAAAAAAGCATATGTTTATGAAATGAAATGTTACTTTATATTTTTATATTCGAGTTGATTGAATGAAAGCTAAATTGCGGTTTACGATTTTTGACGTATTAAAAAATAACTACTAACAAGATCTCGTTCAAACCAATTTTCGGTGGAAGTTTGCATGGTAATGTACATCATATATATTTTTTAGATTTATCATTCTCTTATTTTAGAAGTTACAGGGGGGGGGGACACACATTTTACCACTTTGGACGTGTCTCTCGCGCAAACTATTCAGTTTAGAAAAAAATTACATTAGAAACCTCAACATCATTTTTGAAGACCTATTCATGTACACGTATGGGTTCGATAAAAAAATTTTTTGAGTTTCAATTCTATGCATAAATAGAATTGAAACTCAAAAAAAATTTATTGTTTTTTTTCTATTTTTGTGTGAAAATCTTAATGCGGTTCACAACATACATCTACTTGCCAAGTTTCAACATTATAGTTCTTATAGTTTCGGAAAAAAGTGGCTGTGACATACAGACGGACAGACAGACAGACAGACAGACAGACATGACGAATCTATAAGGGTTCCGTTTTTTGCCATTTGGTTACGGAACCCCAAAAATGATAATCGTCTTACAAAAGGTCCGTTGTTTGCTTAAAAAATAAACAATAGCGCTTAACTTAACACTAATGGATGACGGTTAAACTAATATGATCAGTGTTTTTAGTAAAAAGTATTTCCTCTGAAATGTAAAACATTACGTAACAGCTTTAACAATGTTTTCTTTTAATCAAGTTATCTATTAAAAGTAGTAAATTAAAGTGTATTTGTAACTATTAGTTACAACTGACAACTTATTTTTTCTTTTTTTTTTCGGATGGACCTTCGTCGGTAGCCACGATGCTTTTGCTACTTCACTGGGCATAAAGGCGAGCAGAGCTCTAGCCTAAATAAATGGTTTAAAAACTACAAACCAAGCAACCTGCGCAAGAGGGCGCACCCTGTGGGGCTTGGTCGCTGGCGATGAGATTGAGGGATTATGACTTTTAAAAACTGACAACAACTCACTATCGAAGTGTAATAAAACAATAATCCGAAAACGTTGCAAAACCTTCCCAAAAACAAAATGATAATTGTATCTTCTAGTGTGACATTTGTACTAAATGTGTCGTTGGTCTAGCGGTAAAATAACCTACCATAACTTGCTAGGTTCTAGGAAGGCTTGCCACGTTGCCGCGTCGGGAAAAAAATGTGTTGCTAGGATTTCTTTATTTAGCTAAAAACTACCAGCTCGAAGTTAGTGGTGTATCATCCGTGCCTCGAAGAGAGCGTTAAGTTGTCAGTCCTGCGCCTGACCTCTCATCTTTGTTGTTGGTAGAACCGTCTCATTGGATTCGGAGAGTAAAGTAATAAAAATTGCATTTGTGTCTACGGACGGACACCCTTGTGCCCTATAATATGACCAGCGCTGATGGCTATTTGGTCGGTGGGACTATAGTTCTAATTTATACTAAAAACTACAGTCGGATGTCTCATAATTATGAATGATCTGATGAAAGATGCCTTTTTTATTTTTTATATTGTTTTATTTTTATTGTCCTGGTTTAAATGCATTGACGCATTCCCACCACCGCTGCAGCTTATTCGCGCGCTGGCGGTGGGATATGTGGGACTCGCCCTCTCCATAGCGTCGTATGCTAAAGTCATACCACTACACCACTAAAACCTCCCGGACAATCCTTCGATCCGCCGTTGGCGGGGGTCGGGTACGCATGAGCAATCCGGCCCCCCGACGGCACCCAAGCCCTATATGGTACCGCGGGATCTCCAGGGTGATGAAAGATGCCTGCTGCACTTTATAAAACAATTGACACCTCTACGAAGTTATATTATCTACGATGACATAACATTGACAGCCCGCCTTTTTATAAGTACATTACCGATTGTTTTGTTCCACTGTAAAACCTAATATATATATATATATATATATATATATTTTATTCTGTAATTTCTTGGAAGCCACGGCAAGCTGTGGTTTATCATTGTGTATCAGCAAAATGTCCATTGTCCATCCCTAAAATGTCCCTGTTCCCTGTATTTTATGTCAAAGACCCTAAATTGTACAGCCCTCCATGACCCTGTGGTTTTTACTCAAATCTAAGGGTCAACGCTCACGGCTGCAACGAGATAATATGCAAAGTAAAATGACCGGATTATATCGAGTTTTTGATATTTATTTTCTACAATTTAGATTTGATAGTAATTTTATTCATATTATTCAATTATATTGTGGGACGCTCGATTACTTCACCATAGGGAACGTAGGAAAAATCATATTTGATTTTTATTTGAAAAGACAATTTAATGCACTAAAAGATTTTTCGAAGAGGACAAAAATAAATTTGACTCTTAATATAATACTTATAGTTACGGATACATAATTAAAGAATAATTTAAGTGTAAGACTACTAAGTATATGTAAACTAATATATAAAGCTGAAGAGTTTGTTTGTTTGCCTGAACGCACTTATCTCAGGAATTAGAGGTCTGATTTAAAAAAAATCTTTCAGTGTTAAATTTATAACGTACTAGCGGCCCGCCCCGGCTTCGCACGGGTCGACTTATAGCTTACTAGCTTCCCGCGCGCGGTTTCACCCGCGTAACTCCCGTTCCCGTGGGAAATTCATAATAAAATAAAGCCTATGTTCTTTCTCAGGCTTTAGACTATATCTGTACCAAATTTCATATAAATCGCATCAGTAGTTAAGGCGTGATTGCGTAACAGACAGACAGACAGACAGACAGACAGACAGACAGACAGACAGAGTTACTTTCACATTTATAATATTAGTAAGGATTTATCGAATAAGGGTTTACCCAAGCTATATTTAATTATTTTTTTTGCGGGATCGGGAGGTAAGCGTTTGGTTCCGAAGCGGATTAAATTGGAGCGGGTAGTAATTTTTATTGTTTTTACTAAATATAGGCTTACGTTTGACCATAATCTCGCTTGATGGAAGGCGAAGATAAGGCCTAACATGCTTGCTTAGAAAGTGTCTATTCACTTTAGTCTTAAAAATGTCCAGATTATAGCGTTCCGGAAAAACTGACCCCGGCAGAGCATTCCACTCCTTACCCGTTAGTTAAATTAGTCATTACTAAAAATTTTAAAATAAAACGTCCGAACTTAGTTAAGCATTGTTTTGTTACGCATATCGAATGCTAAACTCACACGTACCTTGTTCACCCGAAAATGAAAATAAAAACTGTTTTTTTCTCTATTCCTTCGAGTTTCCTTGACTTTTTCCTCAATTCTCCAATACTTTTCACACCGCATTAAAACTTGTATTTCACCATGGGAAACAGTTTCCTTCAAACCTTTCACGGGGTATAAAAATAATCACATACGTCATCCACACTCGCGACTCCCAAAGTCGGACAGACAGACGGATATTGGATGCAGGTCCGACGTACACCCGCGATTTTTATATAAAGATGTTGTCCCAAAATGGGAGATGAAGCGATTTGGTATAGGATTAGAAAATTTGTTAAATATTGAAATGAATTTATATTAATATGAAACTGGAGAGTTTTATTGCTTGAATGAGCTAATGTCAGAAACTACTGGTCCGATTTGAATAATTCTTTCAGTGTTAGATAGTCCATATTATTATATCAAGGCTATAGGCTATATCATCACGGTAAAACCAATAGGAGAAAATCTCGTATGAAGAGTGTTTCAATACCGGGGTTACCCCAAAGTAATTATTCCACGCGAATGAATTAGTGGACACAAGCTATTACAAATAAATGTAACAGAAATATTGATTTATTATTGGCTAGGGCCTCATTTACGGACATGCGGTGTGTCACGCGGCGGGACCCTATAAGAGCGTTTACAGCGAAGCAATTTCATTTTAATTCAAAATTCAGATACGGGCCACGATCTAACGCCACGCGCGACGCCCCGTGTCTTTTATGCGGCCGTAACTCCGTATGGTGATCCTTTGTTTTGGGATAAATTTGTATAGTATAGACGTCGCGAGGTATACCCACTAAATTATTAAATACCTATGAAAATTACTTGTGAGGTACAAATAACATTTTAATAAGACGACAATGTCCAAGCCTGTCCACCTTTTTCCTTCTTTATATAGGGAGCTTCTAAAATATAAGCCATCCCTTAATAGTAGATAGTATTGCGTATCACTACATAAATATAAATACTACGTATACTCCGTATAAGACGCTTCCCGCTGTCGGTCTGACCCTGTGTATGCTTAGATCTGTAAAACTACGCAACGGATTTCGATGCGGTTTTTTTAATAGATAGAGTGATTCAAGAGGGAGGTTTATATGTGTAAACAGGAGGGTGAATTCGCGTGCGGGAAGCTAGGTCTATATGAAACATGTTTTAAATTGCACCAAACATTTCAACTCCGCGATTATTTATTGAATTGTGTGAAATGTGCCGCGGAAGAGCATTCGCTTTGATGTCGCGCTAAAGGATTGTCTTATTTTATTTCCAACCTTTTCGCGGAAATGTGCCATTGATTTGTAGGTGTTCGTGCGTTGTTTTTATCTTCTAATATATTTTTTTACTAGCTTCCTTTTTTAAATTCAATTAATATAGGGTTTTAGTAACGACAAGTCCATGTCTGTTGGGTCAACTAGTCTTAAATAAAATTAGTTTTAAGAAGGTTCCAACGCGCGGATGAGCGTAACTCCTGTTCCCAAATCCGAAAAAAAATTATCATCAAATATAGCCTATGGTCTTTCTCGATAAATGAGCTATCTAACACTGAATTAATTTTGCAAATGGGTACGGTAGTTCTTGAGATTGGGTACGTATTTGAATATCGAAGATTCAAATACCTACCGATGTTCAAAACATCGAAAATTTAAATATCCATTATATCAAAATGTCGATAATTGTTATACCTACGCTTAAAATGTCGAAGATTGAAATGCCGAGTGATTAAAATTTCGAATGATTCAAAATATCGAATGACATTATACCTAAGTTCAAAATATCAACATTACATACATCTAAGTTCATAATATCTACGTTAAAAATACCTACTCGTTAAAATATCGGTAGGTAGTGAGAAGAAGCGCTCGCTGGCAGCTGCCGCGGCACCGCTCGATTCGCTCGCTCGGCTCACGCGCGGTTGGTCACAGTCCTAACATAACCTAACCTATTTTACCCAGTTCAAAATGACGAATACACTATGAAATTAATTATATATACGTAACATTTACTATTAAATTATGTTTAAATTTATTTATGGTGTGCTAGAGGTCTGTCAGTCTTGTGTTAGTAAATAAGCTCTTAATATTAACTTTAATATCTATTCACTATATTTATTTCATTCAAACATTTTATGAATAAAAAAAAAAAAATATAAAAGCATATTTTAGAGTGTGAGTGAGGCTAGTGTGAGTGGCACAGTCGGAAGGGGAAGACCTCGACGAACGTTCTCTGACCAAATCGGAGACATCCTCGCATGTATGAAGAATGTTATGAGAGTGAATGAAGCGAAAGATGTGTGATGGGATCGTAGCAAGTGGAGGTCCATTGTCTCTGCCTACCCCGCTGGGAAAATGTATGTATTTTAAAGTGCAATGACCGGTTAAGAGGCGAGATCAGACGTCCTCAGCCAAATTCTACTAAATTTAAGCGACACACGCCTGCGGGCACCCTTAAGGACCACGACTCAGGGCGCCGCTGAAGCTAGAAGTAAAGAAAAATAAAGAGGAAGTGATCACTGGCACGGACTACAGGTACTGGATCACACGACAGGGGCAGGGATCAACGCGGTCCTCGGTCTGTCCGGCGAGGATCCTAGCCCAGCTAACCTGCAGGTTTCTCTAGCTACCTAAGTGGACGGCCCGGAGAAGAAACTCAGAAAGAAACTCCGGTTTAATCTTTTCCGTCTTCTTTTTTTCTGTATCTTTTTTTATTTTTTTTTATTTTATAATTATTGTTTGATACAGTTTGAAAAGTAGTAATATATCTTTACTAATATATTATTACCTTTTTGCAAACCTATGTGGTTTAGAGGTATTATGCTCGTCGTAAAGGTCATGGGTTCGACTCCCGCGCTGGACAAAAAATCTTTGTGTTAAATCAAAGATCTTTGATTTACACAAAGATTTTTTGTCCGAGTCTAATTTAGTTGAGGGACTACCTACCAAGCCAAAAGTACATAAAGCCGTTGGTCCCGGGCTGATGATGATTTCCTCCGAGATTTAAGGCGAGCTTACGCCACTTAAGTTTAATAAGTGAATCATCATAATCATCAAATATGATTTGTTATAATTATGAATTCGCACTTTGAATAAACCCCCCATTCCTTCCCACTAAGGGACATGATGTATGGGAAGCAACATCTATCAACTCAAGGTGACTTGCCATCTTGCTGTCAATGTCAATTTTTGTCTTTTTTAACTTTGGTACTACTCATTTAAAACAAGTCGCGTGAATCAGCTATCGTTTATGATAATTAGTTGATTTATTTATTGCGAACCCAAAAACACCCTTTTAACTGACACTTGACATTGCAATTTTAACGAGAAAAGGGGAGTATAGGGTTAAATTTAGGCACAGAAATAATAGGCATAAAGAATAAAAAAATCGTGTTTCGTGTTTATATTTTACAAGCTTCCCACGCGCAGTTTCACCCACGTAACTTCTGCTCCCGTGGGAACGTCATAATTAAATATAGCCTATGTCATCCGGGGATAGTGTAGCTTTCCAAAGGTGAAAGATTTTTAAAATCGGTCAAGTAGTTTCGGAGCCTATTCAATACAAACAAATAATAAAAAAAATCCTCTTTATAATAAGTATAGATTTTGGATTTAAGTTGAAAGTTAAAATTCAACACCTATTAAACTGTAGTATATTTAAAGGCAGCCTTTAAATAAACTAGTCAAAAAGTTACGGGACCCTAAAACACCTTTATGAAAAAATAAAATTAATCTAAGATTTCTCAATGTTTCAATCATTCAATAGAAACGAAAAAGAACATTTTATGAAGTCAGTGGAGAATGCTGCAGGCAGTAACTTTTAAAAATAAAACTTTTAAATGTACGCTCGCAAAATACCTACCGGCGGAAAATATTATTAAAACTTTGTGAACTTCGCCTCAAGTTCATACTAATAATTATTTTAATCAGGTTGGACTTTTAACAGAATTGTGGGAACCTTTTTTTGAGTTATTAACTGTTATGAATTTTTACTTTTTAATGACTGCAATTAGTAATTTTGGAGGGTCCGCTTTAGGTAACAGTAGGGCGGTTAAATTATAAATGGGTACCTAATTTAGCCATTTAATTTTTTATTGTTTTTACTATGTGGATGAAACCTAAGAAGTGTGTAGGCTGGCTGTAGGCAGAACTAGTTCGAGTTAAAAGACTATGGGTAATATCCCAATACCAGTCTCTCGATTTTACCCGCGTAACACCCGATCCCGTAAGAATTTTATCAAATATAACCTATAATCTTTCTCTAAAAATGAGCTATCTAACATTGAAATATTTTACAAATCTGCCCAGTCGTTCCTGAGATTATCGCGCATGCAAACAAATAAACTGAACAAACAACAACTTTATAATATATTAGTATAGATAGCCGTTACCAAAAGAATAAAACATATAAATAGGTTCTTATAAATTTACTTTCAAATCAAAGTACGGTCAAATCTTTGACCGTACGACTCACAATATAGATTTAAAATCTTTCAAATAAATGAATACATTTTTTCTCGTTGTTGTACCGTTACATATCGTACCTTGTAGAATCATGATTAATGTAATAGTTCTTAAATATTGTAATAACGGTAATTTGTATATACTTGTTAACTTAAATTAGACAATCTGTTTAATATCAGAATTTAAATCGTCCTGAAAAGCAGATGCATACTTCAAATTTTCTAATCATTTAGAGGGAAACTAATTTGTGGCCGGGGGGCCTCTGGACTTTTAAATCCGGCCCTGGTAAAATTGTCCCACCGGACTTTCATTGTAAAGGAAATAGTGAGTGTGGTTCTACAATGTTTGCGCATACACTTAGGCACTAATAATTATCCTACTCAGGTGGCCAACTTATTAAGTACTTCGGTTAGGTTAGGAGCCATGGCTTGAGGCCGGATTGCTTCGTGCGGCCCCCGCCAACGGCAGATTGAAGGAGTGTCCGGGGGGATTTAGTGGTGTAGGGTCCTCTCCTCGTGGTATGAGTAGCATACCACTGCTATGGAGAGGGCGAGCTCCACGGAAACGCTGCAGCGGCGGTGGAAATGCGTAAAGCAGCGTTTCCCCTGTGTATTACAACATAACACTGCGGTCACCAATCCGCCTGCCATGCGTGGTGACTATGGCAAAAACCCTCCCTCGGGAGGAGGCCCATGTTCAGTAGTGGACGTTTTACGGGCTGATGATGATGATGATAATGATTAACCCGGACAAAAAACAAGTAGTCATGGCTTAACGCTAATAATGGATATGTCCAGTATTGTACTGTGCATTATTTGTGTCTATTAGCATGTTTAATCATTTAGCTTAAACAGGAATTGGTTTCCGATCAACAATGGCATTTTTATCACAGCAAAAATGAACGCGTAAATAAGTGTGAGGACTCTTATAGCAACATTTTCTCTGTTAAAAACATTCTTATAGAATACTTTGAGGCTCAGGACTCGCAAGACAATCGAATAGTCTATACAGAGTATAAAATATTTGCATCAAACATTATCTTGAAACTAAATGCGCGAATAGTTTTATTTATAGTTCATGACATAATCGGGATATCGCGGTGAAAGGTGCGATGCATTTCAAGCTCTATTGTGAAAGAGAAGCCACGAGAATCGCTGAAGCGGTAGCGAGAACAGATTCATATTTAAAATGCACGCCAATTATTTTTTGCAGTATAATTATCTAAAAGGCTGAGGTATGCTAGCTTAGGTTTATATGAATAGTTGGGCTAGGCATCAAAACTTGAGTCAAGATTTTCAATCATGGTGGAAATACACGGTTTATATGCTGTTTCACTAATATACGCCACCCTATTATCAGGACATAGTGTCATGTATAAAGACCAGGTAAGGAACGAAATTTCTGTACAAAATAAATTTACATTAAAATAATTAAAATACATAGTAACAAAAAGTGCGGCCAGTACAGGTAATATTGTGAGATGACGTTATCCGTGTGGTCTCCGGCTATCCGTGTGGTCTCCGGCTTAGAATAGACCACCCCATGTCTTCCCATGGGTGTCGTAAAAGGCGACTAAGGGACATATGGCTGATGGATGGGCAGCAGCATCTATTAGCTCAAGGTTGACATCTTACTGCGATCACCAATCCGTCTGCCAAGCGCGGTGATTATGGCGATATCCCTCAACGATCCTGGCTTGCCAAGGTCTGTTAAGAGGAGGCCCATGTTCAGCAGTGGATGTAAACGGGCTGTTGATGATGATGATGATGATGATGACGTTATTCAAAAGGAACAAGTATTGCAGTATCTTTGTTGCTTTTTTCAAGGGTTTACAATAAAGGTGATACAATAGGCAGTGTAGATCCAACAAGAACCCATTAAGGGCACAGCAACGGGAAGGTATCATCATCAGCCCGTATGACGTCCACTGCTGAACATGGGCCTCCTCCCGAGGGAGGGTATTTGCCATAGTCACCACGTTTGGCAGGCGGATTGGTGACCGCAGCATAATGTTGTACCACACAAGGAAACGCTGCTGCCCGTTCCTTGATATACGATTATTATAGATGATGTTATAACAATCGACCAGACCAACTGCTTAACGTGCTTTCCGAGGCACGGAGGGTAGTCCCTCAACCAACCAGACCCAGAAAGAAATCTTAGAATTTACATAAAGATTTCTTGTCCGGTGTGGAGATCGAACCCCCGACCTCCGAGATTTAAAGCGAGCCAAATACCGCTACGCTACGGAGGTTGTCGGGTTGTACGGGAAGGTATAATATTAGTTAAGTATTTACAGCTAAATATCTGAGTACATGTCACTTCATTCGTATAAAACACTAATAATAACATATCGTCATCATCAACCTGTTGTAGTCCACTGCTGAACATAGGTCTCCCCATCGATTTTCAGCGGGAACGGTCGCTAGCGGCCTGCTACCTTTATGAGGTCGTCGGTCCATCGTGCTGCGCTTGCCAGTTCGTGGTCTCCACTAGAGAACCTTTCTGCTCCATTAATAACATATGTCATATAATATTTTTTTATTTTTTATTTTGATAGGTATGTGAAGGTGTTCATTACTTTTGTCTTCTCAGAACTCCTTTAGACTAAAAAAGTGTTCTCGTCTTCCGTAACTGCTTTAAAAATTTGTTTTTTTTTAATGGAACGATAAATAATATTATCTTTTAACACTGAGCCTAAATTAAGCTTACAATAGTAAAATCGCTGTTGTAATGACCGCACACTAAATAGGGCATACGGTTGGGACGCGTCTCCGTGATAAATTGTAACAATCGTTCATCTGTCACACTCATAACCACGTTCACTATACTATGTGTAACGTATGTATCTTCTATCTATATAGTATTTAATATGTAAGGTAGTTTCAAAATATACTATCCTAGCAGTAGATAGTGCCATGTGTAATTGTGCCGTGTGGTTTCCGGCTTAGAATAGACCACCCCATGTCGTCCCATGGGTGTCGCAAAAGGCGACTAAGGGACATATGGCTGATGGATGGGCAGCAGCATCTATTAGCTCAAGGTTAACATTTAACTGCGATCACCAATCCGTCTGCCAAGCGTGGTGATTATGGCAATATCCCTCTACGATCCTGGCTTGCCAAGGTCTGTTAAGAGGAGGCCCATGTTCAGCAGTGGACGTAAACGGGCTGTTAATGATGTGTAATGATTAATGTTGAAATTTCGATGAAATGGTAATTTTTTTTTCTCTGTGTCTATTTGCACTCAGTCCCAGTACTATGAGCAAATCTTTTTTGTGATGCTGTCTTGCGGTCCGATGGCCTCGTAGACCCGAAGTCCGAGAGGTCCGTGAACTGTAAAGTAGAGCGACAGTTGCACAAAACTCCCCTAAAATACTAAAAGTCACAATCCCTCAATCTCATCGCCAGCGACCGCCCTGAGCCGAGGTCGACAGAGGGCGCCCTCTTGCGCGGGTTGCTTAGTTTGTAGTTTTTAAACCATTTATTAAGGCTGGAGTCCTGCTCGCCTATATGCCCGGTGAAGTAACAAAAGCAAAGGCTTCCTTCGTAAGTCCATCCGAAAAAAAAGCTGTCTTCTAGAGTGGCTACCTTGGAAGGTTCTACTCGTGTGCGGCATAAAGCTATTGCCGGCCTTGTAGCTCTAGAAGATGGTGACGTCTTAGTTGTCTCACATACGGGTCAGTTGTGACTTGGCGGCCAAGTTCCTTAGGGTGATGGATTGCTTTTTATTTTACGAATATTTTTTTTTGCTACAATTAAAATTTCCATAAAATACATACCTAATATAAGTGCTAGCACTTATATTAGGTATGTATATCACCTAGGTGAGCTCATTCCGCCATTCAGGTGAGGTCAGCACACCAAGTATTGAGATACAACTAAAAACTTAATTCTTAAGAACATTTTCAAATTGTACGTTCCTGAGATTGGCGCGTTTAAGTAAACAAACTAATTCTTTAGCTATATTATGTAGATTTTTAGCTTAAGCATTTCATTCTAAATTGTAATTTAAAGTGTAAAGAAATGTATTTATGATGAGAGAAGAAAGAAGCAACATCTGTCGGTTGTGGTGGACATCATAATTTTCATCAGATCAGATATATTTTTTTATTCATAATAACCAAATTTTATCTATTATAATACAATAAAAAAATAAGTCATTTTCATTGTACCTTCTTAAAAACATTTACATCATTATTATAATTGAACTGTCATACAATTTAAATTAAATTTTACAATTAACTTGATAAAAATCTACAGAATGAATTGAAATTTCAAACTCGTATTATTTTTGTTTCATTCCTACAATGAACTTTTGGCAACAACGTTATAAATAGCGACACAGAAAATTTGTAAGATTTCCAATTAGCAAATGGTGCGAAAGGCTCAATTTAATCAAAACTCTCCCCTCTCCACGTACCTTTTGTTTTATTTCTCCAATTGATTTCCCGAGAACTATGAGAAAGTTTGTTTTGTTCATTGTTGTTTTATTAAAATACTAGCTGCTGCCCACGACTTCATCCGTGTAAAATAAGGAATATATATACCATATTAGAAGACAGATAGCATATAAAATGTAAGCTCTAATATCTAACTAAGAATGAAAGTCGCATCTAAATGGCCACTACCGTTTAGAGATAAGCCGGAATACAAAGACAAACCAACAAACAGACAGACCAAGAAAAAAGAAAGCCCATATTTTACCGTATAAAATTAGTTACCTACCAGTAAAAGTCCCGTAAGTATCGGTCCAGCCGTTACGTGAGATTAACCGGAACAAACACACAGACATACTTTTTTTTGCAGTAAGTGCCAGTGATGTACAAGTCTGGAGGCGTCCGAGTCCCTTTGCCTAGAGCTGGGTGTCGTTTACAGAGCTCGCTTCGTATGTATGGCGCCCGACGAGTCGGGAGTCTTTTTCAGAGCTCGAGCTTTTTTGAAGGCTTGAGTCCTTTTTGAAGGCTCGAGCCATTTTTGAAGGCTCGAGCTCTTTTGAAGGTTCGAGTTCTTTTGAAGACTCGAGCCCTTTTTGAAGGCACGAGCCCTTTTGAGCGCTCGATCGATCTCGAAGCATTTCTCTTTAGCGCACTAGTCTTTTTCTGCCCTCTAGTTTTAATGGATGCTGATGAATGAAAATAAGTAGAGATAAACCACAATAGATTAAGCGTTAACGGTGCACTTTATTCTAATTTTGGAGACTCGAGTTCTTTGGAAGGCTCGAGCTCTTGAAGGCTCGAGCTTTTTTGAAGGCTCGAGCTCTTTTGAAGGCTCGAATCCCTTTGAAGGCTCGAACTCTTTTGAAGCCTCGAGGCTTGGCTCGAAAAAATCGCGGCTCGGTTAGGCTCGGGACTCCGAGCTTACCGAGCTCACTGAGTCTTGCCATTCCGCCTCGAGGCTTTAGAAATAACATCACTAGTAAGTGCCCTGTATCCATTTAGAAAAAAACCTGTTATTTTCCCATTACAAACAAACACTTCAATTTTATTTCTTTGTTTAGATATGTTATTCTATGTCAAATAGTAAACCAGATGTGTACTACTGTTATTTGTACAACGTAGCAATACAATTACCTTTAATCTATGATTGAAATGAAAACTGGACAAGAAATAAGTTAATACAGTTATTTCTATGGCAATTGGTGTTTTTAACATTGATTTTGCTTCTCGATGCCCCACCAGTGCGTTCGTAGGAGCATACAAGTGGTTTAGTGGGTAAATCCTGTTGGTGGTTGATTGGTTGGTGTGAGACATGATACAAAAACACAGTAAAGTCTAGAAAATAAAGAAATTAATAAAATGTAAGCTAATCGGTAACGCGTGTAGGTGTATTTTACATGGTTATCGTACATCAACAAAACACGCATCTCAAATTTCAATACCCCGTCAGCTGTAACTGCACCCCAGCGAAATTAAACGCAATCTGAGCGCAATATCTTTGACGTGTGAGCGCGGCGCGTGACGAATGGTGACTGACGTGTAGCGCGCGGGTTACGGATCCCCCTCTCCCCACCACCACCTGTCAAATGAGCCCCCGTAATATTAAATTCTTTGATGTGCGGTATGGAGTTGGTAACGGATGCTTAGAATTAGTTCTGACTTAGAGTTACAATTGTTGATTTAGGTGCCATTTTTGTTATTTTTTATCGCGGTGTTTTACAATGTTTGTTTTAGGACATGGAACATGGAACATGGAAATGGACATGGAAACACGAAATATGGAAAATATGACGATACCAAATAAATGTAAACATTTTTACGGAATACATGATATGACTTTGAAAAACATTAAAGGCGAAAGAAGAAAGATTTAGTATTTCTAAAATAATCTAATACAAAATATGTAGGCCAAAACTAAACAAGGACATTATTTTAGAAATGTGTGTACAATTAATTTGAGAAAACAAGAGTCTAAATAGAAAAATGCTGACTATTGTTTCTGCAAATAATCTTAAAATAAATAATTCATATAATTTTTTTGGTAGTAGGTACAGAACAAGCTGATCTGAATTACATAACCCATGTACAAAACAATCGTAAAAGAGGATCATAAACAATAAAACATTGGACACCCAGCCCAACGAACCCAAAATGAAACCCGCAAACAACAGCTGATTTAAAAAACACATTCAATCTAAAATAAACCATGTTCATTTTATTTGCCATTTCTGCTACAGTTAGGTAAATTCATGAGAATCAAGAGGCGTCACAAAAACTGATTGGGATCCTTACCTTTGATCGCCCAATAAAAATAAATTGCTTACAAAATGGAAATCATAAACTGGAGCAAACGAAATAAAAACTGTACTGTAGCGTCCAACAATTGGTTTAATCGATTTATTTGATTAACTCAATTCGATTCTCGATACTGTAATTGTTACTTTTGAAATTCAGCTTTATGTCATTGTCTTAAAGTTGGTTATAGAATGGCTGTGAGGAGAATTGGTCTCGATTGGTCGTTCGCGGTGTTGTAAGGATTTCAACGTTGGCTCAGCGACTTGAGATTTATCACAGATTTGAGGATTTTGGATGTGTAAAGCTTTTAAATGTTTTGAATACACCAACTTGAGCTATTTGAATGTTTTTGTACATTTTGAGACACTGTTGAATTGTATCGTCATCTTCATCGGCGTCTCTCATTTTTGAACTATGTTTTTTTGTTATATAATATATAGCATATTCGAATTAATGCATACTAGATATTCTTGTAATTATTCTTCTATTTATTTTAGAACAATAGGTGCATTACTGAGGTTTCAAAACTTCTTGGGTAATTTTGGTAGCCATCTACCAAATTCACGCACGCTCAATCTTTTCCTTTTTCAATTCTACATATGCAAATAAACTTGAGCGTCTCCAAAATGTCTGTATTAGATTCATATTTGGTCTTCGCAAATATGATCATGTCTCTGAATTTGCTGGAATGCTCATACTCCTCGCTTCTCTAAAATATATTATTTGCTTCTTCCGCTTCTGTCTTACCTTAAAAAAACGGTTCTCTTACATTTATGATCATTAGAAAATCTGACACTAAAGATGCCAGTCCATTCCACAATCAAGATGGCTATTTTTTTGTAATTAAAAGTGTGCACTAATGGAATGCGCTGCGGATAACTCAAGCCCAAGCCCAAAATTTTAACGAGTTCAATGACCTTGCAATGAGTCCTACCGGATATTCCACAATGACAATAGGTAAGGAAAGAGCTATGCTCGGCGTTTCCCTGCGTGATCAAATCAGAAATGAAGAGATCGCAGGTCGCTGACATAGCTCAACGGATTAATAAGCTATAGTGGCAATGGGCAGGACACATAAGTCCAAGAACTGACGGCCGATGGAGCAGAAAGGTTCTCGAGTGGAGACCACGAACTGGCAAGCGCAGCGTAGGACGACCGCCTGCACGATGGACCGACGACCTCATAAAGGTAGCGGGGAGTCGATGGATGCAGGCCGCTAGCGATCGTTCCCGCTGGAAATCGATGGGGGAGGCCTATGTTCAGCAGTGGACTACAACAGGCTGATGATGAATAGATGTTAAACAAATTTTCATACTAACTTTATTAATATGTATTTATGTATATTTCTAAACTTAAATACGCTACTATCTTCAATACTTCTCTGTCTGGGGTGCCTGATCACATTTTGTGATAATGTTCAGTTGTACCTGTATTAATGTATGGTGTGTTGTTCTCCTTATTAAATGTTTTGAACTCTTTATGGGAAAGATTACCTTATACTATATTTCAAAATTGAGATTAATAAAATTCGACCACCGGCAGGACTCGAACCTGCATCTTTGGGTAAAGCCTAAAGTAGCCTAATTGGCTATGGCATTGGGGGCTTTACCCAAAGATGCAACAAATTGAGATTAATAAAATTCGACCACCGGCAGGACTCGAACCTGCATCTTTGGGTAAAGCCTAAAGTAGCCTAATTGGCTATGGCATTGGGGGCTTTACCCAAAGATGCAGGTTCGAGTCCTGCCGGTGGTCGAATTTTATTAATCTCAATTTTGAAATGTTGTTCTCCTGTTTTTGTTTTTTAATTTGTATATTTACAACAAGGAGTTACTTATCTATGTAAAGCATACTCCATAAAATGTCCCAAAAACGCCTCTTAATCCCAATAAGCCTAATCTTATCCACCATTAAAATAATCCAAGCCCTGGCTTGGAGCCAAGAGTCTAACGCGTTTGCCTGTATTGAGATTTACTATACCAATGGCTTCGTTCTAGTGCTATAAGCTTACAGTATTTCAAATTAACACAAGAAGGGATATAACATTCTTTTATTTTTATCAAATATATATTTTATTCAACAAAAAAAAACAATAAAAAAAAACAATTGATTTAGATGACATTGATTCAAATTTTATTGAATTTAAATGGAATCTTTATACTATACTAGTTAATATTTTATAGAGTACAGATTTGATTGGTTGATCTTTGTCTGGAAAGTTACGTTATGCAGTAGTAACATAAGCTTTATTTAATTATGAAGTATCTACGGTAGCTGGTATCTGATAAACCACGACCACAGCTTCAGATGTCGGTTGACTCTTTCTTTAACGCCATATGGGCAGTTGGAGGAGTAGGACGAACAGCTTTTTAGATGACTTGAACGACAAAGTGATAACAAAGACCTCAATCTTTACTTACATAGTCATTACAAAAATTCGAAGTTTAAATGATTCGATCTTTTTTTGTCAGACTGGGATCAAAGGCTTAGTTGTATTACTGTTAAATTAATACTGTGAGTCAGTCGAATCGTAGAAATCGTATTTAGTGCCGTTTTGCTACAAACTAATTAGTAGAAAACTCTAAGGCTGTCTTTTCTTGGCCAGTCTGATAACTTGTTTAGGTATTCATTGGAGACAATTTTGTTAGCACTCAGTTTGTTATGTAATGTCAGTTAAAACTATCTTTAAAGAGCTTCAAGTCAGCGATTAATATACTCTATCTCGTTGTTTACGTCCACAGCTGAACATGGGCCTCCTCTTAACAGACCTTGGGAAGCCCGGCTCGTTGAGGGATATTGCCATAATCACCACGCTTGGGCGGATTTGTGATCGCAGTAAGATGGTAAGTATCCTTGAGCTGACATGCTGTTGCCCATCCGTCAGGTTCCTTAGTCACCCATCCCATGGGAAGACATGGGATGGTCTATTTTAAGCTAGAAACTAAACGGCCTTGTGTAAGGAGCGGGAGCGGGTTCTCGATTGGAGCCGAAACCGTGATAGAGAAATCGCCATATAAATTGGACGTGAGTCAAAGATCTAAGTACACATATGGACAGACAGAAAGTGGAAAGCGACTTTTTTAAACTTTGTAGTGATGATCAATACACATTAAAGTTTTTATACAAAAACCGTGCCCTTAATTCTGAGGCTTCTGAGTTCCCTGAGGTTTTATGTAAAATATTCTCCCAGTATTACTGCAATCAATGTTCTACTCGTTTCTCTTTGCTATTAATACACTATCCCCCTTTTAATTAACAGGATTAAAAGTCCTCACAACTAAAAGAACCGAGTACAAAGGCCTCTCTAATATCAATCGGGTAAGGACCCGCGTTGTTCACAACCTACAACATGGTCAATTAAGCTGTAATTAAAAATGACTTAGCCGATAGTTTGTCGAGATAACACGCTAACTTTATTTGTTTTAACTCTAACGGAAATGGGAAAAATGTGTTTTCATCTGGATTATATTGTAGGCTAGGAGCTGGGGTGAATGAGAATAGTGGTATTCTTGGTGGATTTTGTATTATCATGATCTTCATAGGCCTATATAACGTCCACTGCTGGATATAAGCCTCCCTTGAGCCCCTTCAAGGGTTTGCCATAGTCACCACGCTTGGCAGGCGGATTGGTGATCACAGTTGTTATTATGTTGACACAGGGAAACGCTGATGCCCTGGTATACGTTTGTTATAGATGTTGTTATAACAATCGGGGCCAACGGCTTTACGTACGTCAACCTACCAGACTCGGCAAAAAAACTAATCACACAATGATTTCTTATCCAGAAAATCGTAATCATTATTATTTTTATTGAATATTCATAACTGCAATTTATTTTTTATTCCGCAATATTGAGCATATAATTAATATTTTATAATGACATAAATACATCCTTCTTAGTATACCTACTATTTATAAATAGTCAAAAAATTGTTAAAGCAATTTCTATTCCCTTTCAACATCAAATTACTTACAAACCAACCCATATTTTATACACGTGTCTCATTACATACATTTTGATATAAAATATTAACTAATAGTATTCAACATGGCAGCTCATTGGTTTTGTTAACACTACACCGCATCAATTTCCCAAATCGTGGCCATTTCATCGGCATAGCTAAACTCCATGCTTGATTAATTTCTATCAATCAAAAATGAATCAAAATTAATACTGCAACGAACACGTATCATCCACAGCTTTGTAAAGGAAAATGTATACTGTAGCTGACTAAAAATATGTTAAACTAGTTACCAGCGCGCGATTTTACTTCCGTCATCATCATCATCATCAACAGCCCGTTTATGTCCACTGCTGAACATGGGCCTCCCCTTAACAGACCTTGGCAAGCCAGGATCGTAGAGGGATATTGCCATAATCACCACGCTTGGCAGACGGATTGGTGATCGCAGTAAGATGTAAACCTTGAGCTAATAGATGCTGCTGCCCATCCATGAGCCATATGTCCCTTAGTCGCCTTTTACGACACCCATGGGAGGACATGGGGTGGTCTATTTTAAGCCGGAAACCACACGGCAAAGCCGGAAACCTCACGGCAAAAAAGGATAATGTACACTGTAGCTGAATAAAAATAAATTGAACTAGTTACCCGTGCGCGGTTGTACCCCCGTAGATACCGTTAATTAATTACCCCTCGTCATCATCATCATCATTAGCCCGTATAACGTCCACTGCTGAATATGGGCCTCCTACCGGGGGAGGGTATTTGCCATAGTCACCACGCTTGGCGAACGAGTGGGTGACCGCAGTATTATGTTGTAACCACACAAGGAAACGCTGCTGCCCATTGCTTGATATACGATTATTATAAATGATGTTATAACAATCGAGTCCAACGGCTTAACGTGATTTCTGGGGCACGGAGGGTAGTCACTCAACCATCCAGACCCGGAAAGCAATCTTAGAATTAACACAAAGATTTCTTGTCCGGTGTGGGGATCGAACCCACTACCTCCGAGATTTAAAGCAAGCCAAATACCGCTAGGCTGCGGTGGTTGTCCCTCATTACACCACGTACTAAGCCAAAATACTTGTGTTCCGAGTAGGTTCACGTCGGTAGTACAATGGGTGGATCGAACCGGTGACCACATGATCGCAAGTCCGATACCCTAGCTACGGCCGTGTCTAGAAAATTTAACCAAATTAATTTTTAAAAACCTCGCAGTGGCCTTTGCTGTGGCTGTTTTTTCACCAATTTAATGATAAAAAAATAAAATGTTAAAAATAATTAAATTTATTCATTAATTTATTTATATTCTATAGGTACGACTAACAATAGAATCGGTAAGATCGATTAACGAGTATTTACTTATTAATTACTAGTTGCGCCACGTGGGTTTACCCGCGTTACTCTGCTCCAGTAGGTCTTAACGTGATGTTTTGTAGCCTATATGTTAATCTAGCGTATGCAAAATTTCAGCCAGTTACGTACAGTAGTTTTGGCGTGAAAGAGTAACAGACATCCATCCATCCTTACAAACTTTCGCGTTTATAATATTATTAGGATAACCTCCATAAATTTTATTGTATGTATAGATTTTTGATAAAACATTAGAAATACTTTTGTTCCATTAGATGTATTTTGCTTCCTTACCCATGTGTCTGCAGCTTTACACGAATATCACATAGCTGTATTATTTAGAAATCATCAATCGTCACAATTAATGATTGCGTCGGTTATGCTTTGTTCTGGTGTAGTGTAAATTAATAGTTCCCTGTCTCTTGGACTAAGCTGCGCTGTGTTTGCTCGCAGTGATGGGAAAAATCTAAATTGGAATAATGAATCGAATGTTCGGATTTTTTTTTATAAGATATTACTAAGAAAAATCCGTACCATTTTTAGGGTTCCGTAGCCAAATGGCAAAAAACGGAACCCTTATAGATTCGTCATGTCTGTCTGTCTGTCTGTCCGTCCGTATGTCACAGCCACTTTTTTCCGAAACTATAAGAGCTATAATGGTGAAACTTGGTAAGTAGATGTATTTTGTGAACCGCATTAAGATTTTTACACAAAAATAGAAAAAAAACTATAAATTTTGGGGTTCCCCATACATAAAACTGAAACTCAAAAATTTTTTTTTCATCGCACCCATACTTGTGTGGTGTCTATGAATAGGTCTTCAAAAATGATGTTGAGGTTTCTAATGTCATTTTTTTCTAAACTGAATAGTTTGCGCGAGAGACACTTCCAAAGTGGTAAAATGTGTGTCCCCCCCCTTGTAACTTCTAAAATAAGAGAATGATAAAACTAAAAAAAATATATGATATACATAACCATGCAAACTACCACCGAAAATTGGTTTGAACGAGATCAAGTCAGTAGTTTTTTTTTAATACGTCATAAACCGTACACCGCAATTTACCTTTCATTCAATCAACTTATTTATTAACATCGATCAAAGTTACAACGAACTACAAGAACTTTTATACTATGTTCCTTGTTGTATTCTTGATATCAAAAATAGGTAGGCACTTGAAACTAGTACGGAACCCTTCGTGCGAGAGTCCGACTCGCACTTGGCCGGTTTTTAAGCCTGTTGCCGTTATCGATTTAGAGCAAAAAATAGTCAAAAACAAAAAAATGCTGTAATAGCGACAATAGAAATACATCATCTGTGATTTTAACTGTCTAGCTATCGCGGTTCTTGATATACAGCCTGGTGACAGGCAGACAGATAAACAGACAGCGAAGTCTTAGTAATAGGGTCCCATTTTACCCTTTAGGTTGGGTACCCAAATAAATGATTTTTTTTCTTTTATACTTAAGTTACATGCACTTGTACTTGTCAGAATTATAATGTTATAAGATAAATAAATAGAAATTAAAATACAATAACTAACAGATCATTTTTATGAAATTGTCTATGACTCGACGACTGCACCAGTGGCTCAGTGGTTACGATAGTTGCCTCTGAGACCTGGTGTTCTGGGTTCGATTCCCACCCGGGACAATTATTTGTGTGAACCACAAATAGTTGTTCTGAGTCTGGATGTTCTATGTGTCCGTGAAGTGAATGTTTGTAAAGTCCCCCGCGACACAGGGATTTATTTCCCTAGTGCGGGAGTTGTCATTTAAAAAAAATAAAAAAAAAGAATATTCAACCGAACGGAAAGTTTATTATTGGTTCTAATTTAGAATGCATTTTGGTTCTAATATTATATTATAAATATGTAATAATATATAAATAATTAATTTTATAGATATACATATTTTTTCTAATTAATGTTTGACTATTTAATCGGTTTATGTAAATAAAAATGATTTTCATTTTATTTTTATTTAAATGTAACAGTTATTGGAATGTACGACATCCTCCGTAGAGTACAAGTATGCGTCTCGCTTCAAGTAATGCTTAGGTTTGATTCCTGCTATGGAAACATTCTCAGGTAACGGGAAAATACCGTAGTCATTGGAAAAGTCTTGAGTCACTACGGACATAAACCACATTAATGTGACTCAAAACCTCCCGTTCCCGTAGAAACTTCTCAATTTAGGTACGTTTTAATAGCTTTCATGATAAATGGGCTATCTAACGGTGAAATAATTTTCAAATCGGACCAGTCTATTTAGCGTGTTCAAGCAAACAAACAAATTGTTTAGCTTTATATATTAGTATAGCTGTTCCTGTGGCCCGTTCTGTGTGACCGTGTGGTTTCCGGCTTAGAATAGACCACCCCATGTTCTCCCATGGGTGTCGTAAAAGGCGACTAAGGGACATATGACTGATGGATGGGCAGCAGGTTTACATCTTACTGCGATCACCAATCCATCAGCCAAGCGTGGTGATTATGGCAATATCCCTCTACGATCCTGGCTTGCCAAGGTCTATTAAGAGGAGGCAGTGGACGAAAACGGGCTGTTGATGATGATGATAGCTGTTCTTTACAAAAAAGCCGTTGTTACTATTTTTTCGATATATTTTTTTAAACAACATCACTAGCTGGGTCTCATGACAAATGGCCAGCTACAGGCTGCTCCGTTATAATTCGTTTTTAACCGTTGCACGTCAGCGGCTCGCGTACCTGCCGCAATTTATATACAGGATGTTTGCGTTGAGTTGCTGTGATTTTTCATATATGAAATGAAAATATTTTTTGTTTTGATTAATTGGCGGAATGAAATAATTCAACCATGTTTTAAGACAGTTGTAATAATATTTACTGTCATTGTTAATTAAAGCTTGTAGAAAGCCCTCGTAGACCCCAAATTTTGGGAGGCCCGCGAACTGTAATGTAGAACTACAGTTGCACAAAACTAAACGTCATTCTAAACCTCATTTACCCGGCCAGCGAGGTCGAAGTCCCACAGGGGATGTACTATTGCGCAGATTACTTAGTTTGCATTTTGTAAACAATTTATTTAGCGGATTAAATCGCTTATCGCAACTGGTTACTATAGTTTAGTAATCCGCTCTTAAGTTTGAGCGATTTCTCACAAGATATTGCACAGCAGCGATCACATAAACCACATCCGAATAGTTCCGAAACCGGACTTCCGCACCACCGAGGCACCCTGTATAAAGGGCAGCTACTATTGAAGAATGATGGTATATCACGCGATAACTTCATTTGGATGACCATAGGACAGAGCGAGACAGAACATGTGAAAGTGAACGTTTTTGCGTATTTTAATTATTAGTTTTTTGTATTATGGGGTAAAAAATGTTACTCTAGTTTCATAAGTAAGTGTGGGTTATCTAATAATAGTGATTTGTTTGTTGTATTTACTTTTACCCTACGTGGCGTAGCGGTTTACGCCTTGCTTTAGGTAATAGAGGTCGTGAATTCGATCTCCACGCCAAACAAGATTTTTTTTGTAAAATCTAAGATTTTTTTCTTATCTGGTTGGTTGAGGGATGATCCTCCGTGCCTCGGAAAGTAGGTTAAGTCGTTGGTCCCGATTGTTATAACATCATCTATAACAATTGTTTTTATATATGATGATATTTATGACTAAGGAACGGGCAGCAGCGGTTTCCTGAGTATGATTACATAATACTGCGGTCACCAATCCGCCTGCCAAGCTAGGTGACTATGGCAAGAATGCTTCATCGTAAGGAGGCGCATTTTCAGCAATGGACGCTATACGAACTGGTGAGGACCATTTTTTTAATTTTTTTTAATTGAGTATGATATCCATAAGAACTTCACAATTTATCCTCAACAAAAGTACTATCTAACATTGAAAAAAAAATCTATTTAGACCAGTAGTTCCTGAGATGAGTTCCAGCAAACAAACAAACAAACTCTTCAGCTTAATATATTAGTTTAGATAGATAATTTTGAATGTCGGTTTAATAAATAAATAAGTGTTGTATTAAAACAATACTAAGTTTTATCTATATATATAAAAGAAAGTCGTGTTTGTTACAACACTTATAACTCGAGAACGGCTGGACCGATCGCCATGGTTTTTGATTTGTTGGATTTGTTTCCGTCCCGAATAGCAGAATACATTTTAAAAACAAAAGAAAGTCGTGTTAGTTACTCTATTTATAACTCAAGAACGGCTGAACCGATTTGGCTTAAAATGGGTAGGGAGGTAGCTAAGAACTGGGAGAAGGACATAGGATACTTTTGGGTAGGGGTAGGGTAGGGTAGGGTAGAGTAGGGGTAGGGTAGGGGTAGGGTAGGGTAGGGGTAGGGTAGGGTAGGGGTAGGGTAGGGGTATGGTAGGGGTAGAGTAGGGGTAGGGTAGGGTAGGGGTATGGTAGGGGTAGGGTAGGGTAGGGTAGGTGTAGGGTGGGGTAGAGTAGGGGTAGGGTAGGGGTAGGGTAGGGGTAGGGTTAGGGTAGGGGTAGGGTAGGGCAGGGGTAGGGTATAAAAGTCCACCCGTGCGAAGCCGGGGCGGGCCGCTAGTTTCAATATAAATTAACAATTCGCTTTTACCATAAAGGAGGGGTAAGTAGACGAAATGCTATGCAATCTACGATGCATGGATGGAGTCCAATTTACAATTCGAAATGGCGGGTAAGGGGTCCTTAATAGCGATGGGTGCGAGTTCGTATCCGGGTTAGGGCATTAACGTTAATAGTACATTCGATGTACAAAAGATACACGTACAGTTTAGAGGTAAGATCAAAATGTGATGTTAATCTCTGATTAGAAAGACTAGTCGTTAAGTTTTAGGAGTTCTTTAGACTTTACATACACAATTTATTGATCGTCGGACTAGCGGTATTATGTGCGTGACTACTGTAACTAGCAATGATAGCGGTTACTAGGTTCACGTCCAGGATCGGACACAAAGAAAGTGTCTTAACTAAAAAAATCTACATAATACCAGTTCGAATTCAGTAACGTGCTTTGCGTTTTATAAATTCATTGGAAAGCACGTTAAACTGTCAGTCCTTAGATTGATTTCCGAGCTGTAGTATCGGTAAAATGGTCCCACTGTATTTGAGACTAAAGGAAAAGACAGTGATTGTATTTGTGTACAAACATGGACAACTTTACTATAGTATGAATCCGAATGTGTTTGTCACTTTCACGCTAAAACTGAACAGATATGGATGAAAGTTTGCTCGGGGATAGGTTATTTAATGGATAAACATATAGGCTACAAAATGACTGCACCGGTGGCTCAGTGGTTACGGAAGTTGCTTCTGAGACCTGGTGTTCTGGGTTCGATTCCCACCCGGGACAATTATTTGTGTGAACCACAAATAGTTGTTCTGAGTCTAGGTGTTCCTTGTTTCCGTGAAATGAATGTTTGTAAAGTCCCCCACGACACAGGGATTTATTTCCCTAGTGTGGGAGATGTAGTTTAAAAAAAAAAAAAACAAACATCATGCTCCAGCCCACCGGAGCAGAGTACTACGGGTATAACCGCGGGACGCAGCATAGTATTGTAAAAATAAATTCAAGACTGATATCATTGTGATAAAAGTTGGTAGTCTACTCTTTTCATAATGATGGAACAAAAAGGTTCTTGAGTAGAGACCTTGAACTTACAACCACAGCGTGGGACTACCGCCTGCACGATGGACCGAAAACATTAAGGTTGCAGGGAGTCAGTGGATGGTGGCCGCTAACAATTGTTACTGGAAATCGATGGAAGAGGCCTATGTTCAGCAGTGGACGACAGCAGGCTGATATGATAATGAAAATTTAGTGTCGCTATGGTGCTGGATCAGCGATCGATGTTAATACCTCAAAAAGGCCGCCAACAGAAATAGCTGGTGAAAATAAATATTTATCTTTTGTAGTAGATGATAATATTTTGCCCCATAGTTACGGGCGATCTTCTACAAGCCGTTAAAAGGATTTTATTCTATTAGAAGGTACATTTACTCTCAACATCTCCGACAACCTCCGTGGCGTAGCGGTATTTGGCAGCTCAGATGTCGTGGGTTCTATCCCCATGTTGGACAAATAAATCTTTGTGTAGGTTTTAACATTTCTATTCGGGTTCTGGTTGGCTGAGTGACTATACCCACCGTGTCTCGGAAATAACGCTAAGCCGTTGGTTTTGACTCTTATAACATTATCTGTAACAACACAAGGAAACGCTGATCCTTGTGTAGTTGTAGGGGAAGCAGCGGTTCCTTAAATGTCACAATATAATACTGCGGTCACCAACCCGCCTGCCAAGCGTGGTAACTACGGCATAAACCATCTTTCGGGAGAAGGCTCTTGTTCAGCAGTGTAATTTATAAGGGTTGATAATGAGTAAATTACCTAAATAGACCTTCAAAATGATAGTTATGGTTCCATAAAACATAATTTCCATAGAAGGTTTAAAACCACAGTCTAATACCAAACGTCTTATTTGAAAGCTTTCCAAGAACTTTACAATTAAAGCCCTGAAACTGACGAATGAGCGTTAACAGAAGAATGTCGTTGGGCAAATTATAATTTATTTAAATAAGCGTATTAAATATTCTGGCGATGTCCAGGGCGTCTTCAACAAAAGTTGCAAAAACAAGATGGTTTCAGAAGATTTATTGCTTATTCTTGCCAACTACTAACTGCTTTAGATGTCACATACGATACGACACACATATCGTACGACAAAAAAGAATGAATATTATTAGTGTTTAGCTAGATCATTACTTTCTTGTATTATATATAAGCTAATTACGTCCTTCAGTAAATACAAGATAACTTCTTGGCCATATTACTTATTTTTGGTAGTGCAATCGATATACAGGTATTCTGTATAAAGCTATTCTGTGTACTATCTGTAATAATAAAAATAATACTACCAAATATATGTTCAGTTCTGTCTTTAAATAAATTATGTAATCTGTTTTTTAATGAAAATGTAAATAAAATTCGTATAAAGACAACCGATTGGTAAATTGTGAATGCCAACTAAATAATAAAAGTAACTGGACCTAAACTTCTTGGACATGCCCATCTGAGTATGTTTCGCCGGATCGTCTCGATGAGGCCGCGCTGAAACTGGCAGTAAAATAACCCCACTGAGTTTGTTTCGCCGGATCTTCTGAGTTGGGGTATTGGATCCGGTGGTAGCACTAAAGCGCGTTCGTCGAGATACTTATGGTCCGTCTAAATAATAACATACTCAAAGGACAGAACTTAGATTTAATCATAGATATAAAATAATACAATAATATTGTACTTTCATACCTGACAGCTTCTAGGCTAAAGTTATATAAACTATTATTATACGTAGCAATAAACAAATAAAATTAATTAATTAAATCAAAAATAAGCCAAATATGTTTTTACTATTTACAAATACCTGTAATAGGTTTACGTGAATAAAAACTTTTTTATTTTATTGTATTTTAACAGGGCTATTTAAAAAAAATTAGCAACCATTCAGGGGGGTAAAAGTACTGATGATTATAAGCAACTTTTACTATGGGACCAAACCTGAAATCGCAAAAAAAACAAGTTGTTCCATACATTTTGTCGAGCTAAGTGAACATAAATGTATGGAACAGCTGATTTTTTTTCTAGTCAAATGAGCCATTCAATAGTACGGCCAGCTCGCTAATTAAACGCCGACATTTAATTGAATGCCTAGGCCAATCGTTGATTGTAGTAACATCACTTAACGTTTAACTAGTTGGCTTATAGTAAGCTATCCTTTTGAGCTGACATAAAATCAGTTTCTTTTAAACCACCCAATCATCGATTTGCCTAGTTGTCCTTTAGCCATTTCATTGACTGTCGGCGTCCAATTAACGGGCTAGCCGTCCCATTGAATGGCTAGGGTAGTATTGTTACTAAGTATTTTCGTCGCTTTTTCAATCTAGTTGAGCGCGCGAGACTAATCGTTTATATAAGGTCTCTCCGTAGAATAAAACAAAATCTTTTCCCCCGTCTATTGTCTTTCTGGAAATAAGGTATTTTAAACTTCACAGCGGAGTTTAATACTCATTCTATCATTCAGAAAACATATTATAGAAGAAATAGGTGTTAAAGCACGTAAGATGAACAATCCATGTAGGTAGTGTCACTGAGAGATCGCGAGTTTTTTAATTAATTCTTAACTAAGACAAATTGTTGTTTTTTAGACACCAAGCTGTTGGAGCTGTCGTTTTTGCATAGGTATATTATACTAATATATAAAGCGGAAGAGTTTGTTTGTTTGTTTGAATTCGCTAATCTCAGGAACTATTGATCCGACTTAAAAAATTCTTTCAGTGTTACAAAGATCATTTATCGATTATTTATCGCTCATTTATATTTGATTACCAAGTTCCTACGGGAACGGGAGTTCCCGATCAAAACATTGGTCTCTTCATTCACACAAACATCGAATGAAATCCAATTCAGTTCATTCACATGTGTCGTGTCGTATCCTATAAAGCTCAAAAATGTCACCCAACATCTCTGTATGTTGTAAAGTTGACAACTCTTATGTTCCACGTGACTTATGTGGAAGAATGTGATTTTGTTCCCTTTAGCCGTAAATTAAAAAGCTGGATATATCACCTGTTTGCATATGAATGAGAAAATGCATATTCATATGTGGAAATGAAATATGTACATGTGTTTATTTAACACTGCGTGTTGTTTTTCTCGATTTATTGTTTACAATCTTGATAATCTTTTTGTTCTAGCGTGTACTTACACGCTAGAACAACACAAAAAGGTATATAGGTAATCGAACCCACGACTTCGTGGGTTCGATTACCTATATACTAATACATAAAAAGCTAAAAAGTATGTTTGTTTTCTTGTGCGCGCTAATATCAGGAACAACTCATCCGATTAAAAAAAATATTTCAGTGTTAGATAGCCCACTTTATCGAGAAAAACGATGTTTGATTTTAATAAAATTAGATTTTCGTACTATAAGGTCTGTAAACAAATAGCCCTTTTTAATGGCAAGCGTTTATCTAGCCCACGTAGTTTAAGGATTAGGGTCTTTTTTTTCGGACTGGCCTTATGTAGTTAGCCAGGAGGCTTTTGCTACTTCACCAGACATAAAGTCGAGCAGTGCTCCAGCCTCAATAAATGGTTAAAATACTAAAAACTAAGCAACTTGCGCAATAGGGCGACCCATGTTGGACTGAATCTCGGCTGCCCTGCGACTGCCCTGCAGTCGCTGGCGGGGATTGAAGAATGATGACTATATATTTTAAGGGGAATTCTGTGCAACTGTCGCTCTATTTTACAGTAAGCGGGTCTCTCGCACGTCTAGTCTACGAGGGCATCGAAAGGTTCTTTGCAAACTAAGGGTCGGGAGGGGAAGGAATAGGGTCAGTGATGTATGAGTAATAAGTTTATAGCGTTCATAGGATAACATACTATCAGACCAGGTTATCATTGTAAGCGTTTTTGTAGTAAAACAAAATGCATATCTGATGTTTTAGGTATTTTATAAAGGAGGCTAAACACGGTACAAAGTCCATCGCCCCAGTACTCCGGTGACCCTATTAGTGGCAGCGATTCTCACTATTATCCCGACGTCGGGAACACGCGCCGCCTCGGGGAGCCCCAAGTGCCTTTTTACGACAACCGTTTCATTAGTATTGAAAATACGGTACTATGTTGGCACGATGTTTTGAATATGCTATTTGTACTTACATACTAATATTGTAAAGAAGAAAGTTTGTATGGAGCAGTCTATATACTACTCAAAATATCTGAATTGAGTCTAACAATAATTTCACCATTAGAGGTATTGGATAAACTTAAAACTACATTAATCAGTGGCACCTCTGGGTTGTGGTCCTAACCCCTTAAGGGTGCCTCCAGGTGTGTGTCACTTTTGTATGCTTTTATAAATATGAACCTATAATAATTTATGTAAATAAAAACTTATTATAAGTAGAGGAATTAATGACAAACGGACAGATGGAGTACATTGTCTGTGATGTCCTACAATTAGCAACACTCACAGGTTGCACTTGCTAGTTATAGTTACCTAATTAGTTTATTTAATAGAATAAGAATAATAACCTATTAATTACAGTTCTTTTTCATTGTGATTTTGACAAGCACAAGTGCTGAATAAATTCATTATTTTACAAATTCAATATAATTTAAGTCTGCAAAACACTGTAATCTTTTAGTCGTTAATACTCATCGCAATTATTTATTTTTAATACTACAATCGATCTATGAATGTATATATATAGTATATGAATTGTTTTGAAAAGTTACAGATTAAAATGATTACGAACCTAAGTCAGGGCTACCCGTTCATAGCAACCTAGATTATCTCTTGTAAGGTGCTAATTTTGTATAGCCGTCTCCTTGAGTGAACATTTTTGTATAAAAAAGACATCAGTCTGTATAAAGTCCACTGCTGAACATGGGCCTCCTCCCGGGGTAGGGTAATTGCCATAATCACCACACTTGGCAAGCGGGTAGGTGACCGCAGTATTATGTTGTACCACACAAAGAAACGCTGCTGCCCGTTCTTTGATAAACGATTATTATAGATGATGTTATAACTATTGGGACCAACGGCTTAATGTGCTTTCCGATGTACGGAGGGTAGTCCCTCAACCAACCAGACCCGGAAAGAAATCTTAGAATTTACACAAAGATTTACTGTCTAAGCGGGGACCGAACCCACGAACTCCGAGATTTAAAGCGACCCAAATACCGCTACGCTACGGAGGTTATATAAAAACATAATTATGTTTATTTAAAAGTTTTAATCCTACGATTCGATAGTAATCCAAAAAGCAAATCATTTTACCAATTACTAGCAATGACTAAAAACCACGGAGTATATTGATTTAAACTTATTCTCTTTTTCATGAAATAATCTCCCTACAATATTTGTTATAGGCATACTGTTCATCAACAGCCCGTTTACGTCCACTGCTGAACATACGTCCTCTTAACAGACCTTGGCAAGCCAGGATCGTAGAGGGATATTGCCATAATCACCACGCTTGGCAGACGGATTGGTGATCGCAGTAAGATGTAAACCTTGAGCTAATAGAGGCTGCTGCCCTTCCATCAGCCATATGTCCCTTAGTCGCCTTTTACGACACCCATGGGAAGACATGGGGTGGTCTATTCTAAGGACATACTGTTAGTATGAATTAAAAACATTAGCTGTATTTCATTAAAATTGTTTATATGAAATGGATACAATGAGAACGGAGTCATACAGCTTTAACCATGTACAGTCAACAAAAGAGATCGGTTTACACCGTCAATATGCAATAATGTTAATAAATATGTTTTTGTCAGTACAACAGCCGGTAATTGTTTATGAGCAAAGAGTTATCTGCTAGCTGTGTTAAAATATACATAATAGTTAAGTCTTCTCGTAAAAATGTACACATAAATTTAAAATGCGTTCTACGGGGTGTAACCCTATCTCTTTTGCTGACTGTACTCAATGCTCAACTTTATTGCATTGAACAATGTGTTTACAGGTGTTTTAACATTATGATAAAATGTGGTACCAATTATGAACGCTGTCGGGCACAGCAACATAGTTATACTGGGTGACATTTTTTACCGTCTTGAAAATAATAGGGCGTGATATGAATATGAAATAGATGTCTAAGGCATAGTTATTTTATCATTTTTTTACTGACATAGAGTGAAAATTGTAACGATAAAAGTTCGACCTTATTAGGTAGTTACGTTACGTTAGAAAAATAGGTGCCTATAATACCTAGGCCGCAATCACATACGAACGAAAAGAGTGAGCGAAATAGCGTAACTATCTACTTAGGTACACATTTTTACGGTTACGATTTTCAATCAATGCCAGTAAAAACACAGATAAAATAACAACTATGCCTAACACATCTATTTCATATCATATCACGCCCATTATTTTCAAGACGGTAAAATAAGTCACCCAGTATATACAAGGTGTAACGAAAAGGGTATATACATAGAAAGAGCAAGGCTTTTTTGGATGATAACAAACGATATGGCAAGGGTTCTTTAATCCTATCTCTACAAGTCCGGAAGTAATGATTTTTTAAAATTCATAGATACCAGAAACCAAACTTTTCAAATTGAAATAAATACATCACTAGCACTCAATCAGCTGATCGATATCAACGAACTATTTGCAAGTAAAAATAAACCTCTTACTCCTGGTATTTCTTAATAAAGGGTTCCGCATTTTTATTTTTTGTTTGCAAAATAAAAAATTCTTGGAGTATTTTATTTTGAGTTGAAACCGTTGCCATATCGTTTGTTATGATCCAAAGAAGCCTTGCTCTTTCTATGTATATACCCTTTCCGTTACACCTTGTATACATCTAAATTAATGTTAGAGAGCTACGTGTTAGTTCATATCTAAATAAAATCTTTTATAAACAATATCATGTTACTACAAATGGTCATTATACCAGATGTTATCGCTGTGTTCAGAACCGTTTTAATATTGAAAGGTTTTTGTGAAATTTCTTTCAATGTTATGTAAATTAAAAGAAATTTGAATCTGTATAATAACAGGTTTACCAAATAGTTTGTACGCCAAAAAAATAAGATATGACCGAAGAAATGAACAATATTATTTAATAATAGTCTGCTAATGGAATAATAGAAAAGATTCAATTAGAAATGGAATAAAGCAGTGCATTTAATGAATGCCAAAAGCTACGTTTAATTATGCAACAATACGAGTAAAATAATCTCATCCAATGTTTGGTTTTACGAATACTGTTTTATACTAAAAGGACGTTAGGTTAACATGTCCAATTAGTACTTTTCCCAACTTTTTTAAAAAGCAAAAATTTTTCTTTTTATCTTCGGCTCAATATTTTTTACCCGAATTCTTTAAAATGTTTATCATAAATTTGAAAAGCACAAATGATTGAGCGGTAAAGTTGACCGCGTCTAAAAAGGGCCAGATAACTCAATAGCGAGATTCTTTTGATCGCTGAGGCGGTTTACTCCAAAGTCCCTAATAGACTAAGATACGGTAATCAAAAACTGCACTAGTAGTTAATGCTTATTTTAGAAATGGAATTGAGGGATTAACCTAAAATCAATACAGTATTTTATTTCATATTGACTGTTGGTCCAAAATTTATCCCCATAACAATAGAAATAATATTTTATGCATGTGACAGATTGACCAATTTTTTTTATAGATATTGTACTGGCTGGTTTTATTTATATTTTTTATTTATCTAATGTTTTGATACTTCATTCTTCGGGAAGTATTAAATGTGAACTAGCAAAAAAACATTATATTATAACTAGTTGGACCCAACAATATTCCTTTTTAAGTAAGTATTTAACTAAAAAGCAGTGGTCGTTAATTTGATTAGTGAGTATTAACAACTTAGCACAAGCTACATAATGAACTTAAGCATACACAATATTATATAAACTCTATTGAAGGACTCGTCCAATATTTTAAAATGTAGGTACAATTTTTGGCCATCATCAAATCAAGCCTATTCTGTGTTCAAAGAAAAATCAATGAATGAAGTTTTTTTATCTCGGGATCTCGGCCTACATAAAGTTGTAGTACCCTGTAGGGCATCTCACGAGGCTGAGTTGGCGGTTTTGTAGAGGATAGTTTGTGGGCTTGTTGACATTATATTTAGAAGTTGTGGTATATCTATTGTATCTGTGTCTGTGGCTTCAAAGCGATTTTAAGTGCGTTTCATATCGTATTATTGTGGAGTTGAGAAGTCCGATGTTTATTGGTGTTGTTGTATTACTGATAGTACATATAAAAATAATAATACAACTAAATGTAGCTAATATAAACTAACATGTAAAATTCTAGATTGATACATCTGGTTAAGGGTCTCACAATGCTACCAGTATTGCTCCTTTAAATGGCAATTCTTATCTGCGGTGAAAAGTAAGTACCATATCAATTAAAAAGAAATGTTTTAAATAAATAGTTTGACTTGGCCATCGCACTAAGCAAGTAAGCATTATAATTTAATAAAATATGTACTACTTGTGAGGTACATTGTGATTTTATGCGATGGTCATGTCATTCTGTTTATTTGAAACATAACATATTTTTAATATTGATATGGTCACAATAAGATTCTGTTAGGTGAGTTTTTTATAGCTTAAGATAAAAGGTCCTTCACAAGTTATGTTTTTGATGGCATCTCATTTCTTTTTGTAGTTAGTCCTACCGATTTTTTTATTCCTGTACTTATTACTTCTTAAATAACAACAACGGGGAAAAAAATACAAGACTAAAAATGTTATGTGTAATCTATGAAATCATAGCACATACGGCAGTCTAACACTTATAGTGTAGTATCCGACACTCATGGTTTTGTGTCTGACACTCATAAGTTGTATCCAACACTCTAAGTGCAGTGTCCAACACTTATGGTGTAGTGTCTGTCACTCATAATGTAGTCTCTGACAATCATAGTGGAGTGTCAGACACTCATAGTGAAGAATCTGTCACTCAAAGTGTAGTCTTAGGCACTCTTGTCGTAGTATAATCTAGTGTCTGACACTAATATTGTAGTGTCCGACACTACAGTATGAGCGTCAGACCATATAAAGCTGTAAAATGTATGAATCTCAAGGAAACAACTATACGGGGAAATAAATTACATACTGACATGTGTCATCTATAAAAAATAAAATAAAATAAAAAAAGTTTTTATTCACGTAAACCTATTACAGGTATTTGTAAATAGTCAAAACATATTTGGCTTATTTTTGATTTAATTAATTAATTTTATTGTTTATTGCTACGTATAATAATAGTTTATATAACTTTAGCCTAAAAGCTGTCAGGTATGAAAGTACAGACAATGTCATGTGTCATCTATGAAAGTAAAGCACATACGTCAGTCTGACACTCATAGAGTAGTGGCTGACACTGATAGAGTGTGGTTATGCTCAAATATTTTCCCTATACTTTATAAATAACACTAAAGGTTCTTAATATTGGTAACTTCTATCTTATGTCCTCTATTTATTAGTATGCCAACATTTTTTTAAATTTTTTTAAACGAATTATTAATAATAATTCGTATGTTTTAAAGTTATTCAACGAATACATATAGGCGCTACAGGCAATGAGATTCTACGCGCTACGTTACTACGTAGTTTCTAGTAACAGTGCTACGCCGTAGTGATGTCGCTTAAATACCACTTTACTAATGTATATTGCACGGTATATTGTTGGTCCAGTGATTGTGTGAAAAGCGAATACAGCCTCAAGGCACTGGGAGATGAGGTAATATTGTGTCGGGAAGTTGGAAAATTATATAGTAACAGAGGATGTCGTCTGTTTTATGAAATGTGGTTTTGAATTAAATCTTTGTTTAAGTTTGTCCGAACATGGCATATCTTATACTCCTGAGTGCGATTTCACCCGCGCAACTCCCGTTCCCGTAGGAACTTCATAATAAAATAAAGCCTGTAGCCTTCCTCGATAAATGAACTAACTGACATTGAAAGAATTTTTCAAATGGAACCAGTAGTTCCTGAGATTATTGCGTTCTAACAAACAAACTATTCAGCTTTATTTATTACTATATTTTTTTAAATAATTGGTAACTGTACCACGCAAATGTAAAACTTAACCTTTGCTTGGTCATTATTTAAAATTGACCATTGGTCGGGGTCCAAAATTTTGAAATTACCTTGTCAGTGTTGCCTGCTTAAATATTATACTGTTAAAATTGTAGGAATATTCGTTGGTGAAAAAATTTCAATTTAATGGTCAGTTTCAAGATTAAATAAAACAAATTTAAAAACATCAATGCCAACATTCATTTATTTTGGGAATTCTATAAGCTATTCTCTGCAAACCCCAAACGGAATTTTAAAATCATCATTGTCAGCCTGTATAACATTCAATGCTAAATATGGACCTCCTCCCGAAAAAGTATTTTTACCATAGTCACTACGGTTGGTTGGTGACCGCAGTATTATGTTGTAACACACAAGGAAACGCTGCTATCCGTTTCCTGGTATACGCTTGTTGATGATGTTATAACAATCGATACCAACGGTAGTCCCTCAACCAACCAGACCCGGAAAGAATACTTCCAATTTGCACAAAGATTATTCTGGAGTGGGGATCGAACCCAACCAATTAAAAATATATTTCAATAATGAATTTATTCAGCACTTAGGTATTTACATCCACTTGTACTTGTCAAAATCACAATAAAAAAGAAATATAATGAATAGTTTATTATTCTTATTCTATTAAGGTAGTCTTTACATGAGTTTTAAATTTATTGAGTGGTAACTCTTGCACTAATTCCGGTAGTTTGTTATACATACGCACACTAAGCCCTACAAACGAAGAATGGACTCTATGCAGACGGTGGTAATCAGCACACAATTTGTGTATATTTCTTGGTTAGAGGCAATATATATAAACATATATTGCCTCTAACTAACAGCCAATCTAAATCTCTATACTAATTGCTTTTAAAATATTCAAAATCCAATACGCGAAAGTGTTTACAGATGAAACCTGTTCACTCAAACAAGCTATATACCGCTGTATCGGCTGTATATTATGTCACAGAATAGTACAGTAAGACATCTTCGGTGAATACCTCGTAAAATACACGTTATATTTCCGTACGGTGCTCATATAGGTGACCAAATTCTAAAGAACTTTTAGACTATTTTTTCAATTGAAGAATTTTGAGATTGAATATCTTAGTATATTACTACTTATAGAAATCAATTAGTATATTTTTATTTTGTTTTGCTGTCGGTTTTTATATTTTAATACATAAATCAATAATATGCACGGTGGTGTCACAACGTAGGTAGATAGAGAAAGACTCGTAGGAAGCTAGGACAGGGTCCGGTCGTCCTCGCAAGGCGAGGCTCGCGACGCGTTCTATGTGTCACAACGTAGGTAGATAGAGAAAGACTCGTAGGAAGCTAGGACAGGGTCCGGTCGTCCTCGCAAGGCGAGGCTCGCGACGCGTTCTATGTGTCACAACGTAGGTAGATAGAGAAAGACTCGTAGGAAGCTAGGATAGGGTCCGGTCGTCCTCGCAAGGCGACGCTCGCGACGCGTTCTATGTGTTACAACGTAGGTAGATAGAGAAAGACTCGTAGGAAGCTAGGACAGGGTCCGGTCATCCTCGCAAGGCGAGGCTCGCGACGCGTTCTATGTGTCACAACGTAGGTAGATAGAGAAAAACTCGTAGTAAGCTAGGATAGGGTCCGGTCGTAGTCGCAAGGCGAGACTCGCGACGAGTTCTATGTTTCATAACGTAGGTAGATAGAGAAAGACACGTAGGAAGCTAGGATAGGCTCCGGTCGTCCTTGCAAGGCGAGGCTCGCGACGCGATCTATGTTTCACAACGTAGGTAGATAGAGAAAGACTCGTAGGAAGCTAGGACAGGGTCCGGTCGTCCTCGCAAAGGTGAGGCTCGCGACGCGTTCTATGTTTCACAACGTAGGTAGATAGAGAAAGACACGTAGGAAGCTAGGATAGGCTCCGGTCGTCCTTGCAAGGCGAGGCTCGCGACGCGTTCTATGTTTCACAACGTAGGTAGATAGAGAAAGACTCGTAGGAAGCTAGGACAGGGTCCGGTCGTCCTCGCAAAGGTGAGGCTCGCGACGCGTTCTATGTTTCACAACGTAGGTAGATAGAGAAAGACATGTAGGAAGCTAGGATAGGGTCCGGTCGTCCTTGCAAGGCGAGGCTCGCGACGCGTTCTATGCTTCTGACCGAATCCCAGCCCGCGGTGGTTGATTCTAATTATATTTATAATACGCGACTATCACATGCCACATCGGTAGATTTCAATTATATTTAATAACATTACTGTTGAAATGTATACTAATTAATTATTCAAGATTTTTTTTCTTCGTATCTTTTTGTCATAAGACATAATTTTAAAGTACCCGTCGAGTGGGATTAGACCGCGAACCGTTGCTAGTAAAGTTATAAATAACAATTCATATTTCATATTCAATTTACTTTTAATCACGAAAAAACCTCTCGCGTTGAATAAGTAATGCCACCTCGGTGTATTTTTTAAAATATATAATATTCTTTGATCGTCTAAATTTTGATTGATTCATTGTAAAGACGCATTTTTTCAAATCATTAATTTAATGATTGCATATTCATTAGTTGATCAATTGATAAACTTATATAACTGACTAGCATCCCACGCGCGGTTTTACTCGCGTTGCTCCGTTCCCATTAAAACTTCATCATAAAATATAGGCTATAGCCTTCCTCGATAAATGAGCTATCTAACACTGAAATATTTTTTCCAATCGGACCAGTAGTTCCTGAGATTAGCGCGTTCATGCACACTGTATGTGTAAAATAAACCAACAAACAAACTCTTCTACTTTATATTTTAGTATACATAGCTAATAATATTAGTTGGTCTATTGATAAGTTAATATACCTGATAATTAAATTTAACCAACCACTATATATAAACTAAGAATTGTTAACTTAAATAATGTGAAACAGACTACTGCAGCAGCTATACTGTGGCACCACCAAACAAATGGGCAGTCGATACAAAGGTTTATATTAGAAAACTTTTTACCATTGCACAGGAACTTCGATTTGACACAAACAGCCATAAACTTACGCGTTTAGAGATTGTAAAAGGTGTTTGGAATATAACATTTGGTTACTGAACATAATTTATTACTTTTAAAGAATGTGTATTATGTAAACCAATTGTAATATGATAGTTTTATAATTAACTTGCCGTGTGGTTTCCGGCTTAGAATAGACCACCCCATGTCCTCCCATCGTAAAAGGCGACTAAGGGACATGTGGCTGATGGATGGGCAGCAACATCTATTAGCTCAAGGTTTACATCTTACTGCGATCAACAATCCGTCTGCCAAGCGTGGTGATTATGGCAATATCCCTCAACGATCCTGGCTTGCCAAGGTCTGTTAAGAGGAGGCCCATGTTCAGCAGTGGACGTAAACGGGCTGTTGATGATGATGATGATGATGATGATTATTAACTTTGTTTTATTCCTGACCAGGAATATGATTTCTATCCACCTGAAGTAACGTGGCATAGAAGTCCAAATTTTCGCTAATACATGACAGTTAATAATAGTTGTATGATATTCTATGAACTATCTGTAAAAGACAACATAACATACTATATGTAGGTAAAAAGTAAAAATGAATGTCTTAAAAATGTTTTTATTCATTGAAAAAAAAAGACATTTATAATATTATCGTCTAAAACCACCGATTGCAAGGTCTTGGGCTTAAGTATGTTTCGACGGACCTACTCACGTCACGTCGTACGTCTATATCCCAATAAAATTGTTTTGCTGGGTCTTTTCAGATAGGGTGAATTGGATCCAGTGGTAACATAAAATGGCACCCGTAGTTACATACTCACGGTCCGCCCAAATAATAACAACTGTTCTTGTTCTCAGACAGAATAAACTACAAGTTATAAAATTCTTTAAACAAACTTCAATTGAAATAGCTTTAATCATCATCATCATCAACAGCCCATTTACGTCCACTGCTGAACATGGGCCTCCTCTTAACAGACCTTGGCAAGCCAGGATCGTAGAGGGATATTGCCATAATCACCACGCTTGGCAGACGGATTGGTGATCGCAGTAAGATTTAAACGCTGAGCTAATAGATGCTGCTGCCCATCCATCAGCCGTATGTCCCTTAGTCGCCTTTTACGACACCCATGGGAAGACATGGGGTGGTCTATTCTAAGCCGGAAACCACACGGCATATTAATACTCAAATGTAATTCCTAAATAAAAATGTACCATTTAAAAATGCCTGAAACAAAGTGTACGTAATTAACTAGTTTTGTTCTGCAGCTTAGCTCTAAGGGCTAAGGGCTAAGGTAGTCAGTCTATCTATCTATATAATCTTGTTTCCTTTCGGGTGGTGAATATATTGAAAATTATTTTTGTGACAAATACTTACATCATAATAAATATTTGCGTGCCAAATTTCATCAAAATCCGCAGTGGTTTGATAGGTCAGTCAGTAAAAATTGCTTTTTATATACAAAACAAGATTAAATATTCATCAAACAATCATAATAAAAATTCTTTACTGGCCAACGAGCATAGACCGGTAACCAATTACATTACAGTGCACGTTACGACTTAATTACAAAATTGCCGGTTTAGTCTCAATAAAACTATTATTTTCTATATTTTATAGCCCTTGTTTCCCTAGAACACTTGGTTGTGGTTTTGTGTTAGGTAATTTTATGGAAGAAAATTTTTGGTTATTTAAGTCTATGGGATGTTGTAACGGACTGGATGTTATGCATAGCAATGAAATGAAAATTAAGACTTTTATTGACAATGTAGACGAATATTATAAAGCTGAACAGTTTGTATGTTTGAACGAGCTAATCTGAGGAACTATAGGTCCGATTTGAAAGTCATTTTTAGATAGCCCATTTATCGAAAAAAGGCTAAAGGATTAATAAAAAGCATTAGCATTATTAGCATTATATAGCATTAGCGATGCCCTGAGCCGTGGTCTTAGCCCATTAAGGGTGCCCTCAGGCGTGTGTCGCTTATACGTAAAAATATTGTTTAAAGACGTGCCTCTTTCTATAGAGCTAAATTATATTAAGATTTTGATTATAGAGGTAATTATTGTTGTAACTATACATATGACGTGACGCTGGACTGACAGACAAGTCATTAGCTAATCCGCAAAAGACTTTAGTTGCGATATTTTTGTATTTAATTATATTAATCATATTTAATTGTGTATAACTGACAAGTGCAAGTGTATGTAAATACCTAAGTGCTGAATACATATCGTTTAATTCGTTTAAATGCAACCATGGAAACCATGCGGATGCTTATTCTATTTCCCCCCGGAAAAAAGGGTTGTTATAACATTGGACTATGATTTCAGAGTACGTCAATTTTATATACCATGTGTCGTTATAGCATTAAGTGGAATATATACTCACAAAAAAGTAAAATTTTCCAATATTCTTAATAATAACGAATTTTTATCTACAACAATCCTAATTATTGGATTCACGAATACAAAAGACTGAAATTTTAAAGAATTTTTATATGTACAGCATTAATCAGCTGCCAAAAGGAAAATTTCTAAAATCATGACTTGCCTTTTTGAGTCCATGGTTTAAATTCTTGTTCTAAATCGAAGGACATTTTTAATATAAATAGATATAACTAAAGTTGATTTGACAGCAAAGTTAGTTCAATGTTAGTTGATTATTGCTTTGATTGAAGGTTGAGTAACCGGGCGTTAGTATCATCCACTCACGAATGAGTGTGAAACTTACATTAGGGTTTCCATCGTTCGTAGTGAGCCATAACAAAGCATGACTATTTACTTAGTAGGTAATTTAATTAAAATTTGTTAATGATAGACGTATTTTTTTAAGACAAATCCCGCCCTAGGGAAATAAATCCCTGTGTCGCGGGACTCTACAAACACAAAATTCATGTACACAAATCAAACCTAGACTCAGAAAAACTACTATCTTGGTCGTTACAAATAGTTACCCCGGTTGGGAATCGAACCCAGAAGTAACTATCGTACTCACTATGCCACCGGTGCAGTCAACATTAAAATACACATTGATCAGACGACCAATATTACTACACTTAATAATCGTACAAAATACAATTTTAATTATTCCAAATTTAATGAATTCCGATATCAAAAACTCCTATATCCATTCAGAAATAATATTTTCATGATATTCACATAGAATCTCCGTATCATCTTCAATAATAAAAACAAAACTTTAGACTTTTTCTTTCCTCGAGATGAAAACTCAACTTATTATTTTGCATCGAGATACACTTTATAATTCTCGTCCGTATTTCTCATTGGGGATTGAAGCAAAAAAGAAAATTATCTCTTATCATCCAACTTATTTTTTTAAACTTTTTCCTCGTTCTTTTATTCGCATTTAAAATATATTTTATGGGTTGCGTAAAAATGTACATTAATAAAGGGTTAAAAGATTAAAAATGATCATAGTATGGCAATGACCGTAGTATTGCAATTGACCGCATAGCACCACGTGCGGGACGAAACTTCCTATTCCTGTCCCTTTCGCTCGTATAAATTTTTCCGGAAAGCGGATATTATTCTCTCCCTCTGTCGCGGGAAACTGTGTGGGCTGATTTCCATGCCTCAGTTTACGTCGCATCGTCGCGACGGATGGACGCGTAAAGGGGTGGCGATTTTGTCCCTTCGTGTTTTCTCGCGAAGTATTTGCATAGTGAAGTACGTAAGTTTTGAAACTGTGGAAGCGGCAATATAAACTTAAACGATTTTCGAAGACAAAGTAGTGTTTTCAGTTAGAAATTTTATTTAAACTGTGTTTGTGTTTTATGAATGTATTGAACTGTTGTGTTTTGAATTAAGTGGTGTGAAGTGACTTTTTGGAAAAAAAACAAACATAATTTCAGTAAGTATTCGTACATACAAGGTATATAGAATGAGCTATTTATAATAGAATAATAATATATATTTATACCTATCTTATTATATTACCAAAAATAAATACTGATTCAAAAATATTTAGTATTTTTATGAATTTTTGGCGATTGCAGTTGTTTTGGATCAGTTTTAACATTTGTCCTTAGTCAGATAGATGCGGAAACCTATAATAATTAGTGTATTGGCGTAGTTCTCTACGGCTGTCCGCATTTCGATCCGATATCGCCAATTTTCGCAGTGCAGCAAAATATCAATATAAAATTTATAAAGTTTTCATGTAGTTAGGAAGTTATTATTGAACTAAAAGTAGTGTTTTTTAATTCCATTTATTAAAAGGTATTCATTTGCAGTTGGTATCTTCATGCTATCCATCCATATATCGTTCCTGAGATTTACAGTCGTATCTTGACACACAGACAGACAGAAAGTGATCCTATAAGAGTTCCATGCGATCTGTTGATATTCGAAATTAATTAGCCTAATTCATGAATGACCAATCAATATCAAAGTTATTATTATTAAATTCATTTCCTGACCACAATTACACAAGCCATATGTCTTAGGTACACATACCGCGATGTTGATCCTTCTGGCTTATGTTTAAATAGTTTTTTTTATGTTGCGTTTTATTAACTCAGTCGTTTATTCTATCGTTGGTGTAATTAATTAAGTGTTCTTGCGAAACTTAGAACTTTAGGTTACGAAAATAGTACCTAATTTATTTTATTTTAGGAAAACAAAAAGAATTAATTTACTGCTAAATACAAAAACAAGAAATATATTTATAAATGTGTCCCTCACAACGTTATTCACGTACTATGTATAATAATATTATTATATACATAAAATGAATCCCTATTTCCCTTGGTCACGGCTACCCAGGTGAACGGTTGGACCGATGTCACTAGAAGGTTCACTAGAAGGTTCTTATAAAAGAAAAAAATAAGAAAATTTTGCGAAAAATTAGAGAATTTTGGAATACTTAACCACAATATCACATTGTCTATTATTATCTTAGCGCTTTTGACAGTATAAACTTTTTAATGTTATCTTATGGCGTTTGACATAACATTGACAGAATTGATACAACCGTGCTGCACTTAGTGCACACCACAGCTAGTCCAGAGATCAACTAATATTAAAATGTCAATTTAATTTCTAGAGTTTTGAAGAATGGATTCGGCTGAAAGTTTGCACGCGGATAGTTTATTAGCTGGATTAACATATAGGCTAAAAAATATCACGCTCCGACCCACTGGAGCGGAGTGAAGCGGGGCGCAACTAGTAGTTATACAGGGTGTCCCAAAAGATTACGTAGCTGGGAAGGGGGGTGATAGGGATTGTCACAAGGGTCACCAGAAAAATATAAAAAATTCCCTCTGGGTGTTTAAAAAAATAAATGGCATTTTTTAAAAGACTAAAAATTTTACACCTTGTGCTAACTGCACCTACAAATATGGCTGTATTTAAAAAAAATGCTGTTATGTAATCTTCAATAACAACAAGGTCATCAACATCAACATCAAAAATAACAAGGTGTAAAATTTTAAGTTTTTAAAAAAATGCCATTTTTTTTTTAAATACTCAGAGCGGATTTTTTTTTTATTTTTCTAGTGACCATTGTGTCCACCCCTGTCACCCCCTTTCCCAGCTACTTAACCTTTTGGGACACCCTGTATATTGATGATAACAGGCATAACCACTTCCATGGTTTGGTATTATTGTATTTGGTACATGGTATTGCGGGTTATGGGTTCGATACCTGGACAAGCAATCTTTGTGTAAAATCCAAGATTTCTTTCCGGTTATGCTAGACTCAATTTTGAAAATAAGCTCGTATATTTACATACATACAAACATACATAAACTCACGCCTGTTTCCCAGCGGGGTAGGCAGAGACAATGGACCTCGACTTGCTACGATCACACATCTTTCGCTTCATTCACTCTCATAACATTTTCGTAATTTTAAGTTACAATTAATAATAATAACTAATAGTAATTTCTCATTTTATATGTTACTTGAGTTAATTACAGATGTCTAGCACGTTCTTGAAGTTAGGTAAGCTTTCTTAATTTGATAATATTTCGTTTTATTTGGAGTTGTCAAGTAATAAAGGTTAATATTGAATTTAGGTTTAGCTTTGTGCGTTTGTACGTGCGTACATTGAGAATTATATTTGTACGTGTGAACAATGAGTGGACACACATAATATATTTAAACAATCTGTCATATTATGTATTCTAATTTATTCATATCCATTTATTGCACACCATATGTATAACAGCTGCGCTCCGCGGTTTTACCCGCGTCACTCTGCTCCAGTGGGTCGTAGCGTGATATTTTGTAACTTATATGTTAATCCAGCTAATAAGCTATCCGCGTGCAAACTTTCAGCCAAATCCATTCAGTAGTTTTTGCGTGAAAGAGTAACAAACATACATACACATGAAAACTTTCGCATTTATAATATTAAATAGTAGGATTAGTTGGTACAAAGACAAAAGCAGTACAAACCCTGTTGGGGACGGCAAGTTAGAAGAGAGGAGGAAGCGATAGACTTATTCTTCAAAAATCAAACATAATAAAATTATTTAATTATAGCTAGCATTTTTTTTTATTTATTAAACTTCATGCACAGTACATGTACCTACATTGGCGGACTTAATGCCAGAGGCATTATCTACCAGTCTACCTTTGGGTGATGCAGAGATATTTTGGTAAGTGAATATAAAAGCAAAACGAGTGAAAGAGAAACTTATTTTATAATAAATACATTATATAAATAAATATAATAAATTATAACTATATATACGTAAATAATAATAATATATACTATATTAAATACATACACATATTGTACCATATTAAATAATAATAATAATAATTTTGAAATGTTTGTACCATAATTAATTATATTATAATAACATATTTAAGTCCGTTTTGTTGATAGTTAGAGCTTAAATTAGTCAGTTTGTGCTATATTTGTACGAGTTAAAATATTTAACTGTTAAATTTTAAGTAATGGTGTTAATGGCTACTGCAGCCGTAGTACATACAGTATTTCTGGTTGTTTGTTTCGTCAAACACATTAATTTTAATATTATGCCTGCATTACATACGGAAAATGTGAACCTAATACAATATCTAACAGCATGTTAACGTCCACTGCTGAACATGGGTCTTAATATGCCTTATCAAGCCAAGGTTGTTGATTTATATTGCCACTAGGTTTTACCCGCGGCATTGAAATCAATGTCCCTATGTAACTTCTAATACCTCCAAGAATATTGAGACTGCACCGGTGGCTCAGTGGTTATGATAGTTGCCTCTGAGTCCTGGTGTTCTGGGTTCGATTCCCACCCGGGACAATTATTTGTGTGAACCACAAATAGTTGTTCTGAGTCTGGGTGTTCTTTGTGTCCGTGAAATTAATGTTTGTAAAGTCCCCCGCGACACAGGGATTTATTTCCGTAGTGCGGGAGATGTCTTTAAAAAAAAATAGAAAAAAAAAAAAAATTGACGTAGTTTCATCATGATCGGTTAAGTAGTGTACAGCGTAACAAATAAACTTATATTCACAGTAGCCTGCCCCGGCTTCGCACGGGAGCTATGCTGATGTATCATACATATAAACAATCCTCTTGAATCACTCTATCTATTAAAAAAAACCGCATCAAAAACTGTTGCGAAGTTTTAAAGATCTAAGCATACATAGGGACGGACAGACGGTGGGAAGCGACTTTGTTTTATACTATGTAGTGATTAATAATATTAGTATGATAATCATTACGCTTGACCGGCGGATTGGTGATCGCATTAAGATGGTGAGAATCCTTGAGCTGATAGATGCTGCTGCCCATCCATCAGCTGTATAACCTGTAGTCACCTCTTACTACACCCATGAGAAGATAATAGGTGTTCTTATCGAAGCCGAAAACCATTCCAAATATCAATAATAATATCTGAAAAAAGAATTAAAAATAACCTAAATTATCAAGTGACCAATGAAAACATAGTCGTTTGCCAGTGGAACCCTAAAAGATGGGTCACTTTTAAACAGGCAGCTTATTAAACTTCTTCTTTATCTTCTTCCTACCCTTATCCCATAGTACTTGGGGTCGGCGCAACACGTTTATTTATTCCATTCTGTCCTGTCACCCGTCACACTATCACTAACTCTTTGTTCTTTCATATCACTCTTCACACAATCCATCCATCTTTTCTTTGGCCTTCCTCTCCCTCTCCATCCATCTACATGTATACTTAAAACTCTTTTAGTAACATGCGCTTCATCCCTCCTCCTCAAATGACCATACCATAAGCGATTCCCTTACAACTTTTCAGTCACTGGCGCCACTTTCAAACTCTCTCTAATATACTCATTTCTCAACATTCTCATGCAGCTTATTAAACATACAAACATATTTACCTTCTCTTAAAATGATATGCATACAGAAATTAAACCTATGCTTCACTAGAAATCTCGGCAAATAGTTAAGTTCGTTATAGTGAGCCCTTGAAGGGCACGCCAGAGATTTACAGGCTTACATGAATGAATGGAAGGGCAATATTAAGGGCTTAGTAATTAAGTACGTAGATGGGTATGCTACCATTATAAATGCTCGGTTAGAGAAAATTATACTGAAGTTGTGTCTTAGGAATAGGGTAACATAAGCCGGTAGTTATTTTATAGAGGAATTTCATACCTACTACTTCTTAAATATAAAAATAAGTTATTTATTGAACCTTTGGGGAGACGTTTGCCCAGCAGTGGGATAATATAGGTTAATAAAAAAATATTGAAGTAGTGGTGTAATTGCTTTGCTGTACGTAAGTGCTTCAGTAAATAAGGCAGGAGGATTCAAGGTGCTCTAATATAAATACTTTTGTTAACTTCCAGCTAAACGCCAAACTCGAAAAAAGCACTATCAATTTATTTAGATATCTTTAAGTAAGAAAATAGAACGGGAGTTGCACGGGCAACTTTTAAGTAATAAATGTATTTTTAACTGTAAATTAGTAGTTAGAGTTTCAAATAGTATCCGTTTCAGTATAACCACAGTGAAATGAATGAAATGAAATGAAAACGTTTATTGATAATGTAGACGAATCGATCGTACTTATTATAAGTCAAATACAATGATACAAATACAAAAAGAAAAAAAAATTTTTGAATAAATAATTAGTATACATTTCAACAGTCATGTTATTAAATAGAATTTAAATCTACCAATGTGGCATGTGATAGTCGCGTACTATAAATATAATCAGAATCAACCAGCGTGGGCTGGGATTCGGTCAGAAGCATAGAACGCGTCGCGAGCCTCGCCTCACAGTATGAAATTATATGTAAACATAGACACACTCTCTATTCCTGAGCCCGTAAAATCCGATGGATACGTTCTACCGACACGGCTGGTGAGACTTCACGCGCAGGGCCGGTATAACAGCTTAACGTAATCTTACCACCAACTTCCAGATTTCACGTTGGTACTTAGATCTTTTATTATATATATTTTTGACTGGAGATTCAAAGGGTGAAATCACTCTAGCTCTACATGCGCGGTCTCACTCACATAAGCTATATTTATAAAAATATAGCTTATGTCATCTAGGGATATTGTAGCTTAGCAAACGGTGAAAGAATTTTTCTAATCAGTCAAGTAGTTTCGGCGGCAACAAAAAGACAATCAAATCTTTCCTCTTTTTAATATGAGTATCATCATCAGCCCGTACAACGTCCACTGCTGAAAATGGGCCTCCTCCCGAGGGAGGGTTTTTGCCATAGTCACCACGCTTAGCAGGCGAGTTGGTGACCGCAGTATTATGAAGTAACACACAGGGAAACGCTGCTGCCCGTTCCCTAGTATACGATTGTTATAGATATTGTTATAACAATCGGGACCAACGGCTTAACATGCTTTCCGAGGCACGGAGGGCAGTCCCTCAACCATCCAGACCCGGAAAGAAATGTTAGAATTTACACAAAGATTTCTTGTCCGGCGTGGGTATCGAACCCATGACCTCCGGGATTTAAAGCAAGCCAAATACCGCTACGCTATATTAGTCTAGATGAAAGAAATTATACGAAAGAAATACGTTGATTATATTTTGTGTTTTTCTGTAAATTATTTGCAGTAGGTATTACCGATGCTGGCACATAGGGCTTGCGCTAGTTGAGTATGACATTGACATTCAAAAGGTTTATGTAGGTAAAACAATTCAATGAATTTCCATCCTTACTTGTATTCTAGTAAAAATATTTCAAAGATACATTCGTTCCTTTCAAATTGTGTTGGATAAACAAAATATTATATTTTTTCTCGCTTTGTTCGTCCTTCCACAGTGTCTGGTTTCCACAAGAGTATCCAATATACTTTTTCTTTTATAAACAAACAAGAAATATTTCAGATACATAATTCTTAGAATCTCTGATTGATGTTTTTGGTACAACGCAAAGCTATTAAAGGCTTAGTATCAGATACATAAGAATAATTATTTACTTTAATATATTCTGCCATATTACTCCTGTACTAAAATTGGGTTATAGTTCAATTGGCGATGGTTTTAAAAGTGCTTATGTATTTTGACGGGAAATGGTCAGGCTCCGTTAAATACCTAAAATAAATACGCACTTTAATCATCTTAAAACCTTCGCCAATTCAACAAAAATCCAATTTTAACTTGGACGGGAAATGGTTGAAGGCTATCTGCTCGCTTTTATGCCCGGTATAGGCAAAAGCCTCGTGGCTAACTATATATATGTCTGTCCGAAAAAAATAAGTCGGGAAATGGCATTTTTTCTCTGTTACGTAAATAGATTATTTATTTTGAGTATGTAAAAGGCAATACCCGCTACTTTTTACATACTCATTGTTCTTTCTATGTTCATTAAATAAAAACAGTTAAATGCAATAGAAGACCAAGAAATTACAATACAGTTCTAACAGTATAAAACGTAGGCGGGGCGATAATCACAAAGGTTTTTTTTCATGATTTTATTAACCGACTTTAAAAAAGGAGCAGGTTTCTCAATTCGACCGTATATTTTTTTTTATGTATGATCGCTGATAACTTTGTTATGTATGAACCGATTTTGATTATTCTTTTTCTGTTGGAAAGAAGATATTTTAAAGGTGGTCCCATTATAAGGAAATCAGGGTATGATGATGGCAGACTAGAGAAATCGAGGGTAACTTTCAAAAATCGACAATCGATTCAAGGGGCGACTAGTTCGTTTGTTAAGTTTTTTTATTTTTTTTCATTATTGATATTGATAACAACTTTACACCTAGATGGGTTGTGACTGTCATTAGGGGTCTGATGATGAAGACGAAGGACAGTTCAGGGAACTCTTAGTAAAATGTTTGAAGTCGGTTTTTTTGTTAAAAATATTGTCCCAGCGATATACAATGTATAAATTTATGACATATGAAAAGTTATCATCATGGGCCCTTTTTACATCTTAAACAGATGATTTAAACAGCGTCTAAAGAGTTTAAGCACTTTCGTTTGTGGCTAAATAATCCAAAGCTGTATTTCGGTCATATTTTTCGTTAACTAGGTACCTAAAGTGTGAAAGTTACTACTTAAACCAATATTACAGAATAAAATGTACAAGTTAATGGTGTACAAAAATGTATCATCACACATTTGAGTTGTCAATATAAAGTCAATCGATAGTCATATTATATTTATTATTTAAAATAGTTTAACTTCTTATATATTTATTATTTAAATAGTTCTTTAAACACATGACACACATAAAAAAACATGTAAATTTCCGATATTTTAGTAGTTAGTTACTTTAGTATTCCGGCGTTTTAGTCGACCGCTAGTTTCACTGTAGAACCACATATATTTTGTCCTTAACGTAATCAGTATACACGAAATCTTGTTAAACGGAAGGCATATGTTTAAAAAGAAAAGGTTCTTTCAATACATATGCCTTCCGTTATATGTCTGTATATAAGGATAAACAGACATATATATTACACGTTTGATCCACATCACAATCACTGCCATATAATTAATTAATTACGACATTATATCGGCGTTAGTTTTCCTGGTCCTTCGTCAAATCATAGCGTGAACTACCATAATTCTATGGGCATTGTCTGATGGGTTCTGCGAGACAATGGGGTGGACGCCATTGTGTTTCATATAAGCATATTTAATTTATTTCGTGAGCCTGACAGCTATTAGCATTGCTTGTTAGATTATTGTAGTGGGTACTGTAGTGCCCGTTAGGTATATCGCAGCCATCTTGTCAAATCAGCTATTCAATGGGACGGCCAGCCCGCTACAAATGCCGACATTTAAGTGAATTCCTAGGCCAATCGTTGATTGAACTAACATCACTTAACATTAAACTAGTTGGCTTAAAATAAGCTAGCCCTTTGAGTTTGGCTGACGTACAATCAGGCACACTGCCTGATTGTACTACAGGCACTACAGTACCTACTATAGTAATCTAACATAAACTTAATTATGTAATATAAACCTTATTTAAATCACCATTTAAATTAAGTTTAGGTTACATATTTAGCCACCAAAAATCAACAATTTGGCTAGTTGTCCTTTAGCCATTTCATTGAATGTCGGCGTTCAATTAACGGGCTAGCCGTTTCATCGAATGGCCGATGCCAAGAAGATGGCTAAGATAGGTGAAAAGTGATATAAATATTGAGCGTAGTTCATAGTGTAAATTGTATCTTAAATGGCTTGATGAGTATAAAGTACTAGTTATGACTTTGCCTGCATGAATATGATTCCCACCCGGGACAATTATTTGTGTCAACCACGAAGGGCTGTGCAAAAAGGCATCCCAGCATTTGACTCATTTTGAGCGGAGTTAACACTAGGTAAAAAAAACAAACATAGTTTTTTTTTTAATTTAGATTACTTTGTATTTCCGCAAAGTAACGCCTGATTACATATTACTAAGCTTAAAACCACAACTAATTTTAATGTAACTATGAAATTATAATAACAATTACTATCAGGTTTGCAAAACCGCGTCTGGCGCGTACTACTCTGGTGTAAGGCTTCAGTATCCTATCACTAACACGATCGATAGAACCGTTTTCGTGTAGTAGTTTTACATTTACGAACCATGGTAGGAACTAATAAATTACTACGAACAAGCAACTAGAACGCAGATATCATCTTTCGAATTGTAGTGAGGCGAGACTTTTGTTTTTGAGTGGAAATGCATTGGGTATCTACATTGCTACAGTGGGATATGTGTCCGTGGTGGAAACCTTGACTGAAAGTTAAAACACCACAACGAGTAAAATACTTCAAGTTTTTCTCAAAACATGTGTGGTGACACCTTTTGTAACCACGTACATGCTAGCAGTGCCATCTATTATCTTCAAAATAAAATTACCTACATTGCGCGATAGAAGTTCGCACGTCAATTCGAACATTATTAGTATACAAGTTCTGAGCACAAACCACTTCGAAAATATAAGATGAGATATTTTAATCTTTTTATTTTATATTTAATATAGGTACTTTTTTCTTTTTTCTCGGTTGGACTTACTTCGGTAGCGATGCGGCTTTTGCTACTTCACCGGGCACAAAGACGAGCATAGCTCCAGCCTTAATAAATGGTTTATAATTTAGGTACAATGATTAATCGTGTACATGCTGTGACACTTTTAAATGTTGGGCATTTAGCTATACGACTACTACTTTTACGTCTCATCTCATATGTATGCAATATTAATTAATAAATAAATAAACATATTTATTTGCTTTTGAAAGATACCACTAACCGTTCCTGTACACATGTTTACCACGCGTTATTGACTTGTATCAATAAAATAATAATACTTATGACCCTCGAGTAAGGTAAGGCACGCACGAGTCCATCCGATTAGGCGTATTGATTATGTGCACGCATTCCGAAGTATCGATTGCTCGGTTGAGTTTTTGGTGTGTACAGATATATTTTGAGAATATTCTTCATCCACAGAAACTAGTTTAATATAAAAATATAGCCCATATAATTTCTTTTAAATGGACTATCTAACTCTGAAAGATGTTTTTAAATCATCCCATAGTTTCTGAAATGAGCGCGTTCATGTGAACAAACATATAATTAGATATTAGTAAAGATGTTGTGATGGTTTGAGCATGGAGAAAGAATTCTTCTCATAAATATATTGCTTTACACTATGTAAATTACAAATCACAAGTAATTGCTTACTCTTATGAATTGCGATTTAAGATTGAAATCTCTAAGTTCGTAGTTTTGGTTCCCGCTTCGGACAAAAAATATCTTTATTAAAAAAATAGAAATAAATCTTTAATTTTAACCAAATATTATGTTTTTGCACGGAGGGTGATTCCTTAACAACGGGTTGTTGACAAATCACCCTTCGTACCTAAGAAAGCACGTTAAGCTATTAGTCACGATTTTTATAACATTCAATTTTCATTCCTAATATATTTTTAATGAGACTAATCTCATCTACACTCCCACAACTGCAACTCCTGTAAGCCAGGATCATATAACAGTGGCACACACTGGAAATGGCAATGAGCATCGCGGATCGCCAAGTTCCGGAAAAAAGTTAAACTACTTTGGTACTCGCAAAGTCGCAACGAATTTAATCACAAAGAGATTACGAGATTTTAATACATGTAAAAACAACTTTTAAACAGATAAAGAGTTAAATGAAGTTAAAAGTTTTTTATTTACCTTGACCTGTTTATTATTAGTTAAGTCTACATGTCTACGTGTTCCCTATCATGGGTTTGTCTATGTTTTCAAGTGGTTTCTATATTTAAAACTTCCTGCGCGTGACATCACCCACGCAACTCCCATTCCCGTAGTAGATTCATAATTAAATATAACCTATAAACCTTCCTTGATAAATTAGCTATCTAACACTGAAAGACATTTTCAAATCAGCCCAGTAGTTGCTGAGATTAGCACGTTCAAGCAGACACACAAGGTCTTCTTTTAGCTTTATATATCAGTATAAAAGTTTAAATGTAGGAAATAATATATTCTGAAGAATGCATCTGGTTATGACTTAAATGCAATCGCCGAATGTGTCTACATATCATAGAGATGTACCTAATCCTAAGCTCCTATGGGAAATAACTTGTGGTGTAGCGGTATGTATGTGGTGTTACGGCACACATATTTATGGGTCAGTCGCTTAGTACTATAAGAAATAGTTTACCCACACTATGCGAGCAGTTCATAAAATATGTGAGAAAAAAAAAAACTATGCCTTAGACATCTATTTTATATACATCATTGTCAGCCCGTATAACGTCTACTGCTGAACATGGGCCTCCGCCCGAGGGAGGGTTTTTCCCATAGTCACCACGCTTGGCAGACGGGTTGGTGACCGCACTATTAAGTTGTACCACACAAGGAAATGCTGCTGCCCGTTCCTTGATATACGATTATTATTGATGATGTTCTAACAATCGGGACCAACGGCTTAACGTGCTTTCCGAGGCATGGAGGGTAGTTCCTCAACCAACCAGACCCGGAAAGAAATATTAGAATATACACAAAGATTTCATGTCCGGTGTGGGGATCGAACCCACGACCTCCGAGATTCAAGGCGAGCCAAATACCGCTTCGCTACGGAGGTTGTTTTGATTATTTGTTCGGATTTTATATACATACTAGCTTTCCGCGCGCGGTTTCACCCGCGTAACTCCCGTTCCCATAAAAACTTTATAATAAAATATAGCCTCGATAAATGGGCTATCTAACATTGAAAGAATTTTTCAAATCGGACCAGTAGTTGCTGAGATTAGCGCGTTCAAGCAAACAAACTCTTCAGCTTTATCTATTACGGCAAATAACTCTTTATTAGGTACCAATTCCTTGCGTTTTTATACTCGTGATAATTTCTCAACGAAATGTCCGATTGGAATAAAACAAAAAGTATTTTACTTCTACATAAATACCCTTGATAACATTATGCTTAATTTGGATAAGGATTAATATAACGATATACATTTAACGTAGTTTCTTTCTTCAGACGATTTAATATTTTTTTATGAACATAAAAGCGGTTATTGTGACTAAACTATGATAGTTAGATATATGCTCTCGCGAACTTCAAACCCGTAGTACATCATTTTGTTCTATTGTCAATGGTTTTTGCAGCGCACGCATAAATAGGTTTTCGCTTTTACAACTTGGGTTACAAAAACGCAATTTTCTTACGGATCCCCAACTTTTTTGAAAATAAAATATAGCCTATAACCTTCCTCGATAAATGGACTATCCAACACTGAAAGAATTTTTTAAATCGGACCAGTAGTCCCTGAGATTAGCGCGTTCAAACAAACAAACAAACAAACTCTGCAGCTTTATAATATTAGTATAGATTACGCCCTATCATTTTCAAGACGGTAAAAAAAGTTACCCAGTATATATGTTATGGACCAGGTGATTAATGCGGGCATAATACATAATGTACGAACATTATGAATAATGTCTAGCTCTATCGGGCTAAGTGACTTATACTATCTTAACTTCATTATTTATCACATTGCACGGTCATTATTATATACATTGCGTTACCGCCACCGTGTCGGTTAGGTCAGTAATATAATAATTGTGCGTATTTTATATAAAAAACTAAACCTAAACCAATGGTGTTCCATTGAACTTAGTAGTGTCAGTGCATTTTTCATAATGACCGGGGATTATGTATAATGCCCAATTTCTCACTTGGTCCATAACATATACAAAATCTGACGAGCATTTAATTTTACACCTTTAATATTTTTTTAACTTACGACTGAGAAATTAGCCCTATTTCCATTTTGAACCATCATGTTATTAAGAGGAAATATACTATATATATAGGATATAAACTTTTTATTGTACACTTATAACAACAGAACAGAAAACTTAAAAAAAAAAAACAATTACATCGCCCATAGTTTAAATAATACATAAAACACGTAAGTCGTCACTATAAACTAATAAAAACAAAACAAAACTGTTATTCATCATCATCAACAGCCCGTTTACGTCCACTGCTGAACATGGGCCTCCTCTTAACAGACCTTGGCAAGTCAGGATCGTAGAGGGATATTGCCATAATCACCACGCTTGGCAGACGGATTGGTGATCGCAGTAGGATGTACGACACCCATGGGAGGACATGGGGTGATCTATTCTAAGCCGGAAACCACACGTAACGCACGTAAAAGTAATATTTACGAAATTATAATAGTATCAGAATTGCTAAGTATTGTACCGGCTGGCGCCTATACTCGCTAACGATATGTGTCCATAATAAACTGCGATGGCGCGATACTCCCTTCTGTTTACGCCCTTAAAATATTGCACATCCCGCTAGAACAGGAAGATGACAGGAGCAGCATTCATACTCAAGTGAAAGCCCAGGGTACCCAGGGGAAGGCCCACAACCGCTATTAATCCAGATAGGTATATAAATGCCACCAAAATACTACGAATCGTAAGTTGATCAACTTTCGTGCCACTCATTTAGTTTCCAGTTTAACTAAACGCGCATTATTTTTAAATTATTTACTTAATTATGATGACACTTGACCTAAACCAGGGTTTCTCAAACTTTCGGCTCCACGAACCCCTGTTAAAATTTCCAGGTGAAAGCGAACCCCTAACTAACTAATTAAATCCCCCCCCCACAAGAAAATAATAAAATTGACTGTTGAAGAAAATAAGGTTTTTATTTGAATAAAAGGTAACAAATAAAGTGCCAAAAGAAATATCTTTTTAATATTAATGTGATGGGTGTGCTTGTTTCTTGTCGCAAATGGATTCAATTTTAGGAGTAATTTTGGACCGCGTATTGAATTTTCAAGCCGCTATTACGTAAATCTTGTCGCGAACCCCCTGCCGTCGAATGGCGAACCCCTAGGAGTTCGCGTACCCCACTTTGAGAAACCCTGACCTAAACTAACCAAACGAGACTATGCTACTGTTGAAACAAAACAAAAATACTTCAACTTCAATAAGTCCCGTTGAACTCCATTCATTTAAGTTTAGGTTATTTTTTTAACCACCTGAAATCTTATTAGTTTGGCAACTAACTAGTGAGTAATAAACTTTTCCGCGGAGAATCTCAAGAGGCGCAAATATACCCTTGATAGTGGTTATGTATTTGTGCCTTTTGGTGTCGAAACATTGGGACCGTGGGGACCGGGAGCCAAATTTATAAATACCTCGCAGCGGCCCTCTTAAGTGCGGCACGTTCTCCGAGTGCTGGTTTCTACTTTGCACAGCAGGTAAGCATTGCCATTCAACGTGGTAATGCTGCCAGCATTCTGGGAACCTTGCCAAGTAGAATAGATTTAGAATAGTAGTATATAAGTTAGTTTTATTTTTAATTAGTTACTTTTAGTTTGTATTTTATTCATGTTTGTTTATTAAGTAAATATAATCAGCATCCAGAATATAGACTAGTGAGTTGAAGTTTTGTTTCTTATTATTTTTCGGTAACATATTTTTTTTTTTTTGAATATTACTACAAGTGCCTTTGCACACTACATCAAAAAACGTGAATAAAAACTAAACAAAACGAAATATCACAAAAGAATAAAAACACCATACCATTCAAAATAGAGGCAATATTTACGAAATTCTAATAGTATCCGAATTGCTAAGTTTTGTACCGGCTGGCGCCCATGGCCACTAACGGTGTGTGTCCAGATTAAAATGTGCCGCCCCGATACTCCATTCTGTTTGCACACTTGAACGCTTTGCCAATTTTCATTGTTACGTTATATCCAGTTTTTGAATGAATAACAAACAATATCCTTTGGGTTCGACAAAAATGGGAGAAATACAAGCGTGAGAGAGATAAGGCATATTTTGATAAGGAAAAATGAACTTCTGCGGTCGGACATTTCATAGTAGGAACGAAATTGCTTGCCTTTTCTTTATTCCAACTATATATGGTTTATAAACATACTAGCGACCCGCGCCGGCTCCGCACGGGTACAATGCTGATGTATTATACATATAAACCTTCCTCTTGAATCCCTCTATCTATTAAAAAAACGCTGCTTCCAAATCCGTTGCGTAGTTTTAAAGAATTAAGCATACAAAGGGACATAGGGATATAGGGACAGAGAAAGCAACTTATACTATGTAGTGATACATAAAAAGAAGTCGTGTTAGTTACTCTTTTTTAATATAGTGAAAGTTCACAGAAAAAATAATAATCCCGAAAATTCTTTTCCAAAATGGTACGTTATCCAGTACATGAGCTATACTTAATGTTGAAGTTCCCAAGGGAACGAGAGCTATGGAGTAAAGCCTCGCGCTAGAAGCTAGTAAATATCCATTTAAGTTATTGTAAATATAATCTCCTTCTGTAAATATATCATTGTAAATAGAGAGCATAGTGTAAATTCTGCCATCTACCCGAACATATGATGATCCAAGGTAGAGACTTCATTTGATAACTCATTCGTTTAAAGCCGGATTAAATTATATGTACGACAGAATCCTCTTAAATCCAGTAGTCATTAAGACACACTCGTCGCTAACCCGTGCGGTAGGAATGTGCACCCATAATACCACACAAGCCGAACCAAATATGCCAAAGATATTAATATTATCGATTGAATCCAATGGATTACCAAGGGTGTAGTATTAGGAACTCGTAGAGTTGCAAAGAAATTTAATGTTTCAGTTTGTAATGGCCGCTGTTTTTTTTAAAGATTACAAGCATAGCTTCGCAGTCTACTAGTATTCTTGTTAACCCCTCGTGCTAATATAAAAGGCTTGTGTTACGAGAAGGTTCACGGGTGCGGATCGAACCGACGCCCCTAGCCATTGAGCTACGAGGCTGTGGAGTTTGGGTTCATTTGATTTGTGACATATAATATTTTCTTTTTTTTTCGTTAATATTCATCTTAAACCATCAGATCACTAGAATTCAGTAAGAACATACGGTGATATTATACGTGTGTATAACGTTTTGGTATTCTGTAAGGTATAATTAATCTTTATCCTGCTAGAAAAATACATGACCTAATCATTCAAGGAACGAAAAATTAACATTGCAAATGTTTTGTTCTGCTTATTCTACACAGAGGCTATACGATCATTAGTCACTGAGACCATTGCTTCTACGTTCCTAAAATTATTCCAATCTATACATTCTTAAGTCTGTGGATCATTGAGTTTTCCGACCCACAAAAGAGGTGTACTTATAAACGCATCTTCAACTTCAATCGAATCGGATTTGTGTTAGTAGAGTATGTTCCATGGTTATACCCACTGATGAGGTAAGTACGAGGATGTGAGGCGCCGGTTCGATTCCCCGTTTGATCTGATACCTATCCATTTTGAATGACACTCGGGTACTGACACGATTTCCTAGTAAGTATTGCTCATGTTATTGTTTGTAATATACATATTATTATGCTTATAAGAAATCGGTCAAGTACGATTTGTAAGTTGTAGGTATGTTAAAGTCCCACGAATAATCATCCGCCCGTATAACGTCCAAAGCTGAACATACATAGCTCGACATAGTCTCCTCGAACAAGCGGATTGGTGACCGCAGTATTATGTTGTGACACACAAGGAAATGCTGCTGACCGTTTCCTGGTATACCTACGCTTGTTATAGATGATATTATAACAATCGGGATCAACGGCTTTACATACTTTTCCTTAACCAACCAGACCCGTTAAGAAATGTAAGAATTTACACAAAGATTTCATGTTCGGCGTGACGATTGAACTTACGACCTCCGAGACTTATACCTTACATATTACGCTTAGACCAATAGAAGCGAAGTACCAATAAAGAACGTTTCAAAATCGGGGTTAGTCGAAAGTAACAATTCTTTCCGGATAAAGTTGCGGGCCCCAGCTATTCAAGACATAAAAATACCCAACCAGTAATCTAAAAAAGTACTAAAGAACAAAAAGGAAAAATATCCAAAAGGATATTATACTTTAACAATTCTTCGCGATGCATAATGGCACATCATAAATAAAACATACCCGAATTATATAATTAAGCGCCGCATAAATTGGCCGGCTTGAAAAACTGCTACAAAAGGCCTTTTTAACCGACTGCAGTGTTGCCAAGAATTTGTAAAAATATTTGGCTAAAAGTCTTTCTTTCATTGCGTTAGTATTTTATTTTATATTTGCTGCATGAATTATATATTGTCTGTACTGTTAGAACTACTACTGGGCCCCGAGTCTACTATCGTTATGGCGTCTCCATGTACTGTCAATGACAGTTCAATGGTCGGTTTTTTTCCCATTTGGTAATCTACTAATCCAAATGACGTCATAATGGTGTCACTATGACGCCACGATGACATAAGCTTATTTGAATATAATAACAAATGATACATTTATAAGTTTTGAAATCGCCTAAATAAACATTACTATCTCCCTAACCATCTCCCCTGCTACTTCTGTTGACGGCCTTTTTCTGCGGTAGCAACACCGACTGCCATTCCAACGCCGACACCATAGTGAGATTGGTAGATTAGCGTTTTTGGCATAATGATATCATGATGGCACTACGTTGGCACAATACTTAAAAAAATAGCAGACTCGGCCCCCTGTATTAATGACTAGCTTCCCGAGCGCAGTTTAACCCCGCACAACTCCCGTCCCCGTAGAAACTTCATAATTAAATAGAATATGTAGCCTAGCTCGATAAATGAACTACTAAACACTGAAAGAATTGTTCAAATCGCATCTGTAGTTTCTGAAATAAGTACTTTCAAACAAACTAAACTATTTAGCTTTAAATATAATTTTGTTGAAATACGGAACGGAATTTTTGATATTTATAAAAATGTATATGCATCGTATAATACTAGATGAGCTGGTTGGTAATATCGTGAGATCCATGTTAAATTAAACCAATTTTCTGGAGCAGTTGTAAAGATGCAGCTTTCCACATGTCATGTCGTTAGCAAATTAAATGTAAGGTTTCGCTTGCCGATATGATTGGCGAACATATGTATACCTATGGTACATTTACGTATATTAGAATTATGCGTAAATAGAATTGATAACGTGATCAAATTATAATAGGGTGCGTAGCTCCCAGTGTCGTGTGTACTTTATCTTCTAATATATAAAGCAGAAGAGTTTGTTTGTTTAAACGCACTAATCTCAGGAATTAGTGGACCGATTTGAAAAATTCTTTCAATGTTATATAGCCCATTTATTGAGAAAATCTATAGGTTATTATAGTTACGCGTGTGAAACTGTGCGCGGGTAGCTATTCGTTAAATAAAGCTTGTGTTACCACTTTTTCGTCTAGCTTTAGAGCATTATTGGAACATACCTGCAACCGACAGAGTGCAATGAAACAGTTGGATGAGGCCTATTTCAAAGACACACTGAGAGACATTTTATAACTGCATAAATAAACTAAATTAAGATAATCAGTTTATTATTTTACTCTTATTATTTTACTCTTGGATAACGTCATTGTTTAATGGTGAAAGTAATTTTTAAATCGTTGCTGTAGTTAAGAAACATATCATTGTCATTATCTATCATTTTATATATCTTATCATCAAACAAACAACCAATCAAATCAACGAGATTCAAATAGTTTTTTATGCAGTGCAATATGTTTTTCAAATCACATATCACAAGTCGCATATCAACAATTGAAAGAGATTTTTTACGGATTTGTGTATCGCATATTTTTAATCGTTCTATAGTGCAATCGGAAGGATAACTCTATAATTCTACCAGAAAGCCTAAACAAATACCTAAAAAGTACCGGACCGTAAAGAAGAAAATAAAAATGCAATAAAATGAAAATAAAACCGAAATAAATGGGGTCACGCACATAAAATAAAATTTTATTAAATAGATATATCACTTTTTACTTCGTAAAAGCGAAAGGTTTCTAAGAATATGAGTACATAAATATAACAGAAATGTCACAGAGTGTGTGAGGCTAAATATATCGTCTCCATGAAATGATAGAGGTGTCATCCGGACCCTTACCTCCGGATGACCCGACGTCTCTTACCGCGGAAGGGTTAAACTTTGTAACCGTTATGGAATTAAGCAGAAATTTATTGGTTGTGGGTTATTTTTTCACCAACAATATATATTTTTTAATAGATTATTAGCAGAGTTTTGAATTCTACTAATATTTTTGTTAACCCCTCGTGTTAAGCTAAAATGTTTGTGTTACGAGTGGGTTCACGTCGGTAGTGTAAGCTTAAATCTGAATTTCATCTTAAATATTTATTTAAATTAGATGCTGTTAAGGGACATATTGCTCAATATATAAAGCGGTTTATTCCACTTTGAACACCCAGGTAATATCACCTAGGTGTTCATAGTGGAATGAACCAGTGTCCTCTGATCACCTACGTATCAAATCACCCAGCTAGTATCACCCAGGTGATTCAAGGAGACTAAATTGGTGTCCTTTTATCACCTGGGAAACAAATCACCTAGGTGATCAGAGGAGACCGTTTCTATTATGTGCTGAACCTTGATCACCCACATGGCTAGGGCTAGGGCGTTGGACTTGTGATCATCGCCTTAGCCATTGGGCTATAATGACTGCTTCAAACATACCAATAATATCAAATAACATATACATCATACAATATTGGCATAACACTGTGTAGTACTAATCTTATTGATATAAGTACAGAGATTCTCACAAACATGACATAACTCGAGTGGTTTATCATCTATGTGTAGGTTCACCGTGTCATAGGTGTGCAACCTCATCGACCGCTGGCAAGTAACTAGGGCAATCGCAGTATCAAGATACATACACATACCAAGTGATTCTGATTATACATTATTTATCCAACATCCGTAGTGTAGCGGTATTTAGCTTGCTTTAAAATCTCGGAGGTCGTGGGTTCGATCCCCGCGCTGGACAGGAAATCTTTGTGTAAATTCTAAGATTTTTTTCCGGGTCTGGTTGGTTGAGGGACTGCCCTACGTGCCTCAAAAAGCACGTTAAGACGTTGGTCGGGATTGTTATAATATCATCTACAATACGTCGTATACTAGGGGACTGGGCAGCATTTATATTTGTGTTGCCAACCCGCCGCCAAGCGTGGCGAACTATGGCGGAACCCGTCTCGAAGTAACCAATATAATTGAGCAGCGGACATGACACGGCCTCATTTTAACAATCTCTTCGACAAAAATACTCAATTGACTGCACCGGTGGCTCTGTGGTTACGAAAGTTTCTCCTGCGACCTGGTATTCTGGGTTCGATACCCACCTGCAACAATTATTTGTGTGAACGGATAGTTATGAGTCTGGGTGTACTTTGTATGTATCTAGGCTGGAGCTCTGCTCGCCTTTATGCCCGGTGAAGTGGCAAAAGCCTCGTGGCTAAATAAATATGTCCGTCCGAAATAGAAAGGTGCTCTTTGTGTCCGTGAATTGAGCGTTTGTAAAGTCCTTCGTTAAAGTGCGGTAGTTGTATTTTAAAAAAGAAAAGACGAAAAAAAAAATCACCCATGTTGTTTTATTGATTAATAAGAGTTGAACACGTAGACTAACATAATACCCTCTAAATACCCGTGAACACACACCTGCAACCACAGCGTAATTTAGCTAAACATGTCACAGCAGTTTGTCGACATTCAGCGAAACAATTTGGCATTCTAACGAAGCTCGCTCTATTTGTTTAATCGTCCATTCGTTGGTTTTCAGTTAACGTTACAAATATTTTAGTAGCAATGCAATGAATTTGGACATGTATGGGGCTGTGTCTGTGTTTATTTATTACACGAAATAGCAAATACATAGAAAGGCATGGCTCAAAAACTGCCAGCAGTCCCACGAGAGGAGAAAGTAAGTGGAGAAAATAAAATATGTGCGAAGGATAACAAGTTAGATAAGTTACATGCGATAGATACCCACATGGAAAAGTGAGCTCTTGTGCCTTGCGATACAAGATATCAAGGTTTTACGCACAGGTTGTATACACAGAAGTCGAAAGCGCAGTCATTTTCATCTGCAATGTTTAAAGCATTTTACTACTAATTACATTTTTAGTCATCAGAATTATATATCTATCGCAAGTAAGTCCATTACCATATACATATACCATAAGAAAGAAAATAACAATATTAAGAAAAGTGCAGAAAGTTAAAATTCATCCTTAATCACTAATGGTGCGGCAGCTTATTCTTAATTTGAGCTGCATATTGTCTAACAACTAAAATTAAGTAAATGAGTAAGTAATATTCATTGACTATTATTTACTAACTACTTAAAATTACTTACTATATGTTATCCTAATTTGTACCCCCCTTGTAGGCACAGGTACGACTTATGAATACAAATCACGTTGAATACTGAGATGTTAATGCGACAACTATTTGATAGGCCACTGATTACGTGAAATTACGTTGTATGAGGTGTATGATGTGTAACTTTGATGTATGGAATAATTGGACCAATATATATGCGTAATCGTAGCTTCAAATTGAACTCTGATTACCGTAAAATAAACTTAGCGATTGAACTTTAACTAATATTATATATGCTATGCTGTTATGATTATGTGATGTTATGATTATGATTTTACCTTAAAATTGCTTACAACTTGGACTATGGTGTATAGTTAAGCGGTATGCTCCCGACACACTGCCCGTACTACATCAATATTATACGCCATGCCGTAGACCTGTGAACACTAAGACGAAACACGATAATTCCCTTTTGGAGTAGATAAAGATTACGGTGATTAAAAAAAAGATTGTCTTCGAAGACCCAAGTCCGAGACTAGACTCTGCAAACTGTAAAGTATGAGCGGACATTTCCTCAAATCCCCTGCCATGGAGGGCAGCCCTGAGACGAAACCCAAATCCCACAGGGGCGTCCATAATTTTATAAGGCTAGAGCCTAGCTCGCTTTTATGCTCGGTGAAGTAATAGAAGCCTTTTGGTAAAATACTACATATTAGGTATATCCGAAAATATGCCTTTTGGTAAAACACTAAATACGTCCGTCTGAACAATCAGCGCGCTAGCGGGCAAATATAATGCCTTGCCGGGCCATTTCTCGGCCTTAGTTTACTTCATCGGTACGAATAACACCGTCCGGCAGCCCGTCTGCCATTTTACAATGCGGATAAGAAATAGAAACGAGTAAACAAGAGTTACAGTGCATTTCTGTCACATTCGGTCGGTATCGTACCAAATTCTATGAGAATCTCAGTTCTATGGCCAATGCATAGTGAATGCGAGGCTAAGCAGGATCGATATACGATTGAAACATTGTAAGCGTTAGTCGCACGTTGATTTTGTAACCCAAATCTGGTTGTGGTCTTCGGAGAGGAGGGTCGTTGATTGTTGCCAGTCATGTGTGCTAGTTGATGCTGCTTTTGTTTGCAAGCGTATCGGGTGTAAGCTTTACGGAGATTGGTGTGCTACAGAAATATGCGAGCTGAAATGTTAGACGTGGCTTTCCTGGCGACGTTTGTATTTTTGAGCAAATTTATGTATTGATATGAAGATATGGTTTAAATTCTCGGAAGACTTGTAAAGTACGCACACGCAATGACTTACTCCTGTACATCAAACGGGTTCACTGTTAGATTCAGTTTTGATTAATTAATCTATTAAGATTTAGAGTAAGTAACAAACATAATATTGATTTTTTTTGGCATGAAGATTAACTTAAAAAAACTGTTACCGTATTGGTTTAAGTATGCAAAATATAGTTTTTCCGCGGTTCTAAAGCTACAATAAAAAAACAACAGCTAGGGCACCACGCAAGGTGCCTCAAACATTGGCCAAATCATTCCACTGAAATAGCAAAGCTTATTTGTAGGTCTCGGTCAACTTATAAATTAGTAAGAGTCGGATTTTTGGTCAGCCAAATACTCCGCAAGGCGTCTGAACCTCAACCCTCACGAGATACCAAGCTTCAACGCCATATTTTCGCGCGAACTCCTCCTTCCATCCTCTGCCTCCTTCCACTTCGAACCCATCACCTCTTTCAAACCAATAATTGATTTAATAATATTCACAATAATGTAATATAAAATACCTTAGTACAGCAGTATTGTTCTAACACTGCAGTTAAGCTTATTTCAACAAGTAGTTAAGTGCTTGCCGAGAACTTCACACAATGGCTAAACGGGTTAGGATTTGAATGCAAAACCCCAAGTTGTTCGTGAGTTCGCGACTGAGGCATACATAACAGAATCTTAAATTGTTGAATGTACTAGTATGTAAGTTTTAATTCAGTTTTACTGACTTGCTGAGGTAGTGCGGCGATAAAAGCTTCTGCTTATGTTACAATCTTTGCGATTGTTTCCATAATGACATTGGGGTATCTACTTCTATGTCATGTCTACTTCTGGGTTCTTACTTCTTAATTGGTTATTTTTTTACAGCGTTAAGACTAAACTAATATGTTTGATCAGTATTTTTCAATCTTTTTCATATTATATGACTCCTTGGCTAGTTGATACATTCTGGCAACTCTAACTCTCATTATGTCATATATTGCCACAATACCAACGTAAACATTTTTTTGTAATAAACTGCGAAAATTTTGAAAATCATTGTGTTAGACTATAACTAGCGAGACCAAACTGGGACCTAAGTTAAAGATCGATAGGGTTCTAGTTCGGTCAAAAATCCAAGTAGCACCACCAAGTCCTAAAGTTGGTGGTCTTACAAAATGTGTCTTGGACAACATATTGTCTGTTTTGTATCTAATCACTCACTAGTTGTCTACTGGATCTCAAGGGTTCTCTGAATCTTTATTCTTTTTTTTTGGATGTTGGGTTTTTTGGACATTTATGTAGGCAGCCAAGAGGCTATTGCTACTTTAACGAGTATAAAGGCCAGCAGGACTTCAGCCTTATTAGATAGTTTGAACTACATACAAAGTCACATACGCAAGAGGGCGTCCCCGGTGGGACTTGGTGTTCGGCTTTCAGTTTTCTGAGGGAACTTTGCTCAACTGTCTCTCTGCGTAACAATTCACTCACAGGTCTCACAGACTTCTACGAGAGGTTCGAAAAATTGTTTGCACACTTACAAGAGTTGCAGTGGTGGGAGTGTAGGTGGGACTTGTCCCATAAAAAAACTAATGGTCGGCAGGACGAGGAAGGTCATAAATCCTATGTTTGCGTGTTTGATCACTATAATATGTCCATCACATATAGCATAATCTTTTTAACTTTGGGACATAACATAAAATATCAAAAACACAGTTACAAGTACATTCAGTGGTAAATGAATGATTAAATTCCGTTAAAACTATACCAAAAGCGAATTTCCTCGTTTAAAATATTCGATTGTAAGTTAGTTGATGTGAAGAACCCGGAGTTACATTAACTGTGGTTGAGAACTTGAAGTAAATTGTATTTAGCGTACGCTTATTTAACTTGCAGTGTAACTTGATCTCAATCGTACTGAATGGTAGCTATTTTATCTCTTACTTTAATTTTAATTTAATGTGGAGCTCTGTTGGATGGATAAGTAATTTAATTGTAGAGTACGATGCGTTTGTTTATATTTTGGGGGTTTTATCTATCATCAACAGCCCGTTGACGTCCACTGCTGAACATGGGCCTCCTCTTAACAGACCTTGGCAAGCCAGGATCGTAGAGGGATATTGCCATAATCACCACGCTTGGCAGACGGATTGGTGATCGCAGTAAAATGTAAACCTTTAGCTAATAGATGCTGCTGCCCATCTATCAGCCATATGTCCCTTAGTCGCCTTTTACGACACCCATGGGGTGATCTATTCTAAGCCGGAAACCACACGGCACGGTTATATCTATACAGCTAAACAAATACGTAACGAAAAGAATAGGTTTTTACTAAATGCATACGAAAGTATATAGGGTACTTATATAAAAAAAAACATCTAAAACAAAATTATTTGTCTGTCTGTCTGTTTTTATGGCTAATCTCAGCTACGGTTGTATTGATCTTGACGGTAATTTATAATGGTATTTTTTATGTTGTCTTTCCGTTTGTTTGTCCGTGTATTCCGCCTTATTAAACTCTTTTTTCTGCTTTAATTAAATACACTAGCTTATGCTACGACTGTAACTGCGTCCGTGTATATTTTAACTTCTCCGTACAAACTTTGGATTGATTTATCATCTCTTTATATGATGAGATTTGAAAAATCCTTGTTTAGTAGGTAGATATATTCAACATACCGCTAAACGGATTGGCTTAAAATTAGAATAACAAATTACTCAGTAACGGTAAAATGTTATCATTACATAGTATAAAAGAAAGTCGCTTCCCGCTGTCGGTCTGTACCTATGCATGCTTAGATCTTTAAAGTACGCAACGGATTTTGATGCGGTTTTTTTAGTAGATAGAGTGATTCACGGGGACGGTTTATATGTATAATATATCAGCATTACACCCGTGCAAAGCAAGGGCGGGTTGCTAGTTTTATATATAGATAAAGGACATAGAAAAGAAGAAAATTAATGTAGGTACTTATATTGCCGAAAATTTAATTTGCATCGCGGCTATTTTTGATGAATAGAATCAACATCATCATCATTAACCCGTATAACGTCCACTACTGAACATGGGCCTCTTCCCGTGGGAGAGTATTTGTCATAGTCACCACGCTTGGCAGGCGGGTTGGTGACCGCAGTATTATGTTGTACCACACAAGGAAACGCTTCTGCCCGTTCCTTGATATACGATTATTATAGATGATGTTATAACAATCGGGACCAACGGCTTTACGTGCTTTCCGAGGCACGGAGGGTAGTCCCTCAACCAACCAGACCCGGAAAGAAATCTAAGAATTTACACAAAGATTTCCTGTCCGGCGTGGGGATCGAACCCACTAACTCCGAGATTTTAAGCGAGCCAAATACCGCTACGCTACGGAGGTTGTCGGATGAATAGAATATTCCCAACAAACCTGCTAGTTCCAATGGACAAGCTATTATGATCGGTTCAATGGTCCGAAACACATCAAATTATAACGTCCCTCGAAGTTCGTTGGTAACTTCTCTCAAACCACGTCCTAAACCAATACGTGATTGCGTCCGCTTCATTACACGACGACAAATACTACTTACGTAGTAACAAAAGGACTTATCTGTCTATTTAATTTCGATGGTATTTTATTAGTAGAATGCTAGTAAGGTTCAAATTTCAATAGAAAAAAATGGTTTTTAGGTCATTAAAGAACAGAAATGATGACGCATGACGGATGTTATGTTTTTGCAGATTATTATTGTTACTTAGTGGTTCCCCGTATTTTTTATTATTAATTATAGGCTTCCGTTTGACCATAATCTCGCTTGATGGAAGGCGAAGATAAGGCTTAAGATGATACACGCTTGCCTAGAAAGTGTCTGTTCACTTTAGTTTTAAAGATGTCCAGATTATAGCGTTCCGGAAAAACTGACCCCGGCAGAGAATTCCACTCCTTAGCCGTCCGCATTATGAAAGAAGAAGCAAATCGGTTCGTGCTTATGGTCTCCGGCTAAGAATAGACCACACAATGTCTTCCCATGGGTGTGGTAAGAATCGACTAAGGGACGTACACCTGATGCATAAGCATCAGCTCAAGGATAATTTACAACTTACAGCTATCAACAATCTGCCTACCAAGTGTTTATGGCAATAATCTTCAAGGACCCTGGCTTGCCAAGGTCTGTAAAAAGGAGGCTCATGTTCAGCAGTGGACGGAAAGGGCTAGTTGAAATGAAGTGACTGGGTTAAATAGATTAATGTTCTAAATTAAAATCATCATCATCAGCCCGTATAACGTCCACTACTGAACATGGGCCTCCTCCCGGGGGAGGGTATTTGCCATAGTCACCACGCTTGGCAGGCGGATTGGTGACCGCAGTATTATGTTGTACCACACAAGGAAACGCTGCTGCCCGTTCCATGATATACGATTATTATAGATGATGTTATAACAATCGGGACCAACGGCTTAACGTGCTTTCCGATGCACGGAGAGTAGTCCCTCAATCAACCAGACCCGGAGAGAAATCACCATAATCAATAAAATGGAGACTTGTATCGCTACGTCACTGAGCTTGTTATACTTATTATCTTTAGCATCAGATAGCTAGGGCATCGGACTTGCGAACCGCCAACCACAAGGTCGGCGGTTCGATTATCACCCATTGCACTACCAATGTGAACCGACTCGTACGGAGGGTTCACAAGAATACTAGTAGCGTGCAAAACAATGCTAGTATACCTAGTAGTGTAGTATATCTTAAAAAAAATACAATAAATACAGCGTATTCTGAAGACAAATTAAGCTATTGAATAAGACAAGAAGGTCTCTTAACTGTTTTATTATAATAGATTGACAAACTTAAACACTCAAACCCAACTCATTAGCACAATCAACAATGTGCCGAAATTTGTGCAAAACCTTTTAATTCGTCGTTAAATCCAAAATCCGTGACGTAAGCCGATTACCATTAATTCGACATTATTCACCATTAAACTGAACAATGTATTACCCTCCCTCCACGTTAATGACAACAAATGGACATCCCTCCTTACATTATTTCATTATCGAAAATAAATACAAAATTCTCAATCGGCTTGCACCGGATTACATTGCAATCCACTTTGCAGCGGCGAGAAATTCTGGTTTGATTTCGCATTTCCCGTATATTTGCAGCACCCTGAAGGATGCGTTTATGTTAATTTTTGCACGTTTATTAACAACAAGCATCCCGCGTGCGGTACTTTCCCTGCCCCTGGAAACTTTATAATTAAATCTTCGCTTATGATAATCTTCGATTACGTAGCTTTCTAACGGTGAGAGAATTTTTAAAATAGTTTTTTTTGTGTTTGATATTGCCTAAAGAAGGTTTTTATGAAAAAAAAAGACAAGTGCGAGGAAATAATTAATACTTAACCACGAAATTAAATTTTTAATGCAAATTTAGCGCATTTGACAATATAAACGTTTTTAATGTAACCGTATGGCGTTTAGCACTGTCAGAATGCATACTGCCGCCTAATATTTAAATTTAAATTGTATATATCTAGAGTTTTAGCTAAGTCAGGACAACGTCTGTCGGGTCAGCTAGTATCGTATAAATATCTATAATGTGATATCATCCCGTATTCGTTTCACTGAATTGTTATTTAGCTAGGAGAGGTACATCTATACTAATATTATAAAGAGGAAAACTTTGTTTGTTTGTTTGTATTGAATAAGCAACGAAACAATTGGACCGATTTAAAAAAAAATTAACAGTTGGAAAGCTACACTGTCCCCGGATGACATTGGCTATATTTAATTATGAAGTTCCCACGGGAATGGGAGTTAAGTGGGTGAAACCACGCGTGGTAAGCCAGTTAATAATAAGCTGCAATGAGCTGCTCGACTGAGGAAGTACCTGGAGGAACAGCCCTGCAGAATAACACAGACAAATAGCATTATTGATTTATGTTGTTTTCCTGTGTGTGAGTAAGGACCAGGTCCAGTGTTCAAGGGAAGTGAAACGGCCAGCAGGATCTACACCAATCTCAACATCAAACGGATAGGTGTCATTTCCCTGGTATATACCAGGGAAATGACACCTATCCATTTTATAGTATTTTGTTATTGTCTACTAGCTTCCCGCACGCCGCCGAATCAAATTATTATTTACTAGCGACCCGCCCCGGCTCCGCACGGGTACAATGCTGATGTATTATACATATAAACCTTCCTCTTGAATCCCTCTATCTATTAAAAAAAACCGCATCAAAATCCGTTGCGTAGTTTTAAAGATTTAAGCATACATAGGGACATAGGGATATAGGGACAGGGAAAGCGACTTTGTTTTATATTATGTAGTGATGAAGCAGGTACTTAATTCCCGCTTTCTTAAAACCTTCGTAATGAAACAAAGCCTATAACCTTCTTCGATAAATGGTCTATCTAACAGAGAAAGAATTTTTCAAATCGGTCAAGTAATTCCTTGGATTTGTGCGTTCAAGCAAACAAGCTTCAACTTAATATATGAGTAAACATAAAAAATAATTTGATAGCCAAGTATCATGCGATACGTTATAAAGGCCTCTTAGTTACTTATTAGGTAATATAATAATAATAATTAAAACCGTCGGCCACTTCTAGCATAATAGCATTACAGTGGCGTGCAAAATTATTACGATGTTAGTGAAGCATGGGTAAAGCGATGAATTTATTTAAAATACCCGTGGTAGCACTTTTTAAAATAAAATGCATATTAATTATTATTCGTGTTGTGTGAAAACTTTGATAAGCGTCAGGTGGTTAGCTCATGATTTATTTAATGAATATTACATTTAAAATAAATATTTACGGTTGAAATGTAAACTTGTATGGTAAAGTCAGTAATTACTTTACTGTGGTATAATGTGATAAACAGTTGTAATAAACTAATTAAAAGGTATTTTTTTATGAATTTGGTGGTTTCCGTTGGTTTGGTACTAATCAAACCGATGCGGTCTTCAGTCAATCTTGAACTGATTTATAATAGTTCTCCCGACCGATTGGCGACAGTGGCCAATCTCTAAGGAGATTAGCCATACGCGCAGGACGTAGAATACAGAAATGTGTGCACTCTTTAGTCATATACTCTAAAATCCAATGGGACTAGACTGATCATTTTTAAAACCAACAGCTTAACGTGCTCTTTGAAGTATAGGTGAAATACCACAAACTTCTTAAATTCTGGTTGGAACTTAGATTTATCTCTAGAAGAAATTGTAGTTAAATAATTTGTTGTCCGACCTAGGAATGGAACCCGGGATCTCGCTGTCGAAAATATTACCGCCAAACCAACGATGAAGTCAATCTCACTGGTCTGTCGACTTGCAGCTTAAACCAGTGAACGGATTGCGCCGAAATTTGGCACGCCGGGATTTATTATGATGCAGGCATCTGCTTAGAAAGGATAATCTAAAATCAATACCATAAGGGGATGAATCTGTTCTTTGTCTGACTATCTGTCAAATTTTCTTGACTGTATGTCTTTCAAATATAATGCAGGAACTCCTTAAAAACAGAAGTATAATTCTTACTCTTTCTCTCAAACACATTATCGAGTTGGCCCAAGTAAATGATGTGGACGTTCTACAGCACGTACCGATTAAGTTCTACTAAGCACCCCATTTATTTGCTCGCCACTGTAATATCGCCGATGCCCGTAGATCGCATACGACTAAGAAAAAGATAAAAGAAAGATAATTCTTTTGCTATCTTTTCAATTATCTTTTCCAATGATGGAGCTAATTTATTAAGTTTTGGGTCGTTTAGTTGGCGGTCTATTGTTAATTTATAGACATCTAGGTATATCTATCTTTAATTTTTATCTATACTTTAATTTAATTCAATACATTTAAGATCTTTTGAAAATATGTAAGCAGCGGGCAGTCTGTTATTGATAATGCAACGAAAAATACAATTAAATTAATTTTTCTTAGTAGAATCTTACAAACATTACCTATATCTTGGTTTTTTGCATAGAGTAGGTATATATTTTTTTGGGTTATGTGGTTAAAAGATAAAGCATAAAATATTACATAGTGATTGATTTTGTATTTTTAGAATTTATCCTATTCCGATTTTATTTTCAATAATTATTTGTACTTCAAAATTAGTGCAGAGTAAAGGTATTATAAAAATCGACAATTCTTCAATAAACAAAAAAAATTAAGAAAGTGCTTTATAAAAAAAAAGCTTGAAATCTTAGAAGAAAAAATATTCCAATGATACCAAGTGGAATGGTATTCTCAAATTAAGAAATGTAATTAATACTGTTGACCGTGCTCCAAGAAAAGAGGCTTTTCTCGACATTTTATTCCCCCGCAAACAAGATGAAGACCATCTTGACCCACAAAATCATACAAAGGAAAAAAAGAAGGTTTTGCCATAAATAAGAAGCGATAGCGATCAACCCGCGCTAAGACTATTACGTCCTCTGGTGAAAATTGGCCGCCCACGAAGGAAGTTTTGCCCATAAAGGCAGCTTTGCCCACAAATGCGGGTCTGCGAGGATAGGCTAGTGCCTATCTTTACAGACCCGCCTTGATAACGTGATAACTTGATACTTCAAGTAGTGAACTTCAACTTAAGCAGAGCTACTCATTGCTTAGACGATATTATGAGAATTAAGATAACCAGCGTAACGGTTTTCTTTGGGTTCCTACAATCAATTAGACCTTTTTTTTTTGCTGCAGCGTATTCGCGCGCTGGCGGTGGGATATGTAGGACTCGCCCTCTCCATAGCGTGGAATGCTAAACTCATACCACTCCTTCGATCCGCCGTTGGCGGGGGCCTGGTACGCATGTGCAATCCGGCTCTATTAAATAACTAACGCTCATAATTATTCCAAAGCTTCTAAATCTGCGGGACGTATCAAAGTAAAATAGTCGATTATAATAATAAAATTTGCGATTTCAACCCGCTACCGCTTGCACTTGGGCTGTGGCTCAACTCGCCGATCCCAATGTTTTGGCTCTTTGAACTGTCATCAAAATAATCAGTACGGATCGCTTCTTTGCTATTCAATTTTTGTACCAATTCGTTTAGAACACTTGATGTCAAACATTTGAAACCCCTTTTTAATTGGATCGGAATAATTTTAATTTTAATCATTGATTTGTTTTAGGGTTTCGTAATATGATTTTTTCTTTCGAATATTTGTGATTAGCATACTGTATAATTTGGTATTGACAGTCATCATCAGCAGCCCGTATAATATTCACTGCTAAAAAGGGACTCCCTCGAAGTGGATGTTTCCATAATCACCACGTTTGATGGCACACATAGTCGAATAGATGACTACTGTAATATGTACAGAATATTTACAGCTGCTGCCCATTACCCGGTATACGATAGTCATAGATGATGTCTGAGTGAGTCAACCATCGAGACAAACGACTTAACGTGCTTTCTGAGGCACCTAGATAAGTTCTGATTCTAGTTGATTGAGGACGTACCAGACCTGGAAAGAAATCCAAAATTTTACATAAAAAATTCTTGTCCTGCGTAGGTTTCTAAACACTTATATTTTTAAGCACTTCAATTTCGATAATTTTGTCAATATAAACTTTTTTTTTCAACAATATAAACCAGCCACAAAAACACCACTTCTTTCAAGTCCAATATTAAAAAGGGAAGCCCTTTAATCAATACAACCCTTTCCTTGTCATTCCCGTCACCAACCGATTACAGTACTACAAGCACAAACAGTGTACTCAAATTAGCAGTACCTAGTATTATGACGTCAATAATGCATGCAACGTAACCATCAGACGGCAGTCAGTTAAACTATGAACCGCAATTGGCATAATAAGTCAGTTTACGGGAATGACGTATGATTAAATAATAAAATAATCGTGTAGAACTAAATGTTCTTTGTGACTTGAGGTTTCTGTCTATCTATTTGTATTGTTATATGATATTAGTATTTTATAAGTAAGTGGTTGTTTTTGTTTAGATTAGCTACTTTTAGTTAGTTTTATAACTAGCAGTACCTAGTTAAAAGTTGTAAAACTACACTAAAACTCACTTTTGAAATACTAACTATTCAAAATCTATGATACTTAGCAACGTTCCTAGAATACTGGCAGCATTGCTCCGTTGAATGGCAAGGCTATACAAAAACTATGATATAAACAGTAAGTAGCATTACTCAGAGGACGTGCCGTATTAATTAACGAATGCCTCTGCGAGCTTTTTATAAATTAATTTGGGTCTTGGTCTCCTCGCCCCTAATATTTCGACGCCAAAACACATCACCACAATCAGTGGTAGATACTCTATCGACGACTATTAATATTGTCCGCGGATTCAGTCGTCATACCAGCCCTACTCTGTGTCTCGGAAAGATGAGACATCAGGAGTGTATCGACGCATGCAGCGTCTCACACTAAAGGCCGTTCCAGCCTCCAGGGAAACAAAGTCTCATCAGCCCTCTTACCATCGTTGCGTATGAGGTCATTAGACTATAAAACAACTGGCACATTTGCCGAGCTGCATGCCCGACGGATAATATTATAGTATTAGAATTGTACGTACGATTAATTAGTCTACATTATCAGTAAACGTTTTCATTTCATTAATTCCATATTAATGTAAACCTCGTAGGAGTTTAAAAATACAGAATAGTTCCATAATTGTGACGTTGTCGATCGTGTGTTGGGCTGAAATAAATGTATTTTATTTCTTTCTTTTTCGAGAATTGATCGACAATTATTGCAGGTTTGAGTTCAATACCCGGGTTTGATAAAATAGTTATTGATTTCCCTCGAATGACGGTAGGGAGGCCTTGTTGAAAGCTTAGGCTAGTGATGATGATGATGATAGACACATGAACGACTAATTTTTTTTATTAACACTAACATCCAGACGTAGCAATTGCTCTACAATGAGATATTACTAGCTAGTCACGAAGTCACGGGTGACTTCGTCCGCGTGGAATAGTGCCTTTGAGAAGCTGTTTTAATTATTTAGGCTAATTCGCACACATAATATTACTAAAGAAACTAGTTGCACCTTGCGGTTTTACTCTCGTTACTCTGCGCCAGTGGGTCGGAGCATGATGTTTTGTAGCCTATATGTTAATCCAGCTTATAACCTATCCCGGTGCACTTCTGCCAAATCCGTTGAGTAGTTTATGCGTGAAAGAGTAACAAACATCCGTCCATTCATACCCACAAACTTTCGTATTTATAATAAGTATAGATGTATACCTACTTATCTAATCCAAAGTCTAAAAATTAAGTTTCAAGTTTTTAGCTCAAAAAATCAGGATAGTTCTATATAATCTTCATCCTACACTTTTAATCCCCTACAACCCTTTTTTCGCTATAAAAAGTAGCCAAGGACCTTTCTCAGGTTCTATACTAAGTGTGTACTAAATTTCATTTAAATCGGTTGAGTACTTTTGGCGTGAAAGGCCGACATACAAACAGTGTTACTTTTCATTCATAATATTAAGCAAGATATATAAGTAAGAATTTTCCAGGCAAAGAAATTAACTTTTACCGCTATGACAGTTGTTAAAAACAATTTAAAAAAGTAAATAATAGGTGACAGTAAGCGTATCATTACCTTCAAGTGCCGATAATGACAGTAAAGCACTTGATAGCCGTCATTACCAACCAGTAACTCCATTTTAAACGGATCCCATCAATTATTCATGAACCCATTGTTTATTGTATAAGTACTTACAGACATGTTGGTTTAAACGACTGTTTTCTTGAATTTCGATTTCCGAAAAAAGTGTAAGTAAATATTTTGTTTCGAAATTACTTTCTTGCTGGGTTGGAATATTTAAGACTTATTCTAGGTAATGACAACCTCCGTAGCGTAGCGGTATTTGAGTTCGATCCCCACTCCGGACAAGGAAATCTTTGTGTAAATTCTAAGATTTCTTTCTGCATCTGGTTGCTTGAGGGACCCTCCGTGCCTCGGAAAGCACGTTAAGCCATTGGTCCCGATTATTATAACATAATCTATAATAATGGTATATCAAGGAACGGGCAGCGGCGTTTCCTTGTGTTGTACAACATAATACAGCGGTCACCAACCCGTCTGCCCCTCCCTCAGGAGGAGACCCATCTTCAGCAGTGGACATTATATGGGCTGATGACGATGATGATGGTTCTAGGTAATCACTAATAATATATCTAGGTAAGTATAAATACAGTTCTTAACACCACTCCCGCATTAGGGAAATAAATCCCTGCATCACAAAAGGATTTTATATAATTCACGGGCAGATTGCCCCTGTTATGAATCGAACCCAGGACACCTCAGTAGCAACTATAGTAACCCCTGCGCTACCGGTGCACGGTGCAGTTTCGAAGTGCACAAACAAAGACAGAAAACTTTCAATATTAATAGTTCACTCATTCAATGAATGAAAAAGCAATTTTCTTTTTATCGTTATATATAAAGATGAAGAATCTATATATAAAGCTGAAGTGTTTGTTTGCTTAAACGCGCTTCTCAGGATAGCCCATTTATCAAGGAAGGCTATATTTAATTATGAAGTTTCTACGGGAACCGGAGGGACGGAAGCTAGTAAGACATATAATTAAATGAAATGAACCTCCCAAAAGTCTTTAACTATCATAAATGCCGAATATAAACCCCCATAATCCCTTCAAAAATTCACCCCATTCATTTGATCCCATTAAAACGTATAATAAATGATCATGACATCTTTTAGCGAAGAATGGATTCGACCCCCAAAGAATTACCAAGACTTCTTAACTTCATTAAGAGGGCTTCAAATATACTGTAAATTAGCGCGCCCTCTCAAATGACCGAGATCTTTGGCCTCTTGAATAATATGACGGGTTGATAGCACGCGACAAGATGGTACTGCTCGGAATGCAATTAAATAAGGCACTCCGTTTTTTATCTATTATTTTCGCAAATTAATTTTATTCGTGTTTTCACGAGGAGTTGCAGATAAATTACTGTCATTATGTACAAACGATACAACTATTCGTACCTAACTATAGATAATGTATTGTAATTCAATGGAAAGCTTATGTTGAACCCTGTGCGAGAAACGCTTGCAAAACTACTGTAACGCCATCTAGTTATAACGAACTAAATTGTAAACATCCATAAATCTACTGAAGCGATCTTGAAAATTCTTTTACCAATAGAAATCCACATTATTTATGATTTTGTTGGAATTAATTATACTAATATTTTAAGACGAGGTTATTACGCGAACGGGATCTGATCTTATATATTACAAGCGACCCGCCCCGGCTCCGCACGAGTACAATGCTGATGTATTATACATATAAACCTTCCTCTAATCCCTGTATCTATTAAAAAAAACCGCATCAAAATCCGTTGCGTAGTTTTAAAGATTTAAGCATACATAGGGAAATAGGGATATAGGGACAGAGACAGCGATTTTATACTATGTAGTGATAATCTTTTGATCTTAATTCCTACTTCCTACTTATATTATAATCAACGCGAAAGTTTGTAAGTATAGATGGATGGATGTTTCTTACTCTGTCACGCCAAAACTACTGAATGAAATTGACTGAAATTTTGCACCGGGGTAGGTTAAACGTATAACCGCGAGGCGCAGCTAGTATAATATACTTCGTCAAAGTTAAATGGTAATATTCGTCATGTTTTTTTTTTTACATATTATTATGTAGTAAAACTCGTCTTTTGCTACCTCACCGTGCACAAAGGCGATAAAGGCTTTAGAAATCGAAAACTACAAAAAAAAAAACAACCTGCGCAAGAGTGCTATCCGTAGGGTTTGGACCTTGCGTGCCACTCGTCATTCAGTCATACGTACGTAAGTTATTGGAATTTCTCCGCTTCAGAACGATTCACTTCTATTACAAGAGAAACAAATTTTGATAAAATTATGAAAATAAAAGTTTACCATATACAATGTTTCAAATAATGACCGGCAGAATTCCACAGTAGCCTAATTGGTTAAGGCATTAGGGGTTTAACCTAAGATGCAGGTTCAAGTCCTGCCGGTGGTCGAAAAATACACTGTTGAAGTTTAACTCAAATATGAATTTAAAACAAAAATCGTAGAAGACTGCACCGGTGGCTCAGTGGTTACGATAGTTGCTTCTGAGACCTGGTGTTCTGGGTTCGATTCAATTCGATGAATTCGATCAACAATTATTTGTGTGAACCACAAATAGTTGTTCTGAGTCTGGGTGTTCTTTGTGTCCGTGAAATGAATGTTTGTAAAGTCCCCCGCGACACAGGGATTTATTTCCCTAGTGCGGGAGTTGTCTTTTTGAACAAAAAAAATAAATAAAGTCAAGCAAATGCGATTTAAATGGACCAATTATTGTGTACGAATGTCAATGTTATTTTAATAGTGGCTTTGAGCATTACCAGTAATTAATTCCTCTTGTCACCGCGGCTTACCGCTGATTCGGACATTTTATTATTTCGTTCGAAGCATCTAGGACGTTGTCATTTGCACATAGATTACACTGGATTATCCACCTAAGTACGGTCAGAAGCGAAAAGCGAAGTATTCACTTCTAATTCAAAAACAAAATCAAAACGATGTTAATCGATAAGTCGTATTATAGCATAAAGAATATTAAGATGACAATATTTTTTTGTTTTACTTATTATAATTTAGTTTGAATTATTTGACATTATTGTATTCTAATAAATTATTTCTAATTAATTTGACATTTTTGTAGTAACTAACCAATGTAGTGTAAAGTTTGTACTTTCGTAATTCTAACTAACGGGTGTCCCGGTAGAATGTGATGATTCTTAATTTAATGTGTGACAACCTATTTACTCATGTTCTGACAAATAAATGATTATTTTTAATATTATTCAAAAAAAAACTAAAATGACTTAGTGTCCCTTCATTATATCTTATACTTACTAATAAATAAAGCTGAATAGTTTGTTTGTTTACTTGAACGCGCTAATCTCAGGAACTACTGGTCCAATTAGAAAAATTATTTCAGTGTTAGATAACCAATTTATCGAGATCTATAGGTTAACATTTATTATAAAGTTTCTACGGGGACAGGAGCTACGCGGGTAAACCAAGGTCGGGAAACTAGTATAAATACTCCTATTCAGAATAAATATATTTTACTAAAATACATTTATTCTGAAGAGGAGACATACATTTTATTTTTATAGTATAAATTTAATTAGGTTTTCAATTGAGTTCCGTTAGAAATAACAATAGCTTGTATGTTACCAATAAACTATTTTATTAAATTGTTTTACTCTAACACCATTTCAGGCGATGTTGGTATTTTTAATCTGCGCTCGGCCATATATCTATAGACACCTCACATAAATATAAAACTGCAATATATTTTTATATATTAAAGTCCGGTTTGACTCCCGTGTAGTTTTAGCGATTTCTCTCGCACGGTTTCGGCTCCAACCGAGAGCCTTCTTCCAGGAGCGAGCTGTTCGCGCATCAGTGTCCTCGGTTGGAGGCGAAACCATGTTCGAAAATTCGCCAAAACAATTACACGTGAATCAACCGGTTTGACTAATAATTTGAATATTCATGCAATATATTTGCAACAATTCACTGCTTGCATTTAAAAATCTGCGATGATTCGTTAGTGTTGTTAAATGGCTATAAATTATCACTTTAAACTTTAAATAAGCGTTTTGTTATTCACCCAGATAACTTCACTTCATAAGGAAATTAAACTCGCAATTTTGTCTACTAAAATTATTCGTGTCGTTCCTTAAGTTGTAGTGACCCCATTTTATCACAATCTGAAGCTTCTACAGTATTTTATTATTCCAAGAAAATTTGATGAACAACCTTCTAAGATAATATTTTATTGCTCTCACTTAAATTGTTGGAAATTATGAATTGAGAGCAAATAAAGGTGTCGTTTTTTTGTGTTATGTTTGCTGTATAAAAATAAGATTGTTTGGTGTAAAGTGTTTTTGTAATGTTTTCGCGTTAATAAATAATTGAAGGCATATTTACCAGATTTTTCTTTATAGTTATTGTACCAAAATAAAATAATATGTTAGTTGTAAATCTATAGTCCATACTAATATAAAAATCTGAGAGTCTGTTTTTTTACTTGAACTCGCTAATATCAGGAACTACTGGTCCGATTTGAAAATTTATTTGATTGTTAGATGGCTCCATTTATCTAGGAGGGTTAAAGGCTATATTCAATTGTGAAGTTCTTATAAAAACGAGAGTTACGTGGAAGAAACCGCGCGCAGGAATCTAGTTAAATAAAAATATGTGTAGAAGACTGTATTTTATTTTGGAATAAAAATTTACCTTATCATAAAACGTACTTAGCTTGGTAACTACGAGTATATTGCTTTTAATTAAATTTTCTCTTATTTGCAGATGAGACGATAGACCTGATGGATCTCACCTGACCTTAGCTGACAAACGCAACTCAAAGATGGAGAGGCGAGAGGAACTCCACCGCCACGGCTGCAGCATCGCTAAGCAGACCATCCTCACTACCCATCCCAGTGGCCTCCAAACCAGGGTCTCAGTAGAACTTGCTAACTTCGACGCTCTTTGTGTTCACTCAGAATGCAAGGGATCTCCAAAAAGGCCATGGGAAGGAAGCCCTTTCTTGGCTAGACGAGGAATACTCGGGGGAGTTTCTGCTCATGCTACACCAGTTTTGGGCAGAAGGAGTGACTTGGTCAATGAAGGGAGATTGTCTCAACAGTGCACTCCTGTTATGAGGCGACGGGAGGTTTTGGATAGTCCGGGAGGGTCTCCTCTTTTGTCCAGAAGGGCTGATGTGGAGGAGGAGGACTGTTCCGACGTGGATAATAGTGTCATCAGTGGCTGGCTGAAGTTTCGAGACAACAAACGGGTAAGTGGTATTCATCATCATCTTTCTACTCTGAATCTATTTGCGCCTTTAATTTTTCTCTATTAGCCGTCTCTTCCATACTCCGAACTTTCTTACACTTGTCGTCTTTGACGTAGTTCATCCAAGTATGTGATACTTATTATTAATTGGGTATCTTTGTCGTTATATTACAAGTATTACAATTTTGGAGTTCAGATAAACAGTGCAGTCTTGGCCTGCAAATTTTGCCATTTATAGGCAAAAACTGGTTTATAAAAAAGAAGTCTCAAAAGAGCTTTTAATAACAAGCTTAATCTTATTAGAAAGACATCTGTGTTTTAATAAAGCTTATTATTTTATATGATAAAATTTGGGTAATTTTTATTTTTGGCCTTAAAAGGTTGTTGTCCTTTATATTAAACAGTATAATTGTGGCCTTGAACAAAATATTTTGATATAACGTAGTCCCTAATATATAATGCTCGTTTTTATCTTTATTAAAGAAAAGAAATTAAGTTTCTCATTACAGGGCACTTTCGTTTTATGGTGCGTTTAAAAATTATGGTCCCGTTTTACGTGTTTTTGTGTTGCTATTTTTTTGTAACCAAGACTTCAAATGGATAGAGTTAATTAGGAAAAATGTAGAAAAGTTATGTAAAATTGAGAGAGACAGTATTTACATTAAAAAAAATTGAAGGATTTTGACTAATTCTACTTCAAGAAACGATTAAGCCTCCATTAAAAAAACACATTTCGTAAAACTAGCAATAAAAGCATATTTTTCCAAGAATATTTCAATATTATTTCTTCATGTTTCTGGGAAATAAATGATTTGGGTATTTGTGGCAAAAAAACATAATTCACAAGAATCTGCCTTTGGCATATTAAGGATTGCTACAATAGTCTAGTTGACACATATGAAATTATGTTACAATGATGTTTATTTCTAAAAGTATTTGTCATATGGAACCTAAATATAATAATTTCTGTTCATAAACCTTGAATATGTTTGTATAAACTCAATATGGAAATTATTTATTTTGTCTATGTCTTTAACTTCCGAAAACGCTATCAGCCATTTTGTGACGTCATACATCTCGTTAATAAACATGAACGCGATCCTTTTCTATTACACTTTCTGAGTCATGACGTCATTCCTCTTGAACACAGATAATCTATATAGATCAACATGACTGACATCGTTTTCGTCTCCAAATGTCAAGCCAATTTTGAAATATTTATTTTAGTGCTTTCTAGATCTCAAATAAATGCCATATTTTTTTCTTGATCTAGTTAAACCATTCGTGACCATATAAAAATAATTTAAAAAAAGTGTCAACTAGCCTATTACCCACCAATACGTCTATATAAATACATTATTATCATTAAAACAAAACATAAGACAATACTGAAATTTAGTCGTAAATGTTACATCAATTAGTTTGAAAAAATAATCAGTTTAAGATATAGCAGTTACCGTTTCACTATTTCATATAAAACCAGCTGAGCCCGTGACCTCGTCCTCGTGAAATAGAGACTTAGACGTTCCAGTTTTAATTATTTAGGCTAATTCCCACTTCTAATATTATTAATGATATTTATATCCAATCAACAGTCTACAAAATAAGTTTCAAGTTTCTAGCATCAAAAAAGACGATACTTCCATACAATCTTCATCCACCCTTTCAACCCTTTTTTCGCTATAAAAAGTAGCCTATGTCCTTCCTCAGGTTCTACACTATCCGTATACTAAATATCATTTGAAATGGTTCAGTAGTTTTGGCGTGAAAGTCCGACAAATAGACTTACTTAGAGACTTACTTTCGCATTTGTAATATAAGTAAGGACGTCTTATTGCTTTTACATACTGATTTCTTTTGCATAATAACAGCTTATTTAACATATTTATATATTAGATACAAACGGTGCAGTGTAAGTCGTTATATTTGTCTTATATTTGCTACTTTATAACCGGCGAGAGGGTAATTTAGTAGTGGAGCTGGCGCGCGTTTGCTTCGAGCACTAAATGCTTGTACCTATTACTTTGATGTATTCTAGGGTTGGGTAATAGTGGCTATATCGATTAAACTAAAAACCCTGAAATCGCGAAAAAAAATCAGCTGTTCCATACATTCATGTTCACATAACTCGTCAACATGGTACGGAGCAGCTGATTTTTTTTCGCGATTTCAGGTTTGGTGCCATAGTAAAAGTCGTTTGTTATCATGAGCACAATCATGTGTTTAGGTATCGGTCAATAATTACCAGTCACCCTATATACCATTAAAAGTGGTTAATTTAAACTAAAACTTACTCATAAAATACTAACTCGGCAGCATTGCCCCGTTGAATGACAATGCTTGTCTCCTGTACAAAGTAAATACGAGCATTGCATAAATAATAATTTATGTACCTAGTATTGTGTCATTTACTTATAAATTACTTTACTCGTTACTTAAACTTAAGCTTGAAACTATAAGGAGCAAAACGGGAAAATTCGTCAATTCCAGAAAATTATACCAATAAAAATTTAACCAATCCACGAAATATTCAATATATCTTCAATTTCTTTTTGATCAACAAGAAAATCGAATAAAGAAAAATTCAAATTCATACTCAATGTAAATTTCTCATTGAATAAATAAACTCGAGTGTTTCATAGACTCCATACAACTATCGACACTCACCATCCCTACAGCAGACCTCCAAGGTGGAAAGCCCTTACCCTAGTTGCTAAGGGTTCTACTCCAGTCCTTGCTCCGATACCTATGCATAGTGTAGTGCATACTACACCTCGTTTAGCATGAACTTAACTTTTATTTTAGTGCTAGCACCTCGCTCGGGAATTATTTTTACTGTACATTTTCTGGTTAAACTTGTGAGTTTAATGTTGGTGTGAGGAAAGGTTTGAGATTGCTAGATTTATTCGAGTAAAGAATGTGTGATTTAATTGCAAGACTGATTATTTATAAATGATGAAAATAAAAGTGGTAAAGGCTTGTTTACAATCTTGGAGTAAAGAAAGAAAGAAAGAAAGAAAGAAAAATATTTATTTATAATGCACTGTTTTCCGTAAAAATACAATATCAAATTAATACATTAATTCCATGTGCACCATAAATAGGCACCAACTTCAGCTTTATGCTACATCCATACATTTGCGTATGAATGTAGCGCTGGTATTCTAGTTGCTGGCCCCATAGATGACGCCACGTTTATGAGCAAACAAAAAATAAATAAAAACAAACAATTAATTACATTCGAAATAATAATCGAACTAATAATAGAATATTAATTTATTTCTAAAACTACAATTTAAGTAGTACGTGCACGTGGGTTTGATCGCCACGCAGGACAAGAAATTTTTGTGTTGGTATCTATAGTTATTATGATAAATGTGTTACGTTTCCCTGTAAAAATGGTTTTGTAAAACTAATTTACATATAGAATAGAATAGAATATAATACTCTTTATTGTACACTCATAAGTAAACATAAATTTAAAATAAATTTTAGTACTAAGTTTACATTTATTATAAGTCGGTGAGGGAAATTGCCATTACCACCACACTTGGCAGGTGGATTGGTGATCGCAGTCACATGGATACCTTGAGCTGATATATGCTGCTGCCCAAACATCAGGTGTATGTCCGTAAGTCGCCTCTTACGACGCCCTTAGGAAGATATGTGGTGGTCTATTCTAAGGCATACCGCCAAAACTAACTTACGTAGTAGTGTTTTATAAGTTCGTTTATTTTAAACTAGCGACCCGCCCCGGCTCCGCACGGGTACAATGCTGATGTATCATACATATAAACCTGCCTCTTGAATCACTCTATCTATTAAAAAAAACCGCATCAAAATCCGTTGCGTAGTTTTAAAGATTTAAGCATACATAGGGACATAGGGATATAGGGACTGAGAAAGCGACTTTGTTTTATACTATGTAGTGATTAGCTACTATCAGCTTTTAGTTGTGCATTTTGTTAATGTAATAAAAGTTTTGCAATGCCAACTTACGTATAAAAATGTTATAGGTATTTTGTACTGAAATAGATTCAAGCCATAGTCGACGGATATATAGACTAGTAGACAAACTGTCTTACTGTATACTCAGTTAAAACATTTAGATGGTTAGCTGATGTTGTTACAGCTCGAATAGTTTGTAGCAGTTGTATTATCATTAGCATATTAGCTTTAGCTGCTGGCATTCTTCTTCGAGGAAGTACCCGGATTCTGAAAGCGAAGATCAACTAATATAGCTGGTAACTTAACTTTGCTGTTAAATCAATTTAGTTTGATTCAATGGGTTGAGAAAAAATTGCAGTATTTTTTTTAATTAATGTAGTTTTTTTATTTTATCTATATTCTATACAACTGTACAAAGCAAATTTTACAAATATATAATGCTGTTTATCGAGTTTGTTTGTTTGCTTAAACTCACTAATCTCAGGTACCACTAAACTAATTTAAAAAAATATTTCAATATTAGATAAGTCATTTATCGAGGAATATTGGGCTCTATTTAATTACGTGAAATTGCGCGCAGGAAGATAGTTAGAGTTTTATAGGTATACTAGCGACCCGCCCCGAGTCCGCACGGGCGCAATGCTGATGTATCATATATATAAACCTTCCTCTTGAATCACTCTATCTACTAAAAAAACCGCATCAAAATCTGTTGAATAGTTTTAAAGATTTAAGCATACATAGGGATATAGGGACAGAGAAAGCGACTTTGTTTTATACTATAAGTATATATTTTCTTTATACTTTTTGTTATAAAACATCAGAATTAAAAATATACGTCCTTTTTCAATTTACCTATTCAATTAAGTACATCACTGAAGTGTTTTTACTTAAGCCCAGTTAATGCTGTTAGGCGGTATGTATACTATATGATGCGGTTTTGTAAGCTCGGTCACTACACTACGATAAAATCCTGCGGTTTTACTTGAGCTCAAAGAAATTCCTTATGCAAAATGTATGTATTAGGGTGAAGAATGTCGGTTACTAATTTTGTTCACAAATAATTTATAAACAACTTTATATAAAGTTTAAAATCTATTTTTAGCCTTTGTGGTGTAGTAAGTATTGGCTTAAGCATTGGAGGGTGTGGGTTCGATCCCAACACTGGACATAAATCTTTGTGTAAAATCTAAGATTTATATCCGAGTCTCGTTGGTTGTGGGACTCCCTAAGCCCTCCGTGCTTCGAAAAAAACGTTAAGCTGTTGACCCCGATTGTAATATCATAACATTCAGGGAACGGCAGCAGCGCTTTCTTGTGTGTTAAGAACTAATACTGCGGTCACCAGCCCACGTAGCAAGCGTGGTGACTATAAACCCTCCTTCGAGAGAGGGCCCATTTTCAGCAGTGATAAATATGTCGATGAATGATCTTCATATTGGCAAATAAAAGAATAGACGTACCCAAGTATTGTTCAATATAATAATACTTTGTAGTATTATTCTTTAATAACTGGGAGATACATACCAAACATAAATGTAAAATAGTACAATTTATTGAAATAAGCCACGTTCTTTTTTTTGTTATACAGTTATTGATGACTCAGGCCTAACTGTAAACTCAGTTTTATTTGGTGAAAAAGCGAAAATTCTATAAATGAATAAGTGAAAGTTAATTTGCAAAAATATAATAGGTACATTTCAGGTTTTAACTACTATTTTCTTAATTCTGGGAACGCTGTCCAATGATATTGTGTGGAGAAATACTTTGACACCCAATGCATGCAGTATTTATGAACTACTAACGGCCCGCCCCGGCTTCGCACGGGTGGACTTTTATACCCTACCCCTGCCCTACCCTACCCCTACCCTAACCCTACCCTACCCCTACCCTACCTCTACCCCTACCCTACCCCTACCCCTACCCTACCCCTACCCTACCCTACCCCTACCCTACTCTACCCTACCCCTACCCTACCCTACCCTAAGCGCGACTAAGACGGAAATTTTATTGCTTGATAGCTATCAAGCAATGAAATTTCCGTCTTTGTTGCGTCTTTGTAATCTTATAAAATCCTTATTTTACGTGGCCTAAGTCGCGGACAGAAGCTAGTAATAGGTACCTATAATAAAACGTCTGAAAAAACAACACAACAAGAATACAACACTGCTCCAATTTTCCATGCCATTAGTATTCATTACAGCCAACAACAACAATACAAACCAAGACGACGCTGGACAATTTTATCAAACCATCTGCCATTTACACTTACTTTTCTGTATTTTGTCGGACTTTCCTGACATTAACACACTGAGTGGTCGCCGTGAATTATCGCTGTACATTTACCACGCTGGGACAAATGCCGGGACAATTTGCGCCATCGTTGGCAAGGACATGTCCTGCGGAGGATATAAATCATGGTGACCCCAATAAACAATGCTATTGGTCCGATGATGACTGCGTTGTACGTTTTGGCGTAAATTTGATTTGGATTTGTAATAAAATTTATTTGTGTTTGTGGTATTATTTAGATTTAAATGAATAACAATTTATTATAAGCCCTCAAGTATAGTTAGTATTAATGATTTTAAGCTTTCCATTTATTAAGGCTGGAGCTCTGCTCTCCTGTACAGTGCCGGATTAAGCCAGCGTGAGTGGGGCCTGTTTAGGCCTGATGATTTGGATCCATTATTTATTGGATCCATTTTCTTGCTTGCGCTTAATCTTGCTATATGGCTAATCCGGCTCTGCTCCTGTATGCCCGGTGAACCCTTACGAAGTGGTCGAAATACAAGGACAGCTAGAGCCTGTGCAGCAAATGCACAGCACTAGCCAGCTGCCAGCCAGCCAGCAACCCAAAAGACGTTTCTTCACATCTCACATGAAGGATCCCAGGAGAAAATGATTTCCTATGAGGGAAAAAATACCTACTCCAGAAGAGATTAGAGAGGCGTGGCAAAGAAACGAATATCTATATGAGTAATTGAAGACATAAATACCTTTGACCATACGACGATCTTCAAAAAATATTCTACTAAACCATTTTTAGGATAAATACAGTAAATGATTATTATACGAAATAACAAATTACATCTCAATCCTCTTACCGCCATTCAATCAACAACCAACAACGGAACAAATCAGAACATATAAGTCGACATACTTGGCCCAATTCCTTCCAATCTGTATACGACATTCGAGATATTTGTATGACATTCTTCCATTGCCACGGTTCTTTGCTATAGTATTGATGGATCCACGATGTTATACGCAATCTATCACAAAGAGAGCTTAACAAACCCGGTCGAATTGCCTGTTAGATTGCCGAGCGGATAATGCTCTTTCTTTTTTAAGAAGTGCTTATAAAGAGCGTGTATTGCGGCAATGTTCAGTAGTCGTTTGTTGAAGAAGTGTTTATTATATTTTATCAGAATACCGACGACCTCATCCAAAAGGAGAATCTATAAAAACGGTTTCTAATAGAATTAATAATTAATTATCCCACATTTATTCTTTTTGGACTGCGTCTTTATTTTCGCAAAGCAGCTATTATCATAAGCCTGTATCATGTCGACTGCCGAACATTAGCTCTCTTGAAGGCACTTTCACCGTAGTCATCACACTTGGTATGCGAGTTGGTGACCGTAGTGTTATGAATAGTATATAGAAGTAAACGTATTTTACATCTGTAAAATGATGTTACGATAATCGGCTTATCATGCTTTCTGACCTACCTAGAATCACACAGCCGACCTGCAGACTGTCCAGGTCTAAGTCTTTTTATTCTCTGATTTACACAAACATGTTGTCCAGAGTCATACCAACAACCTTTGAGGTATATTTTCACAAATAATGAAATTTACCAGGTTCACAAGGACGGAATACAAAACACTGCGCTTTTACGTCATTTTTACCGCATCAAGTTTAATTGTGAACAAAACTTTTTTTTGTACTAAAAAGGAGTATTAGATGTGGAATGTCCGGCTCAGAATTTAGACCACCCCTTGTCTTCCTATAGGTGTCGTAATAGGCGACTTCGGGACATACAGCTGGTAGATGAGCAGCAGTATTTATCAGCTCAAATATACTCACCACCTTAGTCCAATCACCAATCTGCCTGCCCAGCTTGGTGATTATGACAATATCCCTCAACGACCCTGGTTAGCCATGGTCTTGTTCAACAGTGGACGCAAATGGGCTGACACAGTAGATACACAGCTGACACATTACAAGAAGGGAATATTGTTCCCTCCTTCCTATAATGAACGCTACCATAATTGAAAAATTCGCTTAAGAATTAGATTACTCTGTAACAGAGACAATAAAAGCTTGTTAGACAAAATGAAATTGTCCCAACACACGACAAAACGATTCTTATTAGTGATATTTATGAAACGTCATTACCGAGCTCCATACAGACGGATTATTTCAATAATTCACGAGCAAAAACCAGATAATTTAACTAGCAGTGGGGTAGGCCATAAGCGGAAGCGATTTTAAGAAATCTTGATATTGAATTATCACTATTTTCTGTTACATTTACTCAAACTTCTGTTACCGATTTATTAAAAAATAGCTTCCCAAGCAGATTTGTTCACGTAGCTTCTGTTCCTGTGAAAACTTCATAGTTAAATATAATTAAAGCTACTAATAGTTTTATCATGATTCAGTAAGAAACATTCAAAATCAAACATATTTAAATATATATAGACTTTTACGTTAAAAATGCATTACTTTGTACAGCAGATAAGCATTACCATTCACCGGGGTAAAGCTGCCAATATTCAGGTAACTTTGACAAATAGCATAGATTTAAGATAGTTACTATTTTAGACCTACGTAAGATTTAGTTTGAACTTGCTATTTTTAGTTTTATATTATGTGAACTATATTATATGTAGATTAACTATATATGTATTTATAAATGAATTGCTGTTCGTTACTCTCGCTAAAACTAGAGAAGGGACCCTACCCCTAGGGTAAATGTAGGACACCGCGTAAACGAAGTCTTGCTGGGCCAGTTTATTTTATATAAAAGTTTAGGTCTTTTATTCATCGATCGCGGCAGTACGAAGTCTGCTGGGTCAGCTAGTTTTTAATAAAAGAATTTAGTACAATGGAATTAAGCTTCATTGATAAATCTGCTTGTAACGGCATCGCTGTAAGTTTATAAATTGCACCAGTAATCTACAGGAACGTATTTTTACCTCACCTCGGTAAAATGTTCCGCCTCGCGGAATCGTAGGAATTTTTCATTGAACTGAACCCGGCGCCTCCTAAACTGTTCCGTAGTTTGTCATCTTCCTTCCCGATTGTATTGAAGCTTTTGTGAAGCGTAAATGAAATAAAAAAATATAAGGTGTTTCCAAAATATATGCTATCTATTTAACGGTAGGTAGTATTGGGTGCCGTGTGCTGCTTGTATTATGTATTTTCACACAAACATAATTTTTGTATTGAAAAATAAAATTAATTTTCACACCGAAGTGTCTTTGAAAAACATGTGAAATGTGTGGGCTGAAATCCAATTTTATTATGAAACTCTAGATCAATGTTTTGGTATAATAAAATTGATAAAATTACTATGTTTTCAGTTTGAGTCAAATACAAACAACCAAAGATAATGATAATGATACTTCAAAATTATTTAGGTACCCACTAATAGGCAAGAAGGCTAAAAAAAAATATTTAGTCCGTCAGTTAGATTACAAAAAAATATTGGACACGTATTTTTTTAATTTCTCAAATCAATAAAAAATGATAATGATGCAGAGCAACTACAAACTATAAAGTACAGGAGAGGCGGACTTGTGACTTCACTACTAGGTAAAATCGTACCTAAGAGTGACGTCACATTTTTTGTTTGTTAAACGAAAAAAAAAATACGTGTCCAATAACTTGGGTTTTAGTAATCTAACCGACAAATATATTTTTTAGTCTTCATGCGTATTATAAAAAATATATAAATATATATAAGAGGAGATAATGTCTAACTGGCGACCATTGCGGCTTCGGCTTCGCTCGGGTGCAATTATGCTGATGTATTAAACATATAAACCTTCTTCATGAATCACTCTATCTATTTAAAACCGCATCAAAATCCTTGCGTAGTTTTAATAATCTAAGCATACATAGGGACAGACAGACAGCGGGAAGTGACTTTGTTTTATAAGCAGTATTTATATTGTGATACACAATACTATCTTCTATTAAGGGACGGCATATATTTTAGAAGCCCCCTATATATAGAAGGAAAAAGTGGGCAGGATTGGACATTGTCGTCTTATTAAAGTGTTATTTGTACCTCACAAGTAATTTTTACCTAGTCAATAGTCGTCGGAAGAAATCTGATTGGATTCCGATAAGATTGTTGAGATTTTCACTTTGTTAAAAGAAATTGTGATAGTTTTATAACAAAGACGACTTGTTGAGTTAAATTCGTTTAATTTGCTGAGTATTGTGTCGTTGGTATAGTGACATACGTAGTGGGTTTGCGAGACCAAACGTAGACATTTACAAGGAAGTTACTTTATTCAGTAGAATTTGAAACTATCAAAGGCCCAATGGTATCATTCGAAGCGTCTGACACCTGGTGTTTGAAGATTCGATTCTCACGCGGGACAACTATTTGTATGAACCATGGATAGTTGTTCTATATCAGGGGGTGTTTTTTGATTCCGTGAATGATCTTTGTAAATTCTCACACAAGAATTTATTTTCGTTGTGTTGAGTTCTTCAAAACTTAAAAAAAGTTTTGCTAAATATTACTTACTCCAGTAATTATTTACATTCGTTTGGAAATAAAATCAGAGGTTTCTATATAATAAGTAAGCTATGGGAGTGGCCTCTGAGCGCAATATAATATTATGTTAATCCACCAATCACAGATTAATAACATCGTACGATACTGTCACATAGTTCATGTAAAAGAGGCGATCTTTAACCAACATGACAGCCGTCAATTAATGTGATGGCTAAAGTCTCCATTGGGACAAATATGCCTAGCACTGAAGTATACAGGGTTATTTTTAAAACACCAACAACCTTTCAGGGGGTGAAAGTACTGATGATTATAAACAACTTTTACTATGGGACCAACCTTGAAATCGCGAAAAAAAAAAAGCTGTTCCATACATTTATGTTCACTTACTTCGACAAAATGTATAGAATATGTGATTTTTTTTTCGCGATTTCATGGTTGGTCCCTTAATAAAAGTTGTTTATAATCATCAGTACTTTCACCCCCTGAAAGTTTGTTGGTGTTTTAAAAATAACCCTGTATAAAAGAGTGGTTATTGTTGATGAATTAAATAATTCATTATCTTTTACTCGCTCGTCCTTCGTATAGACATTTTCCGTGGGTTTTACAAATAGGTATATAAATACAAAATTGGTTGGAGGTAAAGTTTGTGAGGTTGTAGAGGGTAATCTCTAGATCGACAGAACCGATTTTGCAAATTATTTTATCAATAGAATCCATATTATTTGTGAGCGTCTGTTATATTTTAAGTCAAGGTTTCCACGGAAACGGGATCTAAACAAGTGAAACCGCGGGGAAGCTGTTTATGGTATACTTTATTCATACATTGTGGTGATACATTTTTTATATACATAGATTAAATATGTTCCCAATATTTAAATATCATTATTATGTTCTATGTTCTTGAATTTATTACATTACTCTACGAAACGATCTGCTGTTTGTCATCATCAGCTCGCACATCTTCCATAGCTGACCATGGGCTTCGTCCCAACTGGGTGGTGACCGCAGTATTATGTAGACACAAGGAAACGCTGCTGACCGTTCTCTGGTATAAGCTTGTTATACATAGATGATGTTACAACATATTTATATCTATATATATAAAAGAAAGTCGTGTTTGTTACAACACTTATAACTCGAGAACGGCTGGACCGATTGCCATGGTTTTTGATTTGTTGGATTTGTTTCCGTCCCGAATAGCAGAATACATTTTAAAAACAAAAGAAAGTCGTGTTAGTTACACTATTTATAACTCAAGAACGGCTGAACCGATTTGGCTGAAAATTGGTAGGGAGGTAGCTAAGAACTGGGAGAAGGACATAGGATACTTTTGGGTAGGGGTAGGGTAGGGTAGGGTAGGGTAGGGTAGGGTAGGGTAGGGTAGGGTAGGGTAGGGGTAGGGGTAGGGTAGGGTAGCGGTAGGGTAGGGGTAGGGTAGGGGTAGGGTAGGGGTAGGGTAGGGGTAGGGTAGGGGTAGGGTAGGGGTAGGGTAGGGGTAGGGTAGGGATAGGGTAGGGGTAAGGTAGGGGTATGGTAGGGGTAGGGTAGGGGTAGGGTAGGGTAGGGTAGGGTAGGGTAGGGTAGGGTAGGTGTAGGGTAGGGGTAGGGTAGGGGTAGGGTAGGGGTAAGGTAGGGGTATGGTAGGGGTAGGGTAGGGGTAGGGTAGGGTAGGGTAGGGTAGGGTAGGGTAGGTGTAGGGTAGGGGTAGGGTAGGGGTAGGGTAGGGGTAGGGGTAGGGTAGGGGTAGGGTAGGAGTAGGGTAGGGTTAGGGTAGGGGTTGGGTAGGGCAGGGGTAGGGTATAAAAGTCCACCCGTGCGAAGCCGGGGCGGGCCGCTAGTGTCATAATAAATGAAAGCATACACCCCATGTCCATTAGGACTAATTTTGACATCTCACTGCTAAATGAGAAACTTTGACTTATAACAGAATTCACATACTTGTCGTAGGTATCTATGTCGTCTGACAGAATCGTTCGCAGTCGGTATTCAACAAAGTGACATGAATAAATCGCGCCTTTGAAACGCAAAACCTCAACCCACATCAAAACATAGAATTAATATAACACAACAATAGAGAATCTTTCAGAATGCATCAAACGGTCCGAATCGCTTCATTTTCATTTGAGTTTTCTGACCGTAAATTCTGCTCTATAAATACAAACTCTGCATTGTTGTTATAAAGTTGAATGTGGCTTGAAATGTTGCACAATGAATAAATGTTGTATGACAAAGGCGTTAGAGGTCCGCATGACAATCGCAACAATGGTCTAGGGATGTACGGCGAGGCGATTGTAAGAACGGTTCTTGATCTATGTGAATGCTCGATTCTTGCAGTTAGTCGGTTAAGTAAAGGAATGAAAATGTTAGCTTTGAAATACAGAATGTGGAGTAAGCTGGCCATATATCTAGCGTTTTATGGGACGTCCTGTTTTGTCAATGAAATGTAAGTGAAATCATGTTATCTTTTATTAATCTATTTCTCTGACTGCACCGGTGGCTCAGTGGTTACGGTAGTTGCTTCTGGGACCTGGTGTTCTGGGTTCGATTCCCAGCCGGGACAATTATTTGTGTAAACCACAAATAATTGTTCTGAGTCTGGGTGTACTTTGTGTCCGTGAAATGTATGTTTGTAAAGTCCCCCGCGACACAGTGATTTATTTAACTAGTGCGGGAGTTGTCTTTTTAAAAAAAGAAAAAAAAAATTAAATCTATCTATATATTAATGAAAATGACTCTGCAAAATGTAATATTTACAACTTTATTTGGAACTTAATTTTTTATTATAAAGACAAAGTTTATAAAATAGGAGATTGGTATTAGTATCGCCTTAAATCTTGAAGGTCGTCGGATTTAAGGGTATATCATCTCTGCCTCGGAAAGCACTTTTGTATGAATCAATTTAAATCTTCACGGGAAGAAGCTAGTAAAATTAAACTGACGTTAAATGACACCCGCTAAAGAATGATGAGACAGGGACAGTCCATTAACGTTGGGCGCATCGTCACATACTCATGTGTGTTGACGGATTAACTAGTTCTACATTATTATTATCCTAAATGAGCATGTTAAGTTGGTTGCTCTAAGCGTGATTAAAGGATTTACTTGTAACCGAATATCGATTATTCGCCATTTGTCGGCGAAAGTCGGTTTTTGTGTGAAAACTGCGAATGTTCAATGCTTCGTTACAAGTATGCTTTAATCCAGTGATTGCCAAAGTGGTCTAGGTTGACCCCCAGGGGTCCACGGGAAATTCGTCAGGGGTCAACGAAGGCGTAAAAACAAAACCAAGTGCATAAGTTGTCCGTATGTAGGTACTAGAAATGGAACAATAGGGGGTCTATAGAAACCAGTAAAGTTTTGAAGGGGTCGACTACCAGAATGAAAGTTTGGGGACCTCTGCTCTAGTCTATATTCACTTTAAAAAAGCAGGGTATTCACTTGAAATAGCTTATATTATTTCATATCGCCGTGTGGTTTGCCACTTAGAATAGACCACCACATATCTCCCGCATGGTGGTATACTCGTACTGCGATCACCAATCCGCTTGCCAAGCGTGGTTATTATAGCAATAGCTCTAAACCACCCTAGCTGGCCAAGGTCTGTTAAGAGGAGGCCAATGTTCAGCATTGGACGTGAACGGGCAGCAGCGTTTGCTTGTGTGTTACAACATAATACGGTTAGTGGGTAGTCTTAGGGCCGAATACTGTGTCGCCATTAATCTGCCTGCTCACGGGACTATGGTAAAATTCTTCCTCGAGGGGAGGCCCATGTGCAGCTGTAGAAGTCGTTATACGTGCTGATTGTTTTTATTTTTTTATTTGAACCATAAATAGGTAGGTACCAACTTCAGCTTTATACTACATTCACACATTTAAGTATGAATGTGGTATTCTAGTTGGCCCCGTTTATGTCAGGTGCATGTACCAAAATAAAAAATATAATAAATAAATTTTAATTTTTAACATGCAACACTTTCTTAAATTTTACTTAGAAATAAATATAAATATAGAACATAAATTGACTTGTTATGAACAAATTTTAAAAATGATGAAACAAAATTAATAATAATAGAAATGCAATTTTACTATTGAATCTAATGACCATTTTTCATTAATAATATTAAATACTTTTTAATATATCAATTAAAATTACAATTAAAATATCAGCTATATATTATTATTATGGTCAGTTAAATCGGTAACTATACTCATATACTAACTAGAATTAAAATTAAATCGCCGATAATGATTGATAATAATTGACGGAATTATAATGATATATAACGTAGTTTTAGTTTATATTAACTAAATTTAGAATATACAACAAGACTAAGTGCATCTTAAGAATAATGTTAGAGATTGCTTATAATAAAAAATCTTGCGCTAGAATGTATTATAACTTATCATCATCATCATCAACAGCCCGTTTACGTCCACTGCTGAACATGGGCCTCCTCTTAACAGACCTTGGCAAGCCAGGATCGCAGAGGGATATTGCCGTAATCACCACGCTTGGCAGATGGATTGGTGATCGCAGTAAGATGTAAACCTTGAGCTAATAGATGCTGCTGCCCATCCATCAGCTGTATGTCCCTTCGCCTTTTACGACACCCATGGGAAGACATGGGGTGGTATATTCTAAGCCGGAAACTACACGGCACAGCCGTTATAACTTATATTGTAAGTAAAATATAACAGCTACTGGTTGTCCTTAAATAAATAAATAAAATAAAATGTGAGTAAGTGTGGATAGATCGATGTTTGTTCCTCTTTCACTCAAAAACCGCAATACAGATTTGGCTGAAGGGTTGCACGCAGATAGTTTATAAACTGGACTAATATATGGGCTACAAAACATCACGCTCCGACCCACTAAAGTAGAGTAACGCGGCTAAAACCACAGGACGCAACTAGTATTAGATATTCCACTGAACACATTTGTACAATACAAATATTCATTTAAACCAATAATTGAATCACCCAGTGCTAAATTATTCCCATCACACATTTATGACCCCACGCCAAAAATATTAAAACAATACTACCTTACGTTTACAACGTAATAAACCGATTATTATAATGACCCGGCTACCTGCCATCCCTACAATGACCTATGGTTCTCAACTCACGGGCCACTGACGTTTTGTTTGTGCAAATTATAATGTTCAGCTTCAGCGTGAGATTTTAATATCTGTTGTTGTAGCTCAGATTGCAGCTAGCGTACCGTTAGGTGCTTGTTAATGGGCCTTTTGTGGCCTTTTGTGACCTTTTTGCAGCATTGTTTATCTGTTTTTGGTACATTTTCGTATGGTTTCAGCGGTTTGATATTGGACTGTGAATTAAAATTGAGTGCTGCAGTGTGATTTTAGTAGTTCCTTGTTTGTTTGTAGTTTGCATTTAGATGAGTCATGCGTAAATATTTATTTTTGTTTGTGTTTGTGAATAATTAATGACTTATTAAACTATTTTGTTGTGAACGGTCTATGTGTTGCTGTGTGGTTTAAGGCTAAGAATGGACCATCCCATATCTTCTTGTGGGTGTCGTAACGTAACAATACTAGGCAGCAGCATATATACTATCAAAGTTAAAGTCAAAAATTCTTTATTCATATAGGCACTATTAAAATATTTTAAATCATGTTCTTATGATGCGTCCCTTTCTTTTACTACCACCAGTTCTGGACGTGCCAACTCTGAGAAGAACTGGCAAGAAACTTAGACGAATCCTTTTTTAAATAAATTTAATGTTACAATTATTAATAAAGCAGAATTGTTTCAGAGCAACTCACTCCCAAGCAGTTTTGTCATTGACATCATTAGAAATTTTATAATAAGCTTTTTTACATAATTTATCTTTCACATATCGTTGAAACTTGTTTGTAGAAATATCTCTAACATTATTAGGAAGTTTGTTGTAGAAGCGTATACATTGCCCCATAAAAGAAATGCTTATTTTGTGGAGACGTGTAGCATGTAAAACAAGATTATGCTTAGTTCTAGTATTAACATTATGAGCGTCGCTTTCTTTCTTAAAACTTATATTCTTATGAACATATAAAAGATTTTCATATAAATATTGTGATGCCACTGTAAGAATATTAGTCTCTTTCAATTTCTCCCGTAGGGAAACTCGCTATATAGAACTATCAGCACAAGGTTACAGGCAACCATCCACCTGCCAAGCTTGGTGATTACGGTTATTTCCCTCAAGGAGGCCTCTGTTCTAGCAGTTGGCATTAACGGGCCCATAAAATATAGTTGCATGACTCCAAAGTATATCAGATCTTATAATTCTTATACAACAAAGGCGCTAGATTCCAATTTAGTGCTATATAATTTCGTCATAAGTAATATTCATTACAGGTATTACGAAAACCACTACCAAAATTGCCCAATAAAACTTTGCTGGGGTAGCAAAATTATATGTAATTTTGATGGTGATTGTACACATGTTGTATGAAATCTGACCTAAATAATACCTAATTATTTCATTCAGAAGCTTCCAAAACATATGGCAAAACATAGCACCTCATTACTTTAGGCAACTAAGAGACATACACCTTTTTTTTCCGGGGGGAAATGCATTTACGCATTCCCACCGCCGCTGCAGCGTATTCGCGCGCTGGCGGTGGAATATGTGGCCCTCTCCATAGCGTGGTACGCTAAACTCATACCACAAGGAGAGGACCCTACACAACTAAAACCCCCCAGACACTCTAGCGACCGGCCCCCAACGGCAAGGGACACTATCAACTCAAGGTTGCTAAAAATCTTACTGCGATGACCAACCCGCCATTCAAGTGTGGTAATTATGGGAATAGTCCACAACGACCATGGCTTGCCAAGGTTTGATGAGGAGACTCAGCAGTGGATGTAAACAGGCTGATTTGAGGATAAAGAGGAAATTAATAAAAAAAAAAATCATCATCAGCCCGTATAACGTCCACTGCTGAACATGGGTCTCCTCTCAATGGAGGGTTTTTTGCCATAGTCACCACGCTTGGCAGGCGGGTTGGTGACCGCAGTATTATGTTGTAACACACAAGGAAACGCTGCAGCCCGTTCCTTGATATACGATTGTTATAGATGATGTTATAACAATCGGGACCAACGGTTTAACGTGCTTTCCGAGGCACGGAGGGTAGTCCTTCAACCATCCAGACCGGGAAAGAGATCTGATAATTTACACAAAGATTTCTTGTCCGAACCCACGACCTCCGAGATTTAAAGCGAGCTTAATACCGCTACGCTACAGAGGTTGTAAGGTTGTTGAAATTTATTATAATTTCACAGAATTACTTTAGTAATAGGTATAATATTTATGTCTTCTGGTTAACGTATGGCATATATATTGGCATCTTATTGTTTTATAAATTGCAATTAGCGTAGATGTTTTTAATTCAGTTTGCTACAACAAACAAAATAATACAAATATTTCTTCTAATACAATTTCAATATAAGTACCTATATTACATTAAACTCAATTCCGCCGTCTCCGCATACACATTGAAAATATTTCCGTACATAATCCAATATTAAAAATATCTAATAAAATACATTGGGAAGCTAATTACACGTCCCAGACGGCTAGAGATCCGTAAATAATGACGTCACAATATGGTGGCCATATTTTGGATATTACGTTAAGGCGATGTCTTCGGACCCTCCGTGTCATTTATCATTGGAAGTGAGACCATGAAGTGGCTAATTTAGCAAGTGCTATGATTTATTGTCAGCAGATACCGCAAGATGTTATGAGTGCTTGAGGAAAAGTGCACTAAATGTGCAATGTCGTGGTTTTCTTAGACCCGCAGTGTGAAATACATCCTTGTGTGGAAGGGAGACTTTATAAATAACTAGCTGAGCCCTGTGGTTTTACCTGCGTTAATCCAGCTTATTAACTATCCCCGTGCAAAGTTTCAGACAAATCTACATGTTTATCCAGAACAAATAGCCGTAGCATTTATAAGTGTCCAAAGGTGGATAAAACGCTCAAATCTGAGACTTAGTGATAGTAGAGAAGTGTAATACTATATTATCATGAATAGCCCTCCCAACCGATTTCGGCCACTGCAGCCAATCCCTAAGAAGATTAGCTATCTGCGCGGCCATATTATATTGCACAATTGTGTACGCAAATATTTCCCTTGCTATTTGCCCTTTCTATTTGTTTACCCTCAAATTCTGGCGGGACGTTTTACTGACACGGCCGGTCGGTTGGAGAGATTGGGCTCAGGACCAACAGCTGGAAGTGCTCCCCGAGGCTTCAGTGAAACACCACCAATTTCCTGGTTTCGGACCTCAAGGAAAACTATTTATAATATCATAATCATGATCGGCTTGTATAAAGTCCACTGATGAACATGGGCCTCCTCCTGAGCTTTGCCATAGTCACCACGCTTGGCAGGCGCGTTAGTGACCGCATTATTATGTTGTAATACATAGGGAAACGCTGCTGCCCGTTCCCTGGTAAACGCTTGTTATAGATGACGTTATAACAATCGTGACCAACGGCTTTACGTTCTTCAACCAAGTAGACCCGGAGAGAAAGATTTTACACAAATAACATATCGAACCTACAATCTCCGAGACATATAGAGAGACTTATACTGCTACGCTATAGCTAGTATTATAGCAAATATGTAACCTATTTTTTTGCTTATAATTTCCATGTCAATATCTTTAATATTTTTTTATACGTGGTAGTAAGTAAGTATAGGTACAATATAACTGTTAAACGTAAAATTGACCAATGAAAATAAGAAAATTCGTGTCAATTCTCATAAAATCGAATCTACATGAACCGTATTATTAACATTATGTAATAAAAATTTGTTAATCTGACTAAATTATATTGTTGGGCCCAACTATCGGCAATTTGAATAAATTATGTGAAAGCCCGGTATTCGGAAATACGTCTAAAATTGGTCGTATAACATTATTTATGTAAAACTATTGGATTATGTTACCGTTGAGTACAGTTTTTGACACGCAAAGTGCTATTTTCGGGTTTTATTTCTTTCATAGATTGTGTTATTAATACTTATAGTATACATAAAGTATGTGCCTAGGACTGAAGCCTTACCAAAGCTGCAGTCTTAGGCACATACCAACGTTTAATTTCTACTTTTATCTAAATGTAATACTTCAATAAGATAAATAATAATCGCCTATGATTCGGTCAAGTTACACTGACCGAAATGTAGTCGAACGAACGGTCGATGATAATTCTTAAATTAGACATAAACATAGATACAATATTATAAATAGCATTAAACATTTGCCACTAACTTTTTATTCAATTTAATAACTAATAAAAGGCGAAAGATAACACTTAATTTCTTAACTATTATATTTTTTTACTTGTTGTTTACATTACATATGAATATCAGATTGAAACTCAAATTATTTCAGAAACTAAGCTATTGCTAATTAGAGACCTAGGTACATGCTTTTATTTTTTCCTCCCTTTTGACTTCTTCTCTTAAATGTCTACTGGTAGAGACTTCAGAAATAAGTAGTACCTACCTACATACCTGCTTATCTATTTTATTCTCTACTTTAATATAGTAAAAAGGAAATATTTGATTGCTTGTTTGTTTGTATTGAATAGGTTCCGAAACTAATTTACCGATTTAAAAAATTCTTTCATCGTTGTGAAGCTACGCTGACCCCGAAAGACATATAATAGGCTATATTTAATTGATGATGTTACCACGGGAACGGGAGCTACGCGGTTAAGCCGCGTGCGGGAACTGAGTATAAATAGTGATTTTACATGAGAACTGAAGTAGATGTCGATTACCTTGAGAAATAATTAATTTACTGATAGATCTTTTATCATTTGTCGTTTTAGATTTAGACGTGAATTAGTGCTGTGTAATCGTTGTACGAGCCTTCATTACGTGAAGAGGACTAAAGCTATCACGTTTGCCGATGAATCGACGTGGTTTAGCAATTTCCTCCGCCCAATAGTATTTACTCGATAAATAAATTTACGTGTACAATAAACGGCCAAAAGTGCTTTACCACTTCAGGGTTTAATAGGTAACACGGTCTGAACGTTAGAAAGAGAAATGTAGCAATATATATTCACCTTTCTCTTAACTAAGTGAAGTGTATGTAGTTATAATTACAAATAAATATTCTGTTTTGCACAATCGCACAAACATACATACAATTGACTGCTTCGAGCGCAACACATCAGTATCACAAGAGTCGTGAGAGTGGACGTATGTTCTAAGTTCATGCCGATCCTGTACTACACTTTACATAGGACTTCTATAGCGTAGACAATACACTAACTATTAAAATTACCCAGGCATCACTTAAAAAATCGGTCGACTATATAATAATGATTGTGTAAAAATAACAAATAAGTAACAAATGACAAGTAAAATTTTTGCATCTAGATATAGAAACGTTTTGGCAGAATTTTTTTTCGCTAACGTAGAACGTACCTACACTAGATTTTGATTAGAGCCTTACTCAATAAATATTTTTCTAATCGGGCCAGTAGTTCCTGACATTGGCGCGGTCAAGTAAACAAACTCTTCAGCTTTATATGTTAGTATACAGATAATACACCTTTCTGATTTAATCAATGCTGTTAATGAACAATAATAACCCCCAATATGCAACCAATTTGAGACATAAAGTTACTGGAGAACATTAATCAAATTACATTTAATGAATTAATTGAGCATAATTATAGGCGCCGAAAAATGGAACCATTAAATTTTTATCTATGAATAATATCTGAATGTAAGTGCACACTAACTAACTAGTACAACCAATGAATCTCTGTGGCGAAGCAGTATAACTAAGAGGTTTTGGATTCATTTCCCATATCAGAAATCTTTGTGTACAATCTAAGATTTCTTTCTGGGTCTGGTTGGTTGAGGGACTATCTTCCGTGCCTCGGAAAGTACGTTAATCCCGATTGTTATAGTATCATCTACAGCCATTGTATACCAAGAAACGGGTAACAGTGTTTCCATAATATGTGTGTTATTATACAAATAATGCGGTCACCAACCCGCCTGCCAGTCATGGTGACTATTGCAAAATCCTTCCATCTGAAGGAGGTCTTCGTTCAGAAGTGGACGTTATACTATAATGAACTATTGTACATAAAATACCATTGGTTATAATTTGCCCGCCAACGACCGCCCTTAACTAAACCTAAACCAGGTCCACTCTTGCGCAATTTGCATAGTTTGCAGTTTTTAAACGATTTAATAAGTCTGGTTTCGTAGATAACTACACGTGTAAACCAGCAAATATGGTTGTGTATGCTACAGTTGTCACAACTAGCAAGCATCAAATCAGTGTTCTCTAAATGATTTTAGACAGCAAATGTTTTTGCCCGAACTGATCTTCAAAAATAACAAACGAGACAATATTGACTATCAGCGTCTTATATAAATCTCGTCACATTTAAGACCTACAATAAGCAAAAAAACAAGCTGTAACAATCCATTTTGATCGCTCTTTATCATATCAGATACAATTTAAGTCTTTTGCAAAGAAGCCTAACTTTAAATTCTTTTCCAATTCGCCTTCAAGAAACAAACAAATCTAAATTCACATCTAAATCTCAAGCACGAGCAGTGAAATTCTAAAAACAATTTCAAATGGCTTCAAAGTGACTTCTTCATATATATGTAAATGTATGGGGTGTAGAATTACTCAACGTATCACAATGGGGTTTGATTCCCAGCGTCGCGCCGGCCGTGGCGTTTTATACAACTTTTTGGCTTAAGGCAATTGGGTTTGGCGTCATTTATTTTTTGTCTCACCCACACTTTTAGTATCCCTGTATATCGGTCCCGTTCTGCCGTTGGCCGGTGTGAAGTTTGCAGGTCCCTTCTGGGATAAGTGGTCTAGTATTAATGGTATTTGTGCTCACGTGCCTGAATATATTCGCGCTTTTACGCTTTTTGGGTTGGCAGGCTAATCTCTTTAAGATTAGTTGGGAAAGGTAGAGGTTTTCGAAATGTAATTGTTTTTATCTGAAAAGAGGTGTGTATTGGATTGTTTCTGGCAATATTAAAATAGGTTTTTTCTGGTTATCGTGTTTCTGATAAAGCAGTGCAAATTTTTGCGTATAAAATAATATTTTCGACATGTTAGGAGTCAGTCTTAATTCAATAATCCTAAATTTTATTCAATCCAAGACTGACTTGGATTTTGGATTTATTGACTTTTGATGAAATCTCAGCAAGTCCCCTAAGTATTTAAGTTCCATTAGGAGCAACATTTTTCATAGTTAACACATTCACCCTCACATATATTGGTTCGCGATAACACATAATGAACAAAACCACCCTTTTGTTGCCTTTTATTTGAATTGAATAAGGTTCATAATTGCATTTACGAATCGGAATGTGGAAATTAAAAGTTCGGTCATGCGGCGACACAATGTAAGGAGCGATTGCAATCTATTTTAATAAATTGTCTTTGAATGTTATGAAGGTGTTTTCAGTTTTCTATCTCTCTTTGCTTGATCATGTAGATAGAACCAACTGATGCTTTACAGTGCACAGGTTCTATTAAAGCAGTCTTTTTCTCAATTCTCAAAATACGCCGTCGTAATTTTGCATTATGTGAGACAATTTTAACACTGATTTCTTTACAGTGACTTGGTTTCATTATTATCAACATACTTCTACTTATGTACGTTGACTCCTTGAAAGGGGCTCTTTTGTGCGTTTTAAAACATAAATAATCTTTACCCGTTTTCTTAATAATTATTGTGATAACATCAAGTTATGGGAACTACAAAATTAAAATGCTTTCGAGGTTACGATAGATGTTATTAAATTCAAGAGTATAATTTTATCACTTACTTCATGAGTTAATTTACACTGAATGTTTACTACTATTACTATTATTCAAATTTTAAATGTATTTTAATTTAAGTTTAGAGTTCCCGCCAATAGATGTCGCTATGCGACAAATAAGAAGTCGCAAGCGATACGAAAGTATAGCATAAAAGAGTCTCATGTTTTAAAATACGGAAGTATTAATTGATTTGGTGGTATTCATAACAGCTTAATTAATCCCCTTATGATACATAACTTCTCTAGTTCATTGACATATTGACAGAAGTCGTCTTATCATTGAGTAAGACTTACGTAGGTGTGGTTAATGAACCATACATAAACACACTCATACACCATACATGTCAAATAATCAACACATATTATTAGAATAAGTTACCCGAAAACTAATAACACACTACCCTCGTCATTACAGACCCTAAAGGGGATGGTAAATTATTGCATCCCCCACCCTCGGATAGTGGAAATAATCGGAATAATCGCGCCGATAGAAAATTACTACTTTTTAATATATAATTGTTTGATTTCATTATGTAGATATAGATAGATATGTATGTAGGAATTTATTTCTTTAGGGGATGATTTCTTTGATAATGGCAAGCTTGAGAGGCGATTTTCTGGGTTGGATGGTTTTTTATGCGCTTCGTTAGGGCTTTTTGTGTGAATTTAATTGAATAGACATTTTTGTACAGAATTAGTGGAGTTGTAATTACATTCTTACAATATACATATAACTTGAATTTTAAAATATGTTACCAGGGTTTTAATATTTTATGTGCCTTTTAGTAATAGTTCCTTACCTATTGTTATTCTAAACCCTTGTTTATTCTAAGTATTAGCATAAACGAAATAAACGATTTTTATTCAGCACTTAGGTATTTACATACACTTGTACGTGTCAAGAAAATTTACAATGCATATAAAATAAATAAATAAAATAAAATAAAATAAATAAATTAATTAATTTACTGTAAGATTTTGGCTTATACTTCTGTGATAGTCACAGCAGAAATATAACAAATATGTATAATTGGACAAAATTTATTTAGACAATTAATTTTTTGTTTACTTAATGATAAAGTTTATTAAAATATTTTTTTGTCATGTTCCACAATTGACAAATTAATCCTTGTATCGCGGTTGATTTAACAAACATTTACCGACATGAAGAACACCCAGACTCAGAAAATTGCATTTCGGCAGTTTTTTATCAAAATTGTGAACAAATAATGTTTCTACATGGTAAGCCCAATCAAATTTATAAACAAAATGAAGCATTACTCGTAACAGGCACAAGTGTAGCGTTCGCAAATGAATTCAGTTCGCAAATAGCCCGTAAAACATGCGACATTATAAATACGTAGACCTTCAGACAACAGCAAATTTCAATTTGGTGAAACCGCGCTTCAGCGGTGGGATTAAGCGGAGCAGGCTCCGTGGAGGATGGTTATGTGGATGCGGTGTCCTCGCTTTGAGGTTATACATGTAAATGTATATCGTAATTTTTTAGGGTAGTTGACCCATATGAAATTATGTTACAAAGAATAGTGGCAATAATTTACCATCCACTTTAGGTTCTGTAATGACGAGGGTAGTGTGTTATTAGTTTTCGGGTAACTTATTCTAATAATATGTGTTTTTTATTTGACATGTATGGTGTATGAGTGTGTTTATGTATGGTTCATTAACCACACCCACATATTTCTTCTTTTAAATAGAAGTCTCAGATGAGGCAAATAAATCCCGGTATCGCGACTTTATAAACGTATAATTCACGACACAAAGCACTCCCAGACTCAGAAGTACTATCTGTATTTCTCAAAGTATTTGTCATATGGAACCTTAAATTTGTAATTTCTGTTTAAAAACCTTGAAGATGGTTATATAAACTAAATAAATATGATTTTTCGTTATCTTTGGCTATAATTATAGAACGCGATCCTTTGCTATTTGCATTTTATGAGTCATGACGTCATCGATCCAGGACTGACGTTAGGACACAGATAATGTATATAGGCCAAAATGACTGACATCGTTTTCCTGTTACGTTAATTTTAAAATATTTATTTTAGCGCTTTCTAGATCTCTAAAAAATATCATATATTTTTCTTGTATACTGATACATTATACACTATAATAACATAATGTATAGTATCGAAATGTAACAATAATATTTTAAAATAAACATGATATATGGAATAGACGAATGATGAATGTAAATAATATGATAAAATGCACTATATCGGTGCATATACTTGTGTCTTGCAAACAAGATAATATAGATTGAACGGACGGCCCTTAGACCCCTTCCACAAGTTCGAGGGAGGTCATTTTAAGCTTCAATTTTTAATGCTATTGTGAAAGTATTTCAGTATACATAGATCTTTAAATAAGCAACGATTTTGATAAAACTTCATTCAATAGGTGTTTATGGTTTAATGGATTTCACCGTTTTGCGACAAAATAGGGGTTGTCAATTTCCATGTAAAATATTTAAAATCTGCTCCAATTTCTATGAAATTTATTCCGGAGCTTCTAAATATAAATAACAAAACCTATTTCTGGTTCTTAAAAAAATCTCCCAGGTTATTAAACTAGGGGCCATAATTTGTATGGATATTATAAAATCCATACAAATTATGATTGTTTTTTTGCATTGAATAGGCTCCGTATCTACTGGTTATACAGGAGTAACAAAGGCCGTGTGGTTTCCGGCTTAGAATAGATCACCCCATGTCCTCCCATGGGTGTCGTAAAAGGCGACTAAGGGACATATGGCTGATGGATGGGCAGCAGCATCTATCAGCTCAAGGTTTACATCTTACTGCGATCACCAATCCGTCTGCCAAGCGTGGTGATTATGGCAATAACCCTCAACGATCCTGGCTTGCCAAGGTATTTTAAGAGGCGGCCCATGTTCAGCAGTGGACGTAAACGGGCTGTTGAAGAAGAAGAAGAACAAAGGCAATTTTAATTTTGAAGTTCCCACGAAACGGAGAATTCACGTGGCATTCGCTAGTATTTTATAAACGTTATGATACTGATAAACAGTATTATGTTTTGTTAACAAGGTTCCGACCATCGAACTATTCAACATCTCTAGAATTCTCATATACGAGTATTTTCAATAAGTCCAAACATGTATGTTTTAGAAAAACAATAGAGCGTTTTCCAGCTTTGAGATTGCATTGTAGAAACAAGCATCTGAATCTGGACACTTTATATTTATTTGTATTCATATAATTTATTCCAATATAACTAGCAAAATGTATCGGGAAATCAAATTTTGCATTAATATTAAATACTAGCGGCCTGCCCCGACTTCGCACGGGTAGACTTTTATACCCTACCCCTACCCTACCCCTACCCTACCCTTCCCATACCCTACCCCTACCCTACCCTACCCCAACTATACCCTACCCCTACCCTACCCTACCCCTACCCTACTCCTACGCCTACCCTACCCTACCCCTACCCTACCCGTACCCTACCCCTACCCTACCCTACCCATACCCTACCCATACCCTACCCCTACCCTACCCCAACCCTACCCTACCCCTACCCTACCCTACCCCTACCCCTACCCTACTCCTACGCCTACCCTACCCCTACCCTACCCTACCCCTACCCTACTCTACCCCTACCCTACCCTACCCCTACCCTACTCTACCCCTACCCTACCCTACCCTACCCTTACCCCTACCCTACTCCTACCCCTACCCTATTCCTAACCTACCCCTACCCTACACCTACCCTTACACCTACCCTACACCTATCTTTACACCTACTTAACCCCTACCTATCCTTTTTTTCTTTGCGTTAAACCTTCCCTGTGTTAAAGCGATGATAACTGCCAAATTTCCTCAAAATCGGTCAAGCCGTTTTCATGTTATGTCGTGACAACGGAAAACGGGTTTCATTTTTATATATATAGATTATAAAGAGGAAAGATTTGTATTTTTGCGTATGTGTGTGTGTGTTTATAATGAATAAACTCAAAAATACTGAGTCAATTTAAAAATTCTTTCACCATCGGAAAGCTACATTCACCCTGAGTGACATAGTCTAGGCTAGGCTATATTTAATTATGAAGTTCCCACGGGAACGAGAGTTACGCAGGTGAAACCGCGCGCGGGAAGCTAGTATTAAATAAATGGTGGGCAATTAAATTTCAGTCTTTGTCTTTAAGATATTTTATGAATGTCCTTAAAGAAAAAAAAAAATTCTTTTCATTTTACTTCGAAGTTTAATACTTACTTACTTCACCAACTTCTTATTACCGAAATTGAGAAAAAAATATATCTTAGAAAATTATCGATCTGCCTGTGAAAGTCCCGTAAAAATCGATTCAGACAGACAGGCAGACAAAAATGGTAAACAAAAAAAAAGTTGGTATAGGTATGTACCCTATATATATTTATACGCATGTAGTAAAAAGCGGTTATTTTAATATTAAAAACAGACACTCCAATTTGATTTATACATATTATACATATACTACGTTCTGCCCATTTGAGTATGTTTCGCCGGACCGTCACATGTGGGTCGTGTTAAAACCGGCAGTAGAATAATCCACCTAAATAATGACAATTGTTCTAACCTACTATAGACAGAACAAGCTATTTGACACAATATAGTTAAATAATGAACTAAGACGTTAAGACTAAAATATTATTAAAATAATAACTTAAATACTTGTTTAATTTGAAAATTTATAAAATATGATAATTAATAATAATAATATTATAAAATATGATATTATCTAAATAATACTTAATACTAAATTATTGTTTTGACTATTTGCAAGTGCCTGTAATAGGTTTACGTAAATAAAAATGATTTTTATTTTATTTTATTTTATTTTATTACCATATCTATTCTCAAAAATAATCCTTAATTATCAAATTTATATTAAAATATCCATTTTACCTATCTTCGTACATCGGTGTTAAATACTCTTGATATGTTAATTTCTTCACTGAATAAATAATTCATTTGTTAAGACGTATCACTCAGCATTGTTGCGAATTATACCTCGTCCCCTAATAATATTTAACCATACTGTGCACAATTTAAAGTCCAATTTCGTTTGTGTTGCGAAATGAGTTTCTAACTAAGATTTATATTTCGTTCGTTGATTTGGCGCAGAGGTATCAACTGGGATTTACAGTTTTCATATTTATAGCGAAATAATAAATGTAGGTACAAATGAACTTAGAATAGACTACCCCGTATCTTCCTATAGGTGTACGAGGCGACTAATGGACAAACAGTGGCACCCTGGGTCGTGGTCCTAAACCCCATAAGAGTGCCCTCAGGTGTGTGTCACTTAGATATAGTGTGACCACTTGCAATGTTGATGCGTTTATTTTTTCTTATAATAATAACTAGCTTGAATTCTTCTATCTATTAAAAAAACCGCATCAAAATCCGTTGCGTAGTTTTAAAGATTTAAGCATACATAGGGATATAGGGACATAGGGATATAGGGACATAGGGATATAGGGATATAGGGACATAGGGACATAGGGATATAGGGACAGAGAAAGCGACTTTGTTTTATACTATGTAGTGATTAGATAACAGAAATAATTGTCACAGGACAGGACAGACGGATTATGAAGGACTATGTAGTCTGTTTATTGCTATTGCCTACTTCTGTTTGTAACCTAGTCGGATTTTTCATAGAGTAACAATTATCTGTTAGTTATAGTTTTTTATTTATCTTATAACATTGTAATTCTGACAAGTGCAAGTGTATGTGATTACCTTTGTGTTGAATAAAATTCATTACAAACAGCTGATGGATTCACAGCAGCTCCTATCAGCTCAAACATACTTCCCTCTCACTATGATAACCCATCCGTCTGCCAAGCGTGGTGATTACGGCAATATCTACCTTGTCATGGTCTATTTAAGAGTAAGTTTAGATGGATGGATGTTTATAACTCTTTCACGCAAAAAAGTATTGAACGGATTTGACTGAAAGTTTACACGCGAATAGCTTATACGCTGGATGAATATATAGGCTTAAATAACGGGCTCTAACCCACTGCAAAACTGTGGGCAAAACCGCGGGGCAAAGCTGGTAACGATATATATTTAGCACTTAGGTATTAGTATACATTTGTACTTGTCTAGAATCACAATGCATATAATATTAATTATAAATTAGTCATCATCAGCCCGTATAACGTCCACTGCTGAACATGGGCCTCCATAGTCACCACGCTTGGCAGGCGGATTGGTAACCGCAGTATTATCTTGTACCACACAAGGAAACGCTGCTGCCAGTTCCTTGATATACGATTATTATAGATGATGTTATAACAATCGGGACCAACGGCTTAACGTGCTTTCCGAGGCACGGAGGGTAGTCCCTCAACCAACCAGACCCGGAAAGAAATATTAGAATTTACACAAAGATTTCTTGCCCGGCGTGGGGATCGAACCCACGAGCTCCGAGATTTAAAGCGAGCCAAATACCGCCACGCCACGGAGGTTGTACAAATTAGTAGCGTTTAAAATTCCATTATTAAAGTAAACTTTAGTTTAACAATATATCTATCTTGCTTCATTTTACAGCCCAAAGTCTTAGTCTCAAGAACAATAATATTAAATCAAAATGAACAGTTGTATGTTGTCAGCCACCTGTTGACTTCTAGACAAGACCACCGTGTCGTAAAACATTCCTCACACTTCATGCAATACACTGCCACTAGTGTAAAACATGCTTAAAGTCTTTACCATCTAATGCTTGTCTGATTCCATTGATAGCTTCGAGCGATAGTACAACGTAGTTAAGCGTAAATTAAGCTTGTTCTAGTGCAGTGGATTTCTTGCTACTTTGCTAGATTGGCGCTTTTATGTTGCGGTTTCGATTTCATCAATATACAGGGTTATTTTTAAAACACTAATAACCTTTTAGAGAGTGAAAGTACTGATGATTGTAAACAACTTTTACTATGGGACCAACCCTAATCGCGAAAATAAAATCAGCTGTTCCATACATTTTGTCGAGGTATGTAAACATAAATGTATGGAACAGCTGATTTTTTTTCGCGATTTCAGGGTTTTCCCATAGTAAAAGTTGATCATAATCGTGAGTACTTCTATTCCTCAAAAGGTTGTTGGTGTTTTAAAAATAACCCTGTATATACGAGAAGGCGGCTAGGTTAAGATACATTGCAAATCTTGTGAATCACAAGGAAAGTAGATACTTATATGATATAACTCATCGCTTTGACTGTGAATAGTGCAGTTCATATTTTTGTGTTTTAAAAAAAAAATTACATAAAAAATAACTTTTTTGTATACATGAATACAGTCGTCCTTTAATATTAGCTATGAGTATTAAGTAAGTAAGTAATACTATAACGGAAAGAAAGGGACCTCATTTGGAGTTTGTATTATGTAAGTATATTTTGTAAAAATACGAAACGTCGGTAAATAATTTTGAAGTTCTAGATCTCTGCCAGGGGTTTAATTTTATCTTACTTAAACCAGAAATCGCCGGTTAAGCCTTGATGCACACTAATTATTATTTTTTGTCCGATGGGAAATGCTTAAATGTTACGCATCTCCTTGGCCGCTGCAGCGTCCCCGCGCCAGCGAAGGGGTATGTGGAACTCATCCTCTCCATAGCGGTGGTATGCTAGTCATTGGTCCATGAACCCATGGCTTTCTGGGACAAACCAATTAGAAACCTGGAAAAAATGTAATGATACAATTCGAAACGTTGAAAATGCCTTCCCATTTAGTAATTATGCTCAAAATAGCAGAATCATATCAAAAATCCTATTTATTTATATTCCAAATTCATGAACATGTTAAAAGTGTAATAGATAAACAAAATAATAACATAACATCACTGAATGTAAAAATATCAAAGCGCTCTTTGCCTACCCCTCTCGAAAACAGACGTAAACCCACGTATCACTTGACACAGGTAAACCAACAGATCTACTCCACCAACGTTTAAAAGAACGATTCCAAATTGGTTGTACCAAAAAGAAGCAATTAGACCGTAACAAACACAATTAATAGCAACCCTCTCTCGGTCAATGAGACCGACGCAGTGAAAAGTAAAATGAGCGCCAAATCGGTCGGAAACCCCACCTCGAGATCCAAGATGGCGGCGCAACTGACATATTGACGGCGGTTCGGAAACGACAGTGACATAGCGGGATGGCACGCGACAAGCTTTCGTTCGGAATCGCTAAGATATCTGGCTTAAAAATGGGTCGAGTTAATTTTGTGAGTGTAAAGTTACATTGTGTAATTAGGTGTCATGTTATTGATTAAATCGAGCTAAAATCTAAACTTACTATACAACGTGTTAATTAAATAACGCAAAACCTCTTGGGTGGTGATTGTGCTCATCAATATGAACAACTTTTTCTATGAGGCCCACATTGTAACTCCAAGTAAAAAATCAGCTGTTCCATACAAATTGTCAATAACTACTCGACCAAAATGTATGAAAAAGTTTTTTTTTTCGATTTAAAAATTTGGTCCCATATTAAAAGTTGTTTATATTCATGAACACAATCACCACATTGGCTCGCTTTGAATCTCGGAGCTCGTGGGTTCGGTCCCCACGCCGGACAGGAAATCTTTGTTTAAATTCTACGATTTCTTTCCGGGTCTGGTTGGTTGAGGGACTGACCTCCGTGCATCGGAAAGCACGTTAAGCCATTGATCATAATTGTTGTAACATCATCTATAATAATCGTATATAAAGGAACGGCCATCAGCGTTTCCCAGTGTTGTACAACATAATACTTATGTCACCAACCGCCTGCCAAGCCTGGTGACTATGGCAAATCCTCTACGCCCTCTAGACTATGGCCCTCATTCGGAAGGAGGCCCATGTTCAGCAGTGGACATTATACGGGCTGATGATGATGATGAATATATTTTACACTATTGTCACCACTGTTGAACATAACCTGGCTTTTCTTGAAGGAGTTGTTGCCAAAGATACCACGTATGGCAGTCGGGTGGTTTAAAATTGCATTTAATTTCATTATAATCTTTTCAATTGCAAATAACTTTGCAACCTAATAAAACTATGACTGCAATAAAGAAAGAGAGAGTAATATAGATAATCGCTTGTGAAGTGAAAAGGAATACTTTTTGCAACCCATCAGGTGTTTATTACAAACGGGAAAGGAAAGGAGAGTCGTGATACTGAGACTCAATAAATCTGCAGTTTTGTTGTGAACTTGGAAGAGGAAAATGTAAGACTGCGTTGGACCTCTCAAAATAAAGATACAATATTCTTATTTTTATTTCGTGTCTCAATATTGATTAAAGCGTTTTAAAGGCATCTGTTACGTATTGTTACAGTAATTTTGGACATAACAAATGTGTCGAAAGAAATCATTAATTTGATAGGAAAACATTATTGTCACAAATTATGAAGCTCTAATATAAGGTGCTAGCAAAATATATGTCATATCTTTAAGATGTTTAGTGAATAATGAATTTTATTGTAACACTTGCTTCCCGCGTGCGGTTTCGCCCGCGTAACTCAACGGGCGGTACGTGGGAACTCGACATAGGCAACTCATAATTAAATATAGCTTTTAACCTTCCTTGATAAATAGGTTTTCTAACACTGAAATAATTTATCGAATTGGCCCAGTAGTTCCTCAAATAAGGGCGTTGAAGCAAACAAACTCTTGAGCTTTATATTTTATGTTGGTATTGATTTTTTTATACAAAGTGAGCTATTCGTTACTCTTCGATACTCCTGAAGACGGAAGCGGCATAACTAGCAACTAATTTCAAAAATAAACAATGACACGTATTTTATTTAATGGAAAAATAACACTAATTGTTTCAAAGAAATTCTTAACATACCACACACATATCTAATGTTTTTTTTTTTTTTAAATACATCTTCCACACTCGGGAAATAAATCCCTGTGTCGCGGGGGACTTTACAAACATTCATTTCACGGACACAAAGAACACCAAGACTCAGAACAACTATTTGTGGTTCACACAAATAATTGCGCCGGGTGGGAATCGAACCCAGAACACCAGGTCTCAGAAGCAACTTCCGTAACCACTGAGTCACCGGTGTTCAAGGGATGGTATACCTACATTTGAAAAGTACCTTACAAAGTACAACATAATATTACTGAAAACCAAGTTAAATAGTTCTATGGGTTTTCTTCTCAACTTTACACTTTATTTATGTGTGTCCCAAAGTCCACTAACATATATCCACCCAGTACAAACTGCAACAAAACCGAACCTTTGACACTTCCATATATTATGTACCATACCTCCAACCACGAGTCCTATGCTGACCAATAAAATCAAAGGAAAATGAGCTTTGTGACGTACGTAATAAGATTGGATTAGAAAGCAATAGCTACAGACAAAATGTACCCTAGAGAGATGATCCTAGCAAGCAATGAAACATTTATGAAGCTGGTTCGGAGACAAATAGAAGATATTCTTAAAGAATTACGACTTTCCCGTTCGAATTGATGTAATTTTTAGGTGTAATTCGTTTTGTTTCGTTTGTAGAGACATTTAAGGATGTTTTATAGCCGCCAAGTAGCTTTTGTAAGGCGTGGCATTATGTTATGTATGGTCTCAATTTATACGTAGACTTTAAGAACGGGGTTTGAAATTGTCACACAGTTAAACCAAGACGATATTTTAGATGGAACATATATGGATTTCTCATCGTTCACGCCGCTCTTTTCTTCCGGATTTGATATTTTAATGGAAATGACTGACGAGACCTATATTTGTGCGCAATGTCCTACGTAGATGGCCAATCTCCTTCCAGTTTGGCAGCCTTGCTCGAAATTAGTCGGGTGGATTATTTAAGCCATATATATATTATTTTTTTACCATCTCTCGCACTACGAAAATTGTCCCCTGTGTCACAATAATTAGCTTATCATCCTGTCTCGAGGAAGGGTTTGTGATCCCAGTATTTGTAATATCAGACACAGGGAAAAGCTGCTGCCCGTTCCGTGTTATACAATTACTATAGACGACGCTCTAACAATCGGGCCCAACGCTTAACGTGCTTTCCGAAGCATGGAGGAGAGGCCCTCAACCAACCAGACCCGGAATGAAATCTTAGATTTTACACAAAGATTTCTTGTCCGGCGTGAGGGTCGAACCCACGATTTTCGAAATTTGAAGCAAGACTTATACCGTCGAGGTTATCATGGAATATCATTACTATGTAGTAAGACTACCCTCATCTTACATACCACGCCACTGTCATTCTAGGGAAAAAAATGTCTAGAAAATAATAAGTTTTTAAATTTTAACAGGCTATTCCTTACGCCTCTTGATGAAGGAGGAAGGATTATATCGTATTCAAGGTGGAATTGGACTTATATTTATTATTGAACTTGGGTTTCGTTTTATGTTTGTTTCAAGACGATTTTTCCTTAAGAAATAATGTTGTATAGTTATCCTGATGGTTTTGTATTTCATATTGTGTGATATTAAATATAGATCTAAGCAATGTGATGTGTTCATTATACAGTAACACATAGTCAAGATATTATATTATTGCTAACAGAATTGGTCAAATTCTAAGATTTCTTTCCGGGTCTGGTTGGTAGGGACTACCCTCCGTGCCTCGGTATGCACGTTAGACCGTTGGTCCCGATTGTTATAACATCATCTATGATAATCGTATATCAAGGGACGGGCCGCAGCTTTTCCTTGTGTATTAAAACATAATTCTGCGGTTACCAACCCGCCTGCCAAGCGTGGTGACTATAGCAAATAGCCTCCATCGGGAGGAGGCCCATGTTCGAAATCCCTTGTCTGGGGATATTGACCTATGACTGTCCCACGCAAAATTTTTGTGTAAAGTACTCTTTGCGAGTACGAATGTCAGTTTGTATGGATGAATGTTTATCAAAAGTCTTCGCATCCCATCGCAACTGTGTAGCAGTTTTTTTTTCAGACGGACATGCCTAGTTAACCACGATGCTTTTGCTACATCACCGGGCATAAAGGCGAGCAGAGCTTCAGCCTTAATAAAAAGTTTAAAATCTACAAACTAAGATACCTGCGCAAAAGGGCGCCCCTAGTGGGGCTTGGACCTCGGCTCAGGTCGCTGGCAATGAGATTGAGGGACACTGGAACCCTAAAGTCATCTTTTGTGTTCCAGTGTGCGGTGACTTTTACAAGAGCTCTGCTACGTTTTATTTTATAAATTAAATTCGCTGCGGTTCATTTCCCAAGGGTGTCCCAGTGTTTGTTCCATGTTTTGTAAATACTTAGAACTGGAACCAAACGCTGTATACTTAGTAGTGACCACAAGGGTATGAAATGTTTTTAATCAGATTAAAATATTTAATCAGCTTTTTAGATTTAAGTACTTTGAACATTTTTAATTCGTGCTAGCAAATTATTTTTTGTAATATAAGTTGTGGACTGAATTTGAATACGTAAGCTGTATTTGCCGAGTTGGTAAGCTTCAGATTTACTGAAAAGTTGAATCTAGGAAGATAGTAAATGAAATGCTATATGACTCTATACTCGTACTGAGACTGCAGTTAATATATAATGTAATGTGTATTTGTATGATTTGATACACAAACAGTTAACTTTCACTATTTACTGTAGAGTTTCCGAAAAAATATAATATTATTCTTTTTCTTAATTGCACACGTAGAAACACATGAAATACATATGTTACGGCTAATATCCGAAGTGCGGCTACACCTAGTTTTAGCCGGCTACAACTAGGTGCAGCCACATGCGGTTAAACTGAGGTCAACCTCAATAAGTCCCTGTTCGACTCCATTGGTTTAGGTTTAGGTTATTTTTGTTTTTTAATCACCCCAACACCTTTTTGTCCCTTGCATTGGTTTTGTTTAATTTAGAGTTAACTTAGAGGACCTTATTAAGGTTGACCTAAGTGTAACCGGCTGCACCTAAGTGTAAACGGCTGCACCTAGTTGTAGCCGGCTAAAACTAGGTGTAGCCGCACTTCGGCCATTAGCCGTAACACATATATTATGCAGAAATACAATTAGCATAAAGGCGAGCTTCATTCATTTATCATTTTTTTCCAGTAAACTCCTAGTATGAGAAAAAAATGTGATTATTACAGTGTGCAACCAACAAATCTGAAATATTGTTCTTAGATATGTCAATCAAAATAATGTTCTTAAATGTGTTAATGCATTGTAAATTACGTATAACAAGCGAGAATTATTCATCTACGTTAGTAATAAGCTTTCGTTTCATCGCATTTCAGTATTATATCTCTAAACTCAAAGGGAAAATAATTCGCACATTCGGTAGCACAAGGACTTAATTGCAGTTATAGCAATTGGTAATTATCATATTGATATTGTTAAATTGCATCCAATATGGTTTTGCTTTGCATTATACTGATCTAATGTTATTTTCTATTATTATTATAGGTATATTATTGCATTTCCAAAAATCCTTTTTTTATAGTATTTCTAGCGAAAGGTACAACTATGTCCTTGTTCTATCGAAGATGCTAAATTGTGACTTTTTCTGTGCGGCCTAAAGTAATTGTAATATTTTAATTAAATTAGTAATCAAACTTATATCGAATCATAGCAAAGTATTTTTTTTAGACGGAGTTACCTATTTAACCTCGATGCTCTTGCTACTTCACCGGGGATAAATTAGAGCAGCGCTCCAGCCTTAATAAATGGTTTAAAAAACTACAAACTAAGCAACCATATATCGAAAAAACCACAAACTAAGCAACCGAAGTAATATTAACAAAATGTTATGAAACCTAATGTAAAGTAACTAAGACCTAAATTACTTGGTTATCTTGTATGGTAGTAGGTATTGTAAGTCCGTGGTTGCAATGGTACGGCATAATAAAATTTATTCAGCACGTCGCTATTTACATATACTAGTACTTGTCCGAGTGACACTACGAATAAATAAATGTCGATTGTTGTTCTTGTAGTGCGGCCACTGACATAAGTTTATATGAATTTGTTTTCGAGCAGTCGCTGGCCACGGTCCATAAGCCCCCATCACACCCGGACAAATAAATTAACTGATGCAAGCGACATATCAGAAGCAAACACACATCATATTATTATACAACCACAAGAACTTGTTCTATATTCTGTTGCAGACTTATTGATTCAAACCAGAAACCACCACCATGATTTTTTAAGTAAAATCCACACCCCACTCTTCATTAAAACTACAACCGAACAGGCGTACAGTCCAATAAAGTGCTTCACAACTGAACAAAACATCATCTACCTAATGCGGAACGAAAAGTACTTTTTGTGGTGCAAAAACCTTTTCGAGTTTCAAACCCCCTTTTTCCGAGTTCCCGAGAGGCGACAATCCACGTCACTCAGGCGGTTTAATTGCGAGTAGTAAAACAAACGGGGCTGGCGCTAGTGTCGTTGGATTGCGCGTGTGGAGTGTATGCGCTGGGAGACGGGCGGTTGTGTAGTACAGACGGGCGGCTCGGGGAGTGCAGACGGGCGCTTTATGAATAGTAGGCAAACGGTCATGAGAGAGAGAGAAGAAATTAACAGCACTTTTGATACTGAATGTTTTATTTCGATTCACACTTCTTAAGAAACAGATTTAACAAGTAGAAAAAAATGCAAGGAATGCCAATAAGTGTGGTCACAGATAACTTAATATAAACATCCAAATGAACGAATAAACTTATCATAGTAGCTGCTGGAGGAGCCCGTTATGTTTTTTTAAATCCTTTTCCTCAGAATTACCAACATTATAAAAAAAAACAGGCAAAGTGCATAAAAATGTATAGCTTGACAATCTTTTAAATTTTACACCAGCGGTAACACATGGACTCCTACAGATTCAACATGGCTACAAGTCTTGTTGCCATTGCTCTTGCAGTTGTAGTATAGTGCAAAATCCCTTCCATCGGTAAATCAGATTGATATTGCTTATCAAAGGGGTGTGGTTTTTCTAGTGACGACAATCCACGTCACTCAATCGAGTTAATTACTATTAGTTAAACATATGGGGGATGTTGGAGCCACGTATGGTGCTTAAGGGCCCGGAAACGTGCGGTCGATGGAATACAGACGAGCTGCGATACGTAAAAGAGAAAACGAGAAAGAAACCGAATGACGTACTCAAGGAAAGGTCACAATATTAATCGAGATATTCATGTAAATATAGAAATAATCATTTATATATTTTTTTACTGTTACTTTAATTGGAATCTTTTTGCAAGATTGGTCCCAAGTGGCTTGTGATAGAGAAAAGTGGAAAATAGGCTTTGCCTTCCATAGGGATACATCGCGCTCATAATAATAATAATTAATTTAAGAAGCGGCCGTAGCCCAATGGCTAGGGCTTCGGACATGTAATCTTGAGGACGCCGCTTCGAGCCCCGAACATAAAAAAAAAAATTAAGCGCTAGCTTGAATTCCAAGTTTACATTGGATACAAATTATAACACATTAAAAATGTTAATTAATCTTTATTTTTCTTGTTTCAGGTAAGCAGATTTTTTGTAGTTTTAACATCAAGAATATTCAGGTATTAACTTTTCAAGCACTAAGTCATAAGCTATGGGTCTAGACTTCACTTTTCGACTTTTACTTGTGTATGTTATACGGTATTTATTTGTATATAATCCCCTTTTCATTTAACCGACATTTCCACGTAGATTACAGTGCTTGTCACTGATAGATTTATCTAGTAATTTTTTTTAATAACCTTTTTTCTACGATTTTTTTTAATTTATTTTTCGATACCAACCTCTTTTTACCTCCTACCTAAAAAATTTGTAACAAAAAAAACAGTGCCAAAAACAAAAACCGCCCGTCTGCATGTCCCACTCAACATTGCAACAAGATACACTCCATAACGCATACTTTAATCCTTTGCGTACAGTGACGTATATCCGTGACGTAATTGTATATCCGTATCACGGACAGGCGTCGGATAAAAAAATAAAATGGCACTTTTATTGAAAGGCGTGGTCGAAACTTTGAAGTCCGAGTGCTAATGGACATAAATAATTGAATGTTGTTAGTTTTAACTAGACTTTTCCAATGTATAATGTAGCTCCGGTCCCCGAGGCAATCTCATTATGAAATAGTCGTATGTTACTCACTGTGGCTTTTCATAGGTGAGGGTCATTTTAAAATAGATGTTATAAATTATGTATTAGGAATGTCTACTCTTTTCTCTTTATAATAATAGTGTAAATCATGACTTTTAAATTGTTTTCGGCATACTACATTTCAGATATAAATAAATAAAAATAAATCAATAATAACTTACACAATTTTGAAGACTATTTTTTTTATATTTACAAAGTACGGGACAAATTTTTGAAACTACACGACCAATATTTGTAATTATTATCATTTATAGTGATGACAGAGAAGAGAAGAGAAAGTTACATCATCTAGAAGTAAACAATCGTATACTTTACCTTTTTCAACTATCACAATAACTAAACATCATGAATTTGTAATGACGAGTTATATTGGCGTAAAATAGTTTAAGGTTAATATACCGTTTCTATATCCCAACGTTTCGTTACGAGTTACAACGGCCGTGGTGAGATCAAATAAATAAATACAAAGCCTTACATATAAATATATATTTTACTAAGATATCCCGTCGAGATCCAGGGGTAATCATCAGCATGTACAACTTCCACTGATTAACATGGGGCTCCTGCCAAGGAAGGGTTTTGCCATAGTAACCACGCTTGGCTGGTGGATTTAGTTTATATTGTAATACACAGGAAAACACTGCTGCATCTTTGCTGGTATACGCTTGTTATAAGACACGTAGGGTTAGTCACTCAACCGACAAGAACTGAAAATAAATAGATTTTAGAGAAATTAGAAATGTACACGAAGATTTCTTGTCTGGCATGGGGATCGAACCCACGATCTCCGAGACTCAAAGCTAGTCACGGAGGTTGCCCAGGGGTATGTGAAATGAACTGCGATAAATTCGTTTACCGAGTTATCAGTTACCAATATAAGCACATGGATAGTTCTACATACATAGTTCTCTGACGGTCTTTAATTGCCTTTCCAAACTTGCGCTCCCTAAACTATGCATAACCCCCAAAAACAGCACCTATCATCCCACTCAATTAACCCAATAGGGGGTAAGTAGAGTAGCTAACTACATAATTGTTTAATCTGCATGTTCCGTTCGTACTTTGTATCGTAACGGACAGTTTTCGATAGCTCGCGCCCGCTATATTTAGTGGGCTTTGTTCAAAGTTTTGGGTGTGTTGTGACTTGTGAGACGTGGCGATGCTTTCTTAGAATGCGGTTTAATCTTATCTTTTACTAATATATAAAGCTGAAGAGTTTGCTTGAAGGCGCTAATCTCAGGAACGACTGGTCCGATTACAAAAAATATTTCAGTGTTAGATAGCTCATTTATCGAGGAAGGGAAGGCTATAGACTATGTTAAATTATGAAGTTCCCACGGCAACAGGATATGTTTTAATAATCGAGTTTATAATCGAGATAACTTTTTTAAAGTGGCGTATACAACTAAAAAATACAAATTAAATCTATTACTGAAAATAAAAACTGAAATTAAAAAACTATTCTAAATCTATACTATCGGGCAGAGCGTTCTTACAATGTTGGCAGCATTGCTCCATTGAATGGCAATGCTTGTCAGCTGAACAACCAGCTGACCTCAGAAGCATAAAGACGGATGTACTTCAGAAGCATTTGGTCTTAAGTGCCAGTTTACGATAAAGGCACATGTCATTATGCCTCAGAAACAATGAATGTTTCTGAGGCATAATGGCTCATCGAACCTTATGCTTATGAGCTCTAGAAATACTATTACTCTCTGTAGTCTGGATCTACGATATATTTGTAAGAAATGAAAGCGGCCGTAGCCCAATGGCTAGGGCGTCGGACTTGTGATCTTGAGGTCGCCGGTTCGAACCCTACCCATTGCACTACCGACGTGAACCCACTCGCAACACAAGCATTTTAGCCTAGCACGAGAGGTTAACAAGAATACTAGTAAATTGCAAAATTATGCCAGTAAAAGTAAAAAAAAAAACACATCCACCTTCGGAATCATATGACAACAAAATGCACGCCACAATTAGTAGGAAAAAGAATTTGATGTTGATTTCACAGATATCACGTGTGATTTGATTTTTTTTATTGGCAGTTTTATGAGCTACAGTTCAGGTGCAGTTTATTGATATATGTTCCAGAACATAGTTCACACACGTTGGGGCGATACACGACTATGCGCGTCAAGCTACAGTTTTTTATCACATAGGTACAGTTATTTTGTGCAAATTTTGTGAATCCTGACAAACACGAATCATCTCCTTTCATGTGATACTTTACATGATCATATTTGCGAACATTCGGATGCTTGCCACTTTCATCCACTATAAAATATCTTATAAATGGTTGGAGCGAGACAGAAAAATACGAAACTCTTTTAAAATACTTAAATACTTAAAAATATAGTGCGGCACGTTCTCCGAGGGCTGGTTTTTACTTTGCACAGCAGGTAAGCATTGCCATGCAACGAGGTAATGCAGCCAGCATTCTGGGAACCTTGCCAAGTAGAATAGTATTATTTTATAAGTTAGTTTTATTTTAAATTAGCTACTTTTAGTTGTATATATGTATGTTATTCAATAAAAAACCCCTCCTTTTACGTCGTTGGTTAACTATACATTAGTATCCCGAATAAAAATCCGATTATCCAATACCACGTACTCTCTGAAAATGTTGTCCCCAGTCGATCTTAATGATGATTTCATACGACACTATCCAACCCGTTACAGTTTATCACTTAAACCGATCCCAACTATTAAATTACACCACCGAAGCCAAACCCTACTTCAAGTTGAGGCTTAAGTCTCTGGCTAAGTTAGTTACAGGGCGTTAACTTGGACCTAAGTTACCTTTGGTCAGTGATCCGAGTTGGCTCGCAAATTATTCGGTTAACAGTTTGACAGCTGTCAAACTGTATGGGTATCATACTGTTTTACGTGACTTGTTAACTTAGATGTTAGGTATTTAGGAATTTTTTAATATATATAAAGCCAAAGAGTTTGTTTGTTTGCTTGAAAGCGCTAATCTCAGGAACTACTGGTCCGACTCAAAAAAATCTTTGAGTCTAGATAGCCCAATTATCGAGGAAGAATACAAGCTATATTTTATTATGAAGCTCCCACGGGTACAGGAGCTATGTTTGTAAAACTGCACGAAGGCAGCTAGAAATAATAAAAATTGTTTGAAATAAATAATGATAACTACTATCATTTCTTTCATATAAATATAGATAAGTTGATATGATAAGCCGTTTTAATAACTTCTTCTATAACAATCGTATAAAAGGTAACAAGCAGCAGCGTTAGCCTATGTGTAACGACATAATACTGGGGTTACCGGTTGGTACGGGCTGGTTAGCCCCAAGGCGATCAGAGCTCCCGCCTAAATAAATGGTTTAAAAACTACAACCAATCCTCCTGCCAAGTGCGGGGACTATAGCAACACCCGCCCACAGGAGTAGTTCGATATTTAGCAGTAAACATTATACGGGCTGATGATGATGATGAAATGATGATAGTTTCAGTGGTGTGACTGAAAAGTTGGCTTGGTTGTTGGACTTGCAATCATGTAGTCGCCGCGCCCGCGCCGCTTCGATCCCCACCCATTACCCTACTGACGGAAACCCACTCGTAACACAAGAATTTTGGCTTGGCACGAGGGGTTAACAAAAAGGCTAGTAGTGTGCAGAAAAAAAAATGATTAAAGATATATGCACTCATTGCCTAATAGTAAGAACAACTCGACAAGAAATTGTAATGTGTGCGTGCAGGACGGGTTTTGGCGTTCACCGATAAATAATTTACGCACACCACCATCTATGTTTGTGTGCCCAGCAAACCTATTTCTTTGGTCGACTATACCTCAGTTTCCAAAAATACCAGGCCAAATATTTAAGGCATCTTACAATAATGTGTACAATTGTCATTTATCGATCCTCAGACGGACAGACGGATTAATATGTGGATCAAATAATGTTTACATTGTTTTTAGCTACTTAAGTTATTCTTTTGTTAAATTTAGTCTTACACATGTAATTTTTGAGAAGTACATGTCAATACCTAAGTGCTGAATAAATTTCATTATTTCCTCATTACCTTGTTATTTAAATATTATAATTTATCTGGTATCCTTAAAAGATGAAATATTACCCAATATTATTCGATATAAACAAACTTTTATTATTACTGATACAAAATCTTGTAGCTACCGTTATTTGCGCTGAGTTATAATTTGCTGAATATTAATTGTTTATTCAATGTTGATCGCCGATCCTAAACAAGCGGAGACGTGGTTTGTAAAATAATTATATTTTGAGGTTTATTGGAGTAAGAATATTTTGAAAAATTTGCGTATTGAGTCAAGAAAATTGAAATCTAGTTTATTTTAAAATGCATACCTACATATATAAGATAGAAAAGAAGTGTATCTTCTTCATCTTATATATGTAGTTATGTCACCGGAAAATAATAAGAATCGTCAGTAGATCAACTTACTTGCTAGTTAATAAACTTATTATTATTTTATTTTTTTATAACATTACTAGCAGAGTTTTGCAGTCTACTAGTATTCTTGTTAACTCCCCGTGCTAAGATAAAATGCACGTCGATAGTGCAATGGGATATTTAGTTAGTTGATCAAATTTCTAGTTAGTTAATAAACAAACAGGGTTTTGGGATGGTACCTTAACAAAAACAATGGGGTTCAACAGGGCTTATTGAAGTTATAGTTTTTTTTTCAAGGTCATAACAATTAAGTAAATAATATAATAATTATGCGCGTCCACTGAAACTGTCACCTAAATTTAATAATATGGCACGGAATTATATAATAATCTCTGATATTCAATTAGTTAAAGGGTGTTTATTAAAACAAATGTTAGTATTAATTTCAATTTTATTTATTTATAAAGTTTACAGAATGATCATAAAAAAATAACAAATATATTTAGGTGGGCCCTGAAGTCAGGTGCGACATTAGTCGCCCGTTACCACGCCCAATAAAATTAGTTTTATTTTTAGATTATATTATATCACTACACATCATCAGGTTCTAATCAAGTTACATAATTACGTACACTAAAAATATTTCCCTCCACAAAAAATAAGCGTAACTTTTTCCTCGAATATGTTAACAATTACCTCACTTGAGGTAAATATTTATCTGAATCAACGTGTTTTTGTACTATGTTTTCCCCATTTCCATCCAAGTCATATATAAACGTTAAGACAAAAAAAGAAATAAACAAAAACAGATGAAAGAACAACTTACACTCACCTAGTTTAGTGGTAAGTCAATACGAATGTACGTTTCTATGAGACCTTACTTAATATACTGCTTAAGGCGAAACCGACACTTGTTTAAACGAAAAAACTTGTCATCTTGCAAGGTTTTATTTACGTAACTTTAGTTGTCGTTATAATCTCTTGATATAATTCGTATATTGTCACAAGCATCGCTTATAACTATTATATTTTAACAAGCTGCGCCCGCGGTTATACCCACGATACTCTGCTTCAGTTGGTCGAAGCGGGACGTTTTATAGCCTTTATGTTAATCCAGCGTATAACTTATCCCGGAGTAAAATTTCAGCCAATTCTGTTCAGTAGTTTTGGCGTGAAAGATTAAGAAACGTCCATTCATCATCCATCCATACTTACAAGCTTTCGAGTTTATAATGTAAGTAGGATAATGATGTAAGTATTGAGCTGCAGTATTCTATAAGTTAAAGGGAAACGGAATAACGAAAGAAACGATAATTATTCAGCACTTAGGTATTTACATACACTTGTACTTGTCAAGATAATTCACAATGCATATAATGTAGGTAAACTAGTTTTGCTGTACACTTAACTAGTTACCTTTTTATTATATATCTGTCCTTGGAAGTTTTGCTGAAAGATAATTCATAATTGAATTAAGCTCGCGTTTGTACATGTTGTTTCTTTGTCAAAAATGTATTGTTTCTTGTTTTTCTGTGTGTACAATAAAGAATAAGAATAATATTGATTATAATCTATCTATCACTATTACTATGGTAAAGTAACATAAGAATTATATTTTGCGAAGCGGCCGTAGCAATGGCTAGGGCGTCAGACTTGTGATCTTGAGGTCGCCGGTTCGAACCGCACCCATTGCACTACCGACGTGAACCCACTCGTAACACAAGCATTTTAGCTTAGCACGAGGGGTTAACTAGAATACTAGTACATTACAACAGACATCTTAAAAAAACCTTTTTTTACACGAAATGTTGCCTTCAAGACTCTGCAATGATACGGGTAAACAAGAATACTAGAAGAATGAAATTTTTTAGTAGTAATCTTTAAAAAAAAAAACGTTTTTTACAGAAAATGTTGCTCTCAAGATGGTGATAGATGTACTTGGCAAAATGAACAATAGAAAATAATTTAGGGCGCCCCTAACACAGCTGCACAGTTTCGAAGTAATTTTAATCTGCAATTTTTAATACTACTGAAAAATCATTTATTTTCGGTAATTAATCTATGAACGTACTTAACGTTCATAGATTAATTGTACTACCGAAAATAAATGATTTCAGTTAGTATTGACAACGAGTTGAATGTCACGGTGTATTTCCAAATTTTGATTTGTTAATCTTAATCTTAGTTTTTTTCAAAAGCTAAGGTACAAAAAACCACTCATCATTGACCCGTGGAGACCTGCAATGTCCATAATATTTAAGCCAAACGGTTCAAGGTCATTTGTTTGGGATACCGCCTTAACATGGCCCGTGGCTTATGTGGACAAACTACGCCTAGGGTAATTAAGTCCCCCGACTTAATGCGGTAACATGTGTTTCTGTCATTTGATGGTATGTCTATATAATATATGTTATAATGCGTATGTCTATATTTATGTCAATTTTAATTTATAGCGTGGGAAGTTAAGAACATTTAAGTTTGATATGTTACTGCCATTTTGTTATTAGTGCTTAACTGCTTTAACGTTTAGTGTTGAAGTGCAATTGCGAGATCATGGGTTTGATATCTGAGTTAGGTAAGTAGTAATAGTTGTAACAATCGTAAAGACATTATTATACAATGTACTCAACTCATTACATTACAATGCATTGTAATGCAATAAAGGCGAGCAGAGCTCCAGCTTTAATTAATGGTTTAAAATTACAAACTAAGCAATCTGCGCAAGAGGTCGGGACTGGGACTTGGACCTCAGCTCAGGGCGGTCGCTAGTGATGAAATCCATCATTTTCGGGATTTCGGAAAACGGGACTTCGTTATATTGAAAATAAGTTTGAATATTCGGTGAATATTTTGGAAATAACTCCAATCAACATGGATTCCATTGAAACTGCAAGCGTTAAAATAAAAAAAATGAACAGTCTAGTTATATTTATTACAGACTTTTATATTTGCGTTGGTGTTTGACTATAGCATCGTAATTCTTGCATGGATCGCCTTGGAACAGAACTCAGCAATACGTTTTAGAACCCAATTTATTCGAGACTGGTATAAACTACTATCGATACCATTATCAAGTAATATCATACTATATTACATACACCCAGTTTCTTAGAATTTGCTTATTTTGGCTTAGAATAGAAGACTAGTCTTCCCAGTGGTGTCATAAGAGGCGACTAGGGATATACAGCTGATGGACGGGCAGCAGTATCAGCTCGAGGATTTTCACCATCTAATTGCGATCACCAATCCGACTGCAAAAAGTAGTGATTAAGGTAAAGTCCTTCAGCTACCCTGGTTTGCCACGGTATGTGAAGAAAAGGCCCATGAGACCAGCAGTGGATGTGAACAGGCTGATAAAATAACTGCAGTAATACACTTCCATATTAGCCACTTTTCTAATTGCTTCTTTACCAACGAACTTATATATATGTCTATCGAAATAAATAGCCATTTAATCTTTTAAATATTAACATTGTTCATAGTTCCTACTTAACATTATCATATTTTTGAAGTATGAACAAATAAGAGGTTAAGCACGTAAGACAACTTGAAATAATAACTGAAGAGCGAAACATCCAACTTAAGTAGACCTCTTCGCCTTAAGACATTGAAGCAAACCAAATGCCAATATATATTGGACAATACCCTGACCAATTTAAGAAGACACCAGCTTCCCATTCCGCGTTATGGCAGAATATAACAATTTATTTTGGAAGTGTTTTATGATTTATTTGACGATATTTACCGCATGTGTGGTTCTTCCATAAGTATCAAACTTTGCTAAGTGAGCTCTTAGTTAATGAGATATTTTATTATTTTCCTTCAGATTTCGCGTGTTTGGGTAATGGTGTTACTTAGTATTTTGTATGAACAGACATACAACGTAGAATTTCATCTTACATATACCTAATGGAAAATCGAGGTGAAATTGTCAGTAGATATTAAAATTCCTTCACTTTATTTGATCAGCCACCGTTTACCTCCACTGCTGGACATGGGGCTCCCATTACAGACCTTGGCAAGCAAGTGTAGTTATCCATATCACGATTGGCACGCGGATTGGTGATCGCAGTAAGATGGTGAGTAACCTTTTTCTGATGCCCATTCATCAGCTGTATGACCCTTAGTCGGCTTTAGAATATATTGGGTGGACTATTTTAAGCCGAACACCAAAAGGCTACTACATAGCAATGAACATATTTTCATCATCATTTTCCTTTATCAAATTATTAAATTAACGTGACGTTTAATAATTACAACTATAAATTTTATGACATCCGTATTTTTCCAAATAATTTCTATCAACTGGTGCACCAATCGGCGCTTTAACTGCAAAACCGCGTAAGTGGCAATTGCTAATAAGGTGTTATTTCATCTATCAGGAAACATTTCAGTAATGTATGTTTTAAATGGCAAAAAAAACAATTGGCTTCATTTGGCATAACATAGAAAGAACAAGCATTTTGTGTCTCTAGCGACAATATACATCCTTACTAATATCCTTACTAATCCTTACTATAATATTATAAATGTGAAAGTAACTCTGTCTGTCTGTCTGTCTGTTACGCAATCACGTCTTAACTACTTGTGAAATTTGGTACAGATATAGTCTAGAGCCTGAGAAAGAACATAGGCTATATTTTATTATCAATTTCCCACAGGAACGGGAGTTACGCGGGTGAAACCGCGCGCGGGAAGCTAGTTAATTATAATAATTAATATAATTATAAAAGGTTTATAAATAAATAACAAATGTAATTTAAGATAAATAATAATTAATTTCCAAATAATGTTTGACGATTAACAAGTGCCTGTAATTAGTTTACGTAAATAAAAATGTTTTTTATTTTATTTTATTATTTATTTTGATTTTGAACCTTATTAGTTTGCAATATCACTGACGCAATGTCATTTGACTTTGAAACTCAAATAAAAACAAATATGCCTGGTCAGATATTGGACTGCATCCAATTAGCAGTCTATTTGGATAAGTGGATAACTCACTGGATTACATCTGGTTTGAATGGTTACACAAACGAACGCTTTAGAGCTTTATAAACCACAGCAGTGTAGTGAAAAATAATTGTAAAACGAGTTAAGCTCACACTATTTAGATTCCGTGCTGAAATAACAAAAACTGGTCAAGTCGGACTCGCGCACGAAGGGTTCCGTACCATTTTCATGCGTTTACCTGTTACCGTTATTGATATGGAGCAAAAAAGGGCAAAAAAAGTTTGTTGTATGGGAGCACCCCTTAAATATTTTTTATTTTATTTTGAGTATACGTTGTTATAGTGGCAATAGAAATTCATCATCTGTAAAAAGAAATCAACAGTTTAGCTATCGCCATTCTTGGGATACAGCCCGGTCACAGACAGACAGACAGATATACACACAGACAGACAGCGAAGTCTTAGTAAGTTTCTCCGTTTATATCGAAAACACGCACAGTCCAACACACAGACACCGCGCGCGTTTATACTGATCACGCGCCCACAAGCAGAGAAACATGCACCCACAGACGCAAGGTATGGCACACCGAGTCCCAGAGTGCCAACGACAGCGGATTGTTTTGAATTAAATGATTCAGAACCGCCGCTGAATCTACAAAACGTAACTACGCGCTTGAGTGAGTAAAAAACTGTCAATATGACGCAGATCTGCATTCCCGCAAGAACGTGCGTAAGTGCGTCGACACGCAACATGCTGCGCGGTGCGTGGCACTAATGGCAGTTAGTGGCGCTTTAATTTATTCATTACCTTAATCTTCTGAGACAGCACTAATTTATCTAATACCTCAAAATACCGAAATAAGGACCGAAACTGTACCAAGTCTTATTTATCTAGTATCCGGCTGAACGTATTCAGTATTATGTAGAAAGGATTTATTCCAGATTGAATTCTTGAGAGTATACTAGTAAACCACATGTTTAGGTGGTTATTGAGGTTAACAGATTTTGAAGATAGGGCTAAATTATTAAATTTCTCGGTGGATTTATTTAGTCTAGACTATGATTAGTCTTGTAGGGACACATATGGTTGTATGAAAATGTATGTATGTGTGCATGACGAATGATTGAACGAAGCTCGGCCAGTCGCTGTGCGCTGGTCCGACAGAACGCTAGGAAGATTAATAATATACCTATATCAATGGTGACCTTGTTCCGTTTCGCCCTCCCGACCCTTAGTTTGCTAAGAACCTTCCGATGCCCTCGTAGACCCGAAGTCCGAGAGGCTCGCGAACTGTAAAGTAGAGCGACAGTTGCACAAAACTCCCCTAAAGAAACTAAAAGCCATAATCCCTCAATCTCCCCGTCAGCGACCGCCCTGAGCCGAGGTCCAAGTCCCACAGGGGACGCCCTCTTGCGCAGGTTTGTAGTGTTTAAACCATTTATCTAGGCTGGAGCTCTGCTCGACTTTATGCCCGGTGAAGTAGCAAAAGCCTCCTGCTAACTACATATTTTATGTCCGTCCGAAAAAAAAAAAAGTTCCTTTTCTTTAATATGTCATATTGTGGAATTCATGTCTAGTAACAATAAATAGTTTAATTGTGTATATAAAGTGTTATCTCTCGGACAAGTGCCACTCCCGTTGCAGTACCCTAGAATATATCCACAACCTACATGCAAATAGATCCACCTACAAATAGAGTTGGATTAACTTAATACACAAACACTTTTAAGTTACACACACATAGTAATAACACCGACAGACTGATACTGAGATTAGATCTTCTTAACAGTTTTATTACTCATTCAAATAATTCCGTTTGATAAAAATTTAAATCAAATGCTAGTAATTACATGAAATAGTACCTTGATTGATATACATACAATGTCTTTATCTTGGACGAAACACAGCCATATCCACAACCAAATTTTATTAGAGACCTCATCTTGAATAAAACTAAACCTAGCCTGACATTTAGGCAACAAAAACAAAAACTAAGAGGAGATGTTTCCAAATCCCTTAAGGTGCGAATCGGATATTATAGTTCCTATAAAGAAACGGAAATCTAGGCTAGTCGTGAACAAAATATAAAGTTATAATATTGTGGCCCATATCACGTCTACATTCACTGAAGGCTCGGAAGTATCCATCAAGCGCTCTTTACACAGGATCCTTTGTAGGAAACATAATAGTTTGTTCCGTCAATCATACGTACAGTTCGTTCCTATACGCTGATTAAACTCTCAGAATATAATTACATATGAAAACAATGAGTTGAAAACTTTAACCAACAACAGCGAGTGCGGTCTTCGAACATGTGCTACATGCGGACGGCGAGGGGAGTAGCAAGCGATGGGGGGTGAGTTCGGCACTTGCGTCTTTTATACGCTCGAGAAACGCGCTCTTCCAAAGTGTCAGCTTTAGTACCGTAAAATCTGATACTGCAATTTTGCAGATTCATCGCAAAAGGTCAAAAAATACGCCATACTAACTAGTTTCCCGAGTGCGGTTTCACCCGCATAACACCCGTTCCCGTAGGAATATCATAATTAAATATATAATTGCTCGATACATGAACGATCTAACTCTGCATTTTTTTTAAATCGGTCTAGTATTTCTTTAGGTTGGCAAATAAGTATACCCTTTAGCTTTATAATATAAGTATAGGCACTTTTCGAGCATTCATATTTAATATCAATTAAATAATATGCAGTAATTTAAACCCTGAATAACAACAAATATTTGTGTTCTGTTATGTAACAAACTTTCATAATTAATTAGAATAGCTATCGGAATTTGTTGCGTTCATTATGTTAAGCAATACTAACAATGTTATTTTAAACAACGCGATGAAATGGTTTACCATTTAACGACAGCTTCAAATATTAAGTAGAAATGGATTACTTCTAAAAAACAAGCTCGTAAACAAGTAAGTAAATATTTCTTGTTACGATTCATCCCAGGTAACTGAGACCCCGATATTTTACACCAACTTTCCAAACTCGAGCGATATATCTCGACATCTTAACCCAGTAAAAGTGAGGTGTTCACAAACTCCTAACAGCAAAAGTTCACAAACTAATTTATTATAAAAAAATATTCCATCCCAGCTCCCGCATTCTAATCAAGCGTCAAATATTTTCTAACAAAAAACTTTTTTTAATAACATCTACTCGTTTTCGTAACAAGAATTCAAATTGAAATGTCATCGCGTCCCGTCAGATGGCTACGTGGCATATTGCAGGGGGCTCAAAAACTACGAACATATTTCCGCTGAGAGATCAACGAAATTATACCTTACGTCTGCGTAATAAAGTAGGGTTTAAATTATTATAAAGTTGCAAGTTTCTTTATTCCTATTAGTGCAACGGGCCATGCAGCGAATAATCGGTTTTTAATGAAAAGATTAGTGCGCTTCCAACTGCCATTGTCGTAGTACAATCAATGGGATCGCAGACACTTCGGGAATTTTCCAATTTGGCGCACTCACTGCGACACGCTTTAATTTTGTAATATTTGAAGATTTATGCCGCGGTGTTTCTGCTGAAGTTTTGTTTGGTTACTTTGTGATTACACCTGGCTTTGAGTAATGGCAGAAAGCAATTACTAAATTAGAATGAAGAAGGGTTTTAGCTTCGCTATTTTTAGAATAAAATAAGAATTCGTCTCAAACCAAAACAGGTAAATCTTAAATTAAAGAAATTATAACTGTTTCCATACATAGTAAAAGTCAAAAGGAATACAAAATGATTAAATTACAATTTTAAATTCGAATCAACATTTTTAAATTAGAATTTACCGCTTTTATAAAACCGTAAAAAGTTACTTTCTTCTAAATACTTTTTTCAAAAGGCAACAGAAAAAAAAAAGATCAAAACAATATTTTTTCGAATAATTTGAAATATTTTAGTTTGAACCATAATAAAATTATGACAAGACGGTCAATAACATCCTTAATATTGGTAATTTTAACTTACAAATGTTCACTGTCAACATTCGTTAGTTATGTCAACAGTTGACATTAGTTACGGATTCATGACAAAATGAAGATTGATGTAATGTTAGTCATTACCGACGCCATATTTCGCCATCAAATCAAGATCCTCCCATTTCGTCCAATTCCCAAAACGACGTCAAAAAAGAAACACAATCTTCCATCACTGAGACAATAGTGACAAACAGAGACAATGACAATATTCTCATTGCATAATGCGTCCAAACAAAAGTTGTGCCAATTGGCAAAAACAAAGGCCCCGAAGAAATTGACGACTACGATGAATGCCAGCCGATTTTCTTAATTAAAAAACCTTCCACTATTGGGACTTAGGACAATGACAGGGGGAACAGACTTCTACATTAAGCGATTGGTTGGGATTAAAAATGTCGCTGCGTTTGAATATTTAGTTTTAGTACTTTGGCTGAGTGCGAGAATCGTTTCTTTTTCATTTAATTTATTAAAGTAGGTTTTAATATCATGTGACGGAAGCTAAGCTTAACTCGCGTAGCTCCCGTTTTCGTAAGAACTTCATGATTAACTATAGCTTATGTTCATCATCATTATCAGCCCGTATAACGTCCACTGCTGAACATGGGCCTCCACCCGATGGAGGGTATTTGCCATAGTCCCTTCGCAGGTGGGTTGGTGACCGCAGTATTATGTTGTAACACACAAGGAAACGCTGCTCCCCGTTCCTTGATATACGATTATTATAGATGATGTTATAACAATCGGGACCAACGGTCCCTCAACCAACCAGACCCGGAAAGAAATCTTACAATTAACACTAAGATTTCCTGTGTTAGGATCGAACCTACGACCTCCGAGATTTAAAGCGAGCCAAATACCGCTACGATACGGAGGTTGTCTTAGATTAGATATATCACAATATACCTATATAATATACGTGGGTGTATTCTAACACAAACTTATACGTTTAGCTCCTAGCATGTATTACCTACATCTTCATTACTTAACGAAAACATTTATTCTTATTCTGGAGAGACCCGCTTAAATAACCGTTAGCTTATTAAGCAAATTAAGACGTACCTTCTAAGACCCGTTTCAATGTGTCAATCATTGATATAGGGACCCTTTCTGTTAATTATTTTTTGGTTCAGATTGTATGTGAGGAAATATTTTGTAATGAATCCGCGAAATACTACATATGTGTTTATCTTTATCACCCTCTTATGTAGCGGTGAACTGTATATGTATATAATATAAATGAAAATATGAATGAGTAATAATAATAAGATTTTATTGTAACACGAACTTACAGACAAAAGTAATGATATCATCATCAGCCCGTACAACGTCCACTGCTGAACATGGGCCTCCTCCCGATGGAGAGTTTTTGCCATTGTTACCACGCTTGGCAGGCGGGTTGGTGACCGCAGTATTATATTGCAACACACAAGGAAACGCTGCTGCCCGTTCCCCGGTATACAATTGTTAAAGAAGATGTTATAAGAATCGCGACCAACGGCTTACCGTGCTTTCCGAGGCACGGAGGGACATCAACCATCCAGACCCGGAGAGAAATCTTAGAATTTACACAAAGATTTAATTTTCTTGTCCAGTGTGGGGATCGAACCCACGACCACCGAGATATAAAGCGAGCCAAATACCGCTATGCTACGGAGGTTGTGACGCGGTTTTCTCTAAAGTGTCTGTTGCTAAAGTAATGATAATAATATGCCAATACTGAATGTTGACGTACAGAAGGGAAAGTAATTATAAAAAAGAATAATTATTTAAAAAGTAACTAGTAACCCGCCCCGGCTCCGCTCGGGTGCAATGCTGATGTATCATACATATAAACCTTCCTCTTGAATCACTCTATCTATTAAAAAAAACCGCATCAAAATCCGCATACATAGGGATATAGGGACAGAGAAAGCGACTTTGTTTTATACTATGTAGTGAAGAGTTTATATAAAAACCAGCTGACCCGGCAAATAGATGTTGGCCGATTGTCAGACCTACTCAATATGCTCACAAAATTTCATGAGAATCGGTCAAGCCGTTTCGGAGGAGTACGGGAACGAACATTGTGACACGAGAATTTTATATACATATAAGATAGGTCGAACCTCAGCCTGTCGCCAACAAGCCTTTATAACATGTACTTCTATACATGAGCCTTCTACGTAAGCCAAGCCATGGTCACCATGCTTGGAATATGGATTGGTAACCGCATTATTATTTGTAATACACAACATAACTGTGTAACTAGTTCCTTTGCAACACATCAACTTTATGTATAAAGTAGACATTATTCTCAATCACAGTACAATGTTAAGGCACACATCAACTTGTTAATTCCTATCATTATAATGATTTTACTGACTAAAGGGACAGTTAATTAAAGGTTTGCATGTTTTTTTGCCATCAACTTTAACTATAACTGGTATAATGATGAAGCTTAGTTACATGAACCTTGTAAGTTAAACACTTCATCATCATCATTATCATCAGCCCGTATAACGTCCACTGCTGAACATGGGCCTCCTCCCGAGGAAGGACATTGCCATAGTCACCACGCTTGGCAGGCGGGTTGGTGACCGCAGTATTATGTTGTAACACACAAGGTACCGCTGCTGCCCGTTCCTTGATGTACGATTATTATAGATGATGTTATTACAATCGGGACCAACGGCTTAACGTGCTTTCCGAGGCACGGAGGGTAGTCCCTCAACCAACCAGACCCGGAAATAAATCTAAGAATTCACACAAAGATTTCTTGTCCGGTGTGGGAATCGAACCCACGACCTCCGAGATTTAAAGCGAGCCAATTACCGCTACGCTACGGAGGTTGTTGAGGAGTTAAACACTTATTATAATACTAAGTTGTGCGCGCGATTTCACCCGCGTATCTCCCGTTCCCGTTAGAACTTCGTAATTTAATTTAGCATATAGCTTTCGTCGAAAAATGGGCTGTCTAGCACTAAAATATTTTTCATATCGTACCAGTAGTTTTTGAGATTGGCGCGTTCAAGCTTTCGAACAAACTCTTCAGCGGTATATATTAAGTACAATATATAAGTGGACTAGAAAATAGGAATTGGAATAATATAAAGCTGATTGGCATGGTTAAAATATGCTCCATATTATTTACAAAAATCTCATTAAAACTCAAATAAAATCTAAAAAATGGTAGTCAAACTCTGTCAGTATATCCTCGTTTAATCACTTCAGAATCAAAACAGACAAACTTTCATATTATTCTGTTACACAATAAATCTCTCGCGGACAAGTGGCGAAATTCTAAAGTACAGATCAGGAGAGGCGTTAGTCTGTAAGGGCATGAGGCACAAGCTGAAGCGGATATCATAACGAAAGCGGTGGCAAATTATACTAACTCATTTTAAATGTTAAAATAACGCCTTATGAAGGTTTGTTGTTATTTTAGTATACATTTAATTAAATAAATGTATGTTTCTTGATATTATTTACTACTTTGATTACACTATTCCTTTTGTTTGGCCAAAATGTATGTTCACTATGTATGCCAAACAAATTATGCTTAGTTTTTAAGTCCTTTTCTGTGTTATTGTTGATGTACAATAACGAGTAAATGGAATCAATCATCTATATGTTATAGAATATATTATATATAAAGGTTTAAAAAAAACAAAGTTTCGTTACAAAGTACATTATATCAACGTGCATGCAACTAACTAATGCATTTGATAGTTTTCTTCTGAATGTACGTGTTTTGCAATAATATGTATAATGAAATAATGAAATAATAATGATTTATTGATATTGATGATGAGATATTTTTGTGTATACTTGATTTCGAATGTTCATTCGTTGCCACCGGTAAAACGACACTAGCGCCGATCTCAGCCACCGCCACCGTCATCTGCAAGTGACACACTCTTGAGAACCACAAACGCTTAATATAACTTAAATATGTTTTCACTTTTACTAAACTGCAAAACATTTTCTTAAATGATAATTGAAATTGTATTGTACCTTTCAAATCACGTGTAAATGATATCCCGGTGTATCTTATAACTTAGACCGTTCCTTTAAACTTTTAATCCGGCGTCGACAGGGCATTGTTTGGCGGGCGCTGCTGATTACCGGCAGACGTCCCTTCGCTCCCACCTTCACTTTTTGGTTATTTCTCATTTTGTTTGACAGTATTTATGATAAAGTCTGTTCGTTTTGAATTTGAAATGTTCAGTTGATTGTTGATATCAAAGCTTTTATTTAACTTCTGAGACGCTTCTTTTGGTATAAATATTGAGTTGTGTCATCGTAGCGTAGCGGCATAAATCTCACTTTAAGTCGTGAACGTTGTGGATTCGATCCCAAAGTCGTACGAGGTATCTTTGTACGATTTGTTTCCGGGTCTGATTTGTTGAAGGACTACCTTCGTGCCTTGGAAAGCACGTTTAATCGTTGGTCCTGATAGTTATAACACCATGTCTAGCAATTATATGCCTGGGAACGTGTGACAGCGTAATTATGTGTGTTTTATTACATGATACTTTTGTCACCAACCCGCCTGCCCAGCGTGGTGTCTATGGCAAGTACCCCATGTTCAGCAGTGGACGTTATACGGGCTGAAGATGATAATGATCATTATTATTAATATTTTCTGGGAAAATTTTGTTATGTGAGACTCCTTAGATTACACATAAGACTAAAGGGCTCGGATATCGATCTATTTCACCTCTTCTAGTAATGCTTTAAAATACTGTAATCAGAATTGCAGAAACTAGTTTATCAAGAAGTGATTTTCGTCGTGGTCATTAAATTGTTTCCACCAAGTGATTCGTGGGATATTTTAAACAATTCTCCGTAGACGCAAACCGCCAATCACACAAACCACAAGTTCGTGACCAAGGGTTACTCCCTAATTCATTTACAGTCCGATGGGATGGCGATCTGACACGACTTGACAAATTTTAAGGTGCAGAAGTTAAGGGATAGTTATTAATAAGTTTCTTGGCTTATCTTTTGACCACAAGACCACGCATTTTGGTGTATCCCTCTAGAAATTAATAGAAATGATCTTGAAATGCATAGTAGTCTAAATGATATCTATAAGGAGTTAATTTTCGAGTAACCGGAAAATGAAACAGGATTAAAATTCTCTAGATCGCCAATGTCAAAATATTTGCAAACTAGTGACTCGGCTTCGCACGGGTGCAATGCTGATGTAACTATATACACCTTATTGAATAACTCTATCTATTAAAAAGAACCGCATCAAAATTTGCGCTGTTAAAGATCTAAGCATACAAACGGACAGACAGACAGCGGGAAGCGCGTATGTTTTATACTATGCAGTAATTGTTAATGACATTAAAATTGAAGGAATGCCTTTTTAGAAAAAATCTTGATTCTAACTTATGTCATCATCATCATCATCACCCTGTATAATGTCCACTGCTGAACATGGGCCTCCTCCCGATAGAGGGTATTTGCCATAGTCACCACGCTCGGCAGGCGGGTTGGTGACCACAGTATTATGTTGTACCACACAAGGAAACGCTGCTGCCCGTTCCTTGTAATACGATTATTATAGATGCTATAACAATCGGGACCAACGGCTTAGCGTGTTTTCCGAAGCACGGAGGGTAGTCCTTCAACCATCCAGACCCGGAAAGTAATCTTATTAGAATTTACACAAATATTTTCTGTCCAGCGTGGGGATCGAACCAACACATACCAAATACCGCTACGCTACGGAGGTTGTCAGTCTAACTTATGTATCTTTATTGCAAAGACTATTTATTATGAAGTTCATATTATCCTCATAAAGTACCAATAGTGAACGGTATCTTTACTTAACACATGATACGATCTCACATGTTACAGCGGCGCACTTGGTAAAGTTAAAATTAATAACTTCAGGATAAACTTGTGTGGTACACAATAAATTTATATCTCAACGAAACTACGGAGGATGCACTAACTTTGTTTATCCTAGATTCGCTGTTTATGTTGGTACTCTTATTTCATATTTCATAAAAGCATGTGAAAATGTTCTTATTTTAAATTTAGTTTGGGGCTAAAATTATTCTCAACCACAGTATTTTTTCTGGAACTTTAGGTTCAGAGACTGTCCATGAACTACGTAAAACCGTTGCGATAGTTCATGTTGTCAAAACTGTCGGATAAAAGTTAAGATTGGGGCTGCAAACTTGTGTACTAAAAACTTATGGTAGGTACTTCCGATAAATGTGACTTCTGAGTATTGATATTTTTATTGAATTTGATTGTGATAGTTGATTACAGCTTGTTGTTTAAATGTTAAAAATACGCGTACCTACTTATATTAATGATCACAATATTATGTTGCCTTTATGATTATATCGATATTCATTTCAATTCACTTATATTTTTACACCTTTCAGTCACACACACAAATACTTAAAATTTGTACAGTAAATGTTGTTTCGAGGTAACAACCCATCGATCAAATGTACCATCGAAGAAAAGACCCGTCGAGGAAGAGATCCTTCGAGGTATTGACCTTTCGAGGTAACGACCCATCGGTGAAGTGTACCGTCGAGCTAGAGACATCGAGGTAATGACCATCGAGGTAACGTCATTCGAACTAGAGTATCAAACTCGATTTTATTGAAATTTTCGTCCCTTACATAATGCTTTAGCTTTATACGCGCGGTTTTACCCGTGCAACTCTAGTTCCCGTAGTAACTTCAGAATCAAACGTATCCTTTGTCGATAAATATCTATGTCTAATTCAGAAATATTTTTTCAAATCGGACCAGAAGTTGCTGGGACTGGCGCATTCAAGCAAACAAACTCCTCAGATCAACGAAATTCATCATAATCATCAGCCCGTATAACGTCCACTGCTGAAAATGGGCCTTCTCCCGGGGGAGGGTATTTGCCATAGTCACCACGCTTGGCAGGCAGATTGGCGCCCGCAGTATTATGTTGTACCTCACAAGGAAACGCTGCTGCCCGTTCCTTGATATACGATTATTATAGATGATGTTATAACAATCGGGACAAACGGCTTAACGTACTTTCCGAGGTACGGAGGATAGTCCCTCAACCAACCAGACCCGGAAATAAATTTTGGTATTTACACAAAGATTTACCTCCGAGATTCAAAGCGAGCCAAATACCGCTACGGAAGTTGTCTAGGTTGTGTAGGAGGTCGTTAACGTAATGAATGATATTTAAATTTAATAAGTTACTTCATATATCTAGGTTAATGCTTTTACTTCTACATTTGCGAGCACAAAATAATGAATTCTCTCCTCAACAAAAGCCAAAGGGAAAGTCAAGGATACTCCAAAAACACATTTTCCATTTCCACGTAGAAATTGCTACACCTTATATAACATGAACCAAAAGAATTGCACTTAACCCTCATATACGTCTACACTGAAGTAGGTAATTGGTATTATACGTATAAAATACAAAACACTACGACCGCACATTAAATGTAAGTAATCCGTAGAAATTTCAATCTTATCACATACAACATAAGGTACGCTAAGATGTTCACTGGTACCACGGCCGTGCGGCGTATCGCACATTTAATCACAGTTGAACTTTCCCTATAAAGCATCGTTCGTGCAAGTTAGATGAAAAACTTTCGATATACGTAGATAGTGTTGCAAATTTCTTAGCCTCTGTTTATTGGTTGCTTAACTTTTCGTAGACTCACGCTTGTACTATACAGGTAGGCAGCCTTATCGGATAACTCTTAGGTCTTTGCATTGTTCTCATCTTCGTATACATCCTTCAAAGATGTTTTTTAATCATCATCAGCCCGTATGAAGTCCACATGAGGGATTTTCCATATTCACGACGCTTGGCACGCGGGTTTGTGACCGCCGTATTATGTCGTAACTCACAGGGAAACGCTAGATGATGTTATAATAAACGGGACCAAAGGCTTAAGGTGCTTTCCGAGACATGGAAAGTCAATTCAAGTAACTAGACATGGGAAGAAATCGTAGAAAGAGAAGAAAGAAAAAAAAAAGAAATCTTGTAAAAAAAATCTGGCAGGGGATCGAATCCACGTCCTCCGAGACGTAAAGGGAGACTTATACCGCTACGCCACAGAGGTTATTTTTCATATTCATACATATTTCAGTCAAACTAAAAGATCATTCATTTTTAATCTTTTTTCCATTGTATGCTTTTAAAATAAATAAATAAAAAAAATATATAAAACAAGCTCATGCAAAATTATGAGTCAAATCTCTGTAGATTCTGTCAGGAAAAAAAAGCTGTCATTGCAATTTTATAATTCCCATTTCTTAATCGCACACAAAAGTTATATCTATAAATAGGTAACAAACACGCATCTATATCTAAGTATACTAATATACAAGGTGTAACGGAAAGGGTATATACATAGAAAGAGCAAGGCTTCTTTGGATCATAACAAACGATATGGCAAGGGTTATCTCTACAAGTCCGAAATAATGATTTTTTTAAATTCATAGATACCAAAAACCAAACGTTTCAAATTGAAATAAATACATCACTAGTACTCAATCAGCTGATCGATGTCAACGAACTATTTGCAAGTAAAAAATGCAAAATGACACTGACTTTATTTTATTTTATTTTTAGTTGAACAAGGCTTCTTTAGATCATAACAAACGATATGGCAATCGTTTGTTATGATCTAAAGAAGCCTTGTTCTTTCTATGTATATACCCTTTCCGTTACACCTTGTATAAAGGTGTTAAGTTAGTTTGATTGCTTGTTTACTAGAACACGGAATTTCAGGAACTACTGGTCTTATTTAAGAATTCTTTCAGTGTTTATAGCCCATTTATCGAGGAAGGCTATAGCCCATATTTTATTATGAAGTATCCACAGAAACAGAAGCTACGCGAAAGCTATTTATTTTGTAAGAAGACGTTCTAAACAAACAATTCCGTTGGACTATTAACTATATTCTCCCACATTATTTATACTCTGCGAATAAAGCTTAAATAAATTCAATAGCTTTAGCTGTTTGTATAGCTATTTTTATCGCTTCTAAAACATCTACTCCATTTTCCTAAGCTGCAGATAGGTAGAGGGTACTTACCCCCTTTCACATCTGTTCCACCCCTTCAATTCGTCGGTCCATTTACTCAGGGACGTTATTGGGGTTGAACAGAATAAAATATAATTAGCAATCCAAATTATAAACAAATATTTAGTCTTTGCGTGTTAACGCCATGTCTGTTGCCAATTTTACACTAGTATTGCATTGTGCCAGATTTGGTTCTCTAAATTTAAAAGTATTAACAGTGAAATTGGATCCTTATTTCGTGAAACATAAGGTTTAAAAGTGCTAGTCATTAATAAGGGCAATAATGCGCTGGCTTTAAAATAGCTAGTATTGGTGCCAAGAATAAAAGACTATTGTATATGATCATAATATATCGAGAAATGGTCATTTTTGTATTATTTCGACACTTTATTTAAAAAGCCGTTCATCTCATTAGTGTAAGTAAATGGTACTAGAATACAGGACAGTATTGTATGTTGTAATACTATCACCATAAGTCGATGGAACATCATCATTCCTTTTGTAAATATTCTCCTCAAGTCAAAATATTTGGGAGTTCCTGTTAATGTTAAAACACGTTAAATTCGACTAAGATTGATTGGTGTTACTGTCTAGAAACAGATCTTCACATATACTTATAATTACATGTTAGAAAATGTAGCCAAAACGCATTCTTGGCTATGTTGTAAGTTAAGTAGATATTAGCGTACTTCATCTTTTTTTAATTCAAAGATTTGCTAGAGTAATAGTTACTGACGGACGGACTACTTTGTCTGTAATATCCTACAATTTGCTACCGGTTAATTAAGTATCTAGTTTAATTAATATAATGTGTAACATTGTGATTCTGACAAGTACAAGTGTATGTAAATACCTAAGTGCTGAATAAAATTCAATTCAATTCAATTCAAAGTAACATGGTTAGAAGTAAGAACAGAATCTACTTTTAAGTTTAATTAGAGGCAAATACTGCATGCTTGCTGAAATGCGCGTTTAAAGTAAATTAAATATTTTATTTCATTTCAACATATCAATGAAATTCAAGTCCAGTGGCTTTTGGTCCGTATTTTACTGATTAATTCGATTTTTAGAGTGACAAAATAAGAATGTCTTATTCTCGTCACTATTAATTTGTCACCGCTAAACAAATTGGACAAAACTTAACAATTGCCTTCTAATCTAATTTAATTTAAAAGTGAATAAGCTTCATAACGTTTTAAATTTCTATAATTAAGAGCTTGGATTTATTCACACCGTTAAATCTGTAAAACGGGAAACAAAACGTGATTGCTCCTCGACTTATAATTTAATGCAATTTCCTCTTTTATTGGGAGCTCTAAGTGAAAAGCGTTAGCGATTAGATGGAAATGTTGTAACAGACTGGTTATTAGTTCTTATTTAATTTGAATATTAGAAATTAATAAAGAGGTACCTATTTAATTTATTTGCAACTTACACGGTTGGATTCGCTTGTAGATTTATTTTATTAATCTAGTATAGTTTATTAATTTTTAAAGTCTATAACTGTAGCCAATTTGCGATAATAATATATGGGGTAAACAAATTGTGAAATTATTTTATATTTAGCCTATAGATATGCTTATAATAAATCGTCCAATTGTGTAATCTTTACTAAATTGAATAACAAACTGCTAAAGACACAAAATTTACCCATTTTATAAGAATAGGAATTCAAAAATACGTGAAATTTATAACATCACAGGTTGGTGCTTTTAGACATTTTAGTTTCTTTATTTCCCTGCGTCATATCCGGCCAGTGTAAACGGGTGATAAGGGAGGATTGTTTTACATTGTTTTGTTTTTGTTGGTTTTTATGTTATTTACTGTTTGCAAGGTTCGGAGTATCGTGCGGGTGTAAAGGAATTTGCTTTTGAACTCTGAGACTGTTCATTATGGGGGACAGTTTTGTTTTATTTCTAACCAAATTTGCATTTCGTGTTCGAAATTGAATTTGTTTTTGAAACATTAGTTAAGTGTTCGAAAGATGTTATATATGTTTTTTTTTTGTATATTATATCATATCAATAATTTCATTCCATTATAATGGGAATATTGCAATGTCATTAAACAGACAAATGAATGCGTTATATATGCTTATGACTACTAGCAGTTTGACTTTATACTCTCTTGAACGTCTTACTGAAGTATTGAATCATAAAATATTTTTTGATAGAAAATAGTGTAAGCAATTTCAGCTTGGCATTTAAGACACTTTATAAATGTTTTAAACATTTATATAATTAAAATCATCAATCATATAAAATATGGTGTTGAATCGTCGAAGTCATTCGACTTCACAATACTGTTTATATTACAATATGCTTATTCCCATAAATGCATTACGGTGCGTCATCGCTCCCGCCTCCTCTTATAACTCGGTCCAGTTCTCGCGAAGGGTGCAGAATCCTCTTATTGCAGCTCGGTGGGTCGGACCCACGGGGTCTAACCCACCGGCCCTCGGTTCGTTAACGTTAATGCCTAAAGCTGACGGATGCATTTTCGGCGCAACGCCACCATCGTTTCATGGTGTATTATTGGAAAAAAAGAAATTTTGGTAAACTGCTTTTGGCTTAAGTGTTTAATTTTAAATGCGTACTTGGTTTTGTGTGGGTGTTTTGATGGAGCACTCATATTTACTATTGGGCTTTTGATTTCATTGTTTAAATTTTTGACAAACTGAGAATAAAATTATTATTAGTTCGTTGAAGTGGCAATGTGCAGGCCATATAGTACGGAGAACAGTTGGCCGTTGGGACCGAAAAGTTCTCGAATAGAGACTGCGGATTGGCTAGCGTAGCGTAGAACGTCTACCAACTAGATGGACGGATGACCTGGTAAAGGCCGCGGGATCACGGTGGATGCAGGCCACTTCCAACCGTAGCAACTGGAAATCTATGAGGGAGGCCTATGTCGAGCAGTGGACGTCCTATGGCTGAAATGTATGAAATGAATGAGAATAAAATCATAATATAGTTATATTATTTTGGAAACAACTTGATATTGTTTAGATATTAGTTAGGAAGCGTCAGGGATTTGATAGATGCTGTCTATCCATCCGCTGTATTTAATCTTAGTCCCCTCTTATGACACCTATGGGCAGACATAGGTTGATCTATTCTAAGATACTAAACGGCCATACTATACAAATATGTTTTCTGAAATCAGTTTAAAACACTTTTCAGTAATACCAAAAAATAGTTCTTTTTCGCAACCCATCGCTTCTTTTTTCCCCCCAAACATTACTACCGAACCGGCTTCAACCTCCATCAATAGCTATCACTCATTCACTCCTTCTAAACTCAATCTAAACGATAATAAATAACCTTTTAATCCTGCATCTTCCATGAATATTGAACGTTATAGCTTTGATTATTGTCTCAGACATTAAAACCGAGGAAATTGGCGAACGTGACGCGACTTCTGATGCACAATGTTGATGGGGAACGTATTTAGTTGGTGCATATTAAGTGTTGGGCTTTGATGCTTATTGTTTAGATGTATATGGTTTATTTAGTTATTAATGATTTTAGACGAGCTCCGAGTGTGATGATGGAATGAAATCGGTCGTCGCTCGTCGGTCTGATACTAATCTATTAATTATATTTAAAACTAGTAGCTGTAAAATAAGATTTTTTTTCTGCTATCTAACAATCAATTTGAAGCGGCCGTAGCCCAATGGCTAGGCCGTCGGTCTTCGGATCTTGAGGTCGCCGGTTCGAACCCAACCCATTACCGACGTGAAACCATTCGTAACACAAGCATTTAAGCTTAGCACGATGAATACTAGTAGTCTACTAAATTCTGCTAAAAATATGTAAAAAAAAGCTGTCCCGTCTTATTCGGTACTACCGTTTTGGAGATTAGGAGCACACGACTCCAGCTCCCATCCCGCGTATATATATGTCTAATTCTATTCTAAGCCGTGTGGTTTCCGGATCAAAGTTACTTACCATGTTACTGAAATCACCAATCTGCCTGCGTGCTGATTATGCCTATACCTCTACGACCCTGGCTTGAAAAGGTATGTAAAGAGAAGGCCAAACAGGGTGTTGAAGTAAAATATTATTACGGTACACTTAATAAATTTGCCGTGTGGTTTCCGGCTTAGAATAGACCACCCCATGTCTTCCCATGGGTGTCGTAAAAGGCGACTAAGGGACGGGGCTGATGGATGGGCAGCAGCATCTATTAGCTCAAGGTTTACATCTTACTGCGATCACCAATCCGTCTGCCAAGCGTGGTGATTATGGCAATATCCCTCTACGATCCTGGCTTGCCAAGGTCTGTTAAGAGAAGGCCCATGTTCAGCAGTGGACGTAAACGGGCTGTTGATGATGATGACTTAATAAATCAGTAGGAATTTAACGTTTATTCAAAAAGCTATTCAAATTACAAGAAAAGACAAAAATGTTGTCATATTTAACTAATATATTATAACAATTTATTTAGTGTGTTTTAACATCTGAACAAATTTTATAATATAATTCAAAATTTAAACCCCCACAAAACGCTCAATAATAAAAAGGAAATTGTATGCAAAAAAACAAATGCATAGCATTATTCTTCATTACTAAAACAAACTTACCCCAAATTCAAGTGTTGCTGTTTTGATTTGAGCCATAACCTCCCTTTGTCACCCTTTGGAGGGTACAAAAGTGCCCTATGGGGTACTTGAGTCCCCTTAATACTGTCACTGTCTATAGCATCTTTAACTTGGGATTATTTCAGTAAGAAGTCTGCTAAAGATGTTTAATGTTTGGGCTCTGTGTTTGACGAAGCTTAACGATTTGTTTAACTATTACGGAGCGCGAAATCTTGGAATATTTTCGAGATCATTTGAATATTTCTTTGTGCTTTTGTAAAGTGAAGTTTTTGTGAAGGAGTGGAGAAGATTGACTTTTTGAGAGGCAGTTTATAAATAAATTAACACAACATTTCGTAAAATGAATGGAGTTTTGCGTATAATAATAATAATACGAATAACTAAAAAAGGCGTACCTACATGTCTGTTTTATGCAATACTCTTTCATATGATACGGGGATTGATATATGAATTACTAAATCATTGATAAACTCATTTTATTAAATAACGAAATATGGGCTTACAATTTGGCGTGTGGCGCCATCTGTTGACGGAAATGGGAAACTTAGTTGTTCAATATTAAAAAAATAATGCATTGGTCGTAAACACTGTGTGTGATATCAAACCAATATTTATTTCACGATAAAAGTACAGCGTACGGAATTTTTAAAATATAACAAAAGTTACGTTTTAAAGCTTTTGTTTATAGGTCTGATCGGGAATTTTTAGCCGTCGCTAGCAGGACGATCTGCCATCAAAATTACTATCGAAGCATAAGATTGATATTTTAAATTGACATATTAAAGCATAGACAAACAGCAGGTATACTTTCAAAAGAAAAATACGTGAGTATATATATATACAAATCCACTAGGGCAGGTAATTAATTTTATGAAATTGGCATTGACAACATGTGTATGTATTAATTATTAAGTATTATGTATGGTTATAATTTATTTATTATAAAGTAAGTTTCTCTTTCACTCGTTTTGCTTTTATATGCACCTACCAAAATATTTCTGCATCACCCAAAGGTAGACTGGTAGATAATGCCTCTGGCATTAAGTCGGCCAATGTACATGTACGGTGCATGAAGTTTAATAAAAAAATAAAAAAAATTGTTTAAAAAATAAAATAATGTCCTTAAGGCGACGGCAATAATAAATGTAATCTAGAAATAATATTTAAAAACAATCTAGGTTGTACGAACGGGCGTCCTTCTAAGTCATTATAATTCGTATTTTTTAATCTTATTGAAAAGTTATAGAAGACAACCTCCGCAGCGTAGCGGTATTTGGCTCGCTTTAAATCTCGGAGGTCGTAGGTTCGATCCCCATGCCGGACAGGAAATCTTTGTGTAAATTTTAAGATTTCTTTCCGGGTCTGGTTGCTCGAGGACCATGTTCAACAGTGGACTGATGATGATGAAAAGTATATACACAAGTATTTCACTAGCAGATAATACTTTAATTTAAGTAAAGCGTAGAAATAATTAAATCCATTAAGTCAGTGTTACCTCGTGATAGAAAATATAAAAATAAAACTTTTTTTTTTTTTAAACTAAATATTGGCTTGCGTTTGACCATAATCTGGCTTGATGGAAAGCGAAGATAAGGCCTAAGATGATACAGGCTTGCCTAGAAAGTGTCTGTTAACTTTAGCCTTAAAGATGTCCAGATTATAGCGTTCCGGAAAAACTGGTTTAAAAGTAAAAATTGATGGTGAATTTCGTTTATACTCAGACGATTTTAATACGATTATCTTTTACAGAAACCTTGTTAAATTTAATTTTCTTGGCAACTTTCGTGTAAAAGATTTTTACTTAATGACTGGTGGCTCAGTGATTAAGGTTTTTATACTACTGGCAGAGTTTGACAGTCTACTAGTATTCTTGTTAACCCCCGTGCTAAGCTAAAATGTTTGTGTTACGAGTGGGTTCACGTCAGTAGTGCAAAGGGTGGGGATCGAACCGACGACCACATGATTGCAAGTCCGACGCCCTACCCATTGCTTCTAAAAATTTAATGTTCTTGGTTGGATTACCATCAGGAACAACGTCTGGTCTGCTTTCCGTAATTTTTTTAGTGGGATATATTCATTAATGTGCGAGTTGTCTTAAAAAAAAGGGGCCAAGTACGAGTCGGACTCTCGCACGAAGGGTTCCGTACTAGTTGCAACTTTGATCGTTGTTAATAATAGTTGATTGAATGAAAGGTAAATTGTGGTTTACGGTTTATGACGTATTAAAAAAACAACTTACTTGATCTCGTTCAAACTAATTTTCGGTGGAAGTTTGCATGGTTATGTACATCATATATTTTTTTAGTTTTATTATTCTCTTATTTTAGAAGTTACAGGGGGGGGGGGACACATTTTACCACTTTGGAAGTGTCACTCGCGCAAACTATTCAGTTAAGAAAAAAATTACATTAGAAACCTCAATATCATTTTTGAAGACCTATCCATAGATGGGGACAGGTACGGGATTGACGAAAAAATAAATTTTGAGTTTCAGTTCTAAGTATGGGGAACCCCAATATTTTTTATTTTTTTTCTATATTTGTGTGAATATCTTAATGCGGTTCACAACATACATCTACTTGCCAAATTTCAACATTATAGTTCTTATAGTTTCGGAAAAAAGTGGCTGTGACATACGGACGGACAGACAGACAGACAGACAGACATGACGAATCTAGAAGAGTTCCGTTTTTTGCCATTTGGCTACGGAACCCTAAAAAGCAGTACACCTACTTTTGCTTGTCCGTAACCGACTTCAAAAACGTAGAAGATTCTCAATACGTCATTTTTTTATATATATTATTTTTCCCCTTATGAGAAGTCAAATTTGAGCTATGAATAATGTACTAAAATAAAATGAAATGCAACAGTATTATGGTAACTAACACGAATTAATTGCTGTAGGTATATTGAATATATAAATATTGAAATATTCACTGTAGTTGTATATGAAATAATATATAAGAAGTAATCCTCCAAAATACTTGGAGGACTTCTTGTCCGGTGTAGGGATCAAACCTCGTGGGTTTGATCCCCACCGGACAAGAAATCTTTGTGGTTAGAATCTAAGCTTGCCTCAGAAAGGAAGTTGGGCCCGATTGTAATAAAATAATATGTGTGTTAGTTATTACATAATTCTGCGGACGCCGATCCGCCTACCAAGCGTGGTGATATAATAAACCCTTCCGAGTGAGGAGGTGCGTCCAGCAGTGAACATTTTACGAGCTTATGATGATGATAATGACAAGATACTAGTAGATGATTAATGTTTCCTTTTAATTATAATAATAGAATCTATATCTTTACTAATGCTGCTAAAGCTGAAGAATTTGTTTGTTTGTTTGCTTGATAGCGCTAATCTCTGGAACTACTGGTCTCATTTGACAAATTAATTCAGTGATAAATAGCCTATTTATCAAGAAAGGCTATAGGCTATATTTTATCATGAAGTTCCTACGGGAACGGGAGTTACATGGGTGAAACCGAGAGCGGGAAGCTAGTATAGTAAAAAATAATTTGTACGATTTTTTTAATAATAATTAATAGGTACAGTCGACAATATCCACAAGGAAAGTTCTCACAAATATTTCCGATATTAGTTGCAACTAAAAAACTCTATTCAGAATCACATCAGTCACTAACTGTATCGGTGTTTCCGCGCGGGTGGCTCTCGTGTGTAACTGCCTCAATAATAGGCGCGTTCAGGTCGAAAGATAATGTCATGTATATACTTCGTGGTGAGCCGCTAATGTTAAGGGTGGTGTGTTTTTTTTTTTTTTTTTTTTTTTTTTTTTTTTTTTTTTATTGCTTTCAGTGGCAGACGAGCATGCGGCACACCTGATGGTAAGTGTTAACCGCTGCTCATGGACTCAAGCAATGCCAGGGAAGCAGACTGTCATTGCACAAGCCGCTGCCTACCGTGATAGGAGTGCTCTTTTTAAACCTCGTTTGAAGAAGGACATATCATAGCACAAGGGAAACACCGCAGCAGGGAGATCATTCCACAACTTACACGTCCGTGGAAGAAATGACCGCTGAAAACGTACCGTACTGGACGGAAACGAATCCAGGTAAAAAGGATGTAGCCTGTTGCGACGCCGAGTGGTACGGTAATAGAAGGGTGCCGCTGGTACCAGGTCGAACAGTTCCTCGGAGCATTCCCCGTGGAAAAGCCGGTAGAACACACAGAGGGAACCAAAGTCCCTCCGTTGCTCTAGCGACTCCAGTCTATCCGTGAGATTGGGATCATCGACGATACGCACAGCCCGTCTCTGTAGGGAGTCAAGTGGGTCAAGCTGGTATTTAGGAGCGCCTGCCCAGAGATGTGAGCAATACTCCACGTTTGGCCGGACCTGCGCTTTGTATAGTGCAAGTCGTAGGCCAGGTGTGAAGTATCGCTTAGCTCTGTTCAGGACGCCCAACTTTTTGCTGGCCAATTTGGCTTTGTCTGCCACATGACTCCTGAACTGGACCTTGCTGCTTATTTCGACGCCGAGGATTCCAATACTCTCGGAAATACGAAGAGATACACCTTGGAACTGAGGCGCTATGTCAAACAAGTCCTTCTTCGTAGTGAACGCGCAAACTTGTGTCTTCTTGGGGTTGAAATGAACTAGGTTCTTTTCACCCCATTCCGAGGCCCGCCCGAGAGAGCCCTCGACTTCAGACACAAGTTGTAACCGTCTTTGTTGTATTGCATTTCGAGGGACTTTCTGATGGCTGGTATATTGCGCATCACCCGTGCTGTCATCTGCATAGCAATGCATGTTCTCAATTGATAACAGGTCATTGATATGCAGAATGAACAGTGTAGGCGAGAGCACCGAACCTTGCGGAACGCCAGCGTTAATAGTTTTGGTATCGGAGCAAGAACCGTCGACAACGACCTTAATGCTCCGACCGTCCAAAAAACTAGCGATCCACTTGCAGAGTCCCTCGGGAATTCCATATGATGGTAGCTTCGATAGAAGGGCTTTGTGCCAGACCCGATCAAATGCCTTGGCGATGTCTAGGCTGACGGCGAGGGCCTCTCCGTTGCCCTCCAAAGCCTCCGCCCAGCGGTGCGTGAGGTATGCTAGAAGATCACCAGCCGAACGACCGTGGCGAAAGCCATACTGACGGTCGTTGAGCAGCTCGTGGTCTTCTAGGTACCGGAGCAGTCGGTTGTTGATGACACGCTCCATTACTTTGCAGAGCAAAGACGTCACCGCTATTGGCCTGTAGTTTGTCGGGTCTGACCGGTCACCCTTTTTAGGGATAGGGTGAACATTAGCTACCTTCCATGAAGATGGAACCCTATTGCACTCATAGGAAAGACGGTAAAGGCGCGTTAAAACAGGGGTCAACTCTGGGGCGCACGTCTTCAGCACCACTGCGGGGATGCCGTCCGGCCCACTCGACTTGTGGACGTCTAGGAGATTGAGCTCACGCCTGACCGCACGTTGTGTAATGCGGATTTCAGGTAGTGAGCTCTCACACCGAGAGATGGTAGGCGGTGTGGCTCCTTTGTCGTCCAAAGTCGAGTTCAAGGCAAAGAGATCGGCCAAGATGTTGGCCTTATCTTTAGCGCTGTGGGCCAGACTATCATCGGATTTGCGCAGTGGTGGGAGATTGATCTGGCAGAAGTTACCTTGCGCAGCCTTGGCGAGCGCCCAAAAAGCACGACTCCCGGAGGGATATCTCTTGAGACGCTCACCAATTCTGACAACGTGTTCGGCCTTGGCCACGGCAATAGCCTTTTTGCTGGATCTGGAAGCAGCATTGAACTTCCGCTTCTCCTCCTTCACATTCGGGTCCCGAATGGTGCTTTAGTTTTTTGTTTAGTTCTATTTGTTATGTTATGAGGACATACAGGGAATTGAATGTATTCCTTATCAAATTAATAGAATCGGGCGACTTTGCGGAATTAATTGCGAACAACATGGAAAAATATTTTATTTTAATTAAGTGAGTTGGTCTCTTATATGATTGCTATATCTTCGTGGCAAAAAATATGATGTGTGTATAAATTCACTTTTCGTAAAAAACACCTCACCAAAGTGAAAGACTAGCACTTCGCATACTTTTAAATTTACTCATAATACAGTGTCGAGATGAACTTCATAATGAGGTTCTGACAGACAACTAAATATACCGCAAAATCAGCAAGGCGAAGTGGCAACGAAATGATCATGCAGAAGGGCTAATAACCATTGGAGCAGACGCGTGTATAACCTCCCGATGCCCTCGTAGATCCGAAGTCCGAGAGGCCCGCGAACTGCAAAGTACTGTCGTTTTGTGCAACTGTCGCTCGACAGTTGCACAAAACTCCCCTAAAAAAAACTAAAAGCCATAATCCCTCATTCTCGCCGTCAGCGACCGCTACTAAGCCGAGGGCCAAGTCCCACAGGGGACGCCCTCTTGCGCACGTTGCTTAGTTTGTAGTGTTTAAACCATTTATCTAGGCTGGAGCTCTCCTTTATGTCCGGTGAAGTAGCAAAAGCCTCGGGGCTAAATACATTTGTCCGTCCGAAAAAAAGGGAGAAGACGCGTCTTATAGTTGATACCGCATCTTGGCAAACATAAAGTAGGACGTAGCCCGGAAGATGGACTGAAGACCTGCAAAGGGTAGTCGGAGTCCACTGTGTGCGGAAGGCGGGTGACCGTATGTTAGGGTGCAAATTGGTGAAGACTTAGAAGGCCTATGTGTAGCAGTGAACAGAGATAGGTTCATTGATTGATAGTGTAATATTGAGGTATTTAAATGTGTACTTTTGTTAAGAATTGCCATTTGATTCCTCATTTGCCGAAAAATGTTTCTAGTCATTTTTATTTTGCAACAACGTTATGGTATAGTAACTTCGGAAAAAGAAAAAGAAAAAATCAAAATCAGTAGAATTTTCGAAAACATACATCTATAGATGACTGAATTTACAGCATTGCAAGGGAGTATAATATTATGACCCGTATTCTCACGGGTGATCTACATAAAGTTGGACTTAACATTAACTAGCTTCAACTGCACCTATGCAAATGAGGTCGAGAACTTCTAACTATTCAATTAAATCCCAAGAGGCGGTTAAGTCTTAGTTCTAGTTGGGTTTATATCTCCTCAAGTGGTTATTGGTTTCATCATAGTAACGTTCTAATTTGAAAAAAAAGGGATTCTTCACCATCATCATTTTGGCCGTAGAACGTAGATTGCTGAACATAGGCCTCCCTCATAGATCTCCACTTGTTACGATTGGAACTGGCCCATCCACTGCGATCCCGCGGCCTTAACCAGATCATCCGTCCATCTAGTTGGTGGACGAATGATCGCTACGCTTGCCGATCCGCCGCCGGTTATAGCTACAATAGAAATACGTCATCAGTGAAAATGTCAACTGTCTATCACGGTTCATGATACAGCCTGGTGACAGGCAGTGGTCTTAGTGAAGTGAAGTTAGGGAACAATCAAAATATGAAAGAAAAAATGTAATGAAATCTATAAGCTCGACTTATTAAAACAATGACTTGAGGTCATTTGATAAGAACATATTTAGACGCGCCTGTCACGCGACCTTTATTTCCTATCCACAATCTTTACCAAAATAAGTCAACTTAATTTATTCATAATACAAAAGTTACCTGTCACTTTCTTGGCTATGCACAAAAATGTCGTGTAACGGTAATTGGTAACGACGCGTAATGGTGCAGTGCACGCGATCACCCTTACGTAATTGTGAATTATGGAATGACTTCGGCATTGACCGTACACAAGGTTTTGATATCTTGACCAGTATTGTATGGGAATTTTATTTTCTTTGTATTTTGACGAGGCTTTTACTACTTCACCATCCATAAAGGTGAGCAGAGCTTCAGCCTAATGAATTGGCGTAAAAATCTAAACTAAGCAACCTGTACAAGAAGGCCCTGTGGGGCTTGGACTTCGGCTCCAGGTGATTGCTTTAGTAAGGTGATTGCGGAATCATGACTTTTACATTTTGAAGACTGTGGATAGCCTTTTACTTTTAGATACTTTCTAGGCAAGCGTGTATCATCTTAGGCCTTATCATAGCTTTCCATCAAGCGAGATTATGGTCAAACGTAAGCCCATATTTAGTAGAAAAAAGCTATCGATGAATTAAATTTCCGACCTTGTGAAACAGGGTTCTTGGTTTTTATTTTCAACTAGACTCAGATAGAACCAACAAGCTACTCCAACAAGATACTGTAATATCGACATCGTGGTATTTAAGTATAGCTGCTGGACTTGCTGCACATCCTCGTAAGGGATTTTGTCATAGCTACCACGCATGGTGTGCAGGTTTAAGACTGTAGAACATAGTACGTTCTATTACACAGGTAAACGTAGATTGTCTTTTTGTTTCGGATAGACATATGTCTAAATATACACGAGGCTTTTGCTATTTCACCGAGAATAAAGATGACCAGTGTTTTAGCCTTTATACAAACTAAGCAATCTACGCAAGAGGTCGCCCTGCGGGACTCAGCTCAGGGTGGTCGCTGGTGGTGATTGAAGATTATGACTTTTAGTATTTAAAGGAGTTTTAGCTCCAATGCAGACTGCCTTTAACATGGAAACGATGATAAATGTTCTAGAAAAAAATAAAAAAGATTACATGAAGCCTTTAAATGCATCCTGAAAATATTTTACTTACAAAAAAGTATAATCAAAATTCTAGTAAAACATGTAAAATAAAATTCGTAAACGAGTATATATTCTGGGCCTGACGTGCGCCCGGCCAGCGGCACTAGCCGGCTAGCGGCTATAAACGCCGCTAGCGCCGGCTAGCGGTTCTTTATTTGCACTATAACTTTATAGGATGCCATAAAATTGATATGTGGAATGGTAATATAATAATATTTCTAGTGAATATTGGTTTTTGGGTTCTGTAGTTAATATGAAACTGTAGTTTTGTCAAGAATGTTTGCTTTTAGTGGTAAGCAGAATTCACATTGTATAAGAACAAGTTATATATTAATAGTTAGTAAAGAAAAAGAGACCTTATAGAATTGAAATTTCTAGAAGAGAGAGCTGCTTGACTGGGACAGTACCTTCAGCTTACAGTATACTACAGTCAATTAACATTAGTGATTAAATTGTACGTGAGAAAGGTGGTCAGAGGTGATATGGGAGATGGGAGTTAGGCAATAAAATTTGCCGACTGTATGTTATAAATAACTAGCTGCGCCCCGCGGTATTACCCGCGTTACTCCGCTCCAGTGGGCGTATAACCTATCCCGGTGCAAAATTTCAGCCAATTCCGTTTAGTAGTTTTTACGCAAAAGAGTAACAAACATCCATCCATCCATACTTACAAACTTTCGCGTTTATAATATGAGTAGGATAGTGTGCAATGTGAGTAGAATAGTACGACTCTATATTACTTCCAATAAAGACTTTGACAAACCGTCCAAAAATAGTAAAACTTGTAATTTTCTACTAAAACCTACATCAAGTTGACACGGGATGATTGCGCCAGGTGCGGGGAACATTGATGCCGCCGTGACGTCACACAACCCGGGTTAAATAAATCGTGCGAGGGTTAACAGGGGATGTTTATCCCTGATATTCTAAATCGTATAATACTTTGGTATGTCCTTGCCCTTTAAATAGTTCGGTCGTTGCGGTTTCATTAAAAAGCGGTCAGTTCGGACCTTTTGTAATTGGTTCATTTAGTTTATTAGTTTTGTCGTGAGAGGTAAGCATATTAAGGTTATTATACTATGAAGGGATTTGTAACTTTATCAAAGGAGAAACGTATATGAAACGAAATTTTCTATTAATCTTGTTTTTTCAGACGGACATGTTGTCAGCACCGAGGCTTTTGCTATTTCACAGGACATAAAGCCGAGCGCAGTGGATTATTAATGTCTTACATAAAAAAAAACAACCACTTTTTAAGGCACTTAATTTAACAATTTCAATAACCTTTAGTTAGAAGATAATATGTGCATGTGTTCAGATGCGTAATTTTGTGCTCACTTTTATTACCGTACGTAAACGGTCACTGTAGCCTAGTTGGCTATTGCCAGTGCTATTGCCTACGAAGCTGGTGGTCCTGGGTTCGAATCCCGGTAAGTGCAAATATTTGTGTGATGAGCACGAATATTTGTTTCTGAGTCATGGATGTTTTCTATGTATTTAAGTATTTATCTATCTATATAAGTATGTATATCGTCGCCTGGTACCCATAGTACAAGCTTTGCTTAGTTTGGGGCTAGGATGGTCTGTGTGACATTGTCCCTAGATATTATTATTATTACTTAATACAATTAAACTGTGAATAGAAACAAATCGAACCTAGTTGAAAGGCATGAACTTGATTTTATGAGTCAATGTTATCTTAGATTTCGTTGTGGTATTCAAAGTTTTCCACAGTAGTATGATAAAAAAGCATACACCCTTGTATAAAAACTACTGTCAATACATCATTAAAATGCTCTTCCCATTTCGAAACTCTGTCTGCTTATTTTTGTTCACTTCCTCCGAAGAACTGTTGCTTTACTTCCTTCTTTCAAACAGTTTTAGCTTTACCAAGTGCTTTAACGAAGACTTCAGAATTCCAATTGCAAATAGTTATCGTATAACAAGGCATGGACTTGAGCGGAGTTGGACTTCTGTATTTATTTTGTATAGTTCAAGTGTTCGTTGTATGGGAAAGTTTTAAGGATGTCAAATGTAATTATGTGGATGAATGGAATAAAATGGATGTTTAAGTTGAAGTTGGATTTAAAATGTTTGTAAGAGCGTTTGATTTTGAGGTTTAGAATGAGATAGTAATTTTTTTGTCAGTGGTCAAGTTATATTTTTTATGTCATCAAAGTTGTACTTTTAATTTGTATTGAATTTAGAAATATAATTCAAAACATAGACGAATTATATATTCGTTGGAGCTCATCTATAATTGCTTTTAAAAGAAGAAAGAAGGAATATTTCCTATCTCTGTAATGTAATGTATAAATATATAAGTAGTATATTATAAATATGTAGGTATTTTATTTAAGTGTAGTATGTACGTATTAGGGAGTATGTTTATCTTATTTTTATTGTTTTTATTTTATAAACCGATCAGGTATAATAAATTGTTTGTTGGTTGTACACGGTAATGCCCTATGTCCACAATTTTTTTTCTCATACTTGGGGTTTGCTGGAAGAAAATTCATAAATGAATTAAGCTCGCCTTTGTGCTAGTGTATTTCTGCATAATATATGTATATTTTGTGTTTTTGTATGCAATAAAGAATCAATAAATAGATAAATAATTATTTTAATATAACAGGTTTTTTTTGGATTTAGCTAGAGCAAAATTAAGGTCGGCTAGGGTTATGCAATTAAGAGCTATATTTGTTGCTATTATTAACAAAGGACAGTACCTATTACTAGGTGAATCTGAAGTCAATCAAACTTTTTTTAACAGCACCACTTAGTTAATTAGATTTGTCATAAATATACATTGACAAATGTCACTTAAACAAAAGAGTCGTCCATATAACGTTAATCAAACATAACTTCTCAAGAAAAACAGGTAACCTGTCTTTCCAAAAAAATAACCCAATTTTCCCGCCTACATCTTAACCCTTGCCGCTTGCTCCAATATTGACAATACTCTTGACATCGCGAATTGGCAGAGCATGGCCCGACGATATTTTCACTATAAACACCAAGATATTTGGTAGGGAAATTGTAACTCGAGGGCTTTGACAGCGTCTTATGTTGATGGGTTGAATGCTCTGTTTTCTTGTACAGTACTACAGTTGAAGAAGGTATTCAGTGCTTTAATTGGATTATAGTATTGAAACTGTTATTTTACGACTATAGACAACTTAAAGTCAGGGACAAGAGTAATTTATATTTTTAGTAAAAACCTGCCACTTTTAATGTGAAAAAACACCATATTTTGGGCAAAGAAAACACATTATTATTTTCCCTTTAGATTAAGATTTATTATCACTCCAGTGTGACTATAATAATCAGACATATCTTTTATAGTGCACCTACTACTTTGTCTCTGCACCACTTTATAGTAGACTGGCAGAGAATGCCTCTGGCATTAAGTCCGCCTATGTACTTTTATAGTGCTGAAGTTTTAAATAATAATAATACTTAATAAAAAAGAGATTACTGCACATTACTGAAATATTGTCACAAATAAATGTCTCATTATGATTTTGACTCTTCGTAGTTATCATTGGTCCTAGATGACAACCTTGTAGCACCACTCAGAAAATATTTTAATAAAATAATTGTTTGCTCACCGAGTACATTTTAATAAATAAAATGTAGAATGGATAATTTCGTACTGTTTTTCTCAGGGTCTAAATATCTAGTGTTTATTGTACTAAATATTACAATTTTCGGTACAAAAACTTGTTTCATTTCCATCCAATTCTTAGTAACCTCAATAAAAAGCCGTTACCTTACACAATATATTGATAAGTTCAAGTTAGTTACTGTCTCAGACGGTATAAGTCTGTAGTTCACAAGGTATTACGCACGCTCTTCGTGTGTAAACCTTAGTTTACATCGTAGAGGAGCGTAAACATCGTGTACAAAGAGATTCCCGTGGAGAACAAGTTTTAAGTTATAGAATTGTGACTTAATTCTCCAGTCGAATAGCAATTAATATTACAAAAATATTATTTTTGTTTACAACATTTTAACTTCAAACAGAATTACCGATTTCTCAATCGTTCACCATTAAAAAGCTATGATATTCAGGATTAGCATAGCTATATTTGGCAATAATTCTAACCATTACCATTTAAAGAGCAACATTGATTTAGTTCTTATGCCCGGTGAAGTAGCAAAATCCTCCTGGCTAACGACATACTGTCCGTCCGAAAAAAAATATTTAGTCCACAAGAAAGAGAATGACTGTCAATAATGCAATTGAGAATTAGCATTATTCGTAATTTAAAAGCCATTGGAATATTACATGCTCACATCCATTGGTCAAACAAACTACAGATTCATCAAATAATATAGCCTAATTAGTCGGATAGATAATATTAAATAATATGCTTATGTAAGAAAATTAATCAACCGATAATGTGTGGCGTTGTAAACCAAAGATCAATAGTCACCTAATAGATGGGGAGCATTCAGCATTAGCTCTGCTATAACTCAATTAGTTAACTGTTGAGCAAATTAATCCACTCGCTAACAAAGACAAATAGTAATACTTGGTGTTAGAGAGAGTATGCCAAGTAATATTTATAGGTATTATTATATTTCGTTTAGCTTCCCACGCGCGGTAATACCGGTAGCTTCTGTTTTCAAACGAATTTTACCATTAAATACATCTTATGTTACTTTCAGATAATGCAGCTTTGTAATGGTAAAAGAATTTTAAAAATCGGTCCCGTAGTTTTTAAATTTATGCATTACAAACATTCAAGTTCACTTTATAATACAGGGTAAACCGAAAAGCCTTTTAATATTTCTAATAAAACTAAAAGTAACTGGTCAAATGAGATAAAAACTGTGCTTGATAGTGATACTGAAAGTGCAACAGGAAATAATTTATTTCTTATAATTATTATCATCCATATGAGTTATTATGTTGACACTGCTGCAATCTAGGGAAGAAAATTTCAAGTGTTTTGTGAAATGTTTTAATAGAACACAGATTAGTGAAAACTATCGTTCTGTATTTTGAGTGACTATGCTAGGTCAATTATTTTTTAGTGGAAATTGAGTCTAGTGTCTGAACCATGAAGGACAAATAATGTCACATCCCTTTTTTCTATTGTTACGGCAGCTATATGGTTGCAGTTGCTTTGCTAATCTTAAGACTAAGCAATAACGTGTTTAAGTACTTTCCTGAGTTTGGTCTTGGATGTTTCATTTCCTCATGTTTAACTCAGTTTCTGTACTTAAGGATATTTTTTTCTGAAATCATATCTTACTTGCTATCATTTCTGAGTTGGTTCTAAATCATATCTTAGTACGTTGATTAACTCGCTTGAGTAATTAGTTCGGTAGACTATTACACCAAGTATACAGGGTGCCACACAAGTTCGATCATTAATATTATTGGTGAAGCGTGTGATTGACGACTGTGCGGTTGACTGTATTAGTTTCAGTTGGGTGCTATTAATATTGTTGAATGAGAAAGTTAGTTGTGCAATGACGTAGATACATTCAGTACAGTTGGTACTTTGTATGACTGATGCGATTCCATTGTTATAATTAGTTTGCTGAAATTGGAAACATTGTTAGCTAAAATGGGGTGTAAATGTAAATCGTGTCATTACAGTAGACATTTTACTAAAATTAATGTTTATTTGGGTTAAACATAACATTAAAAAACTTTATCGCTGTTTTAATTTGATAATGACAAAATATGGTTGAGATTCAACGCGAATTGATCAGCGATATCATGTGACTAAAATTCAGTATTGTAAATGTACACATTTGGTTTTGAGTCACTATTAAATTGAAGCAACAATATATAAAAAGTATAAAATAAATGTATTGGGTGTCAACATCTATTTTTTATTTTCATCTAACTTGCAGATTAAACTTTATTGATGTTCTTTATTTATTGAATTAATCTTTAAGCACAACATTGTACTACAAAGGTAAACTTTATGCCAATGCGATTCTCTACCAGTCAACCTTAGGGTGATGCAGAGAAAAATATGGGAAGTCATAATTGTCCTCGGAAACCTGAATAAGGTCCACCAGTGAGGTCGTCAAATGATGGTTTTATAGTCACCGTATTTAGGTGCATGCTCTCTGAAATACAATCAAAACATATAGTATGGCAATCAGGTCTAACGAAATAAACTGCTTTCAAAGCCATGGAGCGTTATCTTTTGATGAAACAGAACAGAAAAAATCTTTGTTTCTCATATTCTTTGATCACCACCAAAATCAAAGTATAAACCTATATTGATTTTTTTTGATAAACTGAATGTTTTGTGTAATTAATATTGTTTATAAAAAAAAAATGGGTTTCGTACTCGAAGGGTAAAAACGTGACCCTATTACTAAGATTTTTTTTCTCGATATCAATAACGGCAACAGTTATGCACTTGAAAATGGTACGAAACACTTCGTGCGCGAGTCCGACTTGCACTTGGCCGGTTTTTCATTTGTTTAATTTACGATTAGCATTATCATAGTTATGGAGAGGGAAACCATAGATACCGTACTGCAGCGGCGAGTTGCCTAGTGAAAAAAAAATTAATTCTATTCGTAATTCGTACACCAAAATAGACAGCTAAAAAAAGATTATAATATAGTCCACTGAATTAAATTTACTCTAAAAGAGTTAAGCCTCTCTTAATCAAAGCAAATCTTTTCTCGATTAATGAAACGGTCTTTTTTATTATTTTTACCAGTTTCTGGAAGCTTAAGAGTCACTCGGATGGAAATTAATGAGTATCTTTTGAGGCCCGCTTATTAAAAGAAATTATTTTATGTTGAAATTGATGAATTTGCTTTGGGCTTAGGTTATTTAATATTTTTACTTTATTTGAAGAAGATATACAAATCGAGGTTGTGTGGCTAAAATCGCTGTCCTGCACAAGATAAGGAGTTCTAGACCGTCAGACCGTCATGTTGGTTTTATTTTAACAGTCTTTCATTCATGAATTTTATCAGCAGCATCTTTCAACCAAGTATACACACCATATTACTGCGATCACCAATCCGCCTGCCAATCGTGGGCATTATGCCTGTAAAGAGGGGGCCTCTTCTTTACAGGCATATTCAGTAGTGGACGGACATAAAAGGAGCTATTTAAATAATTGATTTCAATGTATTTCTTTATGTACGCGCCTTGTACAAATGTTATTGTTTCAGCATTTAAAAGTATTTTAAAATGCAGGCCTTGTAAATATTACTACACCACTACATATAACACGAAGAGAAAATAGAATCAAAATCCCATGTGTATAAATCCATTTTTTGAGATAATCGATATTTTGGACAAAAAATTCCATGTACGATCGGTAATAAATTTTCAACGACAAAACAAAAAAAAACGCTATCCAATAACATTGACATCTGATATACCTAGTTTTCAATTAAATTGTATAAAAAATAAAGTGTGTATACACGCATAAACAGTTATCAGTGTAGGTACACACCAATATTATTACAGTCGATTGAAACAAAATGATACCGTTTACAGATCATTTCCAAATTGAAGACAAAGACAAATATCAATTAACGCATCTAATTTCCCGCCAATCTCAAAACACAGCAGCGTCTAAAACACAAACATTTATCGAAGTGAAACGGAACGCCTCCAGATATAGTATTAAGCTGAGTACACACACGACATCACGGTACGGTACACATGGGTGGGCTGGGAATTAATACGTCTTAAGATCAGGTTACTGTTACTAATGCATGCGTATTTATTCTCGGGTAGTGGCGGTTTAACATTAGATGTGGGTAAGAAATGGCAATTGTTTTGTTTGGTATCTTTCATAAAACATTATAAAATATTAAATAGCTAATACAAAAATGCAGTTTCTCTGTATGTGGGGATAGCGATTTTCACAGCTTTTGAAATGGAGTTTAAATGCAACTGTGATATATGACCTCTATAAAACACATGAGAAATATCAGTAGTACTTGCCTTATTATACTATTATTAGCTGACTAAAATTGCAATGGAAGAAAGAATTCGCAATTACTAACAAATTGCCCACTATTTTTTCTGAATTTTTAGAAAAAATGGTGTGTCGTTAAGAAAAACGTGACAATGCGTTATCATGTTATCATGTTTTTCTTGTGTATTTTATAGAGTTATCATGAAATCTTCATTTACAAAACTTCGTGTTTTTCCATCTACTGTATGCTTTCAATATGCTGATTCTAAAATAAATTAAATTAAGAACACTCCTATTACAAAACACATTACCATCGCTTATGTTTTTATCATTAACTGTACGTATATTATTAAGAAGATAATTGCAGAAAATAAGTACCTACCTAGTTTTCCTATTCCAAAGCACATTCCCATTCCCATTGCCTAATGTGCAGTCTTCACTACCGGACCCTTAGATGAAGATAGATGACCGGCGTAAATAAATACCTCTATTGATTCGATAAGATGTATGCCACGTCACTCGCCATCGACTGATCGTTCGTTTTGTGAGGCGTTACCACTTTGTCACTTGTAATAGTGGGCATTAGTAGTCAAATATATGTATATCTTTCTATATTAAAGCGTTTATTTCCATAAAATTTTCTTTTTTAATTATGGTTCTTTTTTTTCTAAAAAGCGAATAATATATTTCTTATTCGATCTAATGGTAAAAAAGCATTGGAAAGCTAAATTATCCAGTAGTTATTGGCTTTACTTGTTGATGGGATTCCTATAGGATTAGGGAATATTGTGGATAGGTGTTTGAGGGTGAAAACGTGCTTCAAGGCTAGTAATAAACATTTAGTTAAAATGTTTATTACTAGCCTTTTTTTACAGACGTTTAAATACAAATCCATAAGTTAAAGTATTATTTATTTATGTACGCTACACAACATCTTGTAAGCAGATTGAAAGCTTACTTTTAATCTGCTTACAAGATGTTGTGTAGCGTCATAATCTTGTCCAGTTTGGAATTGAAAATCTGAGTAACAGCAGTTTCAGAATAAGCAATCAAATATACGGCACCATATCCATAAAGGTTTAATTTATAGTAGACGCGTGTCGTGGACTTCGGATTATTAAATAGGTACTGATTTGCCTTTAAATTGTACCGCGATTGAGACCCGCGTCTACTATAAATTATGTAGACAAATCGCGAAAGCTTAAAAACATTTATTCATAAATGTTGTTAAATGAAAAATGTTTTCGTGAGTAGTATTTTGTGTTCGATGTATATTAATGATCGTCATTTATTATATCATGAATATGTAAACAATAAAGTAATTAATTTGATAACAATAATGAAGGTAATCAATTAAAATATAAGTTGTCTCACCGGCGTCATACGATCCCGTTTTCTTGGGAACGTCATCTTAAAAAATAGCCAACATAATTATGACACTCACAAATAATGTGGATTTCTGTTGGTTAAACATTTTTTTTAAATCGGTTCAGTTGATCTTGACTCTCTAAAAAATAAAATACCTATACCTACCTCTATCCACCAACCACAGCCCTATACCTCTTTGTAAAATGAATTATATTTATGAACCATTTCTAAAGACGACCATTATTTTGGACCATATTTATTTTTAATATTCCTCACTACATATAACTCTTTTGGTTGATATTATAGACATCATCTAACGTGATATAATGACGTTACTTAGCTACTTTTGCATCGCCAATGCAAACTTAACATGTAAGGGCAATTTTTTATTCATATTTTGCAACAAAATATCACTTACCTATTTACACTTTTCATTATCAAAGTAGCTGGTAAAATTAGCTGTATTATAAATAATGTTGCCTTCAAGCCGACAACTGGCATCTAGCCAAAGTAGATAGGAGCAACAGTATAGATGCTAAAACTTGTAAACAATACCGCCAAGATATTATTTGGGTCTAAGAGTTATATAATTAAAACTAAGTATTATAAGTCTATTATTTACATAAATTATATATTCAAATTATATATTCATATTTCATCAGTAACAATCCAGTCTAGTGTAATAGGGCCCACCAGGCGCAGGCATTCAGACAAAAGGCTGAATACCTAATACGTTATCTGGATCTGTGGATTTGAGCTCAAGTAATGACAATATAGTTTCTAATCTTTACTAACACAATAGATATGAATTAACAGAAGATCCTCATTGGGACAGCAATCTAATGCAAATAAACTAAGGGATTCAAACAGTATTACAAAAAAATATCAAACCTTAAACTTCAACTTTGAAAACCTAACCTCAATAAAGAAATCTATACTAATATAAAGCTACAGAGTTTGTTTGTTTGTTTGAACGCGCTAATCTCAGGAATTACTGGTCCGATTTCAAAAAATCTTTCAGTGTCGGATAGTCCATTTATTGAGGAAGGTTATAGGTTATATTTTATTACGAAGTTCCCACGGGCACGGGAGCTACGCGGGTGAAACCGTGCGTGGAAAGCTAGGTTATTATATGTACACTGATATAGCAGCACTGATATAGCTTAGGTATAGCATTTCAAGTGAACAGACACTTTCTAGGCAAGCGTGTATCATCTTAGGCCTTATCTTCGCCTTCCATCAAGCGAGATTATGGTCAAACGTAAGCCTATATGTAGTAAAAAAAAAAAAACATAAAATTTATTAATATACAAAAATATATCAGAATTTCATGAACATTTCTGAACACAAAATATTGACTTCATAAAATCTATTAAGCAGTAACCTTAAACAAAATTCCCAGAGCGAAACACAAATTTATCAATTTCAATTAGCTAACGACTCTGGGATAAAGATTCATACGCGTATTTCTAAGTGTTTGTGTTTATAACTCTTAAACTTCGTCGGTTTAATTTTGTTTCCTATATTTTCTGTTTGTGGTGAGGTTAACCTGTTACCCTACTTTGCGCTAAGTAACATGAAAACCGACATTTCCAAAGCAAAGGAAAGTGAACTTTAATTACTTGGACTTGGGACTTCATTTTCTTTGATTAGAATATGTTATTTATGACTTTGTTTTAGAGGTGGTGTCTATCTTGTTTACTGAAGAAACTCAAACGCACAGTTTATGAATCTTTCAGATGTTCCGAAGGGTGAATATTAATCATGCCTTATTTTTGTTTATTAAATAAAATATATATTTATATACTAAGTGAAATTTGTATATTGTAATAGCGAAAGGTCACTCGTATCGAAATCTCAGAAACTATAAGTGCTAGGAAGGAGTCTAAAATGTTGGATGCAATCGCTCACAATGACTGGATTTTGTGAAATTCCATACCTACACGTAGGTACGGATGGGGAAGACATGAGTTAAGGAGCAGGAGGGAGGGAGTGGCAGGCATGGGCTTAGGGTAATGTCAGATATATTATTCGTAACATTTCGTGATGAATAATCATAAAGTGCTAAAGGTAGGTAATGCTAAAGTTGATTCTGATCAACGTTAGCATTTTACGCAAAACGCTATAAGACATGCTTATACATATCATACCAGTGGCAGAAATCAACTCCTCAGCTATACATAAGGCTGAGATCTAAAACAAGCTACCCTCAAAACAACTTAGTGAAACGTACTACAAATAAACTTTACTCAACCGTCGCAAAAATAAGAAGACAACGCTTAAGGTACTCCAGTAAATTAGGTATAATAAATCTTTAGTCTAGTCTAGGTTTTTCTGAGTGCACGACTCCACCCGTTTGCAAATCAACCCCGGATTACCATTGTGACTGATGAATTGGCCTTGGCTTACCATTGTAAATTATAGATCTACATACGTTGCGTCTTAAGATATTTGAAGCTAGGAAGATGGATTATATTGTAAAAAACGGAGATAGATGCAATATTTTAAAATTTTACTAATAAGAAACCAAAACCGATAACCAAAAGGAATGAAAAGCTTTAGAGCTTGATGATGAGCTAATATGATTATATAGAAGAACCTAATAGACTTTCCAAATCTACTATATTGGTTTTTCAAAAATAGTAGTCCAGGATGGGAATCAAACTCAGAATACTAGGTCTCAAAAACAAATACCGTAACCACTGTGCAACCAGTGTAGTCAAGAATTATGTACGGTTCAGACCAACCAACCAGTTGTATTTTACAATGCTATAAAGGAAATTGATACGTGCGTAAATAGGAAATACAGTTTATATTTCGATCACATTCACTTTCCGCGACGCGACGGTCGTACGGCTCCGGAAAGCTTTTCCCATCCGACTCTGCTACAGAAATATAAAACTTAACACACACTTACAGGCTTCAATTTCCTATACCACATTTTAAAAGGCCTGAGTTACACTTTACGCAATTACACTTATTGTATGGAATTATGGTGTATTTTTTTATAATGAATTCATTTTAAATACTCCAACATTCGTCCTTATCTACAAATCTATAGTGCATGATATGTTACCTCGAAACCGTCTGTGGCTAAGCCCCGACAATTCCACGTGCATGTATCAGAGTAAGCTTCGACTAAGTGACGTCACTCATGAATATGCACCAGATTGTCAGCTAGCGCCAATAATGTGCTACTGTTAGGTACTAACTTAGGCGTCCGTATGTTGAGACATGTGTGGAGACGGGCTAGAATTCAATACTCTCATGAGAAATCAATTTAACGTGACATTCTAGCATAAATTAGATATTTCTGATAGTTATAATTTTTCTATCTTCAACAATTATCTGATTTTTAAACTATCAAATCAAATTTAATTTGAATCATATGGTTCGTACTCCACTTATTTAACAAAATTGTCTTATTCCTGTTCTTCACATTTTCATTTCAAAACGGTACTTATTTCACTATTGCTTTTTTTCAATGAAAGTTTGAATATCTCAAGTTTAATTTTGGTCAAATTAAAATGTAAATGTAAGTTATATTTAAACTTATATTCATTCAACAGTAGAAAAGGTGTGCAAGAACTTGTATAACGTACTAAAAGTAAATTGCAAAAACGAAAAAAACCATGCATTTTATATTAAAAAAGTAATCAGGCCGAATATTCACTGAAAAACGTCGTTATAAATGCTGTTTATAATATTTAATATTTTACTTATCACTGTCTCGCTTCGGGATGCTGATTTCTGATTAAAATATGCTGTTACATTGTTAATTAATCCATACACGCAACAGATTTTATGTGAGGATAATGAAACTTTATATGATATATCTTTTTACGGACAAATGTCATTATCATCAGCTTGTATGACGTCTACTGCCGAACATGCGGGAGGCCTATGGGTGTTGCTATAGTCACCACACTTAGCTGGAAGGTTGGCGACCGCATTATTATGTACACTATATAATCGGGACCGACAGCTCTCCAAGGCACGGACGGTAATTCCTCAACCAATATTTCCGCAAAGAAATCTAAGGATTTAGAAAAAGATTTTTGTTCGGAGCGGGATTTGTGCCTATGGTTTCCTGTGATAGTTAAGACGAGTTTTATACCTATATGCCAATAACAAGTACTTTGTAAAGTAAGGCAAAATGTTGTAGAAAAAAGAATTTGTTATATTAGTACGAAGCGATACACTAACAAAGTTTTAGTATTTTTTCCGGGGCAAAACGATTCACCTCAAACTCCTAAACCTCAAAAATAATGTAATAAGATTAATAAATAATCTAGAAGATTATTTATTAATCTTCCATCATTATCATTTGCCGTTTTCAATAAAATTACATTGATTCATTAATGGTTAGAGCCAAATAAGCTTTCGTTTGGGGATGACATGTGTGTATTTTGCCAATTTAGTCTGCGGCACAAACCGGATAAAAACATAAATTTCAAGGCTTATAAACACCTGTTTATAAGCCTTGAAGATTTTTTTTAACATTTAGTTTATATTTAGTCCCTACTAAATATAAACTAAATGTTAAAAAAAATCAAGTCTAGACCATCTTTCAGAACCAGTTGAAACCACCAAACTTACAGGTGAAATGTATTACCAACACGTATGCTGACTTAACTGTATTGAAGCGTATTTTTTTTAAAGATTACTAGCATAGTTTTGCAGTCTACTAATATTTTTGTTTACCCCTCGTGCTAAGCTAAACTGCTTATGTTACGAGTGGGTTCACGTCGGTAGTGCAATGGCTGGGGTTCGAACCGGTGACCTCAAGATCAAAAGTCCGACGCCCTAGCCGTTGGGCTACGGCCGCTTCATTTAAGAGAAGTCTTTATTCTGAGGAACTACTAGCGTGCTATTAAAATCAAATATGCGTTAAAAATATAATTATTCACGGTGCGAAAATATAGGTCATATAACCTCATGTGCAAACCTAAGCTAAAAAGCTAAACCTATAACTCTTGAAAATGCTCAATCATTATTAATCCATCCACTCCACACAACCTTCAATCCTTTACCATTGAGTATTTGATCGAGCACCCGAGAGGAAGCCACCTCCTATTTGTGCATGTATTTTAAAATAAACTCGAGGCCAGCGGCTTCCATTCATCTTGTGTGCAATCTATCACTGTAGTGCTGCCATCTGGCGAGGTTGACTTGCGGTGCAACTGAGGTATTTTAGAGAAAATACAGGTAAGAGGGATACTGCTGGATGTTTGGGTTAATTTATATGAGGTACGAGCATGAAGCTCACTGTTCTTGTGTTTTTATTCTAAGCGGTATGTGGAGCTGTTTTGTCTCTAACAGTCTAATAACATGTCCCCGAAAAAATAATATTCTCTTTGATATCAGGTAGCCAAATGTTGCCAGCTTCACATGCCACAATGCAATTGGATGCTAAGATAGAAATGAGCTGTTATTTGGCATTCATTGACGGGAAACACAACTACAAGTCTGGGTTGTATAGCGTTTGACATCATTCTATATTACTTACTTCAACAGCCCATTTACAACCACAACTTAACATGGCCCTACTCTTAACAGATCTTGGCGAACCTCCTTGGTCGTCAAACGTTTAGCAGTTTTTTTTGTTGGATTACTGATCGCAGTATGATGGAACCTTGGACTGCTAGATGTTGCTGCCCATATATCAACAGTCAACTTCATCAACCATCCAAAATATGGGGTGGTTTATTCTAAGCCGGAAACCACACGGCATCTCTATATAACATCTGCGCTATTAAACTCGTACCACCAAAACTTATCTGATAAGCCTAACGCATTAAAATAAACGAGCAATATTCAAAACTCAGCCATTTAACAACACCACTAATTATGATTAATGAAACTCATTATTTAACTGTAGCCCGGAGCCAAAAGGTTCAATGAATCAGTTAAAAAGTTCTTTATTGTGCTGAAACTTGGCGGTGCTGATCAATGAATGAATTCGCTGATTTCACTGCGGCTAAAAAGAATAGCTTAGTTAGTGAAACTTCTCAACATTGTACTTTTAATTTGAATACGAACGTTTTTGGTGAAAGTTTTGAGGTTAACAATGTTGAAATAGACTTTGGTAAACATTTGGTAAGACTAGAGGTTTCGAAATTGAAACAAGGTTCAGTAGGATATGGCAAGTTGTAATTAGTACAGAAATTATAATATTTGTATTTTTATGAATAAACTAGCTTCCCGCGCGCGGTTTTACCCGCGTAACTCCAAATTCAGAAGAAATTTCATAATAAAATATTGCATATCTTGATAAATGGGCTATCTAACACTGAAAGAATTTTTCATACCGGACCAGTAGTTCCAGAGATTAGCTCGTTCAAGCAAACAAACAAAGTCTTCAGCTTTATATATTAGTATCGTGTATATACAGCTAGGAAATACATATTTCTTCTTCTTATTCTTCTGTATTTAATGGCAAAATGCCAGATAAAATGAAACATGTTTTTGTTGCATTGTTTACATGGGTTGATGTCATGATCAGTGTACCGATTATACGGAAGCGTTTAAAGGCGGAAACATATTGTTAAAACGCGATGTGACCTGATGAAACGCGACGCGTGTTGAGTCGAATCAAATGTATTGTTTTCTATAGACCAGAATCACACTATGAACACGTCGCGTCGCGTCGCGTCGGGCGTTCATAATAATACGCGTCGCGTTTTAACAATATATCTCGGCCTTTATACTATTCTACCTAAACGTGTCAAAATAGATATTCCTCTTTTCTTTTTAGAGTTTGACAAATGATTTCGTCTTAACCGTCTCGTTAGCCTGAATTTGCAGAACGCACTTAATCCCCTCCAAGTTGCGTACAAAAAACTCGTAGTGATTGTCTCAAAATTTAATAACAGATTTGAATGACCTCGCTTCGCCCTCACGAATACCCTTCGTAAGAAGATTTCTGTCTGTATGCGATACACTGAGAGATTTTACGGACGAAAGTCAATTTTTTTTATATTTTTCGGCCAACCTTTTAATCCGGCTAAATGTGCTCAAAGAGACAATTTTTATTATTTATCTGTATGTATATGCATCAATTTGAGAACTATCTGTACAGGCAGGAGAATTAGCTTTCATCCCTCGCCGCCACGGTAGATTTTAAATATAGGTACACACAGGTTCTGAAACGAAAATACCATTCTTTAAACTCGGTCCGTGACCACGAACGCCGGCAACCCGCCATCAGACCAAAAAGTTCAGCTCAGGTTCGGATTCAATCTGGTTATGTTTTTTGTTATTTTAGACATAGTCAAGACAGGGTTTGTCTATAAAAATGGGTAAATCCAAAAAAAGTTACTATAAGTCAAAAACTTTGACTAGGATGAACCCAACGAGGGTTCATTCTTGTGCTCCTTGATCCTTGTGCTATACTTGTCAAAGTTTTTGACTTAAAGATAAATTTTAGAAGACGTTTTTGTTCCTGTTGTAACTTATTAATAACGGTACGTTCTTTAGTTCACTATAGAAACAGGAGATGGTCACAGAATCTGTTACTAATATATAAAGCTACTGCTACGCGCTAATTCGCCCCTCGCCCTCCTGACCCTTAGTTTGCTAAGAACCTTCCGATGCCCTCGTAGACCCGAAGTCCGAGAGGCCCGCAAACTGTAAAGAAGAGCGACAGTTGTACAAAACTCCCCTAAACTAAAAGCCATAATCACTCAATCTCCCCGTCAGCGACCGCCCTGAGCCGAGGTTCAAGTCCCACAGGGGACGCCCTCTTGCGCAGGTTGCTTAGTTTGTAGTGTTTAAACAATTTATCTAGACCGGGGCTCTGCTCGCCTTTATGCCCGGTGAAGTAGCAAAAGCCTCAGGGCTAACTATATATGTCCGTCAGAAAAGAAAAAAAAAAGCTACGCGCTAATCTGAGGAATTACTGGTAAGATTTGGAAAAAAAAATACAATTGTAAGATAGCGCATTTATCGAGTAAGGACACGCTATATTTAACTATAAAATTTTTACAGAAACAGGAATTACGTGGATGAAACCGCGCGCGGAAGCTAGTAATGATAATTATGCTGAATCTCCAAGAATTGAAATTGTGTCCAAATCTCTAAGTGTGCCCAAATCTTACGATGAATTGTTTCATCAAATTATTCGTCCATCGGTTTGCGTTTCAAGAGGTCTCGAATACAATGAATAAATTATTTTCCTATAGAAAATCCAACGGGAATTCCCGAATGCCATTCGCCGAATTACTGAAAATCATTTATTGCTTACCCTCTCAGAGTAATAGGCGCGCGCCACTGTCAGCATTCTGGGAAAAAATATTAAATTTAGTTAATTATGCGTATTCTGAAAGGGCTTACGGGAAGAAATTTGCAAGAAATAATGACTTGTGTGTGGGATAAGTTACGAACTTACGTTTTCTAAGTTTTATAAGAAGGCGTTTTTAAAAATTGTATGACTAAATCAAAATATTCCAAGATAATATTTTCTATTAAACAGAAACTTAATTATTTTAATCAAAATACATTTCAAAATACTTTGGCTGTGTAGTAATATACTTTTAATATCTTCAGTTTTAGTAACTTCTAACAAACACAACTATTATGTTCGAAGTTTAAAGCTGTTGACATTATAAAAAATAGCTCCCAAAATGTAACGACGAAAGAGAACGTGATGTTAAGTGTTATGAATAGGTATTATAATAATAATATGTAACATAAATTCACAATTATAACTTATGCAACAAGTATCAAATACTACAAACTATTCAAACCCAGGAATTAGGTATGAATCATATATAAGGCTTATGTATGATTTCAATGACGTCAATCATAGCTAATGCATTTAACAAGCGTGACGCAAACCATTGATTATTCATAAAGTTTACAAATTGAAGCTTGTTCATTAATAACTATTGGAGAGTTATTATTAATGGATTGTATTGGGATAAGTACCTCTGTGGTAGAGTAGAGTAATCTGTGATTTGGGCTACAATTGCTTGGATTACGAATTGTATAATTAACAAGATTGATATAAGATTAAGCAAATATTAGACAAAAATAGTGAGATTAAAAGAAAGCCGAAGTTACTCCTTATAATTAACTTTTTAGCAGTGAGGCCCCATCTAAATTGATTCTACCATTTTAGAAATTGGGCAGTGTACACCGACTAACATACAGACCTCAGCAAAGAATCTCTTTAAAAAAATCATATGCATTTAGTAAAAACCTGTTATTTTTAAATTAAGGTCAGTCTCTCCAATTTTATTAATTTGTAGGCACAAATAACTGTGGTTTCTAATGTGATTATGGATTCTTACTAAATCGGTAATTTATACTGCACAAAATTTACTATAGAGTACAATATTTTTTAATACAATTTCAAATTCTACTCAGTATCAGTTTAAAGAAAGTATATTATGTGTTGCATATACTACGCCTGGTTGTGTATGATCAGACAGACGTATCCACGTATTCTTAAAAAAAGAAGCAAAGGCGTGTTTACAAACATCCAAATATCTTGCGCCATCTTATATGAGAGTACCAAGTTACATGAATGTGTAACATACCTTCCACCCTTTACAAATTGAGCTTCACAAAACCCTTTAAACATTTTCTCAAAGAGCTGAACCTTAGTCTGAGTTCCCGCTAGCCGCTGTTTCAGCCTTTTCAGTTCTAAAAAAACCTTGTTAATTGGACAAGCCTGTTTGTGCGAAAAACGCTGATTTTGATATACGCTTTGGCTGATATTTTTTTCGTTCATTTGGAATATGTTGTTTGCTTAGATTTCGAAAGGAAATTTGAAATGGTATTCGTTTATATCAGGATTTTTAATGAATTATCTTCAATATGTGAAATTCATTTCTTTAAACTATAAATTGGAACTCAAATCTATTTGTTATGAATTACTTTTAAAAGTAATATATTCTTATATATTAATTTTATCACAGTCATATAAAACTTCCTTTTTGTGTTTTAATATTTTTCTTTTTTAATGTTTTGTGTGTACATAAAGTATATATAAATAAAATAAAATAATACATAATCTGCAATTTATACTAAAATATGTCGACAAAAGCGAATACTAACTAATATGACACTATTAAAACACCACACTCCCCTTTTCTATAACATTGTTAGAGAAATTGAATCAGCACAATACAGCTTTCATTAAATGCACAAACTTCCCACTCCATATAATCTAAGTTGGCAGATGTGCACTTAAATTGAATTATTTTCGAAGTGTATTAGGAACGGTATTCAATATCGGCACTAAACTTTGAGGAATAAAATATAATTATGTCTATCTATTAACAACTGTTTTGCCACCGAGTTGTTTTACGTGATTTTTAGTTTTATCTTAAATATGTTAATTAAGATAAGTTTTCCAATCAACCATTGCCTCCGAATTCTGACAAAAATGTAGCAGCTGTTTCTAAGTAATTTACACGATCTGAACCGAACCCAATAACCACTATTCAAATTCCTTCTTTCATCGAATTTCTGAATCTTCATTCAAATTGTATTCCAAAAAAACGTTTTAAAAATCCAATTTAGACGAACAAAGTTAACTCGCCGATACGCGCGGGATATTTTTTACTTAATTTTATTTTTAGCACTTCGCGTAAAATAAACTTCGACGAAAAACGATGCATTCATAGACTGCGCCAAAGTGCGATGGTGCAGTGGGTAGGACACAGTAAAATGTACTGGCAATTGAATAATCTATTTTGTGCTGGAGCATACATATATGTGGTTTCGGTTTATTCAATGGTATTTAGTTTTTAAATGGAGTGCTAGTTTTTAGTTTTTTGTACACAGGACTTATTTTGCTGTGATAAAAATTGGTGTGTAATATATTTGATGTAAAGTATACTTTACTTTACATTATCCGCCCTTCTTCGCCCACTGCAGAACCCTTCTTTTTATAGACCTAGGCAAGCCTTGATCGTTGAAGACATTGACATAATCATTACGCTTGGCCGGCGGAATGGTGATCCCAGTAAGATGGTGATAAGAAGAAGATGATCTTTGCGGTAAAAGATGCTGCTACCTATTCCTTAGTTGCCTTTTACGACGCCTATTGGACTACATGATATGGTTGGTCCCAAACCGGAAACCACACGGCAAATTTCGATGTAAAGTTTTAATGAAGTGCCTTAACCTTTTTATTTCCTTGTATAGGCGAAATAATTTGTTTGAAACTGGTTTTTGTTATTAGACCTAATTTCTCTTTATTTTTCCTTATTTAATTTACTTTGAACAAATTAAAAAAAAATAACGGTGAAAAAATGCAATTACTTTAATTTTCTTCGATACTAAAATTACACCCAATACTCAATCTGTCGAATTTTATTACCACTGGGCCACCGAGCCTATCTTTTTCCATAATACTGTAAAGCGAATTTAAATGCTACCTTTATTCATGATAACCCGGAAATCTTTCACAGAACCATCTTTCGGAGTTGCTGATTAGGTAATAAATTGCCTATTAAAAGGTGGAGTCGAAACAATGCAACTTCATAAGCCCTTTCAGCGTCTCAATTGAAATGTTCTCAAAGAGACTCCTTCAAAGAAATAACGATGCCGGACGTCACAGTCGATCAGTCCTGAGACGTCTGAAAAGTTCCCTTTCGGAAAAATCTTCAGTTAGAAAATGTTGGGTTTTTAGACTCTCAACAACAAGATTGGATAGAACGTCTTCTGTGCGCGTTTAACGGTTGTACTCCTAATAAGATAAAATATAAAATGACCGTTGGTTTATGTTTGGATTTTTATTTGACTCTTTTCTATTACTGGTCTTGGATGTTTATGTAACGTGGAGCTGATCTTAGGTTCGAGTGGATTAGGTTTAAGGTGTCTTTGATATCGTGTATCGGATCTATATTTACGTTACAGTTTATGTGGAATATTATGTTATTATTATTATTATTGTGGGCCAGTAATTATTGATAACCCCTTTTTTATATAAAGCGTGACTCATCAGGCAAGGATGACAAAACCTAAACGGTTTTAACAAACTAGAAATGCATCTAAGAGGAATTGATTCATGACTGTCCTGCGCACAAATACAGCTAGTAGTAAAAGAGTTTTAAAATCAACTCAGTAAATTTAGAGAATTACCCCCTTCAATATAACAAACATTAAATCTTTAGAATATAAGTAATATAAGTATCTCGTCCTATTATTTTTGGTCAGAGTTACATCAGCCAACACTTTTAATGGAGCTACGAAAACCTAGTGTCTGCATTATCTAGAGAATATTAAATAACAACTTACATAAGGAAAAGACGGACAATACTATCAGTTAGATCGTTGGTAACTGAAAATAATGTGGTCTCGAAGTAAGAGCTGTTGTGCACTACAGTTGTCTCTGGCAAAGATTTAGAAGCTATTATTGTGCTAACAGCTGAAATAAGCTACATCTTAGCACTAAAAGCCTTGAATAGTGGCAGTTTATAAATCTAAGTTATCAAAACACTTTATAAGACAGAACTCTGAACGTCGCAATCCTAATTGAAAAAGAAGAATGGAAAGATATATGCTATCGTTTCCTCGCATGTCTTCATATATGTACAACAAAAAAAATTGTACGATTTAAATGTGGCGATAAAATGAATCTCGTCGCGATTATTTGAAATAATAAGTTTTTTTTTGTTTTGAATTAGAATAGGTTATATAGACTATATACGAGTAGTTGAAAGAATACTATAAGAAAGTTAAAGAAAAGATTATTTATTCGGTACTTACACTGAAGCCAAACGCAAAAAAATATTAATTTAGGTATTAAAATATGGCAAATAAATGAATATTATTTGTCGACTTTAGGAAACATTCTAGCTTTGAATAATCGCGTACAGATAACAATATAAAATATCCAAATTTTTCACCGTATACACTTGAGTTAACAAGCGATACTGGACGATATTTTTCGTGCTATCAGTATATTTGGCACGCCCCCGCAATAAATCTCTGCTCACCTAAAAACCGAAATTATCCCCCCCACTTCCCCTCCCCGATTAGATTCCCGTCACGTCATTTATCTTCCGTTCCGTTTGGTAAGAATATAATTGTGTTGTTTTCTGTAGAATATTGTTTTGGTAAGGTGTTTAATGTCTTATAAATGCTTTTCAAGATATATATTAAAACGCATTTCCTTCTTTAAACGCATTCGTTATCGTTTAAATCAATTGTGTGTACTCTCATTGGCATATTATCATTATCATCAGCCCGTATAACGTCTAATGCTAAATATAGGCCTTCCTCTGATGACGATTTTACCATAATACAAAAACTTTAGTCTTTAACAATTTGGCATGCGGGTTGCTGACCGCAGTATATGTACAGTCAGCAAAAGAGTTAGGTTTACACTTAGTGAAACTCATGTTAAATTTATATGTACACGCTTATGAGAAGAGTTTACTATTATGTGTATTTGTATACAGCTAGCAGCGAACTCTTCACCCATAAAGAATTACCGGCTGTCGTAGTCACATCAACATATTTATTTTCATTTTTTTATAGTGACGGCGTAAACCTATCTCTTTTGTTGACTGTACACGGGTTAACGCTGCTACTCGTTACCTGGTATGCGACTGTCATACATGATGCTGTGATAATGGGAAGCAACGGTTTAACATGGTCTCCAAGGCGCAGAGGGTAATCTAAAATCCTACCAGATCCTGAATCCTGAAGATTTCTGTCCGGCGCGGGAATTGAAGTATCGGCCTAAAGATTTAAAGCGAGACTTAAAAAGTAGTAATAACTAAAATCACGCTGCGCTCTAAAACTGGAATAATTGACGTAGGTAAGAAGGCTGCCAGGCTTAAATGGGATTAGGCGGGTCACGTTGTCCGAATGCACAATAGTCGCTGGGCAAAAATACGCATTCAATGGGTGCCTGAGAATGGACGACGCCGCTGAGGCCGGCCCAACAAGAGGTGGCAGGACGATCTAGATGCGTACCTTGATGGCTGGTCCGAAGTTGCACTAGAAAAGAGCACTTGGAAAGATATGGTGGTGGAGGCTTTTGCCCAACAGTGGGACATCAACGGCTAATTTTAAAAAACTAAAATATTTTAAGTGTTAGAAACTACCTTCATCTTCAGAAAGTGAACAGACACGCATTTGTAGGCACGCGTGTATCATCTTAGGCCTTATCTTCGCCTTCCATCAAGCGAGATTATGGTCAAACGTAAGCCTATATTTAATAAAAAAATAAAAAATAAAATCTTAAATATAGGCTTAGAAAACAAAACTACTACAAAATCATGGTTTTTTGACATGATAAACCAGTATTCAATCCATTTATCGTTTCACACAAAACTGTCTAACTTCGAATCCAATTATTTACTTTCATCAATATGTTCGCTCTGGGTTTCTAGAGAGGGTTTTTCTGTAATCTTAAAGGCTTAATAAACTATTCAGGAGACAGCAGAATGCTCTTCGGTGTTAGTACAATGTTAGACTGTTGTTAATGTAATGTCTATTCATTTGTATGTGTTTGTATCGGGGGAAGTTTCAGATTAAAAGTATGGGATAAAAGTTATTGAAAAAAAAAAAATTCATAAGTAATACATATTTCATTTTAATAAAATATTTTCAACTGCAGTTTTTTAAGTACGGACATATCAGTGTTATGATGCGTAGTATTTAATTACATATTACAACAAACTTTGCCAAAATACCTGTCAAAAATATACCAAAATGGGTTATGATAAAAATGTATGTAATGTTTTTAATACAGACGTCCAGTGGTACTATTTGGCAGATTCCAGTTTCAGAGAAACATTTGAAAGTTTGCGAAAATTGTCACAAATTCCATGTTAATAAATTCTATATTATGTCAAACTATAAGGTAAAATTCAGCTTGAGTGTTCGGAGAAATTGAGATCTGGCTTAGAGTTTTGCCTCACATTCAGACATTTAAAAACGATCAAAATCTATCGCTTTACGGAATTCGAAATGCGATGCAGATTTTATGTTACTTTTAAATTGGGTTCTGGGTGTTTAATTTGCGGTTCCGTAAGTTTTTAGTATTTGGTTATGTTGGATTTATGATAATTTAATTTAATATTTTTTCTACTATTTCTTCCTACAATAGACAATAAATAAAAATAAAAAACTCAGTTATCTTATTACTCATTATCTTACTAATATCATAAACGCTATAGTTTGTATGAATTACGGGGTAGTTCTTACTCTTACGCAAAAATTACTGAATTTAACTGAAACTTTGCACGGGGATAGTTATGATTAAAATATAGGCTATAAACAATCACGCTGCAACCCAATGGAGTAGAGTAACAGACCCAAATTGATGAACGTACTATACTTTAAATTCGAACCAATTTATCTCCAGCTATTCCAGTTTTAATATAACTAATAGTGCTCCCAACCGATTTCGTCTACGGCAGTCAATCTATAAAGAGATTGCACTGGTGGCTAAGACTAAGTGGTTACGGTAGTTGCTTCTGAGACATGTAGTTCTGGTTTCGATTCCCACCCAGGGCAATTATTGGTGTGAACCACGGATAGTTGTTTTGTGTCCGAGAATTCAGTGTTCGTAAAGTTCCTCGCGACATAGGGATTTGCTTCTCCAGTGCAGGAGTTGTCTTCCTAAAAGTGAAAGAGATTAGGACGTGCACTCTCAAATTATTTGCTCTCAAAATCCAATATCCAATTCTACCGACTCAACTGATGAAAGATCAGGTTTAATATTAGACAGTAAAAACAATTTTTATTTCACTACGTAAGATATATACTTCACCACATTTCCAATCTAATACCTTAAAATGAGACAATGTTGTTAATTAATCCTACGACTACAGATCCCCAAAAAGGTATGGCAGAAATAATGGTCTCGGAATTAATAGACCTTAATCCTTCTTCCGTTTATTGGATGTCCCGATTGATAGCTATGGCCGATTTCTTTGTGTCTTAACTATGCTTTGGAAAAGCCGTTTTTGAGAAGATAGCCCGATTGGAGATTATGGCTTAAGATTTGCCTTGCCTTAGAAATTATTGGCATTTAGAGGAATAAGGATAAAATTTAAGTCGGTCGTTTAAATGTGACTTTATCGGTCGCCCACGTTTTGCGGTGGTTCAGTTTTATTGGATTCCGGCAAATATTATATTTTTGATTGATAAAATTGTTGACGCATATCAATTTTGTTTGATTTGATTGTGTTACAATGATGTTTATTTCTAAAGTATTTGTCATAAGGAATCTAAATACCTATAGTAATTTCAGTTAAACTAGAACATGGTTATTGTTTAATTTGAATATATTTTTTTATTGTTTATATCTATAATCGCCAAAAACACTATCAGCCACTTGGTGACGTCATGGCTATAGTTTTAAAAAAAACTCATTAATTGATTTCTGCTCTGGCTCTGATAACTTTTTGAACTTTTTGAGCCTGCCTTCTTATTTATAAGGAGTCAGTCAGTCAATCAGTGTATTCTTGCAGTGTCGTGGTATACTATAACAATTATTACTTGTATTTCATAAAATTCATGATAATATGAATTACTTACAATTTCTTGAATGTGTTGGACGGTAGTTAAGTCTCATGGTTTTTATCATCGTTAATGAGACCCAGATACAATGGACCATTAAAACTAAATGCTTCTTATAAATCAATAAAATAATAAAATGAAATATTTAAATATGCCTGTAAAATGTTGTTAACGAAGGCAGAGTACCGGAGTACTTTATATTCTTTCTAGAATTTTCTTTCACCTCTCCACTTCAGAATTCATCAGCAACTTACACTGACACCATAATAAAACATTTTATTCCTCCCAAAGGACTAGTTTTCCAGTTTCTCGTTTTAAAGCAAAGAAACAGAGCGTTTGCCAAGATAATTAAAATGTTAGCGCTTGTCTTGCCTGTAGCATTTCTAACTTGAGACGGCTTCGGTGGAAGTTGCTTTAGACGGAGCAAGTAAAAACGTTTCAGAGGAAATTAAGCTTTCGCAAAATATTTGTTTAAGAAACTACAAGTGCTGAAGAATGCGACTAATCAGAACAGTAGTTAACATGACGCTGCATCATGTCTGAATTAACAATTTTTTGCCAATAGTGACGCTGAGATTTGTCTGTTTTGACGCAATTAAAGTGTTTGTTGTTTCATTACTCATAATATTGTCGTTTATGTTTTCGTACCACGTAACACATAACTATTTAGGCAGTTTTTACCTTTTTTGCCTATAGATAAATAATAGGAATACACGTTGTTTCGTTAATTAGAAACACACATGGTTCCTCATAAGACGGCTCAAAGTCATCGCCTTTGTATTCGGATCAGAAATAAAGAGTTCTGCAGGAAAACGAAGTTCGAAAGCTGAAATTGCAATGGGCATGGCTAGAAAAACTGATTGTTAATCTAATAGAAACTCATAAAATAGAACAAAATTTAAACTAGTATTGTCTAGTGTCTATGTGAAATTCTATAGTTATATCACTTTCCTGAAAATAACTATTTCTGGCATTCATGGAGTAAGAATATTATCCGACGATATGGTAAATCTTCATATTATCTTCTTTTTTCTCTTCTTCAGTTAATGGTCTGGCATCAAAATCAACAGAGATATTGCCAATTTCAGAGGGTTAAAATTAAAACATATTGAGCCATTTTGAAGGTTATTTTTTGTTATCGAGTTTATAAATAAACTAGAGTATTCTTATCGTTTATTGATACTACGATTTGATTGATCGATATGGCAATATGATAATATCAATAGATTCATATCTGCTACAAATTTAAATTTCCGCAACAGGTTGACATGACAGTTTTATAGATCAAATTTGGCATGCCGGATGCATAGTAAATTAAAAAACTGACTACAATTTGTACATATTTTTTATCGATATCACCTGCCAGATCAATTATGTCACTGGTGCTATAACATTGGCGTGTAACCTGTTGATTTTAATATTAATACACAATATTTTCCCTTTAATTGTGTATTCTGTTAACTAGCATAGAAAATATATACAGCAGAATCAATCGCTGTAAATGATAAGATAAATGAAATTATAAATAGTTAATATTTTATTGTTTGTTTTATTTTTGCATTAGAAAGAAAGAAAGAAAATACATTTAATTCAGCACAACACACAAGATATTATACAACAAACATTTAGTTAAAAGTACAAACAATAAGACGACTTGCATGTCCTACCGAAAAAAGTCGCCACCTCAGCATAGGCTAGGCGAAACCTAGCGCTGGTTTTCAGTTGGCAACTCGAGTAGTGACACACATTAGGCTTTAGATAACTAGAAATATTTTCCTTTTGTTCACCATTCTTTTTTTTTCGGACGAACATACGTGTTACGTTGTTAGACACAAGGCTTTTGCTACTTCACCGGGCATAAAGGCATAATTACCACCACTGGAAAGCTACGTTGTGTTATCCAGAAGTAACAAAAGCAATATTTAATTTAATTATGAAATACCGGTGGGAACAGGATCTGGTGAAACCACACGTGGAAAGTGACTTACGAACAGTCTAATAAATTTGTTCAATGACAACATTATTTTCTGCCTCAATTAAATTCATCATCATCATTATCAGCCCGGATAACGTCCACTGCTGAAAATGGGTCTCCTCCCGTGGGAGGATATTGCCATAGTCACCACGCTTGGCAGGCGGGTATGACCGCAGTATTATGTTGTACGAACACAAGGAAACGCTGCTGCCCGTTCCTTAATCTACGATTATTATAGATGAACAATCGGGACCAAAGATTACACAAAGATTTCTTGTCCGGTGTGGGGATCGAACCCACGACCTCTGAGATTAAAAGCGAGGCAATTAAATTAAAGCTGATAAATTTACTTTTTCTTGGGTTCTTATAGTTTAAGACTTCAATGTAAGCACAAAATATGACTAACAATTATCTTTAAACTTAATAAGTTAAGGCCAATATTGTAATAGGGCGTTAAGGTTAAACGTCTAACTTTGTACCAGCGAACGTCTAAGCTTAGCCTTTGAAAGTCTTAAGTTCACAAGTTCACTTATTTATTGCTTTTCTCTTGGTTGCCTAACTTTTCTTAGAAGAATGTTATCTAGCCTTCAATACTTTTATCTGTCTGGTCTAGTTCAGTAACAATTTATAACCAAGTTATTGAAAACTGAAATGTGCTCTCAATGTACCAGTAGATGGAGCTGTCGTAAAATTGTTTTATAACTTGTGAGTTTAGAGTAATTTTTGAATTTAAACCAAATATACTGGTTGGAATAAAATATGAAAAAAACTAAACTAAAGTAGGTATGTTTTACCAAAAATCGAATGTTCTAAATAATATATTTTGTTGAAACAAAAATCTTTGCTTAACGTGGATAAAAAAAGGTATTTCTAATCTTTCATAACTCACTTGAATAAATTTTGCAAAAATTAAGATTTGATGAGCATAATAGGTAGGAAAGATTTGATGTTTGTATTGAAAAGGCTCCGAAACTACTTGACTGATTTGAAAAATTCTTTCACCGTTGGAAAGCTACACAATCCCCGGATGACATAGGCTATATTTAATTATGAAGTTCCCACGGGAACGGGAGTTACGCGGGTGAAACCGCGCCTGGGAAATTAATTTATATATACATATTATTTATACATTTTAATAGATTTTAATGTAGTACTATTAATTCGATAGCTAATATATACAAAAATAGCAGTTTTTCACACCATCCTATACTATTATTTATATACTCGGAATACATCTGCTACTGCAATTCAACTTTTAAACTTTATTGTGCAAACTTTAAACTCGGATGCATCTCCATCTGTCTGCCAAGAACAATGGCCAGAATTTATTATCGAAACAGATCCGTAATATTTTTACACGTAAATATTTTAAAGTATAGAGCATAAAAGTGAAAACAAAAATATAGTCACAGTACTCAAACGTGATTATATAATATTAAAAATTTATTATATTGAAATTCTATACCTCAGAAACATAATGACGGATATCTATAATACTTCAGAAGCATTTGGTCGTAAGTGCCAGTTTAAGATAAAGGCACATACGACGAATGTTTCTGACGTACAATGTCACAAGTCAAAACCAACCTTATAGTTCTGAACTCTAGAATGGTTTTAGATTATGGCAATCGGGACCAGTAGTTTAGCGTGTTTACTACCGTATCCAAGAACAATATTTGAGACTATAAGTTTACTTGGCAATGCCAGGTGTCACTTCGATTCATCATCATCATAATCAGCCCGTATAACGTCCACTGCTGAACATGGGCGTCCTCCCGGCGGAGGGTATTTGCCATAGTCACCACGCTTGGCGGGCGGGATGGTGACCGCATTATTATGTTGTATCACACAAGGAAACGCTGCTGCCCGTTCCTTGATATACGATTATTATAAATGATGTTATAACTTAACGTGCTTTCCGAGGTACGGAGGGTAGTCCCTCGACCAACCAGACCCGGAAAGAAATATTAGAATCTTTGTGTAAACAAAGATTTCCTGTCCGGTATGGGAATCGAACTCACGACCTCCGAGATTTAAAGTGAGCCAAATACAGCTACGCTACGGAGGTTGACTGATTACCATAGTCTATACCACGATAGTGAAACACAACTTACTCAAGTGAATACTTAAAGCCGAGTATTATACAACTGAGTTTCTATCATAAGAACATGATTAAAAAAATTGGAAAACATAATAACACACACAATTTTACGGAAAAATTTCCCAATTACTAAATTTCGAAATTTAGAATAATAAATTTAGACCACTGGTAGGATTTGAACCTATATCTTAAGGTATAGCCCCTAATGTCTTAATTATACGGCCACACTGGAACCCAACCAGTCGTCTAAATTTTTTAATATCAATATCAATACCGGTTACCGGTAATACCGTCCATTTGGATTGTATCTTTATGAATAAAGAAATAATGACTATCACTATTGTTTTGGCATACCACTGTCAGTGTCTCAACTAACCAGAGCTGGAAATAAATTGTGTGTGAATCCTTACGTTGAAAGTAGAACAAAACAACTGTTTACTTTGATAGTAGGCACAAAACAGTAGTAAATTTTATTTTACTACAATTTTATGACTGCACGTTTGTATGAGCTTCATTGCCATGAAGCTAACTTCCGTTTATACAAATCCGTCATCTTAATGATTACGATTAACGTCGGAATTGCAACACTTTGTTAATATCACTTAAAATTTGGGGCCCCTTGCAAACTTCGGATTGCGTGGATCAGTATAGGTACACGGTTCAAGGTAACTTGGTGTGAAACACTTAATGAATCTTAGAAATAAAGAAAATCAAGTTATCGACAAGACAAAATTAATAAATTTCATCATCATCATCCCGTTTACGTCCACTGCTGAACATTAACAGGGCCTCCTCTTAACAGACCTTGGCAAGCCAGGATCGTAGAGGGGTATTGCCATAATCACCACGCTTGGTAGACGGATTGGTGATCGCAGTAAGATGTTAACCTTGAGCTAATAGATGCTGCTGCCCATCCATCAGCCATATGTCCCTTAGTCGCCTTTTACGACACCCACGGGAAGACATGGGGTGGTCTATTCTAAGCCGGAAACCACCGGATAGATAAATTTAATGACTAATTATTTCATAAAAAATAATAAAAACCATGAAGAAACAGATAAGTCTTTATTGATTTTTGGCTTCTCACACTCATATTGGGTGTGATAGCCTCCGTTGCGTAGCGGTATTTGGCTCGCTTAAAACTCGGAGGTCGTGGGTTCGATACTCTCGACGGACAGAAGATTTCCATCTTTGAGTAACTTCTTAAGATGTCTTTCAGGGTCTGGTTGGTTGAGGGAAGTCACCCTCCGTGCCTTGGAAAGCAAATAAGCCCCGATTGTTATAACATCATCTTTAATAATCGTATATCACCGAAAGCCAAACGTCTTTATCTTCAATATAATCTTGAATACTATAGATTGATGATGATTTATGAGTGTCGTAAGAGGCCACTAAGGGACATAGATGGGCAGCAGCACCTATCAGTTCAAAGATCCTCACTATGTTACTACGATCACCAATCCACTTGCCAAACGTGGTGATAATGGCAATATCTCTCAACAGTCCTGGCTTGTTAATCTGTTCAGCTGAGAACATAAGCGGGCTGATAACGTAGTAGTACAATAAATTTTGTTTGCTTAAGAATCACTCAACGTATACGAATACCTATTAAATTAGATGAACTATGATGTTTTAGGAATAAATGCATGCTTAAGATTACGGAATTCTTATTGTTATTTAAAAAGTACTAATATATAAAAAATATACATACTATTACGTTATCAAATGCGCTATCACTACTAGTAGTTAACCAAACGTGCTAAGCTAAAATGCTTGTGTTACGAGTGGGATCACGTCAGTAGTGCAATGGGTGGGGATCGAATCGGCCACCACATGATCGCAAGTCCGGGCCCTAGCTATTGGGCTACGGCCCCTTCAATCAATAGATGGCGAATTTCATTTTATCCTATGAATTTCTCTTTATATTGCCATAGGTTTGCCTCGATTCTTATGCGCCATATTACCGCGAGTTACCTCCTAATATTTATTAGGTATACAAAGTTTTAAGACCCGGTATGATTAACGCCCGTTGGGATTTATCGCTTTAACTGTTGGAGTTACACGAATTATCTTGAGTTTCTGTTCCATTGTCATTGTGCTAAGTTTTTGTCGGGCGCAGTTGATTGTGTTCAAACAAGCTGGCACTTTGAAAATGAAACGTACCAAAAATTTTATTTATTTAAATATTAAATTCCTACCAATGATAATAATGCTCCGTACAACGTCCGTAGCGTAGCGGTATTTGGCTCGCTTTAAATCTCGGAGGTCGCGGGTTCGATACCCACGCCAGACAGTAAATCTTTGTGTAAATTCTAAGATTTCTTACTGGGTCTTGTTGGCTGAGGGACTACCCTCCGTGCCTCGGAAAGCACGTAAAGCTGTGGGTCCCGATTGTTATAACATCATCTGTAACAAGCGTATATCAGGGAACGGGCAGCAGCGTTTCCCTGTGTATTACAACATAATACTGCGGTCACCAATCCGCCTGCCAAGGCTGGTGACTATGACAAAACCCTCCCTCGGGAGGAGGCCCATGTTCAGCAGTGAATGTTATACGAGCTGATGATGATGATGATGAAATTTCTACTAATGATAATAATTCTAAATTATGAACGAATAAAACAATATTTATTCAGCACTTAGGTATTTACATATACTTGTACTTGTCAATTATACACAATGAAATATGATTAATATCATTAAATACAAAATATGGCAATTAAAATCTGATTAGCTAATGATCTGTCTGTCAGTGTAGTATCACGTCCTATGTATAGTAATAACAATAATTAATTCTATAATTAAAATCATAATTTAATTTACGAGTAGCTCTATAGAAAGTCTCGTCTTTAAACAATATTTTTATGTATAAGCGACACACGCCTGAGGGCACCCTTAATGGGCTAGGACCACGGCCTACGTGATTATACTTTAAAGTATTTATGGTTTAAACTGTTCTAATTAAACCTAATAAGTGCACAACGAGTTTTATTTCGGATATCTGAAGCCTTAAAATAAGTCAAGAACAGTTAAATAGTGACTGCTCACTTATCCTGTCGTTATATTATACTTTTTTTTTTAATATGATTCCTACACTAGGATATGCAATCCCTGTGTCGCGGGAGATTTTACAAAAACTCAATTCACGGACACAAACAAACCCAGACTGAAAATAACTATGTGTGTTTCACAAAAATAATTGAAATTATTGCTGGAGAAAGACTAATAATGGCTATAGACTATATTTTATTATGAAGTTCCCACGGGAACGGGAGCTACGCGATTAAAACTGAAAGAAAGAAGCTAGTTAAGTTAATAATGCTGATTTTTTAACGTAAATTATACGTGTTACAAAATATTTGTCATTGGTTAAATTTGAACTACAAGAATAATTTTATAACCTCACAAGAAGGTAACAATTGTAAATGCAACTCGTTAAAATAACATATTCCAAAACTAAAACACTAAGTTCATGATTTAACGTGAAATATTGAAGAAAAGCATGTTTAACGTGATTAAAACAAAACAAAAAGTCCATGTTTGTTTACTTCTTTAAATAAAAAGTCTCATATATCACAGTTACAAATTATCGACTAACATACAATTGCCTTACAACTTATAAACTTAATTCATTTGGCCGCATCAACTAGCAACATAGTCCGATAGCAAATAAAATTTTAAAGCAATTACAGTAATTCTTAACAACAATAAATTGAATCACGGGTGCACACTGCACAGTGTGCATGCCCGTCCACACTGGACAAAATGTCGGAGCAACTTCTAACTCAATTCACCACACTGGCCGGATAAAACTTTAATACGTTTGCAACGAGAGGCACGCTACGAAATATTTTAACTTTACTACTTTAATCTATTTTATGGCTTGTTAAATGCAAATTTTTAACACTGTGCAGCACCATTACCGCGTGCTATTAGTCAAATGAACTCAGATTTGCATTTGATGCTTCGTGTGCGTGGCTAACGTGATGTTATTTATTACATTTAGTTAAATCAAAGTCTCAATTTAAATCCTAGTTTAAATACTATCATAAAATAGCCGACGTTCCAAACGTAAACTGGCCTATCATATTTGTCAAGTTTCTTTAACCTACGTTAATACAATACGCAATCGATGATGTATTATTAATTAATAAAGATATTATTTGTGCAATCAAATTACCGCATAGAAAGAAAATTTTACATTAAACAGTCCATATTGATCGGCTGCGGTGGCTCAGGGGTTACAATTGCTTGTATGACATAGTGTTCTGGATTCCATTCCTACTCGGGACAATTATTTTTGTGAACTACAGATAGTGGTTATGAGTATGAGTGTGCTTTGTGTCCATGGGGTTTAATTCCCTAATGCAGAATTTATTAAATAAATAATATTAGCAGTGTTTGATTAGGTGCCGTGAAATAAGCGTCACTTTGTATAGAACTTATATTTTGTTGCACTATCTAAAAAGTCGTGTTGTACACCGGACATAGTAGTACCGCTAACACAAACTAAGATGCAGCAGGTTAATCTAGCAGTTAGTATTTATCAAGGTGTTCCGGCAGAATAATGTTGCTCTGAGCCAAACAAATAGTGCGGGACAGTTGTTTAATTGCCTTTTCTAACAATTTGAATAGTTTTAGATTTAGTTTACAATCTGGTATACAATGTAGGAAACTTTGTTATATTGTAGTAAGAGTAAGATTAGGATGCAGGTAATGAACAAAAAAAATCATTCGTAATTTCTTTGCAGAAAAACAAATAAATAGAGGAATATTATAATGGCTGTTTGACACACCGTTGTAATTAAAATAATTATTCGAGTTGAACAACATGTGTCAATGCAAACTTTTTTTGTTTATAATTTCAATCTTAAAAATATTTTACACCACTCTTGATTACAATTCTAATTCTGACATTAAATTTGAATGGTATATTCACAAAAACTGAATACATATTTAATGACAATAGTTTAGGTGGTGTGGCTGCGGTTAGGCGTCTGCTGGTGACATTCGCTGTGTTCGCGGAATTAATGGGGCTACCATGCAAAAATTTACCATAGGAATTATCTCGAATATCATTATGACTATAATAAGATGAGAATGAATAACTAGAAGCTGACATTACTAATTCTCTCATTCTCAATTATCTCACACAAGTCATCAACCTGTATAACGTTCAATGCTGAACATGGGCTTCCTCCCGATGGAGGGTCACGCTTGGCAGATGGATTAGTGACCGCAGTATTATGTTTATATTACAAGGAAACTCTGCTACCTATGCCTTGGTGTATAGGTAACGAGTAAATAACTGACGTTATAAGAAGATTAAAATACTTTTTATTTTACACATAACAAAATAATTGAGTACTATTATTAAAAAGTACAAACGGTTATACCGTTGCTGCAATTTCTTCTCCAGACAACCTCTCACTGGATTTATTTACAAAATATAAAAAACTACAAGTTTAACAAGCCTTAAAATAAAAATAAAATATGTAAAAAATACACATATATAGTATTACATACCTAAGACTTTTTCAGTATTGTGACATGGATTAGTTTTCTTTTATTAAGGAAAGTACACAACAAAAAGAACAATAATATATGGGATAAAATATAATGACCACCAAAAATATATACTTGACACCAGAAAAATAAAGTCTTAAATTATAATAGTACTAGCTATTTTAGTCACGACTGCACTTCAAATTGTATTCGAACACCAAATGTAGTTAATGATCACCAAATCTTAGCGAGCAAATTATTGCGCTATTTCTACCTTAATAAAATCAATGAAAAATGACAATCGGTTAGGTTAGGTTAGAGCTGCGGCCATACAACGCACGAGCCGAGCGAGCGAAGCGAGCGGTGCCGCGGTAGCGGCCGGCGAGTGCCAGAACCGAATAGTAAATTAGTAAAACATTTAGGTACTTTTGGTGATCATTTACTACTTTTGGGTTAACAATGATTTATTTGGAGTCATTTTGCTTAAATACGATAGCGAAATGTTAAAACTTTGGTTACAATTTTACATTAAAATGCGGGTTTAATTTTGGTGATCATTTTTACTATATCTGATGGTAAGTTAAACATAAGCCATAATATATTTGTAACGTAATGAGATTTTGCTGTATAATACTTTAAATAATGTTATGTTTTAAAATAATGTGGATTACACATAGAATAACATTTTTAATAATTTCTTCTTTATTTCAGGTAAGTTGCAGATCCAAATCACCAAATAAATATGGTTATCATCGTTCAAACAGGTAAATTAAATTAATTTTAGTAATTACATCCACCAATTGTACATGCTCTGTATACCGATTAGTTTGTAAGTTTTCTGTGTTCTTGTTTATATTAGTGTACAATAAAGAGTTTATCTATCTATCTATCTATCTATCTACATCTCAATTTGAATAACACTAACGAATCACAATGAGAGGATCAACACAAATATAACATAACGACATAATTTTAACTTAATTACCCAAACAAAAAGACATACATTTTAATTTTCAACACGAGTGCAGAATACTTTATGACAAAAATGAATTTTAATTGAAAAATTATTACGGATGCGGCCAGCAATGTTAAAATATTGCACAGTGGGGACAAAAAAACTAATTACGGTGGTAACCGTACTCAACGACCCGGTGTGATTTAGTGCGATATTTTGTCCACAAAAAAATACGGTTAGACCACTGTGCTTTTGTGTTACAGTTTAACGATAAAATATGTTTATGTCCGGTTTTAGAATTTTAAAAACGGTTTAACGAAATTGAAAGCGAATGAATATTGAATCTTTTCATATATTTAACAGGTGATGTATTTGAAAGCACGTGGCTTAATTGGAATTTATGAAACATGTAGGTTGTTGTTATATTTAACTCGCTAACTTCTAGAAACATTAGTGTACATATTAAATTGTATGATAAACTTTTATAACTTTTAAATATATAGTTTCCGGTTCAATATTTCGGATAGTATGTGTGCCTAGAAGAAAAATCTAATGTAGTTCATTTATAAAATGCATAGGTATCACGTTAAGTTACATTGTTAGAGTTACGGAGCCAGTTTATTTTAAAAACCATTAGCAGGAGTCTTCGATTTTTTTTTAAAGATTACTGGCACAGTTTTTCAGTCTACTAGTATTCTTGTTAAGCCCTCGTACTAAGCTAAAATGCTTGTGTTACTAGTGGGTTCACGTCGGTAGTGCAATGGGTGGGGTTCGAACCGGCGACCTCGAGATCACAAGTCCGACGCCCTTAGCCTTTGGCTACGGCCGCTTGAATTGAACTGGTTCCTAAACAAATATTTTACTTGAGATATAATTTTGTACACAGTGTACCCATATTGTCCTATTAAATTGAGTTATAAACGGGATACATAAAATTAATTATAATAATAATAATAATATCTAGGGACAATGTCACACAGATCATCCTAGCCCCAAACTAAGCAAAGCTTGTACTATGGGTACCAGGCGACGATATACATACTTATATAGATAGATAAATACTTAAATACATCGAAAACATCCATGACTCAGAAACAAATATTCGTGCTCATCACACAAATATTTGCACTTACCGGGATTCGAACCCAGGACCACCAGCTTCGTAGGCAGGAGCACTACCAACTAGGCTACGGTGACCGTCCAATCCAATTCCAATCCAATCCAAGTCCAATTGCTTGCTGAAAGAAACATGACAATATGTTTTACATACATACATACATATAATCACGCCTTTCTCCCATGGGGGTAGGCAGAAACTACAGAACGCCACCTGCTACGATCAATATGTTTTACATTCCTTTTAAAATAAAAATGGACTGATAATTTAAATGATGAGATGGAATTACTTAAACTTCATAATGCTATAATACCTTAAACAAATTAGTCGTTTCTAAATTTTGTTAAGTTAATATATATTCAAGAAACTAACGAACCAATTCAAAATTTATGTGAATAATATTCAAATTAAGTCTTACATTTTAGGTACAAAAAACGTGTTTCATTAGCCCTAGACAGAATACAACAACAAAAATAAGTCTCCAAAGACAGCTAAATTAGCTTTCAGAATTACTTGTAAAAATAAATGTCCTTTTTATATAGACTGCCTAATCATTTCTATCAAATTTCAACAAAGTAAAACTCCTACACAAAGTCGAATTGTTGAATTAAGCCTCGTAATGTACCGTTCCCAATTATACCCGAAGAAGGAACGAACGGACATACAAAGCAACATTGAGAATATTTCACTGTGCCAAGTCTTAACTGAGTTAAGGCATTCAGTCTCGCTTACTGGGAGGCGGAACAAACAGCCTTTTAAGACTTACTCTCTTTGTACATCAATATACAAGCTATTTGTACGAAGGTTTAAGCTTAAGTTGATACTATTATGAAGTTTTAGTTTAGTTTGAATTAATTTTTGGTGTGCAATTAGAGTGGATGAGACCACTGTGCGACTTTGACATTTGATTTAGTTGTCCTAACAAGTCTGCATTAAGTGGTGTGGGTAGCATGATTGTCTATACATATAAAAATAGTATTTTTCACCCCTTTTTGCATGCATGACGTCCAATCCCGTGAGAGCCTTTTCATTTAATATAGCATAATTCTTACTTTATTACAACTTGTCAAGTCGGTTAAGTAATTTTGGAGTTAATGATGAACTAGCTGTCTTGCGCGGTTTCAACTGTGATGATTCCGTTCTCAATGCTCTTAAAATGTATATATACATATATGATACATAAATATAAAACCACATTATTAGTGAGTTAGCTTTACTCACTAATAATGTGGTTTTGGTAAAATAATCTATACTAATATTATAAAGAGGAAAGATTTGTATGTAAGCATGTTTGTAACGAATTGGCTCAAAAAGTACTGGACCGATTTAAAAAATTCTTTCACCATTTGAATGCTACATTATCACTGATTAATATAGGCTATATTTAATTATGAAGTTCCCACGGGAACGGGAGTTACGTGGGTGAAACCGCGCGTAGGAGGCTAGTGTTCTAAATATCCGTACCCTAGAGCCATAGATTTCCTCACAGTGGCAATCACAGTTGGTATCTGTAGATCATTGGTATTCATTGCCAAACAAGACGATTGTTGACACAAATAGTATAAAAAACATAAGCGTGTAATGGATGTATTAATGTTTGATACTTTTTCACGCAAAAAACTACATGACCGATGAAAAATTCATGTTAATAAATGGGATTAACATATAGGTTACATTAGCCTACAACCTACTGGCCACGAGTATCAGGGTAAAACTGCGGGGCGTAGCTATTATAATTCGTTTAGAATCATTATTTGTATCACCTTTACTGATATTATAAACGTGAAAGTTTGTGAGTATATGTAGATGGATGGATGGATGTTTGTTACTCTTTCCACCAAAAACGACTGAACGGATTTCACTGCTTTTTTGCGCGGGCATAGTTTTATAAACTGGATTAGTAAAACTGCGGGGTGCAGCTTAAATTAAATCATCAGTAGTTTTATACCGTGAATTTTTTTTTTTCAGTTTACTGAAGATACTGTAGGTAGTGACACAAACCTAAAGGTTTAACTTTAGAATAATGAGTTTTACTCACATGATATTATAGATCAATTTGCGTTGATTCCTAACCTTATTTGGTGTAAATATCACACTAAAGCAGCGATGTGTCATAGCTATATCGATAACCACTATAACATAAACGTCGCTATTAATTGCTGGTCCTCACACGAAAACCACAACAATGGACGTTCCACGTCACCAGTTTTACACATAGCTACCTCTGAAGCATCACTATCTTGTCATATACCTACATAGTATATATTTTATATATCTGTTAGTAATATTAAGTGTATCGTAGTAGGTAACAGTATGTAGGGAGGGAGGTAGAATACTGCGTGTAGGTTTGCCTAGGTAGATTGTAACAAAATTAACTGCTTTTGGTTTTATTTTATGACAATTTTTACAGTAAAACTAAAATTAAAAAATACTTCTTAATTGACTTAAGTTATGTTTTACAAGTTTAGTAAAACTAGGTAAAGTATTCTCTCACTTTTTTTTTAATATAAAAAAATGGAATTTGACTCAGGACTCATACGACCCAAGCTTGTGAAGCTGATAATGATTAAAAAAAAAATATTTAACATTGCTTTTTTATTTGAAAATAGTGTTTATTCACTACTTAAATGATCTTCTGTTCACTTATAAATTATCACTATTTAAGTGATAATTTATAAAATTATTAAAAAAATTTGATGTGTCAATTTTGATGTTCCGATAAACATAAGCGACTAATTTTGTTACACATTATGGCTATCCAAGACCCAGCTTCATCGTAAAACAAACAAGCCGCAACAATTACGTGTACTCGACGGTGAGCAAGTGAGCATTGTGAGCAATCTGTGAGCAAATTGCTACACTCTCACTCTTGATTGCTATTTGCTCCATTGTATAGCAAAACGTTGTCGTTTTTACAAATGTTAAATGAGAAACGTTTTGTTTAGTATTTTTACAAAAGTATTTCATCATCAACCCGTAATACATTATTATTTTTATTATTATTTATTTATCTTTATTTCAAAAAGGTAAGTAACTTATAAGCTAAGGCCCACGAAAGTGTTGCAAAGATTTCTTGTTCCGCCTTAGATCAAGCCCACCGAGCGATTTACACTGCAACGCCATGAAAGTTAAATAAAGAAGAAGAAGAAGAAGAAGAAGTACACTTTATTGCAAAATATAAAACAATACAAGTAACTTTGGTAACATAATAACTATGAGAATAACCTAATTATATTTTGCAATCGGCGGCCTTATCGCTAAAAGCGATCTCTTCCAGGCAACCTTATGCTTAGGTTGGACCAAAAAGTAAAAGAAAAAGAAATAGGGTAGCATAGGGTGTACACAGGGAAAGGAGAATATATTATAACGATACTAAATAAGCTCACATATTACACGTGCGAGCACGTGTTTAATTACATGAAAGAATATATAGTTATATACATAAGTATATGAGGATAAATATAAAATTACAAATATATAATATATACATATAATAAAATATGTATAATAGTGATAGCTTCATTGGCGAGTTTGAGCAAGATAATGTTCTCTTACCATATTTTTAAATATATATAAAGATTTCGCCCGCCTGATCTGTAACGGCAGGGCATTCCACAGCCGTACTGCCTGTACACTAAAAGATTTATCAACAAACCTTGTGGAATGGGCTGGCATTTTAAGTCGCAAGTTTTCTGATGACCGCAAGAGTCGTGCATGGGTTGAGCTAAGAAACTCGAAACGATTTTTAAGATAGAGAGGAGTAGAAGGGAAGGAGTAGAAAGTTAGGTACTTTGTTTTTTTGTAGCAAATAAAATTAAGAAACTTTTTTGTAACTCGTAAATACTTAATTTAATCAAATCTCTCACACTAAGATATAGCACTATCAAAGATCTCAACTAGTGTAAAAGTAGAAGTCAAAGTATTTTAACATAATTAAACTAATAAAAAAGCCGTATGAGTGTATAATAAATATTCCGGCGCCCACGTTAGATCTCTTACATACAGTTACATGCATATCTGCATACATTAAGTTCAATGACACGAACTTTTATTTCGCGTGTGCTATCTCGTTTCAAAATTGAGAGAGATGACAAAAAAATCAACCGCGTATTCAGACGAAGCTGATCCCACCATGGGATAAAAAAGCCCCTTAAAAATAATTGTATTAAAAGACATAATATATGACTGTACCCCGAAATAAGGGTGCATCCCTCAACCACATAACAAAGAAAATAACCCGATAAAAGGCCACAAAAAATATGAAGTAATTCGATTACCTTTGTGACGTCATACGACAATTAGTGTTTGATTCTACCACTAGGGGGTGTAATTGGGTTATCTTTGGGGTATGTCAATTAATTTAGGGGATGTTTTAAGTGTATGGAGTTGTGATTTGTTTGTTTAGTGTGCCCTTTATGTGGTTAAAGATTATATAGGTATATTAGTTGTGAAGACAAAAGTGAATGAAAAAAGGGAATAGTCAATATTTCAACATTGATAATAATAAATGTACAGTAGAGTTTGAGGGAGGCTGTATTTTATTATGTTTTTTTTTAATTGTATATTTTTTCATAACTACGTTTTTCTTATTTTTAATCTTATTCCCATATGTAGAGTATTTATAAACACAACAAAACTGCAAAAAGGCTTTATGTATAGTATTAAAGAACTATGAATATATTGTTCATAATCATCAGCCTGTTGTTGTCCACTGCTGAACATAGGCTTCCCCCATCGATTTCCAGCGACAACGATTGCTTGCGGCCTGCATCCATTGACTACTTGCAACCATCACGAGGTCGTCAGTCCATCGTGCAGGCGGTCGTCCCATGCTGCGCCTGCCAGGTCGTGATCTCCTCTCGAGAAACTTTCTACTCCATCGGCCGTCAATTCTTCGAGCTATATGTCCTGCCCATTGCCACTTCAGCTTGCTAATCCATTGAGCTATTCATTGAGCATCATTATTATTGAGCATTTCTGATTCGGTCACTTATGGAAATGCCGAACATGCATCTTTCCATAGCTCACTGATCGACTTTGAGCTTTCTTATGAGACACAAAATAAAAGACCACTGAATATACTATTATATGCCCAACACATAAATTTTACTCCTGGCTATATTAATACGAAGCAGCTGCGTAATACGCTTCTACGTGCTACGGCGTAGCTCAATGTATAAATAGATGGCTCATGTGAGGTGAGGATACTTTTAGTACAGAAAATAAATACTTTTTTTCACAATAAGCTTACGGGCCGCCTGATTATAAGCGGTTACCGTAGTTCATGAACTTTTTTGCCATCACTCACGCGTTGCCGACTCATAATTCCCCTTGCCATATGAGTTCATATGACATCATGCGCATCGATTTACAAAAATGTATTATTTGGCTATGATACGTACCACTGCAATGTCAAGTCAATGTATAATAGAGACTACTTTTTATTTTGACTGACTGTCTGTTTGTCCGTATATTCCAACTTATTTCCGGGCAGAGCCAATTTAGATGATAACTTTATTATTAGATAGCTTATTAAGTCTGTATTTTATGCGGAAATTGCGGCCAGCATCGAGCTGCTAATAATGTTATTGCCAAATGGCGAAATAAGGTAACTCTTGTTGATTTTAGATAACAAGTTTAAGCTTACAGCTAAATTTGTTTGTCTAAAATCAGCTACATGATATTAAATAGTTGTTCTGAATAGTTAAGCTCATATAATAGAATTGACAAATTCATTGTAAACGTTCGCTGGCGCAGTGATTTGTGACCACACCCTGATTTGTGGTTCCGTACGTACGTCACTGCGATTAGTGGTGGCGGGAATATTATCATTAGTTACAACTAACTGCGCCTCGCGGTATTACTCACGTTAGATTGCTGCTCTGCGCCAATGAGACTTACAGTGAAATTACTCGCAAAATATTAAAAAAATGACCTTTTTTTAATTGCCTTAGAAATTAACAATATAAACTTACTCATTTATGCGGTATTGTAGTATCACCGACCGATGTTACTACTAACAGGATAATTGTGCTTTCTAGTGGTGAAGGGTGTTTTAAAATTTGTTTATTAGTTTCTGAGCCTATTCAATGCAAGCAAATAATCAAATCTTTACACTCTTTTTAATATTAGTATAGATTTCGAACCTAACCTTTCTATTTATTAAATTAAAACTAATATAATAAATATAATCCTTAAGCAATTTGATTACTATTACATGTGTAACAGCTTTTAACGTCCATGATACATGCGATCAGGAGCGATTGTTCCTAATTACGATTATTAAGTAACGCTGCCGTACTAAATATTGAATGTAATTATTATTTTATACTAGGTTTTGTACTTAGTTTCACTTACAAAAGCCACGTTCACAGGAACAGAAATATGTATGGTTTCGAACTAAAATAGTATCGGAATCACAAAGTATTCCATTGCGTAGTCCATGTAACATCAGTAGGTACCAAATTTCATTCCGTTATGAAAAAGAAGTTCTCGTGATTTTTTTATTTTTTATAATGATTATACTGTATGTTCTCGTTTTATTCATACTTTGCTCCAATGGCATCATGTTTTATAGCTTATATTTTAAACTTACTAATATTATAAACGTAAAAAAATGAATCAAAGTCAAAGTCAAAAATTCTTTATTCAAATAGACACATTTAAAATATTTTAAATCATGTTCTTATGATGCGTCTCATTCTTTTTCTACCACCAGTTCTGGACGTGGCAACTTTGAGAAGAACTGGCAAGAAACTCAGAGGAATCCTTTTTTTAAAATAAATTATATTTTACAATGATTAATAAAGCAGTATTGTTTCAGAGCAACTCACTCCCAAGCAGTTTTGTTATTAACATAATCAGAAATTTTATAATAAGCCTTTTTACATAATTTATCTTTGACATATCGTTTAAACTTGTTTGTTGAAAGATCTCTTACACTATTAGGAAGTTTGTTGTAGAAGCGTATACATTGCCCCATAAAAGATTATGCTTAGATCTAGTATTAACATTATGAGTGTCGCTTTTTTTCTTAAAACTATCTATATTCTTATGAACATATAAAAGGTTTTCATAGATATATTGTGATGCGACTGTAAAAATATTAGATGGATATATGGGTACGAAACTCATTCACACAAAAACTCTTGAACTGATTAGGTGAAAATTTTGCACGGGGATAGTTTATGAGTTATATTAACTTATGTGGCGCAAAGCTGATGTTTTGCTACGACCACTGCTGAGTAGCACTCCAATGCGGGTAAAAACACGGAGCGCAACTTAAAACAATAGCTGAGCAAAATACAGACAAAATGAGTTCTGTAGTTTTTGAGCTAAAAGGTAACAAAATACAAAATGTTTTGTTATAATATTAGTGTGAGGTAATTCAAAGTTCACGGATCATTTTTATTTTTTTAGTTTATGTGCCTTTTTAACAGAACTTGGCAAGTCAGGGTCGTTGAGGGATATTGCCTTTATCACCACGCATAGCAGGCGGGTTGGCGATCGCAATAATATGGGTGTATGCCTATATAAATATCCCTTATTCTCCTTTTACGACACCCATACGATTATGGGGTAGTATATTTTAGCCGGAAACCACACAGAATATGCTGATAATTTTTCAGACTTTTCATTGTAAACTAATATAATCTCTATTTTACTTCTACGAGTAATACATAAATAATTCAAATAACGTTTTAATAAGTGCATGGAGTTAATTAAAGCAGGCACCAAATATAAGCTTTCAGTGACAAAAACTTTGACAATTAATCATCACTGAATTAAGTTGAATTACTCTTGACAGTTTTTGGAAACCCAGCTCATATCTAAGTCACGGGTAAAAGGTTTGTAGGGCAAAAAAATATGTACGGGACCCTCTTGAATGATATTTGTTGTCAGCCTTTTTATTTCAAAAAACTGCATTGTTTTTTGTTATGTGTGTTTGAAAATGAATTGTTTTGTATATTTTTGTTGCTTTGCAACGGATGAATTCAAATTTTAAGCAGATATTTAACTACTTTGACCATTATTAGTTATGTCATCGAAGCTAAATTTTCTAAAAAAAACTATTTCGCGGATTTGCATGATTTTATTAAGTACATAATTTTTCATAAAGGTTTATTTTATCTACATTCTCCATAAAAAAAATATCACAGCATACGAGCTCTGGCTATCTTAATTAGATTAATCAATCATATTTTTTAGCGCATACCGTCTGGTTTCCGGCTTAGAATAGACCCCATGTCCTCCCATGGGTGTCGTAAAAGGCGACTAAGGGACATATGGCTGATGAATGGGCAGCAGCATCTATTAGCTCAAGGTTTACATCTTACTGCGATCACCAATCCGTCTGCCAAGCGTGGCGATTATGGCAATATCCCTCTATCCTGGCTTGCCAAGGTCTGTTAAGAGGAGGCCCATGTTCAGCAGTGGACGTTAACGGGCTGTTGATGATGATTGAGCGTAATAGCGCTGTTCTTACTTTTTTAAAACTGACTACAATTTTGAATTAATATGCCGTAATACTTTCCAATTCATGAATAAAAGCGGTTTAGCCCTGTAAACGATTGTTATAGAGTACAACGTTAGGACAGGCTGGATAATTTTGTTAGTCAATAGTTTGCGTTTAAATTCCAGCATTAACTCAATAACACAACCTCCGTAGCGTAGCGGTAATTGGCTCGCTTTAAAACTCGGAGGTCGTGGGTTCGATTCCCACACCGGACAAGAAATTTTTGTGTAAATTCTTAGATTTCTTTCCGGGTCTGGTTGGTTGAGGGACTACCCTTCGTGCCTCGGAAAGCACGTTAAGCCGTTGGTCCCGATTGTTATAACATCATCTATAATAATCGTATATCAAGGAACGGGCAGCAGCGGTACCTTGTGTGTTACAACATAATACTGCGGTCACAAACCGGCTGCCAAGCGTGGTGACTATGGCAATGCCCTCCCTCGGGAGGAGGCCCATGTTCAGCAGTGGACGTTATACGGGCTGATGATGAACTCAATAACATGTTTTGAACGTGCATAAATGACAAGTTGACTACCACGCTCTCATAAAGCTTATACATCCGAAATATCCATAGCCTTCACGCAATATTGTTCTTCATTCAGCATACGGCTCATTGTCTTCTTCGGTTCAATAATGAATCAACTGAAGCACCCAACGATTCAGACGAAAACCGACTTTATTTTCACAAATTTACAGTCCACTTTACTTTGCCCAAAAAAGCAGTTAAACGCAGACACGATAGAATTCGATTACGTAATTCATCATATATCATATTAATCGCGCAATCAAATTAGAACGCTGACGCTTAGTCATAAGGTTGATAATTGAATAATGTGTTGGGTAGTTAACTCATTTTGGATTTGATGAAGTGTTTATGCCTGGTGTTCACGATCGCACGAGCCACTCATTATGATGAGATTATGTTTCACAGAATGTCTGTGAGTGATATGTCAGATATGGAGTCAACATGGCGATTGTTAGCGTCAATTGTAAACGGTTCTATTCATGAAACGATTTAATCAACTGATTTACGTTTCTATTTGAAATGCTGTGAATAGGTAGTATTTATATAAATAGGTATTTTTAATTTATCAATTGCTAAAGGCTAATAATGTAGCTGTCAGTATTTTTTGTGATGTCTGCCGAAATCAAATATTTGTGTGCAAGTAAGGAAAACTTTATGTTCAGGTCTGGCTTGTTTATAGACGACCATTCGTGACCTGACAGCAAGTTAAGTCGTTACTTAACGTTACACCCATAATAACAAAATTTGAGAAGTTGAGAAAATAGATAATACACGTAAATTTCAACACCAAAGAACTAACGAGACAGAGCGAGAGAGACAACTAAAGAAGAAAAAAACCTACACACAAAAAAACCCAATTATCAAAAACACGTCACCAGTGTTAATACAGCTAAAACCCACAAAAGCTCAGCTTAAACCCCCCGGCCCAAAACACAGCGAGCGCCGAAATAAAGTTATCGACACAAAACACTTAATCATGTTCGGAGCAACTTAATACTACTTTCCAAGTTAACTGCCAACTTTGAATATTGCGAATATCGAAGTTTGGTACTTAGAGAATTGACACTAAGAATGGCGGCGACCTAGAAGAGTAGCTAATAATAAATGGCAGTGTTGAAAACGTTAAGGCGCTGTACTTAGTCAAAATAGGCTTCACAAAACAGTTTTTTAGCCAAATGTTTACATTTTAGAGCAGCTAAAAAAATATATGTTAATCTTGATCATATTTATGGGGGGACCATTGTGTTCAAAACACGTTTTCGGTAAATTTTCTCGATAAAAAAAAAACATAAAATAACCATTTAAATTGAAATTGTAGCAATTGTAACTGTATTATTTAGAAACAAATCTTGATAATATTAATAACAGTGATGTAATATATAATAATAAAGGGAACTGTTGTTTTTATTTATCGATTGGAATAAGATATTTGCAAGGATTAATGTATTAAATAACTCGAACGAGTCGAACGAAACGTTGCGCCATCGCGGCGTCTCTTCGCTTCTCTTTCACTTCTACGCGGAGCAACAGTGACAAAACTAATACGTAAAAGTCGTCTATTCACCGCGCCTTAATATACGCCTTATTAAAATGGGACGAAACATGGCTGATTGTGAAAAGCTTCGTAGTTAAGTGGTCTCGATTTAAGTTATATAAGTAGTTGGGCGATGTACTATGCTATCACTACATAGTATAAAACAAAGTGGCTTGCCGCTGTCTGTCCGTCCCTATGTACGCTTAAATCTTTAAAACTACGCAACAGATTTAAATGCGGTTTTTTTAATAGTTAGAGTGATTCAAGAGGATGGTTTATATGTATGATACATCAGCATGGCACCCGTGCGAAGCCGGGGCGGGTCGCTAGTTTTTATAATAATCAGAAGTTCAACAAATTGTTATTCAGCGGTCACCTTAGCATATGAACGCTTGCAATAGAACTAGGTGTTACGCCATCTTAATCTTTTTAAAAATATACGTACTAACATTCATTGCTACATAATTCTACTAATATTATTAACGTGAAAGTTTGTAAGTATGGATGGAAGTTTGTAATTCTTTCACGCCAAAACTACTGAACGGAATTGGCTGAAATTTTGCACCTGGATAGGTTATACGCTGGATTAACATATAGGCTACAAAACATCACGCTCCGACCCACTGGAGCAGAGAAACGCGGTAAAACCGCAGGGCGCAGCTAGTCCTATTATATCTACATCGCTTTTTACTTCACTCTTCCCAAGTAGTGCGTAGCATTACAGCTATTATGGTAGTCTAGGTTATAAACTATCTCTTTGTCAGACTTCGTTCAAATGAAAATTCTTCTACAAGGCGGATAAAAGGCTTGAAGCGTAGTAGCGAAAGATATAAATCGGTTTGCATAAAATTTTGGCACACAGTTTTACCCAATTTTTTCTATAGATGTTGTGTTTCAATAATAAAAAATATTCATTGACATTTTTGTCTCTATCTGTAGCATTAGATGAAATATCATATTCTGGGAACTTCGAATATATTTTTATATAGTATATATATACTAAAAAATAAAGCTAAAGAGTTTGTTTGTTTTCTTTAACGCGCTAATCCCAGGAACTGCTGGTCCGATATGAAAAATTATCTCAGTGTTACATAGCCCATTTATCAAGGATATATATAGGCTATATTTGATTATGAAGTTCTCATGGGAACGGGAGATACAAGGGTGAAACTGTGCGGGGGAAGCTTCTTTGTGATAAAAAGTACTTATCATCATCATCATCATCAGCCCGTACAACGTCCACTGCTTAACATGGGCCTCCTCCCGAGGGAGGGTATTTGCCATAGTCACCACGCTTGGCAGACGGGTTGGTGATCGCAGAATAATGTTGTGCCACACAAGGAAACGCTGCCCGTTCCTTGATATACGATTATAGATGATGTTATAATAATCGGGACCAACGGCTTAACGTGCTTTCCGAGGCACGGAGGGTAGTCCCTCAACCAACCAGACCCGGAAAATCTTAGAATTTACACAAAGTTTTCCTGTCCGGAGTGGGTATCGAACCCACGACCTCCGAGAATGAAAGCGAGCCAAATACACATACGCTACGGAGGTTGTCTAAAAGATGATATGGATAAAAGTACTGTCGTCCATTAATTATACATATCGTTAATAGATTACTAAGTACAAATAATTTAATTACGCAAATTCCACACGGTAACATAATTCGGTATATTATTATTAAAACGACTGCAGCGTCTACACAGCAAATTACCTCCTGACGTAGGCTGTATAATGTTACTATATTGCTACCGTGTGCATTGTTTCAAAGTGTGGATATGGCATACGGTGAGAAAAGCAGAGAGACAGTTGCACAAAATTTCGATATAAAATTTTTAAGACGACCTCCTCTTGCGCTGGCTTGTTTTTACTTAATTCAATAAGGAAAAAGCTCGGTTAAGTAGCCAAAGCTAAGGCTAACTCCATAAGTCTTGAAAGTAATGAAATTCTACCGATTTGTCATTAAAATCTTCATTTCCGATGTATCATTGGTCAATGCCTATAAGAAGGTGATACGTAGTGTATTGACATTTTAATAGGCATTGACAACTATGTTAATAATGCAATGAATCTATAAGTTGAACAATATGCCATATTGATAAACAATCAATAAGAAGTGTTGACTTTTTCATGAGCAACGAAGTGTATTTTTTATTGTTCAAATTAGCTATTTATTACAGAGAGAGACATGTCATCGAATCATAAAGTGTTAATGATTTTGTAAAAGCTACACTCAACTATACGATTTCAAATTTGAATGTGACTACTGTAATAGTATTCATATTAAAATGTATTATCATACATTATTCAATCGCTATAACCATGTATAATTCTGCAAGTTGTTGTCCGTTTACCTTATCCAAGGATTCGTTACTCCTTGTAGAAAAACGATTAATCTAGTGGGATTGCGATCTATAGGTCGCGCGACAATGTCGCGTCGCGTCGTGTCGTGTGCGTCGCAATTTGCTCTCGTTGTGAGCTAAGTGAGTTAGGACTCCACGTACAGATTGTTTAATGTAGCTTTTTCGTGAAATTAGAGACTTGAACTCGCTTTCTTTGTGGTGTGTGGTGTGTTAAGATACAAACAAAAGTTAAATAAAACATTTTTGGAAGAAAATTGTGACTTTTGTCTTGAGTAAAGAGTTTTCAAAAACAAACCATTACCACTAATGTTAAATCCTAGATAAGTTTTTCATTTTTAGCATTTGATTTCTTCATATAGCTTTTGGAAGATGAATGAGGGATTTAAGTATGCCATGAAATTTTATCCTAGGTCATATTAAATCATCATCTTCCTGCCCTGCTCCCAATAATTGGGGTCGGCGCAATATGTCATCCTCTTCCATTTTTCCCTATTAGACATCTCTTCCATACACACAGTCCATCCATTTTTTTTTTGCCTTCCTCTTCCAACATATCTCTCCGTCTTCATATTCAGCTTTCTTTTCGTCACATGCATGTCGTCTCTATACATAGCATGCCCATACCATCCTAAGCGATATCCTCTCAATTTCTCTGTCATTGTCGCCACTTTCAGCTCTTATATACACATTTTGAATCCGATCCATTCTTGTTACTCCGCACATTCGTATTTTAAGGTCATATTAAATATCTTCACAACTTGTTCAGCAGTTTGCAATTCGTGTGTTGATAGTTTTTTTTTTTTTTACCGACTGACTTATATTGTTATCCCTGAAGCTTTTGCTACTATACCGGGCAAAAAGGAGAGCAGAGCTCCAGCCTAGATAAATGGGTTAAACACTACAAACTAAGCAACCCGGGGAGATTGAGGGATTATGGCTTTTAGCTTCTTTAGGGGAATTTTGTGCAACTTTACAGTTCGCGGGCCTCACTGTCGCTCTACTTTACAGTTCGCGGGCCTCTCGGACTTCGTGTCGGACGAGGGTATCGGAAGTGTTGATAGATCAATCAGTTACAATTGTAGGAAAACAATGAATCTTGTGGGATTGCGATTGTCGGGCGACAATGTCGCTTGTCATCGTGTTATACAGATACATCACAACATCCTACACACAAGTACATATAGCAACGGAGTATCAGAATATCAAAACGGCACAGAACGGCCGGGTACGGAGGGGCATCGATTGCCACAAATTGTGTGTAGCGCTACTGATTGGATTACTGCAGATCTGTAGCTACTGTGACTTACGTGTTTAGCTGTACAGTGTACAGTCGGCAACGCCGTACCGTCTTGTACAGAGCGTAAATTGAAAGTGCGACCGTTTCAAATGATTGCGATCTATCCATGATTTTAAGATACTTCAATTTTGACATTAAGGTCATCATCATCAGCCCGTACAAAGTCCACTGCTGAACATGGGCTTCCTCTTAAGGGAGGGTATATGCTATAGTCACTCCGCTTGGCAGGTGAGTTGGTGACCGCAGTATTATATTGTAACACACAAGGAAACTCTGCTGCCCGTTCCCTGGTATACGATTGTTATAACAATCGGGACCAACGGCTAAACGTGCTTTCCGAGACACGGATGGTAGTCCTTCAACCATCCAGACCCGGAAATAAATCTTAGAATATACACAAAGATTTATTGTCCGGTGTGGGACCCACGACCTCCGATATTTAAAGCGAGTCGAATACCGCTACGGAGGTTGTCTGAAATTAAGGTCAGATTATAAAAATATATGCAAGTGGTAAATAAATTACAAAAACTAGTCAAAAACTACTCAGTTTTTGTTCTAGTCTTCGTATGCGTGAAATAGTTAATTTGCACTAAGTTTCTTGGTGTCCAAGGTCTAGTCGTTTAACGTAACTAGCAATATGTCGAGACATATAAATATATATAAATACAACCCAGCCGTTTGTATGTCCCTTTCGTAAAACAGTTTTTGGTAGTAACTCTCCAGTGGCGAGAATATGTAGATTGCATAACAAATTGACAACCTCCGTAGTGTAGCGGTATTTAGCTCGCCTTGAATCTCGGAGGTCGTGGGTTCGATCCCCACACCGGACATGAAATCTTTGTGTTATTTCTAAGATTTCTTTCCGGGTCTGGTTGGTTGAGGGACTACCCTCCGTGCCTCGGAAAGCACGTTAAGCCGTTGGTCCCGATTGTTATAATATCATCTATAACAATCGTATATCAAGGAACGGGTAGCAGCGTTTCCTTGTTTGGTGCAACATAATACTGCGGTCACCAACCCGCCTGGCAAGCGTGGTGACTATGGCAAATACCCTCCCTCTGGAGGAGGCCCATGTTCAGCAGTGGACGTTATACGGGCTGATGATGATGATGATGATAACAAATTGAGTAATGATATAGATGTTCATGGCATATCTCTAACTACATTAAAACAATCAGTATTAAAATATGTATACCATTAAATAAATTTGTTCTTTATACACATTCAGGTAACAATGATTGTCTCTGAAGTTTCTTGTTATGTTTTATGTTAACAATAGTAACCAACTATATTTATTTAACCAAGATAACCATTTATAAATGTTATGTTCATCTTTAATTCATTGTGTACTGGGCAAATTTTGTAAATGTTTTCTGAGAATGTTAAGTTTAACAATTGTTGATAGACTTATCAAATAAATACAGGCCCGGATTTAGAAGTCCGGAGACCCCGGGGCAACTAAGGAGAAGAGGCCCCCTGGCCACAAATTAGTTTCCCTCTAAATGTGTAGAAAATTTGAAGTACGTAGGTATCTACTTATCTAGAAGTATGTAGGTCTAATTTAAGTGAACAAATACAGATTAATAACCGTTATTACAATTAAGAACTATTACGTTAATCATGATTCTACAAAGTACTGTATGTAAAGGTACCAGACCGAAAACATTAATAAAAGAAAAGTTATTGAGTTTATTTGTCAGAATTTTAATCTCTATTGTGGGGGCCCCTGTATTGTGGAGGCCCCGGGGCAGTTGCCCTGGTTGCCCTCCCTTAAATCCGGCCTTGAATAAATAGCCTATCTCTGTATAACATTCCGTTAAAATTGGTTTAGTAGTTAAGTCGTAAATGCTTAACAGATAAGTGTTACTTTTGCGTTTATTATAGTTGTAAAAATTTCAAACGGGAGTTAGAATTGTGGTCCACGATATATCAACCAGAGTCAATAAGACAGATGCAAGAAAAATCTTGAAGCAATTGGGTGTGTTTTATTAAAAATCATTATACCACTATAGTTCTTAGTCTACAAGTATAGACATTCACCCATAACTGTCACAAGGCAGACACATATCACGTCAAAAAATTAATGTCATTTATTTATCCTCCCTACTAATTATAAACGCGAAAGTTTGTAAGTGTGGATGGTTGGATGGATGTTTGTTACTCTTCCACGTAAAAACAACTTAATGGATTTGGCTGAAACTTTGCACGGGGATAGCTAATAAGCTCAATTAACATATAGGCTACAAAAAATCACGCTCCGACCCACAGGAGCAGAGATACGCGGGTAAAACCGCGGGGCGCAGCTAGTGTAGAATAACGTGATATTGATTTTAGCCGTGCCCTTACAAATGCTATGAGTATTCTTTATCCTTAATAAATAATATGATATGATGAAAATTAAAGTTACAAAATACACGACTGAGCCAATTTCAGAGCAATCACAAATATTACAAATTATCTGTCAGCTATAAACTTATTTAGTTGATACATTTCTATCTGTTTAACGCATTCTCTGTGTACACCAGGGACGGCGTCATCTGATATGCTGCATGTTATTTGGATCGCGTTATGCAATTAGGTGATAATCGAATTATTGCACGAGACCGAGTTTTGTGAAATTATGTTGATTGGGACCAAATGTTAAAGCGAAATTTACACAGCAGTATTTCCAAATTCCTATTTACTTAAATCAATTTTCATTCCGACAAATTTAACAATACTTTTAAAGAATTATAACGTGCCAGCCTAATAATGGCGTCCTAACTCGCTCTATGACATATTATACTAGAAGAATACATCTACCTGCGCATGTTACTCTGAAAAGAGCTACTTAACAAGAGACGGTGTTTTTTCTTTAACTGTAATTTTTTTTCAGCTATTACTAGCAGAGTTCTGTAGACTTAATTGTTAACCCCTCGTGCTAAGCTAAAATGCTTGTGTTACGAGTAGGTTTGCGTCGATAGTGTAATGGGTGGGGATCGAACCGGCGACCACAAGATCACAATTCTGACGCCCTAGCCATTGGGCTATGGCCGCTTTGAAATTTTGTGGAAGTTTTTATTTAATATATTAAAAGCATTTTTAGCGTCTCAGTGTCTCATTTCCTGAGCTAGCCGACGCCTAACCGTTATAATGTCGCCCAACGTGGGGCGTGGGACGCGCAGGTTGAAGCATTCTATATGTCATAGAACGAGTTAGAATGCCACTGACCACATTAGGCTGGCACGTTATATATTATATATGTTTATTTTTTAATTTTCTCTGTTACACGTTTTTCTTTTACCCTACAAAAATTGAAGAAAGTAGTGATAGATTTTTTATACTTCATGGTATACAATATTGTTTTATATAATTAGATGTTATGAATAAAAAGAACCAGTACAACACATATAAAATGGGTCATAGGACTCCCTTTCCTAAACTAGGCAGAAGATCTGTCTGTATCTTAGGAAAGATAAAGATACACAAATATATATTTTACTAAATTAATTTAGGCTTGTATAAAGTAGACTTCCCTCTATTCGCAAGCTCGCATATACATAGAAACAGCTGTACAGTATATGCTTCGTTACCCCACAATCGCGTTAGCAGACAACGCGATTGGCTAATTCTTGCGTGCGTTTACCTGATGACTGACGGTTGGTTATGTTTTATTGGGTTCGGTAACAGGCTTCGTTTTAGTACTTAGTCTAATTGGGGGATACTCACAAAAAAATGATTTGAAATATTGGTAAAGTAGTTACGAGTCGTAAGCTTACATTAGATGTTTTATTCCAGCTAAATTTGATTATTTAAATAATTTAGATAAGATTTATAAAATAATAAATTATTAAAAAAATATGTACATTTGAACAAGGAGATAGGTTAACACCTTTTGAAGCAATTAATATAGATATATGTCAATATTTACGGCAGCCGGTATTTTTCATGGACGAAGAGTTTGCTCCTGCACAGATAGCAGCGAACACTCAAATAGGTACACATAAAAGTGAACTAAAATGCATTTCACGCTGAATATACTGCATACCTATCTCCTTGGCCGACTGCACTTTCTATGAAAGCAAAGTGTTCTAAATCCAAATGTAGTACTAAGTCCTAACACAAAAGTGCTCAGTCAAAACCTTTCAAACCGAACGGCCAAATAAACAGCGCAAATCTCTCTAAACTAAACTAGTTTGGATTTGGAAGTTCGTCAAAAACCGCATTAGCGTGCACCCTTTGCCTTCACGCTTGTTTGGACACCCCTGGACCATAGTGTATGAATTACAGTAGTGTAAGTCTTAATAGACTAAACTGGAGTCAATTGTTTTGACTATTTACATATACCTGTAATAGGTTTACGTGAATAAAAACTTTTTATTTTATTTTAATGTTGTTAAAGCTATATTTGGTTAAGATGGCTCTCAATATTAATGTCAATAAACAAAAATATTTTAATTTATATATCTGTAATGTATATGTTTATGAAAACGTACGTAGCGTAGCGGTATTTGGCTCGCTTCAAATCTCGAAGGTCGTGGGTTCGATCCCCATGCCGGACAAGAAATATTTGTGTAAATTCAAAGATTTATTTCCGGGTCTGGATGGTTGAGGGACTACCCTCCGTGTCTCGGAAAGCACGTTAAGCCGTTGGTCCCGATTGTTATAACATCATCTACCTGCCAAGCATTGCCACTAGTTAACTATGGGAAAATCATAAACGTAACTACTTATATGTACCGAATATGATGATGTTTCAAAAATTCATTTCTAAGTCTACAAAACTTTGTTGGAGTTGACCTACTGCAGTTTCCTCTGTGGCCAATACCCCTATAGTTCAGGGGCTGACGTGACGTTTTAGATCAGGGTTTTGTGAAAAATATGTCCGACGCAGGTAGACGGTGTAATTTAGTGGACTCCCTATTCATTTACCAGGTTTATTGAGAAAAGGGTTTTCTACAGTTTTGCTAATTTAAAAGGCGAGACTAATATATTTTTGTTGGACAAATTGGTCATTTGACGTTCAACGCGTCTTTTTTCCTTAAGGGATGCAAATATGGCAGCTGTAGCAGTAGCAGCACTTGGGGAACGTACCGCATCAACGGTGGCCGCTGCAAGAATTTTAATTGTAATAATAAGTTTTATTTTAACCTGCTCATCAACAGAGGTCGTGAGACGCACAAGCAAATCTTTGTGTAGATTGTAAGATTTCTTTTCGGCTCTGATTGCCTGAGAGACTACTCTCCGTACCTCGTAATGCAAGTTAAGCTGTTGGTCCGGACTGTTTTATCATCATCTATAACAATTGAGAATGGACAGCAGCATTTCCTTGTGTGTTGCAATATAATACTGCAGTCACCAACCCGCCTGCCAAAGCGTTGAGATTATAGCAAAAACCCTCCCTTCTTCCTAGGTCCTTGCTTAGTAAACGTTATACGGGCTGATAATGACAATGCTTTTAATTTAACACAATAATTAAATAGTTCAGATTGCATATTAAATAGTCCTGGAATGCGTTGTTAAGGTTTCTATGCCTCCCATGTAGAAACTTGAATTTTTAAACGTACTTTTGCGCATTTTCTTAAATCTTCCTCCGTTAAAATTTCTTAAGTGCTTTTCTAGAGCGATGGTTCTAATTATAATGCTATTATCCAGACTTCAGGCTTGCTGCCAAATTGTTGGAGGTTTACTGGCTTAAAAGAATTTTCTATTGAGGCCTGGGAATAGCGTAAGAAACGATTCACACGGGTGTGTGAATTTGATGCCTGTATTCGACTAGTTTTTCGTGAGTGTTTGTCTATCTGTTTATAACAATGCCACATAGCTTAACGTGCTTTCCGAGGCACGGGTGTAACGTGTAACACTACCAATGCCCCAACGTAGAACTAGTATATTATATTTTACAAAATTTCTAGTTTACGTTTTTTGGTAGTGCCCGGGGATCGAACCTGGAACCAAGTTACAGCCGAACATATTGCCGCTAGACAAATGAGACAAAATTTATTTATACTTATTATATTAAGCTGAAGAGAACTACTGGCCTATTATTTCAATGTAAGATAATCTAACACTGAAAGAACTTGCACAAAAATGGTAGGTACATTTATCGAGGATGGCTATAGCCTATATTTTATATTGTAGTTCCTACGGGGACGGGAGTGACGCGGGTGAAACCACGGGTGAGAAGCTAGTATAAAAATATGAATGGTACGTCACCTTGCGACATCACATGTTCCGTGTCTCCCCTTCGATTACAACACGTTTCATTAATAAAGGTAATATTTCAATATATAGTAATATATCCGGGTGTTTTATGATAGCAGTAACACTAGCAATCAGGGATGAATAAAAGGTTGTAATTTATGTGAGCTACCCTCCGAATTGTGGCCGCGCAATTACTGGCTAGGGTGGGGGGGTGTCGATAGAATTGATTATTTTTTAAGGCCTTAGGATTCGGTTAATGCCGTATAATTGTAATGTGTATTTTTGATGAAGTAATCAATGGTTCTGAATTGTAACACGTGAAAAGACTATTTTATACTTTACTAATCTATACTTAAATATTATAAAGTTGCAGAGTTTGTTTGTTTGTTTGAACGCCTCAGGAAATACTGGTCCGATTTCTAGAATTCCTTCAGTGTTGGATAGTCCATTTATAGAGAAAGGTTATAGGCTATATTTTATTACAAAGTTCCCACGGGCACGGGAGCTACGCAGGTGAAACCACGCGCGGGAAGCTAGTTTAGTAAACAGCTGAGTTGTTTGTTTGTTCGTTTGAATGGGCTAATTTTAGGAACTTCTGGTCCGTTTTATTTTTCAGTGTGCAATAGCCCATTTGTTGAACAATTTTATAGGCTATATTTTATTATGAAGTTTTATTATTAAATTGGAAAATACATTATGTTTAAAGTTAAAAGGTGGTTACTTTTAGTCAACTAAATAACGTAAAAATAGTTATTTACTTAGAAAAATATATTTTAAATTAAGTAATTGACACATTTTGAATACACATCCAATATTTTTTTAAATAAAACACATCAAAAATGGAAATTTTACATCTTGCTTGTTGCGTCGGTGCTACGCTACATACACTACTTTACTGCAGTAGGTGGGAGGGTGATGTTTTGTAGCCTATATGTTAATCCAGCTTATAAACTATCTGCACAAACTTTCAGCCATTTCTGTTTTATAGTTTTTACAAGAAATAGTAACAAACATCCATCCACAGTAACACCGACAACCTCCGTAGCGTAGCGATATTTGGCTCGCTTTAAATCTCGGAGATCGTGGGTTCTATGCCCACGCCACAGGAAACCTTTGTGTAAATTCTAAAGATTTCTTTCCGGGTCTGGTTGGCTGAGGGACTACCCTTCGTGCCTCGGAAAGCACGTTAAGCCGTTGGTCCCGATTGTTATTACATCATCTATGATAATCGTACATCAATGAACAGGCAGCAGCGTTACCTTGTGGGGCACAACATAATACTGCGGTCACCAATCCGCCTGCTAAGCGGTGACTATGGCAAATACCCTCCCTCGGGAGGAGTCCCATGTTCAGCAGTGGACGTTATACGGGCTGATGATGATCCATCCACACTTACAAACTTTCACGTTTATAATATTAGTGAGAATTCTTTATTCTAAATCATATCGAATCCCTTGGTCCCATCCCTACAGAGCCACAGTAGGGAATAATGATTTCCCTTCAGACAAATTTTAAAGGTAAAGTATGAATATTCTATTCAAATCACAAGCCATGCTAAACCGTATTGTTTCCTCTATTATTTGAAGACGACATACTGCACAGGCAGCGTAGCAGACAGATGAATGTTTAACTTCACAAATTTTGCCGTAAATGTATGCTTGATGAGGCATCTAAATTATGCCCGGTGAAGTAGCAAAAGCCTCGTGGCTAACTACGTACGGCATCAACATGTTTTTTTTAAATTTAAAGGTAGAGATAATTTTATAGTGATTTAACACTAAGTTGACAGACTGAAACTCAAATAAGATATTTTATTTTCTATTTTAATAACTTTAGCACTAAGAAAGTACATGGCGGACTTAATGCCAGAGGCATTTTCTCCCAGTCAATCATAGTGTAGTGCAGAGATAGCGTGGTAGGTGCACTAAAGTAGAGAACATTATGAAAGAGAAAAAATATACCATTGAGGTAAGCAAGTAATAAATACAATAAATAAATATTACATACGAATATATTTATATAATAAATACATACTAAATACTATATATAATATAAGATACCGTTTAAATTTAAAGTTAACAAGAAGGTACTCCTTAATAACATCTGTGGTTTAGCACTATAAGGCTTGCCTTAAATTGCAGAGGTCGTGGGTTCGATTCCCCTCCGGGCAAAAAAATCTTTGAGTTGAAAGAATTTATTCCGGGTCTGGTTGGTGGAGGAACTATTCTTGCGTGCCTCGGAGAGCACGTTAAGCCGTTGCTCCCGATTGTCATAACATCATAATATAACAATCGTTTGCCAGATAGAGGTAAGCAACGTATTATTATGTTTAATATAATTCTGTAAACACAGACCGGCCTGCAAGCCGGCAAGCCAGGGTCCTGCCGTAATAGGGCCAGATTAGCTCGCGTACCCGGCCTTCACCAACGGAGGAGTATCCGGGGGGTTATAGTGATGTAGGGTCCTCTCCTCGTGGTATGTGAAGGTATATCGCTTTATAGGGCGAGTCCCACATACCCCTTTGCCTGCGCGGGAACGCTGCAGCGGCGGAGGGGATGCGTAAATGCATTTCCCCCCGAACAAAAAAAGCGTCCTGCCGTAATCACCACGCTTGGCACCTCTCTCAAACTCCATTGTTTGACTCCTTCCTCGGTTGCCTGGAAGAGATCACATCTTGTGTTAAGGCCGCCAATTGTACATGCTCTGTATACCGATTAGTTTGTAAGTTTTCTGTGTTCTTGTTTTATTAGTGTACAATAAAGAGTTTATCAATCTATCTTGGCAAGCAGATTGTTGATCGCAATAAGGGAGTAACTATCCCTGAGCTGATAGATACTGCTGCCCATCCATCAGCTGTATGTCCCTTGGTTGCTCCTACCACAGCCATGGAAAGATAAGGGTGGTCTATTGTAAGCCGAAAACCATACGCCAAAAAGAACAGAAATAAGTTTTAGATTATATTAATCTGTTTAGTGAAAGTTCTTTCTTTGGTCATTCGAAGTAAGTTCGTATCGTAAACGTGTCTAGACATGAAGTTACAAGATAACTTAACTTTTACTTGATAACATTTACTTCAGAAAACTTGCTAATATATTGTGCTAGAGTAAAGATAAAACAACCTCCGTAGCGTAGCGGTATTTGGCTCGCTTTAAATCTCGGAGGTAGTGGGTTCGATCCCCACGCCGGACAGGAAATCTTTATGTAAATTCTAAGATTTCTTTCCGGGTCTGGTTGGTTGAGGGACTACCCTCCGTGCCTCGGAAAGCACGTTAAGCCGTTGGTCCCGATTGTTATAACATAATTTATAATAATCGTATATCAAGGAACGGGCAGCAGCGTTTCCTTGTGTTGTAACGCGCTAAGCTCATGAACAAAACAGGCAAACATGGCTAAAGACAACCGTTCGGGAAAATAATGTGTATGCCAAATAAATAATAAAAGTAACTGGATCAAAACCTACGCTCTGCCCATTTGAGTATGTTTCGCCGGACCGTCTCATGTGGGTCGTGTTAAAACCGGCAGTAGAATAACCCACTGAGTTTGTTTCGCCGGATCTTCTCAGTTGGGGCGTATTGGATCCGGTGGTAGCATTAAAGCGCGTCCGTCGTTATATACTCATGGTCCGCCCAAATAATGACAATTGTTTTTAATATAATTTAATATAGACAGAACAAGCTATTGGACACAATATAGTAAAATAATAAAGTTAAGACTAAAATTATTAAAAACAATAACTAAAATACCTGCTTAATATGCTCATTTATAAATGTTAAAATTATACATAGATTAATAATAAATTATTGTTTTGACTATTTCCAAGTGCCTGTAATAGGTTTACGTAAATAAAAATGATTTTTATTTTATTTTAACAACTGGTCCGATTTGAAAAATTCTTTCATTGTGAGATAGCCCATTCGAGGAAGGCTATATTTTATTACCAAGTTCCTGTGGTCTATATTTATTATTGTCAATTTTAAATGTATTGTACCTTATTACTGTGTTGTTATTCTGGTAGAAAATTGAGATGAAGAGCTGCTCGAATTTTTCTTGGTGGGATCTTACTAACTTTCCACCACTAGGCGGTGGTGGGGACATTTGCACCTCACTTCTAACTTGGAAGAGTTGATGCATCATTCCGGTTACCGCACTAAATCTTACCGGGTGCTCTATGATAGTTTGTTCACCAATAGTGGGTGCCTAAGAAACACTTTAGCAAAGTTCATCAACGCGTATTGTGATGCATACGTCCATAGGCTACGGTTACCACCTCTACTCAGGCAGATCGTATGTCGTATGTCGACCTAATAAGTTATTTAGAAATTTTTAGGAAGTATTATTTTATACCCCGTCCCCACACAGCATATATCTCAGCTACATTAAAGTGCAGTGCCTACCGTCAGCGCTTACTCTGTTAAAACGTGTAGATATTTAGGGGTTTCGAACTAGTCGGAATAAACGGAGCGGGAACCGCGCACCAACTCTGTGTGTATTCTATATCAAATGTAGCTTTGCACTCAGTCGTACAGACTATGCGAAATACCTTATAGTATAATCACAATACGAACTTTGTGTAAGTAATACAGATATAGTACATTGACGTTACAACCGCCCATACTACGTCCACTGCTGAACATGGGCCTCCACCACACATAGGACATATGTAGTTATCCCTGAGGCTTTTGCTACTTCACCGGGCATAAAGGCGAGCAGAGCTCCAGCCTAGATAAATGGTTTAAACACTACAAACTAAGCAACCTGCGCAAGAGAGCGTCCCCTGTGGGTCTTGGACCTCGGCTCAGGGCGGTCGCTAACGAGAGATTGTGGGATTATGGCTTTTAGTTTAGGGGAGTTTTGTGCAACTGTCGCTTTACTTTGCAGTTCGCGGGCCTCTCGGACTTCGGGTCTACGAGGGCATCGGACAGGGTTTTACCATAGTCACGCTTGGTGACCGCAGTATTATGTAGTATATACAGGAAAAACTGCTGCCCGTTCCCTGGTATACGTTGTTATAGATGATGTTATAACAAGCGGGCCCAACTAGTTAACGTGCTTTGCGAGACACGGAGGGTAGAATCTTAACCAAAAGACCCGGAAAGAAATCTTATAATTTACATAAAGATTTCTTGTTTGACGTGGGGATCGAACCCACGACCTCCGAGACTCAAAGCGAGACTTATTCCGTTACGCTACGGAGATATATTATAGAAAACTATAAATTATATAATATATAATAAATATAAATCGCCGCGGTCCCTTGCGTAGATTGTAAGGCGTTTTTAAAGTTAACATAATTTTAATTTCTTTTATTTTGGTTCCGAGAATCACTTTTGCGACTTGGTACAATGGTTAATTTCATCATTATTATCACAGAATATATAAAATATACTATTCAATTAGCAGACTTATTAATACCACTATTTAACACTCCGTAAAAAGCGCTCAACAGTTTATTGATACATGCTCTAAGATAGTAAATTATTTATTTCTGTCAGCCTGATAGCCTCATACCTAATAGTATTACTCATCAAACTTCTTAATGTTAGTCAATCCTCCAGCGACCACACTAGGACGAGGGCTAAGCTACAAAGTGGGTACCTTCTTGAATAGGTTGCCTAGCTTGAAGATTTAAACATTAAAAAGCCTGCAGCCTTGCACGCCTCTATGCCCGGTAAAGTAGCAAAAGCCGTGGCTGACTGCATATTTAATATCCGTCCGAAAAATCCAAATTTCGACATACCTTTACAATTTTTTTCCAACTAAATTAACTTACCATTCAATAAATGATACTTCCATCCATTGTATACAATAAATTTAACCTCATATCCATTTACATACACCAGATGCCAGGCATACGGTTATCAGTAAAAATTATAACTTACCCCAAAACTTATATATTAAAACCTACTTTAATGTATAGAAAATAGAGTTTATTTTTCTGTAGCGGCATATTAATTGCCTGAACGCTACCGCTGACAAATGTATGGGGAACGTCCTTTAACGTGTCGCTTCGAATTAAATTCGGCGATCTTTGTAAAGCGAATTGATCTAAGATGGTAGAAAAGGGTGTATACGTATGTGAAAGTAATGAATTAGCGGTTGTACATGTTGGTGCTAATTAGAATCTTGTAGTAGCATATAAATATGCAAAAGCGAGCTATGGAAAGAGCTATGCGTGGCATTTATCTGCGTGATCGAATCAGAAATGAAGAGATCCGCAGAAGAACGGATTGGTATGCTGAAATGGCAATGGGCAGGATATATAGCTCGAAGAACTGACGGCCACTAAAGCAGAAAGGTTTTCGAGTGGAGACCATGAACTAGCAAGCGCAGTCTCTGTTTGTTTTGACTTTTCTCAGTATAGGTTTGACTGATTTTGACGGAGATTTCCCTGTAAGATAGTTAATTTAATGTTTAATATAGAATAATGGTCTGTTTGTTGTGCATCTATTCCGCGTAATCTCCAAAACGGTAGAAGACTGACTTACTCGTCCATATCCCTAGCGGTGTATTTATACTATGTGACGTCATTATGTCGTGTCAATTAGCAGACATAATTTTTATTTCATGTCAGATGGCCACAGTTAAAGCAAGTTCTACTATTTCTTATGCTAGAGGTGATGGTTTAAATGAATATCTTGTATCATCATAGTGAGACCGCGGATCGGGAAACGTAGCGTAAAACGACCACCAACTAGATAAATAAAATAAAAAACCGGCCAAGTGCGAGTCGGACTCTCGCACGAAGGGTTCCGTACAAGTGCGTACCTATTTTTGATATCAAGAATACAACAAGTAGCATAGTATAAAAGTTCTTGTAGTTCGTTGTAACTTTGATCGATGTTGAATGAATGAAAGGTAAACTGCGGTTTACGGTTTATGACGTATTAAAAAAAAACTACTTACTTGATCTCGTTCAAACCAATTTTCGGTGGAAGTTTGCATGGTTATGTACATCATATATTTTTTTTAGTTTTATCATTCTCTTATTTTAGAAGTTACAGGGGGGGGGACACACATTTTACCACTTTGGAAGTGTCTCTCGCGAAAACTATTCAGTTTAGAAAAAAATGACATTAGAAACCTCAATATCATTTTTAAAGACCTATCCATAGATATCCCACACGTACGGGATCGATGAAAAAATTTTTTTGAGTTTCAGTTCTAAGTATGGGGAACCCCAAAATTTTTTGTTTTTTTTCTATTTTTGTGTGAAAATCTTAATGCGGTTCACAATATGCATCTACTTGCCAAGTTTCAACATTATAGTTCTTGTAGTTTCGGAAAAAAGTGGCTGTGACATACGGACGGACAGACAGACAGACAGACAGACAGACATGACGAATCTATAAGGGTTCCGTTTTTTGCCATTTGGCTACGGAACCCTAAAAAGAAGTTTTTATTCACGTAAACCTATTACAGATATTTGTAACATATTTTGGTTTTTAAATTTACTATGTTAAATTACTTAATTCTATTTGATTATAATAATTTATATAGCTTTAGCCTAAAAGCTGTCAGGTATAAAAATACAATATCATTTTATTATTTTTATAACTATAAGTCTAAGTTCTGTCCTTTGAGTATGTTATTATTTAAACTACCACCGGATCCAATAAGCCCCAAATGAGAAGACCTGGCGAAACAAACTCAGTGGGGTTATTCTACTGCCGGTTTCAGCGCGGCCTCATCGAGACGATCCGGCGAAACATACTCAGATGGGCATGTCCAAGATGGATGGATGACCTGGTAAAGACTGCGGAATCACGGTGGATGCAGGTCGCTTTTATCCGCCATAACTGAAGATCTATGAGGGAGGACTATGTCCAGCAGTGGACCTCCTACGGCTGAAATGATGATAAAAATAATCTTAGCAATATTATTATAATACGTAGGTTTGTAAGGATACATATTACAAAAACCGGCCAAGTGCGAGTCGGACTCTCGCACGAAGGGTTCCGTACAAGTGCGTACCTATTTTTGATATCAAGAATACAACAAGTAGCATAGTATAAAAGTTCTTGTAGTTCGTTGTAACTTTGATCGATGTTGAATGAATGAAAGGTAAACTGCGGTTTACGGTTTATGACGTATTAAAAAAAAACTACTTACTTGATCTCGTTCAAACCAATTTTCGGTGGAAGTTTGCATGGTTATGTACATCATATATTTTTTTTAGTTTTATCATTCTCTTATTTTAGAAGTTACAGGGGGGGGGACACACATTTTACCACTTTGGAAGTGTCTCTCGCGAAAACTATTCAGTTTAGAAAAAAATGACATTAGAAACCTCAATATCATTTTTAAAGACCTATCCATAGATATCCCACACGTACGGGATCGATGAAAAAATTTTTTTGAGTTTCAGTTCTAAGTATGGGGAACCCCAAATTTTTTTGTTTTTTTTCTATTTTTGTGTGAAAATCTTAATGCGGTTCACAATATGCATCTACTTGCCAAGTTTCAACATTATAGTTCTTGTAGTTTCGGAAAAAAGTGGCTGTGACATACGGACGGACAGACAGACAGACAGACAGACAGACAGACAGACGTGACGAATCTATAAGGGTTCCGTTTTTTGCCATTTGGCTACGGAACCCTAACAATGTGCCCTCACCTTATATTCGAGTTGACGTACAACAGACGTGCTGACGTACTAATCCGCCGCAGCTTTGTACACACACAACCCTAGCGGACTGTTTGTACAATGTGACGTCATTATGTCATGTCTATTAGGACACATTGACGGACAAGTAAATAGGTATGATTTAGATTTATTTCATATATTATGACGGAGGGAAAGTAAGTCATTTTCTATATACGTTCATGATTTGAATATTGACAATGAATCTAAGCTAATATTTAAAGATGAAGAGTTGATTTCTTTGTCGTTGTTTGAACGCGCTAAACTCAGGAACTAAATTTGCAAAATTATTTTAGTGTTAGATAGTCCATTTATTAAGGAAGGCTATAGCGTATAGCCTTCCCCAATTTTGACGTTTCTACGGGAACGGGAGTTACGCAGGTGAAACCGCGCGCGGAAGCTGCGTTGATTCGCAGAAGTTAACATAACATAATTTTAAAACACAATTATTTCGTAGACAGTATGAGAAAGCTTGTAGTTTTAAATATTGCAGTGCAACACAAGCTTAAAATACGAACAATCACACATCCAACTGAAAGAAAATATAGACAAAGTAAACTTGAACACCCAGTAAAATATTGCATGCATTATTGAACACACAATTCTATTCCTAACTACGAAGTAAAAAGATTAAAGGAATAACTCCGCTCTCCCGGTCATAGATTGCATTTCTCCTGGGATTGTATTGCTTTAAAACATAAACACTGAAACATAAACATGCCTTTTAATTTTAAAACGTATCGATTTATCATAAAACACGGGTTGTCTGAGTAAAGAAATAAATGCTTGCTGCATAGTGAGTTCTATTCAGGACTCTTACCACTACAAAAGAGTCGATAGAATGTTTCCCCGACTTCAGCATTCATGGCTGGTTTTATTTAGATCGAAATATTTTCGATACCAGTATACGAAGCAATGAATGCAGGGCATTCAAACGTTTTGGTAAATGCTCGTATTTTAGGTTAGGCCACACATGGTGAAATGGACTGCCGTCTTTGTAAAACATAAATTCGACGTTCATAGCCTTTTAGGAGCTTTTAAGTAATTAAAGTGTTTCGAGAATTAAAAGCAAATGTAAGGGTTTATTTTTAAAGTAATTAAAAATAAATTCTTTTGATGTATTGATTTTATATTGAAGTTGATTCAATTAAGACTGTCGCCTGCATATAATTACTTACTACTTGTATGGGTACTTAAAGCAACTGCATTTTTAATCGTCTTCGTGCTTCGGGATATTTTAAGTAATTGGTGTTTGATGTCTTTAGTAGACATTTATGTATTTTATTTACTTACTAGTTTCATCGGTGCGGTTTAACCGTAGCACCCGTTTCCGTGGGAATTTCACTATAAAAGCCTTTAGCTTTCCTCGATAAATGAACAATCTACTACTGAAACATTTTTTTCAAATTGGACAAGTAGTTCCTGAGATTAGCGCGTTCAGGCAAACAAACAATCTCTTTAGCTTTATATAGATGCTAGTTTCCAATCTCTAACTAATTTTAAGAAAAAACTATTGAGATACAAGTTTATCATCATCATCATCATCATCAGCCCGTACAACGTCCACTGCTGAACATGGGCCTCCTCCCGAGAGAGGGTTTTTAAAATAGTCACCACGCTTGGCAGGTGGATTGGTGACCGCAGTATTATGTTGTAATACACAGGGAAACGCTGCTGCCCGTTCCCTGGTATACGCTTGTTATAGATGATGTTATAACAATCGGGACCAACGGCTTAACATGTTTTACTAGTTGATATCCTATCAAGATTCCTTAAAATCAAGAACCCTGGAAAAGGATAAAGACTACTTTTTATCGCCTAAAAGACCCGTAAAAGGTATCTATGCGGTAGGACTAAAGCCAATACGTAATATGATTTAAGGTATACATTTAAACCACATCCATAAATAATATCCAGTTAAAGCCTTTAAGAAGCTATAAGAATTGATAATAATGTATGTGTTATAAAAAAAAAACATAAAACTTTTTAGTAGGCTGTAAACAGACGAACATCTCCATCTCTTGGGAGTCGGCTGGTCAGTGCGATGTGCAAGTTTATCTTATAAAACAATATAAACTTTTAACTGCATACGTTTATGCCGTCCGGAAGACATTTTGCAAGATCCCGCTTTTAAAGATAATAAACATTTTGTTTTGTATTTGGCATTGTATTGGCGTTTGAACGCCTTTCTGTTTTACATTTTGAGCGTGTTTGGATACACAGTATTCTTTTAGAACAAGCAGAAAACGTAAAGAAGCAAGTTTTTACTTTCCTTTTTCTTAGTAAAGCGAAAACCAGAAGAAAAACACAAATCAAATCTTTTTACTTTCTAGTTAATCACAGTAAGTAAGCCATATTTAATTTTGTTCGTTCTTTCTTTTAATATATACAAGCTATCCGCTATCCGGTTGGTGACCGCAATATTATGTTGTAAAACACAGGGAAACGCTGCTGCCCGTTACCTGGTATACGATTATTATAGATGATGTTATAACAATCGGGACCAACTCCTTAACGTGCTATCCGAGGCAGAGAAAGTAGTACCTCAACCAACTGGTAAGACATCATACAATTTATACAAAGATTTCTTGTCCGACGAAAGGATCGAACCTACGACTTCCGAGATTCAAAGCGAGACTTTAACGCTTCGTTGCGGAGTTTGTCCTACGGTACGAAAATCAATTTGATAAAAATATGTACAATAGTGTTGATGGGTTGGCACACATTTTAGAAGCATTAGATATATAATATTTTAGACATCGTGCAACCTAGACCCATCTAGAAACGAGAAGAGATTATTCCATAAACCTTATAAATAAAACACGCGCCACAACGCGACTGCTTTGCAACACACGCGCCAAGTGTCCGCGTTTTGAGAGAAATTTGAAGGCGGCCTAAGTAACGAAGGTGGATACTACGAAAAGATATTTCAAAGTTCAAAAAACCAAAACCACGTATATCAAAATACTGGGACAGAAAAGCGTTCAAACAGCTATTCCGTCCAAGTACCACTTCTTCATTTTATAAATAAAAATAAAAATTAATGATCAAATAAGGGAAACACTCTAGAACAATAAAGGTCAACTGATTAGGAAATACTAAACTAGATGGATCGATGATCTGGTTAAGACCACGGGATCACGGTGGATGCAGGCCGCTTCAAACCGTAACAACTGGAGATCTATGAGGGAGGCCTATGTCCAGCAGTAGACGTCCTACGGCTGAAATGATGATTGGTAAATTCTTTTTTGTTGTATTCATAATTTTCAGGACAGGATTTTCAGTTTTCATTATTTATTTACTCTGAAAAATCCATTAGGTTTCTGATAAATTTGGACGGCGTCAATTTGCACAGGGATAGTTTATAAAATGCAAAAATTTGTTCGGGCGACGCCGCGCGCCGGCTCAGTTCCAACTTAATAATTTTTAGTCAGACTAAAACGTTTAACATACTAATACAACAATAATTAAGGCATTAACGTGGACAGTCTTTATTGATTGTATACACTTTGGTTTACTTTATTTGGTTATAATATCAGGAAGGTTAATTAAGGGGAGTGGGGGTGAATGATTGTACCTATTCTCACGCACTGATAGACATGTAAGGTAATTAAATATGATAATAACAGAAAATAATACTTCCTCAATTTGTACACATTATCTTTACTTACTATTATATTTTTATTAGATGTATAGGAGGTTGTAGCGGTATTTATAGTGTAGGTATTTTACTTAAATAATTAAATAAGTAATTATACTATTTGATGGATAAATTTATAGCTTTTTTGTATTACGGCGTGTTCGTTAAAATAATTGTTAGATGGACAAGAATTACCTACTTTTAAGGTATAAGAATATAAATATAAATCTGGTATACGAATATAAATAGTATATTCTTCACCGCATCGTTTTACGATTAAGTCTGATAGGTTTTCAATATTTTGGGCTGAAACTTATTTAAGTTTTTTTTTCTTTTCATACGTAGGCCTACACAAGGCATTTAAGTATTTTCTTTAAATAAACATGACAATAACATGTCGTATTTAAGAATAATATGGTATTTTATAGATAAATAATTCGATTGGTGTTTATTATAATTCACATTTTACAGATTTGCTACAATATTTGTTTAGTTTGTCACATACAAATACCGCTGCTGCTTACACATTTAAAATGTCCCAAAAACATCGCTAAACAAAGTCCAAAAAAATAAAACGTCCCTATTTTCCTCACACTTCCCACTTTACTTACGTTCTAAGATCCGATATTATCCTGTTCATCCCAACCCTTGTTTCCCCACTATTTAAGTGGCAAATAAAAATGTTATCAATCGAGACCAACCGACTGGCGGCCTGTCCGGATTACCGCGAGGAGTGCGGTCACCCTAACGTTTGTTTTACGAAGCAAGGGTGATGGGTTCATGCTGTGTTTTTGTAGGATATTCATTAATCGGATTTACAGAAGAATTGAACTGTCGACTAAAATAAATGTATATTATAAACTTCGAGTTATGCTCATGATAACAAAGTAGTACGTAGTCTATAAGTGAGATATGGAAATCGTGGTACTTTTACAGTCATGAACAACAGTTTATCATGGTAACTACCATCTATAATGATGACAGAAGAGAATAAGGATATATTTAGGTAGTAATTAATTGACTTCTAATTAATTACGAATTTCGTATTGACCGTAAGCTGTCAAATAGGTACGCCCATATAAAATAAAATTAAAATGTATTAAAAATTTGATTTATGAATCGAAATACAATATTTTGGTAAAATGTCAGTGTGAAAGTAAAAATACCACTGAGTGGAAACCCTACACCATTGGACTGCTTTTGATTACAACAACCATTCTTAACTAAAAAAGGTATTTTTTATGACCTTCAGATCTTCCAATGTCACTATTATACCTAAATCATTTAGCCTTCGTGCTGAGTTTTAGCTTTACACAGTCTATAAAAAGAGGACCTCTCGGTTATTTTCCTCGTACCCGCGAACTCTGCAATAAATCATTTAACCAGACTCCAATAAATAATAGACTGCAGTCTGATGTTACATCGTGATTCATCGATATTTCTGCAGTGACACATTGCACCAGCTATTTCAAATCATAAACTACGTTTTATTTATACTGTGGTTTTTTGACGTTTAAAAAAGTAAAGAAGAAGAACAAAAGTGTGAAATGTATCATCATAGGCCCGTAAAACTTTCAGTGCTGAACATGGATTTAAGGCTCAATATTATGCTGTAACACACAAGAGAATAATGCTGCCCGTTCCCTTGAATTGAATTGAAATATGACTATTGGTACTTTCCTAGGCACGGTAGTACCTAATTTAACAGACCTAGAAAAAAATCTTAGCTTTTCATGTGTAAAATCTAAAATTTCTTCTCTGAGAATCGAAATCACGAACTCCAAGACTTAAAGTGAGACTTCAACCGCTAGGCTACGGAGGTTGTTCGGTTATATCTATAGGCAAATTTCATCTAAATTGGTAATTGTGTAAAATAGTAGCAAAAATAAATCGTATGGATTTATTTTTGTTATTGTTATACTATCGCATGTTGCAAATTTATTTTATGCTAAATCTAAAATTATAAAATCAGTTTCTAATTATAATATTAAAACAATCATAATAAATAAGAAAACATACTCACAACAAAATCCAATCCAACAGGCCGCAGCCCTTCAAACCTTGTCACCTAAAAATAAAAATATCTACTCAAAGAAAAACTAATACTAGTAAAAAGTAAGACGAGTAAATAACCAAAGTCTATATAGAACTGAAACTTAATTCGGCAAAGCAATCGGAATCGGATGAAATGAGCCGCTGAACATGTGAACCGGGCCGTGAACTCAAAGGTAAACGCCGATTGATCTGAGATAATCGATATTACTTACAGACGCTGTACAAAGCGATGTTTAATTAATCTCAAAGCTTTAGTACAAGTTTTATAGGAGTTTGACAGAAATGTTACGTACATTTTGTTCGGTGTAGTTACATTGTGTGACTGTACTCCGTGTGGTTCATTACAATCATCATTTCAGCCGTAGCACGTCCACTACTGGACATAGGCCTCCATCATAGATTTCCAGTTACTAACGGAAACGGCCTGCATCTACTATGATCCCTCGGCTATTACCAGGTCATCCTTGCATGTAGTTGGTGGAAGTCCTACTCTACGCTTGTCGATCCGCGGTCACAATTCGAAAACTTTTCGGCCCCAACGGCCAACTTTTCTCCGTGCTATATGGCCGTGTATTCTGTCTAATTTACAAAACTATAGTTCCGACTTTGACGTGACTTTTATTGTTGCATAGCTAACAAAATCACTTACTACTGCTTACAAAATACTAACTCAAATAATAAATAATGAGTACAGACATATTTTGTAACTAGCAACCTTATCGCTAAAAGCAATACCTTCTAGGCTACTATATGTGAAGGATGGACCGAAATATAAGAAATAGGGTAGAAGAACGTGTACCTGTAATTTGTTTTAAAATCACTCACACTTATTCAATACTTATAAACGAATTAAACGATATTTATTCAACACTTAGGTATTTACATACACTTGCACTTGTAAGTTATACACAATTAAATATGATTCATATAATTAAATACAAAATATCGCAACTGAAATCTATTGCGGATTAGCTAATGACCTGTCTGTCAGTCTAGTGTTTGACTTAAAGGTCCAAGTGACCAGGTCAATAAAATACAAAAAAAAAAAAAAACAGTCTAGAGTCACGTCATATGTATAGTAATAACAATAATTATTTCTGTAATAAAAATCTTAATATAATGCTCTATAGAAAGGGGCACGTCTTTAAATAATATTTTTACGTATAAGCGACACACGCCTGAGGGCACCCTTAATGGGCTAGGACCACGGCTCAGGACATCGCTAATTAATTTACTGTAACAATAATTATATAAAAAAGAGGGAGTGATCACTGGCACGGACTACAGGCACTGGACCATCGGATTGGGACAGGGGACCAACGCGGTCCTCAGTCTGTCTGGCGAGGACCCTAGCCTCGCTAACCTGCAGGTTTGTCTAGCTACCTAAGTGTACTATAAACTCAATTACAAAAAAATGATAACAAAAAAGAACTGTCACTTACTGACCTCAACTACGAAGCTATGTATGTGTACAGCCTTTCCAGAATTGCTTCTCAGGTCGGATAAAAGAAAACATATTTTTTCCGTGGAAAAGTAACAATTCACATTTTAAACAATTCATGTGTGCTTATGGTAAAAGGCTCTCCCATGTTAGCTCACGGTGTAACATAGCCGACAAAATGTCGCAAAAAAATTACCTTCTCTGAGTAAAAAGCATACCTAATGTGATTTTTTGTCCTCTTACTGCTCAAAGTACTACGGAGGTGGTATTGTGACCATCATTTACTAAGGCGGATTGCAGACCACAGTCTAATTTTATAGGTAAACCATAACAATAGATGATTTTATGACAAAATAACTTTCCGCGCGGTATCACTCGATTACCTCCCGTTGTGAAGAAGCTTCATTATTAAATATAGAAAGAAAAGAAAAGAAAGAAAAATGCCACACAAGTTGACAACCTCTGTAATGTAGCGGTATTTAGTTCGCTTTAAATTTTAGAGGTCGTGGGTTCGATCCCCAAGCCGGACAAGAAATCTTTGTGTAGATTCTAAAATTTCTTTCGGAATCTGGTTGGCTGAGGGACTACCCTCCGTGCCTCGGAAAGCAAGTGTCCCGATTGTTATAACTTCATCTATAATAATAGAATACCAGAGAACGGGAAGAAGCGTTTCCTGGTATGCCAAGCGTTGTGATTATGGCAAATACCCTCCCCATGAGGAGGCCTATGTTCAGTAGTGGACGTTGTACGGGCTGATGATGATGATGACACAAGTTAAGTAATAACTTGGTACACCTGGATTATATCACTAAATAATGGTGAAAGGATTTTTGAAAGGTTCTATGGTTTATGAGCTTAAGATAGACTGCCTGCTCAGTCCAAAACACACAGTTAATTTGAAAAACATAAAACTGAATTTTAAACAGAAACGTACGTGATACAGCTTGCTTTATCTTATAAAATGTAAATTAATGTGAATATCTTTTGTTGTAAAAAAGAACTCTGCGCTCAAAGGTGCTAATCAGACTTAAAGAAACTTATTGGGTGTTGTTAAGCTGTAAAAAAATCGGTTTACAGTAAGCTAAGTAGTCTAACAGTATCTTAAATTAGCACAGAAGTAGAGTAATACCAGTTGTTCAATCAACTAGAAATATATGTATGACTAGCTGCGCGGTTTTACCCGCTTTACTCTGCTCCAATGGGTCGGAGCGTGATGTTTTGCAACCTATAAGTCAATCCAGCGTATAAGCTATCCCCGTGCAAAATTTCAGTCAATTCTGTTCAGTAGTTTTGGTGTGAAAAAGTAGCAAACATCCATCCATCCATACTTACAAACTTTCGCGTTTATAATATTAGTAGGTTTTAATTAAAGATTTCTCCAGGCGTTACTCGCAATATATCACACTTCTTAAGGTGTCATAAACCGCGTACCTTTATCCTAAACCTTATGTTACTATGCAGTCATGTATATGTCACCGGGAAATAATACGAATCGTAAGTTGATCAACATCCGTGCCACTCATATTGTTCAATTTAGTTGTCAGTTTCAGTGAAAGCGCATAATTATTATATTATTTTATTTACTTAATTATTAAGACACTTGACCTAACCCAGGGTTTCTCAAATTTTCGGCTCCACGAACTCCTGTTAAAATTTCCAGATGACAGCGAACCACTAACTAAGTAATTATTATTTTCTTTGGGGGGGGGGGGGGGGGGGCAAAGAAAATAATAAAATTTATTGTTGAAGAAAACGCCTGCCAGTTATCAAGCCACCATTACCTAAATCTTTTCGCGAACCCCCTGCCGTCGAATGGCGAACCCCTAGGGGTTCGCGTACCCCACTTTGAGAAACCCTGACCTACTGACCCTGAGCTACTGTTGTAACTACAAAAAAAAAACACAACTTCAATAAGTCGTGTTGAACTACATTGGTTTAGGTTTAAGTTATTTTTTGAACTACCTTTTTAACTTTTTTTTTCGGAAGAACTTACATACGTAGTTTAGCCACGAGGCTTTTACTACTTCACCGGGCATAAAGGCGAGCAGACCTCCAGCCTTAATAACGTTTAACTACCTGAAACCTCGTTAGTTTATCAACTAACTAGAAAGTTGATCAACTGACGATTCTTATTATTTTCCGGTGACATACATTCCTATTAGAAAAAAATAATTGCTGTCCACAATATATAAAGAGAGTAAATTATCTGCGAATGGAGTGACATTGGTCGTGACGCGTCGAGGAAATTGCCCGCCCCTTTGTGAAGCAAATAATAAGAATAATAAGCGAGCTAGATGTTAATATTCTTCCTTGTGTTTTGTATTTGGTTTATGATTTATAGTTATACTCACTGTGGCCCGCCATTTTATTCGCGTAGATTTTGATTTGTCTTTAGAAACTTTGTCACGACTTTCCATCTTGTTATGCCTAATTCAAATAGAGAATACCATCTCCAAGTTTTACACTCTTCGATCAACGTTGTGCTTTAGCGTTGATATGTCAATCAGTCTGACAAAGTGAATGAATGCATCGGCAAGGACATTGTTCCTGATTGTCATAAATCATCTATGTTAATCGTATACCAGGGAATGGGCAGCAGCGATTTTCTGTGTGTCAGAATATAATACTACGGTCAATCCTCTTGCTATGCGTGGTGACTCTTCTTCGCAAAGATTTCCACATTCAGCAGTGGAATGTAGATGATTCAATACAATAAACGTTAGATTCTTAACTTGAATAGAATCACTTCGAACTATTTGGTGATATGTTTGGCGAACAATAATGAAATGGCTGCATTTATCGAGACTTCAAGTTTTCATCTCGTTGATTTCTCGCTCACACAACCTAATCTTGGAACTATCTCTTATTGCAAATTCCTACCTTATTCCATTGGTATAACGCTTCAATTAGTAACACAACAATTATAAGTCACTTACCCCACTTTAAACCCAAAGAGGTTCTACGTTAAGTGTGTTCTGTGAGTCCACAAAAACGATTTCGAATTCATCTCCCTTTTCTCGCAAAAAATGTATAAATGACGCAAACAAAGAAGCCACGTATCTGTCCGGGGTGTGGCAGAGATGTCAGCGCTGACAAATGTATGCGAGTACTGCCCCCTACCGGAGATACCGTGAATATATGGAGGTCTTTACACGACGAGCTTAAGGTTGTTTGCGGTTTTTTGGGTAAGCGATGGTGATGCCTTTTGGGGAGTATGCTACGAGATTTATGGTAGGATCTGTCAATTTTACAGTTTAACTAATGCATATATAGAAGTTTAAACATAGTTTTTGAAGTGTTATTAGAAAAGTTGGTTTAGTAGTTTTCCCTTTGTTAGAATGAACTACTATTTAATTATCTATACAAATATATAAAATTGAAATTGCAGATTTTTTTTCAAATCTAAATGTTTTAGGTAGCTAAAATAATGTAGGTACTACCGAAAAACAAAATATTAAAACATTTTATCTGCCATTCTGTGTTTGTGTAATTTGTGCAAATTAATCTTAGTTACGACTGGACCGATTTTGACAGGAGATTAATGAATGTAGAAGACGCGAAAGTGGTATGTCAAGATCGTAGCAAGTGTAAGGAAATGGTATCTGACTACCCCTAAGAGAAAGAAGTGTGAATGTATAAATTGTATATCTCTGTTAATTTTTTACTTAAGATTGAAAAAAACCAAAATAATATAATCAAGGAACCAAGCCAATTGTTACTTAAGAAAAAAGTTTTTCTGTTTGTAAATACATAATAACACCTTCCGCTTCCACTTTCTTCACTTCACAAAAACCACAAATTTGACCGCCATCTAAATCTCTCCACACCATACCTAACTTCCTCACCAACATCTGTACTAAAGCTCTAAATCCAAGCAATAGAAACGCCAATAAAAGTTTATCGTCACAGGATTTCCGATTGTTCCCGTTACCTCGCGAAATTAGCAGGCCGAGCAGAAATTCCTGGTCATTCCTGCAACCGGTATTTTCCGGTATTTCTTAGGTAAGATGTAGGTTGATAATGGCTTCATGTAGCTATAAACAAAAGATAAGTGGAAGCGAAGAAGTGCGGGCTTAATGCCGAATGATACTCTGTGATTGAGGGGATGGTGACGACTTGGAAATTATATAGAGTGGCGAGTGCCCTTCGGTTTAAGAGAATTCTAATTGCTTTTCGCGGCTTTGTTGGAGTAAAATAAGGATTTTATAAGCTATCAACCAGTGAAAGTCTAGTCAATATCGGTGCAGGGGTTATTGACATTAGCCGGAATAAACATACACATGAACAGACAGTATTTTTTTATTGTAGTTTTGTTGTATACCTAAATTTAAGAATTTGTAAGTACTGTACTTACATAATTATGTAAAAATTCATAAGTTTATTCAACGCAATATCGACCATTCAAAAATCCGGTTCGGGGATATCAATAAAAATAAAGATATATTAACGGTCAACCAACGTAATAATTCATAAAATTTAAGGGTCTGTAAAAGAAATTCCAATTAGTTATATTTCACATAGGTAAAATATAACGGCTTCTAATTTATTTTAAAAAATCATAAAAAATCTTTTTTTTTCTTTTTTGGGCGACTTATTTAGACGATCAATAATAAAAACCCAATATCCTAAAATACCCCTAACTAATACTTACTATTTCTCAACAAAAAAAAAAACGAATTTCAAAGATCTAATCACCAAATCCATTCTACCTTTCAAATTCTCAACTGCCACACATAATACTTCAGTGCACAAAACAGGAAAACATCTCTATAACATTCCGTTCCATCTTATTGAGCCGTCTAGTCCTAGGGAACCTTAAGACCCTTTTCTCGAGACGTACAAGTTCGATAAATTGGAGGGCCCGTGGTCCGTTAAATTGGTATATACCTACTGAGGATCAATGGAAGACTGGGGGCCGGTATTATGTGGTGCACTACGGTATAAAATATACTAGTAGTTGGAGAATTTGAGAGGATTTTTTTGGTTGTTAAGCTTTTTAAAGTGTTGAGTGTGTATTTATATAATATCTGCTTAGTTGTGAAGAAAGTGGGTTGTCTCTTTCGTGTGAAGATTAAATTACGATAGGTAATGTAGTACATTTATTTATTAAAAATTTTGATAGTTTAAAAAAAACACCACTTTTATTATAGACTACATTACGTATACTAAGTATTTCATTAAAATAGGCACCGGAACTGCTTGGCCGATTTCGAAAACCCTTTCACCGTTAAAAGAGAAAGAAAAAGTAAAGTTTTGGCGTTTTTTTTACCCGCGTTACTCTTCTCCGGTGGGTCGGAGCGTGATATTTTGTAGCCTATATGTTAATCCAGCTTATAAACTCTCAGCGTGCAACTTTCAGCTAAATCCATTCAGTAGTTTTTGGGTGAAAAAGTTTATAATATTAAGTAGGTTGAATTTCCCACGGAAAACAGTTTTCAGTAGTAAAACCACAACATAGAGTAGTAGAATTGATAGAGAAGAAAGTTCATCTTTCTCTCAATTCTTCTATTCTCTGTGTAAACTAGTACCCTATAATGCGAAGGGATTTGAAGGACTGAAGTGTTGAAGTTCCCTTTATGTCCATATGGTATTGATGGTATGGCGGTATATTGTATGTGTGACATTTGTTTTGTCGGCCTCGCTATAATTCTAGGTTTAACGGTTTAAGACAATTAAGTTTCGTCCTCTGAATCTGATATTGGTTACATGTAATATACATTCAAATTATGTTTATTTTTCAACTAGTTACGTCACATGGCTTAACTTGAGTAGAAAATATGCTTTGTTATTTTTTATAATTAATATGAAATAATTGTATGTCATCATCATCATCATCATCAACAGCCCGTTTACGTCCACTGCTGAACATGGGCCTCCTCTTAACAGACCTTGGCAAGCCAGGATCGTTGAGGGATATTGCCATAATCACAACGCTTGGCAGACGGATTGGTGATCGCAGTAAGATGTTAACCTTGGGCTAATAGACGCTGCTGCCCATCCATCAGCCATATGTCCCTTAGTCGCCTTTTACGACACCCATGGGTAGACACGGGGAGGTCTATTCTAAGCCGGAAACCACACGGCTTAATTGTATGTATTTACCAAATTTTCAATATAGATCCACTACTTACACCAATATAAGAATTGATATGAATAAAATCTTATTATGAGTAGAGAAATCAATGTCAAACTTTTTCACTGTCTGTAATATCTAACAATGTGCTGCTGTACTAGGAAGCTAACATTATCAAGTTCAATTCATAGAATAAGAATAATAATCTGTTATTTATTATATATAAATGAACTAGCTGCTCCCCGCGGTTTTACCCGCGTTACTCTTTTCCAGTTGGTCGGAGCGTGATGAGCCTATATGTTAATCCAGCCAATCAGCCAATAGGGTAGATTGTTTTGGCATAACATAGACAGAACAAGAATTTTGCGTCCCTAGCGACAATATACATTAATTATAAATAAGTAATTTAATAGGTTTATAAATAAACAACAAATGTAATTTAAGATAAACAATAATTAATTTTCAAATAATGTTTGACGATTAACAAGTGCCTGCAATTGGTTAACGTAAATCAAAAGGCTTTTTTTATTTTATTTTTTTCCCTATCAGTAGTTTTGGCGTGAAATAGTAACAAACATCCATGCATCCATCCATCCATACTAACAAACTTTAATATTATTAGTAGGATAGTTTTTTTACATTGTGATTTTAACAAGTACAGGTGTACGTAAACTCGTTTACAAAATTAAAAAAATATATATAAACGTGAAAAAAGATACGAAAAAAACATAAAGAAAATAATACGAAAACATACTCCACTTTCAGTAATTTCGCCACAAACTTTAAGTCCCTTTCCAACAACGCTTTCCATTAGCCCATCCAGATTAACAGCTAAAATAAATCCTAAAATCACATGTGAACTAAACAACGTTATTTATGTTGTCTCAGAAATTCTTGTTGACCGACCAATGTTGACTCAACTGACATTGAATTCCCCACAAAAAGACATACATTCCAGTATCGAAACACCCTACGAACGCACAGATGTACGTACCTCGCCCGCAGTATAATCTCCTTATAGAAAATCCATACATACAATTAAACCTAACACTGGTTAAGCTGGGTACTGTTTCTAAACATTAGGGTGAGCTGTCTGCTTGTGTATATAGGTATCGACGTCAATATTTCAACACAGCAGCAAAGCAAGCTTAAAGCAAGCGTGTAGAGCATTCTGGAAACGTTGTCTAATAGATAACAATAGTTAGTATTTTTAACCCCCGCCCCGACGCAAAATCGACGGGGTGTTGTAAGTTTGACGTATCTGTGTGTGTGTCTGTCTTTAGCATCGTAGCTCCCGAACGGATGAACCGATTATGATTTTGTCTGTTTTGTTTGAAAGGTGAATTAGTTGGGAGTGTTCTGTTTGAAAATCGGTTCAAGATGGCCGCCGCCACAAGTTGCGGAATATATATTTTTTAACAACTCCCTTAATACGGATTTTAAATAAAAGGTCTTGAATAGCAGAATAATGTATTCTATAATGAAAGGGAATGAGGTGTATTAACTAACGAAATGAAATCTAAAAACTCGAAAAATATTTTTAAAGATGTTTTTTGGCATGCTAAGATTTTTAGGACGGGGGTAAACATTTCTTTTTCGCTTATAAATTCCTCACTATAATCAGTTTGCCTATGTCCACTCCACACCTTCATTGCTTAACTTGTTAAAAAGAAACTCATATTTTTCCTCCAAAACTAAAAACAAAGCATTAAATTAAATCCCCAGATCAATAGCAAAACATGTTGAGTACCACTGTCTTTGTCTCAGCACTTCGAGCTAAGGTTTTTCAATAAAATATTAAGTGAAGGGACAGAGGGATCGCTGCGGATTAACCGACGTTTATCCGGGTTCTCGTCGGCTTAGTACGACTTCATTTACACAATTGTATGTTTTGGATTGTGAAATGTTGAGATTCGGTTGCTTAGCCAGTTTCGTTGTTATTTTTGAAGACGTTTTTCTTAATATTAATTTGAGTAATATGTATAAAATTGATGTCATACAGCGATTTGTACACATCTGTAACTAATATATAAAGCTGAATAGTTCTCAGGAACCACTGGACCAATTTGAAAATCTTTCAGTGTCAGATAGCCCATTTATCGAGGAAGGCTATAGGCTATATTTAATTATGAAATTCTTACGGAAACGGGAGTTAAGTAAGTGAAACCCCACGCGGGAAATTAGTTATTTTATAATGACTCGGGTCTCAATCGCACGGTTAATTTTTAAAGTCAAACAATTATCTCAGCCTTCGTAGCGTAGCGGTATTTGGCTCGTTTTAAATCTTGGAGGTCGTGGGTTCGATTCCCACGCCGCGGCGCCGGACAGGAAATCTTTGTGTAAATCCCGATTGTTATAATATCATCTATAATAATCGTATATCAAGAAGGGCAGCAGCGTTTTTTTGTGTGTTACAACATAATACTGTGGTCACCAACCCGCCTGCCAAGCGTGGTGACTGGCAAATATCCTCCCTCAGGAAGAAGCCCATGTTCAGCAGTGGACGTTATACGGGCTGATGATGATGATGAACTATCTTGATCAAATTGATCACTGACCTCATCCACGCTGAATCGAAGGACAAATAAATAGAGCATCAAAAATTGTACCGATATCAAGACCCATGTCACTATAAGATTAGATCTAATTAACCTAACTTAAACTTTGACTTTAAGATGAAAACTTACTATAGTATACGTTTCAATATGCGGAATACGATCATTTTAAAATTGCATCATCCACCCTTTGCTGTATTTTAAAGCTAACCATTTTATTATCTGAATTCTAATTTCACAAAAACACAAATCAATTTGACAATTTGTGGTGGAAGGGAATCTGCAATATGCATTGTGTAAAGTAAATCCCCTAAACGAGCAATAAATTTGAATTGAATAAAATTTGCCACCCTTCTTCAATTGGGAAGGTATGTGTTCGTATTGTCGCACGTGTGCTGTTCCAAATACCGGCTTAACGCATTGTCAATTTAACTTTAAATAGAATCTGTTTTGTCAAGGTATTTAATTAAATTCATTTAGAGTATAGAAGTTGTTGTTTCTGAGATCTGGTGTTCTACATTCGATTCCCACCGAAGACAATTATTTAGTGTCAACCACGTGTAGTTGTTATAAATCTTGATGTGCTTTGTGTCTATTAATTAAGTGTCTGGTAAATTCCCCGCTTCACAAAAGATAAAAACAAAACCTGTTTTTTTTTTACAAAGATTTCTAGCAGAGTTTTGCAATCTACTAGTATCCTTGTTAACCCCTCGGGCTAAGCTAAAATGCTTGTGTTAATAGTGGGTACACGTCGGTAGTGCAATGGGTGGGGTTCGAACCGGCGACCTCAAGATCACAAGTCCGACGCCCTAGCCATTGGGCTACTACACGTTTAATAATATTTTTGACTGCATACGTACATAATTATTGCAAATAGCATGAACATTATACCACTGAACTTATTAGCTAGGTTCTCTGGATCCCATACACTATGTCCTGAGACATACATATGTCACATTTGTTCTGTTTTTTTTATTATTGCCAACGGTGGAAAACGTGCTAGCGGCTCATCTGTTGTGAAGTGATACCGCTGCGCAGTGCTAGGGGTATATCTACACGGGCCGGGTTACTTATGCGTACCCGGCCCCCGCCTACGGCGGATCGAAAGAGTGTCCAAGGGGTTTTAGTGGTGTAGGGTCCACTCCTCGTGGTATGAGTTTAGCATACCACGCTATGGAAAGGGCGAGTCCCACATATCCCATCGCCAGCGCGAGAATACGCTGCAGCTGCGGTGGGAAGGCGTAAATCTAAACAGCCTGCCAAGCCGCTTAACTACAGTATGACACATGATTACATATTATTTTATTTCCCACATTTTTAGTAAAAATTATGAGCAAATTTATTTGTCTCTACCTTTTTAATATCGTTAAACAGATAATTATAATAAATGAGACCTGTCAACGATTCCGACATTTGTTTTTTCTCTTATCACTGCCCAAGACAGCCTATCATTACCATTAAAATAACCCGAATCATTAGCAAAAACCGAAAACCGAAAAAAAAATGTCCTTTCAAATGTCAAAAAAGTCCGAGTGTTGTTGACATCTTGTGATAGCGAGCCGAATGCACAATGAGCTTCACAATACTACCCGCATTTGATAACATGCCTTTGTTGGGAAAGATATTTTTTTGCCTCAATTAAAAATAGGGGCAGTAGGTGTTTAAAGTATCAAGTTGGTGTGTGTTTGTGTATGGATTTGATCGTTTGGTTATTTTAAACGGATAAATTGAACATATAACCTACATAATATTTATTTATAGATAAACTAGCTACGCCCCGTGGTTTTACCCGCGTTACTGTGCTCCAGTGGGTCGGAGCGTGATGTTTTGTAGGCTATATGTTAATTTAGCGTATAACCTATCCCGGTGCAAATTTCAGCCAATTCCGTTCAGTAGTTTTGGTGTGAAAGAGTAACAAACATCCATACTTACGAACTTTCGCAAATTGAAAACAGCTTTTTTAAAATTAATTGTCGCTAGATAATTTTCAATTAGTAAATTGGTCCGTGAAGAGTCACTTTAATTTACTTTACAGACACTTTTTTATTAGTTAGTACCTCACATTGACAGTATTTGCACATTTGACCTTGGCAAGCCAGACTCATTGAGGAATATTGCCATAATCACCAACCTAGGCAGGGGAATTTGCGATCGCAGTAACTAAGTAACTAACTTTAAGCTGATAGAAGCTGCTGCCCATCCATCACCTGTATCCCTGTAGTCGCCTCTTACGATATCATCATAGAAAGACATAGGGTGGTCTACGAGTATTCTAAGCTGCAAACCATACGGCATAACGGTAACGTACTATACATATTTAAATGTTTATTACTACATAGTGCAAAACAAAGACAACCTCCGTAGCATAGCATATTACCTCGCATTAAGTCTAGGAGGTCGTGGATTCAATCCCCACACTGTTCAAGAAATTTTTGTATAAATGCTAAGATTTCTTTCCGGGTCTGTTTGTTTGAGGGACTACCCTCCGTGCCTCGGAAAGCACGTTAAGCCATTGGTCCCAATTATAATAACATCATCTATAACAAGCGTATATCAGGGAACGGGCAGCAGCATTGCCCTGTGTATTACAATATAATACTGCGGTCACCAATCCTCCTGCCAAGCGTGGTGACTGTGACAAAACCCTCCCTCGGGAGCAGGCCCATGTTCAGCAGTGGATGTTGTACGGAATGATGATGGTAAAACAAAGTCGCTTCCTGTCTGTCTGTCCCTATGTATGCTTACATCTTTTGAACTATGCAACGGATTTTGATGCGGTTTTATTTAATAGATAGAGTGATTCAAGAGAAAGATTTATATGTGTCATCGGCATTGCATCCATGCAAAGCCGGGGTGGGTCGCTAGTGAAGTTTATACTTATATATTTTTTAACCACAACAAAACCACAAAATATAAAAATCCTTACAAAAATACAATACGTTGTCCCGATGACTTTCAAGATCCCAAGATGCAAACTAGTTTCAAAGTATGACTTTACAGTTTGATTCCGCCATGATTGATCATTCACTACACTTCACACTCTATTGGAAGGGGTAAAAATTACATGCAAAACTAAACCTTACAACTCACTGAATACAATTCAAAATTGTACCAGCAAATTCGGCGTATTTACCGCAGTGATGTTACGAAAAATTCAAGTATGCTACATCAGATATACTAAAGATTTAGAGGAAGTGATTTTCTAAGAAATATTTTAAAGATTAAACGATATATATTTACAAGTTATGATAATGTTAGACAAACAGTTATGAATAAGTAACTCTGAGAAGCTTATACTTTCTTAAAGGAACCTACTGAAGGAAACGTACCTATGTTTATACTTAATGTTTTCGTATTACTAGATAGACTTGTTAATCTTGTTGTTACGCCGTAAAGCCTGATACAAAAGACATGTATTCTATTCAGTTTCTATTAAGGCTTCCTTTGGGCTTAATGTTAACCTTCTAGACATAACTTGTTTACAATTTCACCTTATATTTTTTTTGCTGCGGAATTGACCCTGCCATCTTTAAGACAGGCACTTTAAGGCAAGGCAACTTTTGCCACTAGTTAAATCACTCACAATATTCCTTGTATGTACGCATGTTTAAGTTTTTATTTTATAATAATATTTAAGTACAAATTATTAAAATGTAAATTATTGCGCCGGTGGCTCAGTGGTTAAGGTGGCTTCTGAGACCTGGTGTTCTGGGTTCGATTCCCATCCGGAACAATTATTGTGTGAACCACGAATAATTGTTCTGAGTCTTGGTGTGCTTTGGGTAAATGATGTGTTTGTAAACCCCGCGGCACAGGGACTTAATTCCCTAGTGTTGGGCATTGTCTATTTTTGAACAAAACAAAATCTTCATAGAGATGATAATGAATTTATAAACCTTAGGTTTAAAATTTTGTGTGTACAGTAATGTTCATTTTTTTGTTAACAGCTTTGAGAGACAAAGTATCCTTACTATCCTTACTAATCCTTACTAATATTATAAATGTGAAAGTAACTCTGTCTGTCTGTCTGTTTGTTACGCAATCACGCCTTAACTAATGAAGCGATTTAAATGAAATTTGGTACAGATATAGTCTAGAGCCTGAGAAAGTACATAGGCTATATTTTATTATGAATTTCCCACGGGAACGGGAGTTACGCGGGTGAAACCGCGCGCGGGAAGCTAGTACTAAATAAATAGGTACTCAAATATTCATCCACGTTACATAATATTAAATTGAAAATTGCAGTATTTTGTAACGACTATAAAAGTCTTTACAAAATACTGCAAGTACGCCAGCTTCAACGTTTAATTTTGGTCTATAAAACGTTTATAGTATTCCTTAAGAAAACCTTTTGAATAATTTCTTACACCGGTTGTTTACTTTAATCGGAAAGTTTTGTGAACGATATATATATAAATTCAAGATACATTGGTACTTCATGTGTCCTTAAGCCTGTGATAAAATGACTCTAAAATAACAGGCTTAGGAGAGCTCGAGAGGGTCTGTAACCTGCCAAACATGATGTATTAAAACTCAGCAATAATAACGTATCGCACATTTACCTATCTAAACCTAACCTAATATTAGAACAAAAGGAAGACTTTATTTATATATATGGCTCATGATCGTCTTGAAAATTTGCTAAATAAACGTTTTCTTGTTAATATGTTTGATTGAAAGTAATTAACTTGGCTCGTGATTCGTCTAGTGATCAGAATACCTACGTTGTGTTTTTTTTATCCCTACTTATTATTTATATTGATATACGATAACTTTCCCTAACTCCGTTGTGTATTATTATTGTTCTAATTGAATTATAGTAAATATACTGTAGTAATTATTAGTGTAGTAACCCTTGAACTTTTTGAGATGAGGAAACAGTCAAAACCTACCTACCAAAATATACCTGAACTATTAAAATTCTAATCTAACTCTCATCTAATTATTTAAGTAAATTATTATGATAAAATAATCATTAGTAAAAGTATTATATTAAAATATAAATAATATGAGTCAAAAGACAAGTTGGCAATGCAAAATACTGCTTTGCTAAGTATAGGTAGTAATATAGTTGATCAATAAAGTTAATTATGTTAGAATGAATTTATATAATTATATTTTAGCCTGTGTAATTTGTATCTATGAACAAACATTATTTTGTTACGGTTAAAAAGCTGGCGCCTCCCCGCCTCGCTTGATGTGGACCGTCCAGTCTGTGCCACCCTCCCGTATTTAGCCAAGTTACGGCTTTAATTAGGGATTATTAAATAAAATAAATTAAAATCATATTTATTTATGAAAACCAATTACATGTATTACTTTGTGTATAACTTTAGAAATGTATTAATTCAACAGGCTTTTGATTTATTAAAGTATATAAAATTGACGCGGTTTAATACTACCACCGGATCCAACGCGCCCCATCTGAGAAGACCCGGCGAAACAAACTCAGTGGGTTATTCTACCAAGAGCTTTAATTATTAGTTATACTTTTAACAGTATTAATCAACCATCAATTCATTATCTTTGGATTAATTGAAATGTGAATTTTATCACAAGTTAGCCAATCATAGTATGTCAATAATGTATGTCAGCGTTCAACCATATTGTGTCGGTAATCATGTCATATTAATATATCAAAATTCAGACATATTTCATCGGTAGTTATATCATATTTAGATGTCAATTAAAATAATATTGCTGTACATAATTAAAATATATCACATAAGGTTATGAGCAACTCCTTGCAATACGAAAAACATTTCCAAATATGTTATCAAAATATTACCACTATAAAAATATGTTTATCTTTGAAACATTCATTAAAATCATGATTAATTTAAATCAATATCATCAAGATTTATAAGATATTAAGTAATCTTATTATGTACAACTGCACATTCCCAATCTACCGAAGATACGAGAAACCATCTCTTTTGAGTACAGTAATCTCAAGGCTGCCACAAGTGCTCACCTGATAGAAATAGGATAATGATACAATTGGTTTTTTATACCTATTAATTGCAACTCAAGTTAAAACACATAGTAATTAGTTATTGAATGTGTTACTCAGCCATCAATCCAGCAATGGAAGTTAAATTTTACAGTAATTGCTAATATTTCGATACAATCAGAAATGCTTTTTATATAAATCATATAAAATTGGTTCAGAGTTAAAGATTGTTAAGAGTTAACTATAAAATAGTAACTGTTGGATTTGTTCAATACATACGTCAAAAGTATCTAAACGTTTTATTAAATCATGTATAACACAAAACATTCAAAAATATAGTTATAAAATAATCACATAAAATAATAATTAAATATCGCAAACAGCCATAATATAAATGGACTCACCTCTGCCCCGCTACTCACCAACTCTTCAACCTATAGGCACAACACTTCACAACCTAAATCTATATTAAATTAGCAAATGAAAAGTAAAATTTATCAAATTAAAAGATTATAAGAAAGCACCAAATCTCAAATAATATGAATAATATTAAAAGAAGAATTTCTCAAAAATTGATCTATTGAATTAAAATAAAGATTTATCACAATTTAATGTATTGATTTTATAGCTAAAAATAGAATTGTAGTATTTTGTCTTGACGAACACTCACTGCAATCCACTAGAACACTAGAGGTTTTCTCTGACACACCAAGGATCTTTCGAAATCCAGTACAAAAGCCCGCCGCGTAGTATTTGTAACTAGTTCACCAGGAGAGACCCTGAATGCCCGCCAGTTCACAAATACCAGGGAACTCAGGAGTGGTCACGTTGACTCTCTAGAGTTAAATCCCGACTAACTGTGTCTCAGACTGATTGTTACTAAAAAACTGCCCAATTTTTTAACTGTTTCAAAACTTATAGTTCAGCACCACGTCCCTCTTCCCTCTACCCCCTTAGTACCTCAGATTTCGTATACAAATCGATAGGGCTGTCAAATCAAATATGTTGCATTACTAAATGCCAATTGATGTTCAAAGCTCATTATAACTTTATTTAAGATTATCTTCAAATAAAAGATTAAACAAATGTTATTATAGTAATAATCATTATTTATTAATAAGTAAGATTACTATTTCATTATCATAGTAATAGTAATTCAATATTAATATTTAAATATTCAAATTCCTTTAAATATTTGCATGATATTATTAAGGTAATTTTAGAATATAAATTATTTTCCTTTTATAAAATCAATTATATTATTATTATTATGCGAAAATATATAAAAGAACTCAAATGGAGAATTTATTGAGTTACTTTGGAATTTGTGAGATACTTTTATCTTAATATTTAATTTACAATTGATCTTGATTTAATTGATATAAGTTTAAAGTAATTATCATTACTGGAATACGTAAAAAGACCGTTTAAATAAATATGGGCAACATTATAAAGATTTGTAGCAGCCCTACCATATTGCTGACTTCATATAAACATTCGTAAAACAAAGGACCTCTATGCTTGATTAATTATAAGAATTGTCGTCGTCGGCGTATGAAGTGACATTAGTTTATTTTAACATATTATTTATGAATAAACAACGGTATAATAGAGAAATCCTTGTTACCTGAACTCTATTATTCGTTGAATGCTATGGTGTATTAAATAACATAATTAATCTGTATATATTTGACTGATTTATTTAAGGGAACTTAAATTTCAAATATTTTTCTGTGTAAAGCCGCATGATGAACAAATCCATTGTACTATTTCCTGTATCGAGTCATTATGGCTAGTTACAGTTGCCCCCCCAATTTTATGCAGATTAAACAGGAAAACCTGTTTGATCGAAGTAAAATTGTTCCAACTAAAAGAGAACAAACTAATCTAATCTGTCAGAGACCAAACCAGACGTGTAATGTGTGTGTGTGTGTTTATACCTTATTGCGAAATGCCTCCCCAAACCAAAAATGTGGCTTCATTGTTTTGCCAATGCATTTTGTAGACCCATAAGAATCATTTATGACTTCAAAACTGATGGGGCGTGACTCCCACCATCCGCTAGTCGACCATAACTCAGACCACCACTCACAGGGTACTGCTTCGCTTACGTACCAAGTGGATCGCCGGGTAAATGTTTTCTACGTCAAAATTGAAACTAATGTAGTTCGTACAAAAATACATCGCCAGCAACCCAATTATTCCACACCCCTAACTTAGTTCAACAAGTCACAATAAAGGAGAATGAGCAGTGTGGACTTAGATCTGCTGTTAGCTTCTTGTGGAGTGTGGGCTTTTTATGAGTTCAGCTCTGCTGATGTTTTTTGTGTCCTCGTATACCATTTTGTCTGTTTTACTAGCGAATCCAAACCAAACATACTACGCTTACGCTTTGCTTACTTATTATTACTATTTACGCTTTGCTCGCTTCGCTCCTTATAACTATACTACGCCAAATGCAAACACATTTTGGAAACGCTAGTTTAACGACAAATTAACTTAAATCTAAAACAATCATTCATCCAATCAGATCCCAGCAATCGTGATTATTCTCGCTACTTCCGACTTTACCAAACCCCGATAAAGCGAATAGTTAGGATAAATATAATTAATTTTTAAAAGCATTACTTAAGAGGGGTAAGCTGTTTAACATATATTTCTTTACTTTTCGCGAATTGCAGAATAGACTAAAATAATTGTAGGAAGAACTATATATTGCAAGGAATTACTCAATATTATATGTGACCTTAAAAACTATATAATGAAACATACCTTTTATCACTGTTTGTTAGTTTGACTCAAAATTAATTGAATTTCTGTGCGGGAAATCATCTTTTTCTTGCATTCAATTTACATAATCTTCGATAGATACGTTTTTTAGGGAATCGAACCCAAGTACTTTATCACTTCGCCATCCATAATGTATCGCCTGCAAATGATTCTTCTTAATCAAAATCATGATTTGTAATATGGGAATCGAACCCATAACATTGAAGTAATATTTTCAAACACAGGTAATTATCTAGGAATCGAACCCAGAACATTTTTCATCACAATTTAAACCACCGATAAATATTTAGTATGAGAATTGAACTCATAACATATCTCGTCTCTTAATCATTTTTCACAACCAGAAGTATAATATATTATTAACAAATTATATTAACTATGGGAATCGAACCCATATTTTTTTCTTATCTATAAATTTTCATGACCAGAAAATTATTAAGTATGGGAATTGAACCCATAAGATAATCTTGATATTATGTGCACAGAACACAGAATAACCACAGGTAAATATATAATGAGGGAATCGAACCCACATTAACTCAATGTATCAAAATATATTTATGACAACAAACAGTTACTATATGAAGGAATCGAACCTTCACTGTCTGATAAACTACTTAATAATCACCAATTTCTTATGCAGGAATTGAACCCACATTATTTACTTATCATTTACCACTTCGCAACTGTGGATTAGATAATAAAGGCGGGAATCGAACCCACACTATTTATGTATATACATACCGACTTTGTAACTACATATATTATAGGGAATCGAACCCCAAATCATTAATTATGGCATGCTGACTCTGCAACTACAGATATTACGTAAGGGAATCGAACCCAATAACATGAACATTTAAAACCAATTTTATTATTCCCAAGTAGATATTATAGGAGGGAATCGAACCCACCGTACCTACACATTCTAACATGATTCCATCATCACAAGTTTATATCTAATAAGGGAATCGAACCCCTATTGTCTTTACCTCAAAATTAAATTTGTAATGAAACACGCCCAATAAATAATAGTATGGGGATTGAACCCACAACATTTTGTAGTCTAATATTTCCACGACAAATCGACTAGTATTACCTTTTGATGTTTAGGACTAAATAGTTCTTTAAATATATATAATTTATTTTATAACAAAATATAACTTAATAATATATTTAATTTATAGTTATAAATAATTAACAAAGCAGTATTTACGTATTAAAACAAAACTGGATTGTAGGAGTAGCTCTTACATTAAATAAAAATTGTAAAATTGTGCCCCCCTAACTCTACAAGTACTTAACTTTAAATAAACTAACAAAATGTTTACGACTCCTAACCTGTAATTTATGACATGCCCCCCAGAGCTTATGACTCTTGAATTGTATTTAATTAAATTAGGAAAGTTATGTTTATTTAGATTAATATAACATTATCCTATTATATAATAAGGTAATAAACTTATAGAAACATCACTCCAATATATGATTTACATTAACTTCCGTTCATCCTTTTATATCGTTTAAGAAAATTACATTTAAATATATCGGATATAATAAAAATAAACAATTAGCCAATATCTTATTTACTAATATTATTAGGGCACAAACTTGTTTAATTGAATTCAAGGTAGGTACTTAATCATTTAATATAGCTGAACTGATTAAAATAAATCAATGTATATTGTACCTACAAAACTATAGTATAGATTCGTTTAAAACCGTAATTAATTTAAATTCAAATGAAAATGTTATTAATATTAAATTATGTAATAAAATATCCAAAATTATTCATCCCTTTTTTTTACTAAAATAAATCTATCATAACAATGTCTCTTCTCACTCTGAACATATCACATTTAACTAACAGACAATCATACCTACATATGTACATAAGTATAAACCCTTTATCAAATGTACTCAACATATAATATTTTAACATATAAATGTTGTATGAAAAGCGCAAATTCATAAAATAATCTGCCATTATGCATTATATTGTAGAATAGGAATCGAACCTATTATCATACTAAGTACAACTCTAAATAATATGTGTCAATTTTTGATCGGTAACTCACTTCACATGACACGGGAATCGAACCCGCTATCAGACAAATCTTAGTCAATGCCATAAACTACGCCACTTAAAAGCTTTAAATATTATACTATGTGTAAGATCCTAACTATTGTGCTTATACACCTAAAATAAAACAATGATCCACAATACCTTAGAATCAATATTTACCACTAACGTAAACTCCCTCATATCGTTGAAATATACTTATTTATTTATATTATGTTAATCATTTAAAATATCATTATAATAGTCAAGTGATCAATGTTTATTAACTATTATCATTATTTAATAAAACTAAATATTTCTTTCAATAATTCCAAAAAAAATAATAATACAATACATTTTATATTTAATATCATTGTTGATTCGTTAATATTCCTATTTTTCTTACTATTGGTATAGTTTAATTTTATTGTAAATCTAATTTGTAAAATTAAAATTAAAAGTTTAAGGAAATTAATACTAAACACAAGTAAGTAATTAATTTATTATTTCCTAACCTATTTTTGCACCTTTATCTTTTAAACATATCTCGATTGTAAGAAATTATGATAAATAAATGAATTCAAAAATAATAATCTAACATTAAATTTTTAACCATAACTTTTAATTACGCACCTAATCTTAACCCTATACGTTTTTGAATTAAACCCTATGACCTATGTATATAATCACTACCTTAACTGTAATAACATACATAATTTAAAATATTTGTATTGTTCAACCATCCATTCGCTTATACTTAACACTAAATCAATTAATACTAATATTTATGTTTCAAGTTGCACTTAAATTTTTTTCAATAAATCTATAAGTTTTTACAACGACCCTAGTCTTAAAATACTTATGACATAAATTGTAGCCACTTCATATGTCTTTCAATTCTAACCAATAATTTAGTTTTTGTTAACTAAATCCTTAACAGCCATTAAATAAAAAGTTACTGTAAGTATTTCCAGATTAGAAACCATAACAATTCACTTGAGTTTGTGCCATATTTCAAAATTAATTACGCAACCTAAATAACAAACTTTTTATTTAAGTTTAATTGTATGACATTAATACATTTTTATAATCTATTTTATATATATTTAGGAATCTGTAACTATTATACAGTAAAATAATAAAAATAGGTAGTGGTCAAAATGATATTATTTTAATTCTATTTTCTGACCACAATATTATATGTAATACTAAAATTTATATTTGTAGTATTTTTTTATTCAATATAAATTACTGTCATAGAGACTGACAGTGGATTGTATAATGAATTGCATAAACAAGTAATTATTTATAACACCAAATAATGAAAGTTATCTATTTAAAGAATGAGTTTACAAAACTTAATTATTATTTTCTTAATAATGAATTTGATCCTGACAAGCACAAAAGCTCCTTCATCATTTAATTTTATTTACTAGGAATTTCGCGTTATAAATTAATATATAGATATTTGTAAAAGTAAATCAGTTATTTTACCAGACTTTTAATATTCCGTAATATGATAATAAAACAAACCCTGATATAATTAAGTATTTATAAATGACCTAAAATTAACTACTCCTATAAATTAAAAATAATTTGTCTTAGTAGTTTCCTCATTCAATATCCGTTTTCACCGCAACAAATTGTGCAGCTAAATAAAACTGCACTTTATATTAACTAAATTCAATCAAACACATCTAATATCTAATGGTCAAAATATAAAACATTATGAAAATATTAATAACCAACTAAGAGAAGAATGTAACAAATATTTTGATTTAATTAATTACTTATATTAAAACCTCTATGATAAAGATAAATAAATATAAATTATTGATTAATTAAAGAATCATAATAATCCTGGTCACCGGCCTACCAAATTGTAACCTGCCAAACATGATGTATTAAAACTCAGCAATAATAACGTATCGCACATTTACCTATCTAAACCTAACCTAATATTAGAACAAAAGGAAGACTTTATTTATATATATGGCTCATGATCGTCTTGAAAATTTGCTAAATAAACGTTTTCTTGTTAATATGTTTGATTGAAAGTAATTAACTTGGCTCGTGATTCGTCTAGTGATCAGAATACCTACGTTGTGTTTTTTTTATCCCTACTTATTATTTATATTGATATACGATAACTTTCCCTAACTCCGTTGTGTATTATTATTGTTCTAATTGAATTATAGTAAATATACTGTAGTAATTATTAGTGTAGTAACCCTTGAACTTTTTGAGATGAGGAAACAGTCAAAACCTACCTACCAAAATATACCTGAACTATTAAAATTCTAATCTAACTCTCATCTAATTATTTAAGTAAATTATTATGATAAAATAATCATTAGTAAAAGTATTATATTAAAATATAAATAATATGAGTCAAAAGACAAGTTGGCAATGCAAAATACTGCTTTGCTAAGTATAGGTAGTAATATAGTTGATCAATAAAGTTAATTATGTTAGAATGAATTTATATAATTATATTTTAGCCTGTGTAATTTGTATCTATGAACAAACATTATTTTGTTACGGTTAAAAAGCTGGCGCCTCCCCGCCTCGCTTGATGTGGACCGTCCAGTCTGTGCCACCCTCCCGTATTTAGCCAAGTTACGGCTTTAATTAGGGATTATTAAATAAAATAAATTAAAATCATATTTATTTATGAAAACCAATTACATGTATTACTTTGTGTATAACTTTAGAAATGTATTAATTCAACAGGCTTTTGATTTATTAAAGTATATAAAATTGACGCGGTTTAATACTACCACCGGATCCAACGCGCCCCATCTGAGAAGACCCGGCGAAACAAACTCAGTGGGTTATTCTACCAAGAGCTTTAATTATTAGTTATACTTTTAACAGTATTAATCAACCATCAATTCATTATCTTTGGATTAATTGAAATGTGAATTTTATCACAAGTTAGCCAATCATAGTATGTCAATAATGTATGTCAGCGTTCAACCATATTGTGTCGGTAATCATGTCATATTAATATATCAAAATTCAGACATATTTCATCGGTAGTTATATCATATTTAGATGTCAATTAAAATAATATTGCTGTACATAATTAAAATATATCACATAAGGTTATGAGCAACTCCTTGCAATACGAAAAACATTTCCAAATATGTTATCAAAATATTACCACTATAAAAATATGTTTATCTTTGAAACATTCATTAAAATCATGATTAATTTAAATCAATATCATCAAGATTTATAAGATATTAAGTAATCTTATTATGTACAACTGCACATTCCCAATCTACCGAAGATACGAGAAACCATCTCTTTTGAGTACAGTAATCTCAAGGCTGCCACAAGTGCTCACCTGATAGAAATAGGATAATGATACAATTGGTTTTTTATACCTATTAATTGCAACTCAAGTTAAAACACATAGTAATTAGTTATTGAATGTGTTACTCAGCCATCAATCCAGCAATGGAAGTTAAATTTTACAGTAATTGCTAATATTTCGATACAATCAGAAATGCTTTTTATATAAATCATATAAAATTGGTTCAGAGTTAAAGATTGTTAAGAGTTAACTATAAAATAGTAACTGTTGGATTTGTTCAATACATACGTCAAAAGTATCTAAACGTTTTATTAAATCATGTATAACACAAAACATTCAAAAATATAGTTATAAAATAATCACATAAAATAATAATTAAATATCGCAAACAGCCATAATATAAATGGACTCACCTCTGCCCCGCTACTCACCAACTCTTCAACCTATAGGCACAACACTTCACAACCTAAATCTATATTAAATTAGCAAATGAAAAGTAAAATTTATCAAATTAAAAGATTATAAGAAAGCACCAAATCTCAAATAATATGAATAATATTAAAAGAAGAATTTCTCAAAAATTGATCTATTGAATTAAAATAAAGATTTATCACAATTTAATGTATTGATTTTATAGCTAAAAATAGAATTGTAGTATTTTGTCTTGACGAACACTCACTGCAATCCACTAGAACACTAGAGGTTTTCTCTGACACACCAAGGATCTTTCGAAATCCAGTACAAAAGCCCGCCGCGTAGTATTTGTAACTAGTTCACCAGGAGAGACCCTGAATGCCCGCCAGTTCACAAATACCAGGGAACTCAGGAGTGGTCACGTTGACTCTCTAGAGTTAAATCCCGACTAACTGTGTCTCAGACTGATTGTTACTAAAAAACTGCCCAATTTTTTAACTGTTTCAAAACTTATAGTTCAGCACCACGTCCCTCTTCCCTCTACCCCCTTAGTACCTCAGATTTCGTATACAAATCGATAGGGCTGTCAAATCAAATATGTTGCATTACTAAATGCCAATTGATGTTCAAAGCTCATTATAACTTTATTTAAGATTATCTTCAAATAAAAGATTAAACAAATGTTATTATAGTAATAATCATTATTTATTAATAAGTAAGATTACTATTTCATTATCATAGTAATAGTAATTCAATATTAATATTTAAATATTCAAATTCCTTTAAATATTTGCATGATATTATTAAGGTAATTTTAGAATATAAATTATTTTCCTTTTATAAAATCAATTATATTATTATTATTATGCGAAAATATATAAAAGAACTCAAATGGAGAATTTATTGAGTTACTTTGGAATTTGTGAGATACTTTTATCTTAATATTTAATTTACAATTGATCTTGATTTAATTGATATAAGTTTAAAGTAATTATCATTACTGGAATACGTAAAAAGACCGTTTAAATAAATATGGGCAACATTATAAAGATTTGTAGCAGCCCTACCATATTGCTGACTTCATATAAACATTCGTAAAACAAAGGACCTCTATGCTTGATTAATTATAAGAATTGTCGTCGTCGGCGTATGAAGTGACATTAGTTTATTTTAACATATTATTTATGAATAAACAACGGTATAATAGAGAAATCCTTGTTACCTGAACTCTATTATTCGTTGAATGCTATGGTGTATTAAATAACATAATTAATCTGTATATATTTGACTGATTTATTTAAGGGAACTTAAATTTCAAATATTTTTCTGTGTAAAGCCGCATGATGAACAAATCCATTGTACTATTTCCTGTATCGAGTCATTATGGCTAGTTACAGGTCTGGTCGCTGGTACGACCATAGAGCATCGAATGTCAAGTTTAGGCTGCAGCTCTGCTCAAGCAATAGCCTCCTGAAATAATGTTTATCCGAAAAAATCCAGCCAACTGCGAGTCAGACTTGCGCACGAAGGTTTCCGTACCATTTACAAGTACCTATCTGTTGATATTGACCAAAAAAGGGCAAAAAATAGTTATTTGTTATACAAGAGTGCAAAGTAGCTTTTTAACCGCGTGTTCAATTTTGATGACCGAGCAAGCGAAGGATTCTAAAATTGAATCACAAGCGCAGCGAATGATTCAAAATTAGAATCCTGAGCGTTAGCGAGGGAATCAAAAGAGCACGAGGTGAAAAATCTTTGCACTCGAGTGCAACACGTAACTTTTCATTCCACCTCAGCGAGGAAATGCGCATTATTAACAGTTTCAGTCAATTCTGTTGGCGTCAAACAAACTTCCTCGTCGCTAGAATCACTCATTTTAGTTTTTTCACTTGTTTTCAAGTTTCTTGTTTTTAATATAAGGTTTAACAATGACGTGAAAAAAATGCCGCGTATTATGATATATTCGGCACCATAGAGGTAGCAGTAAATAGGTTTAATGTTTTTTTTAATTCACAAACTTAGTGCACACGATGTTCTAAATTCAATTTACTTTATCCTCTAGAGAATAAAAACGGCTTTTCCACTCAGATATTGAAGATTAAAAATACTCTTTCCGAGATGGTGGGATGAAAAAATAATTTGTTGTATGGAAGCCCCCTTAAAAATTTTACTATTTTATTGTTAGTATTTGTTGTTGTACCGACAACTGAAATACATCGTTTGTAAAAATTTCAACTGTCTAGCTATCGCGATTCTTGAGATACAGTCTGCTGACAGACGGATGAGACAGACAAACAGTCTTAGTAATAGGCTCCCGTTTTTACCCTTCGGATACGGAACCTGCATTATTTATTTTTTATTTATTTATTAAACTTCATGCACAGTACATTGTACAATGGCGGACTTAATGCCAGGAGCATTATCTACCAGTCTACCTTTGGGTGATGCAGAGATATTTTTGGTAGGGTGCACATTAAGCGAAAAACTTTAATATAATAAATATTACTACTACTTATCCGTAAAATAATGAATATACCTAATAATTAAACTATATAAATAGATAAATATATATATATATATATATATATATGTATATAATATATATAATAAATACATACCTACACATATTGTCAATACCAATGATTGTGAATTAATTACCTGCCCTAGTGGATTTATATATATGCTCACGTACTTTTTTTTTGAAAGTGTACTTGCTGTTTGCCATCCTAATTTCCTGTGGGAGATCATTCCAGAGGAGAACGGAGTGGACAGTGAAAGAAGAGCGCATATTACGCAGACGATGAGTTGGGATGTTTAGAAGGCGATTATTAGTGGAACGAAGAAATCTGTTATGATTGGTATGAACGTATTGAAAGAGGGAAGATAAATAACTGGGGGCATTGGGAGAATCGAGTGTAGAAAAGAGAGTAGTCAATGCTCGCAAGTTTCTTCGTTCACGAATGGGCAACCATTTCAACTCATGTCTAAACGCAGACACATGATCATACTTCCTGAGATTAAATACGAATCGAATGCAGTTATTAAGAAGGCGGTCGAGCTTACTGAGAAGATCTGCATTCAGGTCGAGGTAGCACACATCACCATAGTCAATTATAGGGAATATGAGGGTCTGTACAAGCATGGTTTTAGTTTTAATGGGAAGCATAGTTCTCAATCGATACAGAGCCCTGAGGATCCCCGTAACCTTTTGACTTACATTAGCCACTTGAGTCTTCCAGCTAAGCTTATTGTCAATAAATAGACCTAGATTCTTGACATCCTTGCTAAAAGGTATAGCAGTGTTGTTGTACATAACTGGTTGAGATGATGAGAGGTCCAGCCTATCTATGTGCCATGAGCTACCTACAACAATTGCCTGACATTTAGAGGGATTCACTGCAACGCCAAATTTATATGACCACTCATTGATTACGGCTAAATCTTGATTGACCCGGGCTATGGCTTCATTTATGTTACTAACGTGTGCATGAGAGTAAATCTGCAAGTCATCAGCATACAGATGGTACGAACACTGAAGGTTATGAGTTATAAGATTAATGAAGAGAGAAAAAAGGAGTGGAGAGAGAATACCGCCTTGTGGGACGCCAGTATTTAGTTCTTCCCAAGTAGAAAATGACTGTCCTACTCGAACCATTTGCTGGCGACCCCGAAGATAAGATGAGAACCCCGGATGGTATGACAGCCATCCGGGGATAATGTAAGCTACAATGGTAAAGATTTTTCAAATCGGTCAAGTAGTTTTGGAGGACACTATAATATAGTGTCACTAACATTGTACTTAATAATTATATTCTTGTCCTCAATTTACAATATGATGGAATTCCTTTAACGCATCTTAAATTAATCCGTTGAGTATAATAATTATAATTGTTCGTGTTTCTGTCGAAATTGCTAATTATTGTCGAAGTTATAAGCTGTTTAAGTTATTGCCCGAGTTTTGCCCGAGTTTGGGACATAAAGCGCGCCACCGTTTATTGTTTCTAATAAATTTACAATAACTTTTTATATTAAATGAGGAGAAAATACCTATTAAAGAAAAATGAATTAGTATGGCTTTTGTATAATTATGAAATTTGTGTAAATTATTACAATTTTACTTATTATTTTTAGTAGCTTGAACCTGTGACCGGGTTCGCGTGGAATCCTATTGGTCTTATTGGTTTTAGCGTCATGATATATAGTCTATAGTATTACTCAATAAATGGGTTATGGGATTATTTTTTTTAATAATTCCAGTAGTTCCTGGAGTAAGCTCGTTCAAGCAAACAAGTTTTATACTAGGTGTTTTTTTTTACCGTCTTGAAAATAATAGGGCGTGATACGTATATGAAATAGTTGTCTAAGGCATAGTTATTTTAATTATCTTTTTTTTTACTGACATAGAGTGAAAATCGTAGCGGTAAAAATGCGTACCTAAGTAGGTAGTTACGCTATTTTGCTCACACTTTTCATTCATGTATGAATTGCGGCCTAGGTATTATAGGCACCTATTTTATTATTATGCATGCGCTATGTAGGATGTATTTTTTAAAGTAATATATCAGGATGAGATTTTCGAAACTCTAATTACCGCAATACTGCGGTCTATAGATTCTATTCCAATTACACAACACACCATATTATTATCAAGACGGTAAAAAGTCACCCAGTTTATGTCACCGGAAAATAATAAGAGTCGATGTTGTTGATCAACTTTTTAGTAAGTTCATAAAATAACGAGGTTTTGAGTGGTTAGAAAAAAACAGTTTAACAGGACTTGAAGTTGAAGTTTTTTTTATTTGTAGGGAAGGTCATGTCATAATAATTAAGTAAATAATATAATAATTATGCGCGTTCACTGAAACTGACAACTAAATTTAGCAATATGAATGGCAGGAAAGTTGATAAACTAACGATTCGTATTAATTTCCGGTGACATATAAATTATTTAAAATAAAACATTTTAAACTTAAATACATACCTTTCTGTCGAATTTGATGTACCTACTCCACATGAGAAAAGGGTACCTACTCAGTTTTCCTTCACGATATCCTACTGTCATACTAATATTATAAACGGGAAAGTTTTTAAGTATGGATGAATGGATGGATGGATGTTTGTTACTCTTTCACATAAAAAACTACTGGATGTATTTGGCTAAAACTTTGCACGGGGATAGTTAATCAGCTCGATTAACATATAGACTACAAAAAATCTCTCTCCGACCCACTGGAGCAGAGTAACGCGGGTAAAACCGCGGGGTGCAGTTAGTATTAGATATTTAAGTTACGTATATTTTTAATAACAGTGTCAAAATCCACTCATAATATATATTGTTTGTTTCAGTGGAAATCTCGGTGGGGTGTGGTGACGAAACTCTCTCCAGCCGCAGGTAAGTCCAAGCTTATATATTTTTTATTTAAAAAAAATATTTGCCGACGTAAAGCTGGCCCCGAGCTTGTCGGGCTTAGTTTGTTTGATAACATTTTTTTGTTTACTGCGACTCAAAGTTGAGAATACCAACTGGTGCGATGTTAACTGTTATGTCACGTTACGGTGCGGGTTAGATTCCAGAAATAGCTACATATGTTTTCATTATAATAATTAAGTAGTACATAATAATGTTTTTTTAACGGACATTATGTAGTAAGCCAGGGTGCTTCTGCTACTACATCATAATAATATATATTTACTATAAATAAAATGTCATTCAAATGTTGAACTTTAACCCTTTAGTAGGGCAAAGGATTATACTAACTACCATATTTTGAACTCTATTGACTTGTTATTAAATTCAAAACTGATTAATTATATATAAATTGTAGGGTGTGGACCGTATTGTAGGATTTGAAATTAAATTCTTGGTTGTTTCTTCAAGACGTTCGTTTATTACAGCTCTCCAAATCAGAATAAAAAATACAATAAAATCGACCTATACCTCCGCGAGCCGCCCGCAATCGGTGGTGGTTTGCGTGCGCTCGCGACTACGCGTTAACAAATCATATTTATTTACAATTATACATATTTAAGTTTAGTTCTAACTTGTCCGCATGTTTGTCGTACTTCACATTAAGTTTAGCGCGTGTGTATGGAAGAAGGAGTGAACAGCAATAAAATATCTTCATATCGTTCAAGCACACAATCGGAAAATATGTATGTAATACGTCTTATAGCAAAGTGACAAGCGTTTTTTTTCTTTCGATATCTGTCAAGAGCGGACCAAAGATAATATTATATGTATATGTTTTAAACCTAAGTATTTCCACTACAAAAGAAACAGCTTGCTTACAAGTTACAAATCATTAGACCGGCCAATGATTATTAAAAGTTCATTAGGAAACCTACATTTCTAATGTTGAACTGTAAACTCCAGTGTATTATTAATATATTATACAGCTACTTTTCTTGATTGATCCAATGAGTATTAAAAACTGTTTTATTGATTTTGATGAAAGAATTTTCCTGTCAAATAATGTCCCAATAAATTTGAGTGGTAAGTACTAACGGAAGGCCATTATCGATGCCACATGTTAGTAATGTAAAACATTTGTATGTAAAGTACATACTTACTTATCATATTTTCAAAACACCAACAACTATTTTAAAAGTATAATTTCTACAAAATATTTGCAAAGCTCTGCTTGATATATTTGTTAACATACAAATTAGTTAAATAATAAATACATTCTACTTAGTTAGTAATTCTCACTACATTAAAATAACGACACCGGAAAACTGTTCTTAAAATCAGCACCGAGGTAATGGTGAATAATAAGTTTAAACGAAATACAGAGGAGTAATGCTACTAGAATAGACAAAAAAAGTGTTTTTTTTTTCTTAATTGACTTTTCCGTGTGGAGTAGTGACTATGGGTTCAACTTCATATATTAAAACCCGTTCAGTAGTTTAGGCATGAAAGCGGATTGCTTTGGATGGGTCCATTTTCACAAAGTAAATACAATGTTAATATATTTAACAGCCCGTTTACGTCCACTGCTGAACATGGGCCTCCTCTTAACAGACCTTGGCAAGCCAGGATCGTTGAGGGATATTGCCATAATCACCACGTTTGGCAGACGGATTGGTGATCGCAGTAAGATGTAAACCTTGAGCTAATAGATGCTGCTGCCCATCCATCAGCCATATGTCCCTTAGTCGCCTTTTACGACACCCATGGGAGGACATGGGGTGGTCTATTCTAAGCCGGAAACCACACGGCAAATATATTTAGGGCATAGTTATTTGAACTAATAGGCTTATGTTTATATGAGAGGAAAACTGAACAATAACAATTTTATGTTATTACTAATTATAAAATCGATAATTTGCTTTTATCGATTGTAATTTGTAATTACACAATATTGTGATTATTCGGTTTTCCTCTCATATAAACAAATGCTTTATTAAACAAAGAAAATTATATTTTTTTAAATAACATAATATTTACTATTATTATTATAGAATGTTTACTGTAATATTTGCGACACAACTTTTATATCTAGCGTTAAACCTTTATTTTAATAAATATAATACTATACTTAAGGTAATAACTAAAATATTAAATTATTAAGTCATAGTGAGTGGACTATCTTAAAAAGAGCACTGTCTTTAATGATCGATTCACAATCACTTTATAGGTACAAAATATATGATAATTCAATTTTCTTTTTCTTCATTGATCGTATAGAAGACGGCACTGCTTACTTACTGCTCCATACTTTAAATTGCAATACTAGATTCACAAATAAAGGTTTTAAATGTCATTTCTATCTATATTTATAGGTCTACAATAAAATGTAGGGAACTCCAGAATTGACGTAATTTAAGTTCTGTATTTAAGTAACATGAAGTCTCTGTGTTGAAGATTGAGGGGAGATAACGCGCACTTTAACTTTAACTTTCTACATTATTGTTTATTTAAAGCATTCATTATAATTGTTATACCCAACTTTTTGAGTGCAATTAACGGTTTTATTGTTTTTAACGGTATCTTCATTGATTAATCATCATCATCATCATCATCACCAGCGCGTATAACGCTGCTGCCCAATCTATATGATTATTATAGATGATGTTATAACAATCGGGACCAACGGCTTAACGTGCTTTCCGAGGCACGGAGGGTAGACCCTCAACCAACCAGACCCGGAAAGAAATCTTAGAATTTACACAAAGATTTCCTGCCCGGCGTGGGGATCGAACCCACTACCTCCGAGATTTAAAGCGAGTCAAATACTGCTACGCTACTTCGCAGGTTGTCCATTGATTAATATTAATAACAAAATTGTAATTTTGGGGTTTAAATAAGTATTCAATGCCAACGTAAAATTGTATTCCTTTTTATCTGTATTGTATATAAACCTGAAGAGTTTGTTTGTTTGTTTGCTAGAACGAGCAAATCTCAGGAACTGACAACAACACACTACCAAATAACACTGAATTTGTTTTTCATTCAAATCCAGTAGTTCTTTAGATTAGTGCGTTCAAGCTAACAAATAAACAAACTCTTAACCTTTATATACTATTATATATATTATTATATATATTAACTAATGTTAACAATCGATTATCATAACTTTATTTAAATACTACATGCAAACAAGCATACGGTCCACCCGATGGTAAATAGCAGCCGTAGATTATGGACTTTCGCCACACTAATGGTATCACTCAAACTTTTTCAACCCTTTTTCTACTTCTAAAATATACCATAAAACAACCCTTAATACTAAAGTACAATTTTTTACATAAAAAATGTAAGTATCGTAACTGCGAATTGCAGTAAACATTCGTGTTAATTGTTCTTCGTTAGCATTAACTAGATAGATTAGACTGGGGTTAGGAAGGGTTGTTAGCAGCCATTGTTTTTGCTACAATTAGTTATGTCCTAAAGAAAAGTAGGGGGTTAGATTGGGGCTATTTATTGTTTCGCTTTGGATATTAACTGAAATTTCTTTTCGGTTTCCTATATTCATTTAATCTTTGCACAATGACATGGCGAACTTAATCATCAACATCAGCCAGCAGATTTTTATTGAATATGCAATCTGAACTATTTAATAATTGTAATAACGTCCACTAAACAAGGACCTCCCCCCGAGGGAGGGTATTTGCCATAGTCACCACGCTTGGCAGGCGGGTTGGTGACCGCAGTATAATGTTGTACCACATAAGGAAACGCTGCTGCCCGTTCCTTGATATACGATTATTATAGATGATGTTATAACAATCGGGATCAACGGCTTAACGTGCTTTCCGAGGCACGGAGGGTTGACCCTCAACCAACCAGACCCGGAAAGAAATCTTAGAATTTACACCGAGATTTCCTGCCGGCGCAGGGATCGAACCCACGACCTCCGAGATTTAAAGCGAGCCAAATACCGCTACGCGTCGGAGGTTGCCTTAATGAGGCGAACTTAATGCCATTGTTATTTTCTACCAGTCAGTCAGTGTTTTTTTTTAAATAGATAGAATGATTCAAGAGGAAAGTTTATGTGTATAATAAATCAGCATTCCACCCGTGCGAAGCCGGGGCGGAGTCGCAAATCTTTTCCAAAAAGAAATATGATTATCAACAAAAAACGCAAGACATTTCATTCTTAATAATTCACGCATACCATGCTGCAGACAAACAATAATTACATTAATAATTCATTCCTACTAAGAAACTCGACATTTAAACCCCAAGTTCTTACACAGCCAACTATTTTAATTCAAGGCGCCCTTTGAGCAAACATAAATAACGGGAACAAATTAAAAAGTCTGAGCTGTTGTTATTACACGCCGCATGACGCCGCCTCTAGGGAATTTATTAAGAATGATAATGTTACATGTCTCTGTTAGTTATCTTCATGAATGCTGAAGTAAAACTATGTTGTGTGATATTGTAAGTTATTAACACCGACTTCAATAATGGAAGAGGTTCTGTTAGTATGATAACCTCCGTGGCCAGCAATGGGCACGGATATTTGCAAAAAAGATTGGATACATAAGCCACATGTCCCTCAAACAACCAGACTATACTAGATTTTTATAAGGCGGTAATGAAACCGACGACCTGTGCTCGCACGCACGAACGGCAACTACAGCGGAGCTGAAGCAATCGCCCTGGCCGAAATCGGTCGGATCGCATTATTAACCTCCGTGGCCTAGCGGTATAAGTCGCCTTTAAAGGTGAGGGTCGTCGGTTTCATTCCCGCCTTATAAAAATCTAGTATATTTTGATTGTTTGAGGGACTATAGGTTTAAAGATATTTATATACTTGAGAACAATTTTTCCTTATACTAAATTATTAATAACAAAGGTTCGTCACCGCGTAAGTAAGTTGTTAAACTCATCCCGTAAATGAATTAAGTAAATATTTAATAATTGTTTCTTACATATTGTGCTAGTTGGTTCTTGAAAGCATTGAATGATCGTACATTTTTTATAAATGGGGGTATTTTGTTGTAAAATTGTGCTCCTTCACATGTTAACATTTTTTGCCTTTGACTTGACTATCTTCCGTTCCTTGGAAATTCGTTGTCCTCGATTGTCATAATATCGTCTATGATAATCGCATACAAAATAATGTATTTAGAAAAAAAAATATACAGCGGTCACCAATCCAACTGCCAGATGTAGTGACCATGGAAAATGTTGATTATGATTAGTGATTTAGTGATACTTATGTTTTTATAATATTAACTTAATTATATCTGAAAGAGTTTATTTAATTACGATTTTACGCTATTACTCAATCTTAGCTGCTCATTCTATGTGGGCCAGTAGTGATTGAAGCTGCTTTACGATTTTCTACCTAGTTCTTTTGCTTTCGTTTTGTTTTCAAAACGATAAATACCACAATAAGGAACTGAGAATGCAGAGACTCACACTTAATCCACGGACACAAAGCACACCCACACTCAGAACTGTGTTTGTGGTTCACACAAATAATAATAATAAATAATAAAAATGTTTATTTAATCTCCACAAATTACATCAATTAGGTACAGTCAGCAAAAGAGATAGGTTTACACATTATGAAACGCATTTTAAATGGATATGTCCACGTTTATGAGAATAGTTATCTGTTATGTGAATTTGTACGTAGCTAGCAGCGAGCTCTTCGCCCATAAATAAATACCGGCTACCGTGTAGTCAAAAACATATGTATTTACATTAATTGATACAGAGGGTGTCAACCTATCTCTTTTGTCGACTGTACATACATTATACAGCCGACATTATTATTGTACCGGTTAAAATCAAACTCAGAACATAGGTCTCAGACACAACTACCGTAGCCACTGAGCCACCAGCGCAGTGACGTTGCGGTTTCCAAATTTGGTTCAATTCTAACTTGACTATGCACTTAACCATTTTTGCTTCTATCTTCAGCGGCGCCCTGAGTCGTGGTCCTTACCCCTTAAGGGAGCACGCAGGCGTGTGTCGCTTAAATTAGCTTTAATATTTTTATTTTATTTTTATTCATAAAATTTTTAAATGAAATAAATATAGTAAATAGATATAACGTTGATATTAAGAGCTTATTTACTAACACAGGATTGACAGACTTCTAGCACACATGAAATAAATTTAAACATAATTTAATAGTAAATGTTACCTATTTTTAATTAATGTTATATGCATTGTTAATTTTCTTGACAAGTACAAGTGTATGTAAATACCTAAGTGCTGAATAAAATTCGTTTATTGCTTACACTTAAACATACATTATACTACTACAAACAATATAGCACTTACAAGTAGTATACGTTATTTATAACGTATAAAAACCTTTTGAACGCCCCTTTAATTACCCAAGTAAAAACCAAATTGGATTTCCCAAGAAATTAGCGCTTTCGAACAAACATGTTTCCGTTCCATTAAATTACTAAAGATATCATACAATCGGAACGCAAGCCAAGACTTGTTAAACACACATAAATACGGTCGTAAAATTTACCACAAGTAAACAGTAATTACAATAACTTGTTAAGAAACTGAGTTAACAAGTTAATATTCATAACGTTTATTAGGCACTAAATAATAAACTTCAAAGTCCTTAGTTGTTGGAAAGTTGGGAAAATTTCCCAATAATTATGTTACGGTAAAAGTTTAACTTTGGGACATATATTGGGATGGCGACGTCGTCGCTTTTGATTATGTCGTAAATAAAATTTGCCCGCCCTAGCGTCTTTTGCAGTTTTCAACTAGTGTGCGCTGCGGTTTTGTCTGAGTATATTTTTAATACATTTTCTGTATGTTTTACATTTTATTACAGAATTATCGATCTTTTATAGTAATTTTGTTGTATGCCATAGGTATTTTCTAGGATTATAATTAATTTATAATAGATATAAAGAACGGAATACTTACATTAAAATGCATTGTTTTAATGATCTAAAACGATCATCATGTTACTACTTTTCTAATGAAACTCATTTTGTAGCACAATGGTCAAATAGTTTCAAAGTCTTGAAAGGATGTACATAGATTTCATATTATATTCTTATACGATATAATTCTAATTTGACTGATAATTTAAAATTCTTAAAGATTTCAAAATTAACTTGAAGTCAAATGCATATTGTAAACATGTAAAATGTATATTGCTATAGTTTTACCCGTTTGTCACTTAATCTAACACTAGCTTCCCGCGCGCGGTTTCACCCGTGAAACTCCCGTTCCCGTGGGAACTTCATAATTAAATATAGCCTATGTCACTCAGGGTGAATGTAGCTTTCCAATGGTGAAAGAATGTTTGAAATCGGTCCATTAGTTACGAAGCGTATTCAATACAAACATACAATCAAATATTTCCGTCGTATAATATTAGTAGAGACAACAGAATAAAAATCGAAGTCAACATTTTTATTTTTTCAAAAAGATAACTTAATAAGCCCAAGTTGATGCATGAAGGTAAATTTTAACTAAGTACTACTTACATTTTGTACTTAGTTACTTAAATAAACCCACTCTATAAACATCACTATTGATTTAAACTTTTAGCCAACACACAAACAGCCACCACCACTATTTCCCATTACTCAGTCTACCGGGTTCCCCTCGTAAGGTCTTAAGGAATTCAAATTAAGGATTTTATGAGCGCGAAATCTGTTTAATGTCCAATACGGGGAGGGAGAGGGTATAAACTATTCTAATATTTACCTACCCTTGTGAGGGATAGGTATGACGGTAGTTTTATAGTTCAATTTTGAATGGTATTGGAAAAAAATATAGCTGTTATGTGTCAACCGTAAAAATTGCTCAGCTTTCGAGTGGATTGTACGATTTTTTTATTAGCACTAAGATTTTTTGCTCCAAGTCTTTTATGTGATAGAAAATTTGAGTTTAATAATCTGTACTACCTACTATTTATTAAATTGAAACGTCTGTTAGTTAGAAGTTTTGGAGTGAAAAAAAAAAAGAAATACAAATTATCTCTGATAGATAATTTATTCAGATAGGTCATACCTACATTATAATACACTAGCTTTCGACGCGCGGTTTCACCCGCGTGGGAACTTCATAATTCAATATAGCCTATATTTATCGGTGATAATATAGCATACAAATGGAAAAATAATTTTTAAAATTGGTCCATTACTTTTTGAGCCAATTTGTTACAAACATACTTACATACAAATCTTTCCTCTTTATAATCTGTATCTATATATATAAAAGAAAGTCGTGTTTATTACAACACTTATAACTCGAGAACGGCTGGACCGATTGCCATGGTTTTTGATTTGTTGGATTTGTTTCCGTCCCGAATAGCAGAATACATTTTAAAAACAAAAGAAAGTCGTGTTAGTTACACTCAAGTGTTTCTCAAGTTTATAACTCAAGAACGGCTGAACCGATTTGGCTGAAAATTGGTAGGGAGGTAGCTAAGAACTGGGAAAAGGACATAGGATACTTTTGGGTAGGGGTAGGGTAGGGGTATGGTAGGGGTAGGGTAGGGGTAGGGTAGGGGTAGGGTAGGGTAGGTGTAGGGTAGGGGTAGGGTAGGGGTAGGGTAGGGGTAGGGGTAGGGTAGGGGTAGGGTAGGGTAGGGGTAGGGGTAGGAGTAGGGTAGGGTAGGGCAGGGGTAGGGTATAAAAGTCCACCTGTGCGAAGCCGGGGCGGGCCGCTAGTACTAGTATAAATTAAACGCCAAAGCCCGTTGGAGCAGAGCAATATGACTTAAATCGGTTCATACTACTAGTTATGATAACAATAAAAAACTTTATACTACAGTTCCGTTATTAAAATGGACTTAAAGCATAATAATCAAGATTGAAGTAACATAATTTTGAGATATAATAGAATTTGAATGTAAATATATTATGTTAAACCTGGACTTCTAAACTCTGCTTGATGATAAATTTGTATGGAGGATTTTTATTTTACTATAATAATTGAATCACCCTACTAATATTATACACGCGAAAGTTTGTAAGTATGAATGGATGGATGTTTGTCACTCTTTTACGCCAAAACTACTGAACGGAATTGGCTGAATTTTTTTTGCGCCGGGAGAGGTTACAAGCTGGATTAACATATGGTCTACAAAACATCACGCTCCGACCCACTGGAGCAGAGAAACGCGGGTAAAACCGTGGGGCACCGCTAGTCAGCTATAAATAAAAATATTTTCTTATCAGCTCAAGTCCATTATACCCGTTTGTATCAAAGATAGGTTATTATAAATATAATACATTAAGAGGGTTCCACATCATGATGAGCCCGTATAACGTACACTGCTGAACATTGGCTTCCTGCTGAGAGTTCTGCTATAGTCACCATGTTTAGCACACGGGTTGATGACCGCAGTGTTATGTTGCCCCTTCACTGGTAGGATTGATATAGATGATGTTATAATAACCGGGATTAACAGCTTATCATGCATTGCGAGGCAAGCAAGGTATAGTCTGAAGGACTAACCAACTAGAACCGAAAATAAATTTAAGAATTGTGACTTAAAGCGAGACTACTATACTGCTGTGTTAGAGATTGTCCCGAATATCGACGAATTCAATCTATCCCTTCGAATAAATGGATAGGCGTGATAATCCCTACCGTCATGGCACTACCAACAATGTTACTACTCCCCAGAGTTTGGCTACTCCGAATAAATTAACTAAATAAGAATCGCAAACTTCCAACATGAGGATAGAGGGGTACTATTTATTAGGAATTTTTGTAGTGCTTGAATTTTGCAATTTGATGTTTTAGACAGATAATGGTGTAGGTTTTCTGAATTTTGTATATACATTTCATAATTTTTGGCACCTACTATAAAATTAGTATAGAGGCCATATTAATTTTAATGTCGGGAGCCAGACAAGAAGTTGGTTGGCTGTGTCTGTGAATTGAGTATTTGTAGTCCCCAACAACGCAGGGATTCATTTTCTAACTGCCGGAGAGATCGAGTTTTATATTGACAATAAAATTTATTTAAGTGGTATGAATGATTAATTTGAAAGTTAAAAGTTATAGAAAAAAAATCCCTAAACAAGGGATATTTACAAAAATAAATGACTTTTATTTTACTTTATATTTGTTGTCAATATAACTGTTAATTATATTGCCACGTAACTTATAAGTAAACATTGGTGGCACATCAAATATTTTGTTTGTAATAACGATTTTGTTGCAGGGATCCGTTCGTTAGTAGTCAATAAGCAAAAATGAAATAAAAAAACCGGCCAAGTGCGAGTCAGACTCTCGCACAAAGGGTTCCGTACTAGTTGCAACTTTGATCGATGATAATAATAGTTGATTGAATGAAAGGTAAATTGTGGTTTACGGGTTATGACGTATTAAAAAAAACGACTTACTTGATCTCGTTCAAACCAATTTTCGGTGGAAGTTTGCATGGTTATGTACATCATATATTTTTTTTAGTTTTATCATTCTCTTTTTTTAGAAGTTACAGGGGGGGGGGACACATTTTAGCACTTTGGAAGTGTCTCTCGCGGAAACTATTCAGTTAAGAAACAAAAATGACCTATCCACAGATACCCCACCCCACACGTATGGGTTTGATGAAAAATGTTTTTTGGAGTTTCAGGTCTAAGTATGGGAAACCCCTATTTTTTTTGTTTTTTTTCTATTTTTGTTTAAAAATTTTAATGCGGTTCACAACATACATCTACTTGCCAAGTTTCAACATTATAGTTCTTATAGTTTCGGAAAAAAGTGGCTGTGACATAAGGACGGACAGACAGACAGAAAGACAGACAGACCGACATGACGAATCTATAAGGGTTCCGTTTTTTGCCATTTGGCTACGGAACCCTAAAAAGAAAAGGTTTTGAAATGTAAAGCAATATTGAACTTATAACCTTAAAACACTATTTGTATATTGATATTCTCCACACATAACCTTTCAATACACACAAATATGAATAGAACTCAAAGACAGTGTTCCTTTGACATCTAACTAGGCACTTGGCACCGTTTCAAGATCTCTTCCAGTAGACTGTAGAAACTTAGTCTATTTAACTTAATGTCTTATATCTGGGGAATTATCTTTTTATCTCGTTTTATTATAATTGTGTAGTGAAATATTATATTATTCGGTAAACGGTTGGTTTATGGAAATTTTGGTAGTTATAGTCTCGATACAGTTTCTGCTTAATTTACTTGGTCGTTTTATTCATACTGTTTTGTTAGTATGATGGTAATATATTCGACTGTTACTTACCAAATCTCAGGTTGGGTTAGTATTTTATTGCTAGGTAGGTTTGTACTAGCACAAAAGAACGAACGTGAAAGTGTTTTACTCGTGCCTCGGAGAGTATACGTAAAATTTTCGGTTCTGCTTCTAATTTCATACCGTTCGTGTCGGTAAGAATATAAAAGTTAAAGTTTGACCGCCTTGGCTAGAAATTGGATCGACTATAATTTCAACCGATTACTACGACAACAACGTACGTCCGTGGTTTTACCCGCGTCACTCTGCTCCAGTGGGTCGGAGCGTGATATTTTGTAGCCTATATGTTAATATAGCTTATAAACTATCCGCGTGCAAAACTTACAACCAAATCCATGCAGTAGTTTTTGCGTGAAATAGTAACAAACATACATACATCCACACATAAAACCTTTCGCATTTATAATATTGGTAGGATTATACTTATGTTATAATTGATATGTTTTGTATTCAATGCAAAATATAATATCTGAAATATAGTGGTTCATTTTTAGCGTATTTTTTTTCTTTTTTTTTAAAAGATTACTAACAGAGTTTTGCAGTCTACTAGTATTCTTGTTAACCCCTCGAGCTAAGCTAAAATGTTTGTTTTACGAGTGGATTCACGTCGGTAGTGCAATGGGTGGGGCTCGAACCGGCGATCTCAAGAAAATATGTTGACCTATCTGTATCTTTTTGTTGTACAAGGAATTTTAATGCCCATTTTAATCTCCAAAGGCACCTATAAAAGATAAAAGGTTATATCATGAAATACCTACGTATGCAACATGTCAATGCTTCATATTTTTAAACATACTATCTGCGGCCCGCGGTTTTACCCGCGTTACTCTGCTCCAGTGGGACGGAGCGTGATGTTTTTGGCCTATATGTTAATCAAGCGTATAACCTATCCCGGTGCAAAATTTCAGCCACTTCCGTTCAGAAGTTTTGGCGTGAAAGAGTAACAAACATCCATACATCCGTTCATACTTACAAACTTTCGAGTTTACAATATTAGTAGAATTATAATTAATATTTATCTTTAAAGCCGGGACCAGCTGTTTCAAGCCCAGGTTAAACTAGCCGAACATAACAACTTGATGTGGAAGTTGCCCGTTAAAAATGTCCGCAAAAAGGACCCAGCGGTTAAGGCTAATTAAAATTTAAACAAAACTGCTGTATGTGACGTAGCAAAGTGTAAAAAATATAGTACGCCCATACAAAATTATAATTGAAATTTAAATGTTCTAAGAAATATTGTAATTTTCTGAACATTCTTATTGTATCGTATTTGTTTTATGACATCATTATCAGTCCGTATAACGTCTACTGCTGAACATTGGCCTCCTCCTGAGGAAGGGCATTTGCTATGGTCACCACGCTTGGCAGGCGAGTTGGTAACCGCAGTATTATGTTGTACCACACAAGGAAACGCTGCTGCCCGTTTCTTGATATACGATTATTATAAATGATGTTATAATAATCGGGACCTACGGCTTAACGTGCTTTCCCAGCAGGGTAGTTCCTCAACCAACCACACCTGGAAAGAAATCTAAGGATTCGAGGAGGATCGAACTCACGACCTCCGAGATTCAAAGCGAGCCAAATATCGCTACGCTACGGAGGTTACTTTATGTTACGAGTAATTATTTTCTGAGGAGTGAGAAAATTTTGAAAACAATGTAAACATAAGTAAATTTCACAATAACCTAAATCTATTGAACAATAAATAAACGATGCAATAACACTTAGTATTACAAGCAAATATATAGCACACTACCACAGCGTAATAAAATCGATCCACTCTATCCTTTACAGAAAGCAGTTAGTTACAATCAAACTGACGTTATATTAAACATTATCTCATTTGCTCAGCTACACTGTGGCATGGATTGAACTTTACGATTTTATACTGAACTCCCGGTTTCTCGTTTACGAATGAATTTATATATTTTGCTTTGAATATTTAAAAAGTTAGGTAGAATTTTGTTTTTTTTATTGGTCTTGATTCTCAATTGAGTTCGAGAAAGTGTTATATTTTTATTTATATATTATTCATAGCCTATTCAAGTAAACCTGACTACAATCTAAAACCCAAACATTCTCACAAAATAATATCATCATCATCATCAGCCCATATAACGTCCACTGTTGAACATAGACGTCCTTTCGAGGGACGGTTTTTACTATAGTCACAATTTACATACACAATTGCCATTCTAAAATATCACACTCCTGATACTCTCACTCCTTCTATATACATAAAAGTAGAAACTGACTGATTGATCAAAGCACTGGTGGAACCGCTGGTTCTAGAACCATGCAATTTTGTTCAAATATTTCTTAAATAACGTAAGTGTGCACTAAGAAATGGTTTAAAAAAATGCAAAAACAGGTTTTGCAAAGGTTGTATGGAGAAATTTAGATCTAGTCGTAGTAGTTAGTAGCCTATAAATTTATACCAAAATATTGTTATTAAATTAATAATCTTAATTTTTGAATTACACACAATCTACCTAATGAATTCAATTATCCATCCAAGGGTTGTCTGGAAGATATTGCTTTATCCGATAAGACCGCCCAATCGTACTGAGTCTATTATATATTCTTTGTCCTTTTCGCTTATGTGTGTACAATAAAGAGTAACTATTCTATTATATTCTAGCAAGTCTATACAATAATTTATTATTAAATTTAAATACATTTTTGCTTGACGAAACAAACACGCAACTGTTTACCAAGTAATTTAATTATCTCAAAAACTTTTAGCTAACCAAATTACAAGTTTCATACCGCAACGCCGCATAATACAAACATGTATTTCGCTCCTAAAACAGCATAACAGCCAGTAACTTCAAAGAAACGTGCCATAAAACGCAGGCGTTTAAATTTGCATATACCAAAGTTGGTGCAGTGATAGTTGGACGCACGAGGGGAGCTACTGAGCAGTGGGTTGAAAAGAAAACCGTCCCATTTTAATTTATTGATACCGTCCCTTTGGAACGTCTGGGTAGTTTCCAGTGTTTCCAATTCCAAAGTTGGAAAATATGTTTTTAAAGACATGTTTATTTCAGATACGTGTGAAGATTGTGTGTTTTAATTCGGATTTTTTGAGTTTCTACTTATACCTTTAAAAGAATTTCTATTAGTGTGCATGGAAATGATCAAACTCGTATTCCTAGCTGTTTTTTATTATTTAACTAGCGACCCGCCCCGGCTCCGCACGGGTACAATGCTGATGTATTATACATATAAACCTTCCTCTTGAATCCCTCTATCTATTAAAAAAACCGCATTAAAATCCGTTGCGTAGTTTTAAAGATTTAAGCATAAATAGGGATATAGGGACAGAGAAAGCGACTTTGTTTTATTATGTAGTGATATACCACCTTATTAGCGGCCATAAAACGTATGTATTATTTTAGTAGTTAATTAATACTTCTTAGTTGAAGTAAAATGTTGAAAATATTATTAAGGGTGTTTTTCTATGCACACGTGATACTACGGGTGCTTTAACTAACCAGAATCAAAAGTGGGTCAATCTTTGATCTTACACGAAGAATGAATTATTTATTTATATATTGCTGTCACATGAGTGAGTTGGCAAAAATGACTGTTTACACTGTGTCCTATTTTTGTTCCTAGTATTGTAAGTAGTTATAAGTTAAAGGTTTAATTGTATAATTGTTTTTATTTTTAGTTCGAATTTTATTGTTTCTTTTAGTTACTTAGTTGTTTTTATGTAAATTATTTCATGCGCACTATCGAATTGGGTTTGCCTGTAATGATAGTTGTAAGTTTAAAATAAATAAATAAAATAAATATTAACAAATAATCTATTCAATTCTCAGTACTACAAATCAAAGCCAAATATCCTTCATTTACATAGATACGTTTAAAATATTTTAAAACATATTCTGCATCACTTTTTTTTCTTCAACCAGTTCTGGACGTGATATCGCTAAGAAGAACTGTCGAGAATCTCGGAGGAATCCTTGTTACAATTATTAATAAAGCAGTATTGTTTCAGAGCAAGTCACTCCCTATAATACACAGGGATAAAAGAATGCGTCAACATTACAAGTATATTAAAATGTCACGCCGTCATACAATAAGCCAATACATATTTGTCAAAAAGCAATCGTACCGCTCAACACAGTCCACAATAATAGATCTATACCAAGCTCCTACAACAAAAACTCGATTACAATACACTCAGCATTATTTGGCTCAGTAATACGTTTTAAAAAAATAAATTACGCCAAAATTGGAATAACAAGATAGGCACGGAAATAATTCCCATTGTCGGGGGACTTCAACTTATTGAGGGAAACCAATTTATAGCGGAAAAATCCAGTTTTTTCCGGATACCGGCGGAGTTAGCTGGTGTAAAATGGTAGAACAAAAGAAGGCGGTTATTTTCATTCGATGGTAATTTAGTTTTGATTGGAAAATGGCTTATTATAATAACTTGTTTTATTTGATGAAGCTATTTTTAAAAACGTTTTGTCATCATACATTTTGATTTTTTTATATAGTGGTTATTTTAGGAATTAATAGGTTTTTAAATATTTTATTAAACACACAGCCCGTATCATGATAATACCGTTTTTGTGGTTAAATTTTATACACTGTAGCTTCGCGCGCGGTTTCGCCCACGTAACACCCGTTCCCGTAGGAACTTTATAATAAAATATAACTCTTCCTCGATAAATGGGCTATCTAAGACTATTTTTTTTATTTCTTAAAAACTCCCGCACTATGGAAATAATTCCCTGTGTCGCGGGGGACTTTACAAACATTCATTTCACGGACACAAAGAACACCCAGACTCAGAATAACTATTCGTGGTTCACACAAATAATTGTCCCGGATGGGAATCGAACCCAGAACACCAGGTCTCAGAAGCAACTACCGTAACCACTGAGCCACCGGTGCAGTCATTTTGAAATAATCTTTAAATTGGACCAGTAGTAGTTCCTGAGATTAGCGCATACAAACAAACTCTTCAGTTATTAGTATACATTTAAATAAGTTAGAATAGTGGGCAGTGACAAGTGCAAGTAAAGTGGTAGTAATCAAAAGCTTAAAATAAGATTTACTTGTAGTTCGTAAATGATCGTATTTTACCCTATTAAATTCCGGCCACAGAGATTGCTTACCTGCTAGGAGTACAAGTGTGCATGATATGAACTGTCAATTTTAAAAGATGAAAAAAAAACGACTTCAACAACAGCGTAAAAACGCGCGGTGAGTTGAAGTCCCATAAGATCGGAAGCGTTAAATACATTACTGCTGGAAATATTTTTTTCTTTTTTTTTTTGGACGGACATATGTAGTTAGCCCCCAGGCTGTTGATATTTCACCGGGCATAAGATAATATCACTGTTTAATACTGTTACTGTTTAAAATTGAAACATTTTTAATTGCTCGAGTAGTCTTAAAGTTAAGTAAAAACAATTTACAAACTCATACTAAATACAAATCTATTTCTTTATAATATGAAGTATATAAAAACTATATTTACCCTCTTTCATTATATTTTCAAACTTATAAACATAACTCAGTAAATGCACAATACATTTACGATCAAAATTTTCGCAAACACGCCAAAAAACTTAAATTTAACTCTAGCAATTTTCTTTCCCTAAATATTTGCACTGCACACTGAGCCAGGAAGCGAACTTTTATATGGATAATCCCGTAAACTGCCTTTATGAAGTACCGTAAAGGATAAATGTGCTCTAAAGTATAGGGTATGTTCTGAAACGAGGACTGCGCTTGTATAGAACTGTGTTCTGAAAGGATTTTGAACTCCGTCCAGTTTCTTATCCTGGAAATACTTTAATTTTGTGAGTAAAATTGTGTGTTCCTGTGAGAATATGAGCTGCTAATATTGTGGTAAGGTAATATTAATAGTAGGGGTTGGCACTATCCCTAATGTAAGATTAAGGATAGTTAATAGGGTTGTAAAGTATTAACAGCACGCGAGGTATCGCTTTTCATTCTTCTTTACGACACGAGTGTCATTTATTGTCACAAACATTGTAGATGTCATCAACATTACAAGTATGTGTGGAGAGCTACATTTTAGTTACTTTTTAAAATTGAAGTAAGTAAGTGATAGCCGTGTGGTCTCCGGCTTAGAATAGATCACCCCATGTCTTCCCATTGGTGTCGTAAAAGGCGACTAAGGGACATATGGCTGATGGATGGACAGCAGCATCAATAAGCTCAAGGTTTACATCTTACTACGATCACCAATCTCTCACAAATCTGCCAAGCGTGGTGATTATGCCAATATCCCTCTACGATCCTGGCTTGCCAAGGTCTGTTAAGAGGAGGCCCATGTTCAGCAGTGGACGTAAACGGGCTGTTGATGATGAAGTGATAGTTTTACCTTGATTACACGTAGTTTTGTAGTAACTTTAATAATGTTTGACGAACTGCCTCTTACATAATGCCATGGCAGCGACATCTACAGTAACCGCACAAAAACCAGCAACGCCATCTAGAACTAAGAATAATAACTAACCTATATCACGCAATCAAGTCCGCAAGCCATTTAAAATACATACATTTTTAGGGTTCCGTAGCCAAATGGCAAAAAACGGAACCCTTATAGATTCGTCATGTCTGTCTGTCTGTCTGTCTGTCTGTCTGTCTGTCTGTCTGTCTGTCTGTCCGTCCGTATGTCACAGCCACTTTTTTCCGAAACTATATGAACTATAATGTTGAAACTTGGCAAGTAGATGTATGTTGTGAACCGCATTAAGATTTTCACACAAAAATAGAAAAAAAACAATAAATTTTGGGGATTCCCCATACATAGAACTGAAACTCAAAAAAATTTTTTTCATCGAACCCATACGTGTGGGGTATCTATGAATAGGTCTTCAAAAATGATGTTGAGGTTTCTAATGTAATTTTTTTCTAAACTGAATAGTTTGCGCGAGAGACACTTCCAAAGTGGTAAAATGTGTGTCCCCCCCCCTGTAACTTCTAAAATAAGAGAATGATAAATCTAAAAAAAATATATGATGTACATTACCATGTAAACTTCCACCGAAAATTGGTTTGAACGAGATCTTGTAAGTAGTTTTTTTTTAATACGTCAAAAATCGTAAACCGCAATTTAGCTTTCATTCAATCAACTCGAATATAAAAATATAAAATAACATTTCATTTCATAAACATACGCTTTTTTATTTATTCTTGATATCAAAAATAGGTACGCACTTGTAACTGAAACGGAACCCTTCGTGCGCGAGTCCGACTCGCACTTGGCCGGTTTTTTAACATACTGATCAATATAAAATGGTCGAATTATCCATGGTTTTTTTTTTTTTTACTAAGTATAGGCTTACGTTTGACCTTAATCTTGATGGAAGGCGATGATAAGGCCTAAGATGATACACGCTTGCCTAGAAAGTGTCTGTTCACTTTAGTTTTAAAGATGTCCAGATTATAGCGTTCCGGAAAAAAACTGACCCCGGCAGAGAATTCCACTCCTTAGCCGTCCGTCGTATACTGTAATCAGAAACATTAAACAATTTAGAGTACTTTAATATAATACAAATTATTTGTTCACTATTACGTCAACTACCATAGTTCCTCGAAAGATATATTACAGTGAGTTAGTCATAATAAGTCGGAGGTGACTCGAGTCAACGAGTCGCGTTGAGCAGCACTCGTGACGGCTCAGCACTCGAGTTGTGAACTTTGTTGTCAAGTTATGTGGTGTAAGCGAGTTTTCGGGTGGACATATGAATTTAGCCACGAGGCTTTTGTTCATTGTGGGTGAAGGTGTGAGTGACTGTGGTTGTCACAGTAAATAGCAAAAAAAATGGTTTATTGTAATATTGAGTAAAGTCACCACGCTTGGCAGGTAGTTGGTGATCGCAGTATTATGTTGTAACAGACAAGGTAACGCTGCTGCCTGTTATAGATAGATGATTTTATAACAAGCCGGACCAACGGTTTAACTTGCTTTCCAAGGCACGGAGGGTAGTCCCTCATCCAACCAGACCTGGAAAGAAATTTTATAATCTACACAAAGATTTTCTTGCCTGGCGTGGGGATCGAACCCACGACGTCCAAAATTTAAAGCGAGCCACCGCTACGCCACGGAGGTTATCATATCAGGTTGCCATCATGGTATTTAATAATGGCCAATTAAAATACAAATCTCAACAGCTTATAATTTGGGCTATCCACCGCGACTGCGCCAAGTATGGCACACGTACACAAATCCTCTCGCCCGACACAAAGGAGCATATCGTGTGAGCTACCGTATATTCTAGCTTGTTCCGCTAATCTCACCACTGTAACTGTTAGAATATCATGTTTTGGGGACTAAAATTGCCACGGAGAGCATTCAAAAGACCAATGTTTGCTGTTTGTGTTAAATAAATAAAATGTTTCCTATTTTGCACCACCTTGTTTGCGTAGCGGTATAAGGTTAGCCTTAAATCTTGAAGGTCGTGGGTTTGATAACCGTTCTAGACAGAAAAGTGTTTGTGTAAAATCAAAGTTTTAATCGTCGTCTGGTTGGTTGAGGGTTATCCGCCATGCCTCCGAAAATGCTTAGCAGGTTACGGACAACAGCATTTTCCTATGTATAGGCTGTACACAATACTGCGGTCACCAACACGCCTATTTCATTTACAACAAAATCACAAGACTGCATTTTTTCACAATAAATCCCAGGAACCAGATAGACTTTATTTCATTATGAAGTTCTTACGAGAACCAGAATACCGCGGGTCAAACGCGCGCGGAAGTAATAATTACCAAGTTTACTACGGAAACAAAGATTTCGGCCATGGTGGCTAATCTCAAAAGAGCGCAGGATACATATACTAGCGTTTGTGTAAATATTTTCTACTGCTTTATTTTCAACATTTTAACGTGCATTTTGACGCACGGATAAAAAACCACCAAGTTCCTGACTTCGGGTTGGTAGTACGATTTTTCTCGAGAAAAGAATTCGACTAAAGTCACGAGTAAGTAGACCACTTGGTAAACACTTGGTGAGTCAATTAAACTATAAAATTCCTTTACTCAATTAAAGTCTTTAATTAATTTGTGGGTAAAACACTGCCTGGCCCGGACCCCACAAATCATGGTCCACTAACCACAAACATAACCCAATATCACCCATAAATATTTGTTAGCATGTAAGATCACGTCTATTAGAAATTTACGAGCCAGTAGGGTAGATAAACCACAGTATGTACATAAGAAAATTGCATTGACTACTCGTGAGGTATGCGATGTGAAGAAATACAAACTGTGGGGTGAGATAAGTGGAAAATTGTGGGTTTTTGGGGTGAGATAAAGAGATGAGGTGATAAGACATGTAGTTAGAGTAATGTGTTGAAGTAAAAATTGAGTAGCCTACAACATAAATTGCTTTGTGTGATAAAATGTTCGGAATCAATATCGGAAAAGTATTTATAATGCAGTAGATTATTTTTTTATACGTACACATGTAATTAGTCTTCTTTATATAGTTATTAAAGATTTCCAGTTTTGTGAGTTAATTGATTAAAAATCAATTTTTAACTTAACAATTTAATTGATACTTGTATAGTTGTGTACTGACTAAACAACTGAATAAAATGAGATTTATAATATATGTTTTTATAAAGTTAATCGTGGATCACCACATCGGACAAGAAATCTTTGTGTAAATTCTAAGATTTTTTTCCGGGTCCGCTTGGTTGAGGGACTACCCTCCGTGCCTCGGAAAGCACGTTAATCCGTTGGTCCCAATTGTTACATAACATCATCTATAACAAGCGTATACCAGGGAACGCGCAGCAGTGTTTCACTGTGTATTACAACATAATACTGCGGTCACCAATCCGCCTGCCAAGCGTGGTGACTATGGCAAAACCCTCCCTCGGGAGGAGGCCCATGTTCAGCAGTGAACGTTGTACGGGCTGATGATGATGATAAAGTTAACATAATCGATTTGCCCTGTGGTTTCCGGTTTAAAATAGACAAACCCATGTCTTCCCATGGGTGTCGTACGAGGTGATTAAAGGTCTTACAGCTAATAGTTGAGCGGTAGCATCTATTGACTCAAGGTTACCCACCATCGTATTGAGATCACCAACCCGACTGCCAACCGTGGTGATTATGGCATATTATTCAACGACCCTGGATTTGCCAAGGTCGTTAGTATATAATTATATATACATATACATAACAAAAAATATATGTAAGTTATTGTTTTTATTAATTTATCTTATTAAATTGTAATTCTGACAAGTACAAGTGTATGTAAATACCAAAATGCTGAATAAAGTTAATTAATTTAATTAACAAAAATATTTAGTATTTTTCATACGGTCAAACTAAAAGTCTAGTTGAACATCACAACAGTATAATAACTGAATTTCAAAAATAACACGAACTTATTTCCTTTTGTAAAAATACCCATACATTTTACTTGCCGCATTCTTATCACGTTAACTGCATTTTAACTGTCTATTCAAAATACTCATATTTAACATATAATTGCACAAAATTAAGCAGAAAGACAACCCTTCACGTTTCCCCTTAAATTGTAACCACTTACTTGCACGTAGCCGACGAACATAAAAATCCTACAAAATTACTCAAGTTTGTACAAATTTTGACATATTTTAAGTAGAAAGTGTTTAAGAACACCGCTTGCGGCTACGGTGTGCCGTAGACATCTGTTTCGTAGTACTACGTATTTCTCGTAGCAGCGTAGAATATGCTAAGACATTTTGCGGCAAAATTGTGAACATTTTAGGCGGTAGATGTTTATAAATGCCTTAATTATAATATTTTATTTGATATTTCACTATTAAATTTGATGTTATATAGATAGGGTAGTGTTACTTTGTTTCGATAAAATATAGGTTAGTTGGAGGTTGAAGATAAATATTATAAAAAGCGGTAAAAATCTCGCTTAAAATTTTGATGCCGGGTTCAATCTCCGCGCTGAGTAAATTTATGAAATTTCTTGGATTTCTTTAAGGGTTATTGTTGGTAGAGGGATTTCCTTCCGTGTCTCGCTAGTCGGTCCCGATTGTTATAACTACAATCGTATACCAGGGAACGAGCAGTAGCGTTTCCTTCCGTGTTACAACATAATTACAACTGCGGTCACCAACCCGCCTGCCAAGTGTAGTGACTATAGCAACACCCCCTTGCTAGATCAGCAGTGGACACTATACAAAGTAATGATGATTCCAAGCTCAATTATTTAAAAAGCCAATTTGGAATTTTCGATTTCTCAAAAACTTCTCAGAATTCTTTAAATCATAAAAATTACTAATTGAATAAATTAACCACGATACTTCTTCTTTCGATAAAAATAACGCAGAAAATCTTATTCTCATCGCTGAACTAAAAATAAACATACAGTATACAACAAAACCAAATTTCTATACCAAACAATTCCAACAATATTTCATCGCCTTTGAAAAACTACCCGCACATCGGTACAAATTCACCCCTAACTCCTGGTTATTGCCGTATAAAACATACATGTGTCTTCCCCCTGGCGCACGTGGCCGTATAAAATATTTAAATCGACGTGGAAACAAGAAATCTCATTAATATCTGAGCGGATAAGGTACATTGTGGAATTGTAGGCTTGTGGGCCAGATGAAAAACGGTGAACAAAAAAGATGAAAAATTAGCCGCCCAGTTCATTGATGAAACGAGTAAAAGAATCACCAATTTGGATGTGAAATTTTTTTATGAGTTTAATGATTTGACTATTTTGTCGGTTGCAGAATGTTTTTATTTTGTATGCGTATTATATAACAAATACAATTTGGTTCCGTGCAGTGTGGTTCAGTTTTGTAGTTGTAACGGAACGTTCGTACGTTACGTTATTTATGTTTATTTATTATTTAATTCGTCTGATTATATTTCAATCAAACTTGCTTGTAAGTTTAATTATCATTAAATTGCGGACTGTAACTAAACGTAATATCTTACTAAAGAACCCCCAAAGCCCTTTGAGGGGTGATAAAATATATCGATTAAGATCCCCTACAAACGGAAAATAATATCAACAGCTATTTTATAAATAGGGTAATCAGTGACATCTAGTGATAAAATGCAAAGTTACTAAATAGTCAATTATTACATCGACCAATAATGCTAATAGTGGTGACATCTAGTCAAAAACGTTATAAACTAATTTGCATTCCATTGTTTTTATGCTACGTTAGATGGTTAAATAATCTTAAAACATTAAGTTAAAATAGACTAACATATTTAAATAGGTTCAATAATTCTTTTAGAACTTAAAGCAGTTTACTTATTATAAATACTATAAATTAAATTAAAAATATATGTTCAATATTTCTATTTAATCTATGGCTGTAAATCAGAGATAGTTCGTATTCAATCATATTTCTTTTATGAACAATTATTTTATAATAGTTTAAATAATTGAGATAACTTAAAAAAAGAAACATATTTATTTAATATTTAGATAATAATAATTTAGGATATCGTTTCAACAAATAGTTTAAACAACAAAAATATTAAGTATTGAAAAGATATTAACTTGGAATTTCGTTTGTTTTTAGATGTTGACAGCAATGATTCATACGACCAAATATAAAAGATTCTTTGAATATAGAGGAATTCGAACATTAAGTAGCCTATTATAATTTGGTCAAGTTATGATTCGGACATAACACGCATGCGCGAATCCGCGATTAGGAACTTTTATTTGGAGGGAAAAATAGAAGTTTTGAGAAAAAAAGGAAGACATCTTGGGGGATTCTTGGTTTTAGCTACATAAGAGAGTAGGTGTGTCCTTTGGAAAAAGATTTGTTTGTACGTTTATCTCTTGTATTTTCTCAGTGATATTAAGTGATTTCTGTAAATCATTGTTTTGTCTTTGTAGTCATTGTTTTATTCTTTTCACTGTGGAGTTGTTTGAGTCCCGAATTTAGAAATAAATAAGGGAATAATGGCGACTTGGCGGTGAACGGAGTTAATAGTGGGGTCAAGGTAGAAGCAGTGTGAATGGATTTACACTTTATGGGAAAGTACTGGGGAAGGTGTACAGATTGTCTTTTAACTTAATTATCCAGTCATGGTGCTGGGTTAATCCGATCTAGCTATCCGTTAGGATATCTTGTGAGGATTAACTATCCCTAACATTAGCTAGTGGTAGAACTCGGAAAGGTTAGGGCGCCTCGAGAGATTGATTTTGCCCTTGCATTGGGATCAGTCTAATTGCCCTACACATGTTCTAATTGTGTATACTGGAGTTTCGGGGATCTGTCGAAGTGGAACCATGCTTATTGTTAGCGCCGAGACTCTGTATGCATCGTTTGAATACTGTGTTCTATCTTTATATATTTATATATTCACTAAATTATAACTGTCCGGTTGGAGGAGTATTCCCGCCTAAGGCCCTGTTTCCGACCTTGAGGTGAATCTACGGATTCCTATAATACTCTTTCGTGACCCTTAGGGAAGGTTTAGGGTTTAGGTACACTGAGTTTACCAGCTCAATATAGCAAGATTAGGAATAGGCAACACATTCACGTTTAAAGTATAAATGAGCCGCGACTCGATTGGTTTTGAAATGTACACATTTAGAAGTGTAGGAATGTAGGGACAGTTAAGGTATAGTCGTTGTTTAAGGTGCACTAGGAGAGGTATAGATTTAGGATTTTGTAAGATATCTTTATTTAATAATACTTATAAAGTTATTACCAAATCTTAGTACATTCAAAGGTATAGCGATGATAAATTGTTGAAGGATAATTCGGAAATCAAATGTTTTTGATACACATTTAGAGGTGTGAGGAAAGTAGGGTAAAAGGTACAGTTGTTGAAGGTACAGTTGTTATTTACGACGGAATGATAGGGGAAGGTAGGAATATTAGGTATAGAAGTGTAGGAAAGTAGGGGAAGGTAGGAATGATATGTACCTATAGAAATTTAGGAATGTAGGGGAGTGTAGGTAAAAGGTACAGTTTATATTTAGTATATAATAGGGGAAGGTAGGACTGTAAGGTTTTTGTAAGATGATTTTATTTTATAAAACTTAGTAAGTTATTTCCAAATCTTAGTAAATTTAATTTTATTCAAAGTACATATAAATAAATTATACTGGTTTTTTGAAGACTGAATGAACTTAATTTATGAGTTAAGTTGTTTTAATTGAAAATTCAAAATAAATGTATGTTTTACTGTTCTCGTTTTGCCTTGGCGAGCTTCGGCAACCAAAGTGAACATAAAACTAAAAATGTGATCTTACTATGGGTAGACGGAAATACGAATGTACATTTGTTGGTAGAAATACAAATATTTACTCCGACTTATCTATTGTTATAAGTCAGTTCATTCTAGATTCAGAATCCCGGTTAAGTCAGTAAATCTTAAATGTCACTCAATTACTTACAAAAGCATAGATTTACTACAGATTCGTATTCTTTTCCATCAAAACTAAGATGGTAATTTTTAGTAATACAAACTAAATAAGTAAATAGCAATATAAACTTTATAAATATATTTAATTTGCAATGATATATAAAGGAATGTTTATTTATCATGATTTTTGGAAACGAACCTTAATCATGCCACATATCTAATAATATTTGATAAATGATCAGAAATACAATTGTTGATATTTCTTAGTTGAGATGCATAAAATAGTTTCAACTAATTATATACTTTTATTAATCTTGTATATTACGTAATATTATTTCCCTTATATAAATAAAGTTATTAGTTATAATTCTGAAATCGATGAGCTCTGCAATTTAGACTAATTATTTAACTCCACAGTGTAAATATAATAGATGTATGTTTTACTGATCTTGTTTCATCCAAGGCGAGCTCCGGCAACCTCAAGTGACCATAAAGCTAAAAATGTGATCTTAAACAGGATGGGCGGATATACGAATATACATTTGTTATGTGATAAATATAGTTGACTTACTGTATAAACATTTGCTTAGCATATTCCAGTTTTGGAAGATTACTTATTTATTGTCCCATATATTTTGAACACTAAGGAAGTAGGTAGAGGACTACTATCACAGACTGTCTAGACCAAAGACATAGTTTTGCTAAAAGAGAATGTCCTCTTGTCCCTTAGTTTCAATGTAACAAATAAGTAATAAGGAAATGTCCCTTGTAAGACCATCTGCGGTCCAGACACGGAGGACGATTATCCAAGTCTGGAGACGAGATCGACTGAATGCCTGCGGGTGAGGGGCAGGATTCCTCAAGCCGTGTAAAAAAGGGCCCTTTATTAACATTTCCTATATTTCATAGATTTTGACTAAATTCCTTAAAACCTATATAAGTTATGACTTTTATCATGTTCACTTTACCATTCTTTACTTAAACATATTCAATAATTCTGTCTTTGAAAATACCCGAAAAATTTAGTAGTGTAACAGTTATAGTTTAAGTAGTTAGTTTAGTTTCCTCCTTTCAATGTAATCAGGGTTATCTTCGGCCACAACGTATTCCTGACCACTTGACGATTCACCAATCACGAGCCATTTCTTTAACATATTTAATCAATATAAACTCCAATACAAATCCCAATTATCGTTATTTTCCATTTAGGTAGGTTAATTTAGGGTCTTTAGGCCTTGATCGTCTAGGTAGGTTAGGGTTTGGTTTAGGTAGGCGGGTGGGTTGTTACAATTTGGTGCCGTGACCAGGATGTATTTCGATTATGACATAGAAGTTAATGCAATATTTAGGTTCTATCTCTAAATAGGTAGTTTAAATTATTCATAGGATAGGATTACTGATTTGTGTTAGAGTTTTGTTTTAGGTAGGATAAAAGGCAACTTTTAAGTTGCCAATTTGTTGCCGTGAGAATGGATGTTGAAAGGAGGAAATTATTTAGATTATATTTTAAATTTGGCAAATTTTGTGCACTGCTGATGTAGGAAATAATAGGATTCATGTTTAACGAATCAGCGGTTTAAGCATGATAAGATATTTTATGTTAGAAATGATTAGTTGTGACCGTGGGTTTACTAGCGTAATGCTTTTATACTAAATCTTAATTCTTTATTAGAGACCCATGCTGTCATATGTAAAATGTGTTATTCTGAGAAAGTCCCTCTCAAATTATTTTTGTTTCAGAGATTGCTACATACATACATACAGATTTAATAATTATTATTTTAATTTTTTTTTTTAAATGTTTAGATATTACGACTGACGATTATTTTTGTCAATTTGAATAAATTAAAACAAATAGGTAGTGCTATTTGTTGGCATTTGTAATATTACAACAGATATGTGTATAACATTAATTTCTTTTAAAATAAGAAAATAGGTTTCATTCACGTCAAAAGTAATTATAGTAAAAAAGGGAAAAATATTATGTAAGGTTAGAACCGAGTAGGTAGCACATACTTACTTATAATATTCACTTTCCGTATGTCAAAGAATTTTAAAAATCGGTTTAGTTGGTTATGGAATAGTTTTGTTACAAAATTAAGAAATATAATACCATTCTTTTCATTTTTGAATATAATTATAGAATAGTATTAAATAAGTTGCTAGATGAAAGATTTATGAAATACGACAATATGTAAAGTTAATACGTTTAACTTACACTAAACCTAATTAATACACCGATGGTTCAGTGGTTGCGTTGGTTGCCTTTGGACCTGGCATTAGGGTATTTAGAAAGTTTAAATGATTTTCCAGAGATTTAATCAAAATCGGCTTAATGTAGTAGGAATATATTTAGGACCAATATAAATTAACATATTCATAAAGTACTTATTCTTAGGAAATATTTAGTAGAAGTGAACATTCTTCTTTTTTTATTTTGACATCGTCAAAATGTTTTGATAGGGAAAGATGTAAATTTTTTTTAAAACCTAATTTACATAAATAGATATAAAGAATTTTACTATAGAAATTATGCGGAAGCGAAATTTATTAAAAATATTATTTAGGGAATCAAACATTTAAAGATCACACATTATGAACTAAAAAAAAAAATATTAAACAAGAGACATTTTGAGAATAAAAGAAAATATATAGGATTTTATTAGTAATTACAGAGGTAAACACTTTAAAGGCAATACACTTTATAAATTGGACATTTTAATGATTAGGCATATTTAGATTTCCATAAATACAATTTTTATGAATAAAAATTTTAGAAAAAAAAAAGATATTTTATTGGTAAAACAATTTATAGGTGAAAAGTTTAGGAGGCGATTATAATTAAACATAAGTCACCTCCGTAGCGTAGCGGTATTTGGCTCGCCTTGAATCTCGGAGGTCGTGGGTTCGATCCCCACACCGGACATGAAATCTTTGTGTAATTTCTAAGATTTCTTTCCGGGTCTGGTTGGTTGAGGGACTACCCTCCGTGCCTCGGAAAGCACGTTAAGCCGTTGGTCCCGATTGTTATAACATCATCTATAACAATCGAATATCAAGGAACGGGCAGCAGCGTTTCCTTGTTTGGTACAACATAATACTGCGGTCACCAACCCGCCTGCCAAGCGTGGTGACTATGGCAAATACCCTCCCTCGGGAGGAGGCCCATGTTCAGCAGTGGACGTTATACGGGCTGATGATGATGATGATGACATACACAAATATTATTTTAAGAAAACTTTTGGGTCAAGGTTTCATTCTACGTTATAATTTTAATCTGTGTAAAGTTGAGGGGGCGGCTGTAATTAATCATACGAGATAATTATTATTTCAGTAAGGTCAATTTTACTTTAATTAAACTTGTCGTAAGTTTAATTTTCATAAAATTGAGGGGGCGACTGCTAACTAAACATTACCTTGTGTTATTTATTTTTATATTCTATTTTATAATTATTTCAGTTAGGCCAATTTTACTTCAATCAAACTTGTTGTAAGTTTAATCTCCGTAAAATTGAGGGGGCGACTGTAACAACGTTCGTGCGTTATGTTATTTATGTTTATCTTTTATTTAATTAGTCCAATTTTACTCCAATCAAACTTGTTGTAAGTTTAATCTCTGTAAAATTGAGGAGGCGACTGTAACGGAACGTTCGTACGTTACGTTATTTATGTTTATTTATTATTTAATTCGTCTGATTATATTTCAATCAAACTTGCTTGTAAGTTTAATTATCATTAAATTGCGGACTGTAACTAAACGTAATATCTTACTAAAGAACCCCCAAAGCCCTTTGAGGGGTGATAAAATATATCGATTAAGATCCCCTACAAACGGAAAATAATATCAACAGCTATTTTATAAATAGGGTAATCAGTGACATCTAGTGATAAAATGCAAAGTTACTAAATAGTCAATTATTACATCGACCAATAATGCTAATAGTGGTGACATCTAGTCAAAAACGTTATAAACTAATTTGCATTCCATTGTTTTTATGCTACGTTAGATGGTTAAATAATCTTAAAACATTAAGTTAAAATAGACTAACATATTTAAATAGGTTCAATAATTCTTTTAGAACTTAAAGCAGTTTACTTATTATAAATACTATAAATTAAATTAAAAATATATGTTCAATATTTCTATTTAATCTATGGCTGTAAATCAGAGATAGTTCGTATTCAATCATATTTCTTTTATGAACAATTATTTTATAATAGTTTAAATAATTGAGATAACTTAAAAAAAGAAACATATTTATTTAATATTTAGATAATAATAATTTAGGATATCGTTTCAACAAATAGTTTAAACAACAAAAATATTAAGTATTGAAAAGATATTAACTTGGAATTTCGTTTGTTTTTAGATGTTGACAGCAATGATTCATACGACCAAATATAAAAGATTCTTTGAATATAGAGGAATTCGAACATTAAGTAGCCTATTATAATTTGGTCAAGTTATGATTCGGACATAACACGCATGCGCGAATCCGCGATTAGGAACTTTTATTTGGAGGGAAAAATAGAAGTTTTGAGAAAAAAAGGAAGACATCTTGGGGGATTCTTGGTTTTAGCTACATAAGAGAGTAGGTGTGTCCTTTGGAAAAAGATTTGTTTGTACGTTTATCTCTTGTATTTTCTCAGTGATATTAAGTGATTTCTGTAAATCATTGTTTTGTCTTTGTAGTCATTGTTTTATTCTTTTCACTGTGGAGTTGTTTGAGTCCCGAATTTAGAAATAAATAAGGGAATAATGGCGACTTGGCGGTGAACGGAGTTAATAGTGGGGTCAAGGTAGAAGCAGTGTGAATGGATTTACACTTTATGGGAAAGTACTGGGGAAGGTGTACAGATTGTCTTTTAACTTAATTATCCAGTCATGGTGCTGGGTTAATCCGATCTAGCTATCCGTTAGGATATCTTGTGAGGATTAACTATCCCTAACATTAGCTAGTGGTAGAACTCGGAAAGGTTAGGGCGCCTCGAGAGATTGATTTTGCCCTTGCATTGGGATCAGTCTAATTGCCCTACACATGTTCTAATTGTGTATACTGGAGTTTCGGGGATCTGTCGAAGTGGAACCATGCTTATTGTTAGCGCCGAGACTCTGTATGCATCGTTTGAATACTGTGTTCTATCTTTATATATTTATATATTCACTAAATTATAACTGTCCGGTTGGAGGAGTATTCCCGCCTAAGGCCCTGTTTCCGACCTTGAGGTGAATCTACGGATTCCTATAATACTCTTTCGTGACCCTTAGGGAAGGTTTAGGGTTTAGGTACACTGAGTTTACCAGCTCAATATAGCAAGATTAGGAATAGGCAACACATTCACGTTTAAAGTATAAATGAGCCGCGACTCGATTGGTTTTGAAATGTACACATTTAGAAGTGTAGGAATGTAGGGACAGTTAAGGTATAGTCGTTGTTTAAGGTGCACTAGGAGAGGTATAGATTTAGGATTTTGTAAGATATCTTTATTTAATAATACTTATAAAGTTATTACCAAATCTTAGTACATTCAAAGGTATAGCGATGATAAATTGTTGAAGGATAATTCGGAAATCAAATGTTTTTGATACACATTTAGAGGTGTGAGGAAAGTAGGGTAAAAGGTACAGTTGTTGAAGGTACAGTTGTTATTTACGACGGAATGATAGGGGAAGGTAGGAATATTAGGTATAGAAGTGTAGGAAAGTAGGGGAAGGTAGGAATGATATGTACCTATAGAAATTTAGGAATGTAGGGGAGTGTAGGTAAAAGGTACAGTTTATATTTAGTATATAATAGGGGAAGGTAGGACTGTAAGGTTTTTGTAAGATGATTTTATTTTATAAAACTTAGTAAGTTATTTCCAAATCTTAGTAAATTTAATTTTATTCAAAGTACATATAAATAAATTATACTGGTTTTTTGAAGACTGAATGAACTTAATTTATGAGTTAAGTTGTTTTAATTGAAAATTCAAAATAAATGTATGTTTTACTGTTCTCGTTTTGCCTTGGCGAGCTTCGGCAACCAAAGTGAACATAAAACTAAAAATGTGATCTTACTATGGGTAGACGGAAATACGAATGTACATTTGTTGGTAGAAATACAAATATTTACTCCGACTTATCTATTGTTATAAGTCAGTTCATTCTAGATTCAGAATCCCGGTTAAGTCAGTAAATCTTAAATGTCACTCAATTACTTACAAAAGCATAGATTTACTACAGATTCGTATTCTTTTCCATCAAAACTAAGATGGTAATTTTTAGTAATACAAACTAAATAAGTAAATAGCAATATAAACTTTATAAATATATTTAATTTGCAATGATATATAAAGGAATGTTTATTTATCATGATTTTTGGAAACGAACCTTAATCATGCCACATATCTAATAATATTTGATAAATGATCAGAAATACAATTGTTGATATTTCTTAGTTGAGATGCATAAAATAGTTTCAACTAATTATATACTTTTATTAATCTTGTATATTACGTAATATTATTTCCCTTATATAAATAAAGTTATTAGTTATAATTCTGAAATCGATGAGCTCTGCAATTTAGACTAATTATTTAACTCCACAGTGTAAATATAATAGATGTATGTTTTACTGATCTTGTTTCATCCAAGGCGAGCTCCGGCAACCTCAAGTGACCATAAAGCTAAAAATGTGATCTTAAACAGGATGGGCGGATATACGAATATACATTTGTTATGTGATAAATATAGTTGACTTACTGTATAAACATTTGCTTAGCATATTCCAGTTTTGGAAGATTACTTATTTATTGTCCCATATATTTTGAACACTAAGGAAGTAGGTAGAGGACTACTATCACAGACTGTCTAGACCAAAGACATAGTTTTGCTAAAAGAGAATGTCCTCTTGTCCCTTAGTTTCAATGTAACAAATAAGTAATAAGGAAATGTCCCTTGTAAGACCATCTGCGGTCCAGACACGGAGGACGATTATCCAAGTCTGGAGACGAGATCGACTGAATGCCTGCGGGTGAGGGGCAGGATTCCTCAAGCCGTGTAAAAAAGGGCCCTTTATTAACATTTCCTATATTTCATAGATTTTGACTAAATTCCTTAAAACCTATATAAGTTATGACTTTTATCATGTTCACTTTACCATTCTTTACTTAAACATATTCAATAATTCTGTCTTTGAAAATACCCGAAAAATTTAGTAGTGTAACAGTTATAGTTTAAGTAGTTAGTTTAGTTTCCTCCTTTCAATGTAATCAGGGTTATCTTCGGCCACAACGTATTCCTGACCACTTGACGATTCACCAATCACGAGCCATTTCTTTAACATATTTAATCAATATAAACTCCAATACAAATCCCAATTATCGTTATTTTCCATTTAGGTAGGTTAATTTAGGGTCTTTAGGCCTTGATCGTCTAGGTAGGTTAGGGTTTGGTTTAGGTAGGCGGGTGGGTTGTTACATAGTTTTCGGCTTGTAATAGACTACTCATGGGTGACGACAGAGGCTACTAGGGGACAAAAAGCTGGATGGACAGCAGAATCTATTAGCTCAAAGATACTCTCTTACTGCAATCACTAATCCGCCTGTCGAGCGTGGTGATTACAGCACTATCCCAACCCTAGCCAAGGTCTATTTAAGAGGAGGCTTATGTTTAGCGGTGTACATAAACGGGCTGCTTTAGGAGTGGTAGTAGTGAATAATATAAATAATACTGTTTGGTTCCGTGCTAGTTCCAATGGTACCTATCTATGTAATAGACTGCCGGTTTCCCAATCGTTACTGAAAGCATCAATCATCCAACATAGATAACTTTAGCTTTATTAGATGAAACCCATTCACTCAACCATGAATTAAGATAAATCTGATAATCTAGCATATTAACATGTCAGTAAATCATAGATTAACACAATCGTCATATGAAATTGGCTACTTATGCTTTTAAAATCTTTTTTAACAAAGATCATCGTTTCAGAAAGTAGGTATATGAAATAGCGAATCTATACGTGTATTCAAAATCGCGATATTCAAGATTTAATCCCTATGTAACTAATCTCTCTGAGAGATCTTTCTGTTTGATCCGTTTAAAAGTACTATAAAATACACAGAAGATATTATAAAAAAGTAACATTACGTAAAGAAAAATATAATATGTTTGCCATTGTATTCTACATAGTTCAAAAAACAAGCTTCCTAATTCATAATATCTCGTATCGTATTTCATACTTGAACAAAAACTATTCAAATTCAACGATAACAAATACAAAAAGGTTTCAATTCTGCAATAGATAAGCTAAACAAAATTAGTATCGTAGCCAATAAGGCTCACTGAGTGCCTGAGAAAACACCGTTAACTCTTCACGAGGCTATAAAATGAGCAGGTGATGAAACAGGAGTAATTTCATTTCATTTTTTGTTAAACTTGAAATTTTATCCAACATTTTATGAATGAAAATAGCGTTCAATTTTTGAAATACTATTCGGTAAACGTTTTTATTTGAGTTTACGACGCAATCTTTTGGATTATAAAAGACAGCACGATTAATGGGACAAAAATAATGCACTATAAATTTTATACAACTTTGGGTGATTTGAAACAAATATGCTTTTTTAACGTTTCAGTGCGAAACCCTAAAAAGGCAAATTGAATTGCACCTGTCTGTATCATGGCCAAAAAAAATGATAACTAACAGAATGCAGTTTTGTTGGATAAAATTTGATTGACTTCACACTCCATGCACTCTGCAAATAAAATTTAAAACGTTGTTTGTGTGGCCCCTATCCACCGACCGTTCTACTGTTGACTTTCAAACTATGTTATGAATAACGTGAAGGAAATTTCCTTATTTTTATGACATGTCTTGCTTCGATTTTCAATGTGATATTTAGATTATGGCTTAGAAATAAACATGATACTTTTACTTACCAATACTTTTAATCTAAATAATATTAAAAAATTCTAAAATTATTCCAAATTGATTTTTATTGGCGTAAGAATATGGAAAAGCTTGAAATAAACTAAGTATTTTGTCTTTCTTTTTTCCATGAAAACTGTAGACAAAATACAGTATCCTTTTTCTTAGTTTCGTTATATGCCATATATTAAATTATTATAATTGCATTAGTTAATTATGCTAAAAATCTTCCAGTTATTTCACCTGTGTCCTAAACGATTCCAACTAACCTGAATGTAGCCTGAATCCGTAGTTTTCGGTTTACCATTCAAAACATTATCAAAATTGGAATAACATTATATACCTTATAATCTCCATTCCGGTCAGGTTCGCAGCGTATCAACGAATTCCGTTCATACCTCTCGGTGTATAATGAGTTCGGGTTCGATTCTCATCGATTTTATTACTCCTACACCGACTTACATATTAAGTGGTTATGTTTATGTGATGTGTTGTAATCTCCGAAACGGCTCTTCAAAAAGTAATTTGGGTTCGATTCACGTAATTTTCGTGGGAGCTTTTTAGAGATTGAAGCTTTATAGGGATAGGTCACGGGGAAGATGGATGTAACGAGGCGTTTTACAGTGATTGAATTGTAATTGTTTTTTTTATTCCCCTTTTTATGTACCTATCATCCGTAGAATAACGCGAAAGGATATAAACTTTGGAATGGTTACGATTATTTTAGAGATCACCAGTTCGCATCCCAGGCCGGTGAAAATATTTGAGTACATTATGTAAACATTTAATTCTACAATCAGAGGTTTAATTAAAGTTTTATTAAACTATATAATACAATTTTTAAACATGCATGTTTGTATACCATGAGTTTTCTTTTTAAAAATAAACTGCAGTACCACCCTTGCCAACTCCATTGTGTAAGCCAATTACTGCGTACAAATATTGACTAATTATTTGATTGAGTTGTGAGTGCAGCCCTCCACTCACCCACGCATGAATTTTTTACTACTCCATCTAATAAAATGAGGAAGCATGATAATGATGTAACAAATAATCATATTTTATGTATGTAACAATATTTACACAAAAATAATGAAGAGGTTTTATAATGTACATTTGAAGTTTTTGTTTTCAATAAAAAAATTTTTACTAGTAGATGGTGCCTGATATTTTACGTCAAAAATTAAAACAGTTCCCGAGGGTTGTTGTCCTCGTAATTATGAATAATATGAAAAAAGAATCAGCCAAATTGATCAAGTTTGGCATTTCATTTTATGTTTACTAAAATATGGAACCAAAATTAAACGTAGTAAATTTTATTATTCGACGATATTGCTTATTTATGTATCAATATATCGTCGAAATATTGATTGGGCGTTTTATGTCGGCAAACATTTCAAAAATATTTCCGAATTTTATACTACTACATAAATTACCTGCCTGAAAAATGTGTTTTCAAGATTTAAGCGTTCAACTTAATTAGTCGTATTAATATTACAGTGGTAACTGCGATTGTCAAATTTTGTTTGGTAAATATAAATAAAGATATATGGTACAGCTGCTTCTTATTTATCATAAATGCTTTCTGGAGAAACCGTTGCGATTCGAAGCCGGCACTAAAGTCTAGCCCAAAGCTTATTACGGCCACGAATTTTATGAGATTGAGTCTTTTCTCATATCCATCAATATTTATTTTCATTTTATCTGTGTTGATATTGAAGGAAGGTGATATTACTGTATAGATGATATAGCTGTTTATGTGATATAACTGTGAATGGGTGAGGAGCGAAGAGTTATAACTTTGAACTGCAGTGCTTGAGGAGTTTGAATCTATCTTAGAGATGGGTTTAGTTTTATAGGGTTGTCGACATTTTAACCAAAAATCAATAAAACTTTTATAATAGGGGAAAATTATTAAGTTTGACTACTTTATCAACATTGTGTGTATATTTAGAATTAATTGGTTTGGAATTTTATTGCAAGTTATTACATTTATTATGTTAGTAACGATTACGGGACATACAGCTGATGAATGGGCAGCAGTATATATCAGCTCAAGGACACTCACCATCTTACTGTGATCACCAATCTGCCTGCAAAGCGTGGTGATTATGGCAATATCCCTCAACGACTCTGTCTTCAAAAAATCTGTTAAGAGGAGGAAACATTGAACAGTGGACGTAAATGGGCTTTTTAGTAAGTAAAGTAAAAAGTAGAGATTATTTTCTGTATTTACGTATCTATACTTTTTTACGTATGTATATTTGTTTGTTTGAACGCGGTAAACTCAGGAACTTCTGGTCCGATTTGAAAAAATTCTTTCAGCGTTGGATAGCCTCCTTATATAGAAAGGCTATATACCTACTATATTTTATTGTGAAATTACAAAAATATTCCAGCACTATGCCAATGGAGTCACAGGTGCGCTTCGTGGTCATCAATTTTAAAATAAATTTAATTGCGCGAAACGCACCTATCAAAACTATTGATAGGTGCGATTCGGGGATACGGGTAGGTGCGGTTCACCCAGGTGCGATTCGTACGGGTGCGCTAAGCGGACTACCCCGTTATTACGGGAACGGGAGAAACATGGGTGAAGCCGCGCGCAAGAAACTAGTCTAATATAAGCGATTACCTACTAATTATTTAAGTACTCTACGATATTTATGCACAACTCCGAGACATAATTATTACAGCGCCCTCCAATGAATTCCGAACGCGACGCAAATGAAGACAGATCGACTGCCTAATTTGAGCTAAACAATGTAATTAGCGGTAAATACGTATATTTGATGTAAAGGACAGCTTACCGAGGAAGAGTGGCTAATTAATTATAATAATTAGCCCGTATAACGTCCACTGCTGCCCGTATAACATGGACATCATAATGTAAATATGAATTTATAATGAATAGAGGAATTAATAACAAACGGACAGACGGACTAAATTGTCTGTAATTTCCTACAATTAGCAGCATTCACAAACTGCTTAGGTAACTATAACTAGCAAGTGCAACACTTGCTAGTTATAGTTACCTAAGTAGTTTTATTCATAGAATAACAATAATAACATATTAATCACAATTCTTTTTCATTGTGATTTTGACAAGTACAAGTGTGTGTAAATACCTAAGTTCTGAATAAATTGTTTTTGTTTTTTTTTTAAAAGACAACTGTTTTTGTTTTTAAAACACAACTCCCGCACTAGGGAAATAAATCCCTGTGTCGCAGGGGACTTTACAAACATTCATTTCACGGACACAAAGTACACCCAGACTCGGAACAACTATTTGTGGTTCAGACAAATAATTGTCCCGGGTGGCAATCAAACGCAGAACAACAGGTCTCAGAGGCAACTATCGTAACCACTGAGCTACCGGTGAAGTCAAATTTATTAATTCATTATTAATAAATTCATATTCATTAATTTTTATTAATATTTCGTCTATCAGCAAATTACCACCCACCTTACGCGGTGAATATGGCACTATCCTTCAATGACAATGTCTTGACAAAGTCTGTACATGAGGTGGCCCACGTTCAGCTGTGGACGTTAACGGACTGCTGAAGTGAAATATTCCTTGTCGTTAGGTATGTTACCTACACCCTGTTTACTGATTGTCTGTGTGTTTGTTCGTGTTTGTGTGGACGTGCTCCGTGGAGGGTAAATATTGGGGGCACGGGATGCAGCTGGCTTATTAGTACAATAGCTACTGGATAGCACAATAGTACATCCCTCATTAGGTATATTATGTATTTTAGTTTTACATAGATAGTAGCAAATATAAATATATACTCTATACTAATATATAAAGCTGAAGAATTTGTTTGTTTGCTTTAACTCGGTAATCTCAGAAATTACTGGTCCGATTTGAAAAATTCTTTTAGTGTTATATAGCTCATTTATCGAGAAATTCTATAATGCTATATTTGATTATGCAGGTAAATATAGTCTTGACATATATGGTGCTCCCAAAATATATGCCATCCTTGCAATAGATCACAACTTTAGCACTGTATCGCAGCAGAATGTTTAATTTAAAATAAAATAAAATGAAAATCATTTTCATTTACGTAAACTAATTTCAGGCACTTGTAAATTGTCAAACATTATTTTGAAAATTAAAATATCAGTCTTAAATTACATTTGTTATTTATTTATATTGTAGCTAGAGACGCAAAATGTTTTTTCTGTCTATTTTATGCCAAAACAATTTTCATTATGTGGGTGGACCATGAGTATATAACGACGGACGCGCTTGTGTGCTACCACCGGAACCAATGCGCTCCAACTGAGAAGATCCGGCGAAACAAACTCAGTTGGTTACTCTACCACTGGTTTTAACACGGCCCAGATGCGACGGTCCCGCGAAACATACTCAAATAGACATATACGCATTTTAGTTCAGTTTAAAAATCTTAAATCGATCACCAATTTATAATATCAAGTATGTTTATTATGGCAATAAACCTCAACGAATAATAAACTAGGCAAGCCAGGTCAGTTAAGAGGAGGCCCACGTTCAGTAGTGGCTGAAATGGGCTGTTGTTGTATTATTTAGTATAATTAAATAGCTTTCCCATGTGGAAAATAAAACTAACAACTATCGTAACGGTTAACTTATCCTTGTCCTCGAATAAAATTCAGTTTCTGTAACATGCATTAAGAAAAATGTCCAAAAATATAAAATGTAATTTAAAAAAAATCGCGTACGAACAAAAATAAAATCAAAGATAAACGATTAATAAATCAAATTATCTTATCTTGGGGTCGTAAACTCATTGATGATTTAGAAGAGTTTTCACAGCTGATTAGTTTATAGCAAATTTGATTACTCTTTAAGAAACTGAGTGTTAATCCCAAACAACTGCCATCGCTGATTTTCCAATCACAAGATCAATCTAACATAATACAAAGCGAAATAATTCTAGGTAAAACTTTAAAACATGGCCAAAAACCATCAGAGGTTAATTCTAACTGACAGTCCGGTAATTAAGCCATCGACCAAACTTTGTGTAATGCTGATCAATTTGAACCAAATGTTCGTTACAACACCGATTTATCTCACGGTCTTCGCATCAAAAGTTTTAAGCTGTTTGCTTTTTAGAGACCTACAGCGTTTATTTCATTCAAAATTCAGCGTTTATTTCGTTCTTCTTGTTAAGAACGAATGTTTAATTTAACTATTTTAGATGGCTTAATGGTTGAGGCAATTTCTTCTAAGATTTTTTTATTCTGTGGTGATGGATTAATTTCCTGTGTGCGATATTAAATTGAAATGATTATATTTAGTCCGCTATTGGGTATGTGTGTAGACCAACGATGTAGGACGATGAAGGACCGATTCTAACAACTCCTAGAGTTGTTAGATTCGGTGTTTAAGAAAATAATTACTAATCTTTTTTGTTGACATATCTCGTTTCACAATCAAACTTCTTTTTTTTCCATAACCTATTAACAACGCATTAACAAAGCATTGTCTAGTAGCTTATGGATGAATGTATTTTGTTGCGGATTTGAAATTTAAACTAAAAATTCAATTATTTGTTATTTTTAGTTAAAGAGAAAAATATGTTGAAATAGGGAAAATTTAGTGACTTACGCTTTAAATTATTCCACTGCAAAGTTAAGTATATTCAGTGTGATCTATATTTTTTTAACGTTACAACAAGAAACGAAAAAAATATGGGCATGCAATAAGTCACTCTGTATTTATACTTCAATAGTATTTAAAGAGGTTTATTCAATGTTAAAAAAAAAGAATATTCAAACAGTACCTACTCTGTTTGAGTGACAGAACATCATTTTTTCAACCAGTTAATCTTAATAGTCAACCATTTAATCTTTCCATCTTCCTTTTAAAATATGTTGAACATAATGTCAAAGTAACACACGTTTAGATCCTTTTAACTATTTAAGAAGCAAGGGAATACCATAAGGGAGCCATTCTGTATCCTTTTAAGTTTAAAATAAATATTTGAAACACATCATGACATATCCCCGGGGGTAAATAATGTTCGTTGAGAATAAAACGTTTTATTTCCTCGTAGAAAACTTTAATCCTACTAAAAGAATAAGAAATATGTAGGATTTAGTATTTTAAAAATGTTAAGTATCTTTATTATGTTAAAGTTTTGCTGTTGCAGTGAAGAAATTACGCATTTATTCGTACAACGGAAAACGTATGTGTACCTCTAAACTAGAGAAGACATAAGACATAAGACATCCATTATGTAGTTAGAAAAACTAGCAAGTTACTCTTAGCTAGGTTACTTGCCGAACAGACCGAAGAACCTGGGTCACACGACAGGTTCAAGGGTTAGCCCTTGATCCTGTCGTGTAGCCAACAACAAGTAATCAACGTCTGTAGTCCTAACTACAGACCCAGGCAATTATGGTGATCACGTTACTGTCCCATTCTGTGACTTCTAGTTTCAGCGGTGTCAGTCGTGCTGTGGCAAACATTTTTTTATTATTATTATTACTTTGCATGTCTAATACGTTTGATCAAAAAACGAGTGACCCGCCCCGGCTTTACACGGGGCAATGCAGATATGATACATATAAACGTTCCTCTTGATTCATTCTATCTATAAAAAAAACACATCAAAATTCGTTGCGTAGTTGTAAAGGTCTAAGCATACATAGGTACAGACAGGCAGCGACTTTGTTTTATACTATGTAGTGAAGACGTAGCAAATAGTTAAAAACCTTTTTTTGTAACACAAGACTGGCAGACTTCTAGCACACCTGCAATAAATTTAAATAATTCATTTAGGATATGCATTAGAAATTTTTGACAAGTACAAATGTGTAATCACTTGTACACACTCATCGTATTTGTTTGTAAAAAACGATGTGCTGAATATTACGTTTAAGAAAAGATACATCCCGCGGTTTAACTTGCCTTTCATTTAATATCGAAAACCCTTATTACTAGCTAAAAAGATCTTTCGTGGATTTTACATGAGTACATGTTTTATCTCTGATCCAAATTTCATCCACTCAAAAGAATTAAGCCTTTCGAATATATCACATAAAATAAGATTTTTAAATGGGTCAATAAACTTCATGTTTATAGTTTATGGTATTGTGCCGTTAAATTGTCAGCATATTATATTATATTCCATTCATCTATACCTATCAAAAGAACCAGAAATATTATTTCTGTATAATACCTTCAAAAACATTACAATTTACATTTTGATGCCGTCGGAATGTTAATCCAATAAAAACATCTTGAGGGGACATTTCTTAGTCTTTTAAGTTCAGAGCAAACAGCTTAACGCATCACGACGCTCCCCTGGGGTAGACAGGACTGTGTAATGCAATGCAAATATTTTACAAACGTCGAGCTCATATCTTTAGCGGGGGTGTTTTTCTGTTGAACGGTCAATATTGTAATATTTAATTGTATAGGACCGAAGTTCAGGTATACAACTACTAGGTAAGTACTAAATTAAACACCAAGTAGGGAGTAACTGAACTCTAATGAGCCGAGAGTGGTTAATTTTGAAATGGTCTCAACATTAAAATATTTACATCGGGAATGTGATTAACTGGCGGATAATTCCTATAGCGACTTGTAACTAATTAATAACAACGCCACCTTTTGACACAAATATGAACTAAAGTCACTACCAATCTACTTGAACAATAGTTCTTTGGCATGTTTTAGGAATGGAGGTATGTACGTTGTATATTATGAGACTATATAAAGACTTAGAAAGGTATTTAATGATAAAAGTTTTTAATTATTAATTCACTTAAACACTTCCATAGGTCATTTAAATCCACTGCTGAACATGGGCCTCCTTTTCAAAGACCGTTGATGTTATAATTTAATACGTTGTATAAGATATGCTATAATCACCACGCTTGATAGATGGTTTGGTGATCGCAATAACATGCCCCGCTCTTATTAGTCTAAGAGATAACGATGAAATACCGTCGATAAATGGGCTATCTAACACTGAAAGATTTTTTTTAAATCCGACCTATCATTCTTGAGATTATCGAGGTCAAACGAACTCTCCAGCTTTATAATATTAAGTTAAGATAGTGGTCTTAAAATTACCAACCATAAACGAATTACTGTTGCATCAAAGGTTAATATTATAACTGTAACTATATTTAAATTAAACCTATCAAAAAGTATTCTAACTCCGCACAGCCCCGGGGTAGACTCGATTGAACGGTCAATATTTAGACGAACAACAAAATGATTGTGAGGGCCAGAGTTATTTTAAATTAAAAAGTAGCTACCCATAACTTAGTCAGCTATCAGAAAAGAATTTTATAAGCTGTCGAACAATGGAAGTCCCGTCTAAATCGGCACTACCGTCTTGGATACTAAACGTATTACACAGACTAATTAACTTTTCATGTTTGAACTCTGTCTTACAATATATTTTATTAATTTTTTTAACAAACGTACTTAGCCAACATCTCTTTATGTATTTTATTCACCGATGCCAGTATTTATGATCCCCCTAAGAGCAGAAGTCACAAAATATTCATAAGCCATAAATGTATAATAACGTATTCATTTGAATATCCACGTTCAATTTAGAATTAAAGTACAATGCAATTTACACTTTACGTGATTTGTACAAAGTTCAAATTTCATCTTTATAAAGAATTGAGATAGGATCTTTTGCGACGTGAGCTGTCATTTGCTTGGTAACTCGATATGTGTCTTATGGAGGATCGCATTCGCAAATATTATAAGAACTGTTTCAATAACGCAATTTAATATGATATTTTTTTACTTGTATTTTCTCCTATTATTTCAATATGAATTTAAAAGTTGCTTGACCAATATTTAGCAATGTCGGTATAATGAATAGAATAGCGTTAGACGAGTATGGTTATCATACTCGTCTAACGCTATATATGGTTCTTCGAGCCGGATAAAAAAATACTGAAAGCAGTGAAATCATAAATGCAAAAATACAACAGGTAACAAAACACTTTAGCATAAATACTGTGTGGTGTTCGGCTTAAAATTTACCACTCCATGTCTTCCCATGGGTGTCGTCAGAAGCGAATAAGGGACATACACCTGAAGGATGAGCAGCAGCATATATCAGCATATTACTGCGATCACCAATCCACCTGCCATCGTGATGACTATGGCAATATTCGTCTTCAACCCTGGATTGCCTAAGTCTGTTAAAAGGAGGTCCATGTTCAGGAGTGGACCTAAACGGAATGATACAGAAAATATAAATAACTGAACTATCCTTACTAATATCATAAACGCGAAAGTTTGTGAGTATGTATGGATGGATGGATGTTTGTTACTCTTTCTCGCAAAAACTATTGAATTAATTTGGCTGAAACTTTGCACGGTGATAGTTAATAAGCTCGATTAACATATTGGCTTCAAAAATCATGCTCCGACTAGAGTTACGCGGGTAAAATCGCGGGGCGCCGCTAGTTAGTTAATAAACGTATTATTATCCGTCATAAAATCCACATCAACACGGAATACCCAAACCGCCACCGCCTCATATAAATTAGATGATAATTCGAAACCATTGCGTTATATCAAAATCTAAATATGAAAATTCAAAACAGTTTGACGCGTATTAATTAATGAGGCGAGCGTTATCTCCACTGAGTTGGATTATATAGGCCGAGAGCTGGCATGCTAACATATTTTATTATTTCGTTGGTCTGACATGACTTAATTAGTGGACTTCTTTATGTTGGTAGGCCCTACGAAGTGGCAACAACCTTTTTAATATGTATAACCTACATAAAATGCAGTAAAATGAAAGAAAAAATTGTACTGATATGATAATAACTTATTATGTTTTATTACTATAACTTTCTTAGAAAATATGTTAAGGTCAGCTTTAATCGATGAATCTTAAGTGATAAAAGTTGCAGGAATTACAGACTTGTTGACGTAATTCTGTCAGTCTATATGCTATTTCCTGCTATCGGACTTCATTATAGCAAGACTGAGATTATTTGAAAATATATAAATAACTTACAAAAAAATTGTTGTTTTGCACCAAATGCTTAACAATTATAGGTTTTGCATTCAAAATAGAGACACAACGTCACTTTTTACGTAGCACAATCGATAAAAGACTTTACGGTAAGTGAAAAATGTTTAAATTACGAAAATTTCACACTAATCTATAAGATACTAGAAGATTAATTTAAAACATCATTAACGCAGCATAGCATTTGGATGCTTGGTTTCCAAATAATAAAATATCAACAAAAAGCAGCAGTTAATTCAAACTTATGTTTTACTTAAAGATTTTATTTATAAAAACCTATTTCGTGCCCGCGACTTTGTCCGGAATAGAAACTTTGGGCTGTCCTCGATTTTGAAACATTGTTTATTGGTGCTCCGAACGGTTTGGTCTTAGCGTGATTATTTATTGAATTTTGCGCCCATTTAAAGTAAATAGAATCTCCTCGATAAACGAGCTGACACAAAAATATTTTTTCACATCGGATAGCAATCATACTAGCACATCAGCTTTATAATATAAGTAGGTATGGATATGGAGTCAAAACTACAATGAAATCAATCCCCAGCTCCCGGCCTATGTATTATCTCCTAACCGTATTGTCCGGGAGGCGGCTAGTCTAATTTCCCATTAATACGTACATTATTTAACCTCTGTTTGCTGCACCGAATTGGGTGCAACCATCCATAACTGCCAACGTTTAATTTTATCGAGCAATGGCTTTGGTACGTTTAGTGATTTTGTACTAAATAATCGGGTTGTTAGTGCAGTGTTAGCGTTTGGATAATCTTCGTTGGATTATCGTCATATATGTATTCAATATTTCAAGATTAAAGCAGATTGATTCTATCATCAGCACCACAGACCTTGACCAGGGCCATTGAGGCATATTACCAAAATCACCACGCTTGGGAGTTTGATTGGTAATCGCAGTTAGATGATTAGAAACTGTCGGCATCTAACTGTTCTAGTTAGATGCCGACACTCATGGATAAAAATGGGGTGGTTTATTCTAAATTGGAAACCATACATCCATAAGTCTCGGAGGTCGTGGGTTCGATCCCCACACCGGTCAAGAAATCTATGTGCATATTCTAAGATTTCTTTCCGGGTCTGGTTGGTTGAGGAGCTACCTTCCGTGCTTCTGAAAGCACGTTAAGCCGTTGGTCCCGATTGTTATGACATTATCTGTAATAATTGTATATCAAAAATGGGCAGCAGCGTTTCCCTGTGTATTACGACCATGATATTGCGGTCACCAACGCGCCTGCCAAATCAAATCAAATCAAATCATTTATTTATTTGCAAACATGGGTAATAGGTACATAGATGTTCGATTATAATAAGGTTCTGCACATTTTACCGTCACATGGGCATGCAAATATTGGGTTTGCAATTTAAATTTAAAGTAAGTGGCATGTCAATAAATCACAATAAAGATAATAAAAAAATTTAAATGTCATTGGAATAACAATAAAAAATTACAACCTGGAAAAAGTTTTAAACAAATAAAAAATACTATGAATAATGTCAGACGGAATAAAATGATGCCAACTAGAACAACAGTATGTCACTCAGAGTAAGTATATCAATCAGTCAGTGAATCATCATTAAGATCAAACGCGGTGACTATGCAAACCCCTCCCTCGGGAGGATGCCCAAGTTCAGCAGGGGACATTATACGGATTGATGATTATAATGGATATTACAACTTGAAGAAATCTTGTTGAAGTCATCACTTGTGGATATTGGTGAAAAAAAAAATTAAATTGCATTTTCCTGAAAATTTGCAGGCAGATATGAATAAATGGCAAAGACGTAAAGCGTCGGATAAATTGGTGAAGGACTGCCTATTTGCAAACGGGTTAACACATTAAAGAAAATGTTTGTATAGTTATTTATCACTCTCATCTGGTTAACAAATATGGAGTTTTAAATTTTAAACTTTATAATTTTATTTTCCTCCGTAGCGTAGCGGTATTTGGCTCGCCTTGAATCTCGGAGGTCGTGGGTTCGATCCCTACACCGGACACAAAATCTTTGTGTAAATTCTAAGATTTCTTCCCGGGTCTGGTTGGTTGAGGGACTACCCTGCGTGCCTCGGAAAGCATGTTAAGCCGTTGATCCCGATTGTTATAACATCATTCTAAGGTAAAAAACAAATAAACATTGTTAATCATCATCGAAGTCTTCCGATGAATCCTCTACAGTGTAGTCATCGTTTGGAAGTATTGTGTTAAACATCATCTATAATAATCGTATCTCAAGGAATGGGCAGCAGCGTTTCCTTGTGTGGTACAACATAATACTGCGGTCACCAACCCGCCTGCCAAGCGTGGTGACTATGGCAAATACCCTCCCTCTCGGGAGGAGGCCCATGTTCAGCAGTGGACGTTATACGGGCTGATGATGATGATGATGAATTTTATTTTCAGCCTTGAGCTTGTGGTAAATTCTAAAATTACAGCAATACTTTTTTTTAACTTAGTGACTTCGTCTGTAACGTCTACCTTACAGACGATATATCATTCATTCAGATGAGGGTGATATCTATATTACCCTTATCCGGGGGCCGAGTCTGCTATTTTTTCAGGTATTGTGCCACCGTAGTGCCTTCATGATATCATTATGCCAAATACGGTAATCTACTAATCTCACTATGGTGTCGGCGCTGGAATGGCAGTCGGTGTTGCTACCGCAGAAAAAGGCCGTCAACAGAAGTAGCAGGGGAGATGGTTAGGGAGATTGTAATATTTATTTAGGCGATTTCAAAACTTATAAATGTATCATTTGTTATTATATTCAACTACGTTAATGTCATCGTGGCGTCATAGTGACACCATTATAACGTCATTTTGATTAATAGATTACCAAATGGGAAAAAAACCGACCATTAAACTGTCATTGACAGTTCATGGATGCTCCATTACAATAGTAGACTCGGGGCCCTAAATGAATGTTATTTTCTATTTTATTTATTACCTTAAGTTAGAATGTATCTATTATCATATATACCATCCGTAATTTTATTCCGCACAATAATTTAACCGCAGCATCTAAAACGGGAAACGATGCATCTTATAAAAGGACTTTGAGCTAGCACATTGTGTATGCATTGTACATTACGGCACAAAACCTCGACTGAATCAGATCGACTCTACATAGAGCCGCGACTCTACGTAGAGAAACGCTTTATGAGATAAAGTTTTCAAAGAGTCTGTGGAAATAGCTGGGTGTAGCTCAAATATTCAATACGTTTGACACAGATTTTGTATATTTCTGAATGCAACTCAGTTTCGTAGTTGTCATTCGATTTGTATATTGATGCTGTATTTTGAGATCAATTTGTTTATTTGAAATATTTTATTAGACTGCTAAAATTTTTCTCTTCTTGAAGTTCAGATGATTTTTTTTCCAGTTTTTATTATTTGAATATATTTAACTATAGTGAATCCACATAAATGGGTCGATATAATTAGTTTTATATATTATATAAAATTTACTGTGATTAACATTCCATTTGATAATAAGTAAATATAACAGTCATTAGTAGTAGTAAGTACTGTCACTACATAATTACTACTATCTACTATTGTCGGTAAAAAACAAAGTCGCTACCCGCGTAGTCTGTCCCTTTGTATGCTTAGATCTTTTAAACTATGCAACGGATTTTGATGTATTTTTAATAGGCAGAGTGATTAAAGAATAAAGTTACTAATATAATATCAAATCATTTAAGTGATTATCTAACACATAATCGTCATAAATTATAAATGACGGAATAATGTGCTATCAAAGACACGTTCTACAATATTTAAATTGACTCAAAGATTTGAATTGCCAGTACAGTCGATCTCTCAACTATACTAGCAATTACAGACTTATACAGGGTGTCCCAAAAGATTACGTAGCTGGGAAGGAGGGTGATAGGGATGGTCACAAGGGTCACCAGAAAAATTCCCTCTGGGTGTTTAAAAAAATAAATGGCATTTTTAAAAGACTAAAAATTTTACACCTTGTGCTAACTGTACCTACAAATATGGCTGTATTTAAAAAAAATGCTGTTATGTAATCTTCAATAACAACAAGGTCATCAACATCAACATCAAAAATAACAAGGTGTAAAATTTTAAGTTTTTAAAAAATGCCATTTTTTTTTAAATACCCAGAGCGGATTTTTTTTTTATTTTTCTTGTGACCATTGTGTCCACCCCTGTCACCCCCTTTCCCAGCTACTTAACCTTTTGGGACACCCTGTATGTAAGTTATACAAAACTCAATTATATCCGCAACAACAAATAGACTTATAATACAATAACAATTTTCATTGCAAAACAAAAATAAACAACACAACATCAAAACAGCTCTACATAGGGAGAGACCCTCTGCTAAGACTCTATCAAAATTTGCATACTTATAGAGTTGTGTGCATTTAAGTGCAGCTGACGGTTCGCGAAGATGTTATTGCAGTAAACACGAAAGGGGCGTCAGATAGATATAAAAATAATACATTCATATGTATGAATGTCCGATGTGTATGATTAAAGATGTATGAACTGCATAATTTCTTGGGATAACCACCGTAGCGTAGCGGTTTTTGGCTCGCTTCAAATCTCGGAGGTCGTGGATTCGATCCCCACGCCGGACAAGAAATCTTTGTGTAAATTCTAAGATTTCTTTCCGGGTCTAGATGGTTGAGGGACTACCCTCCGTACCTCGGAAAGCACGTTAAGCCGTTGGTCCCGATTGTTTTAAAATCATCTATAACAATCGTATACAAGGGAACGGGCAGCAGCGTTTCCCTGTGTTACTACATAATACTGCGGTCACCAACCCTATGGCAAAAACCCTCCCTCGAGAGGAGGCCCATGTTCAGCAGTGGACGTTATACGGGCTGATGATGATGATGAATTTCTTGTGAATTTTGTTGAAACTAAATAAGGTTCGTCAGCTACGCAGATTGCTAAGTTAGTAGTAGTTGCTAAGTAGTATAGTATTTGCACTAATTTAATAATGTTTAAGATCTAGATCTGCTCGTATATATGCTGGTTGAGTTAGCAACAGCCCCATGGCTAAAACATATGTCATACGAATCCGCCACAATATTGTATTATAAGCATGAACCGAAACACTTATGTCCTACAAATAAAATGATAAATCTACCTAGCGCCTAGCCTACCCAGCTAACAAGCTTAAGACAATGTTACCTAGAAAACATTGTCTTAAGCTTGTTATAATATTCGAATGCAATAATATTGTTCAACCAGACGTTATAAAAATAAAAATATTCCAGGTTATCTTACCAATGCTATTAATGTCATTACAAACACTGCTACAATGCAAAAATGAATAAAATAGCATTACCCAAGGTGCTACTTTCTCTAGCCCGGCGAGCGCAAGGTTCGAATATGCAACACGAAGCGCTAGGTGGGTGTGGCACACCCAGATAGTGATTGTATGGTTTTAGTACACTATTATTATTAATACTTATTTTTTTTAATACTAAACCGATATTTACTTCTATTTTTAACTAAATTAAGGGTAAAATAAAATTAACAAATTATCATTGTTATTAATTAAAGAAATTTAAAAAAATTACAGTTCGAACTTAAATTAATTATTAAACGTAAATATTTATCACTTTTTGTTAAAAATATGAAATTAAAAACAACATAAAGTATTATTTCTTCAAATAGAGTAAACATAAAAATAAAACTACTAATAAATAATAAAAAAAATATTTATTCATCTTGAGATCTCGTGTATGGTACATGCCATTTTTGCCTGTGGTTTTCACAGGATGTTCAACACAACGATAACGGTTGCATTGGTTACAAACGAATTTAGTCCTTCGGTTCTATATTTGTACAATATATTTAACATGTCTTAGATCTGGCTACTTTTTGTGGTGGTTCATTTGAGGATCCACCCGTACGTTCATGGCATTTTTTACGAATTTCTGCGGGCAAATGAAGATTTTCCTTCCTGTTTCGTAAATGTTTTAAAATCAATTCTATTCCCAGGTCTCTAATGAAATATTGACGTTTCACTGACGCATTGTTATTGTTTTTATAGATTATCGAGCTTCAAAACTGCATAAAAAAATACCATAGGCCATCCTTTTTTATTGCGTGAAACATCATAATTGCTACACAATTGGTCCAAACCGATGTTGGGACCGAACCCACAACCTCCGCGAATTAAAGCGAGCCAAATACAGCTACGCTACGGAGGCTGTCAATCGAAAATAAATAAATAATGTATTCTTGAAACATTAACATAATTATCAAGAACACATTTTTAATAAAGAAAAATGTCACGCGCATGCATTCAAAATTTTACAGTTTTTAGTATAAAATTAATATTTTTTTATCAGGTTTCAAACCTGAATAAAATACGATGTGTTACACAGCAGTACCTAACAACCTCTAAAAAAGTTTTAAAATTTACCAAGTTATCCACCAGCTCCATGTTCCTGAGATACATAATACAAAACCCATTGGAAGAAATGCGATACTATATTTCAAGCCAGAAACCGCGCTGTCTTCTTCGTTACCAATTTATTATTTCCTCATAAAACTCTACCTGAACATTTCACTAAACGCGTTTGAATAAAAATATCGCTCGCACCAAGCGGTTTGTAGAGAAAGAAGAACATTTTTCAAACAAGTAGTTAGATGTCCTACAACAATAACTATATATCTAACTGAAGACAGAAACGGACCGCAGTTGGACACCGTGAAATATAATATTTTATAATAAAATGGTACATGAAGTACTTTCAGAATATATCCCCTGTCTTTTACAGCAAACTGTATAGAACTAGTTCGTGAAGAAATTTGTTTCTGTTTAATAATATCGTCCCTTAATATTAGCTATCGCTCGCTTTAAATCACGGAGGTCGTGGGTTAGATCCCCACACCGGACAAGAATCTTTGTGTAAATTCTAAGATTTCTTCCCGGGTCTGGTTGGTTGAGGGACTACCCTCCGTGCCTCGGAAAGCACGTTAAGCCGTTGATCCCGATTATTAGATGATGTTATATCTATAACAAGCGTATACCAGGGAACGGGCAGCAGCTTTTCCCTGTGTATTACAACATAATACTGCGGTCACCAATCCGCCTGCCAACCGTGGTGACTATGAAAAAACCCTCCCTCAGGAGGTGGCCCATGTCCAGCAGTGGACGTCGTACGGGCTGATGATGAATATTAGCTCTCAGGGGCCTCCACTTGTCCGTGTGTTATGAATTTTAATTACTTATTGATAAAATATAGATGTGGCAAGGAATCTTATCACTTGAAGAGATTTATTGATTTAATTTTTCAATATAATCAATTTCATGATAAACTTCCACCAATCTTGAGGGCAGGCCGTATTTCGCTCAAGTTTCTTCACCTCAGACCAGGTGACAGCCGGCAAACGGCACTCGTCGCCGAGGACGTCCACAAAAACGTTGGCGCAATGACCTAGACCGTTTCCTGCAAGATTGTCCACAACATGCTATTGAAAGGGATTCTTGGAAAAAAATAGGGTAGACTTCGACCAAGATTCGCCGTGGGACAGTGAAGGTTGAAAAACCATCGATAATTTTAATAAATATAAACGACTAGCTTCTAACGTGGGAACTTCATAATAAGATATCATCATCGTCATCAGCCCGTATAACGTCCACTGCTGAACATGGGCCTCCTCCCGAGAGAGGGTATTTGCCATAGGCACCACGCTTGGTAGGCAGGTTAGTGACCGCGATAGTATGTTGTACCAAACAAGGTAACGCTGCTGCTCGTTTCTTGATATACGATTATTGTAGATAATGTTAAAGCAAGCGTTAACAACGGCTTAACGTACTTTCCGAGGCATGGAGGGTAGTCCCTCAACCAACCAGAACCGGGAAGCAATCTTAGAATTTACAAAAAAGATTTCCTACAGCCTTCTCAGTCACATATAGTCTACCAGCTGCGCCACGCGGCTTTACCCGCGTTACTCTGCTCCAGTAGGTCGGTGCGTGATTTTTTGTAGCCCATATGTTAATCGAGCATATCAACTAACCCCGTGGAAAATGTCAGTCAAATCCATTTATCCATCCATTCATACTCACAAACTTTCGCGTTTATAATATTTAGTAAGGATTCTTACCCAACTCACTGCGATCACCAATCCACCAAGTGTGGTGACAACGGTGATATCGCTTAATGACTCCGGCTTGCCAAGGTCTGGTAAGTTGTTCAGCAGTGGATGAAAATGAACTGATAAAGTTAATCGTTATTAATGAAATGGTTACAAATTAAAATAAACATTCAAATTGAAAAGCATATACTAAATTAAACACATTTGTAAGAGGTATGTAATGTTACCATTTTTTAATGTTGAACTTAATTACAACGTACTAAAGAATACAATTAAATAAAACTATATTGCAACACGTTAAATGTTAAAAGATAGTTTAATAATATTTAATAATATTTTATGTTGCACTATCTACCGACGAGTTTATATTGCTTGTTAAAAACACCCAGAAAAACGTAAACTTACTTCTATTATTACTAGCAAGTAAGAAACCTGTGTAGCTTGTTATTTTAGTTACCTGGAGTTATTAAAAATACTTTACGGTATTTCAGAAAATATATGTACCCAAGTAAAAATAATTCTGCAGTTTTTGTTTCACTCAAATAGCGATGTTGTGCATAACTAGGGTTGTCACTTTTAAAGTCTGACAACAAGGACAAGAAGTGTGTCCGGATTTCGGAGTTAACCACTTAGACATTTCAACAGTCTTTTTTACTACTATATAAAACTTAGCCAAAAAAAATATTGTGAAGTTAGGCATCGATGTTCTAACATAAAACATGTTTTCTATGGATTATATGAATATTAATTACGACTGTCGTCAGTCTCATACTAAATAAATCGATTATACAAGGCTACCCACTGAAAATGTGACGTAAATCTGATAGGATGTCATAGATTAGGTAAGAGACCACAGATTTTATCATATTATATTGTGCCCGAAACTTAATGGTATCCGTGTTATTTTTGATTTTTAGTTAAAAAAAACATGACATTTAAAAATCATTCACATAAAAACTGTAGTCGTTTCTGACCAAATTACTGTTTAAGTACTTTCATTAGATTGAAAAAGCTGGTTTATAAGTTAATTTAAACAAATATTTTATAAATAATCCGATCAACCGCACCTAGCCTTCTGCTCTGCTACCGTTAGTACGTGGTGGCGCGGTCCACTGCTGCCAATAGTTTATATTGTTTGACCAGGTTCGTCCCTTTAAGCATTGTTTTATTTGTCGTGTATTATTATAGAGTTAAATAAAGTAATTTTAAATGTGTTCTACCAGGGAACAGGCAGCAGCGTTCCCTTGCGTGCTAAAAAATAATACTGCGGTCACCAACCCGCCTGCCAAGCGTGGTGACTATGAAAAAAAAACCCTCCTTCGGGAGGGGGCCCATGTTCAGCAGTGGACGTTGTACGGGCTAATGATGATTCTTTGTGAATGGATTCAATAAATTATTTCTCTTTCTACAAAATATCGACGGTATTCCATTTAATTTTGTATTTTGAGAAGTTAGTTTGGATCTAATGCCTTTTAACTAGAAAAAAACCTGAGAAAAAGAGATGAATGGCAACCCTATAGTAACCAGTACAGGGCGTTGGTAACGACGCTGAGAAAATCCAAATGTTATTCAAAATAGACTTTAAACAGCTTTAAAAAAAGGCACACACTAAAATTTCATAGCTTATAAAATTTTATGCTTAGACATTTGTGTTATAATTTTTTTACAATATCAAAGTTAGTATAGGGGAATATGTATTTAGTGGAAGCAATTTAAATACGTATAAATTAGAATTGGACTGCGGTTCAATTGAGGTCCTGTGTTCGATTTCCGGGATGGGTAAAGGGTTGCATCGTGGAAAATGTGCATGGTGGTTCCTGTATGCATAGTATCTTAGTCAGTCAGTTATGAACTTCGGAACAGTTGCATCTATTCTAATATATAAAGCTGAAGAGTATTTTTGTTTGATTGATCGTTTGTTTGTTTGCTTGAACGCGCTAATCTCAAGAATTACTAGTCCGATTTGAAATATTCTGTCAGTGTTAGATAGACCATTTACCGAGGAAAGCTACGGGCTTTATTTTATTATGAAGTTCCCACGGGAACGGGAGGTACGCATATGAAACCGTGCGCGGGAAGCTAGTTTCTGTATATTATTCAACGCCATTTTACAGTCACATATTCCTTTGAAAATGTTAAGTAAATTAAACTTAATTGGACAGCTAACTAAAGTTATCAGCAATGGTAGTTACTATAACTCATCATCATCTTCCTGCTCTGCTCCCATAATTTGCGGTCGGTGCAATATGTCATTCTCTTCCATTTTTTTCCTATGAGGCGTCTCTTCCATACTCACACCTTGCTTAGACATGTCATCTTTTAAACAGTCCATCCATCTTTTCGTAGTCATGTCATCCATCCATGGTAGTTACTATAACTAACTGTGAAAAATATAATATCTGTACAAGTTCTACAAATATTTGTAAAGAAAATAAGTTTGTGTAATAAATACAGGGTTTTACTTACTATATCAACCAGTTGACGTCCACTGCTGAACATGGGCCTCCTCTTTAACAAACCTTGGAAAGGTCTTTGATAACCTTCCGATGCCCTCGTAGACCCGAAGTCCGAGAGGCTCGCGAACTGTAAAGTAGAGCGACAGTTGCCCAAAACTCCCATAAAGAAACTCAGCCAAAAAGCCATAATCCCTCAATCTCCCCGTCAGCGACCGCCCTGAGCCGAGGTCCAATTCCAACAGCGGACGCTCTCTTGCGCAGGTTGCTTAGTTTGTAGAGTTTTAAACATTTATCTAGGCTGGAGCTCTGCTCACCTTTATGCCCGATGAAGTAGCAAAAGCCTCAGGGCTAACTACATATGTCCGTATAATAATAAAAAATAAAAAGTTTTTTGATATTGCTGTGATCGTACTTGGCAGGCGGATTGGTGATCGCAGTAAGATGGAAGTATCACTAAGCTGATAGATGCTGCTGCCCATCAACCAGGTCTTTTTTGATTAGTCGCCTCTATAAACACCCATAGGATATGAGAGCATTTTTAAATTTACTAATAAGTTATTGCAGTTGAATTAGTAATTGCAACATTGACTCTTTTCTCCTTCCTTTTAGAAATTTGCTTAAAGATTTACAACAGTGCTGTAATTATACTACTGTACCACGACTTATCCTTAATTCCACTATACAATGCAGTCCATTTCATTAATCGCATAGCGTATATTATCTTAATGGGCCACCAACTAAATTAAATGCTGGAAACCATTAAAATCCTATTATATTTTAGTGCCTACTTATTCTGGGCTGCAGTGTAAGTTCATCTCGTCTCGTTTCACGCACCATATAGCCTGCCGGTTGCATATAAGTTGAATTTTACTGAGATGAATGAGTTACCGTGTTTTATTTAATTTTATTAGCTTTTGTATTATCTATACTAACGTTACAAACTGGAACGCGCTTTTCTCAGGAAATACTGGTCTGATTTGAAAAAAATGTTTTACTGTTAGATAGCCCATTTATTGAGGAAGATTATAGGCTATATTTAACTATGAAGTTCTTACGGGAAATCGAGTTACGCGGGTAAAATCGCACGCGGATGCTTCTTATTTATATGGTTTTATATGTTTAATCATTTAATTTTCGTCATTAAATACATATATAAAACTTACTTTAAGTGGATAATTTAAAATAACAAAAAAAGTTTTTAAACTTTCGCGACTTGTACACATAATTAAAATTATACGCGGGTTTTAATCGCGGTACGATTTTAAGGAAAATCATTAACTTTTTAATAATCCGACGTTTCGACATGGGTTACACCAGCCGTGGTCACGGATAGACTGATGAGTGTCAGCACGACGTCTTTGAACAGCGCGGGTTTCGGCAACTTCCCCCACTTGGTTGTGGTATTTTTTATTTTTGCTAGGGAAAGGGACATACAACCCGGTCACATTATCTCGAGACCTCGCTGGAATGCCCCGTTCTCCTTTCACCTTCCCGCGCTCGCCACGGACGCACCATATCATAGCGCCGACGCGACGTGACGTCATCGACGCCAGGTCTCGAGATAATGTGACCGGGTTGTAGGTACACAAAATATACGACTTCTTTATTCAATTGTGTAACAAAATTTTCAATCTTAGCCTTTTTTTTAAATATATGTTATTTGTTTGTTACAGGTGCGTACTACATGCAATAAATTGCGATTTTAAGCTGCACATCTACATATAAATGGGCACAGGTAAATCTAAAGCATGGCATCAATTTTCAAATTAAGCTGTTGTCGTCAGTACCCTTTGATAATTAATTACTAAAAATTTAATAAATTGAAAAAAAAAAAGTGATATTTATTTTTAGGTATCTACCTATTCTATATGGACTTTTTTTTTTTCAAAAAAACTTATTTATAAAAATACAACTTGACAATTACGGATTCGATACTAAATAGTAGGTATGTATGCTAAAAGTAATATTAGCATTAGACCACACAATCCTTCAACAATTAATCCTAGCAAACTCAGCAGTGAGGCGATATGTTTGGGTATTAGTGACGTCACTGTAGCGTTAGCAGCTTAAGGCAATTCTGATTAATGGCGCTTGGCTGCCGCTGATATGATGTGTGAGTCGTAAGTTGTCGATAAACTCAGCTTAATTTTAATTTTATTATTTGTTATCAAGCTACACGTTTCACTACTTGTGGATTTGATTCCAAAGTTGGGCACAAAAGTCTTTGAGTAAAATAAAGTAATTATATCCGGTACTTACAATTTCGATTTGCAATCACCGAATCATTTATGCTAAAAAATATTTTATGTATAGAAAAATTTTAGGTACTAAACGAATATTTTATATAGATAATATGGTTAATACGCTAGATGAATAAAATACATAAATACAACTAACATTAGCTAAATTAAAATAAATCTAACTTAGAAAATGCCACTATTCTAAATCTATACTACTTGAAAAGGTTCCCAGAATGCTGGCAGCATTGTACCATTGAATGGCAATGCTTATCTGCTACGTAAAGTTTATACCAACACTAGACAAAGCTAGATTACATTATAACTCTACATAAATACAATATATATATATAAGATTAACATTTAATTTTATTTAGTTAAATTTTGTCACCTGAAGAATATTTTAAGCGCATTCCTCGACGGAAGAGACTGGATCCTGCAACACAGGGTATCCTAGTGCGGGTTCCAGTGTCATATTAAATATTTAAGTGCAACCATTTGTGAAACAATAAATTTTTGTATTGTTTATTTTTATTTTATATCACTCTACGACCCACTTAAGTTGTTCCGCAGTACATGACTAACAGCAAGTAAAAGTTGCATACTATTTTATATTCTAGGTACAAAATTGTCCTACATCGCAGCATTTGTTACTAAAATATTCCCACACAGCAAAAATAAAGTATACCACACTAATAATATTCCCAAACATACACACACAATACCTCAGCTCGTTCACCACGTAGACATGGTACTTACGTTTACAACGAAATATGTAAGCAGATATGTCGGAGACGAATTTCGTGTCATACTGTGAATTATGCCCCAATGCTACCCGCCTTTGATTATGTATGTAGTACACGTGAAATCTTCCGATAAAAAATTGTAATCATACTTTGTTTTACTGGCTTCTAGCGGTGTTGATGCGTTGGACTGCTATTTTTTCAATTATGTTTTATCGTTTTACATACAAATAATAATTATAATAGTTTATTTGATCTATAATTTATAAAACTACATTTTGATAACATTTTATTTCAATCTGTTGCTGCAGTTTCTAACTAAGCAAAAAACAGCAATAGATGTAAAATTTTACTAACAACAATTTAAGTTTAAGTAGTAACAAGAATTTGTTCGATTAAAATTAAAACTTACATTTAAAAAAATAGAGCCAAACATAGCCAGCTAAATAAGCAATTTGAAGTCTGCAGAAGGACTGACAGTCGTTGGAGTAAACGGGTCTTAGATTGAAGACTGCACCTCGGAAAAAGTTAGATAGAATGCCCCCTTGCAAGATTGAGACGGGTAGCTGGTGTGGACTGGATGCGGAAAACGGATGAACGAGTGTTATGGCTCAAATTAGGGAAGACTTCTGTAAGTAGACCCAGAAAGGCTAATAGACCGTATACATTCACGTACTCTATTAGAAAAATAATGCGAGAGAACTTAATATTTTTTTTACATACATATACTACAGCGAAAATAATCGCGAAGAAATGGTATGAGTTTGTCGTAATTTTTGTTACGACTACGATACGAACACACATGCTTCCGATGTGATAACTAGGTCGACACCTCTTAAGTAATAACGTATCAATGTCAAATATATATCTAACTAGCGGCCCGCCCCGGCTTCGCACGGGTGGACTTTTATACCCTACCCCTGCCCTACCCTACCCTACCCCTACCCTAACCCTACCCTACCCCTACCCCTACCCTACCCTACCCCTACCCCTACCCTACCCCTACCCTACCCCTACCATACCCCTACCCTACCCTACCCCTACCCTACCCCTACCCTATCCTACCCTACCCTACCCTACCCTACCCCTACCCAAAAGTCCTATCCTATGTCCTTCTCCCAGTTCTTAGCTACCTCCCTACCAATTTTCAGCCAAATCGGTTCAGCCGTTCTTGACTTATAAATAGTGTAACTAACACGACTTTCTTTTGTTTTTAAAATGTATTCTGCTATTCAGGGTGTAGACAAATCCAACGAAACAAAAACCATGAAAAGTGATCCAGCCGATCTCGAGTTATAAGTGTTGTAACAAACCCGTCTTTGTTTTATATCTGGGGGCACGGCAGTGCCCCCCCAAGTCGAGTAAGAAAAAAAAAAAAAAAAAAAAAGCTGCACAGCCGTACCTATCTTTTCTCGAAGCAACTCAGCCGATTTTCGACCCTCTATAACTTCGTTGTGGATGAAGATAGGAGCCTGAAATTTCAGAACCTAAGCAGGCTTTGTAAAACTACAGCATATTTCAAATTTCATTCAATTTGAACCAGTACTTTAAGAATTATAACTACTCAAAGTTCGGTAATTTCGGTAATTTTGTCACTCGCTCACACGTGATTGACCGATCATCAAAATGTTTAGGCACTTCTAGCAGACGTAGAAGCTTCAAATTTTGAGTACTAGTAGAGTTTAGTGTAAAACTCATGGGAAAATTCCAACATTTTGCAATTTCGGTCCAGTTGTTAAGTTTCATCAACTGCATTAATAACTTTGATATTTCTTATAAATGTATAGGATTACAAAGTTACATTTGCAGTCAGTGAATCAGTGTAAATGAATATGTATGATTTAATGGAAGAATAGGTGTAGATAGGGACCTAGATGCGATTATGTTGAAAGGTGGTGGCTAAGTGGTTACGTTAGTTGCTCCAGAGACCTGGTTTTCTGCGTTCGATTCCCACCCGGGACAATTATTCGTCTGAAATTAAAACAGTTGTATTGAGTCAGGGGGTGCTTTGTTTTCGTTAATCTATCGAGCGGTGCGACCTTCGCAACACAGGGATTAATTTAACAAATAAAAAAAAAATCGAAGGAAAAAAAAAAAAAACTCAATGGAATGTAAAAGCAACTGTGCTATGAACGATAGTATACTAACAGGCCGCGGCCCCTTGAGAAGTAGGGACCCCGTGTACTCTGGCATCCCTGAAACTGGTTATTTGGACCCAGGAGAGCCCGCAACACCATTTGAGTCGCGGACGCTGCCATAGGGTATCCCAGATAGGCAACAGTTCCTGGGCCCCTCACCAATTGTGGTCAGAGGAGTAACCGGGGGTTTAAGTGTTTTTCTCTCAAGGTATGATTTGCATTACACTGCTATGGAGAGGGCGAGTCCCACATACCCCACCGCTCGTGTGGGAACGCCGCAGTGTCGGAGGAGATGCGTAAAATTCTTGCATTCCCCCCGGACAAACACTACGGCTTCCACGCTTCCCGTTCGTCACAGAAAGACGGTCGCTTTCTTTCAAGTAATTAACAAGTCTTACTGCGATATCGCAGGTAAACACACACACCACGTTTTATTTATCTGACACAAACTGTATTTGCATATTCATTTTATCAAATATTTTTTACACAGTTTGATGTTAACTAGGTAGCTTTAAATTTACTTATGTACATATTAGCTTGTGGCCGTGACTTTGTCTCTGTGGAAAAGTTACTTTGACCCGCGACATAGATAATAATTTCCCTAGTGCGGGAGCTGTCTCAAAAAAGCCAAAATCGGACATGTGCCAAAGTTCCATTAAAAACAGTTTAGTTATTTCTTTTTTTAAAAACCTTAGACAGTGAGGCCGTGAGTGCCATACATAAGTTCATGTTAATCCTCTGTTAAGCTTGATGTTGTAGTTTTCGATTAGGTACATTGACAATATTTATAATGAATGAGAGATAACAATTTTAAATAGGTAAGGATTAATTTTAAATGACGTTTAACGAGTGCGACGAATATCAATAAACCATAAAAAAGTACACGACGCAGCTGCTCTTGTTACGTATGGTGAGTGTTGCCATGCCAGCTAGGCACGTGGGTATTCATATATTCATAAGTTAAGTTATTTTGTGGATAAAGGCACCGAGTTACGAGTCTGGACGGTTTACATTTAATTTAAGTCTACTTTGGAACGATTAAAGCGCAGGAATCCTCCATTTGTGCATACAATAGACTAAAACCGGCCAAGTGCGAGTTGGACTCGCGCACTAAGGTTTCCGTACCATTTTCAAGTGCCTACCTATTGCCGTTATAGATATCGAGCAAAAAAGGCCGCAAAAAAGTTTGTTATATTGGAGCCCCCCTTAATTATTTAATTTATGTTTAGTTTGTTAATATAGCAACAGAAATACATAATTTGTCAATGTCAACTGTTTAGCTATCGCGGTTCTTGAGATACAGCCTAAATCCGTTGTAGGTATTCAAAAAAACTATGTAAATTGTAAAGCATAGGAAAAAAGGTAAAACTATCTACAAAAAGAAATGAGATGCCATCAAAAACATACTTGTAAAAAAACCCAAGTCTCGTAACGCAGTTCTTTTACCGTTAAAAGTTGTGAGATCTATGTAATACCAAGTCGGTTAATTTATTCAGTCCCTACCTAAGGGACCTTCTGTCTTAATCTATTACGTAACTATCTCATCTAACAGACTCTTAAAATGATCTCATCAAAATTCAAAACTTTTATGTTATGAATATTAGATTGACTTGGCCATCGCAATAAACACTTGTGAGACACATTCTAATAGTATCCGATGGCCAAGTTAATTTATTATTTAAAACTTAAAAGTTTCGAATTTTGATAAGATCATTTTAAGAGTCTGTTAGGTGAGATAGTTACGTAATAGCTTAAGACAGAAGGTCCCTTAGGTAGGGACTGAATAAATTAACCGACTTGGTATTACATAGATCTCACAACTTTTAACGGTAAAAGAACTGCGTTACGAGACTTGGGTTTTTTTACAAGTATGTTTTTGATGGCATATATAGATATCTTAACATACCTACTCAAACATTTTTCTTTGATATCTGTTAAACTTGGTATTCCTATTTTAAACATCTTCTAGAAAAATATGTAACGATCCTTTTATCGAAGTCATAGTAATATCTTTACATGATTAGCTTCTGGATTATTATTCAAAGTTTAGGGCACATTATTATATGACAAAATCGTTGGTTTTGACCTCATCTCTAACATCGTAACAGGAATACATCACAATTCCAATAACCCTGTATAATTCTAAGAATTAAAATCGTCATGGTCAAGAGCATATCGCGAGAATAGCGGCACAATTCAAAAAGAGAAAGTTTGGGAAATAAAACTTTAATGCCTGAATCTTAAGAACCGTTTTCTCAATGTTTCTCTTTTTGAATTGCGTCGTTCTTTTCGCAAAACAGCGCTATGATCGATAAAGGATTTTATTTTATTTGACTTTTACTTCTGTCTAATTTCTCTTAAATTACTATCTTTTTAATTTATGCTTGCTATTTTAAGTTAAGCTAATTTAAAGAAGGTAAAGACTGTATAATTAGCTTTTCTTTTATTAACACGTTCATCTCTTTTTCGTGCCTGACACATTTACTTCTCCCGATCAATTGCAGCTACGGCTGATAAAATTCGTACCGCCTTAAGGGTTTGCAAAGAACCATCCGATGCTCTCGTAGATCTGAAGTCCGGAGGCCCGCGAACTGTAAAATAGAGCAACAGTTGCACCAAACCCCCTAAAATACGAAAAAGTCATAATCCCTCAATCTCATCGCCAGCGACCGCCCTGAGCCGCGGTCCAAGCCCCTTCACTTGGTCACTTGTTGTAGTTTTTAACCATTTTTTAAGGCTGGAGCTCGGCTCGCCTTTATGCCCGTCCTGGTAATCTTACCCAGGACTTCACTAGCTACTGTTAAAACTCAGACCGAATAACAAGAAAAGACAAAGGGCTGCAGGTAACGCACTGACGCCGGTATAACTCTGCCTTTAACATACACAGCTTACGCACACTCGCGTACTAAAACTGTGCCGTTTCATGTCAAGTGATTTGTCGCATCGTCAAATGCTTTATGTTACAAATATCGTTATTTGTGAAAGGGTGTATAAATTAATGCTTAGCGTTATTTTTATAACATACTATGAAAATTTATAGAAACACTTTTGTCCACACGAAAAAAACGGCGTTACTGCGTTGTTTGACAGCGCTTCGTCTTTGCATTGTATTTTTGAAAATATTTTCTAGAGCGTGCATTAGCGCACATAATGTTATTTCAAATGTATATTAAATGAAATATTGTAAACAAAAGTTATTTAAAAAAAAATACATAAACTGTGATACAAAAGATGACGAAAAAGAAAAAGCCCGGAGTTTCTTTCTTCCTTTCTTCTCCGAGTCGTCCACCTAGGTAGCTAGTGAAAGGTTGCAGGTTAGCTAGGGTAGGATTCTCGCCGGCGAGGACCACGTTGCACCCCTACCCCTGCCCTGTGATCCAGCGCCTGTAGGCCGATCAGTTCCTCTTATGTTCATAAATCTGACTTATATATCAGTGGTACCACTGGGTCGTGGTCCTAACCCCTTAAGGGTGCCCCCAGGTGTGTACCACTTAATTGTATGTTTTTACCAAATTTATCTATATTGATCCATTAAAAACTATAATAATTAATATGAACTTAAACTTATTATGAGTAGAGGATTTAATGACCAGCTGACGGACGGACTACTTTGTCTGCCTACAATTTGCTACCAGTTAATTAAGTAAGTATCTAGTTTAATTCATAGAATAAGAATAATTGTGTAACATTGTGATTCTGACAAGTACAAGTGTATGTAGATACCTAAGTGCTGAATAAATTCATTATTTCATTAATAAAGCCGGACCAAATACTTCAAAATATTCAAACTCCAACATTACAACATTAGTAGGATTATTCAAAAGTAATCAAACCAAATCCATATGAACCGCTGCGGGTAGCTAACATGGTGGTAGAAACTTGACTTAATCACTGTCAGAACTTGGCTAAGCTTGTCTATTCGGTTTGCCGTATTAGTTGTGTTATTCATAAGTTGAGGATTCGTTAATCAATTGATTTGATTAAGATAGGTAGGGTGTCCTTATGCTATTGCGGTTAGCATTACGATAGATTATGGTTTGTATTAAAGTATTTAATAAACTACTGGCAGAATTTTGATAAAATTTGGAGACGATAAATCAATGAATTTTTGTTCCCTGCATCACCTTTTTATATAATTATTCCTGGCTTTTTCTTAAATGTTTGGTTGTTACAACTATATTCTTATAATTAAACACATTAAAATAAATAAGCACAGTCAGCTTTGTGTCTAAATTCTTTATTTAATGTATATGATAGAGATAGACCATAAGATACAACTCGATTAGACTACCGAGTTTTTAAGCATGCTACTTGGTTCTGCAATATTGGTCTTGGTATTTTGTTTATATGGCCAACATATGCTCAGCTTTAAGATAGATTTGAGAGTGAAGACAAATTAAAGCACTTTATTTAGTTGTTTTATCAAATGAAATACAATTTTTCGCACATGCAAATGCTTTTTTTTTTAGCTAGTCACCGCCATAAATGTATTTCCCTAGAGAGATATATCCCTTTGTCCCAGAAGGCTTTAAGAAAAGGTTATTCAGGACTTCCCACAGAGACACATCATCAGATCGTATAACGTCCACTGCTGAACATGGGCCTCCTCCCGAAGGAGGGTATTTGCCATATTCACCACGCTTGGCAGGCGGATTGGTGACCGCAGTATTATGTTGTACTACACAAGGAAACGCTGCTGCTCGTTCCTTGATACCTATACGATTATTATATTATAGATGATTTTGTAACAATCGGGACCAACGGCTTTACGTGCTTTATGAGGCACGCAGGGTAATCCCTCAACAAATCAGACCCGGAAAGAAATCTTAGAATTTACACAAATATTTCTTGTCCGGCGTGGAGATCGAACCCACGACCTCCGAGATCCAAAGCGAGCCAAATACCGCTACTTCTACGGAGGTTGTCACAAACAAACAACTAGATAATTATATATTTTTACTCTAGTTTCCTGCGCGCGGTTTCACCCGCGTAACTCCCGTTCCCGTAAGGGCTTCATAATTCAATATAGCCTATGTCATTCGAAGCCACTTGACCGGTATGAACAAACAAAATTCTTTCCCCTTTATTATATTAGTATGGATAAATAGCTTTCCCGAATATGTGTCGAGTCCCGAACACCAGGCCCCAGAACCAACTACTGTCACCAATGAACTACCAGTGCAATATAAAGGTCTTGGTATCTAAAGCGGCCCTCAATTCAACTGCTAGAGGCCTGATTCTAATGTAGTATAGAAATAGATACACAGCAGTATTCAAGCCAAGAGATAAACCAACAGTCTGCCAACATTGAGCGCAACTAATCTAAACGTATGTCTCTGTTCTGTTTGCATTGCTGTAACTTGTGCAGCTTCTGAATAATATAAGCTGCCTTAAATCTACTTTTGTCACTTCTTGGCTTACAAGTAAATGTTCTTTGGTATTTAGTTACGTTTGATTTTCAATCTTTGCTATAGGCCCAGTCGCAGAGCCTGACAAGTCTTCTAGTTTTTTTTTTCAGATTTCTGTTGAAAAGTGTAGTGTAAGCTCGCTTCGCTTTACTTGTTCGGCTCGCTATTTGAAGGTAATAATAAGGTAATATATAACAAAAAGAGTGTATTTGTTTAAGCGCGCTAATCTCAGGAACTACTGGTCCAATTCGAAAAAAATATTTCAATGTTAGATAGCTCATTTATCGAGGAAGGCTGTAGGATATATTTTATGATGAAGTTCTTACGGAAACAGGAGTTATGTGGGTAAAACCACGCGCGGGAATCTAGTTATAAAATAATTTAAACTGACAAATATAACCTTTAATACTACTATTTAAAAACAAAACTTTGTTTCACACAATCTGGCACGTTACGAGCAATGCAACTCTCACACATTTTAGAATTCCTCACAAAATACAAACTGAATTTAACGGCCACCATTTTGTTTCGCACTTAGACCTCCGTGTATCACCGTGTACTATAATTGTGTATAATTTACGTCGCGGGAAACACCGGGTGTGCGCCGAGGTGTTCAATTTGTCTAATTACTTTGTTGAAATTTGTTTTCAGGATTTTTGGATATATGTATATATATATATTTTTAAGTATGTATAATATGTTTTGAGGTAGTGTGCACTTATTAATTTCATAGAAAAAAAATGCATTCCCTTTAACAGCCCGCTTATTTGCTGTGGTGCTGCTGTTCATCATTCCTATTGGCCAGAGTATAGGGGTATGTCCATAATCAGACTTGGCAGGTGGAGTGGTCTTCGCAGTAAGATAGTATATAACATTGAGCTGATAGATGCTGCTGCTAAACTTCATAAATAAAATATAGTAATTTCTTGATAACTGGACTATCTAGTACTAACATAACTATTCAAATCGGAAAAGCAGTTCTGGAGCTTATTCAATGCTAACAAACAATCAAATCTTTCCTGTTTCAAATATCAGTACAGATTGTAAAGTTATGTATATTTAAATAATTTAGATTTGTAATTGTAATGCATTGTTTTAAACATAATCTTTGCATACCCTCATTGAGGGTGAAATATGTCATGTACTTACAACTGTATAACACCTTATGCCTACCGTATTTCATGAAAATAAATTATATTATTATTATTGTAATAAAGTCTACTCTATTGATTGCATACATAATGTAACTTCACAAAGAAATATACAGGGTTGTTGGAAATGTGACGTATTCTCGTAGATAAGGTCAAAAGCAACAGATTTTGTCATTTAATGTTTATAAAACTAAATTAAATGGTTTAAATTTATTTTAAATATTAAATTGTTAAAAAATAATAATTAAGGATCACTAACAAAAAGTGCTGTTGTATACATACCATACCATACCATATTATTTTTAACTAGCGCATCAAAATCCGTCGCGTCCATCCGTTCAGTAGTTTTTGAGTTTATTCGAAATAAACATACAAAAATATAAAAACACAATCTTTTCATCTTTATAATATTTAGTATAGATATAAGTATATGGAAATTTTAAAGATGTAAGCATACATAGCAACAGACAGACAGCGGGAAACGACTTTGTTTTATACTATGTAATGATTTTGATGGGCGGGCCGCTAGTAGTAAACAAACTTTACAAGATTGTTTAGTACTAGCGGGCCGCCCCGGCTTCGCACGGGTGGACTTTTATAGCCAATGTAGCATTCTAATGAAAAGAATTATCTTCGATAACTCTTCGTCCATCCGTTCAGTAGTTTTTGAGTTTATTCGAAATAAACATACAAAAATATAAAAACACAATATTTTCATCTTTATAATATTTAGTATAGATATAAGTATATGGAAATTTGTTAGTAAATTTTGCATTTACCGAGGTTCAATCTAGATTATTATTAAAAGTTTAGGGCACATTATTATACGGCAAAATCTGTTGGTTTTGACCTTATCTCTTATATCGTAACAGGAGTATTCCTGTTACGATACTCACATTTCCAAGAACCCTGTATAATTTTAAGAATTAAAACCAACATGTTGAAGAGTCTATGATTACACTTAATAACTTGTTGTGGTCGCCATGGGGTTATTACTACCGTTTCCTATGCTTTCGTTAATAATTCAAAATCAGTGCGATACCGATTTGACCTGACTTCAAATCAATTCAAACCAATAATTTTCAAAGTTGTTTTCAATTATTCATTTTATTAGTTTGTGAACTTTGTAATGGTTTTAGGGTAATATTCTGTGTATTAGGAACGTATATGAAAGTCGTATTAATTTAATATGTCCCGTATTTAACTTAACGATATAAATGAGTCTCTATGAAATTGGCTTGAAATTACCTTTTTTAAGCTATCATTTAATTAAGGACAACTATATCAGTTGTAGGGTCCATAAATTCAGTTCAGTTATTTTAAATTTTATTTAAGACTAACTGTGCCCTTCATTTCATTTAAATCGGCTAGTACTTTGACAGACAGATAGACACAGTTACATTCATAATATTAGTAACTTCCTTACTAAGTACTAAAGATACCTACAACTGATGAACGGAATTTAACGGATTTGGTCGAAATTATGGACGGGGAAGCTGGATGAACATATTTGCTAGAAAACATCACGCTTTAACGCACTGGAACACAGTACCGGTGTTACGAAGATATCATCGCTGAGGGCAGTTACTTTACTACAAATCGGAGACTTACAAGTAGAATTTATAAGGCGAATGTGAACGGACGTGTTGGAAGGGGAAGACCAAGGTGGACGTTCCACGATCAAATCGAGGACGTTCGTAAGTAAGACCAGGTTAGAAGTACCCTAAACTGAAGGACATGCATGAGGAGATTAATTAAGAGGAGACGAATGTGGTATGTCAAGATTGTAACAAGTGGAAAGAAGTGGTTTCTGTCTACCCCTATGGGAAAGAGACGTGAATATACGTATGTATGTTTGTATCAGAAAATACTTCGTCGTTTTAGATATTTATCATATTACTAGCGACCCGCCCCGGCTCCTCACGGGCGCAATGCTGATGTATTATACATATAAACCTTCCTCTTGAATCACTCTATATATTAAAAAAACCGCATCAAAATCCGTTGCGTAGTTTTAAAGATTTGAGCATACATAGGGATATAGGGACAGAGAAAGCGACTTTGTTTTATACTATTTAGTAATGAGTCGAAAAAAACTAAAGGAAATCGATACATTTTAGTAAGCGCAGTTGATTCTTTCTAGATAAATACTGTATGAGTTTAGACAGCAGTAGATAGCTACGTTAAAGCGCAGTTCGTTGTAGACAACAGCTGTGCTTTCTTTCCATTAGCTCGCGATGGTCCAGAAACATCTTATAAAGTATAAACTGACTACGAGAGTGTCTTCGTTTTCTAATAGAATACTGATATCAAAAGACTTTAATAGAATGATCTCGGAGTTTCTTATAGTCTTTCTTCTCCGGGTGTCACAAAGTAAATAGAGAAAGACTCGTAGGAAGCTAGGATAGGGTCCGGTCGTCCTCGCGAGGCAAGGTGAGCAACGCGTTCTTTTTGATTTTAGTTATATTTCTTATTATTATTATCGTTGAAATGTACACTAATTTTTTTTTTGAATTTTTTTTTGTCATTATATCTCGATCGATTCATGTACATTTACCTAAAAGAAAAATGCTACACATCAAAACAGAGTAACAGGTCACAGAAACGATCAAACGACAGAGCTTAACCAAATTTTGGGCCGGTAAGTACTTTGAGTAATTTTCTCGGCGCGCTGATCTAACACACGACCTTCAAAATTTAAAGCATAAGTTTACAAATGAAAACATGTACTCAAAATATATATAAAACCTTGTTCTTTCCAGGCGTAAGACTTATTAAAAAAGAAAACATGAACTTCAAAGAAAAGTCCCCGTCAAACTAGTGGTCAAGAAAAAAAAAGTCATAAGAAATGACCACTAGAGCGTTCAGTAACTTGTCTCGCGGATAAATGGCGGATAAAAATATCCGAACGTGGGGAAACTATTGCTTGTTTCGTTGACTTTATATTATTATCAAGTTTAAGTTCACTTGGAGAAGTTATTTTATTGTGTTTTGATTGATTCAAGCGATGAAAAGTTCCAATTGTTTGTTGAAAGGTTATTTATTAAACTTTAAACTATGAACATATATAATATAAATACAATATTAAACATAAAAACTTATTCTATTTTATAGTTTATAGTTTCAGCAGCGGAGGCCCATTGGTGGTATTCTGGTTCGCTTCCCACCCGGGACAAGATAGTTGTTCTGACTCTGGGTTTGCTTTGTATGCATGATTTGAGTGTTTGTTAAGTCCTTAACCGTATATTCCGTGTGGTTTACGGCTTAGAATAGACGTCCCCATATCTTTCCATAGGTGTCGTAAGAGGGGGCTAATGGCCATACGCTGCTGGGTGGGCAGCAGCATCTGTAAGCTTAAGGTACTGAACATCTGATTGCAATAACCAATCCACCTGCCAAGCATGATATAAAAAAAATGTTTAAAAAATGTTTAAAAAATGGTTACATTACAAATGCCCCAGTAAGTTATCCTACTAATATTATAAACGCGAAAGTTTGTACGTATGGATGGATGGATGGATGTTTGTTACTCTTTTACGCAGAAACTACTGAACGGATCTGGTTGAAAGTTTGCACGCGGATAGTTTATAAGGTGGATTAACATATAGGCTACACAATATCACGCTCCGACCGACTGGAGCTGATTGACGAGGGCAAAACCGCGGGGCGAAGCTAGTTATTAATACTTGTTTGAATATCCTTCAACGACCCTGTCTGGCCAAAGTCTATTAGAAGAGACCCATGTTCAGCAGTGGACACAAATGGGCTGTTGAGTAAGTCCCCCTCAATACACGGATTAATGTCCCTAGTGCCAGAGCTTTCCATGGTTTCCATTACTACGAAACAAAGTCACATAAAATAAAAGTGATGTACTCGTACAATAGTCATATAAAATACAAAAAAGCTGTAACTGCCCATTATAGCATTCACAAAACATTTCCATTAAATTGACACAAAAACGAAAACGATGCTTAATAACATTTATATGAAAGAATCAAACACAATAAATCATTATTTAACAACTGGTGGAATGTAAAAAATCTCGTTAATAAATAAATACAATAGGAAAAACGATTTTGTTAACTCACCGAATTTGATGCGAGTGTATTTTTAAACAAAAATTCGGAATGTCAATGTCCATAAAATTGTTGGAATTGTATTTACAAAATATCTTGTTTGTTTATTACTCTCACCGGTTCGGTGGCCTAATTCTAAGGAGAGTAGCCATTAGCGCACGACTTATTATAGTGCAGAAATGTGTACGCAAACACAGTACTCTCTTTTCCTTTACTTTTTAAATCCGGTGGTGGTAAGCTGTCGGTCCGGCACCTGATTTCTCACCGGTCGTGTCGGTAGAACCGTCCCACTGGATATAAAGTGTATTCAAGATACTGAATCTTGAATCCAAGCAATAAAAAGCTGTGTAAGTCACGGAGGCCGTGAGTCGATTCCCGCGCCTGATACAAAGTGGCAGTGCGATTACGTATCTAGCAATAGCAACATTACAGCAAATACCGTGCTATAACCGCTCGTTAATCGCAATTTACTATTATGTTTATTTCCTTTTCAACTTCTGGTCAAAAGTTCTACTTTATTTAATTTTATTCCCTTAACAATTGCATACTAGGTATACTAACACATACCTAATTTTCTAACTTAACTGATAGTTCCTTAAGATATTTATGTTCTTAGAATTGTATGTTGATTAAAAGACATTTCATTTTCTTTTTGAGATTTTAGTGATTGATGAGTATTATTATATCATATGAATCGTTTTCTTACATCACCGTTAATTAGTGATAAAGATCGAAAAATACTGTTAGGTTAAGTTGGTTAATGTACGGTTTGCTTAAAGATTACTCTCACAAAGCTATTACGTTTTTCACCATATATGGTAGGTTTAGGTATGTCTAAGAAATAAATGCGATTCCAAACTCACAAATTCTTGTTTACACACATTCACTTACCAACGCTACCCAACAAGAACTTAAAAGGCAAAAGAATCTCCACCTTTGCATTTTTCTGCATTCTATTACGTATCGGTGTGGCACAACGCTGTACGGAATGTCGGGTGAATGCGTATCCGCATTGCGTCGTATCCGCTGCGTACACGTTCGTTAGTGCGGATATGTTCAGATATTTATGAGTGGCCAGTAACTAGTCGGCCGTGGGTGATTTAAATCGTCCTTTTGGTTTGCGGATTCGATTTTTAAATATTTATCGCTATTTATGCTAACGGGTTGAATTGGCGGTTAATTAAATTGTATGAAATTATGGTAACGTTTGAATTCGTTTCTAGAATTAAAGATGAAATAAATATATCCATATAAATTATATCCCTTACAGGGAGGAAGGAAGGTAAATGTTATGGCTACGAATGTAACACCAAGTGTGACCTTCTTAGTCGTGTGACAACAAACCATAGAGAATGTGCATTGTTTTCTTAAGTCAATTCAGAATGCAATAAACCGCGGGTGCAAGAAAGCATCTGATATACAAATCTTACGTTAAAATATTATAATTCCATTATTATGAGACAAACTATCTATTACGTTGCACCATCTAAGCTTGATAGGTATGAAGACTAAAAAAATCTATTCAGTCCGTCAGTAAGATTACTAAAAAAATAATGGACTCGTATTTTTTTATTTATGAAATCAATAAAAATTTACAAAGATACAGAGCAAAAACAAACTATAAAGTTCAGGAGAGAAGTGACGTCACACGAAATTTCAACGCGCTGTATCGTCGTCATTTTGTGTTTGAGATACGAACAAATACGTGTCCAATATTTTTTGGTAATTTAACTGACGGACTAAATATATTTCTTAAGTCTTCAGGCCCATTATCCCGGGTAGACATCGAACCCAAAACACCGTGTCTCAAAAGCAACTTTAACCATTGTGCCACTGATGCAGTCAATTATTAACACGTAAAGCTCTCTATAACCATAAAATGCTCTTAAAATTCCTTATTATCAAACATGGACGTATTTATAATTGTTTAATAATTAACTACTTCATTATAATTTAATTTGGCAAGTGTCGAGGAGATTAGAATTTCATTCGTATTTCATACGTACGGCTTACGACTTGAACGACGACCTGAGTAATTTATTAGGAACGTATGAATTCAGGATTTCAACAAAATTTATTTCACTGGAGTAATCAATATTATGTCTGTTATTAAAGCCGCTTATAATTTGAGTAGCGACCCGCCCCGGCTTCTCACGGTTGCAAAGCAAATGTATTATAAATTTAAGCCTTCCTTTTGAATCTCTCTATCTATTTAAAATTGCATCAAAATTCGTACATCATCGTCATTATCAACAGCCCGTATAATGTCCACTGCTGAACATAGGCCTCCTCCCGAGGGAGGGTATTTTTCATAATCATCACACTTGGCTTGGGGGTTAGTGACCGTTTAATGTTGTACCACACAAGGAAACGTAGCTGCCCGTTCTTTGATATACGATTATTATAAATGATTTTATAATAATCGGGACCAACGGCTTAATGTACTTTCCGAGGCACGAAGGGCAGTCCCTCAACCAACCAGACCCGGCAAGAAATCTTAGAATTCACACAAAGTTTTCTTTTCCGGCGTGGGGATCGAACTCCGAGATTTAAAGCATACGGTGGTTGTCAAATCCGTTGCGTACCTACTTTTAAAGATCTAAGTAATCATAGCACAGTGACACATAGACAGCGGGAAGCGACTTTGTTGTATACTATGTAGAGATATTTCGTTTCGTACTTCACTTTATTGAAAAACTTGATAATTACACAATTTTAAATTCGAAGCTAATAATTGGTAAGACAATTTGCCATTAGTATTATAATTGAATAGTTACATTAAAATGTTAAAACAGATATATTTTTTAGAAAGCATGTTCATGGAAATGTACAGTAATGTATACAACAGCAACAGCATTCTGGGAACACGTCACATTGTTAAGAGCCGCTACGATTTCTTATCGAGTTATTATCCCACTAATATTATAAACGCGAAAGTTTGTAAGTATGGGGATGGATGGATGTTTATTACACTTTCACGCCAAAACGACTTAACGGAATTGGCTGAAATTTTGCACCGGGATAGGTTATACGCTGGATTAACATATAGGCTACAAAACATCACGCTACGACCCACTGTAGCAGAGTAACGCGGGTAAAACCGCGGGGCGCAGATTGTTATATATATATTTAAGTATAATTTTTTTTTATGTCATAGAAAGCTCTTCACATAATGTTTGTACTCATGATATACTACTGGGACATATTTCACATTTTTATGCTAACAGTATATTATATTTAAAGCAATAATATGGTTTAGAGCTTTAAGCTTAAGCACCTATAAAATATACTTACCTATTAAAATACTTCGTAACGTTTTGATACTAACTTATCTCATAAAATACTTTGTTATTTCTTAGCACAAAATATACTTTAGTACTTAGTAAAAGACAGAAAAGTTATATTTATAATCAACACCTGGCACTATATTTTTATTTGGAATTACTTTGTATAACTATCATGGTATTTATTACTGGTGGAATAAAAATCGAACCACTACAATGTCTTTATAATATGACATCGCGCGCGCGTTTTCACCCGCGTAACTTCCGTTCCCGTGGTTACTTCATAATTAAATATAGCCTATGTCACTCATAGTGAATATAGCTTTCTGGTGAAAGTATTCTTGAAATCGGCACAGTAGTTTTTGAGTTAATTCATTACAAACATACACCCACACAAAAATACAAATCTTTCCTCTTTAAATATTAGTATAGAAAAGGGCAAAAATATACTTTTTTTCAACCGACTTCAACAAGAGGATGTTCTCAATTCGACTGTATTTTTATGTTTGTTACCTCAGAACTTTCGACAGGGTAAACCGATCTTGATGACTTTTTTATTTGAAAGTTAATGCTTTCCGTGTGGTCCCATTTCAATTTTGTCTAGTTTTGTAAATGGCATCCATGAGAAAGCCTAGTCAGTAAATATGCATTAAGTATGTGCGCCAGACATGAACAAATAACTCAATATCACGACAACCGGTAAAGAATGTACTTACTTAATGAATTCCATTATCCATCCAAAGGTTGTCTGGAAGGAATTGCTTTATGTGATAAGACCGCCCATTGCACTGTGTCTTTTATGTTTATTTTTGTCTTGTTTGCTTATGTGTACAATTAGTATTCTATTCTATTCTACTTCAAGTGTAGTAACCCTAAATCTAAACTAAAAGTTTTTAAATTCAACTATAACTCAGTACTTAATGATATATCATATCAAGAAGTATAAACGACGAGTAAGCTATGACTAAGTGAAACAAACAAACACTCCATCCCTTTTAAGACGAGTAGTTGAGTCAACAGGGAGCCTCGAGGGGCGACAGAAGACAGTTCATAGATATATGTATATATGTTATGAATGTGACAACGATACTTGTATAATGTACTAGCTATCCCGCGTGGATTTCCTCGCATAGATCCCGCTCCCGTGGGAACTATAACTTAAAATAATGTGGCTTTCTATTGGTAAAAGAATTTGCAAAATCGGTTCAGTAGATTCAGAGATCCCTTGAATCTTACAAACAGTTCACAAACCTTACCTCTTTATAATATTAGTATATAAGTAAAGATTATAGAATATTTTTATTTAACCGGCAAACAGTCATACGGCCCGCCACATGTTAGGAGTTATTATCTGTGTCAACCAATTATAGCAGACTACGACATTTTTAGTCACCGGCCATCTCAGGAATACCAAAGAGTGTATAAAACTAGTTCCGCGATGACGATTATAGACAAGCATAGTGACATGGTGACTTTCGATCACTATCGGTGTAATATTTTAGCAAATTCACAAATGGTGAATAATTTTACCATGACATACAAAATGATCCGTGCCTAATAGAGGCCAATGATGAATACGATTCAAAAAAAATATCTTCGTGACAGTACTTTGTCATGAAATTGGGTAAAATGTGAGTGTGTGCCCAGTTGACGAAAACTTAAAAAGATTAAATTTAAGTTTCACTAAGTGGACATACATATAAATATTGGCATATCCAGATGACGAAATAATAAGTGATCCTAATTCCAAGTTTCATAAACTCGACACACTCGTCCAGCCTCGTATGTCCAGATAGTGACTAACCTGTAGGCGGTTGCAGTAGCCTAGAAACGGTTTCAATTATGTTGAAATCTATCACCAGGTAACGGGCAGCAGATTTTACCCGTGTATTTTACAGTCACGAACCCGCCTGTCAAGCGTGGTGACTATGGCAACATCCCCCTCAAGGGAGGCAAATGATCAGCTGTGATGTTCAGCCATGATCGTAAATGATTTAAAGTTTTTTTTTTCTGACCAGATTCCCTCGGAGATGAAACTGCCCAATAAAATAAAAATACAAATGGTTGCCAGTTTTACAAACATTTTGTATTTTAACTTTTTACCTTGCATCTCGTTATTGTACATCGTTTAACAACATTAAATATAAACACACATTAATATTTATTTTGCTAACCGTACCACCATTTCTATCATGAGTCACGGCGCCCCATAAATTATGAATAAACATCAGATATTATTGTTATTATGGCAGTCATGATATCTCCCATAAGTTGCAGATAATGGGATGCTTAGTCATACGAGAAAATGACTTCATAGTTGTTTGAGAGGAGAATACCTACTTGAGTTGATACCTACTTATTTAGTAAATGTAGTTAACAATAATGTTAAAATTAAATGCCCTTTTTAGGACAAAAGACAACCTCCATAGCGTAGTGGTAATTGGCTCGCTTTTAATCTGGGAGGTCGTGGGTTCAATACCCACACCGGACAAGAAATATTTGTGTAAATTCTAAGATTTCTTTCCGGGTCTGGTTGGTTGAGGGACTACCCTCCGTGCCTCGGAAAGCACGTTAAGCCGTTGGTCCCGATTGTTTTAACATCATCTATAATAATCGTATATCAAGGAACGGGCAGCAGCGTTTCCTTGTGTTCCTACAACATAATACTGCGGTCACCAACCCGCCTGCCAAGCGTGGTGACTATGGCAATATCCTGCCTCAGGAGGACGCCCATGTTCAGCAGTGGACGTTATACGGGCTGATGATGAAAGGGTAAAAATAGAAAAATATTACTGAGGTTGAGTCATAGTATTATGATTCGGTTTTTACCCTTTGGTGTCTGTCTGTCACCAGATGTATGCTGTAAAAACAAATACTAAAATCAGATAAATCCTAGTAATATTATAAACGCGAAAGTTTGTAAGTATGGATGGATGGATGTTTGTTACTCTTTCACGTAAAAACTATTGAACGGAATTGGCTGAAATTTTGAACCGGGATAGGTTGTATGCTGGATTAACGTATATGCAATACATTACGCTACGACCCACTGAAGCAGAGTAACGCGGGTATTACCGCGGGGCGCAGCTATTATTATTATTTATTTTCGTAATATTATATTATAGACACTTGCAAATAGTCTAAACAATAATTTAGTAGGTATTAATATATGTATAATGATTACATTTTCTAAATTTGCCAATTTAGCGGGTATTTGAGAATATTATTTTAGTCCTTCAATTTTGGAATTATGTAGTATACCTAAATATAATAGAACTGTAGAGATCAAATGTCTGTACAAAGAAAAAAAACGAAGTAAAACAGAACACATCCCGATTTTTTTATTTTTGTTTGTCTGCTTGTACGGGCACTCCGAAACTGTTGCACCGATGTAAATAAAATTTTGATGGTGGTACCTTTCATCCCCGGTCAACATACCTTGACAGATACTTTTAAATATCTTTAATCACAGAAAATTAATGAGTTCCCGTGGGATAGTTAAAAACCCGATGAAATAACAAACACAACGCGGACAAAGTCGCGGGTATTAGCTAGTTTTAGAATAAAATAAATGTACTTAAATTTATTTCATACATGTTAGTTTTGACTAGAGAAAATGCATAAAAATATAACATAAAAGGAAATCTAACTATGCTTGGTTACACATACTTCTTAAAAAGGCTACCAAAACTGATTAACCCAAATATAATATTCCCTACATTTAATTTAAACTATTAAATTAATACATAACGCAACCACAAAAACCCATGTACCACAAACCACATAATTCAAACTAAACACAAGACATTTAATTTTCATTTGAAAATAAATACAGAATTAATTGTTCCACGCATAATTTATCGCAGGGTGAGTGCGGGCAGAGAGGAAACGTAAACCCGCAGAGGAAATTAAACCGTAAATATTAGAAAAAATATGACGACTACGGTGTTTAGAAAGTTGCGAAGTGGTTATGGGTTGTTTACGTTTTAATTTGAAGTTTAGTCTGGCTGTAATCTATATATATATAAATAAATCCCTATTTCCCTTGTTCACGGCATCACACGTGAATGGTTGGACCGATTTCACTAATTATTTTTTAGTTGTGTTTGTTATTTTATTTTATTTATTTATTTAATGCACAAAACACAATCAATGTTAAAAACAAAATAAAATAACAGGTTTTGATCTGGATTGTAACGCAAAGATATGTGCATGCAGCTAAAACTATGACAATACAATTAAAAGAAAGCAATCAAAAAAAAATTCTGTAGTAAATCGGCACAGGATGACTCAAATGCTTCCAGTGAAACTTGAGGCATCCTAACCCGAACTGATATGGAGGATGTCTTTCACGTTAGCAGAAAATATATTGCAGATGTGATTAAATATGTCCAGAAATTTATTATTGTTACATTTTAAGATGTCGTTATACTGACGAGCCATTCTTGTTAGTGGATTGTAGTAAGATATATTATTTTTAAAAATTTGAAGTGAGAAAAGATTTGTGTCGATTGACCTACGGGCACTGAATTTAATATTGAAATTAATTTGTGAAAGCAGCTCAGGGGAGTCGACAGTTTAGTGAATAATTTTATACAGGTAAACAATATCAATATATATAGGGCGCATCTGCAGTGATTCAATTGTCACTGTGTTATTGTCAGGAGAAAGTTCTTATGAAAGAAAAGAATAAGAAAATTGCGTGGGAAATAAAAAAAAATAAGAAAATCTTAACCACCATATTAAAAATTCCAATGTAACCGTTGTGCTTTTGACTATACAAAATTTTTTAATGTAATGTTATGTCGTTTGACATAACATTGACAGAATGCTGCTCTTAGTGCACATCACGGTTAGTTCATATCACGACTAATATTAAAACTTCAATTTCATATACAGTTTGAGTTAAGACAGGGCATCGTCTGTCGGGTCAGCTACTATCTATATATTCCCACATATAAGACGCACGCGCAGCAGTAACCGCTAATGGCAATAACGTGAAATTTGGACATTGAGGACGTACACTTAGGGATGCAAAAAAATTGTAACTCTAAAGGGATAAAATAGAAGTTGCAAGTTTGGTGCAAATGATAAAACTTGAGATTCACGCTCTTAAAAACATTTTATTGATACATGTTTCATGGTTTATTGGAATTCGCCCCTTAAGGGGGCAAAATAGGGGTTGAATATTTTTTGGAGAATATTTACATCTGCTCCAATTTCTTTATAATTTATTATTCGTAGTTCCCACGGGAACGTTGAATACGCGGGTGGAACCATTCAGGGGAAGCTAGTTTATATATTTACTTATGTTACACTGTTTTCTATACATTAAAATATCTGAAAATAAATTTAAAAAAATATATATTTACGCATGGTTAATTTCGTACCACAAAAAAATGGGACTAGCTACGTATGTCGAATGCCATACAATCGCTGACCAAAACAAACATCAGATTGGGTGTCAAAAGGGAGAACTCGACGTCGTGGCAGGCCCAAGCGAAGATGGCGAGATGACTTGGACCGCTTCTTGAAAGACTGGACCACGGTCGCAGAAAGCCGTGAGAAGTGGAAAGAGTGGAAGGAGGCCTTTGCCCAGCTGTGGGACACTATGGGCTGATATAATAATATATTTAGGTAAACCTTTTTATTACACGCTCTTATAAATCGTAAAAACGATAATTATTGTATAATTTATTAATCATTAATGTTTAATTACATTTTATTATTTGCATATAAATTAAACAATTATAATTAGAGAACAGTTTTTATTATAATCAAAAGGGTAGTAACACCGGGTGTGTACAACCTATTTTAAATATTTTTCCGGGTATATGTTATTTTTTTTAGTAATTTTAATATGCCTGTACCATATTCTATTATTTACTAACGACCCGCCCAGGCTTCGCACGGGTGTAATGCTAATGTATTATACATATAAAACTTTCTCTTAAACCATTCTATCTATTAAAAAAAAGCATTAAAATCCGTTGTGTAGTTTTAAAGAAATATGCATACATAGGGACGAACAGAAATCATTCTATCCATTAAAAAACGCATTAAAATCCGTTGTGTAGCTTTAAAGAAATATGCATACATAGGGACGAACAGACAGGGATGCGACTTTGTTTTATACTATGTAGACACATTTTACTTATAACTTTTAAGAATAAAATACATAACTAAAAGTAACTATGTAGTGATTTTGACTCCTGGAAGGGCTTAAGCATACAATCTTTTGTTAAGATCTCGTTATATTAGCTAATTCAGACTTTATTACTATCCAGTTATTAAAATTATAAAATAAATAATCTAATCAAATCAAAAATGCATAAAAAAACATTTACATCTATACTAATACTAGCGGCCCGCCCCGGCTTCGCACGGGTGGACTTTTATACCCTACCCCTGCCCTACCCTACCCCTACCCTAACCCTACCCTACCCTACCCTACCCCTACCCTACCCCTACCCTACCCTATCATATTTTATTCAGCATAAACAATCGCTGTATTCAATTATGGAGTTCCAATTCAAAACAAACAATTCACGTTGTACACACATTATAGTTCGAATTATAATCATAGAAGCTTTGAAATGAATTTATAATCAAATTACAATTAAGTAACCATTCATTAACTGACTATGTAAATAACAGAATGAATTTTAATGTCATAATTAGTCTCATCAACATCATCAGCCCGTATAACGTCCACTGCTGAACATGAGCCTCCTCCTGAGGTCATGCTTGGCAGGCGGGTTGGTAACCGCAGTTTAGGTTGTTGTAACGCAAGGAAACGCTGCTGCCCGTTCCTTGTTATACGATTATTATAGATGATGTTATAATAATCGGGACCAAAGGCTTAACTTGCTTTCCGAGGCACGATGGGTAGTCCCTCAACCAACCAGACCCGGAAAGAAATCTAAGAATTTACGCAAAGATTTTCGGTCCAGCGTGGGGATCGAACCCACGACCTCTGAGATCTAAAGCGAGCCAAATACCGCTACGCTACGGAGGTTGTCTAAACTAACACAATATGGCAGCTCCAAACAAGTATAAAACGATAACTTACGTAGCATGTCAACGATAAGCCTGATATAAACCAACAGGGATTTATTAACAAACGCCTACGATTATCTTTCATACCTTCCTTCAAACAACAGTTTTATGAAGTTGAATGTTTTTAACAGCGCGTCGTAACGAAGCGTTTATGTACCGTTTTACACCTTCTGTTTATAACTCCACTGTTATACGAAAATTTATCGGTAGGTACTGCTATTTTATGTAATTTAATGTTGTGTTTTTATATCAGCCGTATTGTTGCTTATTAAGAAATTTGATTGCCTTGCTATTTAGAGCCTACATACGGTGAACGTGCAGATGAAATTAAGCTAAATATTGGATTGGCTTGCTATTAAGACCATATGCAGCATAGCAGGTGAACGTGCAGATGAAATTAAGCTAAATTTAATAGCAATTGAGCCAGTGGTTTCTATCTTTTTCAACTGTGTTAATCTTGTGACCTTTAATAAACTTGACTTTCAACAACATTTATTTTAGGTCGACCTTAAAATGTTAGACAATATTTTTTTTGGATTAGAAATTCAAGTCCCATTTTGTTAGATTTTATAATAATTCGTGTTTTTACCCTAGAAAAACAAAGATTTTTAGATAACTATTTTTCTTTTTGGTTAAATTTGATGTTTTATCTTTTGTATTATCTTGAATGTTATGCTGAAACAATGATTATATTTTATTTCTTTTACTCTCGTTTGAGTAACTACTCCTAAATGCGACAAAAAAGTCCATGTCTTGTGCATATGCATGGGACATTAGCGCGACCCTTATACAAACGACAAATGAATCGTACGAGACGTAAAAACACAAGCATGTTTCTTTTCTTAAGCCTTTTTTCCTGAAGATTCAAAGCTAAAATTTCGTTTATTGTCGCTGAACACATTCCCGTAAGTCCCGTAGGCAAAGGAGCAATAAAAATGTATTTGAATATATAAGTTGTTGAGAAAACTACAGCGATCGGAAGGAAATATTTGCATGAGACTTTAAATGTCCATTGTCCAGCGTCAAAGCATAGCAAATAGATGAAAAAAGGTGTTTTAACAAATTTTAGGAATATTGCAGATGCATATGAGAATGCCGTGTGGTTTCCGGCTTAGAATAGACCACCCCATGTCCTCCCATGGGTGTCGTAAAAGGCGACTAAGGGACATATGGCTGATGGATGGGCAGCAGCATCTATTAGCGCAAGGTTTACATCTTACTGCGATCACCAATTCGTCTGCCAAGCGTGGTGATTATGGCAATATCCCTCAACGATCCTGGCTTGCCAATGTCTGTTAAGAGGAGGCCCATGTTCAGCAGTGGACGTCAACGGGCTGTTGATGATGAAGATGATGAAATCAGAATGCGGTTTTATATAGCTGAAGATTTTACGGACAAGAATAACAATTAAAATAATACTTTCAACCATATATTTTTTTTTTTACAATAGTAATTAATTTTATGATGAAAATATTCTAAAGTTTCGATGGTTAGATAAATGTCACTCAATCGTGCCAGGCGGGCTACATCCTACTTCATAAGCTACTTTTTATCCCGGAAAGATGTACAGTTTATAATTTAACACTTTTCCTTAGCCTGTACTGTCCCACTGCTGAGCAAAGGCCTCCCCCAATTCCTTCCAGGAACGCTTTTCCTGGGCCGCTTCGAACAACACTAATTAAACACTAACCTTGATTAATTTGAACCACAGCAACATGTAGGTATACAATAAAGGTTAATGCGATAGATGTTTGTTATGCTGATACAGCTAAAAGTATGTGAATAAAATGTTATCCTGAGTATCATTAATACATAGTCCGTAACTACTTCTGAGGCGTAGCGGTAGTAGTCGCGGCAATGGTGGTTAGATCACCACGCTGGACGAGAATTCTTTGTGTAAATTCTGATATTTCGTTCCGGGTCGTGTTGGCAAGTCCCACGCCTCGGCGAACACGTTAAGCCGTTGATCCCGATTGTTCTAACATAATCTACAGCAAACGTATTCCAAAGAACGGACAGCAGCCTTGTGTGTTATAACATTATACTAATTTCAACAATCTGCCTGCCAAGCGTGGCGGCTATGGCATGGCCATGTTGGGCCGTATTGCTTCTGCGTGCCCGATCCCTGCCAACGGCGGATCGAAGGAGTGTCCGGGGGGTTTTAGTCGTGTAGGATCCTCTCTTCGTGATATGAGTTAGCATACCACGCTATGGAGAGGGCTAGTCCCACATATCCCACCGCCAGCGCGCGAATACGCTGCAGCGGCAGCTCGGACAAAACAAAAAAGACGCCCATGTTCGGGTGCGGACTAATGACAGTCCGTCATACTTATGCTACATTATATCCAGCAAATCATCAACTCAAATACACTTATTTATTAAAAAATGTTAACATCAACAAGTATATAACAAAACATAATATTTATACGTAGCATTTATATCGAAGTGTGTCCGATATCGTTAGTATATTAACCTTGTATCTCACATTTGACAGCGGCGGGACACTAATAGGTAGTTACAATACAATATTGGCGCAGATAGCAGGCCACATAACTGGCGCGCCGCACTCAATCGATGCGCCTTATTGCACTGCGATGTACTACCTATATGAACATGTGTTTTGCAAACCATAGTTAACTATATGTGATGTGGATGAGGAAATATATAGTTCTAGAGATGTAGACAAAAAGGAACCTTGGCATGATCACTCTAGGGTTCTCCTGTATGTTTGTTTAACTAAATGGCATGTTAGGTCACTTCTTATTGACATAAAATCAGAAATTTGGCTTTGTATATGAGTTTAAGTTAAATCCTCAACACCAACTTACTATTAATATTAATAATTATTTTTTAATGAATTTCGTAATAATAATGTATTTCTTATAATCATAATATCTCTTATTTATCTACGTAATTATAAGCTATGTAATGTTCAATCCCATAAAAAATATATATGTTACAGTCAAAACTTATAATCGGACAAAACCACTTTTGACTGCAAACATCAGGCAAAAGTAGTTTTGACGGGTCCATTTGCTCACATAAAACTCCAGAAACGAGATGTTCTTATGTCGAAGGTTAAAAAACACCAGGATTCCAAATTCTGTAGGTTAGAACTGTGACCACAACGCACGAGCCGAGCGAGCGAAGCGAGCGTGCCGCGGCAGCGGCCGACGAAGTGCTAGAACCAAATTCCATACAAAAGTATTATTGCAGCCAAAAGTGGTTTTGACCAATTATAAGTTTTAACTGTAACATATATATCTTTAATGTTTAAAATTTAACCTACTCTACATAGTTACCTGAACTAGTTTTACCGTATGATTAAATAGATACCTATACCTATTGTTAGCACTTATTGACACTGCTGTGTGGCTGGCCATAACATAAAGATGAAGAAAGTAACTATTTTGGACATTCATAAACCTACAGTTCATGCTAATAGAGCGATACAAATTGTTCACACATTAAGTAATGAACACATGACGTCACGTTTAGACCACGTCACGTCTCTGACGTTAGCAGACGCAATATGGCACCAACAGTGAACACAAATTATATGCATGGTAATGAACCTAAACTCAATAAGGCAATGATGAAGCCGCTACCACAATGTCATAATAATGTTGAGAGCATGTGTCGCACTAGTTTTGGTTAGGGTTGTTACTAGTAATTGAATTAAAATTTTGTTAGAAGCGTATTTCTGATTTCATTTACTATTTAAGTTACTTCAACACCTAGCTTCGTTTAGTTAAGTTTAGTTTAGTTTATTTATTTTGTTTTAATAAATGTACATACATACGTAAATACTTACAATCACGCCTCTTTCCCATAAGGATAGGCCACTTAGAGCCTAAGCACAACACGGTTTATAAGCGCGCCGTCGACGCGCGTTTTCGTAACGAAGTACTGACTTGCGTGCGTATCGCGCCTGTATGGGTACAAAAGTCAGTACTTTGTATCTTAAACGCGTGTCGACGGCGCGTTAAAAAAACGTGGTGTGCTTAGGCCCTTACTGCCACTTGCTACGATCTTGACATACCACTTTCGCCTCTTCTGCATTAATTAATCTCCTCATGCATGTCCGCCGATTTAGGATACTTTTAACCTGGCCTTTCTAAAGATTTCCTCGATTTGATTTTGGAATGCCTTGGTCTTCCCCGCTTTGGTCTTCTTCTTCCTATACTTCCGTTCAAATTCGCCCTATAAATTGTACTTGTTAGTCTCCTTTCATTCATTTTCTCTATAGTAAATAGTAAAATAGATATTCACAAATAAACACTAATACTGTTCTAATACTTAAAATTGACCTAAATAGTTAATTTTAAATTAAGTAGCACGAAAATTTTATTATAAGACCTGGTAGTTTCGTAGTATTTAGACAAACTCTCCCACTTTAAGACAATACCTACTTAATATTTGAACACTTAACATCGACTCTTAAGGACGAAATTAATATTTGTTTGTCCTGTGATAAAATCAGGTGTAATTTCAATTTTGATGGCCATAAACGATTTTTTTTACATTTATCAAAATTAGGTACTATTTTATTTGTTTAATGAAATGTTGTCTACCTTAAACTATTCTCATGATGTGACATAGCATAGCCCTGTAACTAGTACTTGATAATCAAGTGACAATTAACATCAGGCGCTCACCGCCAGATGTCGTGATATCGTCGAAACATTAGTTCTCTGTGATCCAAATTACCCTTATTTACTCAAAGTACGCAACTAACCAAATTGGTATCTATTTGTTAATAATACCAAATTAAATTTACTGAAATCCTTTCGTTTCACGAAATTTTAGGTAAGCACAATTCAAACGAATTTTTAGTCACTTAAAATATTTTAGATTTTAATTTATATTTTGATTGATTGAATTATAATATGTTAAATATAAAAAATATATAACTAAAATTGTAGTAATTTTTAATAAATTGCCTGTCACCGCCGCTGACAGCCGAGATATTGACCAAAATCAGTGAGATAAGGTAAAATAAACCTCAACTTATTAACATAGTTTCTCATAGCATTCTACACATTGGATATGTTGTCAACATTTATTTTAGCAAGTCATTAGTTAGAACTATTTTGAATAAGAAGTAAGGAATTTCGACTACTGGAAATGGGACATTACTGAAACAAATTCATAAATGTTCATAATATCAAATGTTTGGACTTGCTTGAACAATTTGAAAAATTGTTTCATTTTAAGATAGCCCATTTATCGAGGAAGGGTTTAGGCTATATCATTACGCTAAGACTAATAAGATTCTGGGCACAAGCTAAAATAAAAATAAAACTTAATAGCGGAAATCATTCTCTCTCGACAAAATCTCGATAGTATTTACCATCAGTCACAAAATTTACAAAATACCACTAAATAAACTGAACTGTCAAAAAGAAGAAACTCCAACACTTTTACCCACAATAATAGAATTTAAAAACCGAATCCTCCCTCGGCCGGTACTCAAGGGAGCAAAACTTGTAAAAAATTCAAGCGAGCACTTTGAAGCGTTACGAAACATTTTGCCCGAAGAAAAGTCCGGATCCGCGCCGCCCTACGGATTATCCGCAAAATATTTTCAATATCCACAACTTATGTAGATACACATCCGACGGGGAACTTTGCCAATATGGTGTTGGAATCTTACAATACTTGCGAATGGTTTACTCGTACATGTTTTAAATGGACGCTATTTGAAATTTGAATTAGGAATTTGAATTCACTGGCTGTGGTATTTTTGTTTTTAAAGTTGTACAACGCCATAAAAGGGTTTTATTCAAAATTTGTATTATATACTTTTTAAATATGAGTTCCATAGATTTTTATAGTCAATTGTTTTATAAATTTTATTCATTTCAAGCATTTCGTTAGACTTACTACTTACACTAATATGCCACTACACTGTACACTGACACTGTGACTAGAACATCTACTCAGAGATCCCTCCATCCGACCCGCCGGAGAAGAGTGCGCCCGCGATCTTTAGTTAGTAAAAGAATTTCCGATGCCTTCGTAGACCCGAAGTGCGAGAGGCCCCTAGAACTGCAAAGTAAAGTGGCAGTTGCACAATATATAATCCCTAAAATTAGTTACAAGTTATTTCTTTGTAGGTATATACTTAGTTGAGTGTAATAATTAAAATTTCGTAGGCGCAAATATGTATTTATTATGTGTGGAAACTGTTTTGGATTATGTATTGTTAACTTTGTATGTATTTTATGGATTGTATTGTAACTGTTTGTTTCCCAAATAAAAAAAAAAAAAAATCTAGTCCTAATTCCTCTATCCCCCTACCAGAGACTGCCCTGAACCGAGGCACAGAGAACGCCCTCTTACGCAGGTTGCTTGGTATTTAGTATTTAAACCACTTATTGTGGCTGGAGCTCTGCTCGCCTTTATATCTGGTGAAGTAGTAAAGCCCCCTGGGGAACAACATTATGTCCGTCCGAGAAAAAAAATACTTTAAAAATATTATTCGTTAGTTTATTGCGAGCTTAAGTATTTCATTTCATTGAGGACCATTGGGATAGAATTTGTTCAATAATAATCACCTCGCCATACTAGAACTTTTTGTGTTAATTCTAAGATCTTTTTCCGTGTCTGGTTGATTGAGGGACTACCTACCGTGCGTCGGAAAGCACGGTAATCCTTTGGTCCCCATTTTTATAACATCATCCATAACAAGTGTATACTAGGAAACGGGTTGCAGCGTTTCAGTGTGTGTTACAACAAAATACCACGGTCACCAACTCGTCTGCCAAGCGTGGTGACTATGGCAAAGCCCTTCCTCGGGAGGAGGCCCATATTCAACAGTGAACGTAGTATACGCTGATGATGATTATAATCACAGGAAAGTAACCGTTATGTATATATTTTTAAGCTTACTTGTTATAGCAATTTGCAACGTAAAGATATTAACGGAAGGTTAAAACAAAGCTTCAAATATTACTAAACGATAACAACAAAAAGACAATTTAACTAACGCAATTTCAGCATAATTGTTTACAGACTAAATTTATTATGTGTTACATGTGAAATGAATAGTTCTACTATTTTATTACAGGCAGCGGGACACAAACAAAATTAAACTTTATGCTCCATTTCAGATGTATTTGTTTTTGACTTGATTTTGATTAACACGTCAGTTTTGTTTTAGCTGTATGTTTGAAATTTATCGCGGTGAAGGTAACTAAAATATTGGAGGTAGTCCGCTTAGCGCACCCGTACGAATCGCACCTGGTTGAACCGCACCTACCCGTATCCTCGAATCGCACCTATGACCTGGGTAAATGACGATAAAATGATTTAATTTGTTTTGAAATATCTATGATTCAAGCTTTAGAAAAGTAATAAATATTTAAGAATGAAATCTAAACAACCCATGATAAAGCTGTAGACAGTACTAGCTTCCTGCGGGCAGTCTGACCCGCATAGCTCCCGTGGGACCTTCATAATTAAATATACCCTAAAGCCTCTCTCAATAAATAAGCTATCTATTACTGAAAGGTGTTTTAAAATGGGTCTAGAAGTTCCTGAGATTAGCGCTTTCAAGCAAACAAACTCTTCAACTTTATAAATAAGTATAGATTAAATATAGCCTATAATATTCCATGATAAATGGACTATCTAACACTGACAAATTTTTCAAATCGGACCACTAGTTCCTGCTGAGATTAGAACGTTTAAGCAAATAAACAAACTCTTTAAATTTACATATTAGTATAGACTTGGTAATAAATTACTTATTGAGCTACTATTTTATTTATTTTATTTGGGAAACAAACATATATAATACAAACCATAAAATAACACATAATACTTCATTATCATCATCAGCCCGTACAACGTCCACTGCTGAACATGGGCCTTCTCCCGAGGGAGGGTATTTGTTATAGTTACCACGCTTGGCAGGCGGGTTGGTGCCCGCAGTATTATGTTGTGCCACACAAGGAAACGCTGCAGCCCGTTTCTTGATATACGATTATTATATAATGATGTTATAACAATCGGGACCAACGGCTTAACGTGCTTTCTGAGGCACGGAGGGTCCCTCAACCAACCAGACCAGGAAAGAAATCTTATAATTTACACAAAGATTTCCTGTCCGGCGTGGGTATCGAACCCACGACCTCCGAGATTTAAAGCGAGCCAAATACCGCTACGCTACGGAGGGTGTCCCATTGCTGTTGTGGTTTTGTTGTGGAGGTACTGAATAGTGGAAAGCCTTCAGTTCTATTTTGGTTGATAACAAGATTCCTTCAACAGCGAGTATTGGAAACATAACAACTAATAATTGTAAGACCTCAGAGCAAGGTGCGGTCACTTTGATATATGTATGTTATACGCTGTTTATTTTGGCAGCAGTAGATAGATATTTCTATTATTGTAAATTGTCGAATATCGTCAATATTTAAAATTGTTTTCAATTTTGCAAGCAGAGTTATTTTTTTATTGGCCTGCAACTTCAATATTTCGAATATCACTGCCTAATTTAAAATTTTATATAGTTTTGTTATGTAATAGTTTTAATCTGGTTTTACTCGAAAACTATTCCGATAAAAACATAATTAAACATTTCAAAAATGTCAACTGTGTGACAATTTTTCATAGTTGAATTCCATAAGGGGAATACCTCGACGAACGTTCTCTGACCAAATCGGAGACATCCATGCAAAAGGTCAAATAAGATCAACCCTAAATCGACGTGCTTGTATGAAGAATGTTATGAGAGTGAATGAAGCGAAAGATGTGTGTAGGGATCGTAGCAAGTGGAGGTCCATTGTCTCTGCCTACCCCGCTGGGACACAGGCGCGAGCCTATTATGTATGTATGTATAAATTCCATAAAAAGAAAAAATGCTGTGTATGGACTTTGTAGCAATCTTAACTATACTTTATTACATCAGTTAAGTAAACAGTAGTTAACAGTCAGGAGTTAGTAACATTACTCAAGAGCACCAACAAGCCACGGGCTATCACTTCTCGAGAACATCTTACAACGATTCGAGAAGCGACCGCCAACAATCAGTTGCGGTGTGGCTCTTGTTGTGAATGTAGAACTAGATATATGAGTGACTGCTTCGTTAGTCTTCAAGTAATACGTTTGTTTGTAACTAATAAAGTTCTAGTTTTGATCATCAGGTGGGAATCTTCACCAACAAAACGTTGTGCTACTAAGTATTAAAGTCGGTAGGAAAATAACATCAAACTTAAAGTATAATTACTATTCTAAATCGATGCTACTTGGCAATTTTCCTAGAATACTGACAGGTTTAAACTATCGAACGCTCATCAGTACACTTTAAGCTCGTTTATGTCCACCCCATGTTCAGCACTGGACCTTGTAATTACTGACCTTGCCTAGATGGGGTGGTAAAAAGATATTACCATAATCACCAGTTTTGGCAGGTGGATTGGTGATCGCAGTAAGGAGCGATCATGCTGACTGATGCTGCTTCCCATCCATCAGCTTTACGTCGCTTCTTGGACATGGGTTGGTCTCTTCTAAGCTGAAAACCACACGGCAAGAATGCAACATATACCAACAATAAGTCAATCATAAGCTAACTTCATCAACATCATCATCAGCCCGTTTACGTCCACTGCTGAACATGGGCCTCCTCTTAACAGACATTGGCAAGCCAGGATCGTTGAGGGATATTGCCATAATCACCACGCTTGGCAGACGGATTGGTGATCGCAGTAAGATGTAAACCTCGAGCTAATAGATGCTGCTGCCCATCCATCAGCCATATGTCCCTTAGTCGCCTTTTACGACACCCATGGGAGGACATGGGGTGGTCTATTCTAAGCCGGAAACCACACGGCATCTTAACTGTTAACTTAACTGTTGTTAAACCAAAACATAATCACCTCATTAATTAAATTGTTACAATATTAGTTCAAACCACGACACCTGGCAACACTCAACTAGTAACTTTAATCTAACTCTGATAACTACCCCCCGTCGACTGAGCTATTAAACCCCCGTTAAATAGTTTTATAACTGTTATACTATTATTCTATAGCTGGATAAAATATAAAAGCTAATATTGTGTTGATCGGCCGTTATGTGAGATTTTGATGATAATAGTAGTAATTTAGTGGCGTTCATATTGGAAGCTTGCGCCGTTAATTAGTTTTTATATGAGTTAATAACGATAGAATGAAGTTATTAAATGTTATGTTAGATTATCGGTTTATATTAATAACTACCCGCACATCCCGTAAGCCTTTATAATTAAATATAGCCTAAAGCCTTCCTCGATAAATGCGCTATCTTACACTAAAATAATTTTACAAATCAAATCAGTGGTTCCTGAGATAAGCGCTTTCAAGCAAATATATAAACTCTTCAGCTTTATATATAAGTATACTAGCTGTGCGTTTTACCCGCGTCACTGTGCTACAGTGGGTCGGAGCGTGATATTTTGTAGCCTATATGTTAATCCAGCTTAAAAACTATCCGCGTGTAAACTTTCAGCGAAATCCATTCAGTAGTTTTTGCGTGAAAGAGTAACAAACATCCATCCATACTTACAAACTTTCGCTTTTATAATATTAGTAGGATAGTAACTGCGGCAAACAATATTTGTTTTGTAGCCTATATGGTAATCCAGCGTATAACGTATCCCGGCGTATAGCGCGTTTAAGTAAACAAACAAACCCTTTTTTGTTGTCCGGGGGGGAATTCTTTTACGCATTTCCACCGCCGCGCCGCTGCAGCGTATTCGTGCGCTGGCGGTGGGATATGTTGGACTCGCCCTCTCCATAGTGTGGTTTGCTAAACTCATACCACGAGGAGAGGACCCTACACCACTAAATCCTCCCGGACACTCCTTCGATCCGCCGTTGGCGGGGGCCGGGTACGAAACAAACAAACCATAGTTTAAAATGTAAGATTTCTTTCCGGACCTGGTTGGTTGATAAACTGCCCTCCGTGCCTTGGACATTTATACGGGCTGATAATGATGATAGGTAGTGAATAGATGTTTCTAATAGTTTTACAAAAGCTGTATAACAATACATATTGCCGCGTGGCTTTTAATGATGCGGTTATTCTGTCGACAGATTATGTATTATGTAAATTGTTTATTAATGAAGTTGTCTGCTATTTACATAGTAGGTACACATTTGTTGAAGTTTGTTTAGTTACCATGTTAGCTTATAACAGTGTTATTTGTTAACAGCAAATATATTTAAATATCAAATGGTATAAAAACTAGTGTGATTGGGAAATCAAATGTTAGTATGAATTATTATGAATGTTTGTATAGGGCCGAAGTCCCAACGGGGAATAGGGAACACAACTTGTATATACCTACTGGCACTAAGTACTGAATAAAACATCAAATAGGATATATGATATAACTGAAATATATATATAATTATATTCCGGGAGTGATTAATTATTTACACTTATTCACTAAATGAACTTAACTAAAGATGGGCGATTGTGAATGACATTATTCGTATAGAATGCATTCGAAAAGATTGATAGAGATTGAAAAGTAGACTTTATTATAGTACGAAACAGACCAATTTTGTATGGCAAAGTAAATGAATGAACTAGCGGTTTGCTTCGAATTTGTGAACTAGCGATCGAATATCGATTGTTTTTGTATTCGAATGTTAATATTAGTAGTATCTAACCATTCGATTATTGGAATTAGTAACAATCGCCCATCGCTATTCTTAACAGTACTTATCTATAAATATTTACATCGGGAACCTCATTAACTGGAGAGAGAATCTCTATAGCGACTTCTAACTTATTAATAAAAACGCCATCTTTCTACATAAATAGGAATAAAATTAGTGTCACTACCAATGTACGTGAACAATGTTTGTGGTATTTTATGGTATTGTAAACTTTTCTGGTTAAGTTTAATTTTTGATATGTTTTTGATATCCTAGTTTTTTAGTTAGTGGTTACGGCAGTGGCTTTTGAGAGATGGTGTTCTGGGTTCGATTCTCATACGGCATTATTATTTGTGACAACATCCGTAGCGTAGCGGTATTTGGCTCGCTTTAAAATCTCCACGCCGGACAAGCAATCTTTGTGTAAACTCTAAGATATTCTTTCCGGGTCTGATCGGTTGAGGGACTACCCTCCGTGCCTCGGCAAGCACGTTAAGCCGTTGGTCCCGATTGTTATTACATCATCTATAATAATCGTATATCAAGGAACGGGCAGCAGCGTTTCCTCGTGTGGTACAACATAATACTGCGGTCACCAATCCGTCTGCCAAGCCTGCTGACTATGGCAAATACCCTCCCCTGGGAGGAAGCCATTGTTCAGCAGTGGACGTTATACGGAATGATGATGTATGTAAGTACTTAAGTGCTCAATATTGTCATTATTTAATTTCAAAAATATTGCTTAGTAAATTTTAGAGAAATCAAAATTTCACAATAAAATGTTCAAACCTACCTACCTAGCTAGGCTAGGATCCTCACCGGACAGACCGCGTTGACCCCTGCCCCTGTCGTGTGATCCGGCGCCTTTAGTCCGTGCCAGTGATCACGTCCTCTTTACTTCTAGCTTCAGCACCGAAATGAGTCATGGTCCTTAGCCCTTAAGTGTGCCCGCAGGCGTGTGCCGCTTAAATTTAATATAATTTGGCTGAAGACGTCTGATCTCGCCACTTGACCGGTCTTTGCACTCTAAAATAACCTATAATATTTTTTTATTTATAAAATGTTTCAATAAATTAAATATAGCAAATAGTTATTAAAGTTAATAATATGTATAACTGCACACCTGAAATAAATTTAAACATAATTTAATAGTCAATGTAACCTATTTATAATTAATTTTATACGCATTGTGAAATTTCTTGACATCTATAAGTGTATGTGAATACCTAAGTGCTGAATAAAAATTGTTTATTTAGTTTATTTCGTGCGAACTCTAAGCTCGTTGTTCAACCGAACATGCACAATCGGTAGTGGTGTGAGCGCGGTCGGCTTACAAGGGTCGTCTGACATTTATGCGGGCTGCTAATTGTTTATTTAATCCGCAGATGTTAACCGAGTCAACAACGGCTTTGGTACAGTTTGTGATCAGATTATATCGGGAAATACATCGGTTTACAAGAACAGATCGTCAAAGTTTCTGAATATACTGTGCGTATATTTGTTATGGAGATAAGTCAAAAGGAAATTTGTGCTATACTAGCTTTACGCGCAGGGTTTCAAAAGTTTAAGCGGCCCTAGTCCAATGGCTAGGGCGTCGGACTTGTGATCTTGAGGTCACCGGTTCGAACCCCACCCATTGCACTACCGACGTGAACCCACTCGTAACACAAGCATTTTAACATAGAACGAGGGGTTAACAAGAATACTAGTAGACTGCAAAACTTTGTAGTATCTCCCGTTCCCGTAAGACTTTGCTAATAAAATATGGTGTATAGCCTTCCTCTATGAATGAGCTATTTGGCACTGAAGGAATATTTTAATTCGGTCCAGGAGTTCCTGAGATTTGCGCGTTCAAACACTCTTTAACTAACCGTGGCAAGTCAGAGTCGTTGAGGAATATTGCCGTAATCACAATGCAGTAACATGGGAGTACCTTTGAGATGATAGATGCTGCTGCCCAAGCTTCTAAGCCGAAAACTACATGGCAAGTAGAATAGTATATTAATACTGATATCTGTAATCTCTATCAAACGATATACTCCGCGGCAGAAGTCTATGACCTTATTTATTATGTTCTTAATAAATTTGATTGAATTTACTCTCCATTATAACAAAAGACGCATTTTTATTATTTTCCTTTAAAATAACTACCAAAGTGCTAAACACCATTTATTGTATTCTTTGCGTTTGATATTAATTCGTCTATCCTCATATTAAATTTTATATTATTATACAGTACACATTCATCAATTTAATTGAAATCCGATTAAAATCAATCGTAGCACTACGTACAGTTCCCGTTATAAACACAGGACAACTACTGCCTACACTGATTCGACGATTTTCGTTCAAACGAGATTCGTCAATAATTCCTGCAAGTACTGTCTCAATATTGGTACAACGTTAACGAGTTGGCATTCTGCATATTGTAAAATCAACCGTAAATTTTGCACGTTAAAGCCCTTTTTTGTTTGAACCGAAGACTAATTATTTTATTTAAATATTTGCCAATTACGTCGGCACCGATTTGTTCGTGGGCTATTCGGATAATGACGGGGGTCTTAAATAGGTGATAGAATTGTTAGTGTATAATCACCTTTATTTTTTTATTAGAGCTATTGTTTATAGTTTGTATCTTTTAAGATTACAATATATAGAAGGTATATTGGGTGTCAAACTTTCGGACGGCATCAGAAAATCCATGCTTCGCTTCAAAACCCAAAAAGCTGATGTTGACCTCACAGCTACAAGATTGAAGTGGAACTGGGCTGGCCATATCTGCCGCATGCCGGAAGAGCACTGAGCTAAAATAACCGCTCTATGGAGCCCAACTGGCAGGAAACGTCGACGCGGCAGGCCCAGAAGAAGATGGCGAGATGAGCTGGACTCATTTTTAAAGGATTGGCCTACAATCGCATTATATTGCGAGAGATGGAAGGAGGGAAGGGAGACCTTTTCCCTGCAGTGGGACAGCGTAGGCTCATAATAATAATAATATAGTAGGTATAAAACAAAGTCACTTCCCGCTGTCTGTCTGTCCCTAAGTTTGCTTCTGTATCAGCCCGATTTCGTCCAGTGCTGAACATGGGCCTCCACTTAACAGACCATGGCAAACATGGTTGTTGAGGGTGTTCTAGGCTTAGCTTTAGACCAAATCCCAGCCCGCGCTGGTTGATCTAATTTCTCAAACCACGCGACTTATTATTATTATTTTGTGTATACTCGTTTTGCTCGCGACTATTTTTCATTTTATTTTATTTATATATATTTATATATCTTTTTTAAATGTTTTGAACTCTTTATGGAAAAGATTACCTTATACTATATTTCAAAATTGAGATTAATAAAATTCGACCACCGGTTGTGGTTCCACCGTAGCCCAATTGGTTGGGCCCAGATCAGTGTAGTAGTTCCTGAGATTAGTGCGTTCAATCAATCGAACAACTTCAGGTTTATTATATTAGTATAAATTTATGAAATGTAGAAAGCTTTTACGTACATTTTAGTTCAATTAGATCAAATGTAATTAAATACCTAGTAGCGCAGTGGTCACCATGCTTGAAGTCTCAGGTTTGAATTTAAAATGTTATAGTGATATTAAGATCTCAAAGATGGGGGTTTTTCGATCGTAAATAGCGAGGGCCCGGGCCCGATCCTCAATTCAGCCATAAAATTGTGTTACTGGAAATTCGTATAGTACATAGAATAATTAATTATAACAATTTTAGAATAAGTATTATATTAACAAAAACCAAGCTCACAGCCCGATAAGATCACCTTCCAGTTAATCTTAATTAAATCCCAGTCTTAAAGGCTTATACAAAACTTAAACCAACGAACCTCCGTAAAGATACAAAGTAAAAATATTAAAAGTAAATTACTCGGTTCCGTATAAAGTGGCATTAGCCCGCAAGTTTTCTTGTGTCGTTTGCTGCATAACGCAGCATGACGTGGCGTAGTACGGCGTAGTAAAGCGTAGCATTGCAACACTCGTCTAACAAAAAACTGTCGTGGGTACATTGCGCTGCGTAAGTACATGTCGCAACAAAAATGTTTGCGTGATATATTTTTTACTATAAACATTGTTTCGAATTAAGTTTATGAGTAACAACCAATAAGATAGTAGTAAATATACATATATTCTATTGGATACTCCAATCAGCGCGCTCAAAGATGTCATGATACACAAATTTGCTATGCTGCCATTGGTGTCAAATATTGTTCCGCAACCCATGACTAATGTAATTTTTTTAATAATATATACGCCGCATGGCTTATATAAAATAGCACTATAAACCAATAATTAAGCTACACATTACGCAAAATATCAAGTACCGGCTCATCAATCCGGTACAGTGTTTATATTGACGTGTATATTTTTGATTTTATACGCATTTAATAGGCGTTTACGCCAAAATCTCGAAATAAAAAAAGCCTTTTAGTTTTATTAACAAGATTTCATTCTTTAAGATTTTAAATATTTCTATTACTTACATTACTCAAAGGTATGCTTAGGCAGTAGAATGTAGTATCATGGTAAGTAATATGTAGTTTTAAAAAGCTTAAATATTCATAACACGTATCTACACTTAAAACATACATTAAAAATAATGTAACGACTTTCCTACACTACTAACTGAAATATTCATTTCTAAGTTACCCCTCTTCCCGCTTTCAAAAGTCTAAACCACATAATATTTTGTACTCGAGTGTACAAGCGGTCCCAGGCGTAGCGCGTAACGTCTCGTAGCAGTGTCGTGCTACGCCGCTACGATAAAACTTATGTGTGCGGAGTTAAAAATACTGAATGAAGTTTCTTAGAGAGCGTATGTTGAGTGGAATTTAAACTTTTAGAGTTCCGCGGGTTACATTTTAATTTACCGGATGGGTAACAAAACTTTGTTGGTGTTTTTAAGAAAAAAAGATGCAGAAAATACTTAAAGTCGGTTTTTGCTACATCGTGAGTGTCGTTGGGAATATTTAAGCGTATTATGTATAAATAAGTTCGTCACTGAATTCTGAATTTTATTTAATTATAATGCGTGTTGCGAATACATGAATGTTTGCAGTGGTTATGAACTACGTAATTACGGACTTTAAATTATATAAAATATGCCAGAGAAATAAGCATCTTAATCAGAGTCAAATTTTATATGCCCATATTTGTAATTGCTGTGAAAATAATATTTTAATTAAGAAATGAGCTACTTAACTTATTAATTTAATTTGCCTCTATCATTATGATGAGTTTAAATAGGCAATTAGAATATTGAATGTATACTTATGACAATTAAAAGTTTTTTTTATCATATTACTCGCTGCACCCCGCGGTTTTACTTGCGTTACTCTGCTCCAGTGGGTCGGAGCGTGATATTGTCTGCCTATATGTTAATCCAGCTTATAAACTGTCCTCTTGCAAACTTTCAGCTGAATCCATTTAGTAGTTTTTGCATGAAAGAGTAACAAACATACATACATCCACACATACAAACTTTCGAATATATAATATAGTAATATAGGATAATCAAGATTTTAAAAATAGTGTATATCGGCGCAACCACATAAAATAAGCATAGCAACAACACTTCATTAATGATAAACACATAAATACAATTACTCGTCTCATCAAAATAAATAAATTGTGAATCAATGCATGATTTGATAGAAACACAAATATGTTCATAAAATACTAGACTAATAAATAAGTATTCAGGATCAAATTATGATTTGTAAATCGTTGAAATATTTGTAGAAATAATTATCTGTTCACATAGTTTGAAAATTATCAAACTAAATTGTTTACTGTTTGTGAGCCGCTCGTTTAGTATAAATACGGCCGGCGGACCGATTGCAATTCAGTCTCGCTCGAGCTGCCGGACTGTACGGAGCTCCTCAATTTACTGGAATAAAACTTGAAAACCATATTATGGAGTTTTGCTGTTACTATGGATCAACAACCCTCGATAGAGAACCATCCTGATGAATGTGACGTCAGCAATGATGACGTCACACCTTATTAAAAACAACGATGCTCGTCCTTCCTCGTCATCAGAAGTGGGACTCGAAGTGATCCTTGGAACTGCTTCATCACGACCTGTTGCGACTCAACCTTGGCTTCAAGCAATGGGGTCTACGCAACAGGGGCAACAGCCGATGATCAATGTACCTATGCCGAATACGTCCATGGGTGGGGTGCCACCTTAATTCTTCATGCACATGATGCAAATGAATCAGCAAATGTTCGAGCGTTTATGCAAGAGTTGTGGGAAGAGGGCGAACACGAAAAGTCGCTCATGATCAAAAAAAAAATGCACCTCTCTAACATCCGAGGTCTGCACTCCGATCTCATACCGGTCCATCACCACCATGAGACCGAAAAACCACATCTGCTGTTCCTCATGGAGACGCAAATCAGATGTCCGGCTGACGCAGCATGCTTGCGCCGCCCGGGGTACACCCTGGAGCACAGTTTTAAGCCACGCGCTGGCACCTGCGTGTGTGCTCGCGATGACATCTGCTGTCGGTGTCTCCGTAACATTGAGGATTCCAGTTTCTCGCTTGGAGCAGATACTCTATGCTGGTGTCTATCGGTCGCACACCGACAACATGGGGACAACCAGGTTGTTTCACTATCTTTCGGACTCGGCTGAACTGGCTCAGCTCAGGTGCCCATCGGCGCAGCTGGTTGTTCTGGGGGACTTCAATGCCCACCACCAGGAGTGGCTGTGCCCATACCGGAGCACCGGCCATGCTGGGGGATTGGCGTGTGCATTCGCACTGACGCTTGGTCTCTCCCAACTGGTGACTGGACTGACACGGGTGCCCGACATTGATGGCCATGCGGCCGGTTGCTTGGACCTTCTGCTGACAACTGATCCAGACCCATGTCAAGTCGCGGTTTCCTCGCCGTTGGGTGGCTCCGACCACTGTCTGGTGAAATCTGTGTCTGTCTGCTCGCCACCCGATCCCGATCTCAAGGGGACTAGGCGAGTATGGCGATACAAGTCAGCAGATTGGGATGGGATGCGGTATTTTTTCGCGTCTTACCCTTGGCTGCGCTTATGCTTCTCTTCAGACGACCCAACTTGCTGCGCGGAGGCTGTTTCTGGGGTGATATGCCAGACTATGGAATATTTCGTTCCATTTTCTGATGTCTCACTCCGAGACAAGGCCCGTTCATGGTTCGGCGCTGAGTGTGATAGTACTGAAGCACATAAGCACTCTGCTTGCCGAGCGTGGGCGGATGCTTGAGCCCGCAAAGCGCGAAATATTCGGGGGCTGAAGAGAGCCTTCAATGGTGCTGCCAAGTCTTGCAAACGTGCGCTACGCAGGGCCCGCTTTGACTATATTGGACGCATTGGAGCCACACTAGCATCTTACCCATCTGGGAGTAAAGCTTTTTGGTTTCTTGCCAAATCGGTCGAAGCCTATTTCTGTCGGTCCTCTTTTCCGCCACTGCAGGAGCCGAACGGTTCATTAGCTCACACCGCCAAGGAGAAAGCAGACTTATTTGCATCTCTATTTACTAAGAATTCACAACTAGATGCTGCTGGTAAAAGTCCACCCAGGTTACCTCATTGGACTTCTACATTCGGCAAAAAGTGGTACTTAAACATTCTTTGCACTCTGGATGTGAATAAGGCTGGTGGTCCTGACGACATTCCTCTCCAGGGTGGGGCGGTACTTCACATCTTTCTATCTATCTTCAGATATTAGCTGGATGCTCTGGATGCATTGGGGCGTCGAGCGAAGAGTCATAGGCAATGGCTCACTTGTGGAGGCAAGTCTTCGGAGCCTCGAGTGGCCTGCCTATCGGTTTTTTATCGGTTACATTTCAGGGAGTGTGCGGAGGTTCTACATAACCTGATGCCCCCTTCACCCTTCCATCACCGGACGACTGGGTGCGGCGAGCGGTTTCACCCTTTTGTTGTTGACATTCCTTCGATACGCACGAGGCGATTTGCTTCCTCTTTCGTGGTGCGGACGGCTGAGGAGTGGAGTTCTCCTGCCGGGGTCAGTTTTTCCGGAGCGCTATGTTCTGGAGGTAAGCCTAAATTTAAACTTCATCGTGCATCACAACCTGGTGATCAGGTAACCGTATCGGCAGAAGATGAGCCACTACCATCACCTGAAATAGAAATAGAGCCCCGTACCAAGCACATCAAGTGACGGGTTGCCTCAGCAAAAACTACGAGATCAAAGTGAAGAAGATTCATTGCCACAATAAACTGTGAGTTGAACATATTTACAAAATATTACCTTGAATTTAACTCTTTTAGAACCTGTGTATAAACACCTTCAACCTAGTTCCATACTCCCAGTAGAGCCTCTGTGTACCACGGCGAACAGGACCGCCCAGAGCACAGCATCATTCCATCCCCTACGAGAATCTCCGAGAACCCTACGAGAACCTCCGAGAACCCTACGAGAACCCTACGAGAACCCTACGAGAACCTCCGAGAACTCTACGAGAACCTCCGAGAACTCTTCGAGAACTTCCAACACCTTACACACCTTATTAGCATTGATATTCCTAGACTAACATAGAAATGCATGTTTTTGCATAACAACAACAAGTTGCTCACAGATACCCAACTCAGAGAAAGTTATTTCTAGTATTGCAGATTTCGCGAAGAACCCTACGAGAACCTCCGAGAACCCTACGAGAACCTCCGAGAACTCTACGAGAACCTCCGAGAACTCGTCGAGAACTTCCAACACCTTATTAGTATTGATATTCCTAGACTTACACAGAAATTACTATCTGTAATAATAAAAATAATACTCCCAAATATTTATTCAGTTCTGTCTTTAAATAAAACAAAACGTAAATAAAATTCGTATAAAGACAACCGATTGGTAAATTGTGAATACCAACTAAATAATAAAAGTAACTGGACCAAAACTTCTTGGACATGCCTATCTGAGTATGTTTCGCCGGATCGTCTCGATGAGGCCGCGTTGAAACCGGCAGTAGAATAACTCCACTGAGTTTGTTTCGCCGGATCTTCTCAGTTGGGGCGTATTGGATCCGGTGGTAGCACTAAAGCGCGTTCGTTGAGATACTTATGGTCCGTCTAAATAATAACATACTCAAAGGACAGAACTTAGATTTAATCATAGATGCAAAATAATAAAATAAAATTGTACAATTACGCGACGAGAATCAACGAGGCTGGTGCAGAGCGCGCACCGCCTGTCAGAATGGCCGTATCGGCGCAACCACATAAAATAAGCATAGCAACAACACTTCATTAATGATAAACACATAAATACAATTACTCGTCTCATCAAAATAAATAAATTGTGAATCAATGCATGATTTGATAGAAACACAAATATGTTCATAAAATACTAGACTAATAAATAAGTATTCAGGATCAAATTATGATTTGTAAATCGTTGAAATATTTGTAGAAATAATTATCTGTTCACATAGTTTGAAAATTATCAAACTAAATTGTTTACTGTTTGTGAGCCGCTCGTTTAGTATAAATACGGCCGGCGGACCGATTGCAATTCAGTCTCGCTCGAGCTGCCGGACTGTACGGAGCTCCTCAATTTACTGGAATAAAACTTGAAAACCATATTATGGAGTTTTGCTGTTACTATGGATCAACAACCCTCGATAGAGAACCATCCTGATGAATGTGACGTCAGCAATGATGACGTCACACCTTATTAAAAACAACGATGCTCGTCCTTCCTCGTCATGTATAATAAACTAAGGATAACGAAACATTTTAACCTGCAATCTTAGTAAAATCAACTGTTACATTGAGTTACGTGAATTTTAACCGGCTGACAAAATTTATCATTATATTTCACTACGTCAATAAGGATTTTCTTGCTGCATGCTAAGTGCATACAAATAAAAAAAAACTCTTAAAAATCAACCGTGTATCTTGCCATTACATTTCAAGAGAAAAAAATATTAATTTTCCCTAAGTAAAAAAATATTTTACAAATCCATGTCCAGTGTGTTAACGTTTAATTTATGATACAGAACCATTCACGTATCTTACTGCTTTCTCGTTCGGCACAAGCAGACACTCCACAGTCGTCGTGAACTTTCTCCGGGAATGTTTTATTGAGCTTGGTATGAGTTTGTACACAAAATATACTTAAATTGTACACTCAAGGAAATTTGCAGTCTGAAGAAAAATGTCTTCGTGGCGTTGCCATATTTCTTATTGATAATGTTTTGTGAATTTTTATTTTGATATTCGAAACAAATATTTTCAATAACCACCTTAAATCACGGAGGACGTGGGTTTAATTTCTACGCCAGTCGAATTGTCTTTTGTGAAAAACAAAGTTTCCTTCAAAGCACTGTGACTTTTTTTTTTTTTTTTGTCCGTGGTCAAATGCATTGACGCTTTCCCACCACCACTGCAGCGTATTCGCGCGCTGGCGGTGGTATATGTGGGACTCGCCCTCTCCAAAGCGTTGTATGCTAAAGTCATACCACGAGGAGAGGACCCTACACCACTAAAACCTCCCGGACACTCCTTCGATCCGCCGTTGGCGGGGATCGGGTACACATGAGCAATCCGGCCCCCCGACGGCACCCGCGGTCAATATGGTACTACCACTTTCTAGGCAAGCGTGTATCATCTTAGGCCTTATCTTCGCCTTCCATCAAGCGAGATTATGGTCAAACGCAAGCCTATAAGCAAAAAAAAAATGGTACCGCGGGAAAGCTCTGTGCCTAAGTAAGCACTTTAAACCATTGTTTTGGATTATTATATCTGTAACAAATGTTTACCAGATAATGAACAGTTTTGTGCACCTATATATTACACTAAGGTGAAGCACTATTATGTAATAATAATAAATAAATAAATAATAAATAATAATAATGGACGGCAGTGTTTAGCTTTGTATAAACTATGCATTATTTTGCGGTCACCAATGCTCCTGCCAAACGTGGTATGACAAAACCCCCTTTCGAAGCCAATATTCAGTAGTTGACGTTATATGACGATAGCTGCCAACCATATTTTAATCAGTATAAGATATTAACTCTGCCATCTCTGCATATTTTAGAAGTTCTAGTATTTGTTAAGACCAATACAAGCTTATTTCCACGAGTGGCAGATGTAGTTCCCTGAAACAGACGCGATATCAGTATGCTATGTTTGAACCCTGCTAAGACTGCACTTATGCGCAAAAGTTTTCTATGCATGGCTCCAGTGTTATTTAATAAAATACCGAAAGATTGGAAAGACCTTACGATCAATTTATTTAAGTGAAGGGTCAAATCATTTTTAATTGAAAAAGCTTATTATAATGTCTCAGATTTTCTAGCTGATAAGTTTTAACTTTACATTTAAATCGACTTATTATAATTCCTTGACATTTTATTACATCTATTTTTGACATCATAAAAAAAATGTTGTGATATTATTTTTTTTTATTTTATTTTTTATTTGGATTGATCTTTATGTGACATTTAATTTTTGATTTAATTATATTAAGATTTATTTTTTTAGTATTGTTGTGATTAATTATTGTTAGACTGGCACATACTATAATTAACTTTTTCTTTATCAATAAAATCATTTACACGCTATTGTATAGCAAGCATGTCTGATCAGAATTTAATAATATGTTACATCTTGCATGCAATTATATTTTTGTATGTATACACGTGTTTATGCAAGTAAATGTCTTACTTACTTACTTACTATGAGCTAATGATGTTTTGTTTTCTATTTCAAATTCGTTTGTGAATAAAATCTAATGTTATATAAAAAAGTTACTTAACAAATACATTCTTCACGGTTGTCATTATCATCATCATCATCAGCCCGTATAACGTCCACTGCTGAACATGGGCCTCCTCCCGAGGGAGGGTATTTGCCATAGTCACCACGCTCGGCAGGCGGGTTGGTGACCGCAGTATTATGTTGTACCAAACAAGGAAACGCTGCTGCCCGTTCCTTGATATACGATTGTTAAAGATGATGTTATAACAATCGGGACCAACGGTTTAACGTGCTTTCCGAGGCACGGAGGGTAGTCCCTCAACCAACCAGACCCGGAAAGAAATCTTAGAAATTACACAAAGATTTCATGTCCGGTGTGGGAATCGAACCCACGACCTCCGAGATTCAAGGCGAGTCAAATACCGCTACGCTACAAAGGTTGTCTTCACGGTTGTAACACATGTAAATTATGTAAATAGTCTTGTGTTGAGATCGAACCCACATTATGTAAATATACAATGGATTTTACGAAACAATTGTCAATGTTTATGAAACAAATATCAAAATTACTTATTTAATTAAGTCCTTGATACCTGTTGTTATAACATTATTTTATCAAACAAAAGGCTGCGTGTATTTGTGTATAAGTTTAAACTGTACTCTTCGTTCATAGAAAAAAAATATAGAATTTCGTTCCGCAGAAAAAGTTTTGTATAATATTTGAAGCTTGTATTTATAATTCAAATAATATTATTTCAACAACTTTTGACTCCAATGAAAAATATTTTACAAGAAAACAATTAAACGAGTTTTGATATTCCTATTTACTTTTAACAAAATAAACAAACAGTAGAATTATTATTTTTTAACAAATGTTGTTTGTTCGATGGATTAGAAATGGCTACTATTAAAGTAGATAAGGTTTTAACAGTGACCATAATAACATGGTAAAAACAAATAAACAACATGGCGTCATCAATGTTTAAAAAGTGTAACCCGATAGAACGAATTTCTTAGTTATAACTTTTACAGTTACTAAACAATATTAGTTATTTTATGATAACTAAAATATATAACTAAAATAATTTAAAAAAGGTATGATACGATGTTTTGTAACTATTTTCCGTAAAAAAACGTACATAGTATGATAGTGTGTCTAACATATAACTTATGATTATTATTTATAAGGACAAATACTCAATCTATTTATTTTCGTTTGGCGTTAAGTTATATACGTATTCTTCTTTCTACTTCTTTAATTTAAGAGCTCAGCTCTCGTCGGTGGACATATTCTATTATTATTATTTTGTTTTTCCCTACAAATATGCATAAATGGTTCCTATACTGTTTGAGTGTAACATCCCTCGTCCGTTGGTACACTACTCGAGTTGCCAACTGAAAACCAGCGCTATGTATCGCCTAGCCTATGCTGAGGTGGCGACTTTTTCTGCAGAACATGCAAGGCGTCTTATTTTTTTGTACATTAACTATATGTTTTATGCGTAATATCTTGTGTGTTGTGCTGAATAAATGTATTTTCATTTTCTTTTTTTCTTCTTCTTTCTAAGTAAACTGACTAGCAGAGTGAGTACCGCAAAAACACCTTCGGGAATAATTATTCCAATCAGTATTCATTATATAAAACAATATTTATTCAAACTAGTGTTGCCTATCGATAGTCGACTATCGATATACTATCGATATTCTATCGATAGTTCACGTCATATCAATAGTATCGATATTAGTGATAGTATCGATACTATCGAGGACCAATGTGTGTTTAAACATGGGTTGGTCTTCGTAAGTATCGATAGCTTTACAAACTATCGATAGTATTGATCATTGAATGCAACGATACTATCGATAATATCGATAGTATCGATAGTAATAACTTTAAAAATATCGATTCTATCGATAGTATTATAATGTAATAGTATCGATACTATTGCTTCCAATCAATAGTATTAGTTAATTTGTGATATCGATAGTATCGATACTTTCGATAGCATTATCGATATTGTTACTATTTTTCGAGGTCACCTATCGATAGCGAAACTATCGATAGTTGGGCAACTCTAATTCAAACCTGTATATAACATTAATGAAATATAAACACAACGTCGAAGAAATACGAACAAATATTTATTATTGAAGATTTTCAACAAATGTGACGTTTCTTTCGTCCATCATTTGCATATTAAATGAACACAGAAATACATCAGTCATCGTTTAAATTGCTATGTAATTATATACTTTTGTTATAAGAAAATACATTATTTACAAAAGATAGGGTTTTTCAATAAACCGTTTATAATATTCAGTCCGTGGGACCTACTACTACACTAGGGTTATGACTGTTTTATCGATTCACGTAAAATCCATTGAAGGTTTAATACAAGTAATTGCTTCTTTCCTGTTTAGATAGAAGGCAATGTAATGCGAGTTATAAAAAAGTGTGGGATATTTTTGGGCAAAATTTACCTTAAAAGCCGGTGATGGTGACTGAGTATTTCCGACCATTGGTTTTTATGGTTATCGGTGGATTGGGAGGTTTTAGATATTATTCGATGGCTAGAAGCCATGTACGCTGCTTCTTTATTGGAGTTATTACTTTTATAGCTTGTAGTAATATGTTTATAGATTTAAGTAAGTTTGATCTGTGGCTCCCGGCTAAGAACCGACCACCCGGCCTCATGTCCATGTCTCCCCATCGGTGTTAAAAAAGTGGACTAAATAATATACAGCTGATGCATAGGTACCTACCTACTTACTGCAATCATCGATGCAGCCTACCTCGTGTGATGATCATGGCAATATCTCGCACCCTGGCTTGCCTAGATCTGAGGACCATATTTAGCTGTGAACAGAAACAGACTGTTGAAATTTTAAGAAATAACTATTTATGGAGAGAAATGGTAACTACCGATAACTGATATTCCTATTTATTACTTAATGCGTAATACACAGTGGTGGAAGACAACTGACGCTACAGGATCGCCGTCCTAAGCACATAGGTCAATATATGTATAGGCATGCATTTCTGTGTCGCTAGATCAGGCTCCCCCCAAAAAAAAAAAAAACATGTACCAAAAGTCACAAGAAAAAAAGATATAATTAATCTTACAATTTCTCTGTCTTTGCGTCGTGTAAACCATTTTTGGGAAATTGTGAAAAAGTGTTTAACTGTTAATATTTTTGTAAATTATTTCTCAATAAATAAATAAATTGATCATTCAACAAATTAATTCTCCCCTAAATATTATCCCCTCCCAACGGTTATTATACAATCCAATACCCTCACAGTCCAATTGTCCATATGGCATGAGAGGAAAAGTTGATGCATTCATACATCCAATGAAAATACAAGCTGTGTTTATGCACAGCGCTTTGGTACTAAAGGGTACATATAAGGCTTCGTGCATAATAACAACTATTAAATTTAGTATTTTTTTTTTACAAGAAAATTATAAAAATATCTATATAAAAAGTATTATTTTCTTCTTCAACAGCCCGCATACGTCCACTGCTGAATGCTGAACTGGGTCTTTGAGGGATTTTGCCATGATCACCATGCTTGGCAATGATCGCTGTAACATGGCAATAAATCTTGAGCTGATAGATGATGCTGCCCATCCATCATGTGTATATTCCTTAGTCTGACGATACCCATAGGAAGACATGAGAAGGTGTTCTATTCTAAGGCGAAAAGCACACGAAACAAAAAGGTTTTAACTACAATTTTCGCTCTCCTAAATCAAAAAGCTTAGTGCCAGTACAAACACTACATTCTATAAATTGAAAATGAGTTTCTTTTAATTAAATAAATATTATATCATACTTTCACATATAACATATTATACAACAAATTCTTCTATACTAATATTATAATGAGGAAAGACTACTTTTATCATTAGAAAGCTACGTAATTCAGGAGTAACATATTCTATATTTGTTTATGAAGTTCCTAGGGGAACAGTTAAAAGAGTAGAGTCATATAATATTGTTGAACCAAATAACAAAGCAAGTCTTTTTCAACAAAAACCACCATTGCATCTATGTTCAGCATTTTTAACCACTGTGGAAACTTCTAAAAAAAACAAAACATCAACAACAACAAAAAATTCAAAAATCGAACGAATATTAGAATATTCATAATACGAACACAAAACCCATCATTCTGTATTCAACCTTATTCCAACTTTCCGTGCCCGTGGGCTTTTAAAAAAGTAAAAAAAGAAAAAAAAATAGTCCCATTCATCAGAGTCTTTTCATAATCGACCGCTAGAGGGTTCCAGTGATTTCACGATTTCACTCGAACTTGTTGAAGTGTTAACCGTTAATCTATGCCTATTGGGACTCTATTCGTGATAACCGCCAAAGCGTGGCGGTATTTCGCTCATTTTAAATCTCGGAGGTCGTGGGTTTGATCCCCCCATCGGACAAGAAATCTTTTTTTTTTGTAAATTCTAAGAGTTCTTTTTGGGTTTGGTTGGTTTAGGAATTGTCCTCGGTGCCTCGGAAAAGCACGTTAAGCCGTTGGTAGCGTATACCAGGGAACGTACAGCAGCGTTTCCCTGTGTATTACAACATATTACTGCGGTCACCAATCCGCCTGCCAAGCGTGGTGATTACGGCAAAATCCAGTGGACGTTGTACGGGCTGATGATGATGATGATGATGCTATTATCTTTTGAACTTATTATGAGTAGAGGAATTAATGACACACGGACAGACGGAGTACATTGTCCGTAATGTCCTACAGTTAGCAGCACTCACATGTTGCATTTGCTAGTTATATTTACCTAAGTAGTTTTATTCATAGAATAAGAATAATAGCCTATTAATTATATTTCTTTTTTATTGTGATGTTGACAAGTACAAGTGTATGTAAATACCTAAGTGCTGAATAAATTAATTATTTCATTATTATTTCATTACCTTCTATTGTTAGTTACCTTGTCGGATATTTAATAGAGTATCTGTAAAATAGTTTTTTTATTAATTTTATTGTATTATAATTCTGATAAGTACAATTGTATGTAAATACCTAATGCTGAATAAAATTTATTTAGTTTTTTATTTATATGCCTATTGGGACCTCTATTCGTTTACATTCTCTTTGTCCGTACATTCTATATTTGTTTTTGAACGGTAATTTGGCAGTTATTGTGTTGTGGAACGAAACGTAATTTTATTTCAATTGGCGCGAAAACTAGTTTTGTGATCGTAAATAAGTGGTTTGAGCTTCAGTTAATTCAATTAACAGCTAACATTATTTTAATTGGATGGTCATTGGTTAGTAATTGAATGTATACATTGAAATATATTTTTTGTGTTCCGCACAAAGTTATCTTTAAAAAGGTAAAAGGAGTGAATAGAATTTAAAAAATATTTTATGCAGTCTATCCAATCTAACGGTGAATATGTGCTTATTATGATAATGATGGATCCAGAATTATATTATCTTCCGTCTGTACATGCACATAATAATATTTTTATATTATACTACATTCCCGCGCGCGGTTTCACCTGCGTAACTTCCTTTCCCGTAAGAACTTCAAAATTAAATATAGGCTATAGCGTTAGCCTTATTCTTGATAGCCCATTTACTGAGGAAGGCTATCATCATCATCAGCCCGTATAACGCCCACTGCTTAACATGTGCCTCCTCCCGAGGGGGGATTTCTGCCATTGTCACTACGCTTGACAGGCAGGTTGGTGACCGCAGTATTATATTGTGCCACACAAGGAAATGCTGCCCGTTCCTTAATATACGATTACTATAGATGATGTTATAACGATCGGACCAATGGCTTAACGTGCTTTCAAAGGCACAGGGGGACCCTCAACCATTTTTTTTTCCTGGGGGAAATGCGTTGACGCATTCCCACCACCGCTGCAGCGTATTCGCACGCTGGCAGTGGGATATGTGGGACTCGCCCTCTCCATAGCCTGGTATGCTAAACTCATACTACGAGGAGAGGACCCTAAACCACTAAAACCCCCCGGACACTCTTTCGATCTGCCGTTGGCGGGGGCCGGGTACGCATAAGCGATCCGGCCCAGGGGGCCCCTTAACCTACCAGACCCGGAAATAAAACTTAGAATTTACACAAAGATTTCCTGTCCGGATCCGTTGGGATCAAACCCACGACCATCGAGATTTAAATCGAGCCAAATACCGCTACACTGCGGAGGTTTTCCGTATAAGGAAGGCCATTGGCTATATTTAGTTATGAAGGTCCTATGGGAACAGATGTTACGCGGTTGAAACCACGCGTAGATTTCTAGTTAAGAAATTCAAAAACAAAATTCAATGGAATACTTACAATATCAGAGATAGAATGTTAAATAATGAAATATCATCATCAGCCCGTATAACGTCCACTGCTCAACATGGGCCTCCTCCCGAGGAGGGTATTTGCCGTAGTCACCACGCTTGGCAGGCGGGTTGGTGACCGCAGTATTATGTTGTACCAAACAAGGAAATGCTGCTATTTCAAAAATTCTTTCACCATTGGAAAGCTCCATTCACCCTGAGCGACATAGGTTATATTCAATTATGAAGTTACCACGGAACGGGGTGTTACGCGTGTGAAACCGCGCGCGTTAATCTAGTTTAATATGAATTTAATTGTAACTAGCTACTGCCCGTGACTTTATCTGCGTAAAATAAGGGTTTTATATATCATCTAACTATCATAGTAAGTTCCGTCACAATCAGTAATACACTAACAACCAAAGAGACAAACAAAATGAAACAAATTTATGACGTATTTTGACGATTTGCGACGGATCTGCTAAATGATCGTTATCGCATTTTTTACATTATAGGCATACGGCTCTAAATTATCCTGATTAGTACATCCAAACAAAATACACACATCCCAACAATACGTCACAGCACTAATTTACCCTACTCTCATACCACCCTTTTAATTACGCAACAGAATCGGTCATCTATTAATTAATTTAATTAACCTTGTTGTTCCGTTGATCATAACGGGGAGATTCCTGCCTACACTCATGACTCCCCGGGGAGGATAGCCGTGGATCTTAGGGGTCTTCATATCTTATCTTGGATTGGGTATTGTATAGATTAGCATCGCTAAGTAATGGGTGGGTTTTAATTTGTTTTCTTTTTTTTAAAGCTGTTGTGTTATGATATTGAAATAGAGGAGCTTATTGATGTAGCAACAGTTTATAATTATGTATTATCAGTGAAGTAAAGTTGCTTTTTATATACTCTACATTATTTTAATGAAAAATTTATATGAGCATCGGAAGTTTAGTTCTGTGCATCGCGGCTTGACACATGCAGTTGATGTGACAATAGTCAGATCATGAGAATCTATGAAGCCGTTTCTTATGTCTACGACAGCCAATCTACGACAGAGGAGATGAAACTTAAGGCCTCATTTACGGGCAAGCGGGTTGAGCGTTGCGCATGGCGTGGGGCGGTGCGGTCCAATCTAAATTCAAACACATGGCACAGTATGAATGCGTTCACAACAAGCGATTTTATTTTTATTGCGAATTCAAAACCGGAACGCAACTCACGACGTTTTTTCAAATGAGGCCAATAATTACCCATTTTTAAAAATCGTTGTTATTTACGGTTTAGGTAAGAAACGGCAACATCATTTTTTAAAGTTAAATAATAAGCAGCTGATGACGCATACTGTGCACTGTAGTTACCGGACATCCTTCGCTCTTAAACCACGAAAATATTATTTTGTGGGATTGCTATTTTTATGCATCCTTCGTTCTCTATTGGGAACACACGTTGTTTAACTAATTAAAAACATACATTACGCAAAAGAAGCTAGTAAAATACATTAAAAAGTAATCTTGTACTATTCTGGTGTCTATGTGACGTTGTAGTTATTTCGCTCTCCTGAAAAGTTACTATTTCTGACACACGTGGTGAAAAGGCTCAACTCCGATATAGGAATATCCGATATAGGGAAATACTTTTTTATTCATAGAGTAGCGACTCGGAGAAGTCACTAATCTATAAATAAAAAAGTATTTTAGTCCAATATAATCAATAACAATTTTCCGGTAGTTTACCGCCTATGGAACACATAAAAGCGTCCCATAAAATATAATCGAACAAGTATCGAAATTCGACTATTGCCTACATTGGCCGGGCAAAGTTGACAAAGTTTTTATTACACCAGATGCGGTTACAACCCGATTTATTCGTGATTTGGGACAAATAGGTTCAAAAAGTTTATTATTAGCAAAAGTTGGGTTGGTGATTAACCGAAATGACCCGCGAGATAGCAGTTACGTTTATACGGTTACTTATAGCTTTATTTGGCTTTTGATAAATTACGTGCATACTTTTTTGTTGTCTTTGCGAAGTACTTAACTTTTTTTTTTGTTTGTAATCGATTTGCTAACCTTTTTATAGATATTTATTATTTGCACTGATATGCTTGATTCTATTAATTATAATTTTATAAACTAATATTTCAACACATCATAAACAATTTCCTTTTACTATTTATATGACTTAAACGAAATTAATTCTTTACTTAGGTCAATAAAAAGCTTAGGTATTCATTTACTTCATTTATAAACTTTAAATAATATCATCATCATCATCATCAGCCCGTACAACATCCACTGCTGAACAACCTCCCGAGGGAGGGTTTTGCCATAGTCACCGCGGATTGGTGACCGCAGTATTAGGTTGTAATACACAGGGAAGCGCTGCCCCGTTCCCTGGTATACGCTTGTTATAGATGATGTTATAACAATCGCCACCAACGGCCTAACGTGCTTTCCGAGGCCCGGAAAGGGTAGTCCCTCAAAAACCTTAGAATTTACACAAAGATTTCTTGTCCGGTGTGGGGATCGAACCCGCGACTTCCGAGACTTAAAGCGAGCCAAATACCGCTACACTACAGAGGTTGTCAAATATTATAAAGCCTAAGAAAAAATAAACCTTAAAACTGAAACTTAAGAAAAAACGTCAGTTTTGTCCATACACCGAATATGGTCGCCTGGAAGAGATTGCGAGATTGCGCGATAGCAATAAAGCCGCCAATCACAAAAAAGTATGTCCTGAATATTTTATATTTTTGTTTATATTTTTAGTTTTAATTTATTGTACTTTATTCATTCAAAAATATCATAAACAAAGCTATCTACTAACCAGAGTAACTAAATCTTTACTGTCATCACTTAGAATGCCAGTGAAGGTGTAACTACAAACTAATATAATTAAGTACTTCTCAAGGGATGAAATGAAGTTGTAAGGTTTTAATTATCGAACCACCGCTCAACTTTACATTATAACGTAAAATTTTAATGAATAACGAACCTGTGTATTTATTTAACTTGTCTTAGAATCCTACTAATATTATAAACGCGAAAGTTTTTAATAATTTATGAATGTATGTTTGCTACTCTTTCATAGAAAAACTAATGAATGGATTTAGCTGAAAATTTGTACGAGGATAGCTAATAAGCTCGATTAACATACAGCCACTATCTATCCTAAGTTTTGGAAGAAATCGGTTTATGTGAAAGGTTGTCTAGAAGAAATTGCTTTATGCGACAAGACCTCCTATTGTAATATGTTTAATTATTTTGTTATCCTAAAATTGTATTATGGGTATACGCGTATGAAAGAGTTAAGTAATATTCATCATCAACAGCCCGTTTACGTCCACTGCTGAACATGGGCCTTCTCTTAACAGACCTTGGCAAGCCAGGATCGTTGAGGTATATTGCCATAATCACCACGCTTGGCAGACGGATTGGTGATCGCAGTAAGATGTCAACCTTGAGCTAATAGATGCCATATGTCCCTTAGTCGCCTTTTACGACACCCATGGGAGGACATGGGGTGGTCTATTCTAAGCCGGAAACCACACGGTATAGTAAGTAATATTATTTGATTAAAATACTATCTATACCTAAGTGATATTTAAAAATATATATTCATACAAACTGTATCTCTGCAGTTATGAATGCGATAAAAAAATAATTAACACCCTTGGATCGTTCTCGAGTTATGGTCGTCCATTGTTATTACTATATAGCCTTTACGTTCTTCATTAAAACAACTTCATAATAATACAATTTTTGTGTTACGAGTGAGTTCACGTCGGGAGTACAATGCGTCGGAATCGAACCGACGACCACAAGTCGATCACAAGTCCCCTGGCCATTGGGCTACGGCCGTTTCCAACTTATGTAATAAGTAAAATGGTTAACAACCAACAATCAAAGCGGCTTCCGAAATAAAATCACATATCGAAATTTTATTTCTCAAAACACATTAATGCCACCACATATTTATTTCAAAGAATAACATTTTCCCCATGCATTTTGAAACAACGAAGAAAATAATAAATAATACGACTTTACTACTTTATGGCACAATAAAATTGCTTCTATAACGAGAAATATCCTTTTTAACACGGTAAATGCATCACCTCGCCGTTTTAAAGGAAAATCTGTGACGCAAATGTTTGTGATGGGGTTGGATGTTTGTCACCAATGTTATGCTCGAATTTAAAACTCAAATAATTTACTATTACAATATATTTCAATGTATTAAGAGTGCATTGGCAAACATTGTCTAATGAAATTAAGTGTTAATTCCTTGAAGATGTACAATGCAATGATCAATAGTTTTTAAAGAGGAACAGATTTTCTTTGTAATATTATATTGGAATATTTTCTGATTCTGCTTTGAAAGAATGTTAAGAAGGGATCTTTATAATCTTCAGCTTTATTAATCTCCAGTAGTAACCATCTAACTACCCATCGCCAATATTGGTTGACACCTGATCTATATCTCCAACATTGGATCCAACGTTACATTTAGTCCCTTAATGGATATTTGTCCCATCATCGTTTACTTTTTGTTCGACAGCTGTGGTCATAGAGTATAAAAAGGAGTAACTAAAAAATGATAATTAAATAAATAAATGTTAGTTAAATAGAAACATTTTAGGTGCAAATATGCTAAAGCGGCCCAATGGCTAGGGCGTCGGACTTGTGATCTTGAAACCGGTTTGAACCCCACCCACTGCACTACCGACGTGAACCCACTCGTAACACAAGCATTTTAGCTTAGCACGAGGGGTTAACAAGAATACTAGTAGACTGCAAAACCTCTGCTAGTAATCTTTTTAAAAAGAAGAAAAAAATATATCTTTATGTTAATTAAAAATTAAATTCTTATAGTAACTAACTACCATACCATTTTTTTTATTATTATTATAATAAAATTATATAACTATTGTTTTTTCTACAAGTTACGTTTTTAGATTAAATCAATGCAATGGGAGACTTTGACTTCGCTCATTTGACACTGGACGAGACTGATTAAATACGACACTTTAACTTTTAACTAACTTTACGAAATGATTTCTATGTTTGTAGATTTTTAATCATTTAATAAGGCTGGCGCACTGCACGCTTTTATTCCCATTCAAGTTCTAAAAGCCTTGGATAACTGCTATTCAGCGCGATAAAAGAATAACGAGAAAGTATCAAATATCTACGCACCTACTCGTAAGTCCATTTACTGCCGAACACCATGCCAGAGAATGTGCTGGTAGGTATAATAACATTCTCCAATTAACAAGCCCATTTGCTCATGGCACGTCTATCCATTTTCTCTTTGATATGGCAGGGGACATTTTTGTTCGTATTGGCGATTTTTGGCACTAATAGAATCTGGCTGAGCCCGTCTGCTGGACGTATGGTATCGGGGACCGTATTGTTTGTGTAGGTGTGAATAAATGCCAGAGCAGTGTAGGGTTAGTAGTTTGATGGCATTTTTAATACGGATTGATGTATGATCTGTCTGGTCGTGCGTTAAACTAACTTTTGCAAATAAGTAATGAACTGGAAGCGGCAATGGACGTGATTTTGGATGCAGATAGGAACATGGGATCAGTACTTTAGCTTTGGATGTTGTGTTTGACTCATTAACTATAATTTTTATTAATCTATGAGAAGATGAAATTAATGAAAACAAATGAAAGTAAACTAGCAATGCGAATAGTTGTCCTCTGACTTGTTTATTGTTTTTTTTCCTTAATTAATAATTGTTGTAGAAGAGGCGAACGTGGAATGTCATGATCATAGCAAGAGGAAGGTAATGGTCTCTGCCTACCCCTATGGGAAAAAAGCGTAAATTTATGTAAAAAAAATATTTAGTAATTTTTTTGACATAATTTTGAAACAGCCTGATGCCCATTATTTTATAAAAAACAGTTCCAGTAAAAGAAATATACCGACTAATGTCTGTAACAGGGTTCCTTTATTGTAAAACATCACCCAATAGAAAAAGGAAATAACGTGAAAGTAACCAAGGTAGATAGTAAATAAAACGTGTCCGGTAAGCAGGTTTTTTAATGCTTTCCGGTTTCCTCAATTTTCATCAGTTTCCGCCATCCGAGTTGGTATGCCTTGGGGCATCCGGAACCCTGATAAAAAATAACAAAATACTAGAAACCATTAATAAAAAACCATCACAAATAAAATCATTAGCCCTCACTGTCTTTAGCAATCGGGTACAGCTAGCGCAGTTCTAATTTGTATCGTATTTGCCTCATCATAGAGTATAGTTTCGATCAAAAGTTCAACAGATAGTCCTTTAGACAAAATCCCTCGCCCTACAGGAACTACATCCAGACAAAAGGTATAAATTAAATCAAACAATTAATTCTTATTGTTACTAACGCGATCGCATTTACATATTCGAGCCATTTAAAGTTGATAAGGGGTTGAGAGGGGTTAATTTGATGCAGTGCTACAAAAGGGGTATTTTTTGTACAAAACGTTAATTTATGTTAAGCTATGTAGATTATGATTGGAGTTTAAATTTTTAGAATTACTATGCATTATTCATGAAAAATTTATAGCTCATTTTAGTGGTCAAGTGATCGATTATAAAGTCTTGAGTGGACACAATAATTGCATCCTTCGGGGCATTAATTTGGGGCAATTACATCTGCAAGATTTACACTGCCTGGTGAACTAGAGGTCGCCAGTTCGAACCCCACCCATTGCACCCACTCGTTACACAAGCATTTTAGCTCAGCACGAGAGGTTTATAAAAATACTAGTAAACTGCAAAATTTCTGCTGGTAAACTTACTTGATCATAAATCGTAATGTAAACTTGTATATTATGTTAATCAAATCATTCGAAGTTTTTATTTCTTTAAACAGTTACTCTTACTATGAGTCATCCTCTCTCCACCATATCTTCAAAGCAGAACACAATACCAAGTTATCAATTGTCTGCCTTCCAACAAACATACATACAATACAAACGGCAACAATCTCCCCGAATCGTACACGGCGAAATTTACATGCAGTTGAATTAGTCGACCCCAGCAATTTGCATGGAGCCCCACATTATGCGATGCTGTCAAGTCACGGATGACGTTATTGGCCAATAGACCGACTTATGTGCTCTAGTGGTCATCCAGGGGACAGAATTAGACAGTGATAGTGTAACTTTATTAGGTGCTGTTATTATGAAGATCCAATAGAAATTAAAGTGTATTTTGTTGAGAACCAAAATTAGCGCGAGAGTATTTGTAAACTTGTAAAATATTTTGTGTATCTTTGAAGCAATATTGAATATAATATAAACAACAAAAATCTAGTTGTACGCAACAAAAAAAATCACAGTTCTCTACCTCCTACAGAATTACGCAAAAGCATAACAGAAAGAAGGCATGGACATAGTTTATTATGTGCATTTAAAAATGCTTCCCGTGGACTACTGGCTTTTTGATTGTATGAACAATACAGCTGGTAACAGTTTAACTTTAAATACTACAGTAAATTTGAAAAACAAGGCTTTATTTATTTCGTTTATACCATAATATTGTGGTTTCACCTAGTCAGCTTGTTGGGTCTCATTTATAGTGGATCATACGGATGCGACGGATTTGTATCCTGTAGGTGAAACTTTGATTGACGCATCCGCGGTTGGACCGCTTGAAATATTAGCAGCGCTATGAATTGTGACTTGTGCAATACCAATATAGGTATTTTTAAACTCTGCTTCTGCAAAAGCATATATACTACAAAGTCCTTATTACAACGACAAAAGAGACTTCTATAATTCTTTTCTTAATTACATGATAAAGATCCTATATCAATTTCATCGTTTTTGTAAATACGTTCTTCTTTGTTGAAGATCATTACTAATGTGAAATGTTTATCAATAGATGCACTAGAAATATTTTTCAATGAATTTTTGTCGTCAGCAGTTTTTATCACATTGACATTTAATTTGATTTATTAATCAAATTGCTGTAATCAAAGAACTCAAATCTTCTTCGTATGTAATCCTTGATAGATTAATTTGCTTGATGGTTCACTCGTGAAAATTGTCTATTCCATAAGTATATATTTCCGGGATTAAAAGTAACGTTTACGCTTTTCCAGACTACATAATATCTTTGTGGAAAATTTGATTTAGATCTTGTTATCTATTTGAGGGATATAGAAATTTGGCGTGATGAGTCATAAACATCCATATTTTAAAGGAGTAAAAGTTTGAGAGGTTATAAGGATTAATCTTAAAAACCATTGTGCCGATTAGAAAAAAATCTTTTAGTGTTGTATAGACCACTTATTGAGGGAGGCTTTAAGCTATATTTAATTAAGAAGCGCGCGGAACGGTAGTTTTTAATATAAATATAACACTAAAATCATGTTCTTCCTTGATAACGATTTCAAAAAACAAATTACAAATCCTACGCAGCTACACCCCTTATTACGAGCACATACCATCGCACAGGGGATACAGGGTGTCCGCTACGCAAATTTACGCGCGGATAAATTAGTTGGTCCGGTGCGATTTGCATCCCATCTCGGACACAGCTCAGAGCAAATTGGACAGTTATGAAAGCTAGCTGGGAAGCAAATGTTTGGTGAAATCCTGTGGAAGCAACGTCCAAATTATTGCTGTGAGCAATGGCTGTATGAAGACAGGTGTACATGGATACCGATGTAACAATTATGTGACTTCAAGGATATTTGAAAAAAAAATCCTTTAAGTGCTCATAGGTGCAAAATATGGTGTTTTTATCATAAATAATATAACAGAAATAAATGGGAGAAAGGATTCTACCTTGTATATATCTTACGTACTTTGTTTGTAAATGAGAAGCAACTTCTAGCCATTCTGATTTCAATAGGTAATGCATTCCACAGAAGAATGGTTACGCTATTCCATCCATTCTGCTGTGGAATGCGTTAAAAAGAACTTTGATTGAAATGAGACCGGTGAACTGAAAAATGTAAGAGATGTTTATTATCAAAACGGAGATTTTTATCGTGGTTACCAATCACTAGATATAGATATTTCAAGTAAGGCAAAGCAATAAATAATAAAGAAGAAAGGGTCAATCAAGAAAAGAGAATTATGTTTTCAAAATCATAAAATTTCTGCGTTGTCGCCTAGAAAACTTATTTAGTCAAAAAAATGTAATTTATATAAATTGTTTCAAAAATAATTGTATACAAAAAGGATTTATATTGCATGAAATTAAATTACCACAAATAGATAATTAAACGAAAATATTTTGAAAAACTTAGCGTCTAGACTTTCCCAAGTTTTATGATAAAAAGTTTTTATTGCATCCTGACTTTAATGTGCTGGATAATTATATTTAATTACCCGTCTGGCTGCCGCTTTCTTAAATATGTTGTTCGGGCACTAATTAGTTAAAGTGTTTCAGAAGATATAGTGGCTGTTTTATTTAATTATTCTATGAGTATCTTGTCATTATATCTTTATAGATACACAGCAGTGATTATTCACTGCTGCCAGTTTACTATATGACTGTCAAAGATGATGTTGTGACAATCAATAACAATGGCTTAGCATACGTATAGGTACGAAAGGTAGTCTTTATACCAACAACATCTAGAAAGTAAGCTTTGACTTAACACAAAACCTTTGTGTCCAGCCCAGAAAACGAATCGACGATCCTGAACCGTTAGGCCACGGATAAATATACAGAAGATGTTTCAGTTAGAGCGTACCACGAATAGCGTCAAATTTTCATCGCCAATACCAAATACCAAAACAAATGTAATAATGGTGTCCATTTCATTTTCTGTCACAGTATTTCAGGATTGCAATGACAGAATAGTGGATAAAGCTGTTTTGTGACGTATGACTTAAAACAGGTGTTTCGTGTAAATGATTCGTGGTTACAAATGTTCGTTTTGTTTACTGTGCGAATATAAAACAAGTGTTTTGTTTGTTTTTTAACCATAACATAGGTGATATTGAATGAAATGTTATTTTTGGTAGAGTTTTCAAAAACAAATTTATGGATGTGAATGTATCAAGGAAATATAAGCTTTGATAAACTAGACATAGTGTTTTAAATGAATTAAATAAGTCTTAATTTATAGAGCTTTCTAATATAAGCTAGTAAATTACTCTATTTGCATTCACCGGTTAGGATTTTGGTTTAAAATTTGTTGACTTGCTAAATTTCTGATTTGATTCAGCATTTCCGCGCCTAATTAGTATTATATTTGTTAAACAGTTATATGTTATCGAGAACAAAATACATATATGTATTCAAATTATATAAATTAATAATATGTTTATTGGTCCCTATATTTTTTGTACCTATAAATTATCGCAAATTTATAGGTAGGTACAACATATTATAAGAGGCTAATATTTATATCGGCGACTTAGTGTACGGTTAAAATTCGAATGAGTTTGTTTTGTAAAAATATTTATGTTAAAAAAAGGTCTGTGTTTTCTATCGTGCCACTAAAGGCGAAAACACATTATTAAAAAGCCACGCCACGCCACGTGTCAACACCTGTGCATCAGTACGCGCGTGGCGTCGTGTCGGGTGTTCATAGTGTGTTTCTGATCTATAGAAAACAATACATTTGATTCGAATCAACACGCGTGGCGTGTTGTCGGGTGGCATGGCGTTTTAATAATATGTTTCCGCCTTAACTCTTTGCGGGTCTGGTTGTTTGATGGACAACCCGTCCACTAAACAGCCAGATTAACATTTCTTTTCGGACAAAGAAATCTTATATTTAACACAAAGATTTTTTTTCCAGCTTGGGGCTTTAGATTTCACAAAAAAAAAAACGCATAATGTATAACAATCAAACCCACGACCTCCGAGACTTATAACGCTACGCTACAGAGTTTATACATAATGCGATTTTTAAATCAGCTTATTACAGAAAATGAAGACAAAGTACAAAGTTGTCCATCGTATACATAGTTCGTTATAATCCATTAACTAAAGTACTCTCCTAACCCTCAATTCCAAATCCAAGTAGCACTTCTCCATGCTCAATTATTCTGATATCAAAACACACATTAACCCCTTCATAACAAAAATACCATCCACCACACACCACAGCCACGCGTCAAAAACATAAATAAAATTAAGGGTTGTCAACGACTATGGCGATAAAAAATCGCAGACGAACGAACAATAGTGCTTTCAATTTGGGCCGAATTTACTGCGTAACATCACGCTACGGACGGCAGACAACGGACGCATAAATTAGCAAAAGGGGAAAGATTGGATGAGGATGTAAGTGTGGGGTAGATACGTGGGGACGAGGTGTGGACTCGATTGTTTTGTTACAAAGAATTGGACGGTTCTATTGAATCAGAATATGATAATACCGTTTCCGCGAGAACTTCATAATAAATTACAGGAATCCTCGATAAACGGGCTACAAAACACTGAAAGATTTTTTTCGGATCACTACTGATCCGAAACTACTTTCTAAGATTAGCGCTTTCAAGCAAACAAACTCTTCAGCTTTATATATTAGTATAGGTAATTTAAGTGTATTGGTTACAACAAAAATATCTGCTACAATAAATAAATTGTTATAACATCACCTATAGCAATTGTATACCAGATAACGGTGAGCAGCGTTTACCTGTATGCACATAACACCACGGCCACCAATCCGAGTGCTAGGCACGGTGACACGTGCTAGCATGCGAGCTGATTATGATAATGAAATTAGGAAACAGTGTGTCACGCTTGATATTTAAAAAACCAAATATTAATATTTCTTGGTTTTGTTAAAAGCATAATAATGCGTTTTGGTTTAATTAATTTCTTGTCAAATAATCAGCAGTATTTTTATAATGACTAAACAGTTCATTAGTTTATTTTTATTTGTCAAATATGTTAGAATAGTTCAATGAATAATGTATCTAAAATAATTTAATATCTGAAAACTGATGCTGATACATCTATTATTATAACTCGAATAAAGCTCCTATTCGGGATTCAACGAATATATTTATAATCTATAATCAATAACACCAACATTCGATCTTAATATCTATCAGTTTGAAATATTCTGTTTCACACATACATATTAGACGAGGGGTCAAATGTCATAAATTATAGCTCAGTGCGCACCGAACTGATATTTATGATAATTTATATTCTTTAACCCCATTTTGATTCGTGGTGATAGCAGTGGGTCTTCACCCTTATGTTTTGCTTACGGATTTTTAGTTTGAAATACAGTTGATTGCTTAGTGCGTGTATATTTGAAGATTTTGTTAATTTAATCCTGATTCATGTTTTGTTTAATTATTACTCGTTATTAGTAAGTATTACAAATATGTTGACTTCGTTTGTATTTGTAGAAATTAACTCATTTTTTTTATTTTATTTAACCAAGTAGTATCCGGTTTGGAATATCCTCCCTATGTCTTCTATGGGTGTTAGTGGTGACTAAGGGATATAAGACTGCTGGATGAGCAGCAGCATCTATCAGCTCATGGTGAGTTATCATCTTACTGAGACCACCAATCCGCTTGCCAACCGTGGCGTTGGTAATATCCCTCAACAACCCTGACTTGCATAGGTCTGTGAAGAATTTTATAAATCATAAATTGTATTAGTATGTACTTACTTTATATTTTTCTTATAACAATAATTAATAACATAGGTATTATAATTATATATTTTGTTAATCTAAACATAATTATATTCTTTCTATCCTTTCGAACTTAATTATGACACTATATTATTAACCTCCCATTAATACTTGAATCATCCCCAGTATAATAACCGTCATAAAAACATAATTACTCCATAGATTATATTCCAGACACCGTTAAATATTCTATAACCCCTAATTAACTTGATAGTTATGTAATGTAAGGTAAAGAAAGTTCTATGGAAAACTAGATCGTAAAAAAACCAATTAACTTTAAATATTTTCCTTGAGTTATTTTTATGGAATGACGTTGCATAGTCTAAAAAATATGGCAAGAATATAATTTATGTTGTAACGTATTTTTCACTTAGAAGTTTTTGCAACATATATTATTTATATATATTAGAATTTGAACATTCAGTTTTGTGATCAAGATAAAATTGGTAAAATATTTGTTGTATTCAACTTAATATGTTTAATTTTTGAGGTAACATTTTAAACCTACGCAGGAGTTACTTTCTGAAAATTGGTAACACGTCAAACACAATTTTGTTCTAGGGACCCGTCGACATATTTAAACATATCCATATAATCTAACATTATACAAAGATATTATATAAATAATATTATAAATATTAACGCAGAATCTACAGGACTGATTTCAAAATTTCTCGTTACCATTAGAAATCTTCATTGTCCATGATTAATAGAATATATTATTTTAAATACAAATAATACAGAAATAAGAAATACGAGTATGAAACCGGGCTCAAAAGCTATCCCTACTAATATTATAAATATGAACGTAAGTTTTCTTTTGTTACGCTGTCACTGGAAAAGTACTTCACCGTTCAACTAATCGCACGGTAGGGAAAAAAAATATGACGATTCCAAATAAATGTAACCATTTTTACGGAATAAATGATATTTGACTTTGAATTTGACTTTAACTTTGAATCATCATTCAACTTTCTATGCATATTTTGGGAGGTATTAGGAGTAACAGAGACATTTGCTTCAATGCGAGTGATGTCGCGGGTAAAAGCTAGTATACTATAAGCTCCTTTGTGATAGACCATTTAGGTTCGTGTAAGAACTAAAAAATAGTTAACTGGCTATTATTTTTCAACTACGTCCGTTTTCAGCGTTCTCGCTGGGGAAACGCCAGGTGGTCTAGAATGAGTCGGAAGGATGCTAAAACCAAACGTGTTGAAACTGAGCTCTGGAGTTTGTTACACCATTGTGAATACTCACATACAATTAAAGTAATTAAAGCATTCACTATTAACGCGACAGTTTTTGCACGTATTGCGTATGCGGAACGACTAACTGTAATATTTTGGTTAGACTATAAAAAAAATTTACACTATGTGATTTCGTACAACACATAAAGTTCAAAGAATCTTCATAATTTTAAATGGATTTTTGCTAATTATAACTTACTTAAGTAACATTTATTTTCTAAATAATAACATACTCAAAGGACAGAACTTTAGGTTATTAAATTATAGATGAAAAATAAAATTGTATTTTCATACCTTTGACAGCTTGTACGCTAAAGCTAAAATATAAAATACAAACTATTTATTATTCTTATTCTAATCTAACTAGCCTGTGTTGTCCCACTGCAGGTTAATTTTCTCTTCCTTGGGCTTCCTCTCTCTTTTCCACAATGGTGAGTGACTATTTGCAAATGCCTGTAATAGGTCTACGTAAATAAAACCTTTTTTTATTTTTTTTTATTTATTCTTAGTCAAATTTCATTTGATTTTCATAATTTCTTATTAATCTAAATCAAATGATTAGGACTTCCTTCTTGCACACATGTGGTTGCTGGTTTGATCCGCACCCATTGCACTACCGACGTGAACCCATTCGTAACACAAGTATTTTAACTTTGCACGGGGGATTGACAAGAATACTAGTCGTGTGCAAAAAAAATTTAATTAATGAAATTTATCGATATCTAACAAGTGATTGCATGTTACCTTAAATGAACTCAATTTAAATCTTAATTACGAATAGTTAAACACTTGCCTTAAACAGTAAATGCTATAAACGCCGTAAATGTCTTTTATATCAGACAAAAAGCCAATACAAAATGTAATTTGGATATTTGTATCTTGTTTATATGATGTAGCTGTACTTTTTTTAAATAAATCTATATCTGGATGTCAGGCTTAGGTTAGGTTTCTTTTATTGGGAATCTAGACGCACGGCTGGTTTTCACCCTTACTTGGTCGACATTCCGTTCTGCCGCACGAAGCGCTTTAATCATCTTTTATTATGCGCACGGCCAGTGAGTGGAATTCTTTGCCTGCTTCTGTGTTCCCGATTGCATATAATCTGGGTCTCTTCAAAGTCCGAGTAAACAGGCATCTTCTGGGCAAGCTCGCTCCATCTTCGGCCTCATCTCGTCTCTCGCGGACTCGATTGGGGACAAGAGCTGGCCCATCATAAGTAAAAAAAAAGGCGTGATAACATTCATATTTGACATTGACCTCAGAAGCACAAAGTCGGATGTACTATTATACTCCAGAAGCAATTGGTCATAAGTGCCAGTTTATGGTAAAGGCACAAACGACGAAAGTTTCTGTCGTATAATGACACATCCGATCTTACGCTCCTGAGCTCTAGATATGCTTTAGTTTTATATCCTCATTATTCACCATACATTAAAGCCCTACTCGTTGCCCTTTATACTTCCATCAGTGTTTTTAATAGCTTTTAAAAAGGCGTCTGGCCCGTTGTATCCTTTTTACTCATTAACCTTTATAACCTAATTAATCACCCACCCAACATTTCATAGGAATATTTCAGTGAAACTACACTTTACAGTGTCAGAATATATTTTTGTTGTAATATTTAAGCAGACAACAAGTTTTATAAATAATGAATTTCCAGCTTAATGTTAAAAGTTAAGTTAAGTTTTTTTTTAATTATTATTAGAAGAGTTTTATGCACATCTCTGCTAGTATTTGAATACTGCTGCTAAGTGGCTCTAAAGAATACTTGTGTTACGAGTGGGTTCACGACGGTAGTTCAATGGGTGGGGATCGGACCGGCGACCACATGCTCGCAAGCCTGCCTTAGCCATTGAGCTTGGTGTATAATGACAAAGAATAAACAGAAATCGCTTGGGATAGAAATTATATAAAAAGTGCGAACTGATTGAAGTGTCACTTCGGTGTAACGGAGTCTCAAAGACACGGCGCCAGCTAAGTGCATTGCTATGTCATTAGCTCCGTGAAAAAGTTCTAAAGACTCTGGAATTAGGAATCGTGTTGCAAAGAAATTCATAAGTTTCTTTTATAAAAGTCCTCTCCATAAGGATTGTAGGCTGGCTTCTTGTTATTTTGTTTGTCAAAAAATATTGTTACTTTTATTTTTGTTTGGTAACAATAAAAGTTATTTTTATGACAAGTCTTTGGGCGCTTTGAGATGAACGTGACCAGATGGCTGCTGCGCGATAGCTAGTTGGGTTCTGTACTCCATGGGCACTGATTTTAGTGTTATCTATACTTATATTATTAAGTAGTATGACTTTATTGTTTCTTTGTCGACAACCTCCGTAGCGTAGCGGTATTTGGCTCGCTTTAAATCTCTGAGGTCGTGGGTTCGCTACCCAAGCCGGAAAAGAAATCTTTTTGTGAATCATAAGATTTCTTTCCGGGTCTGGATGGTTGAGGGACTACCCTCCGTGCCTCGAAAAGGACGTTAAGCCGTTGGTCCCGATTGTTATAACATCATCTATAATTATCGTATACCAAGGAACGGGCAGCAGCGTTTCCTTGTGTGGTACAACATTATATTGCGCCCTCCCTCGGGAGGAGGCCCATGTTCTGCAGTGGACATTATACGGGCTGATGATGATGATGTTTCTTAGTTTACATTGAATAGGTGGAAACCTATTTTAATTTTTCGTTTTCGTCATGATTCAAGAGTAACATAGGCTTATTTTAATTATGAAGTTCCCACGGAAACGGTAGCTACGCGAGTGAAACCGTGCACGGGAAGCTAATTATTAAAAGTCTAAAATTATCCGCTAAAGCTATTCAATTAACAAGGAAAGGTAGTGCGCCAGTAATGGGACATCTGAAGTTCTATTAGTTACTAAAACAATTTTCATCGACAAACGTTTGATATAAAGCCTGTGTTTAAATGACACTTACAGCAGTGCAAACTATAAAACTACGAAGTGTCATAGTAAAAATTCGGAAATCTCTCGTCAAAAATATATTAAATCCCCAATTTTCAAAAGTACCGAATACTTGTCGAGGTAAAACTACCAAATGACTAAGATAAACCTAAATGAATAAAGTTTTTTTACCCGTCGATTTTATTCTCGACAAATTTGAGATTGAATATTCAAAGCGTTCTTACTATTCGCTTGTAAATAATTGAATTGTCACTTGTATCGGCGTCCTAATTACATTTGCAAACACCTCTCACATATTTAGCTTTTGTCATTAATTAGAGTTTGCTATAAAGGACTTAAACATTTATGTAGTGTGTAAGTAACAGTTGGACGTAAAGCAATGCGAAAAGCTCAGCGTTTGATTTTGTTGCTTATATATATTTTTTTATATTACTTGCAGAGTTTTGCAGTCTACTAGTATTCTTGTTAACCCCTCGTGCTAAACTAAAATGCTTGTGTTACGAGTGAGTCCACGGTGGTAGTGCAATGGCGACCTCAAGATCACAATTTGGAATGGTCTTATGTAAGAATTGAAGTTACTCGTATGTTTCTGAATATCGAAATTAAGAACACCGATCTACCGAACTTTGAAAGTTTGCTTGTCAGATTATTTCATATTCATGATGTATGACGTCGAATATTTGATTAATCGTAATGATTTTCAAAACATCATACAAAATTAAACTATGTTTCTTTGAAATCGTCATATGTTTTTTCCTAGCAAGCAATTTAAGACGTGACAACGATGACTAAAAAACCCTGCCTAAAACTGAGTAAAACGAAAGAGGGATCTACTTTGTTTTTAAATAATATTTTATTAACTTACTAGCTGCGCCCCGCGATTTTACCTGTGATATTTTGTAGCTCATATGTTAATCCAGCTTCGCAAACTATCCGCGTGCTAACTTTTAGCCATATCCATTTAGTAGTTTTTGTATGAAACAGTCCAAAAAACATCCATCCATTCATCTATATATACTTACAAATTTTCACATTTATAATATTGGTAAGATTTATGTAATTCAAAAGTTAAATAATAAACAAAGAAAAACCATAAATCTGTAGACGCCATTTCATTGCCTTAAGACCTTGAATTTCTTTGATTATATTCTAAATGCGTAATTTAATGTATGTAATTTTCACAAGGCTTTCCCATACAGTTTATATACATTTATATGCTAAAACCACGTTAAATGCTAATTAGGCATTACGTACGTAACATCGATTTTGTAACATCGCATCGACGGTTATTTTGTTCTATGTTGAATTGACGGCTTTTGTTAACTTAGTCTGGTTGACAGCTATTTGCATAACCGTTGTATTGGCAAGTGTTATGTTTGGTTTTGGGAAAAATCGTGTAATATTTGGGAACAAAAATGTAAGATTATACAACGGTTTATTTCTAAATGAACTACCTATTTAACTAATTTTTTTGTTGAGTTTACTAATAACTAACATAATAATATACATATTTTATCATGTTTATTATTACTTTACATAATATTAAATGAAAAGACTATTGAATTTGCAAAATTATAAAATGTAATAGGGATTACAACTAAACAATTATATTTGGTCAGTCACTTAAATTCCAAAAAATATTGGATACATTTTGTCCATATGTTTTTTTAATCCAACTGATGAACCGATTTTTTATCGTCATCTCTATTAAATATTATATGCTAATTAAATTCATATCAATTATTGTTTTAACTTTTAACAAGTGCCTTTAAAGGCGAAAACACATTATTAAAACGCCACGCCACGCCACGTGTCAACACCTGTGCATCAGTACGCACGTGGCGTTGTGTCGGGTGTTCATAGGGTGTTTCTGGTGTATAGAAAACAATACATTTGATTCGACTCAACACGCGTGGCGTGTCGTTGGGTGGCGTGGCTTTTTAATAATATGTTTCCGCCTTAATAGGTTTACGTAAATACTTAATGATTTATATTTCTTTTTTTTTTTTTACGTCTGTCTAATTGAAATGACTAAATAAATGTATGAACAATCAAATTGAATGTGTGAACTACTTTAATAAACACATAATATATATAAAACATCGCATTCCATAGTACAAAAGCAGAACATTCCAAAGAGGTTGAATCTGCGGGACGCCAATATAATATACTTATGTTCTTTCTTTCTTTCACCAAGTATATAATAATGCACACCACGGGTGGTAGCCGCGTGGCTCTAACACAGGGTTAACAGAATCGTATGTTTTTACTCCTCACCCAAATGTTTCAACGCCATAGAAAGAGTAAAGTTGGTAACACATCAGGTTATTGTACGTTATTTGTATTTTATTATTATAATTATTATTTATTGTATTTTATTATTATAATAATAATTATTATTTTAGGATTTCCTATTTCTGTTAAGTGTTAGTTAGTATTCCAGTGCAATAAATTATCTAAAAATTATTAATACTTTGAATAAAGGACTTTGAACTTAAATAAACGCGAAAGTTTGTAAGTATGGATGTATGGTTGGATGTTTGTTACTCTTTCACGTAAAAACTACTGAATGGATTTGGCTAAAAGTTTGCACGCGGATAGTTTATATATACCCACGATAGCTATCGCGGGTTAAACCGCGGGGCGCAGGTAGTTTTATATATTAGCTAAGAATATTTTGTGAAAGTTGATGTAAATTTTACGAGCCTTCTACTGAATAAGTAACACAGCAAGCATATTAACAGCAAGAAAGGAAATGTCAATAAAATATTGTGGATTGTAAACTCGCATGTACTACATAAACTGTGGCTGTAACTAATTAAGGGCGATATCGTTTGTAAACATTGACCATTCATACATCGCACATTAGAGCTGCGACATGCAACGTAGCTGGACGGTTCCGGACACCGGACGGTTTCGGCCACCGGACGAAAGCTCCCAATGTGCGACTAACCTAAACACAAAACACGCGAGCATTTCCTGAAGGCTCGAGTCGTTTCCGTTTCCTGTTGTAAAAAGCGGGGCGATGAGGATCTTGGGATGTACAAGATATGGATGAGATTATAATTCGGAAGTATATTTAGAGTTTAATGTCAAAATAACAGGGTATTATTTCATTTTTATGTGTTTGTATTTTTTGTAGCGCTGTATGATATTTATAACGCTTCACACAATAAGACTGTGAACAGTTGATAAAAAATATAGGTCGATAAAATATGAAAGATCAAGGTAAAAGAAAGGAGTGTTTAAGTTATCCCTCGTTTATTGGATTGGAACTTTAGAAAATCAAAATCTATTAAGTCCGTCAGTTAGATTACCAAAAAATATTGGACACGTATTTTTTTTTTCGTTCCTCAAACAACAAATGACGAAGATACATCGCGGTGAAATATTGTGCGACGTCACTATTAGGTACAATTTTACCTAATAGTGACGTCACCCCTCTCCTGTACTTTATAGTTTGTTTTCCCTCTGTATCTTTGTCAACTTTTATTGATATGATAAATAAAAAAATACGTGTCCAAATTTTTTTAGTAACCAACTGACGGAATAAATAGTTTGGCCATGCCCATGCCCATTACTAATTCAAGAAAAGGAACTAGTCTGATCCCTCGACTTTGTCCGCGAGGAATAGTTACTTTGGGCTAACGCAGTTTTTGAAACATTATTTATTGGTGCTTCACTCCACTAACACCGAAATATATTTTCAAATGGTAAATCTCAATGATACAAATTGCTGGATACATAGGACAAAAAATTTAAATATATTTACGCGGCATATTCGTGGACTCCATTATGTATTAATTTTTACTTATAAATAGTATAGACACAACGTTACGTTTTCTGTGGTTATTAGAAAAAACTAACTGGATAGTGAAAAGCCGCGAATAAACCATAGAAAAAAACTTAACTTATCATAGCATTTGTTCGAGAAAATACTCCTGATATCCTTTATAGCCATACAAGCAAAACCTCAGCAATAAGAAATAAAATATATCAGACAAAATCTAACCCCACAGTCCCCAATAAAACTATATTTCTATTCAAATGTCATATCCAGACGCTATATATCGCGGGGTTGCGGGGCGGGTCGGCTGTCGACAATTTATTTCACATTAGCGCCTTTGTGAAGCCCATTAGTCTACGATAAAACCCAATAAAATACCTATATTATACTTAGTTATATATTCCGAACTTCTGGATAGATTTCCATAAAAGTTGCGAAGATTGCGCCTGATAGGAAAAGTTTATGGTGGAGGCGTGAATGAGGTGTTAACCTACCGGTTGGTTTACTTGTATCAAACATTGATTAGGAAGGAGTGTCCGGGGGGTTTTAGTGGTGTAGGGTCCTCTCCTCGTGGTATGATTTTAGCATATCCCATTGCCAGCGCGCGAATACGCTTCAGAGGCGATGGGAATGCGTAAATGCAAGTCAACCGTACAAAAAAAAAAAAAAAAAAGCCTGGTAAAGTAGCAAAGACTTCAGCTTCTGACTTCAAAGAGTGAAGTGTTTGCTACTTCACCAGGCTATGAAAAAAAAAAGTTACGTTGAGAGACCTCCGTGGCTATTGGTTTAAGTTTCGGAGGTCGCGGGTTCGATCTCTACGCCGGACAAGAAATCGTAGCGTAAATTCTAACATTTCTTTCGGGGACCAAGGTTTCCTTGTGTGATACAACATAATACTGCGGTCACCAATCCGCCTGCCAAGCGTAGTGACTATGGCAAATACCCTCTCCCGGGAGGAGGCCCATGTCCAGCAGTGAACGTTATACGGGCTGATGATGATGAAAAGCCTCATGGCTACATAAGAAAAAAAGAAGTTTTATATTGAGACTTCTTTGACGTAGCGGTTTAAGCATAGCTTTAAGTCTCGGGTATCGTGGGTTCGATTTATACGCCGGACAATCTTTGCGTATATTCTAAGATTTCTTTCGGTTCGTAGGAACGGGCAGCATGGTTTCTTAGTGCGTTACAACATAATACTGCGGTCACTAACCCGCCGGCCAAGTGAACTTCGAGATTTCGGAAGGATGCCCATATTCAGTTATATGGGCTGATAATGATGATGATATTGAGATAAAACAAATTGTAAACAACAAATGTCTTTTATAATAAATTTATTTCGCTTTAATAAAATAACTTTTGTCTTCCCTCCATCGCACAAAATGATAGGATATTTTATTTTATTTTATTGTTTCGTAATATATGACCTTATACTAGACCGACAAATTGGAAGATTAGGCCATATAATGTCCCTAAATGAACCATCCCCATATAATGAACCCGACGGGGAGTTGTACCATAGTCACCGCTTTTGGCAGTTCTAATAATATTGTAAAACATTGGGAAACGCTGCTGGCCGTTCCTAATATTGAGTACTAAAAGTAAAAATTACCTTGAATTACTTAATCAATAAACTAAGTAATTACTTAGTCTAAGAATTATTAATCCGAGACTCAGCTTCGAAACACAAGTAGCTACATAATTAAACATAACCCCGGTACTTGGTGTACCCTTAACACGAATCCGCACTTACTCCTCTGCTAGTCTACCAGCACCTAACCTGTTTACTGAGATCGATGGTGCGCCACACTGGCACTGTTTGATTGGCTGATTGCGTGAATTATGTATTGAGTTTACTTTTAGTAAAGTCGTGGAGACTGCTCGGTCATTTATAGCCGCGATTTTGAAAGTTATTGTTGTGAAAAAGGATTTTTTTATAATTCCTGACTACGTAAATGATCTTCTTTACCTGATTTTAAGTGACCTAGAGGCCAAATACTTAACAATAACTAACTGTTGTTGTTTAATCTAATTTAAAAATACAAAAATATCTAGTGCTAGTGTTGTTTGTCAAGCTGAAAGTTCGTTTGTTTTATTTATTTTTTTATGCACAGAAAATATAAATACAGCAAGGCAGACAAACAGCAATGTACAAAGGTACTATTAATTTCTTAAGAAATCTCTTCCAGTAGACCTGCGAGAAGTCAAAAGTAGAAAAATTTAAATTCGTTTGTTTACTTAATCGCGCTAATCTCAGGAAATACTGGTTCGATTTGCAAAGTTATTTCAGTGTTAGGTATTCCATTTACTTAGAAAGGCTATAGGCAATATTTTAATTTTAAGGTTCCCATGGTAACAGGAGATTCGTATATGAAACTGCGGGAAGCTAGTATCTTAATATATTATCATCATCATCAGTAGCCCGTATAACGTCCACTACTGATTATGGGCCTCCTCCCGGGACACGGTATTAGTCATAGTCACCACGCTTGGCAGGCGGATTGGCGACCGCAGTATTTTGTTGTACTACACAAGAAAACGCTGCTGCACGTTCCTTGATATACGATTATTATAGATGATGTTATAACAATTCAGAACCAACGGCTTAACGTGCTTTCTCAACCAACCAAAACCGGAAAGCACAAACATTTCCTGTCCAGCGTATAAATCGAACCCACGACCTCCGAGATTTAAAGCGAGCCAAATTCCGCTACGGAGGTTGTCTGAATATTATCAAAGAAATATTTCTATTTAACATACCCTATTCCCCGCGAAACCCACTCAGGTCAAGCTAATTCATTACAACTGTCACTTGCCGAGGAGTAATAAAATTATTTACTTAGCGTTTAATTGATTGATGATATTCTCTGTACCTATGCTAATGTTGAAGGGTATATTTATTATAAATGTTTTGTTAGTGTCATTTGAAGGGTAAGGGCTTAGGGTTGGTAAATAATTGATTGATTAGGATATACAGCGATGTAACGCAGATTACAGAAAAAAACATAAAAAACAAATGTACCTAAAATCTATTTTTGATGTTTTTTTTTATATATAGGTTATGTGTAACGATAAACATATTGTCTTTTGGGTATGCGGTAATTTCAAAATACATACAATCAGTGTTGCATCTGCGTAGCATAGCGGTTAACATCACGGTCGTGGATTCAAATATTGCGAAAAAAATAATTTTTTTTTTACTAAGTTAAGTTTTAAGTTTGATCATAATCTCGCTTGATGGAAGGCGAAGATAAGGCCTAAGATGATACACGCTTGCCTAAAAAGTGTATTTTATTTAGAAATGACCGGGAACTGGTTGGTTTTTATAACATAATCATAATAATATGACAATTATAATATAATTATTTTGGTTTTCTATGCGTAAACGTATTATCTACATTTTATGCGATGCAGTTTTAAATACCCATGTGTTATTTAATTAATAATCTCGATTTCCTTTTTTTTCAGGTATGTTCGATTGATTACGTCGCTATAGAGCTGGGTGTAGCAGTAAGTTTTTATTTTATTATAATTGATGTAATGCAACATTCCCATTCCATATGACATCATATTCTCTAATATTTAGTTATTGTATTTTTTATTTTTTTATTACTTTGAAAAAGTAAAAAACTAAGTCTCACTGCCCATTTTCCTAGATAGCTTCCATTATTGATTATAATTCATAATAAAATAATTTTAAATTCGTAACGGTGCAAAAAAATTAAACTAGCCTTGTAGTTTTTGAATATATTTTTTACAAAATACAAACCTTATAGGTACCACACTTAAAGAAAATAACCCTAATAAATACTCAAGCACACTTTTCCCATAAGTAAATGTAATCATATGATACCTATATTATTAAAGTTTAATTAAAACTGTAACTGTTTCATGCGGTGTTCTCTAATTAACTTAATTATACCCAAGACATAATACTTAACGTCTTTGCTGTGTCATTTCAATAAAATATTAATTAATATCAAAGATACCCTATAAAGTAAGGGTCGATAGTGATTGAAAGTAAACCTTATTAGAAAAGTTCGTTAGGTTTGGTTTGATATTGACTTGCATATTTATTAATGGCTTGTGTTTAAAAGTCTACCATAAAAGTTCATAATTTACTACTAAACAATTCGAAATACCTGCCAAAACGGATTAATGCTCACCAAATTGTGTTTCGTAAAATGCTGTAGAAATGAACTTATTTTTCGTTTTTTTCCCCTTTAAAGATTTATAAATGCCTTTCAAGTTAATTTCAGACCAAATATTTTATCTTATCGACACATAGATGTTACCAATAGTTTATTCACAACTTTCAATTTAGTCAGTTTTGCTGGAGAAAAAAGTCATTTGCCCACATCCGGCTGTGGCACTCGCCGGCCGCTGCCGTGAATACCAGGGAATTAAAGATAAATTTTTGGTGTTCATTGATCCATTTTGGTTAGCAATAATAATATAAATACAACACGTTCAATTATTCTGATAAGTAATATTGGTAATTTCACGCCATTCATGTCATAATTTTTATTTCTTATTGTCATTTACTACTCTTTCCACTTTGCCTTGCGCTGGAAGGAACTGGAATTTATTTTTCAACTCCTTCTAAAAACTTTCTGATTAAATTCGATGTGGGATCCAAGACATTTAGGTATCCCGGGAACAGCCTGAGCCTAACAGCTTCGAGCCTCTTCCGTGTGTGCCGTTGTTGATCCTGGCTTACAGGAGTTTCGGTGGCGGAAGTGTGAACTTAAGCTTTTGCAAGTTTATCAAGTTGCTCCTCAGTAGCATCCAAATAGCATTCGATTTATTTATAATCTTAAAAATAACGATTGCGTTGCGTCTTTAAATACCAAGCAAAAATTTCAAAGGGCTCCAAATCCGCTTCCGTGGGTTCTCTCATGTTGTGTCTAATATTTAGCAATGCTTTTCCTATAAAAAATACACCTGGCACCTTATGAAATAATGAATTTATTCAGCACTTAGGTATTAACATACACTTGTTCTTATCAGAATCACAATGTTACACTATTATTCTTATTCTATGAATTAAACTAGATAACTAACTTGTAGTAAAGTGTAGGATATTACAGACAAAGTAGTTAAGTTCATAATAAGTTTAAATTCACAAAGCAGATCACACCTCCAATATAATCTTTCCAGTCCTCTTCATAAAACCATTCAAGTCAAGGATCTCACTGTGTCATCATTAGTGATTGGCAGACTTTTACCAGCCCAGCCTTTTAAATCAGTATCGTATAAACGGTTACTACATTTAAAACACTGTTGCAATAAACTCAACTACTGCATCACTGCTGAAATTATTCTAACTGCTCCAAATTCTAACTTATTCAACTGAACACCATTTAAATTTCACATTGATATTGTTCACCAATCAAACACGTACTCAACTCCAACCCATCCGTCTTAAAACAACAGTGAAGTTCACTTTACGAGTTTGTGAAGTGAACTATAATATGTGTTACGAGTTATAGCACGAAATAGTAACATTTGTAGCACAAACGAGCTAAGTTACTCGTGTTGGCTAACACTAACTTGCATACATGAAATTGCCCGGTTTACAATTTGGCTTTCGGAAACATATGACGAACAACATTTATGGACGGATACGATGCGATTATATTTTCCACTTTTTTTTTAATTATATAGGCTTGCGTTTGACCATAATCTCGCTTGATGGAAGGCGAAGATAAGGCCTAAGACGATACACGCTTGCTAGAAAGTGTCTGTTCACTTTAGCCTTAAAGATGTCCAGATTATAGCGTTCCGGAAAAACTGACCCCGGCAGAGAATTCCACTCCTTAGCCGTCCGCATTATGAAAGAAGAAGCAATTCGCTTCGTGCGTATTGAAGGACAACAAAAGGGTGAAACCGCTCGCCGCGCCTAGTCGTCCGGTGATGGAAAGGGGTATCAGGTTATGCAGAACCTACGCACACTCCCCGAAATGTAGCCGATAAACAACCGATAGGACATAATGAGACAAACTCCGTGGCGTAGCAACATAAGTCTCACATTAAGTCGTCGGTCGTGGGTTTGTTCCCCACGCCGGACTAGATATCTTAGTGGAAAATCTAAGATTTCTTTCTGGGTCTGGTTGGATGGGGGACTAACCTCCATGCCTCGGAAAGCACGTTAAGCCGATGGTCCCGATTGTTATAACATCATCTATTGCAATTGTATACCAGGTAATGGGCAGTGGCGTTTCCTTTTGTGCGTTCCCTTATTACATAGTACTGCGGTTACCAAACCGCCTGCCCAGCGTGATGACTATGGATATAAATCCCTCCCGCTCCCTATAATATATATTTTAAAACTATTGTGAGGCTTGTCTTATAGACTCTTTGTAAGTACATTGTAACATTTGTTTATGCTTAAAAAATACACGCTAAGTGAACAAGATATATTTTTATGTCTATGTAATAATCAATGTTTGTTATTTTAATTAGGTATGTCAATCAAAAATTTGCAGAGTATTAAGGTTATGTTTTATGTATGTTCTAACAAAAAATATTATGAACTTTCTACTTATTAAGTATGTACGCCGTACGGGCCTGCTCTGTTACTTGTCACCCGTATGTTTTCATGCCACGACATTCCCCATATTGACGCACGTAACTCGAGACTGTTTCAAAGGAAATTAACAAACTTGCATCACTTCCGCTAAGCCAACTCATTTTTAAATACAAACATAACATCGCTTACTTACCATGGAATGAAGTGACGTGACTGCAAACATACTTATAATGTAATATAATAAAATTAAACCAGTCAAACAAATAGTTTTATACACTTTTAAGCAATCATAATTTTAATTGAATAGTTTTATACACTTCTGATTATATTAGTGACAAAAATGCTTGGGATTGAGTCGCTCCAATTTCAATTTAAAATAAAAAATTATGTATAAATTTAATAAAATATTGTAAAATATTATTATAAAACAAAAAAGAGGGTTCTACTGAGTTTTTTAGCAGTGTTTCTCAGTAGTCGCCACGTCACGCACTGCACGATAGGGAAACAAATATGACGATTCCAAATAAATGTAACCATTTTCACGGAATAAATGATATTTGACTTTGAAGCAAATTTTATATCAAATATATACTTTTAATTCATCTAACAATAATTTATGGGAGTTTTATCTTTATTAGAGATTTAACACTAACCTACAGTAAATGATACTGTTGAATCTCCAAATAGATAAATAAGCTAACAATGATTTGTAATTTAATTATGTACTAACGACCCCCCCCCCCTGCTTCGCACGGATGCATTAGTCATAAAAACCGTCGTCTTGAATCACTTTATCTGTTACAATAACCGCATCAAAATCCGTTGCGTAGTTTTAAAGTTCTAAGCACACATAGGGACGGACAGACTGCTGAAAGCGACATTTTATACTATGTACCTAGTGATGACGTTATACATATTAATATTGGACATACAGGTCTCCAAGTCACATAATAATAATTCGTCCATCTTTTTGATGTTAAATATTCTAACAAATATTAACTTTATTCATATTCTATACACATATATTATCGCCTCCGATCCTATCTTTTTTGAGATAATGATCCCAAAAATAATACTTAGGTAGTTATTCATTTCCCTGACTCACCAAGTTCAGGAGTCAAACTCGGAACTCCTTACATCAAAGATAAACGTACATGAGATTCGGCAATCGAACCAATTAGTCATGGATTGCATATCGAGCACTTCTCTTTGGCCATAGAGCCACTTGGTAGATAATCAAAATGTTATATGTCGTCATTTATATGATGTAAAAATCCACTTATGTCTATTATTTATGACATGTAGAATAAATATATTTGTATATTAAATTTTAAAAGTCTGTTTATGAAAATATTAAATTTTTATTCTTTTTTACGATATCAGGTATTTTTTGTATATTTTCACTGACATCACTAACGTACTGGTTGCGTGAATATTTAGCTTAGACATGGCGCAATACGTACTTGTGTTGGTGGTCTTCTCTAACGCTAAAGAAATGTGGATATTTACGTACAAATTTACATTAGCATTACGTTTATACGTATATACACTGCCGTCATCATGTAACACTTCAATTATTTCCTATTGAGTTATATACCTAATTGAAATCTGAATCTGGAAAAAAGCCTATCTGTCTGTATTATTTTTAAAATTTCGTAAACATTGTATTTGTCCTTGACTTTATACTGCCGCTGTAATAAAGAAGGGCTTCTTCATTACAGCGGCAGTATAAGGTAAAGGTACTCGACTCGACTTACCCGTCGAGGAGCTATGAGAGCATGCTAATAATATTATTTACGTATCCTAAAATATCTCTTATATATGTATAAAAAGACCGTTCGTCTCCAAGTGAAGTAGTCTATGGTCCTGAGTCAACAAAAACAGAGTCCGGCTAACGAGCGAAAAGTTCTCACACGAACTGTACTGTAACTGTCTGTTCAGGTTTTTGTCGATTCTGACTATTTGTCTCTTTTGCGATACCTATGGGCTATGTCACCCTGTTAGTGTTGAATATGGCTTCTGTAAATGTATGGTGGTATAAAAGCAACAGGTGAAAAAAAAGATTAAACATATATTTCTATATCTGCATCTGACATCTGACAACCTCCGTAGAGTAGCGGTCTTTGGCTCGCTTTAAATCTCGGAGGTCGTGGGTTCGATCCCCACGCCGGACAGAAGATCTTTATGTAAATTCTAAGATTTCTTTCCGAGTTTCGTTGGTTGAGGGACTACCCTCCGTGCCTCTGAAAGCACGTTAAGCCGTTGTTCCCGATTATTATAACATCATCTTCAATAATCGTATATCAAGGAACGGGCAGCATCGTTTCCATGTGTACAATATAATACTGCGGTCACCAACCCGCCTGCCAAGCGTGGTGACTATGGCAACTACCCTCTCTCGGGATGAGGCCCATGTTCAGCAGTGGACGTTATACGAGCTGATGATGATGATGATATCTGCATCCGATAGTATATTCTGAATGCTTGCTGAGTCATGTTTTACCGATATTGTTTATTCCCCTGCCTAAATCAATTTTAGCGATTTTAGAAACACATAAAATTTAGCTGTGGTATTTCTACATCGTTCGGTATCATACACAACAAAGTCATAATACAGTGGCTAATGACAAATATTTCCATAGTTATAATATAATACTTATTATTAAGCGGCGGTAGCCCGATGGCTAGGCCGTCGGACTTGTGATCGTGAGGTCGCCGGTTCGAGCCCCGTCCATTGCACTACCGACGTGAACCCACTCGTACCACAAGCATTCTAGCTTAGCACGAGGGGTTAACAAGAATACTAGTAGACTGCAAAAACTCTGCTAGTAATCTTTAAAAAAAAAATCAATAGTAAAATAAAAAACAAAAGGTAATTTTTATCGCGGTAATACCTGTTTGCTATAAATTACAATTATGATACGCGAAAGTTTAGAAGTTTATAAGAATAAAACATATAGCTATAGTCACTACACCTGGCCGGTGGATCGCAGTTAAATGCTAATTAACCTTGAGCTGATAAATGCTGCTGCCTATTATATACATCAGCTGTATATCCCTTAGGCGCTTCTTACGACAACCATAAGAAGACATGGGGTGGTCTATTCAAAGCCGGATAACCTGTGATCAATATGTGATAAATATGTGATCAGCAAAAGCCTTAGCAATTGGCAAAGTGTATTCATATCTACCAGACGTTTGCCTATCGTTATTTTGTTTTCCTATCATCTCCTAACTCATCGCATTACTTTCTTCATCTCCATAAACTGGCTAACTTTTATACAAACACTGTACCAAATCTTATTAAAGTTACATTATTCCACATAGTTCAAGTTTAGCCGTCCGTCCACTAAATCTTGTTCGGCGTCTGGATAAAAAGTTGCCCCCAACTTGAAGGTTTTGAGTCGACACTTGAATTTTGATGCTGATCTCAGTTCCACTCTTATACTGTATTTGAGTTTGGTTTAATTGGGGCTTGGAAAGGATTTTCGAGTGATGAAGTTGGATATAAAAGTTTAATGGAGCTGATGATAAATATATGCCATCAAAAACATACTTGTAAAAAAACCCAAGTCTCGTAACGCAGCTCTTTTACCGTAAAACGTTGTGAGATCTATGTAATACCAAGTCGGTTAATTTATTCAGTCCCTACTTAAGGGACCTTCTATCTTAAGCTATTACGTAATTATCTCACCTTACAGAATCTTATTTTGACCTTATCAAAGTTCAAAACTTTTATGTTATGAATATTAGATTAACTTGGCCATCGGATATAATTAGAATGTATCTCACAAGTGTTTATTGCGATGGCCAAGTCAATCTAATATTCATAACATAAAAGTTTTGAACTTTGATAAGGTCAAAATAAGATTCTGTAAGGTGAGATAATTACGTAATAGCTTAAGATAGAAGGTCGCTTAAGTAGGGACTGAATAAATTAACCGACTTGGTATTACATAGATCTCACAACGTTTTACGGTAAAAGAGCTGCGTTACGAGACTTGGGTTTTTTTACAAGTATGTTTTTGATGGCATCTCATTTCTTTTTGTAGATAGTTGTACTTTTTTCCTTTGCTTTACAATTGACATTATTTTTTAAAATACCAACAATGGATTTTACCACTCTGTCACTGTCTTATGAGCTTTCCAATTTTTGTAGGTTGTGTTCCTCTTTTTCTTTACCGGTACTACTTCTTGAACTTCAGCTACAGTTTTTCTCAAAGCCCACTCCATTTCTCTATGGGTTTTTCTCGATATCTTTGATGCAACAATATTAAGCATGTCTAGACATTAAATGCTTGGGTTCCGTACCCAAAGGGTAAAAACGGGACCCTATTACTAAGACTTAGCTGTCTGTCTGTCTATCATCAGGCTCTATCTCAAGAACCGCGATACCTAAACAGTTGAAAACAAATTATGTATTTCTGTTGCTATAATAACAAACTAAACATAAAATAAGTATTAAGGGGGGGGCTCCCATACAACAACTATTTTTTGGCCTTTTTTGCTCGATATCTATAACGGCAACAGGTAGGCACTTGAAAATGGTACGGAACCCTTAGTACGCGAGTCCGACTCGCACTTGGCCGGTTTTAGTCTATTGTATTCACAAATGGATTATTCCTGCGCTTTAATAGTTCCAAAGTAGACTTAAATTTGATGTAAACCATCCAGACTAGTAACTCTGTGCCCTTATTTACAAAATAACTTAACTTACGCACATATGAATATCCACGTACCTAGCTGGCATGGCAACACTCACCATATGAAACAAGAACAGATGCGTCGTATACTTTTTTTATGCTTTATTGATATTCGTTGCACTCGTCAAACGTCATTTAAAATTAATCCGTATGTAAAATTGTTATCTCTCATTGGTTATAAATATTGTCAATGTACCTAATCGAAAACTACAACATCAAGCTTAACAGAGGATTAACATGAACTTATGTATGGCACTCACGGCCTACTGGCTTCCGGCCTGTCAAAGGTTTTTAAAATTACGAAATTGATGAATTGTTTTTGATGGAATTTTGGTACAACTACATAATACATGTCCGATTATGGCCTTTTTTTAAGACAGCTCCCGCACTAGGGAACAAGCTAATATGTACAAAAGTAAATTTAAAGCTACCTAGTTAACATCAAACTGTGTATAAAAATATTTGATAAAATGATTATATAAATATAGTTTGTGTCAGATTAATAAAACGTGGTTTGTGTGTATACCTTCGATATCACAGTAAGATTTGTTAGTTGCTTGGAAGAAAGTGACCGTCTTTCGGTGTTTCGAACGGGAAGCGTGAAAGCCGTGGTGTAAGTTTGTCCAGAGGAATGCAAGAATGTTACGCATCTCCTCCGCCACTGCGGTGTTCCGGCACGGGCAGTGGGGTATGTGGGACTCGCCCTCTTCATAGCAGTGGAATGCTAATCATAACATGAGAGTAAAACCCCTGGTTACTCCTCCGACCACAATTGGTGAGGGGCCCAGGTACTGTTGCCTATCTGGGATACCCTCTGGCAGCGTCCGCGACTCAATTGGTGTTGCGGGCTCTTCTGCGCCCAAATAACCAGTTTCAGGGACGCCCAGATTACACGGGGTCCCTACTTCTCAAGGGACCGCAGCCTCCTGCTGAAACATGGCTCAAGCGGGTAAGCCACCTCCATCAGACGCTGTTATGATTGTTAGTATCCTATCGTTCATAGCACAACTTATGTACTATCTTACTTTTACAATCCATTGTTTTTTTTTTTTTTTCCTACGACTTTTTTTTTTTTTACTACTTGTTAAATTAATCCCTGTGTCGCCAAGGTCTCACCGCTCAATAGATTCACGAAAACAAAGCACCCCCTGACTCAGTACAACTGTTTGAATTTCAGACGAATAATTGTCCCGGGTGGGAATCGAACGCAGAAAACCAGGTCTCTGAAACAACTAATCTAACCACTTAGACACCACCTTTCAACATAATTCCATCTAGGTCCCTATCTACACCTATTCCTCCATTAAATCAAACATATTCATGTACACGTATTCACTGACTGCAAATGTAACTTTGTAATCCTATACATTTATAGGAAATAACAAAGTTATTAATGCAGTTCATGAAACTGAACAACTGGACCGAAATTGAAAAATGTTGGAATTTTCCCATGAGTTTTACACTAAACTCTCCTAATACTCAAAATTTGAAGCTTCTACGTCTGCTAGAAGTGCCTAAACATTTTGATGATCGGTGAGTCAGCAGTGAGCGAGTGACAAAATTACCGAAAATACCAAACTTTGACTAGTTATAATTCGTAAAGTATTGGTTCAAATTGAATGAAATTTGAAATTTACTGTAGTTTTACAAAGCTTGTTTAGTTACTGAAAATTCAGGCTCCTATCTTTATCCACAACGAAGTTATAGGGGGTCGAAAATCGGCTGAGTTGCTTCGAGAAAAGATAGGTACGGCCGTGCAACTTTTTTTTTTTTTTTTTTTTTTTTTCTTACTCGACTTGGGGGGGCACTGCCGTGCCCCCAGATATGGGATCAACAGATCAAATTATATTGATTTTGGTTCGATTATTGATTGGGTATTGTGTTATCTTTTGACTACCTGTTCCATGAGATTTCTACCATATTTCATACTTGTTCCGTGTAACTGCCGTTCCCGGATAAACTTCATAATTAAATATAACCTATAGCCCTCATCGATAAAAAGGGCTATTTAACATGAAAAGAGTTTTTTTTTTAATTGGACCAATAGCTCGTCATCAGATAAACGCGTTCAAGTAAACAATAAACTCTTTAGCTTTATAAGTATTAATGAATAGCATTTGAATACATTAAATATATTAGTTTGTATATCATTCAAGAATGGCGAGTTAAATTCGTGCCAATGTTCGCATAAAGGCTTAATACTTTCACATTGTCGACATTATTTCCATTTGCAACACAATTCGTAGCAAAAGTCTTGAAGACTCGAAGTGCACTAAAACGTATTAAACGCGAATGTTCCCGAACTTTGCAGCTTCAAGTAGAACTCAAGCGCTTTTTCTTGCAGTAATTATGTGAGAAGAGTCCTCTACGTATACGATATTAAGGATGTTCTCAAATTTGCTATATTTGAACATTAAAGATTTTGAGATGTTGATAATATTTTCCTCAAGTCGGTTGTTTTATTGAATGCTTGCAAGTGTGGTTTGGATTTACTTCGATTCTACTTAGATTACTTTAGATACTACTACTTCGTGCATACAGCTTACTTACAACTTAAACTTGGCTTAAAAACATTGATTTCCCTTAAAGATCACAATACTGAGAACATATATAATTAAACAGAAATAAATATATTAGCCAACTGTGGTTAGTATTATGTATTTAGGGGTTAAAAAAATTAAAATGTACCGACACTGACTAACTTCCTGCAAGGACACATTTTTTTTATTCTATGCCCCCAGACAATCAATAACACCAACTACAATTATGTTGACTATGTGATATTAGTAAGAATAAAGCATCATAACAAACATAGGCATCAGTTTTAAACAGAGTAAGACAAAAATCAGAAGTAGAGTGTCTATACGCTTCTTTATTATAAAGGTGTTATGGTTAAATGGTTTACATACTACAAACTAAGCAGCCTGTGTGGAAGAGTGACTCGGGAGGTTTGGACCTAAACTCAGGGTGGGTCTAGCAAGAGTATACCTCATGTACATGAGTACATATGGAACTCGGGTGTTTGGAATGGCTTGGCTAGTAGTTGGTCTTATAAAATAAGTAGCTTTATCATTCAATATTTTTGCAGAGTTTGGTCGCAAAATGTTTTGAAAAGATTAGCAGCAAAAATGATCTTTGGTGCTAATAATTATTAAATTTTTATCCCAAACATTTTTAAAGAGGTTCAATGCATAATTTCTGTAGAGACTTCTACAATAGCCGAGCAAATATCACAAGAAACAGAGAAACAGGTTGTAAGCACTATCAAATGGCCACAGCCACTGGCATCCCACTTCGTCTAGCAAAAAAGATCTTCTATTTCTATGAAGGCATTTCAAAAACCAATCCTCTACAATTCTATACCAAAAACTTACCTATCCAACGATATCTTAAATCACACATAAAATGAATGGTCAAGAAAAAAATCAAAGCCGCAAACCGATTTTTCTCCACTTTCAAATCCCAGCTCACGTTCTTGAGTACACTTCCGAACAAAATCTGTTCTTTTCAAATGTATCTGAGCAGTAGTAACCAAACACCCGCACAACGCCACACAATAAAGGCATAGGATTGGCTGAAACTGAAACTTTGCTAACAAGCGTCTTTTTGCTGGCGACAGTACCGCAAAGATGTCGTGTGCAATACCTGAAGCACTACTAAGAGTTGTCGCACGTAGTCAAAACTCGAACGAAAGTGTTGAACTTTCTTATCTCTTAGTGAGCTTTTGCGAGTATCTATTGTCGTTTTTATATATCGTAGGTGGAACAAAGAGCTTATGAGTTTATTCCATCTAGGCATGTGGATTTGTGCCTCTCATTTTTAATGAATTCCAAAATAATTCTGCTTATCTGATCCGTGAAAAAGTTAACCTTTTTCACGGATCAGGTAAGCAGAATTATTTTGCATAATTCGTATAATTTAAAATGGCAGGATGTGATTTATTGGCTTTGTTGACATTGCACAGCGTGAACCGTTTAGAAGTTAAGAATTCGTACAAGATTGAACGGAGGAAAAACGGATGAACAAAATTTAATAATAATTATCTTCGCAAACATGTCTCAGTCAAAATCATAAAAGTTAAAAAAATTGACACTTGAGTCGAAATGAGACTTAAAACTGGAGTAGGGGTAATAAGTACTTTTAAAAACTTAGCAGTTATGTCTCGACCAAGTTCGATGCAGTTTCCGTGAAGTTGATAATGCTCTTTATATGTTTAGTTCACTTGTTTCTTACATATAAATATGTTGTAACATAAAACTAAACGTGAATATATTTTATTTATTTTGAAGTAAGTGGGATTTTTTTACACAGGTTCTTCCTTACTGAAACTAAGCCCTAATGTATCCCTTTGAATTACCGATGCAATCGTACAAACTGTCAGACATACAATATTCATTGCACATTCACTTCATTGCATTTCAAATCTTCAATAATGTTGATCAAAGCAAATTTATGCACATAAAACCGTGCTCAAATAAAATTCTTTCATAAAACATTTTATTTCCTAAAAATATCAGTTGAAGGTCCATTGCGGAAAAGCTTCATAACCGAATAAAGCGAATGCAAATAGGCAAATGCGTTAGTGTTATCAAAATTCTAAAACAGCCTATTACACACTCATGTATTCTTAAAATTTTTATTCTATACGCACTGGAATACGGTTTATTTTTGAAATTCGTGCCCCGTTCTAAAGGCCGTATAAGAATTATAACTGCGTTATGCTAATCACATAGCGAAAGATGAATAGCGTAAAGGGTGCAGGCCCAAAGAGCCACTCTGCCTCTTTAGCTATGCTGGCTTTAAGCTGAGAATAGGATATGGATAATATATCTACATACGTAGACACTCAAGACATTTCCATTTAGACATTCGTCTTGGATATATGCGTTATACCTACTAAGTAGATATATGCATACCGACGAATACAAAGCAAGGTGAAATTTACAATAAGGGATAACGTTAAGTCTGAATTTCTATGTAGCGATGTGATTTGTAGATCGTAAGATGAGTACCATCCAATATGTCATCTCTCTCGAAGTGTTTAATGATCAGCTGCTAGTCAGACCTTGAGGTTCAGGCCTCATCATCTATACGCTATTAGGTACTACGGCTTAATTTCTTATTTTATTTCAGACTGGGCACATGATTCCTAACTACTTGGTGTGACTTGCGTTTGGACCTCTAAGTCACTACTTTGGAGTCCAAATAGAAGGGGATATAGGGGACAGCTAGTGCTAGTATAGTGGATTTTTACAGTAATAAGCACCTCATCCCCTCCGACCTTGCGACCTTACTCATGCACAAGAACACATACCTACACATTCATCAATTATGTTATTTGGCTGAGGCATTCTGTGAAAATACAATTCAATAAAAAAAAAATGTAAGGATTCCCTGGACAGGGAGAAGACCGTTTTACTGTGGGGAAACACAAACATGTTTTACCAAAGAAAAGATTACCAAATTTACTACTAATTATGCTCAATATTTATCTTAGCTCATGTTTATCTCGCTTTTACGAGTTTTTTAAAAAAACGTTACCCCGTGAAAACTGCTTGAAGGAGCTAAAGTAAACTCGCTATGAAAATCAAGTAATCCTATTAGGGCCTTTGACGCACCTCGGTAGTTTGTCAACTTCTTGAAAAATTAATTCTGTGTTTTATGAACCGGAGTGACTGCTAAATTTCTGTCTTTAAACGTCTACAGGGTCGTCTAATTTTATTTCATAACATTTTAAAATCACTGAAATTATTCGAGATAATTTTTGTCATTACTTCTAAGTTGTACTTTAGTTATGGTTTCCAGCTTCGGAACAGTGTAGTTTGACACTTACTCATTGTACTTTTTTTAACTACCTCCGTTGCGTAGTGGTATTTGCCTTGCATTTAGTCTCGGAGGTCGTGAATCTAAAATGTGTTTCCTAGTCTGGGCTGAGAAACTACCTTACGTGCCTCGGAAAGTACGATAAGCCGGTGGACCCAATTGTTATACAAGGTAACGAGCAGCAGCGTTTTGCTGTGTATTTGACATAATACTGTAGTCTCCAATCCGCCTGCCAAGCGTAGTGACTGTAGCAAAAACCCTCGGGAGGAACCCAGCTCCCAGCTTCAAGGAGGTTATGTATAGTTGTGGACGCTATACGGGCTGATGATGATAATGATGATTTAATTTAGTTCATAGTTTAATCTATTTATATGCATGTTAGTGGCTTTTCTTTTATTAATTTCAAAAGTAATATATCCAAATTACTTGCTTAAGTGCCCAATAGGTTTTCCCTACAGTTTTTTCTGCACTGTTTTTGCATGTTTATCAGGTCAAACGTATACATTTTCAACAAGTTGTAATACCCATAACAAACCACCCTAAGCCCTACGCATGTAAGCCAAATACCTTACGAATCCTTCCAGCAAATTGTAGACACATTTTTATTCAACATCACTTTGTGCCGACATAACGCCATAGTCTCAATATGTTTGGTTAAACATGCAAATACGAAGCATTTGCATATGAATCCTGCACTTTTCGACTACGCTACACAAGGGGATGTCTCATTCTGTCTGTTCTAACTTGTCATAGAATATAACAGGTGTATTCAACAATTCAGCGGAAATTCTCTTAATGTACAAACATAAATAATTTTGGTAATCCAGGAGTAGAGCGTGCGAATGGTTTAACGTGCTTTTCGAGGCACGGAGGGTAGTCTCTCAACCAACCAGACCCGGTAACAAATATTAGATCTTACATTAAAAAAGTCCTCTCGGTATACGGGTCAAACACACCACCTCTAAACACTTAAAATTAGACTTTTATCGCAATCAAAATTCCCCACATCCATTTTTCTTTACCTACTCATAGTATATTACATAGAAGTCACTTTTTCTTCCTTACATAAAGCTAGGTATCATCCCTTCACATAGCTTCCACCCTTAAAAAAGATGCACATCCTTTATTAAACACATTATCACATCACGTACGCACTATACATTTTGCCCCGGCTGGCCATCGCGATATATAATAGGGTAGCCGGTGAAATTATACTGGGGTCGTGATCTTACACTCTTTGTTCTTGGAATATTAATATTAAAATAATGGTTGGATTTAATTGTGAAGCTCAGCACGTAGAAAATAGAAGTCAATAGCGTGAATAGATCTGGGTGTTGTTAAATGCAATGATCTGCAGTTGGTGATATTTCAACGAGATTTGACTATAGATTTAGTTTGGAGAGTAGAATATTAAATATGACTGTTTTATGAGTTACTAGCTTCCCGTTCCCGTGGTAGCTTTATAATTAAATATAACATATGCTATTAAGTAATGTTGTAGCATTCTTATAATGAAAGAATTATTGAAATCCGTCCAGTAGTTTTTGACATGCGTTGGGGGTTAAAGTTGATGCTTGCCTGCAGAATTGGATATTTGTATATGATGATAACTGTGAGGATATCCCGCTTACTTAAACAAGGTTCAAATTAAAAAATGACAAATTTATAGATAACTAAGAGTTGAATTTCTATAAAACCGATTTCTATAAAGAAATTGTATTAAAAACAAGCTGCAAATTGGCAAGTGATTAAATCTCACCACACCTTCTCTGCTACTAATATTAACCTGAAAATGGGTTCTGGTGACAGCTAAACAATTTTTTAACAATTATGCCAATATTTAAACTTGTACAAATCGTCATTTTCGAAATAACATTCACTAAAGTCATCTATCAAACCTGTTCTTCGAGTGGTCAATCCACAAACTCGAACCCGCAATGCATCGTTCAATCGCTATCCCGCATCCCGCAGTACAATATTTCGAAAATTCAGTAACATACGAGGCGAGTCTTTGTGAGCGACAAATTGGTTTTTCCAGCGTTTTCTATGCAACGATCTGACGGGTACAGATAGGTTTAGATATTATGGAACCATAAAAAATGTTAGTTTTAGCGATCGGACATGAAAATGTATTGGTCCGTGTGTGTTGGTGTTTGGCGGTCTCACGATTATAGTATAAAGAAGGACTTTATTTCAAATCGATAGATATATGGGCATCCTCTTTGAAAACTGTGGCTGGGAAGATTTTGAATTTTTTGATTTGAATTGATTATCGGCAGTAAGACATGATCGCCACTTATAACACCTATGGGATTAACTGGAGTTTCCATTTTAAGCTAAAACCACAATGCGAAAATACACACCACAATAGAATACTAACATTTGCGGATAATTTCGCCTAGGTAGGAAGCTCACGTCTATAAATGAAATTAACAGCGAGCATTGTGGATGATTAGCTTTGCGTTTGGTTTCATCCGAGTAGCTCTCCTTGGCATAAAATAGACATTCTTTGTTTATATATTTTTTATAGATACCTTGTATCTATAAAAAAATATAATGCCATCAAAAACATACTTGTAAAAAAACCCAAGTCTCGTAACGCAGTTCTTTTACCGTAAAACGTTGTGAGATCTATTTAATACCAAGTCGGTTAATTTATTCAGTCCCTACTTAAGGGACCTTCTATCTTAAGCTATTACGTAATTATCTCACCTTACAGAATCTTATTTTGACCTTATCAAAATTCGAAACTTTAAAGTTTTAAATAATAGATTAACTTGGCCATCGGATATAATTAGAATGTATCTCACAAGTGTTTATTGCGATGGCCAAGTCAATCTAATATTCATAACATAAAAGTTTTGAACTTTGATAAGGTCAAAATAAGATTCTGTAAGGTGAGATAATTACGTAATAGCTTAAGATAGAAGGTCCCTTAAGTAGGGACTGAATAAATTAACCGACTTGGTATTACATAGATCTCACAACGTTTTACGGTAAAAGAACTGCGTTACGAGACTTGGGTTTTTTTACAAGTATGTTTTTGATGGCATCTCATTTCTTTTTGTAGATAGTTGTACTTTTTTCCTTTGCTTTACAATTTACATTATTTTTTAAAATACCAACAATGGATTTTACCACTCTGTCACTTGATGATGAGCTTTCCAATTTTTGTAGGTTGTGTTTCTCTTTTTCTTTACCGGTACTACTTCTTGAACTTCAGCTACAGTTTTTCTCAAAGCCCACTCCATTTCTCTATGGGTTTTTCTCGATATCTTTGATGCAACAATATTAAACATGTCTACATTAAATGCTTGGGTTCCGTACCCAAAGGGTAAAAACGGGACCCTATTACTAAGACTTAGCTGTCTGTCTGTCTATCACCAGGCTCTATCTCAAGAACCGCGATACCTAAACAGTTGAAAAATTCACAAATTATGTATTTCTGTTGCTATAATAACAAACTAAACATAAAATAAGTATTAAGGGGGGGCTCCCATACAACAACTATTTTTTGGCCTTTTTTGCTCGATATCTATAACGGCAACAGGTAGGCACTTGAAAATGGTACGGAACCCTTAGTACGCGAGTCCGACTCGCACTTGGCCGGTTTTAGTCTATTGTATTCACAAATGGATTATTCCTGCGCTTTAATAGTTCCAAAGTAGACTTAAATTTGATGTAAACCATCCAGACTAGTAACTCTGTGCCCTTATTTACAAAATAACTTAACTTACGCACATATGAATATCCACGTACCTAGCTGGCATGGCAACACTCACCATATGAAACAAGAACAGATGCGTCGTATACTTTTTTTTATGCTTTATTGATATTCGTCGCACTCGTCAAACGTCATTTAAAATTAATCCGTATGTAAAATTGTTATCTCTCATTGGTTATAAATATTGTCAATGTACCTAATCGAAAACTACAACATCAAGCTTAACAGAGGATTAACATGAACTTTTGTATGGCACTCACGGCCTTCTGGCTTCCGGCCTGTCAAAGGTTTTTAAAATTACGAAATTGATGAATTGTTTTTGATGGAATTTTGGTACAACTACATAATACATGTCCGATTATGGCCTTTTTTAAGACAGCTCCCGCACTAGGGAACAAGCTAATATGTACATAAGTAAATTTAAAGCTACCTAGTTAACATCAAACTGTGTATAAAAATATTTGATAAAATGATTATATAAATATAGTTTGTGTCAGATTAATAAAACGTGGTTTGTGTGTATACCTTCGATATCACAGTAAGATTTGTTAGTTGCTTGGAAGAAAGTGACCGTCTTTCGGTGTTTCGAACGGGAAGCGTGAAAGCCGTGGTGTAAGTTTGTCCAGAGGAATGCAAGAATGTTACGCATCTCCTCCGCCACTGCGGTGTTCCGGCACGGGCAGTGGGGTATGTGGGACTCGCCCTCTTCATAGCAGTGGAATGCTAATCATAACATGAGTAAAACCCCTGGTTACTCCTCCGACCACAATTGGTGAGGGGCCCAGGTACTGTTGCCTATCTGGGATACCCTCTGGCAGCGTCCGCGACTCAATTGGTGTTGCGGTCTCTCCTGCGCCCAAATAACCAGTTTCAGGGACGCCCAGATTACACGGGGTCCCTACTTCTCAAGGGACCGCAGCCTCCTGCTGAGACATGGCTCAAGCGGGCAAGCCACCTCCATCAGACGCTGTTATGATTGTTAGTATCCTATCGTTCATAGCACAACTTATGTACTATCTTACTTTTACAATCCATTGTTTTTTTTTTTTCCTACGACTTTTTTTTTTTTTTTTTACTACTTGTTAAATTAATCCCTGTGTCGCCAAGGTCTCACCGCTCAATAGATTCACGAAAACAAAGCACCCCCTGACTCAGTACAACTGTTTGAATTTCAGACGAATAATTGTCCCGGGTGGGAATCGAACGCAGAAAACCAGGTCTCTGAAACCACTAACCTAACCACTTAGACACCACCTTTCAACATAATTCCATCTAGGTCCCTATCTACACCTATTCCTCCATTAAATCAAACATATTCATGTACACGTATTCACTGACTGCAAATGTAACTTTGTAATCCTATACATTTATAAGAAATAACAAAGTTATTAATGCAGTTGATGAAACTGAACAACTGGACCGAAATTGCAAAATGTTGGAATTTTCCCATGAGTTTTACACTAAACTCTCCTAATACTCAAAATTTGAAGCTTCTACGTCTGCTAGAAGTGCCTAAACATTTTGATGATCGGTGAGTCAGCAGTGAGCGAGTGACAAAATTACCGAAAATACCAAACTTTGACTAGTTATAATTCGTAAAGTACTGGTTCAAATTGAATGAAATTTGAAATATACTGTAGTTTTACAAAGCTTGTTTAGTTACTGAAAATTCAGGCTCCTATCTTTATCCACAACGAAGTTATAGGGGGTCGAAAATCGGCTGAGTTGCTTCGAGAAAAGATAGGTACGGCCGTGCAACTTTTTTTTTTTTTTTTTTTTTTCTTACTCGACTTGGGGGGGCACTGCCGTGCCCCCAGATTATAAACAAAGAATTTCCCTGGTGTGGTCACCACCAGGGAAATAAATCATAATTTAAAGATACTTTGCACTCCTAGACTGACAAAAATTATGAAAAAAACAACTATCTTCACTGCTCTTCACTGCTGCAAGCAAGCTGCTACCATGACTACTGAGCACCAGTCCAATCATGATATTCGTAATTTTAATGTTAATAAACTCTGTAAAGAGATTTGAAAAATAAAGCAAGTAAGGCTTTTATAACCTTTAAAATATACACCATAAATTTTATCGTATAACAATTTTATATTTTCTGCAACATTGATTCACATCGGAAAAATCTGCGATCGAACATAATTCGCAAAAGTATCAATATAATTATGTATTTGACTGCCTTTTTATTTTTCTTTACACCAATTTCTAAATACCTATATTGTCGCCTTAGTAAAGTTACTGGGACCCTTTTTACGAAACAACAAAACTTTAGTGTATCTGTGCTAAAAGCTTTCGCACGAAATATAAGATTCCCAGATAAAAGGAATTTTGTGAAATACATATTTTACTAATGGCATCGGAATCCATGGAAATGTGTTTGTAGGCCGTCATTTAAAATATTTATAAAGTTATGTCTATACTTGTGTATTCATCCTAATTCTCTTTATCTTCGTCTTATCAGGCCCACCTGAGTTAGAACCACCTTCAAAGGGCGTCATCTAATCAGCAGTGCAATCCTTAAAAATCACCTATTTTATCATTCCAGTTTAGAATAAACCAATCCATGTCTTTCTGTGGACATCGTCAGACGTGACTAAGTGATATACAGCTGATGGGTGGGCAGCAGCATCTATCAGCGCTAACTTAGTTACTATCTTACTGCGATCACCAATCCGCCTGCTAAACGTGTCGAATATTGCACCAATGCACGCAAACGGGTTTGATAAAGGCCAGCCAAACCAATTCCCACAGGCCAAAGAGTGGCCCACCAAGGCATTTGGATTTATCCGCCGCGCCAGCTTCCTTTCAGCCTTCTTCTTTTTCGTGTTCGGATTTCTTTTTTCCAGCGTCACTTCAACTTAGAAACCGGCCTTGTCAAAGCATACAGGATGCTTTAATTTAATCTTTGGGTAGATCTATCCAAGTTTTGGTGCATATGTTACGGCTAATAGCCGAAGTGCGGCTACACCTAGTTTTAGCCGGCTACAACTAGGTGCAGTCGGCCACATGCGTTTATAAGTCCCTGTTCGACTCCATTGGTTTAGGTTTAGGTAATTTTTTTTTTTAACCACCCCACCACCTTTTTGTCCCTTGCATAGGTATTGTTTAATTTAGAGTTAACTTAGAGGAACTTATAGGAACTTATTAAGGTTGACCTAAGTTTAACCGCAAGTTGTCGGCTGCACCTAGTTGTAGCCGGCTAAAACTAGGTGTAGCCGCACTTCGGCTATTAGCCGTAACACATAATTATGACTAGCATTTATTTTCGATTGCTTTAAATGACAAGGATAGTTCAAAAGTATCCTCGATGAAACACACAGAAATAAAATCCACATAACAACAAAGAACAAATCTCTTGTGTGTCTAATATCGTGTGCTCCGTCCACATTTTACAAACAGTCCCCAACAAATGATGTGTTTATTATTTTTTATTCTTTCTGTTTTAAGCCTCAAGTTATGTTGACTTCTTTTGACAACAAAAAATCTCTTTTTCTGTTACTAATTTGGACTAAAACGTGAATATAGCTGTTGTCTTAAATCGTCCCCCATGTTAAAGTGTGAGATCTCAAAAATGATATTGAGGACAAAAATGATTATAATTTCCGCGAACGTGTGCTCGGTTCGTTTTGTTGTTATGAGAGGACGTGGGTTTAATTATAATTGCTATATTATGTAAATTTTAGATAAAAATCACGGCAAGTATTAAAGAAATAATTTGGCAAGGGTTGTAACGAAATCACAATGCGCAAGTTACTATTCCGATGTAAAAATCGATGTGAATAGCGTCGACGATAAGCAATTTATGGCAAAGCGTTAAAAATTAATTAAATCAATCATGAATGTGACTAGCAATTATTATTTAGATACTAGGTACTTTATTTTAATTATTTAATTACTAGTTTCCTGCGCGCGGTTTCACCCGCGTAACTCTCGTCCCCGTGGGAACGGGATATAGCCTATGCCATCCGGGGATAGTGTAGCTTTCCAACGATGAAATAATTTTCCAAATCGGTCCAGTAGTTTCGGAGCCTATTTAATACAATCAAATCTTTCCTCTTTATAATATTAATATATTATTGCCAGAAAACTGTTGTTAGACGTTTTTGGTGTATATTGAGAGGTAGGTAAATAATCTCAAAAAAAAAAACAATGTATGACTTGGGTTCGTTAAATCTAATAAAAAGCAAAACTATTTGTGGAGATTTGCCACATTTGGCGTGTAGGTTTCAAATACTTTAAACCGCATTTTGTGTCGAAATAGCTAAGAAAAAGTCAAAAAATTTGAATAATTTCGAATTAACTAAAAAAAAAACAAATTAGTTAAACTTGTATGAAACTTCACAATTTCTTGGTTACACGACAAAAGCATTGCGTACCAACTTCCGCATACAATTTCTCTGTGCTTTTATAAACTTTACATAACAAAATGAATAATGTTCGGTACTTCAAAGTTTGGCAACACGCGACCAGAGTTCGCAACATATTAATAATTTATACGAAATATATTAAATTAGGCATTTTAATTAGTTGCGAACAGACAGCTTAGCTCCCATTGTTTAGAACAGATTATGTTAATGTAGTGGTATTGTTGTGCTTCGGGGTTTATGGGAGGTGGAATTATACTGCGGAGTTTAAATCCTGCCATTTCATTTGTTGTAGTACCTAAAATAACTTCATTCAGAATTATAACCTTTTGTTGAAAGCGTATCTGAAATAGTTGTTTAGATAAAATATGTGTTTTGATGTTGCTGGGTTGCTACAATTAAACGTCTTGAGTAAGTTTTGCAATGCGATTCTTCAAGTGCTTATTTAAACTTTTCAAGTTCAGTATCATGCAGATTTCAATGCAATATTAAAATAAACACTGCAAATCATAGTTTTTTATCCATTAATTCAAGCTTTAGCTTCCCCGATGAGTGTTCTTTGGCATAGCAGATATCCATGAGCGATGTTACTACCGTGGGCCGTGACGTGACCTAATCTGTGTGTTAGCAATAAAAAAAATACAAAATTTTAAGGTCGGTGGAATTAAGAATCTGGTGATACATGAAGAATGTAATCATCCGCTCCTGATGCTGATGATGCTGACCACGATCTTCAGATATGAGGGATCGATTGAAAAGAAGAGAGATGAAGAATGTAATTGAATGAAATGTTGTGCCTGCATATCACCTGTATTATGACGTAAGACATTATGTATACATGCATTAAAACAAATCAGACATCCTAAAGCGACTCAAACCGTAAAGAACGACTAGTTAAATTAAATAACCAAACCCTTATTCAAAACTATTAAATAAATCATGTTAGAGAGAAACAGGACACAACAAGCATAAATTCACTATCCACTATTATTACACATAACAAAATAAGCCAGGAGATATTTCTGAACTAGTACAAGTGTAAGTTGGCCCATATCTGTACATTATTTGTGAACCGCAAGAAACTTTGTTCCACACTAGCTCCACAGTAACTTGCTGTGATTTATTTAGCAAATTTTATACTCGCGTGCATGTTATTTAATATTTAAAGTAGGAATAATGTGGGGGATAGTAATATAGTTTTTGTACTAAAGAGTATTTTGGGAAGCGTTTGTTGAGCGAATTTCGCGTATTCATCTGCTTGATTGGACAAATACTGGGGCCAAGTTTTTTTTTTGTATGTTGTATTCCTGCGCGTTAGGAAGATTGATCGAGCTAAACGGCTGTACTTTTTAGGCCACTCGCAGTAGATTCACGTAAGGAGAATTAGATTATTTGCCAACTCTTGTAGCCAAATAAAATCTCCAACTAAGTGCAGGTCTAAATTTGGATTGTGCGATGTTTCAGTCATTAAAAAAGTCAGGCTATATAGACTGAAATCCAGTTAATAAATGAGAAGTTAGTTTGATGTTAAAGATGAGAAAATTGGATTATTTTACAATGTACGACACAAAGAAGTATAAAGTGAAATTAGTGGCGAAAAACTTAAAAGTGTACATTAACAAAAAAAATAGATATCAAGATAAAGCTAGCGTCAATCACAACAAAGATAAATCAAGCAAACCAGCTAAAGGATTTTCGAGATTCTCATTCACTTTACCAGCTCGTTTATGGCCACAGCTGCCATAATCACCACGCGTGGCAAGCGGATTGGTGATCGCAGTAAGATGGTAACTAACCTTGAGCTGATAGATGCTGCTGCCCATCCATCAGCGGTAAATCCCTTAGTCGCCTCTTAAGACACCCATGGACATGGGACGAACATGGACATGAGACATGGGACGATAAAGACATGGGGTGGTATATTCTAAGCTGGCAACCACACAGATTCTCACTCAACTACACATTCATTTCATATAAATTTATGTTGACTACTTAATAAGAAAATTACTAACTGCCTCGCTAGTACATAAAGAGTGCCTGCCTGTAACATGCGCGTTCAGGCAGTACTTTGACGCGATACTATACTTATGGAATAAATCACCTCGTGCGGGAAATTGCTGACTTGTGTTCCTACGATACGGGATAGTGCTGTCGTGTTTTGTCGATACTATCAACTTGTTAAGGATTTGATTAATAATTTAATTAAATACTAATTGTGACGTTTTATAAGTAATGACAGAAAAATTCTTGTCAAGATTATGTATACTATATAAATTACAGGACTCATAAACTGAGACTCTTTTCATACAAAGTAATGTACGTTTTTTTTTAGATTTTTTGTACTTTTGTACTTTGACTACTTTTACTTGTTTTGTACTAAAAAAAATCTTGATTTCAGTTTTGTTTCGTTTACTTAGTAAAATAACTATTTCATTAAAAGTGGTTATCTATTTTTGTATTGCATGATAATTTACATTTAAACTGATTAAACTACTGTTGAGTTGAATAATATGATCAATTTTAACGTGAGTGACTATAGTGAATATATACTTATATAAGATTTTATAATGAAAATCAACACAAATAAAAATGATGCTGGAATTCTAAACGTTTTAACAAGAGAGCATAATACAGACAATTTTACAATGCAAAAACTAAACACAAATCAAAAAGAATTAAAAAGTAAATTTCAAATATATACACTATAGTATTTACAATGAGATTTTATGTAGGTACACATTACAAATAGGCTGTCAATACAAAAGTCCAAGAAATCTTATTTTTCATAAATATCTGATTTAATATTTAAAAGTTATACTATTTCATCGATATCCCATTATTTTTAAACCATCGATACCATCCCATCACTAAATAGCGCTGCGTCATCTAATTTCCGCGGTACGAAGGCGGACGAATGCGTTGTCAAACTCGCAACTGGAGATTACAACTGTGTTCTGTAGCTGGATCAACGCTTCTGAATAACTTGCTAGTTTATACTCTTGTATATTCTAGCCGATTGACTGAGCATTGAACTCAGACGAGATATATTGTGAGCTGGATAGTAGTCCACGTTATTATGTCTTTTGAAATGAACCACGCTAGAGGGTAAAAAAAAGATGTACAGTCTAAAAAATCTTATTTTTATCTTAGTAGTTGCTTCTGAGACTTGGTTTTCTGGGTTAAATTCTCACACAGGACCACAATTTGTGTAAATCACTCAATGTTTTTCAGAGTATTGATGAGCTTTTTAAAAGCATATATTTCCTAAGTGCCTACCTAAGTAACAAATTCGACCTGAATGCAAAAAATTGTAACCACTTATTTTCTGCCAAAACATTTCTAACTAACGATTAAAGCCAGGAAGATAGCAGTAGGTACTTAACCCACCTCATAGAGTACCTAAAGCTTTACCTTCCTGTCAGTAAGCTTGGCCTATAGGATTTTGATGAGAAAAGTAGAACTTATAAAGTATGAAAGAAAATACATTTAATTCAGCACAACACACAAGATATTACATAGAACATTTATCTATATGTACAAAACAATAAGACGCTTTGCATGTTCTGCCGAAAATATCGCCAGCTCAGCATAGGCTAGGCGATACCTAGCGCTGGAGTAGTGACCCACGGACATGTTACACTTAAACAGTATAAGTACCATTCATGCATATTTGTAGGGCAAACCAAATAAAAAAACCGGCCAAATGCGAGTCGGACTCTCGCACGAAGGGTTCCGTACTAGTTGCAGGTGCCTACCTATTTTTGATATCAAGAATATAACAAGTAACATAGTATAAAAGTTTTTGTAGTTCTTTGAAACTTTGATCGATGTTAATAATAGATGATTGAATGAAAGGTAAACTGCGGTTTACGGTTTGCATGGTTATGTACATCATATATTTTTTTTAGTTTTATCATTCTCTTATTTAAGAAGTTACAGGGGGGGGACACACATTTTACCACTTTGGAAGTGTCTCTCGCGAAAACTATTCAGTTTAGAAAAAAATTACATTACAAACCTCAATATCATTTTTAAAGACCTATCCATAGATACCCCACCCCACACGTATGGGTTTGATGAAAAATGTTTTTTTGGGTTCAGTTCTAAGTATGGGGAACCCCAATTTTTTTTTGTTTTTTTTTTTTTATTTTTGTGTGAAAATCTTAATGCGGTTCACAACATACATCTACTTGCCAAGTTTCAACATTATAGTTCTTATAGTTTCGGAAAAAAGTGGCTGTGACATACGGACGGACAGACAGACAGACATGACGAATCTATAAGGGTTCCGTTTTTTGCCATTTGGCTACGGAACCCTAAAAAGGCATAATTACTACTATTAGGAAGGGATTAAGTAAGGTAACATGTGAGTGTGCATCTTTGAATGACAAGCGTTCATAGACTATGCTACACTTAACATCAAGAGGATTGTATTTGAGTTCGGTGTCTTAATTACGTACAAAGAGAAATGCAGAATTCATCTCTTTTTTCGCACACATAATAATATGTCTATTTCATTCAGTTAGTACATTAAACACTCATATTTCACGTTTACCAAGTAATCTCCCAACTGCCATTGTCCCCGTACATCCAATATACGCTCTGTCGTGTACATGATAATATTACCTGTGCCAAATTGTTACCGTGATGAAGTGGAAGTCACAAAGACGCCATTGTGTTGGCTGCACTTTGGGAAGTCACGTCAACTTTGTTAGCCGGAAGTTAACTATACAGCGCTTAATAGTTTTAAAGTGTGTCCATTTTAGGGTTTCGTACCCGAACGGTAAAAACGGGACATTCGCTGACTGTCAGTTTGTCACCAGGCTGTATCTCAAGAACCACGATAGCTGGACCGTTGAAATATTCACAGATGATGTATTTCTACTGCCGCTATAACAAAAAATAAAATAAAATAAATATTTAAGGGGGGCAACAAGCTTTTTTTTTGCCTTTTTTTGCTCGATATCAATAATGGCAACATCTAGACGCTTGAAAATGGTAGGTACGGAACCTTTCGTGTGCGAGTCCGACTAGCACTTGACCAGTTTTTTTTAAAGTAAAACGGGACCTCTGACTCTGCAGTCAATCTATCCGCCTGAATGTGTGAATGGATTGCCTAAAAAAGCATATGTAAAAGAAGGGAGTATTAAGGTGATGGCTGATGGAGATGAGTGATAGAAGAAGACATGCTAGAGCGACCCCACCTAAATTAGGATAAGTGCCCTTATCCTACTTTAGGTGGGGGGTGGGGGGATCATGATATTACTAGCATTTATTTTGCAGTAGTCAGCAAAGAGAACGACGTACGTTACTTTGTTATTATTTTGGAAACTAATGATTTGTATAAAAAAATATACAAAGCTTCACGTTACAATTTCTTATAGCTAACACTCTTAATGTGATTGAATTAACCGTAGCAAATGTTAGAAAAAATAAAACCAAAATTTTTTTTTTTTTTTTAACAGACAACTCCCGCACTAGGGAAATAAATCCCTGTGTCGCGGGGGACCTTACAAACATTCATTTCACGGACATACAGAACATCCAGACTCGGAACAACTATTTGTGGTTCACACAAATAATTGTCCCGGGTGGGAATCGAAATCAGAACACCAGGTCTCAGAGGCAACTATCGTAACCACTGAGCCACCGGTGCAGTCAAAAATATGGCTGCGCCCCGCGGCTTTACCCACGTTATTCTGCTTCAGTGAGTCGGAGCGTGATGTTTTGTAGCCTATATGTTAATCCAGTGTAAAACCTATCCCGGTGCAAAATTGCAGTCAATTCCGTACAGTAGTTTTGGCGTGAAAGAATAACAAACATCCATCCATACTTACAAACTTTCGCGTTTATATTATTAGTAGGATTTCCAAAGGTATGTAAAAGTACGTAAAAGATTTATATAGAACGTTAAACCAACTACGATTATATTTAAAATGCTTATTACTACATCTTACAGATAAATCAAAATCGTTAAATAAGCTCTAAACCACTCAAAGTATTTAACTACGTTATCTGTACAATCACCCCCGTAGAAACCTTATTTAAACGAACATAACACGAACGTTAAATTTAATGGGCTACTCTTTGTACTCAAATAATCATAAAAGAGAAACGAAATAATCTCTTCCATTGCTTGGTAAAGATACAAACATCAATCATTATAAAGAACAGAAGAAGCAATATAAATTTAAATAAAAGATAACGACGTTTTCCTAAGTACTATCTGGTATCGTATTGTAGGGTAAAACTACAATAAAATATAAAACAAAACAAAACTTAAAACAAGCGGTCCCTAGATAAAATCTATAAATAAAAAGAAGATAAAACGCAATCGATACCTAAACGTGCTATAAAAATAAAAGTTCCACTATATTTTTAACTATACAATACCTAGTTCCCCTCTAAACAACACCCATACTATTGAAGACAACAAGCAATGGATAACTAAGCACTGAATCCATTCGTAAAGTGGCACAAAACGCGATGCGAGTCAACACGTATACCTGCAAAGGTGACCATACCATAAAACATTGAGGACACTCCCGATAACTGGTGTGGAAGAGATAAATGTGCACGGTGACCAAGCAATCACTTGTGGTGGGATAAACTTATGAACTTCATTGCCGTCTGGAAATGGAACGGAGTTGTGGTAAATAATGTATTCAGCGCAGTGTATGGTGAACAAAGTGAAAAAATGTTTATTGGTAGCAACGTTATGTATCTAAAATGTTTAAGTAGCTATCTAAAAGTGCAGGAAAAAATCTTCTTGTTACTTAAAAAATATATTTTTGTGATATTCCGTTCCCGTGGGAACTCATAATCGAAGCCTATGTCACTCCTGGATAAAGTACCTTTGTAATGATGAAAGAATGATTGAAATTGATCTCATAGTTCCGGAACCTTTGACATGCCAACAAATAGAGTTGCCCAACTATCGATAGTTTCGCTATCAATAGATGACCTCGAAAAATAGTAACAATATCGATAGTGCAATCGATAGTATCGATATTTTTAAAGTGATACTATCGATATTATCGATTGTATCGTTGCATTAAATGATTAAAACTATCGATAGTATCGATATTAGTGATAGTATCGATACTATCGAAGACCAACTCATGTTTAGGAGCAATACTATCGATACTATCGATAGTATCGATACTATCACTAATATCGATACTATCGATAGACTATCGATACTATTAATTTATGACGTCAACTATCGATAGACTAGCGATAGTATATCGATAGACTATCGATAGTATATCGATAGACTATCGATAGTATATCGATAGACTATCGATAGTATATCGATAGTCGACTATCGATAGGCAACACTACCAACAAATATACAAACAATTAAATCTTTCCTCTTTTTAAAATTAGCATAGATATGACTTATTTTGATAATACATTTTGTGTCTTGGAAACAATTCCATCTTGGTACAAAATGTAAGTGTTCAAAGAACGAACAAATTATTAACAAATAAGGTTCTAATATACTAAAAATGTGAAATGTATGGTACCTACCAAACAACAGCCAAATACTTTTAAGTAGATACTTAATATGAATTTCTGCACATCGGGACTGTTGAAAAGGAGGATCATGGTTGAATGGGCTTTTATTCACATTTGCTTGTAGTTAAAAGCACATCGAATCGTACCGAATTAACATAAAACCGGGAAGATACGTACACAACACAACTTTGCAACATAAATGGTAATAAAATAGGGCTGTCTCCACTTTTGCATCGTGAAATGTTAGAAAAGATTTTTTTAAATTATATATATTTTTTTTTTTGTTAAATCTGTAGGTATTATGATTATTTTTGTCTAATTAACTGCGCCAGTGGCAAAGTGGTGACGTTAGTTGCTGTTCTGGAATGGCGTCCTGAATATGACTCCTGCCCAAAAAAAAAAAATAACACTATACGTATAACATCTCCGTAACGTAGCGGTAATTGGCTCGCTTTAAATCTCGGAGGTCGTGGGTTCGATCCCTACGCCGGACAGGAAATCTTTGTGTATTTTCTAAGATTTCTTTCCGGGTCTAGTTGGTTGAGGGACTACCCTCAGTGCTTCGGAAAGCACGTTAAGCCGTTGGTTCCGATTGTTTTAACATCATCTATAACAAGCGTATACCAAGGAACGGGCAGCAGCGTTTACCTGTGTATTACAACATAATATTGCGGTTACCAATCCGCCTGCGAAGCGTGGTGTCTATGGCAAAAACCCTCCCGCGGTAGGAGGCCCATGTTCAGCAGTGGACGTTGTACGGGCTGATGATGATGTTGACTAACACTAGTGTCTTTTCGGCTCCATAATTGTCTGCGCGTATAAGTTTCTAAAATTATCATATAAAGCTAAGTAACCAAGTACTGACAAAGGGCTTACGTAATGATAAAGTTTTTACAGGAACAGATAAGTGAGTGAAACCTTGCGGGAAGCTAGTATTTATATCTAAAGTTTGTGATCGTCACTCAATTTTTATTTTCAAAATAAATATGTTTACGTCATAATTATTCCCAACCGAAATAGAACAACAAATAAAAAGTGATAGCCCTGTAAATTTTTACGGCTGCAGTATCGTTTATATACGGAATGATGAGCACTCTCAACTCAATTAGCTAATGAAAACCTGACGTTTTGATCAACTTAACGCAGTCATAGCGACTACCGTTTTTTGCATATTTTTACCGTTTTTTCTATACTTTACATAAAATATAATTATATCCCTCCGTCTGCAAAATTTAGAGAGTTGAAAGACGTAATGAAATAGTTGAGTTTTGCTTGTAAGATGAAAGAAAATATTTGCTAGTTGCCTGAGGAACTGAGAGTGGAATGGAGATGTATTTTTAGTGTTGATGCTACAATTATTTTAAATTTTAAACTCGACACTAAAAATGTTATTGAATGTTCTGTTCTTGTTAGTTTTTCTGTAAACCGTAACCAATTACTTAACTTTTCATATTCGTCGACAACCTCCGTAGCGTAGCGGTATTTGGCTCGCTTTTAATCACGTGGGTTCGATCCCCACACCGGACAGGAAAACTTTGTCTAAATTATAAGATTTATTTCCGGGTCTGGTTGGTTGGGGGACTATCCTCCGTGCCTCGGGAAGCACGTTAAGCCGCTGGTCTTGATTGTTATAGCATATACAGGGTTATTTTTAAAACACCAACAACCTTTCAGGGGGTGAAAGTACTGATTATTATAAACAACTTTTACTATGGGACCAACCTTGAAATCGCGAAAAAAAAATCAGATATTCCATACATTTTGTCGAGGTAAGTGAACATGCTATATGTATGGAACAGCTGATTTTTTTTTGTTGTGTTTTAAAAATAACCCTGTATTATAATCGTATTTAAAGGAACGAGCAGCAGCGTTTCCTTGCCTGGTACAACATAATACTGCGGTCACTACCATAATACGCAGTGAATGTGATACGGGCTGATGATGATGATGATTCGTATTAGAATATGAAGTAATTGATAATGAGCCGTTCCTAAAAAAATGAGCAGAATCACAGTCTTATGCTTAAAAACTATTATTTATTTTAATGAGTTAACCCCTCGTGCTAAGCTAAAAAGTTTGTGTTGAGTGGGTATCGAACCAGCGACCACATGATCGCAAGTCCGATGCTCTAGCCAGCCGGCCTTAATAGTAGTTCAGTAAAAAATACAATGACTCGAAAATATTGCAAACAAATCTATATAAAAATAAAGTCACGGAAATAAATTAGTGAGTATAAGGATAATTAGATATCCCGAATTTATTTATCTACGTAATACTAGAAGGACACAATTAGTGCTACTTAGATACAAAACAATCTTACAACCTATTCCAACCGGCTAGCTATCCAGACATTTACAGAAAAGCGAAAAAATTTCCTTCTAATCCATTACTTAAAAGGTGTACCTCGAAAATATATAGAAAAAGCGAGCAAGAATACTTTATGAGATGTTTACAAGATGTTAGACATTACGAAGAAATGTACACCGATAATTTGACGTTTTTTCTTACTTAAATCTACTAAATAATGTACGCGCGGAATGTTTTGGAGAAAACACGTCATGAGCATCACAAAGTACTATATAGTTATTTATTTCGTAATAGTGCAAATGTATTTTTTGTCAGTATTGAAAATTTACTTCGGATGCTCTTTGAAATGCGAACGTAATACACGCTTGACACTTTTTTTTCGGACGAACATTTGTGTATGCCAGGTGAGAATGAGGCTTTTGCTACTTCACCGGGCATAAAGGTCAGGCAGGGTTCCAGCCTTGGGCCGTATTGCTTATGCGTACCCGGCCCCCGCCAACGGCGGATCGAAGGAGTGTCCGGGGGGTTTTAGTGGTGTAGGGTCCTCTCCTCGTGGTATGAGTTTAGCATACCACGCTATGAAGAGAACGAGCCCCACATAACCCACCGCCAGCGCGTGAATACGCTGCAGCGGCGGTGGGAATGCGTCAAAGCATTTAGCACCGGACAAAAAAAAAAAAAAAGTTGCGTGATTAAGTAAAAAAGGCGGTACCAATATGAAGCAGTTAGATAGAGAGCAATCCCATACCTGATATATGTACTTATATGCATATGTATTTATTATATACTAGCTGCGCCCCGCGGTTTTACCCGCGTAACTCTGCTCCAGTGGGTCGGAGCGTGATTTTTTGTAGCCGATATGGTAATCGAGCTTATTAACTATCCCCGTGTGAAGTTTCAGCCAAATCCATTCATAGTTTTTACGTGAAAGAGTAAGAAACATCCATCCATCAATACTTACAAACTTTCGCGTTTATAATATTAGTAGGATTTCTAAATTTACTAATTTAGGAGCACGGGTGGATAGATACAATCATATACACTGTGCTCACTATTTACTATAATATATTTATAGAAGGAGAATATATTTACAAGAACAGCAATGTATTATTTAATTACAAGCTAATTTACAAAGAAAAAAATTCGATGAGAAAAAAACAGAAGAAGGCAACATTTCGCACCTGCCAGTGGCAACGCAAAGCGTATCCACGGAGTTCACGTTGCAAATTGTTTTTATTAAAAAAAAATATATGTGAGTCGGAGGCCTTTTTTTTCCGGGGGGAAAAACGCCACACTATGATACGTATGTTGTTTATATGGTATAGTTATGTTGTTATATAGTTAATATTTGCCTTTGTTTACCTGTCATTTCATTTATTTCTCCTTACTTAATTTAAATTTTGTTTTATCTGTGTGCACCTGCTATTTTCTCTACAATCTTATGGTGGTCCATAAGATTGGCTCAAGAAAATTCCGTTGACAATTGACATTAAGTCTTAACTTTATGCTCAAAAAATAATCGTGCAAACGCGTTGTTCGATATTTTTTAAGCATAAAGTTTTAAATAAATAAAAAAACAGTACATTTGACACTGGTATTAGAGACTGCGACAGTTGTTATAAATTCAAAAGTTTATGCATGTTGCTTGTGACACTTTTCACTAAAAAGCATTAAACGGCTTTTGCTAAAATTTAGCGCAGCAATAATTTATAGACATGATTAAAATTGTTTGTTATAAGCATTCACGTAGTTTTTTCAGTGTTAGCCCATTTGTCGAGGAATGCTATATTAAATAATGATTTTTTTTTCTTTTAAGATTTCTAGCAGAGCTTTTTCAGTTTTCAGAGTACTATTCTTCTTTAACTCACGTGCTAAGCTAAAATGCTTGTGTTACGAGTGTGTTTACGTCAGTAGTGCAATGGGTGGGGATCGTACCGGCGAACACAAGATCACAATTCCGACGCCTAGCCATTGTGCTACGGCGGGTTGAGTTACGCGGGTGAAACCGCGCACGAGAAGCTAGCCTAGCTAAGCTATTATATAAATAAAATGATGCAATTTATAAAATAATCTAATTATAAGTCAACCATTCATTTCTCTTAGCTCGCACAATATCCGCTCGCTGCAATAATTCCGCCGCATGATAAGCCAGATATAGTGACTGTATTCATTTCATTTGCAATTCAGTCGTCTTCATATTAGCCAATAGAAGCCGTGTGATTTAGTGTCATGCTGAAATTAACAGTGATTTTTTTTAATTTACTAATAAATAGTTTTAAAGTTTATTAGATTCATTTGATGTCTTACTTTGAAAGAGTTTGGTATTAAATATAATGACTAAGCCTGAAATGAGATATTATGCGGATCAAAGTTTTTTCCGATTGTTTGATTTTTGGTATACAGATAAATGAACGAATAAATATCTCATTCGTTCATTTATGTCTCCCGATAGCGCTGGAGGGAAGTGGAATTTTACTTTCCAACTCCTCCTATAAACTTTCTGATTAAATTCGATGCGGGATCCAAGACATTTAGGTGTCCCGGGACCAGCCTAAGCCTAACAGCTTAGAGCCTCTTTCGTGTGTGCCGCTGTTGATCCTGGCTTACAGGAGTTACAGTGGCGGGAGTGTGGGAGGGATTAGTCCCAAAAAAAAAAAATACAGATATATATCTGGTGATACACGATGAGAAGTTATAAAAGAAATCAGCCAAGTGCGAGACAAACTTGCGCACGATGTGTTCCGTAACATTAGGCTCTATATTATTTTCGTATTACTATTTCAAGCGTATGTTGCTTTTATTTATATCGAGCAAAAATCATATTCGTTGTAAGTTTATTTTATTCCGTTTTTAATATTGTTATAGTGGATACAGAAAAATGACAACTTGCTAGCTCACAAGGTTCGTGAGATACAGCCTTGTGACAGACATACGGATAGCAGAGTCTTAGTAGTTAGTAGATTACTAACTTACTTTTTGTCTTCAAAAATTGGAAATTAAATTATAAAAGTCAGATCTGATCGTTTTTCAGTCGTCCAATCTATTAAAAATTCAGAAATCATTTACATACAGAGGGTCACAGAGGGGTAAGTAGATATAACGGAATTCTACTTTCAATTGCAATCACACACCTCATTTGCCTCCTTCAGTGTCATTACGTTCTACTTTCATGGTAGCAGTTGAGGTATATTTTAAAATTCACTTTGTTGCTTCGCTGTTCTGTTATTTCGGTTCTAGATTTGGTATTGGAAGATGTCAAGTAAAATTATGATCGATGATGAACGATGAATCTGTCTTTGATTTTAATATACACCGTGATTTATTACTCAGCAAAATTATTTATTTTTGGCAAAACAATCAGTCTATTTATATATACTTAATAACATTCAAATGACTGATTAAAATGAATTCGAACCAGCGTTAGGGACAACCCTTCATTAAAGAGATAATTTTGCTATGTACATTTGTCATTGACCTCTCCTTGAAAGTAACGTTTTATTTTTTTGCATAAACCTAAAATATGTCTATTTTGAGATTTGAAACTTTATTTTTTTGGGACGGACAAATGTCGTTAACCACACGGCTTTTGCTACTTCACCGGACATAAAAGCGTGCAGAGCCCCTGTGGGACTTGGACCTCGGCTCGGAGTAAAAACTTGTGTTTCGATAGTAGGTATTGCTGATACCACATCATCTCGCAAATAATTAGCAATGGTTAAAGTAACTCGGTGTATATCCTTTAAATTATATTCTTGGGAACAGTGGAGCCACTTTTTTTCACAAGACTTGAACATTTTGATAGAAATCTGGGGGCACGGCAGTGCCCCCCCAAGTCGAGTAAGAAAAAAAAAAAAAAAAAAAAAAAAAGTTGCACGGCCGTACCTATCTTTTCTCGAAGCAACTCAGCCGATTTTCGACCCCCTATAACTTCGTTGTGGATAAAGATAGGAGCCTGAATTTTCAGTAACTAAACAAGCTTTGTAAAACTACAGTATATTTCAAATTTCATTCAATTTGAACCAGTACTTTACGAATTATAACTAGTCAAAGTTTGGTATTTTCGGTAATTTTGTCACTCGCTCACTGCTGACTCACCGATCATCAAAATGTTTAGGCACTTCTAGCAGACGTAGAAGCTTCAAATTTTGAGTATTAGGAGAGTTTAGTGTAAAACTCATGGGAAAATTCCAACATTTTGCAATTTCGGTCCAGTTGTTCAGTTTCATCAACTGCATTAAGAACTTTGTTATTTCTTATAAATGTATAGGATTACAAAGTTACATTTGCAGTCAGTGAATCAGTGTACATGAATATGTTTGATTTTATGGAGGAATAGGTGTAGATAGGGACCTAGATGGAATTATGTTGAAAGGTGGTGTCTAAGTGGTTAGGTTAGTTGTTTCAGAGACCTGGTTTTCTGCGTTCGATTCCCACCCGGGACAATTATTCGTCTGAAATTCAAACAGTTGTACTGAGTCAGGGGGTGCTTTGTTTTCGTGAATCTATTGAGCGGTGAGACCTTGGCGACACAGGGATTAATATAACAAGTAGTAAAAAAAAAAAAAAAAAAGTCGTAGGAAAAAAAAAAAAAACATTCGATTGTAAAAGTAAGATAGTACATAAGTTGTGCTATGAACGATAGGATACTAACAATCATAACAGCGTCTGATGGAGGTGGCTTGCCCGCTTGAGCCATGTCTCAGCAGGAGGCTGCGGTCCCTTGAGAAGTAGGGACCCCGTGTAATCTGGGCGTCCCTGAAACTGGTTATTTGGGCGCAGGAGAGCCCGCAACACCAATTGAGTCGCGGACGCTGCCAGAGGGTATCCCAGATAGGCAACAGTACCTGGGCCCCTCACCAATTGAGGTCGGAGGAGTAACCAGGGGTTTTACTCTCATGTTATGATTAGCATGCTATGAAGAGGGCGAGTCCCATATACCCCACTGCCCGTGCCGGAACACCGCAGTGGCGGAGGAGATGCGTAACATTCTTGCATTCCTCTGGACAAACTTACACCACGGCTTTCACGCTTCCCGTTCGAAACACCGAAAGACGGTCACTTTCTTCCGAGCAACTAACAAATCTTACTGTGATATCGAAGTATACACACAAACCACGTTTTATTAATCTGACACAAACTATATTTATATAATCATTTTATCAAATATTTTTATACACAGTTTGATGTTAACTAGGTAGCTTTAAATTTACTTATGTAGATATTAGCTTGTTCCCTAGTGCGGGAGCTGTCTTAAAAAAAGGCCATAATCGGACATGTATTATGTAGTTGTACCAAAATTCCATCAAAAACAATTCATCAATTTCGTAATTTTAAAAACCTTTGACAGGCCGGAAGCCAGAAGGCCGTGAGTGCCATACATAAGTTCATGTTAATCCTCTGTTAAGCTTGATGTTGTAGTTTTCGATTAGGTACATTGACAATATTTATAACCAATGAGAGATAACAATTTTACATACGGATTAATTTTAAATGACGTTTGACGAGTGCGACGAATATCAATAAAGCATAAAAAAGTATACGACGCATCTGTTCTTGTTTCATATGGTGAGTGTTGCCATGCCAGCTAGGTACGTGGATATTCATATGTGCGTAAGTTAAGTTATTTTGTAAATAAGGGCACAGAGTTACTAGTCTGGATGGTTTACATCAAATTTAAGTCTACTTTGGAACTATTAAAGCGCAGGAATAATCCATTTGTGAATACAATAGACTAAAACCGGCCAAGTGCGAGTCGGACTCGCGTACTAAGGGTTCCGTACCATTTTCAAGTGTCTACCTGTTGCCGTTATAGATATCGAGCAATAAGGCCAAAAAATAGTGGTTGTATGGGAGCCCCCCCTTAATACTTATTTTATGTTTAGTTTGTTATTATAGCAACAGAAATACATAATTTGTTTTCAACTGTTTAGGTATCGCGGTTCTTGAGATAGAGCCTGATGATAGACAGACAGACAGCTAAGTCTAAGTAATAGGGCATTTAATGTCTAGACATGCTTAATATTGTTGCATCAAAGATATCGAGAAAAACCCATAGAGAAATGGAGTGGGCTTTGAGAAAAACTGTAGCTGAAGTTCAAGAAGTAGTACCGGTAAAGAAAAAGAGGAACACAACCTACAAAAATTGAAAAGCTCATCATCAAGTGACAGAGTGGTAAAATCCATTGTTGGTATTTAAAAAAATAATGTAAATTGTAAAGCAAAGGAAAAAAGTACAACTATCTACAAAAAGAAATGAGATGCCATCAAAAACATACTTGTAAAAAAACCCAAGTCTCGTAACGCAGTTCTTTTACCGTAAAACGTTGTGAGATCTATGTAATACCAAGTCGGTTAATTTATTCAGTCCCTACTTAAGGGACCTTCTATCTTAAGCTATTACTTAATTATCTCACCTTACAGAATCTTATTTTGACCTTATCAAAGTTCAAAACTTTTATGTTATGTATATTAGATTGACTTGGCCATCGCAATAAACACTTGTGAGATACATTCTAATTATATCCGATGGCCAAGTTAATCTATTATTTAAAACTTTAAAGTTTTGAACTTTGATAAGGTCAAAATAAGATTCTGTAAGGTGAGATAATTAAGTAATAGCTTAAGATAGAAGGTCCCTTAAGTAGGGACTGAATAAATTAACCGACTTGGTATTACATAGATCTCACAACGTTTTACGGTAAAAGAACTGCGTTACGAGACTTGGGTTTTTTTACAAGTATGTTTTTGATGGCATAATACTATTACTTGAATTAAACTAAGAAACAAACATTTACTCACCTCTCCTGATATCCAGCAGCAATTTATTATTTTGCTCGTGAACTATTTCCAAAGCTTTCACTTTGGTTATTTCTGAGATACATTCACCTATCATTTCTCCCAACATCAACCGATAGAAAAACATATCGCGTGGATTTTTCATCGTCGGCGCAATAAATAAACGGCGCCCTCCAGCTTTCGGGGTCCCTTTGGATTTGCATTTCTTTTTGCGAAAACACAGGAGTCGGGAATACCTTTTGGGGATTAGGGATTTTCTCCATAAGTGTATGTTGAAAATGATATGAAATGTTCGATTTGTGATTATGTATTGATGTCTTGTTTATTGAAGTGAGAGCCAGAATTTCTATACAAATTCTGTGTGAGACAATAAATGTTTCTGTTAATTTGTGTTTCAGTCTGATAATGGTACTTGAGTTTCTTTAGTTTCAATAAATTTTATTAGTAATGTTGATAATAAAGGTAAGAGCTGTGTTAGTCAGTCTTTCACGTCAGAGAGCTGGAGAACTATATGCTAGGCTATGTTTACCTGCTAAAATTGTCTTCATTTTTTAGATATTTAAATGATTAAACATGACGGCGGGCCGATTATGGATTGGTTTTAATTATAAAATACGCAATTATTACTTTACGATTTATTGTTAATCATAACTTGATTTTTCAATGTTGGTTTAGTTTTAGTTGATTAGTTTATCAGTAAACCCTGAATAGGGTAGTATGTGTCACTACGAGTAATGGCGGCGGTCGTTCTATTGACAGCTGCCGCACGAAGTGGATACGTGCTAACCTATTGACTCGCAATCTAATTTCATCCTGTTAATTGTGTGTGATTTTGCATAACATTGAGAGAAAATCAAATAATAACATATTGGACAATGCAAATGTGCATTTATTTTTTTTATTCCGATCACAGCCAAGACCGCTACAAGACCCCTTTTAAAGCTCCTACAAACAATTTATGTACTATTATTATACTACAGCAATTGATGATTTTAGTTCCAGTTAGTGTTCTTCATGTTTTTTTCATGGCGGCAACAATTACATTGTACCACCATAAAACCAAAAACTTCACGTAGTTTGCTTCGTCAGGAAAAGCTATTTATTTACGTTAAATTTATCATTTCAAAATTTAATAAATTACTCAGAACGCGCTCTAAAGCATGACAGCAGTTGGAAACATCGTTCTTTTGATATTAATTATTATTTTCATATCAATATATTTAATTTTAGTTTTGATACTGCGATGGTCAACCCACCTGCCAAGCATGGTGACTATGGCACCTTATTTTTCGGGAGGAGGCCCATGTTCAGCAGTGAACGTTGTACGGGCTGATGATGATGACGATGATCAACCTATGACAACATTGATTTAAAGTGTAAGAAACAAATTGCCTGTTGTTTAACATTAGTAAGAAGGCATGGATGCTATTCCTATTTTATAAGGATTATAAATGAAATTAAATCTGCTGAATATACGATAAATTTGCTTGTTGAGCACAAAAGCTTCTTTCACCAATAAGAATGACTGATTGTGCGTGAAGGCGTTTCGACATATTTACAGTATCCGACTTATTTTGCTGTAACAATTTACATGTTATAAAAAATATAATTGTTTTTCTAGTTAATGAAACGAAAACAAGGTATACTAATCTTATAATTGATAAAAAAAACAACATATTATAGAGATATTCACGTCTATACACTCTTACCAATTAAAAAAACAATAGGATGAATACAGGTTAGTGCGCCCTACGATGGCCAATATTTTATTTTGTTCGTCCGGTTTCGTTTTTGTTAGCATTGTTTTAGTGTCCTTAATGTTTTAGCGCCGTAAGTCTTCGAGGTCAAGGGTTCAATCTTACACCGGACAATAAATCTTTGTGTTTATTCTAAGATTTCATTCCGGGTCTGGTTGGTTGGGAGACTAACCTCCGCGCCTCGGAATGACATCATCTATAACCATCGCATAAGCGTTTCCCAGTGTATTACGACATAATACTGCGGTAACTAACCCACCTTCCAAGCGTAGTGACTATAGCAAAACTCTCCCTCGGGAGGAGCCAATGTGCAGCAGTGGACGTTACGGGCTGTTGATGATGATGAATGTTTTTTTAAGATAAAAACATGTATTAGTACAACAAATGATCTGTCATTGTTTTTGTATTTGCCATGTTTGTTTGGTGGATTTCCAATATACCTAATGCATAAAAACAGTATCACTGAATCTGACTGTACCAGTTTCATAATCGTATCGGATATCCTAAAAAATAAGCGCATAGTCACGACATCTTAGCGCCGAGTTGTAAGTGAGTTTCTCTGTAATGACCGGCCATAGGCTTTTTATGGGCAACTGGACAATAAAGGAATTATAGAAAGGGTTGGTAAAAGCTTTCAGTATTAATGCCAGAAGGCTCAGAGTTGGGTATCAATGGACAACTTTCGTGCAAGAATTTGAGGATTTTGTCATTCGAGAAGAGAATGTAAAATTGAAAATAACTGTTGCCACTACGCTGCCAAACACACAAATTGATAAGTAATTACTTATAATTTTTTTTAAACGAGTGTGTGATTCAAAATTAGAAATTAAACTTATTTTTTTTTCATTGTTTAGAATATCTGCAAATAACAATTCAACTCTAGGATGAAAAAAGTATTTTTCTTCTTCACTTTGACATCCTTTTTAAGTCTACTGTTGAAGATGCCGGGCCTCCTCTTCACATATTGATGAATGTTGCCATAATCACCACGCTTGGCAGGCGAATTGGTTATCACAGTAAGATGGTGAGTATCCTAGAGCTGATTTATGCTGCTGCCCATCCAGCTGTGTATCTCTTAGTCACCCATGGTAGGGGACATAGGGTGGTCTATTCTACCCGTGTGGTTACCGGCAAAAGTCATTTACGAAAATATTCGATTAAATCACAGCTTGAACCATTTAGTCGGTTATAGGATAATATGCTGATTATAATTATTATAAGCGGCTGTGGCTAGGGCGTTGGACTTGTGATCTTGAGGTCGCCGGGTCGAACCTTACCATTGCATTTACCGATGACGTGAACCCACTCGTAACACAAGCATTCTAGCTTAGCACGACGGGTTATTAAGAATACTAGTAGACTGCAAAACTCTGCTAGTAATTTGTAAAAAAAAAAAAAGGTCTGCTGTCAGTTTTGAACTGACAGCTTTCTATGCATTCCAAAACAAAAGTGAAAAACAATGACACCACGATATGACGTTACGTGTTCTGTTTAAAATTGCACTGTAACTATTATAAACTTCTAACGGCTCATACACACACTATTCACAAGAAGCGCTATTATCTCTACACCTGTTTAAAAACGGATATTTTGGCGATTTACCTGTTAGCGTTTTATATCTACAACCATTTTAGATGTCACCTTATTTTGCAAGGGGCTTCAAGAAATTTATTTTAAGCTCTGTATACGTTTAACCTATATATACCCGTATTGTCCCGCGAGGCGTCGAACCAGCGGTCCGTAAGACCTTCATTCAGGACAGCCCTCAACCGGAAAATCTGTATGGCACGCTCATTTTGACGCACACGCATTGAAGTTTATTGTACGTGAAGATTATAGTATAAAAGATATTGAGTTAGAGAAACGCGAACATTTTGATGGTGAATTTGAGAGAAGATATTATTAAAAGGATAGAGATTTTTAATGTAGTCTTAAAGAATAAAGATTTTGAAAGACAAATCATTAAGGCAATGTTTAAAAAAAAAGAACGTGCTGGCATTCATATTTACGCCAAGGTAAAAATGTAGCATCTAGGTATTGTTGATAGTAAGACCACTTGTTAAACCCACTTTTGAGCTTATTGGCATAAGCCGATTTATGGCAATACACTCTAAAAATGGTTTATGGCAATACGCTAAAAAATTGGTTAATCTTCATTCTTAAACGGTATTTTTTCTTTATTTTACCCAAAAAATTAACCTTTCTGAGAATAAATTATGAAAAAAGTACTAAACTTACTTTTGTTTTCTGGTGAACATTTAAATCCGACGAGCTACGTCGGGTTTAATTCCATATAAGTACGTTATATGTTAAAAATAATAATTGCTGTATCCTGCGCTGTTCACTTATGTCCGATTGATATATAGCGATGGACAATAAATTCAGTGAAATGAGAATGTGTAATGATAATGATGATACATTACATTGATTAATGTAATGTATTTTTAATGATTTTTTACGGTAATCTTCCGACTTGTTCAGCAATTTCTGCCAATGTCATGTTATGAATGATAAATAATCGTACAATCTCAAAGGTGTATCGACAGTACAGAACGATACTGTTTTCTTGCTGTCGTTTGCATTTATATTAGGACAAGGTGATAGCTTATCGTTTATGACTGAATTCATGAAATGAATCCTACTAATAATCCTAATAATAAATGCGAAAGTTTGTATGTGTGGATGTAAAGTAGTATGTAAGTAGTTAATGCATGAAAGAGTAACAAACATACAGTTTGTTACTCTTTCATGCATTAACTACTTAATGGATATGGCTAAAAGTTTGCACGCGGATAGTTTATAAGCTAGATTAACATATAGGCTAAAATATCACGCTACGACCCACTGGAGCAGAGTGACGTGGGTAAAACCGTGGGTCGCAGCGAGTCATATATGAAACTGAATGAATTTATATTCATTTAGTTTGAAAACGCTTAGATTTGGTTCGTTGGTTATGGACTATGCTTTTCAATGATGGAAGTATTTGCTTTAGTCAATATAAAAAGATAATTTCATTTAAATGTTCGGTATAATATTTTATTTTGTTATCTAAGATATAAAGTTAATGAGTTATCTCAGCAACTACTGGTCCGATTTGAACATTGTTTTTCAGTGTTAGTATGAAGTTCCTTGTGAAACCGTGCATGAAGCTAGTATACTATTGGTAAATATATTTTAAATTAATGTTAAGTCAATATAAACCAACAAAAGCATTATTTAAATAAATATGTAAGTTAAACATATCAAGAAGATAAACAGTCGTAAACGTTATATTTAGCTATACGCTATAGCTATTCTATTATCATAATTGTTTCAAAATCCTTTATAAAACCTGTTTACGTAATAAAAAGATAAACAGCCGGCTAAACAAACAAAACGTCAAATTTTAACAATACCTTAGTATCCAAACATTGGAAATCCAAACACATCGAACGTAGATTAACCTTTAATAAAACATGTGCCGCTGTAATCCCCTAAACATTGTAGGCACAAACAAACATACAAGATTAACTTTTCATTGTTATATTATCCATATACGGCATTCATTGGAAATCGCCCAGGACAGAACAGACAAGGGATTTTCTACTGAATTTATTTCGAATTTAAGTCGAGAACCCCGTAAAATTGAGTTACTGTGTCATATATTGGTTTGATAATAAATTCAATGAAGCACAACTTAATTTATACCTTATTGGAAGGCTGTAAAGTCGGGTATTGTGTGGTGATATTGTGGGTCACATTGTCAAGTCATAACTCTGGAATTTGATCCGTCGGTGACATTTCGAAGCTACTGATCGTAGATTGAAGACTGTTCTCAAATGATAAAAGTATATAAAAAAGCAAAAAGCAATATATTCCATATTGCTTTTTGGTGGGAAAATAATAAATTTTACGGTTCTTTGTCTAAGTTTATCCATTTTTAATTAATTTCTTCATACCAGACCTACTATTTTATATTTATATTAAATGGATGTTGGTTTTTACCTATTCAGATTATTGTATGTACTTGTTGTTATTTCTTTATGTCTATACTAAGATATAACGCTGTATAAGAGTTTGTGTTGTAGTTCGTTTGTTTGCTTGAACGCGCTTATCTCAGGAACTACTGGCGCTTTTTAAAAAAGTCTTTCAGTGTTAGATAGCCCATTTATCGAGGAAGGCGTTAGTAGCCTATCTTATTTAATTATGAAGTTCTTACGAGAACGGAAGTTACGCGAGTGAAAGCGTGCGCAGTAGCTAGTATTTCGTTTTTTTTATGATTGCTTATAATTAATTGGAGAAAATAGTGATGGTGTTAAAAACGTAAAATATCTATATACGCCAATAGCTTACGTATTGAGATATTTTAAAAATAGCAAGGACAGTCTGAAATGTTTTTGCTATTATAAAATGTCGTTTCATTTATTGAAAACAAATAAAATGTAGTATTCATGTTTTTAGTAGGTATACCAATTGCTAATTTTACGTATTTTTATACGAAGATCTTAAAAATAAGTAAAATGGCACCCAACATGGGACTTCTGATAAAATGGCGCCCAAACGTGGTACTTTACAAATCTCATAGGTATCATAAACAAAGCAAATTTAAAACAAAAGATCCACACGATGGAAGCAATAAAACTTATTGTTCTCATACAAAAACTCGTAAAACAGAAATAAAAACACTTTCAAATATTCAGGAGCAGCATCTGGTAGTGATTTATGTTAATCTGGTGATACCTTCGCGAAGTCTAAACTCTGAAACTACACGTATTGAGCCCTTGTAATGTTGAGTTCTGGAGGATTTTATTTGTAATGTTGGAGTTTTCTCGAGGGTTTATTCTGTTGTTAGTTTCTATCGATTGGACTTTGTACTCAGTTTGTGAGTTTTATAGTATGTTTGTAAAGTTTATTACGCTAGCTGTACGATTGATTTCAGTTGGGAACCTAAGGTGAAAACCCTAATATACTTACGTATAAATAAAAAATCACATTTAAAACATTGTGAAAATTTGCATTTTTATTCTACCAAGTCATCTATACTACTAAAGGATAACTATTTGAACCAGTTGTTTGGGGTTTCGCCTTTAGTTATGCCAAGTATTTAATTAGGACCATTGGAGGTGTGACTGGTAAGAAGATATCAACTTCTACTAACATGGACAACAAAGTTTATTCTTCTGACTTTATTTTTATGTGTTTTGTGCACAAATAGCAAGTTGAAGTAGTCACATCTGCTTGGCTGTTTTTTGCTAAACTGTTTTGTTAAACTGATAAGCGGTGGGAAAATGAAAGTTCTCAAGTAGCCGGGTTGTTACTCAAGAACTTTTGATTTTGAACTGGTTGGGAGACTCAGCGTGGATTCAATCAGAACTTGAACAGAAAATGATAACCTAGTCAGAGTCGTATTGATCTAGCATGCAGATAGCTCAAGAAAGTCAAGTCAAAGCTAACTTTACGATTTATCAGAATAACAATGTAAAAACAATATAACTATAGAATACAGATTTTTAAACAGACCAACCCCATATCTTACTCCTGACATACTCCTGGTGGATGAACAACAACATCTATCAGCAAAAAATTAATTACCAAATTAATAGTAAAATCATAACAGTAAAATCATACCCTTATTGAAATCAGGTTCGAAAGACGACCCAGCCAATTATAGACCAATCTCAATATTACCAGTGTTTAGTAAAATCTTTGAAAAAATAATACTTAATCAGCTCCTCAAGCATTTCAATTTTAAAAACCTCTTGCACGCGAATCAGTTTGGTTTTACTAAAGGTCGCTCAACTTTAGATGCTGGAGTCGCTCTTATTAAATCTATATATGATGCGTGGGAGCAGTCGGAAAATGCCATCGGTGTATTCTGTGATCTTTCAAAGGCCTTCGATTGCGTTCGGCACGACTCGCTCTTATTAAAATTACGTCACTATGGTATTAAGGACGATGCACTGGATATGATGTCTTCATACCTTTCTCAGAGAGTTCAGTGCGTTGATGTAGGTGGTGTAGTCTCGGAATCCTTACCTGTTAAGTTAGGTGTGCCACAAGGTTCCATTCTGGGTCCTTTTTTATTCCTGGTATATATTAATGATTTGCCGTATTATTTGGAGAAATTGTGTGATGTTGTACTCTTTGCTGACGACACTTCACTTATTTTTAAAGTGAAACGTAATATTGACGATTTCGATTTTATTAATTGTGCACTCACACATATAACTCATTGGTTTACTGTAAATAACTTGGTGCTAAACGCAAAAAAAACTAAATGTATAAAATTCACTACGCCCAATGTGAAAAATACTGGACCTAATTTAATTCTCAATAATGAAGTGCTGGAAACTGTTAGCTCCACAGTGTTCTTAGGTATAACGCTGGATACACATTTAAAATGGAATGCTCATGTGTCGAACTTGGCCAAAAAGTTGACCTCTGCTGCTTACGCTGTTAGGAAAGTTAGACAACTGACCAACGTAGAAACTGCACGTATGGTCTATTTTAGTTATTTCCACAGCATTTTATCATATGGAATTCTACTTTGGGGCAAATCTGCCGATATCCAAAGTATATTTATTTTACAGAAACGGGCGATTCGATCTATTTACCAACTAAGTGCCCGAACTTCCCTAAGAGATTTGTTTAAAAATATTAATATATTAACGGTTGCTTCTCAATACATTTATGAAAATTTAATTCATATTAGACAAAATTTAAATCAATATCAGAAGAGAAGCGACATGCACACAAAAAATACAAGAAATAAACACAAATTGTGTGCTGATTACCACCGTCTGCAGAGAGTCCATTCTTCGTTTGTAGGGCTTAGTTTGCGTATGTATAACAAACTACCGGAATTAGTGCAAGAGTTACCACTCAATAAATTTAAAACTCATGTAAAGACTACCTTAATGAAAAAAGGTTATTACACAATAAATGAATATATTTGTAACGATTTGCTTGGCTACATTTATTTATGATAAGTTGATAAGGATGATAATTAGCACGGGGACGGTGTAAATAATATACAGCGACCGCACGGTATGAATGCGTTTATTGCACTAAATTATGTATTACGAACATACATAGTTCATGTCATCGTTTTAATATATTTGCATGCGTACGGTGAACCGTACATCTTGCCCACTTAAAGGAAACAAGAACAAAGATGTAAAAGTGATAAATTCAAACAATAAAACATATAGTTATGACAAGTCAAAGTAAAAACAAGAATGCAAAATTAAATGAATTTACAAGTACTTATGAGATAAATTATAACATTTAAGAAATTCATTAAATTCATTCAGTCACATTAGGAGTAGGAATTTCAAACTTGGGCGCCGGGGTGGCGGCGCGAAGGCTGGCGCGGCGGGCTGGTGCACGCGGTAGAGGGCGCGAGGGGGGCGAGGGGGCGGGCGCCGGGGGCGGGGGCGCGCGGTTCCTTCGCCACAGCAGGGTGACCACGGCTACTACAGCGATCAAGCCTCCGGCCAACATATATTGAAGGGTGTAATGATGCACGTCGTGATTGTTCAATTGTTGTGATGAATCTACTTTCATTTGCTCTATCTGCGCCTTCAGCTCGTTCCAGGTCTTTGGGTGAGTCTCCTGAAGCAGCAGATCGTCGTATGGTAAGCTGGTGTTAATGATAGTATTCAACATTGATATTTCCGGAACTGTGATCTCTTCTGGATGCCTTTGGATACTATTAAAATAGTTTTGATGGGAGAAAATTGTAAACATATCTCCTTTTATGGAACAGCCCTGACCTAGGCTGAGTATACCATTCCCCGATAGTGTCAGTATCTCCATCCCAGTTATACAATGAATACGTATATTGCATTGTTTACAACACGAGTAGAGCCAGCTGTTTCGTCGGTGTAACCTGATCCACTTGTCGGCGGCGCACGCGGAGAGCTGTACCGCGCACGGCGACGATATTACACCATCTGTATGTAGTAACTTGATGTCGCATATAGACTGCTTTAAGTCGTAAATCGGTTTATTCAGGGAACATATAAGTTTATCCGTCAGGGCATGCATACATGATTGCACGTCGCTATTAGATAGTAAGAATGTTGAATCTCTCTTGATGTTGAAGGCAATGTATGGAAAGGTCGGTACAGTATACTGAAAATCGTCACCGCGGGGTAGTGGCACGGTGATAATTTGATCCAACTCATATATCTCGTTACTTACGAGTGGTATTCTGACTTCTATTATAAGGTAATCTTTTACGACCCTCGCAAACACTTTTAATAATTTATATAACTGCTGTAAATTATATTTATCGGTAGGTAGTGTTAGGTCGCCGGGCAATTGTCCCTGTATGATGTTGATTTGTTCTTCTAGTTGCTCCGGCGGCAAGAGATGGGCGTCGATGCGGCCATGACTTATGTCTGTTATCGTGTTAATCAGAGTTTGTTGTATGCGTCGTAAGTTGGAAATGATCATATTCAGGGCTAACGCCGATGAAGTGATATAGGCGCTGTTCTCACTATCCAAGCGCACTTTGTTAACGGTTACAGTTATATCTCGTAGATGTTGATTGATTATGGACAACTGTGTGTTCATAATTTTCTCAGTTCGACGGAGGATGTTATATTCTGATTCAATGATAAGTGTCTGATTTTTCATGAGATTTTGTAGATGGCCTTCATTGAGGGTGATCTTCTCAATGTCATTTCTATATTGCTCGGCAAACCGCTCGTCCAGCACGCCAAAAAGCGAGTTTGCTATGTAGCCTATACCATCGACCAATCCTCTCTTTAGTCTTTTGTTGTTATTGTGGTGATACATAAGCAGGCTGTTATAATGTTCAATTTCATATGTTTCGTGATCCAGTTGCAATATGATACTCTCATACTGAGCGTTTTGATTGTGACACAGTTCCTTTAGGTGATATAAGTATTTATGTATGTTCGCTAATCCATTCCAGTATGAAGACATATTATAATAAATAATCAATTTCCATTCATCTCGTATATGTTGTAGATCAGAAACTCTATCAAAGTATAAACTTTGTTGACTATTCAGAGCGGTCGTGTTGTATAGTAAAGTGTTTTGTTGCGTGCTTGGTGATATGAGTGTCATAAAAAACAGTAACGCCATGGAAATAAAATGAGCGTATGATGATAGTCTGTTAGGTGAACGGCGACGTTCGCGTGCCATGCCGTCTCGGCTTGTTGGCGAACTGTGCGGCTCATCCGGGCGTGATATGCTTGTTTTGTACTGTGCCGTCTCGTGTACTGGCAATAATACGAGCTTATTTATTGGCCGCTTGATGACGTTGTTTTGAGTTTTTAAGGAGACGACTCTAACGTAGCCATCCTTTCCGGGGTGCAGCTCTTGTACACGTCCCATCGCCCACTTGCCGGGGGGCATGTTCTCTTCTTTAATAACCACAATATCATCAACTTTTAAATTTCTTTTGGGAGTTCTCCATTTCGACCTCGATTGAAGCTGCTGTAGATATTCACTGGACCACTTCTTCCAAAGGGCCTTGTTCATGCTCTGTACTAACTGCCATCTCGCAGGTAAATTGATATCTTCCGGGTCGGTCTGTGGCCTTGATAACAGTGAGTCACCAATCAAAAAATGACCCGGTGTGAGAAAAGCGTCTTCCAAGTTTTCGCTTAGCGGGCACAGGGGGCGGGAGTTCATACACGCCTCGATTTGCTGTAGTAATGTAATGAATTCCTCGTAGGTGAGCTTCTGTTCGCCCAGCACACGCTTGAGGTGGAACTTCATACTTTTGACTGCGGCTTCCCACAATCCTCCTGCGCTAGGCCACGCCGGGGCGTTGAAATGCCATGTGATGTCCATGCCATTGATGTCCTTGATAAAATTTGAGTCCAAACTCTCTATAATTGCCTTGTATTCCTTCTGTAGCATTCGGTCGGCGCCAACGAAGTTAGTTCCATTGTCGGAGTACACGTGTCTTGGTGTACCCCGTCGCGCGCACAAACGTTGAAAGGCGGCGAGGAACGCTGCTGTGCTGAGATCCGATACCAGCTCCAAGTGCACGGCCTTGGTCACCAAACACACGAAGACGGCGACGTAGCCTTTGACGGTCTTAATGCCTCTCCCTTTATTGACCTTGATGTCCACGTGGCCCGTGAAGTCAACACCCATGTTGGTAAACGGGCGCGTAGGGGTTACTCTCGCGGTCGGTAGGTCGGCCATGATCTGTTGATTTGTCTCTTGACTATGTCGCCTGCACTTGATACACAGTCTAATTTGCTTTTTCACAGTGCGTATACCACTGAGAATCCAAAATTTTTCTCTAATATGTGATAGAGTGAGCTTAGGTCCACCATGTAGCGTGGAAATGTGCGATTGTAAAATAATAAGCTCGGTCAATCGATGATATTTCGTCGGTAATACTACAGGGTGTTTCGCAGCATAACTTATTTTTGCATTATGCAACCGTCCGCCAACTCGCAATATGCCATGCTCGTCGAGGAATGGGTTGAGACTTGATAACTTGCTGCTACTTCGCACGTGGCCCTTTTTCTTTAGTTGATATATTTCATCTTGAAACTCAGTTGCTTGAACCGATCTGATAATAATGTTTTGTGCATCCTGTATTTCGGATGTCGACAGTATATTTTTATTTGCAGCGTGTTTCGTTTTGTCCGAAGTGTTGTGACGCTTGCGCAACTGGGTCACGAAACGTGACACCCATCCGGCGATGCGCACTGCTCGGGTAAATGAACTGCATTTATTCAATAATTGAATGATAAAGGTTTCTTGTTGTAAGGCCGTGTTTACATATGTCTTCTTTATTTCAATAGTTGGAGCTTCGATTTTGACTGGGGTCATTTCACGAGGATCGAATGACGTTAGCCACTGCGGTCCTTCCCACCACAGTTTTTGTTGCAGGTTGACGGATGTTAGTCCTCGGGTGGCGCAGTCTGCGGCATTGTCCTCAGATTTAACATGGCGCCAGTGGGATGCTGGAATAATATCTGTAATTTGTCGTACACGATTGGCGATAAATTGCTTCCACCGGGATACGTCACCCTGAAGCCATCCAAGTACTACCATGGAGTCCGACCATGCATTGATAACAATTTTTTCAGCAGTGATGGAGTCGATAACCTTTTTCATGAGCTGAGATAAAAGTAAGGCACCTAGTAGCTCCAGCCTCGGTAGTGATAAGGGTTTGCTCTGGGGGGCCACTTTAGTTTTTGCAGCTATGAGTCGCGATGTGTACTCGCCCTTATCGTTGTTTGTTATGACATAGATAGCGCACGCGTATGCCTTTTCTGAGGCATCGCAGAAGCCATGAAGTTGATATGTGTTTTTATTTCCCATATATCGTGATATACTAATTTTTTCGATGTTTTTCATGTCCTCGCGGAGGTGCTGCCATTCAGTAAGTATTTCAGCGGGCAACTCGTCGTCCCATTGTAAGTCCAAAAGCCACGTTTTTTGGAATAATATTTTTGCCTTAATGGTGATAGGTGAGAGCCAGCCTAAGGGGTCATAAATCTTTGAAATGTCCGATAAAAATTGTCTCTTTGTACGACTGCCTTGGCCTTCTTGATATGTGATTTTATTTTGAAATGTAAAGGCGTCGGATGATGAGTTCCATCGGAGGCCCAAAGTCTTCCTAGTCTCGGAGTCCTTGAACTCGAAGGGTAAGTTAGCGTTGTCTGACGGTAAGTTTTCCACGAGTTCAAGGTTATTGCTGGACCACTTGCGGAGGTTCAAACCAGCTGATTTTAGGACATCTATCAATTGGCTTTGTAATAGCTTGACTTCCGCTATGGTATCGTGTCCAGTCATTAGGTCGTCAGTGTAGAAGCAGTTTTCGATCGCGTCGGCCGCTAGTGGGTAGCGGGCGAGGTTATCTCTAGCTATCTGCCTTAGTGTCCGCATTGCTAAAAATGGCGCTGCTTTGGTGCCGTAGGTTACGGTCGTCAAGTGATATTCACGTAGATGATCCTGAGGCGACTCTCTCCAGATGATCGATTGTAGGGGTTGATCACATTCCCGTACAAGAAACTGGCGAAACATCTTCTCTATGTCTGCAGTCACGACGTATTTATGCGTTCTCCATTTTAGGATGAGGGCTTGGAGGTCCTGCTGTAAGTTGGGACCACACTCCATTAAGTCATTAAGACTGTAACCGCTACTTGTTTTCGCAGACGCATTAAAAACAACTCGTAACTTAGTAGTCGTAGAATCCATTTTCAATACGCCATGATGCGGTAGATAACACGTGGGCTGGGTCGCGCTAGCGTCGGCCGGGCGCATGTGACGTAACGTCTCGTATTCAAACATAAACTTTGCATAGGCGTCGTATAGCGAGTGATTATTAGTCATCCTTTTCTCTATTTGTTTGAATTGCATAACAGCCTTTGATTTAGATGCGCCGAGATTGTTTTCGAAGCCTTGTTTCATGGGGAGAGCGACCTCGTACCGGCCGCTATCCAGGCGACGCGTAGTTGCTGAATAAAAGTCTTCGCAGTATTGCTCCTGCTCTGTCATGGTCGGAGAGGGCTGGTGAATGTCTTCGACCTCCCAAAATTTTGATATATCGCCAACTTGATTTATAATAACATTGCAGCTAAATGTTTTAACGCTGCCAGACAATATCCAGCCGAGCTTAGTTTGCTGGGCTATGGGCGCCTGAGGCGAGCCCTTGATTAGTCCACTCATTATTATATCTGAGTAAACGCTCGCATCCAATAATAAGTCAACAGGCTTCGATATGTTATACTCAGGATCTGCGAGGTTGATATTTTGTAAGTGTGGCCACGACTTCTTGCTAAACGTGGAGTTGGGTAAATTTCCAATTACACGTGATATGACTAACGCTTGTGTGTTGAACGTGTAGTCACCATAAATAGATTCACATTCTAAATTGACCATGCCCTTGCTCTGTTTTGATGTAGCGCCTACGCCTGACACACAAGCGTTAAATCGCTGTCTTTGTAGCCCTAACATCTGAGCGGCGCTTTCCGATATGAGTGATATTTGCGAGCCTTGATCCAGTAGGGCTCTTAGTACGACATAGGTGTTGTCGTTCGACTTGATTTTAATTGCTATAGTTGTAAGTAATATTTCTTCGCCCTCGGTGGCCACGTGATTCACGTTGAGTTGTTTGTTGGACGGCGGAGGTACGTAGGTGATGTTTTCCGGCGTAGAGGGCAACGAACTTGTCGAAGGTGTAGAATTATTTGGAGCTGACGACTGCAATTTCATAATATCGTGGTGAATTATAGAATGATGTTCATTGTTACAAATTTTGCAACGACGTGTCGAAATACAAGGCTTGTCGAAGTGCTTGAATAGGCAATTATAACATATTTGTTGTTTCGTAAGTGCCTTCATTTTTGCTTCTGGTGATAAATTAAGGAACCGTTTACACTTGTATAGATCATGTTCTGCGTGGCACAAAGGGCACTTAGGTGTATATGTAGGGGCGGCTTGATAATTGTTGCGATTTCTATATTGTTGATAACTGGGCTTGTAAGATGAACCCTTTGATGTTTGAGGAGATGTAGCTGGCTTGCTGTCGGATGCAACTTTCTCCCTTTTGTTGATAGGTTCGAGTGCGACGAACTTGCTTTCAATAAAGTTCATGAGCTCTTCGAAGCTCGGGAGGTCTCGCGGAGATTGGCGGGCTTCCTTGTAGTCTGTGTAAGGGTCGGGGTCTAATTTTTTGGCAATGAGATGTACTAATAGAGGATCCCACGTGGACGTGTCTACGCCTAGGTTGTGGATCGCGTGTATAGTTTCCATTGTCGTGTCGTGTAGGCGCTTGAGCTCAAATGATGTCTGCTTATTGATATTAGGCTGGCTTAAAAATATTTCAATTTGATGGGTAAATAGAGCATGTGTATTGTTATACCGATGAGTGAGGATGTCCCATGCCGTATCGTAATTTTCAGATGCGATGTTAAGATGCTGTATAAGGCGCTCTGCCTCGCCCTTTAGCTTTCCCTTCAAGTGCTGCATTTTTTGAGCCTTACTCAGTCCGGTATTATTATGTATAGTCTCCTTAAAAAGATCGAAAAACGTGGGCCATTGGGAATATCGTCCGGTGAATACGGGAATCTCTACCTTAGGCGTTGATTGCTGAAGGTGGCATGTTGAGTTTAATTTGCGGTTGAGTTGCCTTTTAATGTCATTGTACTTGTCCTCGAAACGCAAAAACTCAGATTCGTACTGTCTGTCCTGGCCTTGTAAAACGTTATCGAGCCGAAGATGCTGTTCATCGATGATACGCCAACGTCGTTGCAACTCCTTTAGCTGATCTTCAAACTCCCACTTTTCTTCCATTTCGTTGATTTTGATTCGCTCCATGATACGTGAAAAGGCTCTGAAATTCGTCCTTTGTTGGGCGAGCAACTCATCCGCGGTCCTTCGGTCGTCGAAGTGCACGTCCAAGTTGTTGCTGACAGGGACGTCAAACGTGTCGTCGTCGTTGTCAGGCACCTCAACAGCCGATGATGTCGATACAACAGGGTAAGATGCGATTGCCTTTCTCTCAGCTTCATAATACTCTTTCATCCTTGTATAAATGTTGTTCGTAAAGTAGTCATGCTTCCGTTCCTCTTCTGCATTCAATAATTCGTTATTAGAGTCGAACTCACCCCAAAGAGAGTCTAGCGCTGATAATCTTTTTTCAATATACTCCTTAGTCTTGCGGCTAGGCCCGTCTTTAGAAAAGTTTATGCAGATTCGTTCGATATTCTTGATAATTTGACTTTGGCGCTTGAAGATTTCTTCCATGATGATTGTAAGATTCACGTACTGATGACAGGAAGAATGTTCAAACACGATGATATAATAGCCTTAGAATGTCGCTGATAATTGATGGCACGCTGCGATGCCACCGTCTACTTCAGTGAATTTGCAACCCCTGTGGTATTACGCTAGTCTCAATTCAATCGGTGAGACCCGCTGGTGGGAGGCCGATTGAGCCGATGCGCTACCACAAAGATCTATACTCACAAGTAGAATATAGCTTATGCGATGATAACTTCAGTAGGCACAAATTGTAACCACTAACTCCCAAAACCGCGGCTCGTAGAAAACGCGAAACCGAGGTCCTGAGCTGTGAGAACTCGAAAAACTCGAAGGACCATTAAATGTAACGATTTGCTTGGCTACATTTATTTATGATAAGTTGATAAGGATGATAATTAGCACGGGGACGGTGTAAATAATATACAGCGACCGCACGGTATGAATGCGTTTATTGCACTAAATTATGTATTACGAACATACATAGTTCATGTCATCGTTTTAATATATTTGCATGCGTACGGTGAACCGTACAATATTAATGATAAAACTGCATGGTGCTAGCGGTGTAACACACGCAAACTTACATTATTGGATGTTTTGTATTTTTTATTATTTTATTGCCAATGTTATTATTGTATACTTTGATGTACTTCGGAACATGCTATGCTGAGTCTAACTTTTGCCTCTCTTTTTAAACGTGATTCCTCAAATGTCGCTATCAGTGTGCTCGTCATGCTCCCATTGTTTGTCATTGCTTGCGGTGGCGATGTGAGTCGGGTCGCCTCCTTCCCTCTAATATGGCGAGGGAGACGATGGCTGTGTGCTCACACGTCATACTCGTGAACGGGTGCTGCTTGCGGTGGCTGGTCGGCTTGCTGGTGGTTGTATTTGAGATGGTTGTTAAAACATTAGTGTGTGACCGCTTAAGACGATAATTTTCTCACATGGCTTGTTCTTTGGTAATGTGTGTGGATGCGCCCTCCGTTTTCAAGTGCTAGAGGTTTATGAGGCTCTTACTTACTTTTTGCTTGAGGATTTTTAATCACTATTTAGCTATATCTATGAAAACGTCTAGAGCGTGCATTAGCGCACATGCTTCATATTATACTTTAAATGAAATATTGTAAAGAAAACATATATTTAAAAAAAAAATGGACACACTGTGATAAAAAAGATGACGAAAAAAAAAATCCCGGAGTTTCTTTCTCCCTTTCTTCTCCGGGTCGTCCACCTAGGTAGCTAGTGAAAGGTTGCAGGTTAGCTAGGGTAGGATTCTCGCCGGCGAGGACCGCGTTGTACCCCTACCCCTGCCCTGTGATCCAGCGCCTGTAGGCCGTGCCAGCGATCACTTCCTCTTATATCCACAAATCTGACTTTAATATCAGTGGCACCTCTGGGTTGTGGTCCTAACCTCATAAGGGTGCCCCCAAGTGTGTGTCACTTAATTGTATGCTTTCAAATTTTTTTAATGTAAGTATTAACTAATTATGAGTAGAGGAATTAATGACACACGGACAGACGGAGTAAATTGTCTGTAATGTCCTACAATTAGCAGCACTCACAGGTTGCATTTGTTAGTTATAGTTACCTAAGTAGTTCTATTCATAGAATAAGAATAATAACCTATTAATTATATTTCTTTGTTATTGTGATTTTGACAAGTACAAGTGTATGTAAATACCTAAGTGCTGAATAAATTCATTATTTCATTATTTCATTATTAATGCCGTCACCAATCGGTCTCCTAAACGTAGCGATTATGCAATATAACTTAACGAATGAGTCCGATGTTCAATAGTGAACGTTAATGGACTAATGTTATCTGGCTGAGATGATCTTAAAATTTTTGTTTAAACGAAATTAACGATTTTTATTCAGCACTTAGGTATTTACATACACTTGTACTTGTCAAGAAAATTTACAATGCATATAAAATTAATTATAAATAGGTAACATTTACTATTAAATTATGTTTAATTTACTTCAGGTGTGCTAGAAGTCTGTCAGTCTTGTGTTAGTAAACAAGCTCTTAATATTAACGTTAATATCTATTTACTATTTATTTTATTTAAACATTTTATGAATAAAAAAATATATATATATATATATATATATATAAAATATTATAACACATTTTAGAGTGCAATGACCGGTCAAGCAAGAAGTAAAGAGAAATATAGAGGACGTGATCACTGGCACGGACTACAGGCACTGGATCACACGACAGGGGCAAGGGTCAACGCGGTCCTCGGTCTGTCCGGCGAGGATCCTAGCCTTTTTTTTTTTTTTTGTTGTCCGGGGGGAAATGCCTTGACGCATTCCCACCACCGTTGCAGCGAATTTGCGCGCTGGCGGTGGGATATGTGGGACTCGCCCTCTCCATAGCGTGGTATGCTAAAGTCATACCACGAGGAGAGGACCCTACACCACTAAAACCTCCCGGACACTCCTTCGATCCGCCGTTGGCGGGGGTCGGGTACGCATGAGCAATCCGGCCCCCCGACGGCACCCGCGGCCAATATGGTACCGCGGGATCTCCAGGACCACACTTACAGTGGCCCATTTGCCCAATTATAGGGACGCCCGGAGTGTAGAGGCGTCCCTACTCCTTATGGGTCAGCCTCGAAGAGAGCGGGGCCCATGTTCCCCACTCCCCAAGGCCGAGCCTAGGGCGGTAGGCAGCGGGTTTCGGCCCGCCGCCGACGGCCAACACGCCGTCTGCGAAGCGGGTGGGCAGAGGGATCTACTTCCCTCTCCCGCTCCGCGGCCTCCTTCTGTGACATAACTTGTCTACAGAAGGAGGCAACCGCCTTCCACGAGCGAGGATCCTAGCCTAGCTAACCTGCAGGTTTCTCTAGCTACCTAAGTGGACGGCCCGGAAAAGAAACTCAGAAAGAAACTCCGGTTTATTCTTTTCCGTCTTCTTTTGTTCTGTATCTTTTTTTTTTAATGTATAATTATTTTTAATACAGTTTGCACAGTTTAATACAATTTACAAATTTAACATCATATCATCATCTCAGCTAAGCAAATTTGTCTAATCACCATCATCATCAGCCCGTACAACGTCCACTGCTGAACATGGGCCTTCTCCCGAGGGAGGGTTTTGCCATAGTCACCACGCTTAGCAGGCGGGTTGGTGACCGCAGTATTATGTTGTAATACACACGGAAACGCTGCTGCCCGTTATCGGGACCAACGGCTTAACGTGCTTTCCGAGGCACGGTTCCGAGTTAGTCCCTCAACCAACCAGACCCGGAAAGAAATCTTAGAATTTACACAAAGATTTCTTGTCCGGCGTGGGGATCGAACCCACGACCTCCGAGACTTAAAGCGAGCCAAATACCGCTACGCTACGGAGGTTGTCTAATGTTTTTTCCTTGTATTTTCCTAACAATTTATACTTGAATTTGAAACATTCAGGCGACTTCATTAAATACAATTTTTGGAGAAATAAAATCTTTGCTATTATCTTAAACAATAGTCATAAATAAAGATAACATTTTTATGATTTTAATGTTTAAGTTTTAAAATTGCAGTCTGCAAAACCTTAAACCATGCGTGTCTGTTGCCTCGCATGCTGCCGCCTATAAAAGGTGTTTACACTTTTTATTACATGCAATCTGAATCATTTATCAGCGTTTTATCTGTACTATCTACTATAGTAGCATTTTGTAGGTTTAATGTTTTGAATATTCGAAAGTCGCTGAGACGCCTTTTGTTATAATGATAAATAATTATTAAAAATAGGAAAGAGTGATCAAGTCTATTCACAAAGGAATTATAAAAAGACTTTTCGAACATAACACTCAAGAATTCGCTGTGCTTTTTAAAAATAGTTATGAAGACTTGGGACTGAACTTAATGAACTAGGTTTCAAAAACCAAACTTTGGCGACATGGTAAATTAGACAGATTAAGAAAGGTGAAGTATAGCGATATTAAACATTATTGGTTAATGATTTGTTCCTGTGCGTGAGGCGCCAGAGCTCATGGGGGTGAAGGAGAATCAGGGAGTATCAGGTTGGCTAGTTCTGGCAGCAGCTGTCCTTGTATTTGGACCCCTGTGCCGCTTAACATCACGTGGATTGTGCCTGGTGAGAAATTTAACAAAACAATTAATCTTAATTTAACTTTCAGTAGGTATTGATTGAATAAACAGACAATTTATTTAGATATTGAAATTGATTAGCTTTTGACCTTTTATCCTTTGTGAAATCAAATCTCAATATGGTAATTTAAGGTCATGGTTCCGTCCATCTATCTCGCATAATCTCCCTTTTATTGGACGGATGAAATATGGTGACTTTACTTAGATTAAGTCCATACGTTTTATTATTATTAGTTTAACTTTATAATACAGTTTTAAGAAAGAATGTCTGATCCAGATATGTATACAAATTTGATAATTAATATAATAAATACGAACGTTAGTGATAAAGAAAATAGTCTTAAATTTCTTTATCACTTACCAAATAGTATAAGATTGATCCACCATGTGATGATGATTTCATAATCTGATAGAACAAATATTAAATTATTTTGTTAGTTTTTTGTACTACATAGGTATAAATAATTCTCTTAATAAGATAATAATTCTAATAAATAAGAGTTCACATATAATATTATTGAATCACATTATTGATGTAACTTTTCATAGACTCAACGTCTGCTTTCTGCATTGCAGAAAAACGTGTCATGTAAATAAAGCCTAAGGCAGATCCAGTTCCGAAGCAAACAGTAATTTATATAATTGAAAAGTTGTATTTTAAATCCTTTGCATAAAGTAAATACGTATAAAACTACAATCAACACTCTCCGTTTTAAGTACCAAGAGTAGGATTCGTTCTGTTGCTGCAGGCACACTCTGGAAGACATGTTGTATGTTTGTTAACATTTTAGAATTGACACTTACAATGTTAACATTGACATTTATTGTGTTTTTTATTTTGCAATTCATAGGTAGACAATTCACTAATACATTTTGAGATTCAAACAAGCTAAGTCTTCCTTTTAGAGTAGGTATGCATAAATAAGTTTAATTAATATATTTACTTGCGAAAAAGTTTAAAACAAAATATTGCATTTTTTGTAAGATTATCATAGACTTTGTTTATTATTCGAAACAAGGATTATCTTCGAAAAACGTTTAACCCTATAGCAAAAGATTATAGAGATATGTTTATATGGCCAGAATTACACTACAGATTTATGAATGCTGATTTTATTCCGCCTTTTATCTTTGTATCAACTGACGTAGCAATTATGTGAAAGCCGTCGACGCGTCGTAGTGAATGAATGCCAAAAAGTGAGTGACATGAAAATATTTTGAGTGCAACACCCAATAAATCTCTTTACGTGAATTTAAAATTCAAACGAGGGTTGGTTGGAAATAATGGTCTGCTAGTGTTTTCTTGTTCGATTACAATAGAAAGCAAAAAGCAATCTGTTTCAACAGTTATAGGATATATTTAAGCAAAACCGTTGTCAAAGGCAAAGAGGTTGTATGATTTGACGTAGTATTAAAGTTCACTAATGATAACTACGTTTCCTTGTATTCTTGAATCGATGAGGTGGAAGTTTTTTAATTAAATTTACTTGGTATTGATGCTTTATTTGATTTAATTTAAAACACGTGAGTTACTTGCAATTTTTAGTATACATATAATATCATTTTACATTGCGTTCACTGTAACTATGCTTGAAAATCATACTACCTCATGACTAAATGAATCGACTCTATATCGACAAAAACACTCACAATCCTGTTTTTTTTAACTCTTCCATATTTTATTTGAAGCATTTTTGATTGACGTTTTGGGTTCCAAGTGCGCTACTATCTACATTACCAGCGCATGTTCTAAAGCAACCACAACTCATAAATCTTTGAATAAAGTCTCTCTACAAATGCAATTCTATAATAGATTTAGTCTGGTTTGACGTGCCATTAGTTTGTACGGAGTCAGACGACGACGTCCGGCTAAGCTAATACCATATTGACCTTCCTTGGACTGGATAGCTATTTGTATCCTGCCAGCTTATTTGCGAACAAATTTTCCGGTTTTTTGTTTTCTTAACTGGAAAATGTTATTTTAATAGGAAACTGAAATAAGTAATTATACTGTAATAGCAAAACCATACCAGCTAATTTAATAAACAATTTGTAACAGCCTTACGGTAGATATACAAAATCGGGAATATTTTTTTACTGCCTCGGTATTATTTAATTTTTACTAAAAAGGCATAATTGACGTCAAATGCCGTGATGGTATATTGTAAATATTTAGGTGTAAATATCAAAACATAATCAAAAAACCGCTTACCCAAACAGTAATAATTTAATATTTTGGCTGCAGTATCAAGCCATAAAAGATTTACTATAATCATCAACAGCCCGTTTACGTCCACTACTGAACATGGGCCTCCTCTAAACAGACCTTGGCAAGCCAGGATCGTTGAGGGATTTTGCCATAATCACCACGCTTGGCAGACGGATTGTTGATCGCAGTAATATGTTAACCTTGGGCTAATAGACGCTGCTGCCCATCCATCAGCCATATGTCCCTTAGTCGCCTTTTACGACACCCATGGGTAGACACGGGGTGGTCTATTCTAAGCCGGAAACCACACGGCATGGCCGGAAACCACACGGCATTAATTCAAATATTTTCCTGATCCGTCTGAACTTGAATTTTCGCATCCTGCCTAGTCACATAACATCACCATAAAACCATAATCTTTAATCTCACACGTTCCATTGGTTATATTCCATCTTTCATTAACCGTAATAACTTCTTAAGCAGTTTTGAGATGATGATCCAACAAAAATATGTAAAATAGGGTCGGCTACATCGGCGGCCGTCTGTCCCGGATTATAACCTTTTTGAGCAAAATTCATTTCAGCATCATAATCTTTAGACCTAAAGGGTTCCCAAAATACGGTTTTGAGGATAACTTTATTAGTTATACTAAGGATTTTGTGGAGATGACGTTTGTATATTTTATCGAAAATGGTTAGATTTGCGTAATAAGGACTAAGGATAAAGAAATTGAGTGGAATCCGCTTAATTTTGCATGAGTATGGCCATTTTTCTCCAGTCCGGATTATGGAACCGATACTTATGGATCGTTCTTGTTACTGTTGTTAGGTGCAAATATTGGCAAGATATGTGATTGACAAAGACGCACAGATGAAGTAAACATAAAGATCCCTTGCAAATATATGTAATAACTATTACGGTTAGTAATGTACTGAACATAGGCGTAAGGGGGTTCTTGCCATTGTCATTACGTTTGGTAACCAATTGCCACTTGGTCACCAACCCGCGTTGATGACCACAGTGGCAATTATGTTGTAACCCCTAATTTTATAATTTCTTGCTCTCATAACCAGTGGTTTCAATCAATTTGAATACTTTTCTATTTAAAAAAATGATAAAATTTAATGTTTTACGAACATTACCATTAAACTCTTTAAACCTAATCGCACAAATCCCAACAATATTCCAAATTCAAATTCTACACGAACCACGAAATCACATTGCGAAATTCCTGAAAGCCACATTACCCAATCGGATTGAAATAACTTTATCATATAAATTATATAAAATTTAAATGGTTTCATTTGTAATACAATGGTTACCACAAATGGGTGGCGGAAGTGTGAAATGCGCTTTTTGTGTGATTTCACTGCATTCAGAATTAAGTATAAATTTATTAAAGCTCGCTTGATTTTGGCTTTAAAGGTGCTTTTTTTATTGAGTGGCAGTGGAAGAGGTCAAAGTGGAATTGGTAATTTTTTATAAGTATTTATGTTTGCGTTTATTTAATGTTTTGCTTTACAGTCAAAAAGTAACGGAATAATAATACGCAAAATAACTTTAATATATTTACAAAACGAATTTAAAAAATAATGTGTAAAAAACTAAAGAGGTCGTTTGACTAAAGACGTGATTTTTAAAACGTTAAGTGAAATCTTATCATTGATATTATTATTATTATCATTACTGTGCTTTACCTCTCTTAAAACATGGTTTATTACTTGGCTTAATTATTAATGAACTGTAGTACATACTCTTGATATGATATTAAAAAGAAATTTATAGCTCCCACCTTAATAAAATAAAAGCATTAGCTATGTGAAGTTTGGATCATTTTATATCTGTAGTACTTAAAAAATGATGGACTGCTGTCTTATTTTTAAAAGTAAAAGAAAGAGAATATTTTGAAGTGTTTATAGTCATTACCGGGCACCGTGTAGTTTTCGGCTTAGAATAGACCACCCCATGTCTTCCCATGCGTGTCGTAAAAGGCGACTAAGGGACATATGGCTGATGAATGGGCAGCAGCATCTATTAGCTCAACATTTGCATCTTACTGCGATCACCAATCCGTCTGCCAAGCGTGGTGATTATGGCAATATCCCTCTACGATCCTGGCTTGCCAAGGTCTGTTAAGAGGAGGCCCATGTTCAGCAGTGGACGTCAACGGGCTGTTGATGATGATGATAGTCATTAAAATTAGTTTCATAAATCATGATTAACAGTGGTTTGGATAAAATTATTCTTATTACATAAGCATATAACATTTGAATGACCAAGATCAACATATTACAAATGTTTAAAAATAATTTGGTTATGCTATCTACTTCACAAAAAGCAAAACAAAAAGTAAAAGAACAATTCATTTCAGCACACGTTAAACTAGTTTTTATTCCACAAACGACGGTTGATAGACGTATGGACGGAGTTTTCCCTTCAGAGCGCTATGAAAGTACAAAAAATACGAATAAAACAGTTTTATGCAGTTTGTTGGGTCAGTAGCTGCAGATATAGTTTTCAATTCTACGGCTTCGCGATGTATGAATGTGGTTTACAGCAATCTAGGTTTTAAAAACTAGTTACAACGTAGCTGTGTTTTGAAGAATTGAATTCTAGATGAAAACTGTGGCAGTCGGCAATCGAACTGTTCGATCTGGGATTGAATAGTTGGGTATGTCTACCCTGTGAAAATTTTATCCACGCTTCTCATCAAGATTTTAGCTAGTTTAGTTATTTACATTATACATACATACAAAAGTGTCATGTCTATACCTATTTATTTATATTATTTTCTACCTCAGTAACGTACCGGGGCGAACATAATACCAAAAAGCATTCTCTTATATTCAACCTGAGGGCGAGGCAGGCAAAAAAAAAATGAGGTGGAACGGGAAAATATTTGATATTTATTGTAGATACGGGTCACAATCGCGGTACAATTTTTAATTTTTGTCTCGTAATGAAAAACGATGTCATCGATTTTAAAGAATAATTTACTACTGCAAAGTTTCTATTCCTAGTGAATAATATATATTATAGTAAAGGTAAGTTACTAGGTACATTGAAAAACGCATAGAAGTTGGTCGTATACGCAATTAGTATGCGTCATTTCTAAACATCACAACGACATACCTTAGCGCGTATATAATTTAACACATATGAATTATGATGCTACTATTCGTCTCCAAAAAGTCACAAAATCAGTAGTTTTAGGGCACTAGCGGCCACTTGCGCCAGACGTCATATTTCACACAACAAAAGACCTGTGGGAGAATGATTTATTATTTCATTCGCCATTCACCCATTCGTTCTATTCTCATTCCAAACCGACTGGACCGTGGACAATGGTTCCTTTTGAATAATGATATTATTGTAATATATTTCACAGATGAAATTTTCGAATAGAAATATTATGCAATGAAAACTAAATGTGAGTGGTCCAGATTTTGAACCACTTTTAAATTAGTTTGTTTTCTGTTGTTTGCATACCAATTCCTACTACCTACTCATGTTAGTGTAATTTATTAATTGTTTATTTGTGTAAATAACTCCGATCACAACATTAGTTTTACCATTATATATATTGACATCACTAATCAAACGTAAGGCATTAAGACTGACCCTTAATCGGGCTTGCGCGTTCCTTGAGCATGTGAACGACACGAATGATGTGAGCGCCCAACACCCGACCCCATCACCCACTACATCCACCATCATCCGCTTAGAGAATTCGGATGCCCGATATTGATTTCGCTTTCAAGAACTTCATCATAATGCATTACCAAAACTTCTAAAGTAAGAAAAAAAGAAAATTAATGTATTTGAAAATCTATAACAGCCAATCAACCCAAACACCAATTTCCTCAACCTCTGACCAATATTCGCATTTCATTAATACATCATCATAACAACATTTATAAAAATAATTCGACAAATAAATGTGGACGTCGAATGTAATCAATTTGCGTTATAATAGGTGTCACACGCTTCGGCGAACATTCACGAACTTTGCCGACACATCCGATTGGATAGCAATGAATTTAAAACGTAGTCAGGATTTTGAGAAGAACGATTTTTTTGTGGATAAATGAAGTACCTAACTGTAAATTAATAAAAACTAGATATAGCCAAGGTAATTCTTGAATAATATAACTTTCTAATGTTGTAAATATTTTTGGAATCAGTCATGTAGTTCCGAATCCCATTCAATGCAAACAAACAATCAAATATTTCCTATTAAAACATTACTATAGACGAAAGCAGGATATTCAAGTTGACATAAGAGATGACCAATGGACAAACATATACAGTGAAACCTGGTTAATTGGGATCTCAAGGGACCAAGGATTTTGTAACATTTAAAGAGGTTTTCATTTATCCAGTTTTCCAATTAGACGGATATAACCTTTAGTTGTCTCATTTACAGAGGTCAAAATTTGAAATAGTACTGACAAACAAAGCTTGTGCGATTAAAAATTGAAATGATTGTAAACAATCGTGTCTAAACCTGTCCCAACCTGATAGATTTTCTCACTTATAAAGAGAATTGAACTCCAGAGTCCCAATTATAGAGGTAAACATCGAAAAAATCCTAGAAATCAAATCTCATTTAACCAGGTTCGAAAAGTCCCACTAACAGAGGTAATTCTATGAAAAAGTACCTTGACCTTATTGTAGTTCTCAATAATTGAGGTTTCTCACTTATCCAGGTCCCACTTAACCAGGTTTCACTGTTATAGATGGGCAGCAGTATCTATCAACTCAAACCTACTTAACAATTCACAGCGATCCCAAATCTGCTGCCAATCATGATGATATGGCAATGACCCTAGCTTGCCAAGGTCTCTAAAGAGTAGGCTCTAACCATAATTATTTTGTTAACAAAAACGTTGTATAAACTAGATAGATTATCTAGTTTATACAACTTTAGTACAAAGTCTTCCATCAAAAGATAAAATTTAAAACTAATTTCCTAAAAGAAGTAACGTGAAACAGGCCGGGAGCGTACAATTAGCTAGCCACGGTAACTTATCGCTCCCCGGGGACATATTGTTTAAGAATAACGTTCCGGTGTACGTTAGTTTGTATAAAAATAGAGAAGCTAATTAGATTGTCACAGGTTTTGTTACTGGATTTTAAGATTAGATTTTGTAAGAGACTTTTAACTAAACTCTCGTGGTCCAAAAGTGTTTGAGATTTAACCAGAATTAAAAAATAGCATTTTCCACTCCTTCTACATCTAATACTAGCGGCCCGTCCCGGCTTCGCACGGGTGGACTTTTATACCCTACCCCTGCCCTACCCTACCCCTACCCTACCTCTATTTTTATTATTTTGTTCTATCGCTAATAGTTTCGGCAGCGCATTCGACGAAAGACATTTTAAGACTCATTTTTCTACACCTTCGGTTACATTGTTCAAATTTTACCAAGGATCCCTAATTTTTTTCAAAATGAAATGTAGCCTATGTCAAATTGGAAAAATGTAGCATTCTATTGGTGAAAGAATTTTTTAAATCGGCCCAGTACTTTTTGAGCCTATTCATTACAAACATACAAAAATAGGTACAAATCTTTCTTCTTTATAATATTAGTGTAGATATACATACTATCACTACATAGTATAAAACAAAGTTGCTTTCTCTGTCCCTATATCCCTATGTATGCTTAAATCTTTAAAACTTCGCAACGGATTTTGATGCGGTTTTTTTTAATAGATAGAGTGATTCAGGAGGAAGGTTTATATGTATAATACATCAGCATTGATTATCCCATGCGAAGCCGGGGCGGGTCGCTAGTAATATTATAAAGAGGAAAGATTAGTATTTTTATGTGTGTATGTTTGTAATGAATAAACACAAAAACTACTGTGCCGATTTTAAAAATTCTTTCACCATTGGAAGGTTTCATTCACCCTGAGTGACATAGGCTATAATTAATTATAAAGTTACCACGGGACCCGTTCCCGTGGTAACTTTATAATTAATTATTATAGCATAGTTAGTATAGCATAATTAATATAGCCTATAGCGTTCCTCGATAAGTGAGCTATCTATAACTGAACGAGTTATTCAAATCGGTCTAATAGTTCCTGCGATTAGCGCGGTCAAAAAAATATTTATCAGTATTATTATAAGATAAGTGTGCGAAATTTAATATTCCACCATCCGCGCAATTTTCGTAAAAAGGGGAAACAAAGATTTTGCTTCTTAACTAATTAATATAATATAGATTCTAAACAATAAAACTCAGTCAAATACAAATTGTTAGTAAGCTGTTCTCTATTTTTTTGTAAAAGAAAATAAATATTCATATACGAGTATCATGCTCGGTTTTGTGTAATTTATTCAAGAATTAGTTTTATCGTTTCATATCTAAAAGTTAATGATAAGTCCTGGGCTTTTTGAGGAATGTCTTTCCTTCAACAGAAAACTCTCTTCTCAAAAATTCAAATTGTGCTCAATATAATTATGACAATACTACGATGCATGATGGTAAAACCATTTAGTAGCTTCGACAAAGTCTAAGTTTGATTCAATTTCCGTGTTCCTGTCCCGTCGGATACGCACACGGAAACAGAAAAAAGGCTTCTAGTGGAACTAAGTTAGTGCATACTAGCAAATTGGGCAAAAGGATTTTGGCACTTAGCCTCCTGACTGGGTTTTTGTACGTGATCGTCCTGATTTTTCAATTAAACCACCTTAAATCCTTCCAAAACTCTATCAACCCCTTGATGTTTTCAAGGCATTCGTTTAAAAAGTAGTCAAGAATTACCTACGTGTGCCGGTGTTTTGGGAGCTTCCATGCATCTTCTGCATAGTGGGCTGTCCGTTATTCCTAGATTAGCCAGATGCTTGTTTAAGCAGCAGTGTCCCGTTATTGTACTAATTATTATGCTTAGTTGGTTCCTTGGGAGTTACACTAACAAACATATTAGACGTTTGTCTAAACTCAGTGCAACAGCTAAATTAGTTCTTATAATAAACATAATATACTTTATAGCTACCTTTTATAATGTACACAAAGAAAAAGCGCATGTTTTTCTAAACAGAATACAGTATTTTTTCTTCACTCCTTCGTATCTATATCACACGAGAGGATAAGAAATACCTTAGCAAATATATTTATTTCCTCAAGCTTATAACACGTAGAAGCATTGCATAGGAATCTTCTTATCACAACTTTGAGTAAAAGAGATATCAAATACCAATCATGTGACAAAAACTCTTGCGGAATAATAATGAGCTAGAATCGGGAAGGGGGCGATTCTAATACTGAACCTGTGATTTAGTATTCGACGCGTTCATTTCTCGCGCTCACAGCCAAAGATGAATATGAAAAAAGGTATCTCTTTAGGTATAGAAAACTGTGTAAACAGTAACTATAGCTGTTGGCGACTGATTTAGGTTCGAAGTATATTTTGTATGAACTTTAGCCTATTAAAATTATTGTTCCTTTTTCTTTGGATATGACAACCAAACACGTAGCGATCATTGCTGTAAGATCGTCTACAGTTACATAACATTGAATAACTCATAAGTGCATTCTAATTTAATTTGATATGTCGTACACTGGCACATAAAAAAAGGCTTCTCCTCTTGCAGGTCTACTGGAAGAGACTTCTTTAGAAATAAGTAGTACCTTTGTACATAGTTATCTTTTTGTTGTTTCTTTTTTGTATCTTGTGTGTGTACATAAATAAATAAATAAATAAATAAAGGTAGGCTTCGTTGGTTCTTAGCGGTAACATTAGTTGCCCCGTTGAGTTGCTAAGATTGTCTTTGGTGACAAAATGGACACGTTTTTTAGTTTATCTCGGGATTATAACCGTAGATCAATTTCTGCACTAGTAAGTTATTTGCGTTGAAGATTTTTTTAAAGATTTTTACTCATTACTAGTATTCTTGCTAACCTCACGTGCTAAGCTAAAATGCTTGTGGTACGATTGGGTTCACGTCGGTAGTGCAATAGGCGCAAAAAATCCTAGCCATTGGGCTACGGCTGCTTAGTTATTATGCATTGAAACTCACCCCAATTTGAAATCATCACATTCCTGCCAGTAGCGACATTATTTAAGACTGCCTCGCTGGTACCAACGAGACAGTCTTAAATAATGACACTGCGGCAACCACATATTTGCTCTGACGCACAATCTGTCACTGTGACGCATATCACAGAAAACGCGACGCACAAATAAAATCTATCGGTGACCGAGAATCACCCGGCTCGCGATTTTATTTTGAATTTGGTTAGCGGATTGCGACTGCCAAAATTTTATGGATGTATGGTTTTACACGCCATTCTATGTCGGATGCATAAGGTTTTATTTTGAAATGTGTTCACGTACGGTACCGTAAAACATATGCATTCTTGTTGTCTATTTACCCGTTGAAGTGGAACGTGTTTTATTTGAACCTTGTTACTTGACGTTCCGGTCCGTGCGTTTGAGTACTTTCCCATTGTGTCATATAAATGGTTTGCTGTACTAGTAACTTTTACTCGCTTTGGATGGCTGACCTGCTAAGGGCCATCAGGCGCGGTCGCGTTTGAAATTTTGGAGGGGGTCACTAATAATAAAACAACCTTCAACAGAGTTTACACTCACTGCTGAATATAGGCCTCCTCTAAGCAGACTTCGGCAAGCCAGAGTTTTTGAGAGATATTGCCATAATCACCATGCTCAGCAGGCGGATTAGTGATCGCAGTAAGATGGTAGATGACCTTATGTCATCTATGGAAAGATATGGAGAGATGTATATAATCTCAAACAAGTTTTTACTTGTACCTGTGTTTGGGGAGGTCACGTCCCCTGCAATCCATTTCGGGCCCGTCTGGGTTGTAGTGTTTTGAATGAAATTCAGAAAATTCGTTGCTAGAAATATAAATAAAACTATTACTCTACTCCTTTCAAATCTTTTTACTAAAAAATACTTTGATTTTGATGAAAGGAATAACAAAAGTTGCTTATCATCACTGACAGCGTAACTTATCATACCTTTTAAGCGAAAAATTAAAATATGTCTTCATATTATATTAAACGACAAACATTATAATGTCGGTTGATTCAAGAATTAAGTACACGTAATACAAGGAATTGAAACATACGCAAAAAAATACTATGAACCTTCGATTAATACACTGATAACTTTCTTATTCGAGCAAATCGAATCAAATCCATAATTTTAATGTAAAAACAACAATATCAAACCCCCCAACATCTTCAGACCAATTTCTCTAAATCTTTCATCTCATTGAAACCTCAACCAGGATTCACACACAAAATGAATTCAAGCTCGTAGTTAAGTAAAAAGCATTGAAACAAGATGGTGGCATTAAAAGTGGCGACCGAGGCGAGCCACCTGGTCGACGGTAGAATGGCCCTTAATGCCATAGTCACGGGCTATGGTAGGGTGATACTACAGTAAAAGCGGAAAACTGATGTTATCCTTTTTATGAATTATTTATATTATGAATCTGCACTGAGCCTCCTCCAAGGGATTTTGCCGTAGTCATCATACTTAGCTGCTTATTAGCAGTCGGGTTGGTAACCACAATAGTATATAATAACACACGCAATGAATTGCTGCTACCTGTTCCCTGTTGTACATTTGCTATAGATTATGTAATAAGAATCTGGACTAGGTTTAACGTGCTTTTAGAGGCACGGAGGGTAGGCCTTCTACCGACCAGATCCGAAAAGAAATTTTCGATTGCACACACGCTACGCTAAAGAGGTATCTATGCATAATGCATACTTATTTTATCGGTACAGCTATTGCTATACTAACCTAGTGCCAAAGTATTCAAGGTTGTAAATCTGGTCTGAATCTAAATCTACCAATTTTTCAGAGATCAACTTTAACTATAATTTAGTACAACATAATACTGCGATCACCAACCCGCCTGCCCAGCTTGGTAACTATAGCAAATACCCTCCTTCGGGAGGAGGCTCATGTTCAGCATCATCATCACTATCAGGCCATATAACCTCCACTGCTAAACATGGGCCTCCCTCGAAGTGAGTGTCGCCATAGTCACTAGTTTGTGGTTTCAATTGAAATCAAGGTGATATCAAAGAACTTGTTAAAACAATGACACAACAATATCCGCTACCGCTTATCTCAATAAACCCGCAACCTAACCTAAAACGAAATGATTATAACTTGTACAAATATTTCCACTGGACTACTTGAGACTTAAAATGTCTAATTTACGTTTTTTATCTCTCTCTGCTTAGTGCTTACCCCTTATGCCCAAAGTTTTAATATAAATGTTTAATATTTACGTAGTACACCCAGATTATGAGGTAACACTTAATTTAACAGCCCTTACAATGTTTTAATATGGCAATAATTTTTTACTGTTATTTTAGTATTACAGTTGTTTACAAGAGTGATAGAGATGCATAAAGAATATTGTATTCATGATCAGACTAAAGTACACTGTTAGGCCGCATCATGATTATCACCAGCCTGTATTAACGTCCACTTGCTGAACATGAGAAAGAAATATTTTTGGATGTGTTAACATCATCAACAGCCCGTTTACGTCCACTGCTGAACATGGGCCTCCTCTTAACAGATCTTGGAAAGCCAGGATCGTTGAGGGATATTTCCCATATTCAGCAGTGGACGTTAATAGCTCGATACAAGTACACATTTTTTTATGCTCGTTGCGTGGATCGAAACCACGACCTCCGATTTTAAGGCGAGGCGTTTACCGTTACGCCAAGTAAATATGTTACTGCAAAGTGTTCGGCAAATGAGTTAAACAGCGTATCTTGTTTACTTCACCAGGTCGTTTACGTCAAGCAAGCGAAGTTGGATGAGGGAAATCACCACGCTTAGCAGGCGGATTGGTCGGTCGTTGGTTGATCGCAGTAAGATGATAAAATAACCTTGAAATGATAGTTTCTATTGCCCATCCATCAATCGTTAATCCTTTTGCCGCCTCTAATGACACCCTTAGGAAGATATGGGGTAGTCTATGCTAAGCCGGAATTCACACGGGCAAAAGACAAGGACGGACGTGATTAAAGTTTGGAAAAGAATTCATTAGTTAAACTCGCTGTTGTTTATGTTGCATAAACTGTATAAGTGAAAAAAACTTAGCTAAACTACACTTTTTCCTACCTAGGAATCAAACCCGGCTTACGAGTATACTCTACAAAATACAAACTACAGCATACTGGAGCATCATAGTCCGATCGATACCCAGTGATATGTTACTGAGAAAGAATCTATTCTTATATATCATACACTATAGCAGAAACAAATTTACCCCAAAGACAAAACAATTTACAAAAATGTCAACCTACCACTTACTTTTAACCCCAGCCACAGGCACTGTGGCCCAAACTACTGCGTATATGTACCAACACAAATATATACCTACATAAGTATATATATTCACCAACATACAGGGTTAAAAATAAAAGCGTGGCCGTACTTTTGGACTCAACACTTCATGATATGCCTTTCAGAAATATTAATTGAAATAAACTATAATATCAGGTACTAACACTATTAAATTAACCCTATCTTGTTCGTGTAAATTTCGTGTTTTAAGATCGTCATGGCGGGCTGATTTTATTATAAAAATGATACGCAAAAGTAGCAATCATTAGCCTGTACAACGTCCACATCTGAACAATGGCCTCCTCCTGAAGGTGGGTTGATTGAACGCGTTATTATCTTGTAACATTTTGGAAACGCTGTTGCCCGTTCGATACGCTTATGATGAAAACAAAAGCTCAACGTGCTTTTCAAGGCACGGAGGATAGTCTCTCAACTCTCTACACCTGGAAAGAAATCTTAGACTTGGGATCGAACCCACGACCTCGGAGACTTGAAGAGAGATTTATACCTGTCGCATAAGCTAACATTTTTCAAAAAAAACTCTTGTTTTTTCTTATAAATGGCAAGCTAGATCATATCTAGAGGTGATGGGTTATTATTTGACGTGTTTTCTTGGTAACGTTGTTATATATACCAATTTCTATGGGTAGAACACAACTCAGCAATATGACTACACCTTCATTGTATACTTTATATTTACCAACATATATTTATGGGCACAGGTGACGAAAGGGATGCGGATCTAAAAAATATAATTCGCACATCCCCCAAGGCCATTTTTCAAGGCCCACACGACGAGATTGGACTCCATGTTAGGATTGTGTTACACTCCCTTGGAAGAGATAGAAAATCGGACAATAATTTTGAAGAGATTTCCTTAATCTAATAAATTAAATTATTCGCTGAATAAATGTATCCATCACTTGAAAACAAATTGTCCAATTTGGCTCATTCTTTTTTTTATTGTGTTTCTAATTGTAATTGTAAAGGATGGCAGATTTTTTGACAAGTGAATCCGGATCCAAACAACTAGTCAAAACGAAAATATTTGAAGAAATCTTCAAACTTTTTTTTTTAAACTATAACTGTAAATTATATTTATTATTTAAAATAAATAAGATATCAAATAATGGTTTTGATGATTTATGAAGCTTATAAAATTAACACATAAAAAAACAAAAATATAATCTGATGCCACATATTTCTGCCTAGCTTTGAATGAATAAATACCTAAAATTGTTTCACGCGACAACAAAATATTCTTCCGCTACCCTTTGTAATGGAATGCGTCTTTCTTTTTGCTACGTTCACGACCACAGGAACATATGAAAATCAACATACAATATACATACGTCATGTATACTCCTCGTATTATAAGCATAAAAATGATTTTGAGAATATCTATAATATAGATAATACTATAACAGATATAAATTCTATATCTCTTCTAGTAATTTATGATAGAACTGATAGAAGTGATAGATTAGCACTTCTGTCATTCATGATTTCTACTGCTAACACTGTATTTTTAACCTAAAAAAAAGGTTTTCTTTGACATATCGACATCAAAATTTTACTTGTTGACCGGCAAAGACATTAAGTTGGTTGATGAACTACCCCCCGTGTCTTCAAAAGGACATGACATCATCTGTCCATAGCTTCATACACGAATTGCCGCACCATTGCCAATGATAACTGACTCTTGTACATCATCGGTAAATCACAGCACATATGTTCACTTGCCCCCGTGTCCATAGCCACTGTGACTACCTCTATATTCTTGTAATGAGCTTGACACTACAAACGCATTACTTTTATCATGTTATTTGTTCTTCTTAAACGAGCTCTGTGACTTGTTATGGCCGCTCTTGCCACAGTAGAAACATTTGTTATTTTGTTCTCCTTCTTTATGGTTATGGTTACTTTTGCACTCACTTAGATAATGTCCCATTTTATATTCCATTTATCTTTAACAACAAATGCCGATGACCCTGAAGATGAAGGTTTTTCTTTTCTCTTTCACTCTTTCTTCTTCTACCAGTAATCTCGCAATTAAATTTTCCATTTTTTGTTTACTTTCTGGTCATCTATGACCATCGTGCAAGGTAATGAGCAGCTATATTTGCCTGTGTGTTGCAACTTGATACTGTGGTCACCAACCCGCCTACCAAGCGTGGTGGCTACTGCGTAATCCTCTCTGACCCATGTTCAGCAGTGGATTTTATACGGGCTGATGATGATAATGATGATATGAAAACTTTTTTTCACGTCTTTTCTCTCTTACTTCTGACTATATCGAATTTGGATGGAAACAATATTTTGTGAGAAGCCCAATTATTTACTCAAAATGAATTCAATAATCCACGAATGTCAATTTAAAAACTGAGATGAGCCTGATGGTCAGATGCGGATGAGGAGTTTAATTGAATAAAATGTGGCTTCATCGTGAATGAACGAGATCGGGGGACGAATGTACGAATTGTGGCGATTGAAACGAATCCGGAGAGAATGGACTGTCCAGGCAATCTCATTAGCCTTTATTTGATTCTTGTGGACTACCGTATTTAATTAATGCCTTGTTGAGGCCCAGGTGGAAAAAAATTGTGGAATATATTCATTATTTTACCTATTGCCAATAGTAAATAAATAGGTATCTAATGATTTATTATTTACAAAAAGTGTTGCACGCGGAATGAACGATTGCGAACGATTCTCAGTTCTTTTGTTTTTTCTTTTTAATTTTCGTTTCGCGCGCTTTGTGGTTTGCTTTATGGGTTGATTTTGTTTTAAATGTGGTTTATTATTTTTAAATTTGTTCATGGTTTTTGTCTTAACAATGTATATAAATGGCTATACATATGTTTTTTTTAAATATATACTATACTTTTAACAGTAGCAAACATCACGTTAAGTTATATATTAGCAAGTTTCATGCGCGGTGCTCTCCACGCAACTTTTATAGGTATTTCATTAGAAACATCTTGACAAAACAAAGCCTAATAAGGTAACTTTCTGTAGGAAAAATCATTTTTAAAAACAGTCTTGAATTTAATAATTACAAACACAAATACATCTAATGATATATACTATTACTAGCTTTTAACCGCGGCTTCGCTCGCATTAAAGCCTATGTCCCTTTGTTTCTTATTATACCTCCAAGAATGTGTAGTGTAAAAGCGTAACAAACAAACTTACACTTATAAACTTATAAGTAGGGATTAAAGATAATCGTATTTATTAAATAAAATATTTCAACTGTTATTTAGTTGCCATTAGTTGAGTTTTACAAAAAGTAAAGAAGAAAAACATTTTATCAAAATTAGAAGCGGACACCGTTTCAACGCAAACAATTCAGTCTAAAAACTTCCTTTGGGAAACGCTTCGAGTAATGTTCATTTGTGGATGTATTCATGTTGATTATTTTTTTATAAAATGGTACTTTCAAAAACCAATTACAGTTGTACAAATTTAACATCAAATATCACTGGGGAGTTTAAAACACACAAATACTCAGCTCAATCAGTTCTCACTTGTAGTCTCGGGTGCGTCTGTTCCCTAGAACACCATTATCAAAAACAAGCGTGGCATAGCGTCCTCATTGAGCTTCATTTGGTTTACTAACTCCGCTCATGGTTGTGACAAACTCATACGCGACACATATTAGAGCGATAGTACGATATGTCGACCATCAGTGTTGCGACAGCATGCGACTGCCGCGCGCGCTGGTAAACGGCGCGATATATTCTCATACTTTGACTGAGAGTATATGCATCAGTCGCGCGCTTCAGTCGGATGCGAACGATTGCATGCGCCTGCGATTGGCCGCAAAGAACGTAAATGGCCTTTAGCTCGACGAGCGTTAATACGACATATTGTTTTCTCCACAAACGACAGAACGGTTGAACTTTTGATCGATAAACGATAGTATATTACAACTTTCGCTCGACGAACTAAAGCGTTAACACTGACAAGCAGCGATAATATTAATTTAAATAGGTATAAAAAGGTAGATATTTAAAAATGTGTTAATTTTCAAAAATTATAATCAATCGTATCGTATTAGGTTGCATAGTCACCGTCTTACAACAAAATTAAGTACATAAATTTGATTCACCTGAATAAATTGAAACAAAATCCATTAAATTTATTTTATTACCTATAGTATTCTCATAAATCTGCCGTACAACACGTGCTCGATGTATAATACAATATCTTAGTATCGAACTGAGGCTGCATAGTTTAATAAGACGATATCTGCCGCGCCGAGCGCTCTGTGCGCATTCAGAAACAAAGGACACGTTTTATTTCATTAAATTTGAATGTATTTGGAATTTAAAAGTAGACATCTCGTATTTGTATTTTTGAATCAAATATAGATATGTACTTTACAATTTCTAAAAATAATAATCGTTGTTTAATATTTTTAAGCGCAGACTATGTGACATAGCGGCATAGGTCTGTTTTTAAGTCTCGGAGATCGTGGGTTCGATCCCCACGCCATATCAAAAATGTTTGTGTAAAATCTAACGCTGCTTCCTGGCGAAGCCCTAAGTGTTACAATACTACAGTCACCAACCCTCTTGCCAAGCGCGGTGACTATAGAAAAACCATCCCTAGGGAGGAGACACAGCGCAGTATATCATATGATAAGATCAAGCTCTAGAAAAAGAGATTTTAGAAAACGCCTTTCTTCTCTCTCAAAAACAAAACAGTGCCGCTGAATACGCGGGTCACCAACAGCTTCCCGTGGCTTGGACTGTAGGATTTTAATGAAAAGTGGTGATGATTGCGAGTACCTAAGTCCGACGGAGCTCATATTTCATATAAATACTATGTAAATTAGAGTCGGCATTACTTGAGATATACATCTGGCGTTACTAGCATTCATAAGCCGCTTCGATTTATAGTTTACGATATCTTTACTAATATTATGCAAAAAAAAAAAATTGTTTGTTTCTCTGCATTGAATAGGCTCCAGAAGTATTGGACCGATTTAAAAAATTCTTTAACCATTAGTAAGCTACGTTATACAGAAGTTACATTTCCTGTTTTATAATTATGAAGTTTCCATGATGCGTGAATGAGCAATGCGAAACCCCGATGAAAACACGCGCGGGGGGCTGGTCGCTTATCATTTCCTAAACATCAGTATATAAAATTAAACATATTATTATAAGGACGTAACTAACAGAAACTCGCTATCTCCTTCACAAGCTATTGATTCCGCATCAAATGCATTCCAGTTACAACAAGTGACGTGGTCGGCACTATACTAACCGTGCAAGCTCGTAAATTTGTTCTTTGCTGTACAGTTACGCACAGATGGACAAGAAATTTATGGATATTTTACCACATATATGTACACAAACATGAGTGCCTCATAGGTTTAGCGGTCAAATATGTATGTAAACATTTGTTATACCTTGGCGAGACAGAACGGATTAGTTTTTTTTCGGATGTACATCAAAATTTATGAAGTCAGCTACGAAGATTTTTCTACTTCATCGGGTATATAGGGGAGCAAGGAACTGAGAATGTAAGATTTACTCAGAGCAGCCACAACCATATGTTAAAATAGTAATAAGTTCGGAGTAAATTGGCTGTGACAGATCGACAGACAGACGCACGAGTGATTATACAAGGGCTCCGTTTTTTTATTTGTGTACGGAACGTTTCATGTTCTATAAATGTTGTTTAACTTGCCTTATTTTAACTGACAAAAATTAATAAAAAAAAACCATAAAAATATATAAATGATAACATTAAATAGCGTTTAATATGAAAAACTTTAGTTGGTTAAACCAATCTACGTTAGCTTAATATCAAAAAGCCAAGTCAAATCTTTAGTTAAACTATGAGCCAATAACCCTTCCTCTGTTTGCCCTAATCCATTTTCAAACACCACTGTATCCGACTATACGTCCATGTCGCCAGCGTGCTGTAGATCGCAGGGTCGGTGCGGGCTAATATTTACGGGACGCGAGTTACCGCACCAATGTACGTGATACACTACGTATTGCGCTTCTCAACTTATTGTTTCAATTAGATACTGTTGCGATGCTGATACGTATACTGTATGTTTGTGTTGGGAAAATATCTATTTTCTCTCGTTCAATGTTATTGTTAATAAAATATCATACCCCGCTTGTCTTTATGAACGGCGAAGTAGCAAAATCTTCATGGCTAAAGGTTCAACAAAAAGAAACGATACCTTACAACAATCTATGCCTAAAGTGCCAGTGCTAATTAATCTTAATACGTAACAAGTTGTTACCTATAGCAGTAAAAAGATTGTTACACTAATAAAACTCCATAATATCCACATGGAATTAACTTTGTCTTGTTATGATTAATGTCCCAAAAAGATCTCCTTGTAGTCGATTGGCTTAAAGTACGTTATGTGATCTTATACTAACTAAAAAATATAATTTGTTGTATTTGTCAATAATATCAGATTAAGTAATTTAAATATTTACGTTAATTTAATCTAAATGCTAATAATCTATTAACAGTAATACGAGCTTATGTAGGTACTTAAATATGCCCAAGTAAGTGATTCTCAATATGTAATCATTATCAGCTCATATATTGTCCACTGCTCAATCTCTCTCTGAGCCTCCTTTGAAGGGAGTTTTCACCATAGATATTATTTAAGACATGTAAAAATATATGATACATAAGATCGTAAATTACATACTAAATTTTACTACGGTCAAAACATTTTAAAATGCATAACACGGGTACTTAATCTTATGATCAAAAAGAGGCAAATCGAACAACTCAGGTCACTTTCTCACAGGAAATTAACACGCCTTCTGTTGAAGAAGACGTTCTCATGGGCGAACTTAGAATTTATTGAGGGGAGGCAGAAATTATAAACGGGTTTAATGTCAGGAAACTGTTTTAAGGTACTTAAACCATATATTAATAAATGTGAAGGCAATAAGATTACAAGAAGATGTATTTTTTGTTTTTAAAAAAATATTGAATTCTTACCAACAGATAAGAAAGAAAGTATTATTATTATCCATTCATTATTCTATTATAATTTTTAATTGGAGAGACAAATAAATAAATAAACAAAATGATAAGATTAAACAGGATAGTATTAAAATGTTACCATTCAAAACCTACTAAACCCTTATCAATTTAATGAGATGAAATAAAAAATTTCAATAGATGTGTGAGAGAATAAAGCACATAATTTTATTTTATTGACGTATTTAAGTCGTATTTAAAAGCGTCTCCTCACTTTATATAATTTATTTACGCCCATGAACGTATTGGTTATATAAATACATAAATAATATATGTCCAGAAAGAAATGAAGTCTAGTGTTCAAGTTTATTGAAAACTATTGAAAAATCGACATCTGTTACTGATTTTGAAGACACGAAGGGGTTAAAAGTCAGCAGTGTAATATAATTCTGAATATTATTTACCATTATTTTACTCGTATTTTTTAATAAAAATATATAACATAAAACCTTTTTGTACCTCTGCCAGTTATAGATTTTGAAACCATCCAACCAATGTGCCTGAAACTAGTTTAATTAGAAACAAAATAATACAACCATGAGGATTAAAATTAAAATTACCCTCTAATGCTTCCCAACAAATATTTTGAACAGAAGTACAAATAAAGTAAGTAGATACATTAGTTTCTAATGCGTCCTCGTAAACATCTTCGCGCATATCCGGAATAGAAAGTGCATTCACTACACTAGCTGCTCACGTAGGGCTGTCTCTCGGGCAATAAGGAAGTTATTTTTAAAAGAAATAACGCATAACACTATATCATCATCATCATCAACAGCCCGTTTACGTCCACTGCTGAACATGGGCCTCCTCTTAACAGTCCCTGGCAAGCCAGGATCGCAGAGGGATATTGCCATAATCACCGCGCTTGGCAGACGGATTGGTGATCGCAGTAGGAAGTAAACCTTGAGCTAATAGATGCTGCTGCCCATCTATCAACCATATGTAGTTTAGCCTTGTAACCCTTAGTCGCCTTTTACGACACCCATGGGAAGACATGGGGGGGTCTATTCTAAGCCGGAAACCACACGGAAACCACACCGGGAAACACTTAACATGACCTCTTTGTCAATTTTCATTTTAATCCAAAGAAATGTGTTCTGCTTGATAAAGTAATACCGTAAAAGTTCACATACCTATTGACATGAAAGAATAAGAAGATAAAGTAATAAACGCATAAGGACTGATTTAAGTCTATCTTAAATTAGACTTAAATTAAAAAGTTAAAAGTGTTCATTTATCAAAGCTTATCTTTTTTTGCAAACTTTGTGAATACTCAATTCACGGACACAAAGCCCACCCAGACTCAGTACAAGTAGCCTAGTTTATCACAAATAATTGTCCCCGGTGGGAATCGAACCCAAACACCAGATCTCAGAAGCTACTACCAAAAATAAATTAACATAATGAAAAGATGCGTGCATTTTGAATAGATGTTAATATCTGTTGTTAGTTTTATTATTTGTAATATGCTTAAATCATAATAATTTTAAGCACAACCCTACCCTCGCAGTGTAAGTCTGCAGCCATCGTAAACCCACACTCTCACAAAAGCTATACGGCTAAATAATTTCTTACTTCCTCCCGCCAAGTGCTGGCAACCCTGACTTCCGGAGCAGACGGACCAATTGACTGTTCTATCATACTTTTATTTACTTTACGTATTTATGGTATGACATGTTATATGTGGGCAAGATTTTGTTGCAGGGTCTCAAACTGCTCGTCAGAATCCTGCTTATATTATAAATACGAAAGTTTGTATGTATGTTTGTTACTCTTTCAAGCAAAAACTGCTAAATGGATTTAGATGAACATTTGCGCGGGGATAGTAAATAAGTTCGATTAACATATAAGCTACAAAAAATCACGTTCCAACCCACTGGAGCAGAGTAACGCGGATAAAACCGCGGGGCAAGGCTAGTAAAATATATAAATATGATAACTAAATTGTATACATATTATATTACAAAGTTTATCGTTAATATGAACATGAACACACAAAACATATTGGTGGAATTCATATTTGTTTTTGAGCTGATGCAGCGTCTCCCGATAATTCATGTAGATTATTAAAAAAAAAAAACATAATTGATAAATAAAATGAAACACATCACATAATCTGATAACTAAAGAGTCAGTTAAGTTGTGTAAGTTGTTATTACGTTACGTACATCATTCATCTATTCAGTATAAGTCTCGCTTAAAGTCTCGTAAGTCGTGGGTTCGATCCCCACGCCTGACAATAAATGTTTGTGTAAAATCTAAATTTTAATTCCGGGTCTAGTTGGATATGGGACTACCCGCCGTGCCCCTGAAAATAAATTAAGCCCTTGGTTCCGATTGTTATAACATCATCTATAACAAACAACCAGAGAACTTGCAGCAACTGCGTTTCCATTTGTGTTATACGGCATATATTAGAGCAGCTACCAACCCGTCTGGCAAGCGTGGTGACTACGGTAATACTCGGGAGGAGGTCCATCTTCTAAGCTAATGCTAGAAAAGCTAATGATGATGGTAGATGTACTGAGAGTCTACCCGTTATTTATTGAAGGAGTGACGAGACGGAGTATGTGTAAAAGATTTTATAATAAAAAAGCAATGAAATTTTGTTGTAATTCTAAACGTATCAACAAGAGAGAAAAATAATGTCAATTTCACAATGCAAAAACAAAACGCTAAGAAAAGGAATTAAAAATAAAATTTCAAATTACACCATAATTATTAACAATGAGGTTTTATATGTGCACGATGACAATAGGTTTTCACTATACTGACATAATGATATGCAAGCCGATATTCATTAGAATGACACATTTGGCGTATGGTTCCCAGCATGGAACTCACATGTCTAGCCGGAAAATACATCTCACTTTACTCACTTTACTGTGTTTAAATAGTAGGTATTTGTGTTACATACACATAATGCACTTATCACTATAAACAACTCCGCAACCTCTTTGCGTAATTCCGAGTTTCCTAACAATCATACAGTCTCATAGAGGCAGCCCTCGGCTCATAACATCCGGCGTAGACGGCCAGTCCTTACTGTTTTATTTAGTGATGCCATTCTAAGCTAAAATTGTTGTCTTTTGAAAATATTATAATTTAATTACAACCAGTGGCTGTTTATTATAATGTACGTGCTTAAAACTTTTATCTTATTCTTTTCAAGTATTGCAAACTATAAGACAGAATAAAAAAAAATGATTCCTATGCTGCCATGGGAGACTATAACAAAAATTAAGTCTGATAAGTACTCTTGACCATTTTTTCCCTATTTTAATGTATATTTTACATGTTAAGACAAGCTAAACACACTGTATACTGCATTCAAAAATCAGGCTGAATACTATAACATAAACAGTCAAATATCTTACAAGTGACATTTTTAAATGTTTTTGAATACTTTATGGAAACGTTTACCATATTTTATAAAATGTTTCAAAATTGAGATTGATAAAATTCGACCACCAGCAGGACTCGAACCTGCATCTTAGGTTAAGCCCCTAATGCCTTAACCAATTAGGCTACGGTGGCACCCTACTGGTCATCGAAATTTATGCCGAAATCTCAATTTAGAAACATCTTACAAGTAGTTTTCAAATTTACAGTGTTTTGGATTATCAGGGCAGTAAATGAAATATATCGCCAAATTAAACTTATACGTTTTCCAAAAGTTAACTCGATCAAAATACTTTAATGATTATATTGTTAATTGGTTAAAAAAAATGCATGAAAGCTCTAAGAAAATCTGCTTTGTTATTTTTGTATGAAATTGTAACTCATTTTACTTCTCCTAAACTTTTCTATTTATCCTATAGATTTACTATTTTATTTTATCGATGTTTTACTAGTAGTAGAAAATCCTTTAAAAATCACGTAACTAATAAATTGCAATAGACAGGCAATTTCCGAGAAAATACCGTTTACTGACTCATCAGAATTTCATGTCTTATAATTTTACAAAATATCAATCTGTATACACTCATGATCAGCCATGCTTAAAATCTGCGTATACATATTTATACGTATACGTGATACTAGCTAATAGCGTGCGGCTTCACCCGCGTAACTGCAGTTAAGTATAGCCTAGGTACATCCTTCCTCGATAAATGGGTTATCTAACACTGAAAGTTTTTCAAATCGGACCAGTACTTTCGGAGATTAGCGCGTTCAAGCAAACAAACAAACTCTTCAGCTTTATAATTAGTATAGATATTACATACTGTTTCTTCTATAAAAGACAATATTATATTTAGAACATGTTTCCATCATCATGGTGAAGCCGTATAACGGCTATTGCTAAACATAATCATCATCAGCCCATATAACGACCACTGCTGAAGATGGGCCTCCTCCCGAGGGAGAGTATTTGCCATATTCACCACGCTTGGCATCAGTATTATGTGGTACAACATAATATATATAGGTTTTTGGCTTAGAATAGACGACCCCATATTTATCCATGGGACTCGTATAATACGACTAAAGGACAAACAGCAGCTTTATGGGCAGTGGTATCTATCACCTTAAGGTTACGTACCATCTTACTGCGATTACCAATCTGGCTGCCAACCGTGTTTATTATGACAATATTCTTCGACAACCCTGACCTGCCAAGGAGACTCGTAATCAACCGTGGACGTAAATCGGCTGTTGAGGTTGACACTATTACAACCAGAACTAATCCTACCAATATTATAAACGCGAAAGTTTGTAAGTATGGATGGATGGATGGATGTTTGGGTATTTCACGCCAAAACTACTGAACGGTAAAATTTTGCACCGGGATAGGTTATACGCTGGATCAACATGGCGCAGCTAATTTAATAATAATAACAATTTTGATAAAAATGTCTTCTAGACATAGAAACGTAGAATTCAGCTAAATAATAAATTACGTTTGACCATAATCTCGCTTGATGGAAGGCGAAGATGAGGCCTAAGATGGTACACGCTTGCCTAGAAAGTGTCTGTTCATTTTAGTTTTAAAGATGTCCAGATTATATTGTTTCGGAAAAACTGCCCCGGCGGAGAATTCTCTCCTTACTCTTATTTTCCGATAGCATTACACAAAATTGTTCTTAACATCCGAGTACCGAAATATCAAAAGATACCAAATTACATAAAATTTGCCCAAAATTCAGTGGCTCCATATTAGGTCTGAATGGTTTTATTCAAGTTTGTAAGTTACACCACGATTGTTGCATCGATACAACTTTGGGAGTATGGGATTATGTTTCCGCCAAGGGAAAGTACGTGATTCGTGTAGGTTACGTTACAAATAAATAGAGGTGGCGGAATAATTATACACAAGTTTTTAATTGGAATAAATTTATAAGAGAGGAAAAACTCGATTACTCGATTGGCGAATTAAAATTATTGAATGAATGATTGCTTTCACATATAGAATACCACCGTTAAGAATGTTAACATTATATTAATGCATGATTTTATCAAAATAATGACGTTATTTATTTCGTTGATATTTTAAGGTGTACGTAACTATGTACACTATACGCTACGTTCAAACTAAGAAATAAACATGTATTATTCTTTAAAGAACCTTATAAAACTAGATAGAGGTAAGTTTTGTTTTTATAGTTAAGCCATGTGGCTTTTGCTACATCATCGGGAAGAGATGCGTTCAGGGTTCTAGACTTATGTTCTATCCCACATGAATGTTCGATGAAACAGACTGTTAAAACACTCGGTACGACTGAAGTCGGAGCGAGGTTTCATCATTGTTCAAAATTTTACCACATTTGCCAACTCTATTATTTCGAAGTCTACACAAAATCTTTTTTTTTCAACTTAACAACAGAACAGTCCCCGACTATTTGAATACATGTTTAGAAGTGTATGTATATAAATATATTATATTAGAAGGTGCTTACAAAATATATGCGGTCCCTTTATCGGTAGACTGTTAAACGTATATCTAGTGTGTACGTTAACTAGAGGTAGCCTAGTGGAAAAAAAAACATTTGCATTCTGCATACAAAGCTTTTTTTCTCTTTATAAACAAAAAAACTACAAAATAATGAAATGTTTTTTAACATACAAATTATGTTAGAATATATTTAATTTAGTCAACTTTTTTCAACTCCATATCAATTAGGTACATTAAATACATACTTCACGCTCAAGGTGGCCCCTCTCTCCTCACTCTACGATACACTGGAAGGTATAGCCAACATAGCAATTCGATGGAAAATTTATTCAAAATGCATATATTAAATGAGTACACTATCGTGTTCTACTCTTAAAGGTATGGCATATATTTGGTTAGCACCTTATACAAACCTATGTTATTTTCTCTATTTCCTGTTCCTCATTTAGTTAGGAAGGAGGGAATTACATTGAGATCTTATTAGAATAAATGTTTGGAATAATGCGGTAAGTATTGTTATTTTCTTTTATTGTGATAATTAGTAATTGTACAAACGATTCACATTGTGTGGAACAATTTCGGCAACTCTTTGTTAGAAACAAATGATAATTAAACGTAATTTTGTGTTGCTGTGTTAATTAACGTTGGAAATTAATTACACGTTGCATCTTAATAATTTAATGATATGATAAGTAACACTTATGTGCGAGATGTAATATGCTGCCAACGCCTCCATACTCCAAGCAATCTAGCAGTGTCTATCCTCCATCGTCCAAGATTGCATCCTCACCTTTTTGGGGCACTTCACTCTATTCGTCCATAGGGCGAATGGAGCTGCAGGGCAAAGTGGAAGGTACCTGAGCGTGATAAAGATTTCCCATGTGGTGGACGGACCAAATAAAAGCAATGGACGGTCCTTTGCACGTGTGCGCTAGACGAGCAACCGTCCGGAAGGAGTGGAGGCGAGCCGTTAAATGTGTCACAAGGAGATACATATAATGATGATCACGACCGCACTGTCGTGAGTGTCCCGATTAAGAATAAATGTGCTGCCAACCTTCTGTTAGCCACGAGGATTTTGCTACTGCACCATAAAGGCGAGCAGAGCTCCAGCCTTAATAAATGGTTTACAAACTACAAACTTAGCAACCTGCTCAAGCGGGCGTCCCGTGTGGGCCTTTATACCTCGGCTCAGGGTGGTCGCTGGCGGGATGATTGAGTTATTATGACTTTAAGTTTTTAGGAGATTTTTATGCTATTGTTCAAGCCTTCTGGGGAACCACCTTAGGTAGACAGCAACGCTGTTTTTGACACCAAAGATTAGCATTACCCTCTTTTTTTTTGTTTATAAAATAAAAGCAAATTTCACATTTTGATCTGCTGTTCCAAGAAATTTCACAAGAAACTTTGAGTTGACAAAGCCCTTATATTTTTGTCGACAACAAATCGCAATACTGAAAACTTACAAACACTCATGACCTTACATCAAGGGTCCAATTCTTGCAAAACATAAATCCTGATTGTCAATTAATCTTCAACTACCCATTAAAACTAAACTAATTCCATAACCTAGTGTACAACAAACAGCCTAATATGCTAAATAGTTCCCAAAAGAGAACTACAATATAATATACACTTGAGTTCACAAAATGGAGTGCTCAATGAAATGACAGTGGCGTCTGAGTAAACACGATTAGAATGAACAAACTGGAACGGATTCAGATTCTCCACAATTTAATTGTGTTGCCGATTTAATTGATCAAGACAATCGGCTTAAGAAGGATTCGATTTAGCTATTGTAAGGCAAATTATATATTATCTTTGTTGGTCTACATAATGTGATTTTGGGAAAAATAACAGGTTTCAAATAAATGCATGTGAAAGTAGGTATATAAGGTACTAATAACTAAAACTAGAAAATATGTCTGTCTTTCTTATTGTTTACGCGTGTATTTTGTGTGATTTCTAATACCGCTGTAGACGAGACGTTTATTATAACATAGCTTATAAAATCCTTATTTTACGCTAGCAGGAAATCGGTTCAGTGTCTTGTTAATTTTTTAATCGGAATCAGTTTGTGTAATAAAAAAGTAGCAGATACTTTTGTTACATAATGGGAATCAAAGAATTTCATTAGGTATATGTCTATTTTATTATCATTATATTATACACCGTGAAATTTTAATGGTTGTTTTCCCGAAGCAGAACAACTTGCCGTCGGTAGTACTATCGAAAATTTTTTTTTTTTTTTAGACATGTTTGGATTTAAAATTATTAAAAAAAAAATATTAGACAACTCGAAAGCGTGATAAACAGTAGTAATACTAGACGGAGTGAACGGACCTTGTAGGTACTACTCGAATCGCACGCGCTGCTGACAAAGTAAAGAACGATCCATAAACGTTCAAAGCAAAATAAGAGCTCAATGGTAGTTATACGGCATAAAATAGCCTGCACGCAAGAATCACAAACGAGCCGGCTTCTTTTGTAATTCGCCGCGCGGCGCCGACGCCGGAACGCCCCGCGCTCTCCTTCGACTCCCTCCTTCCTTAGTTGTCCCGTGAACGTCGGAAGCGCAGCACGCGTTATCTTATTACTTTATTAGTATTATGGATCGACATTACAGTTTTGGTAATTTAGAGTACGTCGCTATGGTGCTACTGTACGCTAGGGCTAATTATAATTCCCATACTGCCTGGCGTCTTTACGCCGAGCTGCAACTCTTGGCGTCACTCCGTCTTCGCGGAGTTCTGAACCCTCAAGTCATACAGGACCGGACGATCGTAGCGGCGACGGCTACTCGATCATGGGCAGTTCCAAGTGCCAGCACATGCACAGGGCAGAGGTCGATCGGCCGTTCTTTCGCCAGAGCTCGACGAGGAGATCATCGAGTACTTCGAACGCAATCCTCGCCGAAGTACGCGAATGGCGGCAGCTAAGTTTGGCGTAAGCCAATACTACGTCTGGAAACTACTCAACTCAGAAGGACTGCATCCATATCATTTCCGCGGAGTTCATTTAATTTTTCATTTTTGTTAAATACGCCTTAAATACTTTATTAGGTATCTAATTCAGAAAATTTATGTTCTTCGATAATAAACTTGTTTTAAGTTACGTTTTCTGTAAGTTATAGCTAAAAAGGTATTGGATAAAGCTTATTATTATGATTGGGTACTGTGTTACATTACCTAAGGTGTAGGTATCAGCTGATTGACTAACACCCGGGTCAACGAACGCGCGACCGATCGACGCGAGCGCTAGGTATCGCGAGGTATTACTATCGGTTCGATGTCACTTTCGAGTTCGGTTTTTCACGATTGTTAATCGGCCATTTTTGGTTTATAATATTTAGTTTTTGTATAAATTGAATGTTTAACTAAGACCAAACCTTTTCGCTGCGGGAAAACAACCATTTCAATTTCAGCGTGTATATGGGTCCGCCTTCGTACCCATAAACGGGTGTCTGCCCTGGTGGAACACCCAAAATAGTAGATGATAACCTACATCGACCTTCAGTTAGCTGATAACAGAATGAAACATGTTTTATAATGAATTAAGTATTTTAGAAAATACACTAAAAATGGGTCGGCTAAAGAAATCCTGGACAGACTATATTTGTTAAATTATTTATTTCAGTTAATTAAAAATCATTAAAAAAAGACAAACATCTTTGTGTAAATTCTAAGATTTCTATCCGGGTCTGGTTGGTTGAGGGACTACCCTCCGTGCCTCGGAAAGCACGTTAAGCCGTTGGTCCCGATTATTATAACATCATCTATAATAATCGTATATCAAGGAACGGGCAGCAGCGTTTCCTTCTGTGGTACAACATATTACTGCGGTCACCAATCCGCCTGCCAAGCGTGGTGACTATGGCAACTACCCTACTCAGGAGGAGGCCCATGTTCAGCAGTGGACGTTATACGGGCTGATGATGATGATGAAAAAAAAGATAAGATAATAAGTAAATCTTATTCCGACTCCTAGTATAAAACTTATAGAACGTTCAACTGTTGGGTTGGACTTGTACGAACTACTGGGTTGCCAGGTACAAAAAGGTGTGTAAATGACAGTAGCAACATAAGCGCTGTTTTTTTTTCTTAGAATTTACACAAAGATTTCATGTCCGGCGTGGGGATCGAACCCACGACCTCCGAGATTTAAAGCGAGCCAAATACCGCTTCGCTACGGAGGTTGTCCGTTATCCGTTGTACTAAGTGACATTTAACTTAAGTGGCCTCAACGACGTTTACAAGCCATAATCAAACACTGGGCAGGTACATTAGCAGCAAGCACTCAATCGAATCAGCCGATAGCCTCGATTATAATAGCAGACGGCGACTCGAGACTTGTCCTTATCCAGCTCAGGGAATGGAGCAAGTGATACAATTAGTGCGACGATAATTTGATTTGACAAGTATTTGATTTTGGTTGGAAATTATATGATACCTGCAACCCGCGGTTTTACCCGTGTTACTCTGCTCCAGTGGGTCAGAGTGCAATTTTCTGTAACCTATATGTTAATTCAACGTATAAACTACCCCGGTGCAAAATTTCAGCCAATTCCGTTAAGTAGTTTTGGCGTGAAAGAGTAACAAACATCCATCTATCCATACCTACATTTCGCGTTTATAATATTAGTAGGATAAGCATAAAGATTGATTCTTACTAAACAGTGAGTTATAATAATAATATAATAATATAGTACTTTTATTCTAATTCTATGTACCCGCGCGTGTTTTCACTTAAATATAGCCTATGTCATCCGGGGATAGTGTAGCTTTCCAACGGTGAAAGAATTTTATAAAATTGGCTAGTAGTTTCAGAGCCTTTTCAATACAAACAAACAAACAAATCATTCCTCTTTATGATATTGAAAAAGAAAAAAAAATACAAAATTTTACAGAAAAAAAAAGATTCTCCCTTTTTGTATTATTTATCAAAACTAATCTTAAGAGTGCAAAAAGCACCAACTCCGGAAGTACCAACTTCTGACATTGGACCTTCATACAAGCCCGTGAACCTTTTAACGTCGGTCAAGGCTTTTAGCTATTAATCTAATAACAGCATTATCGGTCCAATGTCAGCCTAACTCGTTACGGTTATTATACTAGCTTCCAGCGCGCGATTTCACCCGCGTAACTTCTGTTCCCGTAAAATCTTCATAACCAAATATAACTTAAAGCCTTTCTCGATAAATGGGCTATCTATTACTAAAAGATTTTTCAATTCGGACCAGTAGTTCCTGAGATTATAATATTCAAATTAACGAACAAACTTCAGCTTTATATTATAGCATATATTATGCGTACTAATTTGACGAAATTACATGCGTTCAATTGCTACTAAACTGATACTAAGTGGATCATCATCAGCCCCCATAACGTTCATAGCTGACACAGCTTCCCTGTAAGGGGTTGCTGCATAGTCACCACACATGTCAAGTGGGTTGGCGACCGCAGTAATATGTTGTAACACACAAGGACTGCCTAAGCCCTGGTATATAATATATAGTATAGGATCGCCGTGGTTGAATGATTGGCTGGCATTGAGGGTTTTACCTAAGATGCAGGTTCGAATTCAGCCGGTGCTCTAAAATTATTAATGTCACTTTAAAAAAAAGTCAATATTAATTAAAGTCTTATTTAAGTTAAGTTAGTAATGTCATCATCATCAATCATCATCAACAGCCCGTTTACGTCCACTGCTGAACATGGGCCTCCTCTTAACAGACCTTGGCAAGCCAGGATCGTAGAGGGATATTGCCATAATCACTACGCTTGGCAGACGGATTGGTGATCGCAGTAAGATGTAAACCTTGAGCTAATAGATGCTGCTGCCCATCCATCAGCCATATGTCCCTTAGTCGCCTTTTACGACACCCATGGGAAGACATGGGGTGGTCTATTCTTAGCCGGAGACCACACGGCGTCTAAGCCGGAGACCACACGGCGAGTCAGTAATGTGAAAGTATTTAATATATTAACTTGATTGCAGCAGACAATGACCTGTTCCATTTGTTGGAGATGATAATGTGTTTACAGATGGAACAATTCATAAGATTTAGACTGTTTATATTTATTTACTCAGTTTGAAAACCTCCTTGGCGTAGCGGTATTCGGCTTGGTTCGATCCTTTCGCCAGACTAAAAAATCTTTGAGTAGATTCTAAATATTTCCCGGTCTGGTTGGCTGAAGGACTACCCTCCAAGCCTCGGAAAGCACGTTAAGCCGTTGGTCTCGATTGTTATAACATCATCTATAATAATCGTATATCAAAAATCGGGCAGCAGCGTTTTCTTTAATAGTAACATAATACAGCGGCGCCTTCGCGCCTTCCAATCTCTTCCAACACCTTCCAAAAGTGGTAACTATGGCAAAAGCACTCTCTCGGGAGGAAGCCCTTGTTCAGCAGTCAACGTTATATTTTATGTCTAGTGTATTAATTTATTGCATGTTATTGTTTCAGGTACTGTAAACTTTCGAAATGCGACAACAACGTCCCAGTAAAATTATGGTAACAATGTTTAAGTAATTTTCTTCAACCGTTTTTACTAACTAAACTCATTGTGTAAATCATATTATTATAATGATCAAAGTTAAAGAGATCAAAATTGAAAGATGTCAACGTCAAAGAAAGAATCCCATAAAATAAACATATAATTAAACTCTGTCTTATGTTGTCTGACGTCACGGCAGCCATTAAAGTCAATAGATGAACGCTAACAATTGTAATACATACCTAAGAAAAATAAAAGGTCAAACCAGACATTTTACGACACACTTAAGAAAACCACTAATTCCTAATCCACCATTTTCAAAACCATTACCTTTTAAACGACTACCATCTTAAAATTCCAACCTAACTTCTAAATTGGCAATACTGTAACTATAAAAACGCAGTGGAACTCAAATTACCAATGAAACGTACCCGCAATCCATCGGCTGGCAACACTCGAGCAAAAACACGGCTTATGTCGGCTGGGACCGTGGGGTGAATAGAAACGACTTAGTTCATATTGATCTTTTGTTATGGATTTGACTTCTCTGCTGGCGAAAAATTTACAAATAAACATACGATTTGTCTAGTTATCTATACTAATATTTTAAAAAGGTTCTAGCGGATTATATCTGGATATACACAATCAATTCAGATTCTTTTACAAATCCACATAATTTGTTAGTCATAGGTTATATTTTTATGACGAAGTTTTCACGGGAACTGCTTGAGACGTTTGGTTGACTGATAAGTAATCTTCAATCTAATCTGATATGAGACTTGGACTCCAAATCTGTTAATTATAATAAGCTTCAAAGGAATGTCAATGGTGTGTTGGAAGACGTTTTTTGAGCATTTAACTCTAATTCTGATAAAGTAATAATTTTCAAATAATAATTTCTATACAAAGGAATTGTGTAATAAATTTAATATTTTTTACAACTAGCTGTCCAGCTGTTAAATAAATATATTTTATTTTATTCCGATATTCCATATAAAAATTTGGAAAATTAGCATAAAATCAAAAGTTATAAAAATAGCAACTTAAAGAAATATGAATAATCTAGTAAACATGTAATTAGGAGTACCGTCATTTTACCCCAAAATTCATGTCGAAAAACATAGGTAGAACCAAAAATCAAAATGTCTTTCGATTTCAAATTTGACTTGTAATCAATTTTTCTAAGCTTTAATTTTGACCTAAATAAAACCAATTCATTACTGTTGTAATATCGTAAATGATCACTTACGCTACGACTCGTAAATACACGTAGTGCTACGAAACCGGCGCACGTAGCGCGTGCTACGCCGTAGGTTGAATTAACAACGCTGTATTGCTAGCAGACGGGCGATCAGTTTTCTATATTATGAACTAGCGGCCCGCCCCGGCTTCGCACGGGTGGACTTTTATACCCTACCCCTGCCCTACCCTACCCCTGCCCTACCCTACCCCTACCCTAACCCTACCCTACTCCTACCCTACCCCTACCCTACCCCTACCCCTACCCTACCCTACCCCTATCCTACCCCTACCATACCCCTACCCTACCCCTACCCTACCCTACCCCTACCCTACCCCTACCCTACCCTACCCTACCCTACCCTACCCCGACCCAAAAGTATAAGTATCCTATGTCCTTCTCCCAGTTCCTAGCTACCTCCCTACCAATTTTCAGCCAAATCGGTTCAGCCGTTCTTGAGTTATAAATAGTGTAACTAACACGACTTTCTTTTGTTTTTAAAATGTATTCTGCTATTCGGGACGGAAAAAAATCCAACAAATCAAAAACCATGGCAATCGGTCCAGCCGTTCTCGAGTTATAAGTGTTGTAACAAACACGACTTTCTTTTATATATATAGATGTAATATTTTGTGACTGGATTAAATTTAAATATAGTTATTTTAAACTTAAATGCTAAAACCTCGATAGAGGATTAGATCCTCGATGCACATTAATTACACATTGTTTGTTAACATAACATTGTTATAATTTATGTTTATCCAAGGCTAGCTTCATGCGCGTGGTTTTACCCACGTAGCTTCCATTCCCGAGGGAACTTCATAACACAATATCTTCTTCAATAAATGGGCTATCTAATACTGCAAGATTTTTTTAAATCGGACTTGTAGTTTCTTAGATAAACGCGTTCAAGCAATCATTTATTGGCTATATTTTATTATGAAGTTCTTACTGAAACAGGTGATACGCAGGTGCGTCGCCCGCGGCAGTACAATACTACTATATTGCGTGAAGAAATGAAATGAAAATGAAATGAAATTAAATTAAATGAAAACGTTTATTGATAATGTAGACGAATCGATCGTACTTATTATAAGTCAAATACAATGATACAAATATAAAAAGAAAAAAAAAAAAATCTTGACTAATTCATAAGTATACATTTCAACAGTCATGTTATTAAATATAATTTAAATCTACCAATGTGGCATGTGATAGTCGCGTACTATAAATATAATCAGAATCAACCAGCGTGGGCTGGGATTCGGTCAGAAGCATAGAACGCGTCGCGAGCCTCGCCTTGCAAGGACGACCGGACCCTATCCTAGCTTCCTACGAGTCTTTCTCTATCTACCTACGTTGTGACACCCGGAGAAGAAAGACTATAAGAAACTCCGAGATCATTCTTTTGTCATCTTTTAAAGTCTTTGATTAATCATTTGTACATCTTTTAAAAACATTTTAGTATCTAGGTTAGTGATCCCCATACATCGATATGTAGGTACTCGCAGCAGGATATTGTGACGGAAACCATGAAACCTTTAAGTAAGTATCGAGTATAGGAAGCGCTCCTCCAGATTTACATTTCTTTTTTTTTTACAATTGGAACATACCTACAGTCTGATCAGTTGTCTTACATATAGATTAACAATTACTAATTTATAAATTACATAGAATAGACTTTTAATTTAGGTGCAAATTCGGTGTGATAGCTAAAAGGTGCCAGTCTGCCGCAATGTAACCGATGGACACATCCGCCAAACATCTCCATCCTCCATGTATTCTTTGATATTGTAATAACCGCGAGTCATAAGGACCTTTTTAACATATTTTTTGAATTTATGATCCGGCAAAGCTGTTACATTTAGAGGAAGTTTATTATATAATCTTATACAATTTCCAAGAAACGATTTACTTGTCTTAGATACTCTGTAAAAAGGTGTAATGAGCTTATCTTTGTTTCTAGTATTAAAATTATGTACGTCCTTCCTCTTGCTGAATTTATTCATATTTTTACGGGCGTAAACTATATTTTGGTATATATATTCAGAAGGCACAGTAGGTATATTTATTTCTTTAAAAAGACTACGAAGAGAATCGCGGCTTCCTTTTTTATAAATACCAAAAGAAGGTCAAAACACACACATTATTTATTTATTTAAACTTTATGCTACAGTTCTGTAAGAATCGCTCGTCTGCAACCTCGCCAGTAGTCCCGAAACGAACGGAAAATGGGGTTTTTGCGTGTTACAACTCGATTCCCAGTTCATCCCACAAGGGTAGCGCATTCGAGTGCCGTGCAAACTTTACCTTATATAAGTGTAATATTATATAAGACAAAAATAACATTACTTCTTGTATTCTGAAGAATTTGTATTATATTGTATTGCTGTCTATTAAACTAGCTCCACAGGTTCATCGACATTATCGGCCCGTATGATACTATCACTGAATATGATCCTCCTCCCGAGGGAAGTTTTTATTATAATTACCACGCTTGGCCATGGGGTTGGTGACCATAGAATAATGTTCTAACATACACAGGGCTATGCTGCTGCCTTTTCTGTGGTATGTCATTATTATAGTGCTTTAAGGGCAGTAAAGATAGTCCCAAGTAATCAACCAGGCTGAAAAGACATCTTAGACTTGTACACATAACCTGGTGTAAGAATCGAACTCAAGACCTCCTAGAATTAAGCCGCTACGCCACGTATGTTGTTATTCCTTGGATTTACTTGCTTTATTCTACTATAACTTTTGCTCATAACGTCATCGGCGTATATTTCAATTTCATCATACAAATATTAGACACCATTATTCATTCCAGAATTTCGGACAATCAACATTTTGACCAGTTAAGCTTTTATAAATGGTAAACTTACTACTATATATTAGAAACAACGATGATCCAATAGTATTATGTCTTACATACACCAAAATATGGCGGTTTAATGTTTACAAGGATTACGACCATTTACCCCTACTCACCCTTCTCATGTTCCGTCAGAAAAAAAAACACAACTAATTTTAACCGCAACCTAGTATTTACGGAAACACATGTCAAAATAACACAATGAATGAACGTCATACAAAAGCACATTAGTAAACAAAAACCCAAGCATCAAACGCATGCTTCCTTTCTACTTGTGAATTTCGATACACTTAACCTATCAAAGTCTTTTACTAAATTGTACTCTATACTCATTGTGTTAAAGTTCAGATTTGTGTGTGTATTATAGTCAATTATAAGCGCGATATTGTAAGGATTCCCCCACCTGTCAGACGCCTACTGATGCTTGAAGATATAACGTGTAACGTGACGTCATCTCTTCAATTCCCCTTGAGTTCGCTATCATTTTGACGTTATTATATGCGATACAAAGTTAGAAATGAACGTGATTTTTATCTTGTTCTGTTCAAAAGTTGTTGAGAGTATTGTTAGGAACGTACAAATAGAGGATGAGTTTGTTTATTTATTTTTAGCTAGGTACAGAGCTTCACAACATAATTCACTATTATAATTGGATTATTGATATTTTACAGCCCGATAATAAACTGGGTACCGATCACCGTGGCTACGTTAGTTAAAGGAGGTACTTGGTTTTTAATCGAAGACTGCAGATTTGAATTATGCCGATGATGGACAATGATTTTATCTTTTTTTATTAAATGTACCTAATATACACTAACCTAAAAAAAATTACAAGTATAAGTAAATCTCTTCTGTTATTGTTTCGGATATTTATTTGTATGGTTTTACTCTAAGAACAATATAAATTCGATGGTTTTAAATTAGAAACTATAGCGAATTGTAACAACTACCGGTAAAGATAAAACTCCTGGGAGGATACCTATTAATAGAATCGCCTGAGTAAATTAAAATTATGCAAATTCAAACTGGTGGATTTCACGCCGAACTGCCTCGTATTTTTTCGTCCCACGCTTAGAGCGGTTTCGCACTATGTCCGATCCGAATCCGATCCGAACCCATGAAAATATTGGTCTAGAAATTTAGAAAGAAATCGACGGAGATCGGATCTTGTGCGTAAATTACCATAGAAATAGTTCTACGGCTACTACGGATCGGATTCGGATCGGACGTACTGCAAAACCGCTCTTTAGGTTAGAGAAAAGAATGTATGATTTTCAATTTTGAAAAATAACAAATAAATATACTAAATTGGAATTATGCTAAGTTGCAATAAATTAATCAGTAACTTTGTTCTGAACAATCTTGTTTAAATTATAATAATTCAATCAATAAATAAAAAGAAACTAATTAAATTTAAATAACGATATTTTGATAACCGATATTAGTATAGGTTTTTGTTTATTTCTAAAGTATTGAGAGAAATAAAAAATATATCAATTTATGAATAATATTATAAAAATTCGTTTTTTTATTGTTTTGACGACCCTGGCTTGCCAATGTATAATATGATGAGGCGAATGTTCAGCAATAGACTTAAATAGGCTGATAGAGAACAACTATTTTATCACAAAACAATCTTAGTTTTTGCCATTGACAACATGCTTTTTGGCGGGCTAGACAGATAAGTCTAGTGTCTACACAAAATAAGTGAGTACAGTTAACTCCCCGTGCTCACCGCTTGCTTCTCGTTACCCGTGCGTGCAACCGTCATCATTAATTTCATTACGCTGTGTTCGAAACTACATTAATTCTCTGTCTACCCCTTGACGGGAACGTAATGAAGCAACTTCGTTGTTGCCGTTAGTTGCTATTTGTTGCTGCTATATGATTAATTGGTTGGTGATGCTGTTTCAACTAATCTCCGGTAGGAAATGTAGCGTATTAGTGTATGTGACTGGTTGGTGTTATTTAAATGAATATAATTTATTCCAACGCGAATGATTTGTAGGTATTACACATCCCTTACAAAGGAATATTAATAGTATTATGCATTGAAATCATATCATATTGGTATACTTTTATATGTATCATTTTAAGTCGTATTGAAAGATTGAATAAATTATATCAAAAGTTAGTACATTAAAAAAATTAGAAGTTATCTTTACTAATATTATAAAGAGGAAAGATTTAATTGTTGTTTCGCCATTAGAAAGCTGCTTTATCCAGGAATAGCATAGGCTATATTTAATTATGAATTCACTACGGAAATAGGTATTACACGGGTGAAACAGGGCCCGGGAAGCTAGATTTGTAGTAAACCGAGCTAAATTTCTATGAACGTATAAAGTTAATTATAGCTGTGTTAGGTAAAATCTAAACAATAAATTTAAACGTACTACCATAGTTCAAAACAATAAGCCAAAAAAACTTGTTATACAAACAAAGGGGGCGACCGAGCGACATCGCACGCGACATTAGGTCCGACAATTGTCGCGCGATTTACTGTTTGTCGCAGGTCGCGCGTGTTGTTTGTTCAATCAATATTTGTGTACCGCGATTTTTTGTCGTATTTCATTTATATGATAAGTGATCATAGTTTTTAACATCTGACGTATTTATTTCAATTTATTTATTTCTGAACTATAAGGAACAAGAGATAAAGAATAGAATAGGTAATATATATTGCACACATAGACAAACAGAACAAAGACACAGGAGAAATGTCTACACAGTGCAATTACCACAGTACCTATTTTCAGTCTTATCGCATTAGGCGATTTGTTCAAATAAACGTAATTTATATAGACAATATTTAAAGTTCGTGTATTCCTTCAATTATTGAGGCTAACAATTTATTTACTAATAAATTGTTAGCCCACATTTCTTACATTTTTTTATTATGTTTTAAAAAAGACAATTAAAAATGGCTTTTTAATCTACAACTAGGTCACATTATCTCGAGACCTCGCTGGAATGCCCCGTTCTCCTTTTACCTCCCCGCGCTCGCCACATATCAGAGCGCTGACGCGACGTGACGTCATCGACGCCAGGTCTCGAGATAATGTGACCGGGTTGTACCTATGTGTCACACAAAACGACTTAACAAAACAATCAATTCTCTGCTTTGTGCAGACTGAGAATTAGTACAATTATATATGTGGTTGACACTAATAATAATTAATTATTACCACTGAGCTTGAACTGATAACATTAAATATTTTTTTCTTACCGGTTGAATACCTAACACATTAACACTAAGCCAACGATGCAGTCATGATATTTTAAACCCCATAGGTCAAATGGTTATTGCTTTCATTATCGGTGTCATTTTAAAAACAAAAAGGTTAATGACTGGCACGAAAATATCATTGACTATCTGGATCGTTACTTTAACAAAATGTTATCGTTATAGGGTCACATTCTGATGTTAATCTTAAATTTACAAATTGTGGAGGAATACTTGGAAAAGTCTTCAAAAAAAAAATTCAGATGATGTAACTCATTTTGGACATGCCTTCCAAATACGTTGTGAAAGAGAGAGTTTCAATAATCTGTCTGCGACTCTATGAGTGGGTAAATCTTGTGTATAGGCAGGTAGGTTACTTACTCATGGCCGGATTGCTCATGCGTACCCGGCCCCCGCCAACGGCGGATCGAAGGAGTGTCCGGGGGGTTTTAGTGGTGTAGAGTCTTCTCGTTGTGGTATGAGTAAAAAGCATCCATACATCCATCCATACTTAAAAACTTTCGCTTTTATAATATTAGTAGGACAAGTTAGGCAGGCAACCTCCTGTCCTGGGGTGTAACTGATGTTACTAATAAAAATGAAGAGTTTTATTTGAATCTTAATTGTTACTATGTAGGGTCTGACTTACAACCGGATTGCTCATGCGTACCCGACCCCCGCCAACGGCGGATCGAAGGAGTGTCCGGGAGGTTTTAGTGGTGTAGGGTCCTCTCCTCGTGGTATGACTTTAGCATACCACGCTATGGAGAGGGCGAGTCCCACATATCTCACCGCTAGCGCGCGAATACGCTGCAGCGGTGGTGGGAATGCGTCAACGAATTTCACCCCGGACAAAAAAAAAAGTGTCTGACTTACAATAACTGAGAAACACTGCCAGCAACCATCAGCAGCCCGTACAACGTCCACTGATGAACATGGGCCTCCTCGTCAGAATGGGTTATGCCGTAGTCACCGTATAACAATTGGGATCAACAGCTTAACCTGCTTCCCGCGGCACGGAGGGTCCCTCAAACAACATGACCTGGAAAGAAATCTTAGAATGTACACAAGGATTTTTTGTCCGGTGTTGGGATCGAATTTACGACCTCCGAGACATAAAGTGAGACCTATACCGCTACGCCACGGAGGTGGACTTATAAACCAACGACAGTGGTTTCTTTATTAATATGTTGAATATGATAAATCTTATATCCTACTAATATTAAAAACGTGAAAGTTTGTAAGTATGGATGGATGGATGTTTGTTACTTTTTCACGTAAAAACTACTAATCGGAATTGGCTGTAATTTTGCACCGGGATAGGTTATACCCTGGATTAACATATAGGCTACAAAATATCACGCTCCAACCCATAGGAGCAGAGTAACGCGGGTAATACCGGGGCGCGCAGCTGGTTATTAATACTTGTGCCTGCTACACAATTTGCCTTCTAACCTTCGTAACTTGCTGAGCTGTGTCTAGATTACTTATGTGATTCAAGTACTACATTAAAAACACTCTTAAATGGAAGGACATTATCCTCGCGCATCAAGTAGGTATACTACACCAGACAGACATTACCAAGTTCATGTTACTGCTGTAGTAAATCTAGCCGTTACTAGAGGATTTACAGCGGGACACAAATGACTGTGTAGAATTTAAATCACCTGATTCCAATAGTATTTGTTGCGTCCATTTGTTTTGTAGTCTATCCAAGCAATAATGTGTTTGCTAACGCTTTAAGTCAGCAACGTATTCTACTTAGGTTAAGAAGAAGAAGGTAAGAGAATAAAAAGAATAGTGGAGCAGAATAGAGCGAGGAGTTAAGCCACGTTTATGTGTTTACACGTCGATCAATATAAAGCTGTAAAGTTTGTTTGTTTAAACACACTAATATCATCATCATCACGTCTACTGCTGAACATGGGCCTCCTCCCGAGGGAGGGTATTTGCCATTCACCACGCTTGGCAGGCGGGTTGGTGACCGCAGTATTATGTTGTACCACACAAGGAAACGCTGCTGCCCGTTCCTTGATATACGATTATTATATATTATGTTATAACAATCGGGACCAACGGCTTAACGTGCTTTCTGAGGCACGGAGGGTAGTCCCCACTAATATCAGGATCTATGAACCGATTTGACAAATTCACGTCATTTAATTATGAAGTTCCCACGGGAACGGGAGGAAACCTCGCGCGGGAAGCTAGTATGTTATATTTCGTTATTCATGGCATTCACTGCGTTTCACTTCCATGTATTTTTAATTTGTTTAATATAGTAGTCTGCTGAGGCCCACATCTCTCAAACTAAGAAACAGTTTCTGAAAAAGAAAATGATCTTCAATAAGAAAAGTAATATGGCCATAGACAACTAGATCCTTACGTTAATGATATTATTACTGTTACTGTTAGCCTGCATCATCCCACTGCTAGGCAAAGGCCTTTCCCCACGACTTCCAGCTCTTCAATCCATCCACGGCTAAAGTAGGCCACTGGTCGTTTGTTTTGTCCAGCTCGTCCCGCCATCTTCTACGGGGTCTGCCGCGATGCCTTCTTACTGTGTAGGGCTGCACATGGTGGTTATTTTGGCCCACAGTTTATTGGGCATACGGCAGACGTGGTCAGCCCATTCCCACTTCACCTAAGCGGCTTTTAGTATTATATTTTATTATTTATATGATCTTATAACTGGTGCTATAACTTTTAACTTAGCTATACAACAAATATTTCCATACCCACAGAACATCTTTTCAAAACATCAAAAGACACAAAACTTGAGAGCTACATTGCAGTATCACTTAAACTAAATGAATTTATACTTGAAAATTTATTCCGAAGCGCGGTATATACTATTCAAAAATACTGCTAAGTGTCTTCAAATGATGTTACTTTTTGAGCCAAAAACATGGGCTGACGATTATACGGAAAACTTGTGCATAATTTATAAGATATCCTGGTTCACTTAACTAAATTAAATCGTTCATCTCCCAGATGGCAGAGTTCAAAAATATCGGGAACTTTCCCGTCAGTTTGTCTTGGGTTATTCGCTTCAATATCTTTATTAAGGAAATTTTTAAGCAATTATTTTGTAGCTTTCGGCTTGGCTTTAATGCGGCGCTTTGAAAAGGTTTCCATAAAACAGATTATTTTGAACTTAAGGGTTGTTTTAGAACGAATGAAACATTTATTAATATCTAGTGTATACAAGTAAGCAATAATGCGTATATTATCATGGGTGTCGTAATGGGCGACTAAAGGACATACAGCTGGTGGATGGGCAGCATCTCTTACCATCTTACTGCAATCATCAATCTGCCTGTGACGGTGGCTATAGCAGAGCTCGGAGTTTCTTATAGTCTTTCTTCTCCGAGTGTCACACCGTAGGTAGATAGAGAAAGACTCGTAAGAAGCTAGGATAGGGTCCGGTCGTCCTCGCAAGGCGAGGCTCGCGACGCGTTCTATGCTTCAGACCCGATCCCAGCCCGCGCTGGTTGATCTTAATTATATTTTATAATAAGCGATTAATTACGAACATGCCGTAACAATATTAATAAATTTTATTTAATAACATTATTTTTGAAATGTAAACTAATTTATTAGTTAAGATTGTTTTTTTTTCTTTTTTGTTTTCATTATCATTGTATTTGACTTATAATAAGTACGATCGATTCGTCTACATTATCAATAAACGTTTTCATTTTCATTTTCATCTCTTTATGAACCCGACATTTTCACTATCACAGTTTCTGAACACAACTAGAATAATTATTGTCAATCCCTCGTGCTAAGCTAAAATGTTTGTGCTACGAGTGGGTTCCCATCGAAAGTGCAATGGGTGGGGATCGAACCGGCGACCATATGATCTCAAGTCACATACTATCATTGGGCTACGACCGTTTTAATTGAACGAACTCATTAATAAACACACAAATTACAAACATTTTTTAATCTAGATAGACCTTTATTATTGTGGCTAACATAATCACACCTGATGGTAAGCGACGATGTGGCTGACGATGGATCTCAAAGGTCTAGAAGACACTTATTCACTCTTGACTTTAAGAGACCCAAGTGTTTTCGGGGTTATAGTATACACACGTCCACATGCGAAAGACGGATGAACATCAGACCTAAAAAAAAGTTCTCGCGGTATCCTATACAAGTAATTATACATATTATTGTAAGAAAAGTAGAAAGATAATAACAACAGTCGTATTTTCTCTAATAGCACTTTATTTTAATAACACAAATACTTCTTACCTGAAAGCGTCTCTCGGAGAATTTTCTTAGCACTACCAATAATGGAGAGAACTAAAACTTACTATTTACCCAGAACTTCAACTATATTTAATAGATTAAATTAACTTGCTTTGCCCGTTTGATTGTCTTTATTAATTGAAACAAAGTCTTTCAGTAGTTAAATACTTCTACTATTACATCTTGCATTAGAACTTGGGTTTGATTCCCGGACGAGATAAATAAATCTATACTAATTAAAAAGCGGGCGTACGTAGCCCAATAGCTAGGGCGTCGGACTTGTGATATTGTGGTCGCCGGCTCGATACCCACCCATTGCACTACCGACGTGGTACTCGTAACACAAGCATTTAAGCTAAGCACGAGGGGTTAACAAGAATACTAGTAGATTGCAAAACTCTCCTAGTAATCTTTAAAAAAAAAAGATATTATACAACTGAAGAGTTTTTTTGTTTGGACGTGTTAATTTCAGGAACAAATGGTCTGATTTGAAATATGATTTCAGTGTGCATTCTGACAGCCTATTTATCAAGGAAGGTTATAGACTATATTTTATGTTAAAGTTCCCACGGGAACGGTAGTAAAGCGGATGAAACCGCGCGTGGGAAGCTAGGTTGTCTATTTACTAGTTCATTGCGCACGGTCTTTAACAATAGGGTCACTCTCAATGTTGTAGTTGGCGAAATAGGGATGTATCATACTTCTGCTATCCCATTCTAAGACAGAGAGGAGATGCTAGGTATGTTAATGTGATAAACAATAATTAACAATTACTAGCGAAATATTTAACCTGTCGTGTCAGTTAAACCGTCTCACCGGATCATGAGAGAAACACTTTTATAATGTCCTGCGTATCTGACCAATTTGCCTAAAGTTAGAAAGACTTCGAGGCCAAAATCGTCAGGTCTACAATGATCAAACAAACTACCAGAATTCACCAATATCATAATCTCATACTTCGTTTATCACCTTTATGATATGATACAGCTCTTACAACGCTCGCCACCATAATAAATAGTCTGCTCATCGAATCATCACAAATGTGATGTAAAATGCATGCAACGATGTTCCAGTCCTTACACAACTACCTTATCAAAACACCTAAGTCATGCAATTATAACCTTTATATCCATATAAATAAGATCGATGGTAACTGAAAAGGAAAAAGTTGTTATTCCATAATCAACTGATTTACTTAAATAGATGTGTTATTCAAATATAGCCTTTATGTTGTTGTGATAAGGTGGTTGGTTATTGAAGTAGTTGAGGTTGTATGATGGGCTGGCAGAAGGGTCTAGACTTTGTGTCGCCGCGTATTAGTATCAGTTGATGTATGGTGGAAATTGTGGCCATTTATAAAATGAGATTCTATAACAGTCGGAAACCTTTCGTTTGCACGTGGAAGTTATTTGAACTTTAAAAGCGTCTTTAACATAAAGTTTATAAAAGACTAGCTGCGCCCAGTGGTTTTGCCTGCGTTACTCTGCTCCAGTGGGTCGGAGCGTGATTTTATATAGCCTAAATAGTAATCGATCTGATTAACTATCCTCGTGCAAAGTTTCAGCCAAATCCATTCAGTAGTTTATACGTGAAAGATTAACAAACATCCATCCATCCATACTTACAAACTTTCGCGTTAATAATATTAATAGGATATTCACTATTTTTTCTTAATGTGCACAATTAGATTTTGTGTATTGATATTTTAATTCAGCAAATGACTGTTAACCAGAAAAAGTCAGCGAGCCCATATTTTATATTAATAACCAGCTTCATTCTGTTTGTTGTCTTAGCAAAACTCTTTTTTAGACTTGTGGTGTTCGGCTTAAAATAGACCACGTCTTTCCATGGGTGTTGTAAGAGGTGACTCAGGGATATACAGCTGATGGATGGGCAGCAGCGTCTTCAGTTCTAACTGCAATTAACAAACCACCAAGCGTGGAGATTATGACAATATCTCTATAAGAACTAAGCTCTCTAAGATCTTCTGCAGCACATTAACTAGCAGTATTTTTGGAGTCGAATCAAATGAAAATTGAGACATCCATTTTACACACACAGTATGTAAAACTTTCACAACTTATTGCAAATTGCAGTATTTTTTGACAAATAAATTAACAAGTTTGCTAAAAACATTTTCTGCAGTCTTTGCTCCTATCTGAACAGAAGAAAACACCTTCCATAATAGAAGCTAACATTTTAATTACATCTTAGCACGAAAACCATCCTCTCGCAGATTGGATTGCGCGGTACCAACGAGAAAACGCCAGGTGCCAAGATTACATCGTGTTCTTACAATCGGCATACGGGAAGCGTTATTACAATAATTTGTTATTATTGTATTTGGGCATCATTTGTACGATGCTAAAATGCGTGTGAAAATGAGGCATTATTTCAATCCATATTTATATTTGAAAACAGGATTTATTTTTATACATAACTAGCGGCCCGCCCCGGCTTCGCACGGGTGGACTTTTATACCCTACCCCTGCCCTACCCTACCCCTGCCCTACCCTACCCCTACCCTACCCCTACCCTACCCCTACCCTACCCTACCCCTACCCTACCCCTACCCTACCCCTACCCTACCCCTACCCTACCCCTACCCTACCCCTACCCTACCCCTACCCTACCCCTACCCTACCACTACCCTACCCCTACCCTACCCATACCCTACCCCTACCCTACCCTACCCTACCCTACCCTACCCTACCCTACCCCTACCCAAAAGTATCCTATGTCCTTCAACCAGTTCTTAGCTACCTCCCTACCAATTTTCAGCCAGTTCAGAGTTATAAATAGTGTAACTAACACGACTTTCTTTTGTTTTTAAAATGTATTCTGCTATTCAGGGCGGAGACAAATCCAACGAAACAAAAACCATGAAAATTGATCCAGCTGATCTCGAGTTATAAGTGTTGTAACAAACACGACTTTCTTTTATATATATAGATGGTCCAATCATCACTATGGTAAGGCTCCGTTACAGCAGCTTTGAGAAATAGCTACATCTAAAAGTCCCACTTTGGTATCCAAAATTATCACAGTAGGATTTTTTGAAAATGCCATAACTAGAGTTAACTAGACTATACTAAAGTGGAACTTACCGGTTCTAATGGAGATGCTTATCGTAGATAATATGATAATTTTCTCCATCAGAACACTAAGTCTCCTGGAAGACAGGTTATATTTGAAAAATTAGTTTTAATGAAAATAACGAAGGAAACTCCTTACAGGCCTTTTTTTTTTTTTGTTCCGTGGGAAATGCATTGACGTATTCCCACCACCGCTGCAGCGTATTCGCGCGCTGGCGGTGGGATATGTGGGACTCGCCCTCTCCAAAGCATGGTATGCTAAAGGCATACCACGAGGAGAGGATCCTACACCACTAAAACCTCCCGGACACTCCTTCAATCCGCCGTTGGCAGGGGTCGGGTACGCATGAGCAATCCGGCCCCCCGACGGCACCCGCGGCCAATATGGTACCGCGGGATCTCCAGAACCCCTTACAGGCCTGCTAGTAATCTATACTTGTATTATAAACAAAGAGATTTGGTTGTTTGCTTGTTTGCACTGGAGGAGCCGGACTGTTTTTTTTTAAATTACTTTACCATTCGAAAGCTACGATATCTGGAAATAACATAATTGTAATAAAAAATAAAGTTCTGACAGGAAGGAAGCTACGCGTGCGAAACCGCCCGCGGGATGCGGGTATAATATACATATTATACTAGCTGACCCGGCAGACTTCGTACTGCCTCAATCGATACATACGCTACACTACCCCTACCCTACACTACCCCTACCCTACACTACCCCTACGCTACACTACCCCTACCCTACACTACCCATACCCTACACTACCCCTACCCTACACTACCCCTATCCTACACTACCCCTACCCTACACTACCCCTACCCTACACTACCCCTACCCTACACTACCCCTACCCTACACTACCCCTACCCTACACTACCCCTACCCTACACTACCCCTACCCTACCTCTACCCTACCCCTACCCTACACCTACCCCTACCCTACACCTACCTCTAATCTACCCCTAACTTTGTCTGAAAAATAAAAATAAAAATTTAGGGGTGGACTACCCCTAACATTTAGGGGGATGAAAAATAGATGTTGGCCGATTCTCATAGATACCGGATAAGCACAAAAAATTTCATCAAAATCGGTTAAGCCGTTTCGGAGGAGTATGGCAACGAAAACTGTGACACGAGAATTTTATATATTAGATTACTAGCCTGTCCATGCAACGAAAACCGAAACTTATCGATGAATTTAAAAGACCATAAAAGACCACAACGCCTATTTACACTTGAATACTTTTCTTTTTTTATTCTCAAGTGACGCGTGTCCCCTAATTTTAATTATTATAAATGATTCCCCTCCAAAAAGCGTAAAGATAAAGAACAATAACTTAAAAGTAGTCCGTAATCAATTTATCTTAGTAAGGTCTTTTATTATACGTACCAACCCTAGCAGAGATATTATGGTCGAAAGATGCGGAGAATTATGAAGTAAAGCAGCGTTTTGTAGGGCTGTCACTCAACTGGTGACATTTAATTTCCTTATGGTTGGAGTATGAGGTAGGGTAATGATTGTAAGTAGGTCAAAGTGCGTAGATTAAAAATGTAAGCTAGATAAGATCACACCAAAGTATTGCTATTGTAAGCTTTACTTCCGAAACAACGAGAAAACATTTTGTAAAATACAAAGTAAGAGAGACGTGGCTGTTGACAAAGTTATTGTCCATGGCAAGGCTGGCTTAAGGATTTTAGAAAACACTAGCTTGTCTTGCGCGGTTTCACCCGTTTAGATTCAATGCTAGTGGGAACTCGTCTTGAAGCATATAGCATTAACTATATGCTTCAATAATGAAGCTTTTTTAGTAAGTATAATACTGTTTGAAATCGATTTAGTAAAATCAGAGTTTTCTGGTTCTACTCACTCGATTTTGAAAAGTGGTAAACACCTAATTGTAAGAAGGTATAAAAGTGACTGCACGTTTGTATATTCATTATATCTCATTGTAATCGTAGTACCTACAAGAGCGATCAATAAATGGAAACATAGTATATAAAAGAAATATTAGTTAATATTGTTAGCTGATAATTAATCCATTGATAAATTTTAACCTGCTCCCCTAATAAGCCTTTTCAGTAGGGTATTGATTTATTGTAACTGTAACTATAACTAGAACACGGCTACAATTCAATAATCTGTAAACATAATAGCAATTCAGGAAGTATTGCTTCCCAGAATAATAGGATATAAAAATGATACTGTGATGGGCTGAAAATTTTATAACTCCGCCATTAAAGCCGCACAGCCAGAAATGGGTTTCCTATGTAACAGATAAAAGGCTACAGGCATCAGTCGCGTAAATGTATTAATCCATTCTTATAGCTACTGGATATCTGTTAGTCGTCATTCTGGTAAAATAATGATAATCTTTGTGACCTGCCTGTAAAAGGCACGATTTTGTAAAGTCATGCTTCGAGATTTTTTTTGCAAAAAAATCGGCACTAACTTTAGTGCCTACTGTAAACATTTTTGTTAAATTCATTGCGGTATCCAAGACATTTAAGTGTTTTGAATCTAGATAGCGCCTAAAAGCTTAAAGCCTCTTCTCTTTGTGCCGCTGATAAAAGGCCCACCTGGACACTTGCTTTTTGAAATATTTTGGACTGATAGAATCGATTACCCTTGACTGGAATTGACTTGGAATTGTAGGAAATATTAGATCCATTAATAAAAGCAACACAAGCACCCTATCATTGTATTAAGCCAGCCTTAATAATTGCGCAAGACGGCTCTTGTGGGACTTGGGCCTTGGCTTGCTAGAGGGAATTGAGGCATTACAATTTTAAGATTTTACAGGTGTTTGTGCTACTGTCACTCTACTTCACAGTTCGCGGACCTCTCGGACTTCAAGTCTACGAGACTAAAGGAATTAAGCTTATTCCTCTCTCAGCACCAATGATTTGATTGCCAAGACTATTCCTGTTCAAAACAGTTTTGATGCTGAAACTTTGGTGCTCAAATAATTGGTGCTGAAAGAGAAATACTCCCGGAACTAACCCATTTATGACAATAGTATCGTACTTCGGTTAAAACGTTATTTATGAAAGAGGGTCCCCCTTTGATAATATATCATTTTCACCTAAATTCGATATATAGCATACAAATTTCCCTTAAACTGTATTTAATAAAACTTGGTATATACGAGCGAAATCAAAGTTTTAACGCACAAAATTACCAGGCGTGCTTAACTTTGTTGAAACTCCTAAGTTGCAAGTGCGGTTCCGCTACGTCACTCAAATTGTTTAGTAATAACATGGCATGGTTAATATCACTAATCTTGTCATAGATATAGAATAAGACTAGGCATATAATTGACTTTATATGACTAATTAGTAACCCGCCGCCTATCGCCCTAGGCTCGGCCTCGGGGAATGGGGCACATGGGCCCCGCTCCCTTCGAGGCTGACCCATGAGGAGTAGGGACGCCTCTACACTCCGGCGTTCCTATAATTGGGCAAATGGGCCATGGTGGGCCATGGTGTGGCCCAGGAGATCCTACGGTATCATATTGGCTGCGGGTGCCGTCGGGGCGCTGGATTGCTCATGTGTACCCGGCCCCCGCCAACGGCGGATCGAAGGAGTGTCCGGGGGGGTTTAGTGGTGTAGGGCCTCTCCTCGTAGTATGAGTTTAACATACCACGCCATGGAGAGGGCGAGTCCCACATATCCCACCGCCAGCGCGCGAATACGCTGCAGTGACGGTGGGAATGCGTAAATGTATTTAACCCGGAAACCAAAAAAAATAAAAAATAATAAGCACTTATTAATAAATCGTTTTGTTAACATTCTTATTGTAGAAAGGAGGCAGAAAAAAAGAAAACCAAAATCACCATCAACCAGTATTGCTGCTAATGAATTAAATGATATTAATTCAGCACAAGACTTAGTTATTTTCATTACATACACTGCTTAAACAACTCTAAATATATCTAAAGAACAATCATTTTAAATAAAATTTCCTGTACTTCTCAAATAATCTTAACTTGCACATATTTTCCACAACAATTTCTCAAGACTTTATTAAATCGTGTACAGCGCCAATAAAACAACAACAATTTTCATAACATACAAATTCTGAATTAAGTTTAGGGTGCACAAAATTACCAGGGGCTCATAACTGCTAAAGCGGTGCTCTGTGTAACCCTTGCAAGTGCGGTCTCGCTACGTCAATCAAGCTGTTTCCATGAAACGGTACATGCCTGTTTATCCGTTAACTATAATTGAAGCAGAAGTTAGTACGTGCATTTCTTAATTTCAAAAGTGAGATTAATAAATTTAGAAAGTGCAAGTAAATGGTTTAAAAAATAAATAAAGAGTAACTACAATTTGTATGAGAAAAGAAATACGAATTACGGAAATTACTAGGGGCACATAACTGCTAAAGCGGTGCTCTCTGTAACCCTTGCAAGTGCGGTCTCGCTACGTCAATCAAGCTGTTTGCATTAAACGGTATATTCCTGTTTATCGTGTAACATGATTGAAGCCGAAATAAGTACGTGCAAGAAAGTGGTTTCAGAAAAAAAAACAATTACATACAAGTCGTATGAAAAAAGACATTTCAATTGCAACTAAGTTAGAATTTAATGTAAAATTCTCGTGCAGTTTTATCAGCGTAGCTCCCATCCCCATAAGAACTTCATAACCGAGTAAAGCCTTTGTTATTCCTGAATAACGAACCTTTCTAATGGTGAGTAACTATACATAGTAAGTCCTGGTTTTAAATAGGTACAGTAGTTTCATAGTTTTTAAAGTAAATACACAATCAAATCTTTTCTCTGTATTATTTCTGATTCGCGCTCGCCGAAAATTGGTCCATCTATACCTTGAGAGCATTTTCATTATCATTCTCATTCTCGTCAACGTTAATGCTTAAAGCAAGACCAAACTGACATGAGATTGATGATTTATTTGTGTAAAATTTGGCCATGATATATTTGTATAGACTAGCTTAAGTCAATCAATTAGGAGTAACGGTATAACATTTTGTTATAAAATACAACTTAATAACCACCTGCAAACCTTTGAAAAACGGATCTAAAAATTTATCACATGCATAATATAATTTATGTCGTAAAATAACGTAATAGATTATAAAACATGTTGATACACGTAGTACAAATCCAGAGCGGGGCATATGTAGGTACTTGTGTACTTATATTAACTAACGAAAGGTTTTCATTATTATCATTTTTATGATTATACAGAAATAAAAATGATCTCCAAGAAAAATAAAAGTTTAAAGATAATTTTAAATATCTGTCCAATTAAATTAGTTAATGATCTTCAAGAATATTTTACTAAACCCGCTCTTAACGTAAATCTGCTCCGAAATTAAATTACCAAATTTTGTGGAGTTATCTCCATAAGTAAGTTAATTGGTATGCTAAATGTCCTTTAAATATTCCGCTCTCGTTTGACCATTGACCTTGATTTAAATTCCATCAGAAGTTAACAGTTTAGCAGAAGACTGATGAAAACGACCTTTTTTTGGATATCGAGTTCAAAACTACGTAGGGCTGTCGACCTATAAGCATAATTACATAAATAATGAGTAAAGCCAAAGCTTTAAAAAATAATATAGATTCGCTTTAAATAAGTTTTCTTATTACACTGATTAATTAAACTTACCAATATGTGAGACAGAAAGTAAATATATACTACAAAATATAATACCTACTACTAAATGAATTAATTTGTACATTTATGTAACAAATTAAAACAAGATTAAAACTTCAACCTCAATATATATATAAAATGTGTTTCTTGTACTTTTTCATTGACATCCCTAACTTTAAAGATATTTATAGTGTTCTTATTTGAGTAATATTAAACGTGACTCCGTTGTAGTCGGAAACTAATTTAAGTAGGAAAGTGCTGTTGTAAGAGGAATACAAAACTCATTGGACACTCTTTCATATTCTTCGTAGAGTACCCTTTAGATTGCGTTTTGTTAAAAATCTGGGATACAACATAGATTATACATTTGAAAAATCTACTCTTTGAAAGTTTCTTCTTTATTCGATCCAGCGCGAATCAGAATAAAGACTATGAATTCAAAGACTCCATTTCCAGGGAAATGCCGAGAATAGCTCTTTCTATAGCGTTAGAGCATAAAAAAACACTCATTTCAATTTCCATTCTCATTCCCGTTCTCATTCTTATACTCACTCTCATTCCCTCACTCATTCTCATTCATTATGCTACAATCTTTTAATGTTTCTTTTATCAAATTCGTTTAATTTTCTTGAAACAAATTTATCTCACAACAAAACTATACTAGAAAATAAAAATAACATTTCTACTCTTACCGAGTCAATCGAAGCTTTTAAAACGAATGTATTTGATAAACTACAAGTACATACATCTATTACCCGCGGCGCCGTCTGGGCGGGAGTCGAAGCGATCGTCTCAGCGTGAAGGGAATATTCTTCACACTACGACGTCTGTCCGTTCATGTTTTCTGCATCTATATATAAAACAAAATGGCAGTTGGATGGGATTCAATTAGATTTTAAATTTTAAAAGTAAGTTCAGAGAGAAACTGCTATCTATGGTAGGTTTGGCATTAAGCATTTATACTTAAACACGATATGTGTCCTCTGTTTTGCCAAATTAATCCGTTTTACTTTTATCCGCTTTATCCCCTTTCATCGAAATTTGAAAGGATATCCATAAAGAATTTGTTTGTTTACTCAAACGAGCTATAATAATATATCGTTCCTTAAGTTTGAGCACCACGTAGATGAGAAATATTAACTTTTCAGTAATTGCAATTTTACTTAAACATCATAATAATACCATGCTACTTTTAGCTTTATTTTAGGAATTTATATTGGACGATATGTGTTACTCATTGTATCATCAAAAGGGTCCCTCGATTCTCTAGAAAATGACATCCAAATATGGAAATCGCCTAAAAATACTTTTACGTGACTTAAAAACTTAATCGTCAATAACACAAATAAATATAATGCGGAAAGATATTTTCAAATTATGTGATTGGTAGTTTATTAAATAAAAATGAATTTTTAATCAGCAGTGGGAAAAAAATAGAATACACAAGCGTATGCTGATAACAAAATACTTATGGAACTAATCTACTCAAGCTTCATTTTATTAAAAAAGGAAAACTCCTTCAATATTCTAATCATTTCTATGTATAGCATTGAGTTTAACTCACATGCTAAGTGATAATATAAAAAATAATTAAGCATATTTAACTCCCATCGTACCAAATGTTCGGCGGAATTGGTTTGATTAAACTCACTCGTGACATATTCAGCGTAATAGTGACCGCAGTATCCAACTATAATCTAGGGTTAATGTAGGCATGTACATCAGCTCTCAAACTGTTATAAATAAATTGTAATGATTCGGAACAAAATATAAGCTATGGCCTTTCAAAAGATCCAATTTATTTCTATACCAAAATAGTTATGAAAATTAAATGAACGGGTATCTATCCGCTTATTTGTCTCATTTCTCTCTCATCACCTTCTGTAATTGACAACCAAATCTGTAGTCCGAGGTCGTTGGTTCGATCTCCGGACAAAAATCTTTGTTTTCTGTAAAACTAGCGACCGAAGAGTTAATCCTTATTTTGATTACATCATCTACGATACGTAATTGTATACCAGGTAACGGCGGCAGCAGCGTTTATATAGGTAATACTGCGGTCACCAATCCGCCTGCTAAGTGTAGTGACTATTATGGCATCATCCCCTTCGAGGGTGACACATGAATATTTTTTGATAAGTAAAGCAGTAGGTCTTTCCGACGTGGTGATTATTTTAATGTATGTAGGATTAAAAGACTGACCTAAATTATAACTTTTTAATAGTTAAAATTTAAAACCACAGTTATAAAAAGCCAAACAGATTTAAAATCGGTTAGGAAGAGTTGTAAAATAATCTTTTCATATAAATCACAGTGTGACGCCAGTAAGTAGGCCAGGAGATCAACACATAAATCGGGAGCATTCCGGCGCAATTCGAAGTTTTATTCTTAACTTTGGCCCTTCGTCAAAGTCATTCTGAGTGGTAAATAAAAAAAAAGTTTTATCACCGAAAAGTGTGGAAATACGAAATTTTTCTCTATTTTCTCGTACTATTGCCTCTGACGTTAGATTTTGATGTATTCAAATTGAACACGCGAGTTGTCGAGTTTTTGAATTTAATTACTGCGGCTTCTGAAAGTGATGTGATGGTTAAGTAAAAACGTTTTAGGCATGTTTCTTAATAATTTTATTGAAATAAAATAAGGAGAGGTATTTTTGTGACCTATTTTATAACGTAAAATATTGTATAGATTATCATAATTAATTACTACACCTACGTATAAGAGATATATGTAGTCTAGATTAGGATACTAACTTAGTAATTTGCAACAAAAGTATAAAATTGAAGATTAAAAAAACCCAGCTAAGGGTCAATGATAACCCCAACCGATTTTAATAAATTAATCTGTTTATCGGTAGATCTAGCCATCTTCATCAAAAAAACAGAAGCATTAAACTAATAACATTAAGGAAACGTTGTCTTTTGTTGAAAACAAACAATTAAACATTTTTTTCTCTAATAAATAAACAAGAAAAGCCAAAGCTTAATGCAAACAGTTAATAGCGCAAATTTTGTTGCACGAGCTCCTACACTAAAACCATGGTTTTTCAAGCTAAAAATGATTTATGGCAACAATTTCCGTTCACCATTGACGTGATTCGAATTCGTGACGTCATCCAATTCGGCAAACGCCAAAAATTAGGATTTCCTCTCATATCTGTCGGACATTTTATTACTACAAAAAATATACGGTCCTTATCAAAATGTAAAGCGCCGATAACATTTTAACGACTTTGTTGCTTTCCGCTGAATTACAGTATTTTGATGACGTTCTCTGAAATGCTGTTCAGTTTTAAATTGGCACTACAAGTTGACGGTTTACTGACTAATGAGGTGAAAGAGGCAGTTATAAGTATGATGCTATGACTAAAAGTATGTTGTTTTGTAGAGATTTTGTTTTTAAACTTGTTTTATAAAATATATTCGCCGTCTGTACTCTAGAAAAACTTTTTTTTCCAAAATTAAAAGTAGCTGAAGATTTTTCGTATTTATGCTTAGCTGTTGCTCGCGACTTTGTGCGCGTAGATTACGATTTCTCATTACAAAATTTGCCACCCCTTTTCATCTGTTAAGGGTGCATTTTTTTTCTCATTTGTTTAAAATAAATCATTTATATTTAAACTTTGCTGTTCCTTCCAAACCATGACTAAAAATCTATAGATGTTTAATTTTATTTTTTGGAGTAATCATTTGTTTCTAACAATTGTTTTTAATTTTTTTAATTTTAACTGTAACACAGGTTCTACAAATCTGTAACATAGTAGGTAATAATCTTGCGATAACAACGTCAGTTTCCACTTACGTATATGCCCAATCAATACCTCCCTAAGGAGCCTTAAGGGTTACTGACTGTACGGCGGGGACACTCGGAGTATAACAATAAATTGAAGTCAATTGTTGCCTTGTGAATAGACATCGAGCTTACCTCTCATAATAGGCAATTATTAAGGAATATATAGTAAGATATATCTTAGGCGTCATCTTACTTCTATCTTCTATATAGTTTAAAAGCGGCCATAGCCTAACTAGCAGCGTCGCCATTGTGATCTTGGTGGTCGCCGGTCCAATCCCCACCCATTGCACTACCGACGTGCACCTACTCGTAACACAAGCATTTTAGCTTAGCACGAGGGATTAAAAAGATAACTAATATACTGCAAAAAACTTAATTGGTAATCTTTAAATAAAATATATAAATATTACTAGCTACTCGGGCGCGGTGTCACCCGGGGATAGTATAGCTTCCCAACCGTGAAATAATTTTTCAAATCGGTCGAGAAGTTTCGGAGCCTATTCAATACAGACAAACAATCAAATCTTATCTCTTTATAATATTAGAATAGATAAAGAAGTATTGTGACTAACTGGTTGCGTATCTAACTGAGTTATATTATAGGCAATAACCTAAACCCTATGGTTTATCGTCTATACGTAGCGGAGACGATTCGGAAAAGCAAGACGGATAAGGCACAAACGCCAGCACCAGGTCGCTTGTGTGTAATTCACACGTCACCTACGTACAATTTTACCTATGAAAACAATTTAAGTGATCTTACATTGGTTTATGTATAATTCATACAATTGTATATGTCAAATATATTAAACATTCAGAAACTAGCAACATCACTGTTGTTTGAATAAAGAGAATTAATTTTACTCTGCGTGCGGTAGCACAAATACTAACCTTACAAATAATTTCTTTATTAACTTTTATTATTCTACAAACATCTTCGGCGAGACGTGGAACATAAATTACTGGTAGTTAGTTATTCTTAGCATCTTAACCCTTTGACCTAAACTAATAATTCCACCCCCCTCTACCCCCCAGGTAAAGGAGGACTTTGAGTGGAAAACTTTAATTGCGCTTCTTTTTCTAATTTATGATTTAAATACCTTCGTGCTTTGTGAGAAATTATAATCACCTCGGTATTTTCCTTTTAATTTTAAATGAATGAAAAATTGTTTGGTTACAATAACTGTTGTGCTGAATAGATATTTTGTTGAATGTAAATATTTAATTTAAAATTTTACTATACAGACCTGTAACTAAAAACTAAACCTAAGACAAATTTAATGTGACTATAATGATTTCTCACATTCATACATACATACATATTCTTAAGAGTTTATTACATTAATCCTTTAACGTCTATTAATATCGTAGAAACCCACAGTTATAGTCAATTTTGTGTTATCAAACATACTTAACATACGATCTACATGACGATTAAAGTCTATTGTAGCAAATGAACGAACATGGCACGTTCTGGTGTCACAAAAGCTGCAAATAGGTTTCCTTATTAACTAGCAACCCGGTCCAGATTTTCACGGTTATATCATACATATAAACCTAGAGAATGCCTCTGTCATTAATTCCACATATGTACAGAAAAAAGATGCACTGAAGTTAATAAATAAAAGAAATTAAAAAAAACCGTCGTCTTAAATCACCCTGTCTAATAAAAAAAAACTGCATCAAAATCCGTGGCGTAGTTTTAAGCTCTAAATATGTTAAAAGTTGCTTCCCTTGTTGTCTGTCCCTATGCATACATAGGGACAGACAAAAAGGTAAGCAACTTTGCTTTATACTATAACTATAATGATTATGATATTCGACTTCACACTACCGACATTCATCATTCGTCATACATAATATTCTATGTCAACACTATTGACATAGGTCAATAGTGTTGACATAGAATATTATTGTACGAAACTATAGTTGCGTTTGTCTTATAGTTAATGCAAAGGCTTTCATTGATGAAAATTATCATGGTGCCACGTCAGAAAATAATTAGAAGGTGCATCGTTCAAACGAAATACCTATTAAAATATTGTTGAACGTATATTTAGGCGTCGTTTCCTACATAGACTTTGTACAGCGTATATTAAATTTAAATTAGCTTGAGATATGAAAGACTGCCTTAATTATAATTTCAACATTGGGAAAGTACAGGTGGCAACCTATATACATACACTGTGAGGTACTAACGGAGGCTAATCGTATTAATCAATGATACTTGATTATTTAAGGGCTAATTGAGTGCATAAGGGGTGATTTTGATGTACCATTTGAGTCTACATTGTTATACTGATTTGTATCTATCTCCGATAAGCTCGTTGCTCTTTCCCATGCTTACTAACATGAGTGTGGAATCTAAAGGTGATTAAAGACTTACTTTATCTTCTGTTTACGCACACTGCTGAACATCTCATATTTTACAGATCTTGGTAAGCCACGGATTAAGGAATATCGTCGTAATCTATAAAAAACGCTAGATTACAATAGATTTTAAAACCGGCCAAGGCCAGTCGGACTCGCGAATGAAGGGTTCCGTACCATTTTCAAGTGCCTGCCTGCTGCCGTTATTGATAGCGAGCAAAAAATGACAAAAAAAAAGTTTTTTGTGTGGGAGCTGCCCCCTTTAAATATTTATTTAATTTTATTTTTAGAATTTATTGTTATAGCGGCGACGGAAATACATAATTTGTGCAAATTTCAACTGTCTAGCTATCGCGGTTCTTGAGATACAACAGCGTGGTTACAGATAGACAGCGAAGTCTTAGTAATAGGATCCCGTTCTTACCCTTCGGGTACGGAACCGTAAAAATGGATTTATTCGTGTCCAATATCTTTCAATTTCATTTTTTTTTATTTACACTTAGTAATGTATCTATTATAAATTGACAGAATTAAAGTACTTGCAATGAAAACTTATTATTAAGATAAAACGCAAAAGTCTAAAAGTATGTTATTAACTTCAAACGATTTTCGCCACATTTACAGCTATAAACTGAGACGCGGCACAAATCTCAACCACCCTTAACGCACCCTCAAAGATAACCCTAAACCTATGAACTATGACATATCGCACTACTATCGACACTTATGATACAAGGGCTGTCCTGTTCGCTTCTGAATTATTTATGTAGCAGAGGGTGATGGGACGTCAGCTGATGGAGAAGTACTTCAAACTTGTGAATGACGCGGAAAATTACGTCCAAATGTTTTAGTGGATACTATATTTGGTAGGAATTATTATATATTCATTCTCTGGCGAATATAAATTGCCTATGATATACCGATATGTTTAAGTATAGGACAATCTTATACGAACGCATTTTTAAGTCCACTGCTGAACATGGGCCGCCTCTTAACAGATGGGAAACCAAGGTCGTTGAAGGATATTGCCATAATGACCATGCCTGGAAGGCGGGTTAGTGATCGCAGTAAGAGTTGATAGATCCTGCTGCCCATCCATCACGACACCCATAGGAAGATATAGGTTGGTCTCTAAGTCGGAAACCACATGGCCCGTAGCAGTTTGTTTATTTAGCTACTCTTTATGTTAGGTTATTCTTATATTTCTTATTTTTGGGGGTGGAGGGGGGAAGGTTAGATATTCATTACATATTCCCTTCACCGCCACGTAGCATCTCCAAAGGATAGGTTGTCAGTCTAACGCAGATAAAACCGCACCGCAGACGCAGCTGGCACATTAACGCGTTCCCTAATAGACTTCTATATTTATTTGAAAGTTTCAAAGATATAATGCTGAAGAGTTAGTTTCTGTATAGGACCTATTTGAAAAATTCCTTCAGTGGTAGGTAGCCCATTAATTTAGGCAGGCTATAATCTATTTTATTATGAAGTTCCCACGGGAACGGGAATGGGTGAGCGTGCGCGGAAAGTGAGTTACAAACAAACTTTCAAATGATTAAAATTCATACCAATAGTTAATAAAACATGTATGTTTTGAATTAAACTTTTAACGATATAGAACCCATCATATTATAAACTCTAATGGATTCTAATAAAGTTCAAAACCAATGATTTCGAAACATACCTACTGACTGTTAAGGGGACAAACAACGGAGTTTTTATCAATTATGCTCTAACAAGACAACATTAACAATAGCCCAAAATTGTATCTCACTTTTTAATATTTAAATCGAATAGTGAAATTACAAGGGCCATAAGAGGGTACATTGTGTAGTGAATATTTAAACAGCTACCCTTGTGGTTGGTTTACCATCGTTTGATTGACAGTTTACAGCGAGAATTGAAAGAGAATGGACGTCTGCCAACGTTGGAATGTCATTTTGATACGATTAATTTTAGGATGTTGTATAGTTCTCTGTCTATCGTTAATGTTGATATTTAATCATACAGAGATATTGTGGTAGTATTAAAAATATACTTCTTATAAGATTTGACTCGGGTATATTTGCTTTGAAGATGTGATAAACCACCGCAAAATATAATGATACTCTTTAGGTATTTTGGTTGTGAGTTTCACTTGAGTTTGATTTTTTTTCGACGTAGTACAGTCAATATCCGAGATTTATAAGCAACGCCGGCAAGCATTTTTTTTATTTGTCGGGCTTCCATTTAGATTTAACAGACAATATCTTCAGTTTTTAGTTCCGGTTTACGTTGGAACATCGTCTTAAAATATTGCATCTAATGTGTTTCTCTACTGGTATAAAAAAAACAAAAATCGAATCGTTAGATCTAGAGATTATTTATTTATTTATTTATTTATTTAAAACTTTAGCACTTAATAGTACATAGGCGGACTTAATGCCTAAGGCATTCTCTCCCAGTCAACCATTGGGTGGTGCAGAATGAAAGTGGTAGGTGCACAGAAATAAAAATGTTGTAGGGAAAATAAATACCGCTAAGGTAAATAATAATACACACTATACTAAATATATATATATATATATATATATATATATATAAATACAAATAAATAATACACAAATAAATAATAAATAAGCTATGAAAGTTGTGACGACTCTGCTAAATTTTTCATGAAATGTTCACGTATTTTATTTTTGAAAGATAAGCGATTTTTAGCCATCCTGACTTTAAGAGGCAGCGCATTCCAGAGTAAAATAGACTGAATGAAAAATGAGGAATGTAAAAAAAAAAAAAAAAAATCCCTTGCAAACTTACAAATTTTATCTCTTAATTATATTAATAGTATACACACATGAATATAATAAATAATAATAAATTATTTATTGACATAAATATTTAGTTCAGGCAAAATCACTATGTTTTACCTATTTCTTTGTAATACAAATTGTGTATTTTTGTGTAAAAAATAATTGAATAAAATATTTAATTATTATTATTGAAGTTTATTAACACAGATTCTCAATTAATCTATCATCTATTTCTCCTCTCAAATCTATTATACACCACTGGTATAATCAACTATTAAGACATTCTCATCAACTTAACTAGATTCCTCCATTCAATTTGATCGGTAGTAGCGGGGTCTACTGAGTTTTGAATTATTTATATGACATATGGGTGCGCATGTCGAGCGGCGCTCAGCGGTTGATTGACACACAGACATACACTCAATACTTTATATAGATCACCGTGAGACCTCCCGAATGGGCTCATTAGATTACGACTAAAACTTAATGTATTATTGGGAGGGTGAATGTTCTAGTATAGTATTGTACTATGCAATAAGTGCAATCGAATTTACGAGTAAGAGTAACTTTCACATACAATAAGCTAGTAGAAAATCACTATAAGCATAGGCACAATAAGATGCATACTGTGTATTGCGTATGGATATGTTAAAAGCTGATGTTGAGCGTGGAACGTTAGACAAAAACACGCTTGTACGATAACACTATTCACAGAATAACAGTTAATATAATTCTCTATTTCTAGACATCACATTTCGCCGAAAACTTTGTTGACAGAAACATTGTTCGTAGATATCTTGGTCCATAGAAATCACTGTGGATAAAACTCGCTGTTCATTGATAGCACTTCTCTCCATATTATTTATTCATAGAAACCACTGACCCCAGATATCTTGATTCACAGAAATCGATTTTTGGAGAAGAAATTGCTAATACTTATTATATTAATAAATTTCGCAAGAAATAAACTAACATATGCCCGTGCCAGAAATGCGGAATTTATTAATCCTTCCTTAATACATGGGCTATCATCTAACAATGAAAGAATTTTTGGAAACCAATCAGTAATTTCTGAAGTTCATTACATTAGTATAGATAATATCGGCTACTTTTTATTTTGTCTGTCTGTTTTTTTCTACGCGTATTCTTCATAATCTCCAAAACTGTAATACCGATTTAGACGGGACTTTTCTTCCTTCAATTATGGAGATTTAGTCGTGGGCAGCATTTAGGCTATTAAATAGGAACCCCCCCCCCCAAAACAGAACCACCTATCATCAAAATTGGCTTGATTGTAAAATAAGCACCACTATCTATAAATTTAACAAATTTTTCTTCAAAGCAACCCTAGCTTAGTAGAAAGCCGATCCAATATCGATGTCACATAATATTCGTATCCACGGGGCGGGAGATCCGCCCAGCATCACAGCCGGTCCCTTGAGGCCTGAGATTGAAACACGAACATTGACACACTTTGCATGTAACATCAACAGATTATATTGAAATAAATGTTTAAAACTGATAGCTGATACAACTCCGAGGAGCAAAAAGTAACAAAGCATTCCCGTTGTGTCACCGATGCCTATTTTTCATGGTGATACGAAACCATAACAAAAATAAGTTACAGTTTTTATATCACCAACGTTTAAGGATGAGATAAAATATAAAACATATTGATAAAATATAAAGGCGCAGGCGAAAATAGAAAAAATATCTACTTTGAGTATCAGTACCTAAGCAGCATTGCCTCTTTTGACGGATTCAATACATCCTTGTTGGCTTAACTTTGACGACAAGAGTAGTATTTGTCTTCTTCACTTCAACAGTCCGTTTAAGTCCACTGTTGAACATGGGCCTCCTCTTAGCAGACTTTGGCAAGCCAGGGGACCAGCTCGTTGAGGGATATTCGCATAATCACCACGCTTGGCAGCCGGATTGATGATCGCAGTAAAATGATAAATAATACTGATGCTGCTGTCCGTCCATATTCAGGTGTATCGTACTTAGTCGCCTATTACGACATCAATGGGCAGACTTAGGGTGGTCTATTCTAAGCCGGAATCCATACGGAACTCGTATTTGTAATCATCCCTATAAGTATAAATGACATATTCAATTCGATATCACAACCTCCGTAGCGTAGCGGTATTTGGCTCGCTTTAAATCTTGGAGGTAGTGTGTTCATCCCCACGCCGGACAGAAAATCTTTGTGTAAATTCTAAGATTTCTTTCCGGGTATGGTTGATTGGGTTATTCCCTGAGTGCCCCGATCCCTGAGGCCCCTGTCCCGGAGTACCCCGATTCATTTTTATCGTAATAAACTCAAATAAAAGTTAGTATAGCTAAAAATACCGTCAGCAGATAATATGTTAAATCAAATGTTATCACTTACTAAAAATATAACACTTAACTTTAAGGATTAGGAAAAAGTGATACTCTGGCTTGGTTAGGGTAAATATCATACTTAACAAATACACTCTAGACTCTCTTAGAGCAATCACAGGTTATAATTATTATTACAATAATTATTCTTTCTCTTGCTCTATAGGTTGATTGAGGGACTACCCTCCGTGCCTCGAAAAGCACGTTAAGCCGTTGGTCCCTATTGTTATAACATCATCTATAATAATCGTATATCAAGGAACGGGCAGCAGCGTTTCCTTGTGTATTAGAACATAATTCTGGGGTCACCAACCCGCCTGCCAAGCGTGACTATGACAAATACCCTCCCTCGGGAGGAGGCCCATGTTCAGCAGTGTACGTTATACGGGCTGATGATGATGAAGATTCAATATGTTCAATTGATATATTACTAGTTGCTGTGCTGATTAGACTTTAATTATTTTTATGATAAAAATGTCACGCTATTAAATATTTATGTTATCTAATCATTTTATCTTATTTAAATTTTCTTATTTATGAAGAGACAAGTTTAATTTTCTTACCTTATTTATTTACGAGAACATTCTAAACTAATTTAATTTTGTTTTCTTTACAGGTAAGAGATGTACATAGAACATATTGACGGTAGGATTATGGCAGCACTAACCCAGAATCCAATTCGCAAAATATTCTTACGTCGGCGTCGTGAATTTTCCTTCAAAAAATATAATGTTGACTATATTTTTCCTCCTGACTGACGTGACTCTCATAAGAGAAAAAACATATATGGGCAAGAGTAGAGAATCACACTATCTTCATTAAGATAACCTTACTATAACGTACTGCACAGTTAAATAAATACAAAAAAGGCCAACTGCGAGTCGGACTCGCCCATGAAGGGTTTGATGAAAAAAGCAATTTCGAGTTTCAGTTCTAAGTATGGGGACCCCCAAACTTTATTGTTTTTTTTTCTATTTTTGTGTGAAAATCGTAATGCGGTTCACAGAATACATCTAATTACCTACTATAGTTTCGGAAAAAAGTGTCTGTGACATGCGGACGGACAGGCAGACAGACAGACGTAGCGTAGCGGTAACTAATGATGATGATGAGGTTCCGTTGATCCATCTTATGCAGTTTCATACACTCGCATTATTGATATCAACAGGATATACCATTTTAGACACTCAAACACCTACAATTGCAGGAATAAGACGACCTTTTTATTCAGTAACCAATCGAAAACCTCTATAACAAAATCGTTAGCACTAACAGCTCTCGCATCGCTAACAACGTACTGTCACAAAAATTGACGCGTCACGCTCGTGCACGCGGAAACTCTGTGCGTCTATTGTGTGTTGAAGTTGACTGTACTAGGTTTAAGGGTCATAGCCACTGTTAGTGACGAATCAGTTGGTGCAGAGTGTTTTAGAATGATATTCTTTTATTCCCAATGAAAGTCCATTTTTTACCATAGGCTGGTAAAACTCTATGATTAGAGTGGTTAGTAGATATTTCTTGTTATCAGACCGAATGCTTTCTTAAATGATGAATGGCATCGGAATTCTATTAATATAGTTGTTTGCACAAACACACGTACGATTGAGCATTTCTAAAGTCTATCTTTTATCTTTTTAGATATTACCATATTGAAATTTAACATAAGTTATATTAACAGACACGTTGCATTATTTAAAAAGCTTATGTTATTACGCCCGGCTGAAACATTGGTTAGTTTTAAGCTAATAAAAAAATTACGTTTTACTAAAGTTTACTAAAATAAGAAAAATGCCAAGAAAAGCAACATAATTATCAAAATTTCCTTCCCTTGCCGACAATTCTCACGCCTTTACACCCCAAGCTTGGTACGTAAGTAAGTATAAAACCGAGTGTTCACAGTCAGTCGAGCCTCATTATAAAACACTCGGTCTGTACCACGCCGATACACTTGCACTGAAAGGGCTAGACGTTCCTTGTGGGAGGGAGACATAGGCTTTCACAATTTCCATTTCAAACAGAAAAGTAAGAACTTTAATTCCAACTTCTTGGGGTTTCGTTGCATTTTTTTTGCCAAATAATATGAGCTTTAAATAAAATACGTACGTTTAAAAAAAGTACCTACGCAGCTCTTACTATATAAGTACTCTGATATAAAATAATAATAACTTTGATTTTTAACAAAACAAAACATGAGTAAATCATAAAATGTTACGTACTTTTTAAGTTTCAAGTTTAAACATGAACAATTAAACATATCATATTATTCAGGAAAGAGAAAAAGCAGCTATTTTTAACGAAATTGAATCTTAAATTTTAACTATAAACCGCTACAATTTCTTAAAAAATACTTCGCACCTATTTTCTCAGTTTTGTAATTCAGACTAATTCAGGGATATTTGTGATAATTCAGACATTCTAATAAATCTCTACATTTGTATAAAGCTATACTATAGCTACATAAATATTAGATAAATAATAAGCAAGTTGGTGTTTTCAGGTTTGTTTAACTGACTGCTACTAGCGCCATCTATGATAATAAGCTCGAACTAAGTACAGCAACGCCATCTGTGAGGTGGTGTCAACAATAATATTTACACCAACACACAACTGGCAGTTTAGAAAGTTCCATACATTGCCGCTAGATAGCAGTTACCTTGCAGTGTGCGTATTGTGAAAGTTTTAAAAATACAGAGTTAACATTACAAAATCGTTCAATTTTTAAAATAAACATTCGATTCAATCTTTAAATTATATGCAAGAGAAGATAATTTCAATTAAAAACTTAAATTTAAACTAAACTTTCTCAATGAAATTAATTAAATTGATCCCGGTCGTAGCCAAAGAAGTCTACAAAGTTATTTCACAGTTTGATACCAATTGTCGGAACTTTAGTCTCTTGGCTCGTCCTCTCAGTAACTTAGACTCTCGTTATTATTACTTTGTACTTACAACTATTCAGAGTTCGCTAAAAGTTTAGTAGTTAAGTATACCTAGGTACATTACTGGAGGCTAAAACTTAACTTTTTTAATAACTTTGTACATATGTGGCTAAATACACTATTATAGTTGTTCAGAATGTCTTGCAAAAATGAAGGAAGTAGGTAAGTATATTATTTTTTTACTGCAGAAACAAAATACTTAACTATAGGTAATTAAAATACAATAAAATAATTACCTACAATATAAAAATAGACTAACCACATACTTACAGATTTTCAAAATCACTGAACAGTATATCACCCATAAATCAGTCAACAAAATAGGCGCCATAATTGTATGGACATCATTAAAGTTCAAAACTGAACGCTACTCGTCATAGGTCACTGAATACCATTTTGTAAAAAATTGCTGATCGTTATATTATCCGAAAACATCAAAACACTCAGTTTTACTAAAGTCACTGAACAATATAAAATGCTTGTTTTGGTTATCTAGTGTAATCACGGCAATGTCCAAAAATAACTAAACATCATACAATATGTAACAAAAGTTACTAAACATTACTTTATTTCGGATACGTAGCGTGTAAATTTATTATACTATCAAAAGTAGCTGAACTACAAACTAAAAAAGTGCCCGTTACTACTTATCATCAGAATTATAAATGCAATCATGTCCAATCCACCAAAATCTAGAACCAATACCTTAAAAAGCAATACACAAAATAAATACACATTAACTAAGCGTTAACGAAACGCAGCTGTCACTTGACATTTCGCTTGATAACTAGTGTTGACACAGACAGCAAAATCAAAGTATTAATTAATAGTGATAAAAAAAGTTAATAATAGATTAGCGACTTTTGAAAAGTGATGGTCACCTATTATGGCCTTTTATGTTAATCATTCATTTCTGGCACTTGTCATGTTGAGCGATTTAGGTATAATACGGTGTACAGCGATTTTGAAAATCTAAATATGGTCATCAACCTTTGATGCTGAATGTACTATCAAGATTTCAAGAAGTTATAATAAATTAATAATGGTACATTCTATATTTTTGGCATCTTTTGTTTGTCTTTCAACTCACTTCTATCTGCTAGACTAATTTTGAATTAAGTCTTTTAGTTTAAATCCTACACTGAAAGTGTCTACTTTAATGGTCCGGATATCCGGAATGGCTAACTTCGTTCAGTTTAGACCTAGCCTATTAGAGTTCATTTGGAATATTGCCAGATTTGCTTGAAGCTCATAGTAATTTTGGTAAAGCCGATTTTGCTTCATACATCAATTAAGTTTTAATGTAGATAATATTGGTACACAGTAGTTAGGTAGGTACCTACCTATTTGAATTTTAAAATAATGGATAAGTAAGTATAAGTGAATTTGCGCCACGATTCTAAATTCCGAATTAAGCATTATAGGCTTATAAATGTTATATTAGATATGCCTTGAATTTCATATTTATTTTGTACATACCCAATTATTTTACAACCGCCGCCGCGCGCCGTCTTTATTCATGTTATGTATAACAACGCCATCTAGCAAAGCTACCGTAAACTACGTAGTCACTCTCGGACGTTGAACTAAATTGAATGGCAAATTGCGTTCAAAGAATTACAGATGGCGCTGTAAATTTTGCTCAAGTTTTAGCTAGATGGCGCGACTTGTTTTAATAGTGTAGAATTTCACTTAATAGTTGTTGTTGATTCTACAATGAAGTTTTTACGTTGAATATTCATATTAATAAAAGATTCTAAGAACGAATTATATTAATGTAACAAGGTAAATTCAATTCCAGCTAGATTTTTGGATTATAATAAACAAGTTACTGCATTAATGAATAGGTACAATACATTTAAATATATATTTATATATAACTAAAAGTAGCAAATTTAAATAAAATATAGGAAGTTGTGTCGAAACTAGGTGGATATTACACAAACAAAAATAAATAAAATAATGACGTGACTTTAAAGGTTATAAATTAGGTAAGTATTGATTGTTAAGATAAGGTCATCTTTCAATAGATCGTTTCTAAAATAGTTTTTTTAATCCGCATCATTTCTAGTCGTTAAGTTGGTAGCAATCAATCATATTTTATTCAAAAAGATATTAATAACAGCTTTATACAAAAACGAATAGTTGAAATTTTGGCAGACGTCATTTAGCTAAAATAAATTTGTGCCGATTTGAATAAAGTTCCTATTTGTCGTCAACCAGGGTGATTACGCCGGGCCGTTGTTTTTTAGAGCCCTACTATGAGCACCCGAATGGAAATTTCAATTACTTTTTACGTCAAATCTTACGTTTCTGAGATATTCGTCATGTACTAATGCTTTGTTTTGCAGTGACAAAAATATTTAATTAAAGTTTGCATAAATAAGCACAAAAAAATTAGAAATTATTTATAGTATAAAAATGCTTTTTATAAAGCCTGCTCATATTTCATATTTTTTTTATATAGTCATAACTTAAATTTCTATAAACGAGCTGCGATCCGGGCTTTTATCGGCGTTCGACTTCTCCTCTGCTCCAGTGGGTCCTAGGGTAAAAGAATAACAAACATCTATCCATCCACCCATCCATACAAACTTTTGCGTTTATAATATTAGTAAGGATATAAAGCACATGATTATCACATAATTATAATTGACATGTTTATTTATACATATTTCTACGACGTTTTCCACGTCAAGTCTGTAACAAAAATGCACTCACAACTTTGCCACTTTCACCTCTTTTCTTTTCGAGAGTCTTTAGTAGTCTCCCTGACCCGGTAATATCCTGGCTGTTTCTTTCGTAGGAAGCTGAGCATTTGAAAATAAGCGATATATTGCAAAGCGTTGTCTTGCCTGATGGGAATTTAATGATTGTTCTCAGCGACCCATCCTGTGTTTTTTCCTTCTTAGAAGTTAAGATTTATAGTGGTGAAAACAGTTTTGCAAATTTATTTTAAATATTTTCTTTGCTCATCATTAATTGTTATACTTCCTGCTAATAGCATCTTTATCGTTGCATATGAAAATACTATATTGAGTTTTTTAACAGAAAGAATGATGAAATCAATTTATTTCTAGAAAAAACACAGATTAAGACAATAAAACAGAGTTTTATTAAAAATGTGTTACATTCTCCGAGCAATGTAAAAAAGGCACCTGTCGCAGCTATTGGTTCATTGATTTATCGTTACAACGACGGTCTTCCGACAGACCATACAATGTTTACGTTTTGATAAATATTTGTAATAAGTTAAGCCCCACCTTGGGCGCCATTACAAAGCAAAGCTGGCACTTTTATTGAAAAACGATAACTCGTTTTGATTTCACTAATCAATTAATTCAGTTTCACAATTCAAAAGGTTCTTGAAGATTTAAAGCACTAGTAGTGTAGTATAATTTAGCATACGGTGCTACGGGCTTCCGGTCCCAGTTTGGGCGCCACAAAATAATAAACAAATCACCAAGAGGAGATATTTTATTAGGAGATAATATTGTTTTACTACTTTCCTTTTTCAATTAATCCCATATACTTGCACTGATACTTCCTGATTTCTTCCAAATTTGCCATACACAAGACACACGATTCTTGCCCCTTCTGCATTGCCGTCGAAATCATACTGGCATAACTAATTCGTAACAATCGTAGTCACAATATTATACGATTCCATGTTTATTCGAAATATAAACTAGTACTGTAATGCACAACAAATCTATATTTGTACCAAACTTTGTGTATTTGAATGAATCTGAAATGAAATTCAGTAACGTTAGACTACCTGTGCCTAATTACTCGTTATGTTTTCTTTATTGATGCAAAATATTTCTTGTCAGAGAAACTTGCGACATAGCATCATGATTTAAAGCCTGTGAATCGATTTTTTGTTGTGTAGAATTGTTAGTTTTTTCTATGAAACGCGATACCTAATATTTTATAATGAATAAAAAGTGTCCGTCTAGCCAGACTGATGAAGGTTATTCATATAAAACAAATTATATTAAAGTATAATAAACCAAATAACTAGTTATAAAGAAAATATTTCGATACACAAATTCAATATTTAGATACCCGCGGGCGAAACAAAACTGAAAGCGATATTATGTTGCTTTTATTAATTCCAGTAACCGAATTTACCAAATTGGATACAAAAAATATTTCCTTACGTTGTACTCAATTTATTATTATAATTTCCCTTTGATGGACAAATCGGTTAAATATTTGTTTATAAAAACGTTTGGTTTAACATTCCCATTTAGGATTTTGATATAAGATTTAAAAAACAAAACACTTTATTAAGAGAAATCGTAAATCAAAATTATATTTTAGCATATTCGAATTTATTTCAACTATTAGTAACTAGTACTTTACTAGTTAATATAACTCTAACTAGTAAAGTAACAAATTACGAAATAGAAAAACATAACATAAATTATTAATAGACAAACGACAGTCTTCAAAAAAATACAGACATTTCAACTCATATGTGCGCTGTATAAGCCATATGTAATTGTAATTAGGTTTTACCTACACATATCAATGAAATTTCTGATAAGAAAGCTAAATATTTTCAAACAATGAAAATGTGATCGAAATATTTTATTCAATAGTTACATTAACAAACAGAAGACGAACAAATTTAAACAATTCCTGTTATAAACTCTAATTCCGCCACCAGCTTCCATCGAACAATCATTTAGTTTAACCGTGACAAGAAATTCTAAAGGCATAACCCGAAATTCAAATTTAAATCGTCCAAAGAAATCACAAAGCCAGAGTTGAATGGGGACAATTATGACAAATTCCAACAATTTAACCTTACAATTAAATCGTAATATTCTTAATACAAAGAGTTTGGTCAGCGAAAGTAAAATTGGGTCAATTAGACAAGTTAGGCACCTTACAGTTTTGTCGATGTAAAAGACGGAGCTGCTGATTCGACGGCATCTCGCAGATCCCAGAAAATTACCATAATCTTCGCTAACTTTGTCGGCCTACGATACTTAACGTTAAACCCTTTTACTCGTGTATTTTGTTGCTATTTTAGGATTTAATGTAGCAAGTCTTGTGACTTCGTTTAGATTAAGATAGTTAGAAATAATTTAGACGTAGTAATAATCAGCAAAGCTATATCACAAATCTTTAAAGCTACTGTTAATAATATATAATAGAACTAGTTGTCCCGCTCTCATAAATCCCGTGGAAAACTCGTCTTAAAATATCACACTCACAAATAATATGGTTTACTATTGAATTTTCAAACTCGTTTTAGTTTCCCACTTTAACCTCACAAACTTTAATTATTATGGATTTCGATTAAAATGTTGTAGGTATATGGCAAAATTTAGTGCAAAAATGTTAACTCAATATAACAATATCTCAAACTATATCGACTGGATTTTGCATACGGCTTTGACCAGTGGAAAAAGTGATTTAAGAGTATAGTTTGTATGTACAATGCCCGAGTGAAACTGAGTTGCACAGTTTGTACCAATTTTATTAAGTTACTAGCTTCCCGCGTGTGGTTTCACCCGCGTAACTCCCGTTTCCATAGGTCCTACATGATTTAATACCCACGAGCCCTCCTCAATAATAGAACGCTCCAACACCGAAATAATTTTACAAATCGGTCCAGTAGTTACTGAGATTAGCGCCTTCAAGCAAACAAATTTTCAACTTTATATTAGTATAGATATAACATAATACAGATATTTTGCAGAGCATTTTTCTTGTTGGGTACAACCCAATTTAAAAGAAATATAGATCAAATATCCTTGTACAATATTTCTAAACGTTCAAAATTTGATACGCATCTCCAATTTATTTTATTCCTCCTCTCTTTCGCTGTAGTTACAAACAGTCGCATGTATTTAGTCGTCCGAATTCATTCAACATACGCTAAGCTGGCTATGTCCAAGAGTTATCGTGTGCCCAAAAACACTGCCTCCCAAAAAAACGACACCCTTACTCAATAGTGTCCACACGTACTATTTCTGCACAACAGTGTACCAGCAAAAGGTATAAACGTAGAAACATTGGTGCATTTTTCTGCACGTTACTGTATCTACAGTGCAGTTTTGGCCGCTATACTGAATGTAGTAGGGCTAGCAAAAGCCCAAGTGGAATTTCAAAAATTCAACGCCTCGATAGCTTGGCAAGAGGATTCAATACTCAGGGATGGCACTTCAATTAATATTTTTTATTCGCGTACAGAATTTTACTGATCTGACACAGGGAAGTAGAAAAAATATGCAATACATTTATAACTGTAGACAGTTTTGAAGGAAATGGTAAATGTATTTAGAGTTGAATTGAGCAATTAATTTCTATAATTAAAACTAGCAGCACTAACTAACTAACTTTATTTATTTAAGCTGCTATTTATCAATATAAATAAAAATAATTGGACCAAAACTTATTGGACGTGCCCATCTGAGTATGTTTCGCCGGATCGTCTCAATGAGGCCGCGCTGAAACCGGCAGTACAATAACCCCACTGAGTTTGTTTCGCCGGGTCTTCTCAGTTAGGGCGTATTGGATACGGTGGTAGCACTAAGCGCGTTCGTCGAGATACTTATGGTCCATCTAAATAATAACATACTCAAAGGACAGAACTTAGATTTAATCATAAAATAATATTGTATTTTCATACCTGACAGCTTTTAGGCTAAAGCTATATAAACTGTTATAATCAGATAAAATTAAGTAATTAAACATAGTAAATTTAAAAACCAAAATATGTTTTGACTATTTACAAATACCTGTAATAGGTTTACGTGAATCAAATCTTTTTTTTTTATATTTCTGTGAAATTTATTGGATCTAAATCGAATTTAAAAAGCCACTGAAATTTTATAACTTTAATCAGATAATCTTATTTGAATTTATAATTAAACTGTCTGGGCAATGTCAAAAAATCTTTTCGGAATATTTAAAGCATTTAAAGGACTTAAGCAACACTTAAGATATATTTTAATGGAAAATTAAAAAGTTTTTTAGCTTTGAATTACTCGGCAATGATTAGTTACAAAGCACTAGCTTCTCGCGCCCGGTCTCACCCGCATAACTCCCGTTCCCGTGGGAACTTCATAATTGTATATAGACTATAACCTTCCTCTATAAATGGACTATCTAACACTGAAAGCTCTTTTTAAATCAGAATAGTAATAGTAGTTCTTGGCAAGTCCCCAGTAGTTCTTGAGAAACGCGTTCAAGCAAACATAAACAAACTCTTCTTCTTTATAGATTAAAACAGTGCAACATTGTCTCCGGTTTGATACCCAGTTAGTGTAGGTTTCTATTGGGCCGGATTGCTTATGCGTACCCGGCCCCCGCCAAAGGCGGATCGAAGGAGTGTCCGGGGGGTTTTAGTGGTGTAGGGTCCTCTCCTCGTGGTATGAGTTAGCAAACCACGCTATGGAGAGGGCCAGTCCCACATATCCCACCGACAGCGCGCAAATACGCAGCAGCGGCAGTGGAAACGCGTGAATGCATTTCACAAGGACAACAAAAAAAAAGAAAAAAAAGGGTAGGTTTCTATTGACAAGTGCTTCGAATATTAGATTGAAGAATCGAGGCCATACGTTTACCTATATTGTTTTGATACGCGATAGAAAATGTTGACTTTTTACAAAAAATGCTTATAAAGGAACGTATGTTTAAATCACAATCTACAATAAGATATGTCCCTAAATGTTTATCCCAAACATAAAATTTTATACATTCACGATAAGAAATTCAAATATTTAACATCCCGAAAAATCTGTTCCTTCGAATAAAATTTTATTACGCGTTTGAAAGGAACAATTCAATCCGCGCCGAACGGAATTATGCAATATCCCTTTTACTGTTATTGAAAATATGTAAATATTGTTTTACTGAAACAATACAGTTTTATTTCAATTAAAATATGTTGAAGAATATATTCTTGTAATAATCATATTCCGTAGGAACCTGGTCATAAAATGTAGCCTATGAAACTCACAGAATATAATGTGGCATTCTATCAATCGTTGACAGTTATATCCATTTCATTAGAAAATGTTACCTAAGTATATGGTGGTAAAGTATTCTTAAATTTTCTACCGCGTAATATTCTTATTTATTTCTTACATAATAACCTTCTCCGGACAATATGAAACACAACAAAAAGAAGGATTATCGAAATCGGTTCAGTCGTTCACACGTGATGCCGTGAACAAGGGAAATAGGGATTCATTTTTATATACTCATACATATAGCGGACGACGAACAATAATTTCTTAGAAAAAGACACATCGAAATCGAATGTATGCTCAGACGCGCTAAACTTAGAAAATGCAGGTCCGATTTGAAAATGTGTTACAGTGTTAGATAGCCCATTTATTAAGAAAGACAATTGGTTTTATTCATTTATGAAGTTCTTACGGTAACGGGAGTAACGAAGGTGAATCCACGCACGGAAAGATAGACGATAATATTAGCGGATTTACCGATTATTATAAACTAGCGACCCGCTCCAGCTCCGCACGGACGCAATGCTGATGTATTATACATATAAACCTTCCTCTTGAATCACTTTATCTATTAAAAAAAACCGCATCAAAATCCGTTGCGTAGTTTTAAAGATTTAAGCATACATAGGGATATAGGGACAGAGAAAGTGACTTTGTTTTATACTATATAGTGATAAATAAAATAATTGTAACAACAACCCTACACTAAATGGAGAAGCGTGTACACACTATAGGCCCTGACTGCCTCGATGCTGCCTCCAGTATTCAGACACTAGCTTTACAATGCTCACAATACCAACTTACCTATCAATTCTGCTAATAATTTTTGAACCTTAACACAATGATATAAGATTGATATCTAACTTGTCGCCACTATTAAACCAACTGAAACATAGACGTGTGCGTTTCTGTTTTGGACCTTATGTCTATTGAAATAGAGGTTGTTTAGTTATGCATTGTAGGTTATAACGTAATTATTATATTTGCATTCAAGTATACTAGGATGTGCAACTTTTCGTATAGAGATGAGTGTTTGCGTGTACCAAGATTTCAGATGAATTTATGATTTTTAGAGTGATACTACCGTGGATAGGATAGGTTGTTTTGTTCACTTATTGCGAGCTTTTATTCGACTGCACATACCAAATCTTGTAACTTATACTGAAACATTGTTATGCGCGGTCAGTGAGGTCAGAGAGTTATTGTTTGTTTGCTATGTTGAAGTAATTTATAGAGAAAAGTAGGTATTGTTTTGTACTTTTGCTACGTTAAGACTAATTACTGCAATTGTAGTATTTTACCTTGAATGTTTGATTGTGAATTTGTGTGCTAAAACAGATTTGTAATGCTACCAGCTACTCTCATATTTGCGGAACATATATATATTTTTTTTTTACTAGCCTACGCTGTCCCACTCCTGGGCAAAGGCCTACTTTGCCCAGGAGTGGGACAGCGTAGGCTATGACGGTTTATTACTAGCGGCCTGCCCCGGCTTCGCAAAGATGAAAATTTTATGTTAAACATATAGTCTACGTTACTTATGGATAATGTAGCATTCTAATGGTGTTTATCGAAGTCCGTTTAGTAGTTTTTGAGTTTATTCGAAACAAAAATACAAACTTTTCCTCTTTATAATATTAGTATAGTATACACTAACCGTTGCCCGCGACTTCCTCCGCGTTGATTTCATTTTCTCGAATGTTGGGTGGAATTTTTAACTATGCTATCGGATACTTCTGTCTTAGATCGAAGATAACTTCTAAGTTTCAGGTTTCTCATATAAACGGTTAAGACAGTGCGTTGATCCGTCATCATCATCAGCCCGTATAACATCCACTGCTGAACATGGGCCTCGTGCCGGGCAGGGTATTTGCCATAGTCACCACGCTTGGCAGGCGGGTTGGTGACCGCAGTATTATGTTGTACCACACAAGGAAATGCTGCTGCCCGTTTCTTGATATACGATTGTTATAGATGATGTTTTAACAATCGGGACCAGCGGCATAGCGTGCTATCCGAGGCACGGAGGGTAGTCCCTCAACCAACCAGACCCGGAAAGAAATCTTCGAATTTACACAAAGATTTCATGTCCGGCGTGGGGATCGAAGTCACGACCTCCAAGATTTAAAGCGAGCCAAATACCGTTGCGCTACGGAGGTTGTCATTCAGTCAGTAATTCAGATCAAAGCGTTTTATAAATACAGATATGTAAATATAGATAGGTATGTTTTAAACATATGTCCGGCTTAGAATAGACCACCCCGTGTCTACCCATGGGTGTCGTAAAAGGCGACTGAGGGACATATGGCTGATGGATGGGTAGCAGCGTCCATTAGCCCAAGGTTAACATCTTACTGCGATGACCAATCCGTCTTCCAAGCGTGGTGATTATGGCAATGTCCCTCAACGGTCCTGGTTTACCAAGGTCTGTTAAGAGGAGGCCCATGTTCAGCAGTGGACGTAAACGGGCTGTTGATGATGACTAACTAAAAACATTGAAAATGGTGAACGAGAACGGAAACGTGGTGGGAACTATCATAGTGAACTGCGAAGGGTTCCCAGAGACCACGAAGATAGACAGCTTGACCGCAGCTACTTACTCTACGCACATGAGGAACCTATCTCACCATGCTTCTAACGCCCTTAAGGAAATTGATGTCATGGATGAACTGGTGGTCCTGAGGCTGGTTACCAAGAAAACAGAAGCTGTTATAACTCCAGATGAAGAATTTCATCTCATCGTTGTTATGAGACGAAACTAAAATCAATTATGGTTAAAGTTATATTTTATGAAGACAGAAATGATGTTAGTGTTGTTATTATTACATTGATACTATTGAAACTTACATCAAAAGATGTACCTACTACTAGGTACTGTAAACATCATAAAGAGATTCACAAAAGCTAACAGCCGCGGCACGAAACTTTGAAGCAGTCTTATTGTTACAAGTAACAACAGACAGACAAAGCCGGGGGATTCAGCACTAGTGTTATGTAGTAATAGTCTGAACATTTTCAGGAGGTTGGAACGGTGCCCGGCGATATGTGCGAGCTAGACGTAGGGTAACACAACATTGTGCTACATAAGTACTATCGGTACATTTTTGGTACACCGTCTATAGGTGACAATTGGTTACTACTTGAGCCGATTCTGTTAATTTAAAAGTGCTTCAAAGAAATTGGAATGAAGTTTGGTTAGATGGTTGTTTTTTCTTTGGTATTCTTACTTTTCGATTACTAGCAAGAAAGAAAGAAAAAATACATTTATTCAGCACAATACACAAGATATTACACAGCAGACATATAGTTAATGTACAAAACAATAAGACGCCTTGCATGTTCTGCCGAAAAAGTCGCCACCTCAGCAAATGCTGGGCCAGGGGTCTCCAAATTACGGCCCGCGGGCCGAATCCGGCCCGCCAGTGTCATTAAACTGGCCCGCGACAGCCAATGTCTTATTGTTGTTACTATTGCTAGAAATACGACTATAGATAAGGGCAGAAAAATTTAATCTGTTTTGGCCCTTGAAGCATACTTAAATTATCATTATGGCACTAAGGCTTCAAAGTTTGGAGAACCCTGAGCTAGGCGATACCTAGCGCTGGTTTTCAGTTGGCAGCTCGAGTAGTAACCCACGAACGAGGGATGTTACACTTAAACAGTAAAGCAGAGTTTCTCAGTCTACTAGTATTCTTGTTAACCCCTCGTGCTAAGCTAAAATGCTTGTATTACGAGTGGGTTCTTCGGTAGTACAATGGGTGGGTATCGAACCGGCGACTACAAGATTACAAGTCCGACGCGCATAGCCACTGGGATACGGCCGCTTTTGACAGTTAACACAGCAAAGTGGTGGAAGCAAACTTTACTGTATTAATGCACTGTCGAATTACTGTTCGTATTTCTTATCTCACTGTGAATCTCAGATACATAACTTGCTAACACTATACAATAATATACAAAGCACGAAATACATACAAACGATTATAAAACAAAACAAAGCCCAAAAAAAAGTTAATAAGTTTCAACCTCTAGTGGTCTTTATATTTGGCCGCATGAGTACGCATCATTATCGCAATTCTAAATCAACCACAACTCCATTCTAAATTGATTCCTATTTCTTCACTCTTGCGGTCGAGAATTCAATGAGACTGTTACGGTGTTAATGTCGTTTTAGTTTTATTGTGGTTCATATGTAGTGTTTGATTTACACTTGAAGCCGAAATAATGACCACACCTAACGATATTTGTCGATCGACTTAACACCTATGAGTGGAAGGGAGCGTAATGATTGTCGACTGGTATTGATTTGATGGTTTTACCCTTAAAAACAGGGGTGTTGAAAGTCGTAGGTATGACTTTTATTTCATCAATTTCATAGAGGAATAAAAACTGATTAAATCTGACTGCGGCATTAAACGTTTTTATCCTTTAATGTTTAATACTTGAGCCTTAATGTCGTACATTTTACATAGTCTGTTTTTCTATATATCCAAAGCAAATAAGTGTCTTCTAGCCACATCGTCGCTTACCATCAGGTGAGATTGTGGCTAAACAAAGGTCTATCTAGAACTAAAAATAAAAAAGAAACTATCATATATGTATTTCCTCTTAATATCATAAGTATAGAATATTAATTTAGATCTTAATAAATAGAAAATATAGGCTTTTTATCAAATTAAATTTTCCGTATCTGCAATAAATAATTCAGTTTATTTTATCACATAGAGGTTTCCTCATGGCTTAATTCTAGTTTTGTTTTGAAATTACGTTTTAATTTAATTTAATTTAATTATTTACTACTACGTTTTAATTAAAATTAAATTTTTAATAAAATAATTCCACACACTAAAATCTAGCAATGCTAAACTATTTAAACGTATACCACAACAAAAATCGAAAATGTATAATAACTTTCTCGATGTTCGCTCTATAAGTTTCTAATTTCCAGTACAAAAAAATATAGAGTTAAAATTTATCGCTCTCTAGCTTTGTCTCTACGTAGAGATTGAACCGTAGCTCTAAATATGTGCATACGATTGCACACGTGAACTGCATTCAGTCTGCGTCGAGTACTTTCAGTTGAAGCCCCTTAGCAACTCTATGTAGAGCTATCTGTAGTTGGCTAGAGTTATTTATTGAAATCCTGTATAAATCTATATTAATGAAATGTTTTGTACTGAATGAATGACTGAATAACAAATCAACGCATAGTCTAAACCGCTGATAGTAGAGACCTATAATTTTGAGCGTGTTGTATCTATATGACGTAATCATCCGGTAAGAAAAAAGGTTTTTGCAAACTGCAACCTCAGGGGGAAAAAAGAGGTTGGCAAAGTTTGTAGAAAGAAGTGCAACACCTAGTTACACTAATAAAAAGGGAAATTAATAAAGTCATAAATATTCATACATTTTATTGTTAAAGTATAACTGTAGCACTAGGGAAACAAAAGATTCTTGTGTGGCGGTAGACTACGAACACATTAATTTAATGAACAAAGTAGACTTAGAAACGGAACAGTTATCTGTGATTCACACCAATTGTCACAGTTGATAATTAAAGCTAGGATACTAGTGCTCAGCAGCAATTATCGTAACCAATATATCATCGAAATAGATCTAAATTAAATATCTACTGGGTGACTTTTTTGCCATCTCAAAAATAATAGGGCGTGATATGTATATGAAATGTATGTGTATGTGCACAGTTATTATATCATTTTTTTTACTGACATATGGTCAAAATCATAACGATAAAAATACGTACATAATTAGGTAGTTACATTACGTTAGTGATAATAGGTGCCTATAATACCTAGGCCACAATCAAATATGAATGAAAAGAATGATCGAAATAGCGTAACTGCTCCTGTTCCTGCTATGTTCATTCCACCTAGGTGTTTAAGGCAGAATATTTCATCATCATCATCATTTCAGCCGTAGGACATAGGTCTCCCTCATAGATCATTTTGAGGGGGGTTTGCCAATACTCGCCACGCTTGCCGAGAAGATACCGCTGCCCATCTTCTAGTGTATTTCCCTTGGCCGGGTCCTACGGCGCCCACGGGAGGAGATGGGAGGCATCATTCTTACGCCGGTGCCCGCGGCGTAATGTGGCGTGAAATATTTAGTCTCCTCTAATCAACTACAAATCCCGAAAATCAAAGTATATTAGTAAACAAAACAATGAAATATAGTTTGTGCTTTATAAACCCAATCTAATGATCTAATTACGCACATTAATTAAACTGATTACGATTAATTCACGTGTTCAATTAAAACAACCAAAATACAAATGAACGCCACAAATACACGTTTCAATAAATATGCAAAAAGTGAACGGTTCGACACGAAGTGAGGTTCGCCAGTGGCGAGCCGCAGCGATCACGCAGCGACCACGCAACGACCACGTAGCGGTACCGCTGGATGCACCGCGCTCATTATAAACCGGCCTGATTGCATAATTTCGCATAATATGTTAAATAATGTTATGGTAATATTTAATAGTCACATAAACATTTAATTTTACTAATTCGTTACAGTAATATTATGTGTTGTTCACGATGTTATATTGTGATTTACAGTTGGGAAGGATTTTAGGTGTATTTTAATTTGTTTTAATACTATTATTGTATGAAACAACAAGCAATTTTTGATATTTCGATTCGATTCGGTTTACACCCGAGACAGTTATTTGTGCAAGCCACGAATATTGACCTGAGTCTGGGTGGCTTTGTGTCCCAAAAATATGTGTTTTTTAAGTCCCCGGGACTTAGATGAAGAAATAAGATCTTTAGTGCTACCACATTTATTTCATTGTTCTTTAATTTCGCTATAGCAATAAAGTGGACCTAGCCCAATGGAAACGGCGTCAGTCTTGCGATCAGAGTCACCGGGTCGATCCCCAAGCATTGCACTACCGACGTGAACCCACTCGTAACATAAGCATTTTTGACAAGAAAACTGGTAGTGTGCAAAACTTCTTATTTTTTAAAATACCTATTACTTATGACAGAACTATTAGGTATATTTCATTTGTAAAAAATATATTTTAAATTCTCAAGAAAACTAAGTCGTATATCTGTCAACAAGACGACGGTATTCAACCATTCTTCCGATATTAAAGAATCACAATTTTGTTAGCATCGCTTTATTTACGGTAACCCGACTTAATATAAAATACCCCCGCACTACGGTATAGCGGCCATATGGAGAGCTTCGTAAATCGGTAGGGTAATTGAAATTCACCTAGCAGGTTTATTTATTCGGCTGATATTGTAAGTTAAAATTGGAACTGTGAAATATTGTTTGATAAAAGGATTTTGGAATGGACTTGCATAAATAAGTATATATAGTACGTTTGTGATAGTTGTCTATACCAAAATTTAAAGAAAGTAGATTTTAATTATGGTTCGTATCGCCGTGGAGCGGTAAAAGGGGTAAAAGGCTCGCTTTAAATCGTGGAGGTCGTGGGTTCGACCCCAGCGCCGGGCAAATATTCCCGGATCTCGATCCGGCCAATCGAAGCGGCCCGTAGCCCAATGGCTAGGGCGTCGGACTTGTGATCTTGAGGTCGCCGGTTCGAACCCCACCCATGGCACTAGCGACGTGAACCCAGTCGGAACACAAGTCTTTTAGCTTAGCACGAGGGGTTGGTGTTTTAAAAATAACCCTGTATATATATAGTATAATAGTCACAATTATATATATATTAAAATTATACGCTCGAGGAACGCGTTGGCTTAATGTGGAGTCAGCTCAGATTTTGAAATAAGCCAATTGTTTTTTTTAAATAATTGGCATAAACAGGGTTATTTTTAAAACACCAATAACCTTTTAGAGGGTGAATGTACTGATGATTGTCAACAACTTTTACTATGGGACCAACCCTGAAATCGCGAAAATAAAATCAGCTATTCCATACATTTTGTCGAGGTAAGTAAACATAAATGTATGGAACAGCTGATTTTTTTTCGCGATTTCATGGTTGGTCCCAAATTATATTATTTATAAAATAACCCTGTATAAAGGTCATCTCGCGCGCACTTCTAGCGATCAAGCAACGATTTTTGACTGGTCTTAACTACTACCGTACATTTAAGCGATCCATTTTTATTTATAAAGTTAATAAATGATAATATAAATCGATATCGATATAAAAAATGGATTGCTATAATGTATATATATATATACATTTTTTTTTTTAGACAACTCCCGCACTAGGAAAATAAATCCCTTTGTCGCGGGGGACTTTACAAACATACATTTCACGGACACAAAGTACACCCAGACTCAGAACAATTATTTGTGGTTCACACAAATAATTGTCCCGGGTGGGAATCGAACCCAGACCAGGTCTCAGAAGCAACTACCGTAACCACTGAGCCACCGGTGCAGTCTATATATATGCGCATAACTTGTGGACGATTGGATCGATTCGTTATTTATGATGTCAATAATTCGTAAGAAAATGTAATGTATGAAAGAAAATATTGGAATAAATACGAAAGTGTAAAAATATTTGAAAGGAACGCCAGGCATATAAAGCTAGTATTCAATAATAATACCTTAAGCCGTATCACCCCACAAATTGCACATAACATACCCAATCCGTCCAATTACGGGGCAATTACAACGTCAGTGAAAACAAACAGTGCTTGTTACACATCGCTGGCTCACAATGGCGCGCGACGCGAGTTGCCGTGTTAACGCGTCGATGGATACGTGCGGGCTGATTATGATGCAACTTGCGGTTTTAATTAGAGATAAAAATTGTAGCGGCAAGTTTTGCTGCGTTGTTTTGGTGTGGGCTGTTTAGGTTAGTTATACATCATGAACGAATATACAAAGCTGAGGTGATAAGCTTGTTTGCTTGAAAGCGCTAATCTCAGGAAATACTGGTCTAATTTGAAAAAATATTTTAGTGTTAGATAGCCTATTTATCGAGGAAGGCTATACTTAATTACGAAATTCCAACGGGAACGGTAGTAATGCGGGTGAAACCGCGTGCTGGAAGTAATTTAAATGAATAAAAACAGTAACCAAAAGTTTCCTAATAATTTTAACTAAACGGTTTTACCCCATGGCATGGTTTTACCCCTAGACAATCCCCTAGTAAAAAGTAACTCTGTATGTCTGACGGCCTTTCACGCCAAAATTACTGAACCAATTAAAATGAAATTTGGTGCACAGATAGATTAGCAAATTAATAGAACCTGATAAACTGCATAAGCTATATAGCCTTTTATAGACAAAAAAGGGAGAGGAAAGGCCGGGTAAACAGAGTATGGAATTACTGCTACTCAAACTCAATATTCCACGCGGACAAAGTCTCGGTCACAGCTCGTATAAGCTTTTTCCCAATCAGTTGATTTCCCTTTACACAAAACAATTCCAATCCAGAACACCTGCACAGTAGTCACTATTAGAATGTCCCATCATACGGGAAGGCTGCAATCCTGCGAGATTTGCCGTAATCATCGCGCGTGACAGCCAGAGTCATTGTTCTCGGATTGATGCGTCTTTCTCGTTGTGCAACTGTCTACGTAACCCAGAGATGAGGCGAGAATGATGAACGTGTGACTTGTTTAGTTTCATCGGGGCAATATTAGAGTTGAGCTTTCCTTTCTTTAACTTGTAGGTTACGCTAACATCTCTACAAATAAATGATTTTGAAGTGTATGTGTTTTATGCCGAAAGAATAGTTTTTAATAAATGCATATGGCATTAGGGTATTTATCCTGCCTCTTTATTCGATCTGATAACGGTTGAACCGACTTTGACAAGACTTTCACTGGTTAGATAGCTCATTTAAGGTATAATATAAGCTGCTAATTATTATTTTTCACTAGTAATGCGTAACATATGTTGACGATTTCGCATTTATTTTGTTAGTAAGTATAGATAAAATATAATACATATATGCTGTTATTTAATTTTGTGGCAAAAACCATAATGATAGGCCATAATGACTGAAATCAAACAACAAGTCAATTTTAACGGGAATATTTCATTAACCATGGCTCCCCTTCAACGGAAGTGGTTAACAACACATGGTATGAAACAGGGGTATTATTATATGTAGCTCGTAGTTATTGTATATTAATTAAAATACCTATTTATTTACGATATTTTCAATTACAAGGGTACCGTTTGAAATAAATAATTAATTGGCTGCTACAAAGACACCAAAGGCAAAATCTTACTATTCTACTAACATTAAAACTATACGCAAAAAAAAAAAAGTTTTTACCCAATCAATCAATAGAAAGGTGATGTTCTTCAGAAAGGTCAGGTGCGTAGTACTCGCAACCGGCGTGCGTGTATGACCAGATGTATGAACGTGGACGAGGCAAAGGGAGTGTGTAAGGATCGTAGCAGGTGGCGTTCTGTAGTTTCTGCCTACCCCCATGGGAGAAAGGCGTGATTATATATATGTATGTAGTAAGGAAATTTTGTGACAAAAATAGGCACACAATAAGCCTCCCCGAATTTGCGCCAAAACACTTGGTCCTTTACTCTCCGCGTCCATCTGTGTGATGACGGACTAAGAATTTCACTATCCCTTACTCTAAAAAGTGTGTTGTAACATGTGATTAAGCAAAATGCCTCCTACGACGGAGTTCCCACATCTTAGAAGAAGCTAAGAGAAGGAAAACTCGACACAAAACCCTATACTATACCAACCCGTCTGGCCAGCGTGTGTTTAGTAAGGCCAAAACAATTTTCATCATATTTCTTGTAATCTACTATAATACGAATGTATATATTATATATAGATATACAACAAATAAGCACAATACAGGCATTTCATTGCGTGGGTGTTTTAGCCCATCTCTGTGTTGCGTCTATATTAACGAACATATAGACTAGTGACAACATAGAGGATGTTTAATCAATTTTACGAAAAGTTCCTGCAGCTTGCTGACTTTGATTTGAGAAAAGGATATTCCAGTTATCTTTTTTGGGGCCTCCTAAATAAATTTAGGCTTATACAAATAACCGAGAACAAATCAGTCAGTCTTTTGAATTACATACTTTTCATAATATTGAATCACATATTTTTTCTCAAATCCACCTCAGTATAATATTTGTGGTAACATTTTTAAGTTAAATAAATAAAATTAAAATATAACTTGACATATCAAAACGTTTGTGCCTCATAAAAAAACCTTAAAGTCGCTCAGCAAGCTATTTAAAGAGTTACGCTCGGTATTGCAATGGTTTAGCAGGCTGAAATGATAATAGGCAGGACACATAGCTCGAAGAACCTACTGACAGCCGATGGAACAGAAGACTTCTCCTGCACGATGGACCGAAAAATTGCGGGGAGTGAATAAGGGGGCCGCTAGCAATAGAAACCATTGAGGGAGGCCTATGTTTAGTAGTGGTCGCGAAAGGCCTATATAACAATGACAATGATATTATAACTCAGAAATATGTAAGTTTCACATTTTAGAAGCTGTTTAATATTTCTCTGTTCATATCCTACTCTATACCTGAAGGCGCATGAGGAAGGGGCGGGGTGTGCGGGGGTAGAACTCATTTCCTGCAGGAACCATTCGGATGCGTCACTCACGAGAACCCGCTGTTATGATGGCCAACACATTTTCACTCACGCTAAGAAAACGAACGAAGCTTGCAATTTCAAGTTCATGGTAGGTTAATAGAAGTTTTGACTGCAGATGGCGAAGCTGAGAGGAAAATATTTTCTTGGTATATGAAATATCTGTTGATGTTTAGTTGTCAAGAATCAATGATTTAAGTTATTATGCTTAAAAAAGCCGTGTCGTAGCTTTGTGACAACCTCCATCCTGATAGATGGATAGCAGCATGTATTAACAAATTATCAAGGCAATTATCAAGATTACTTACATTCTACTGTGCACTCCTATACCTCTGCCAAGCGTGGTTTTTTTTTTTATTAGTGAATAGGTTAGCGTTTGACTACACCCTGCCTGATGTTAAGCATCGGAATAGCCTAGGATGGAGCACGCTTACCTAGAAGGAACCGGTTTACTCTTGATTTGAAGATACCCATATCGTACTTATCGGGAAATATAGACCCCGGCAAGGAGTTCCACATCTTCGCAGTACGTACAAAAAACGTGGACTCGATGATGGTCTCGGTGGTGATTATGACAATATTTCTCAACAGACCTGGATTACCAAGAACTGTTAATTTGAGGCCCATTTTAAACTGTGGATGCTAACGGGCTGTTGAAAATATAATAATTGACCAGAACCATTAAATTAATTTGGAAGAATTTATAGATTCAAAACTTGCTTTTTGTTCGCACAAAATTAATACACACACGCCTAAAACGCATCGTTAAAATATCACGGGATAACAAATAACGATGTTCTTTCGCGTGTAACGGAGATATAACGGTTACCGTTATTTATGCGCGTACCGTTATTTTAACGACTAACACTTTACTGACGTAAGCTTAGTAACGTTGCGTATATTTCATTTGCAATGGTTTTGATGATAGCTGTGTTTTTTGTGTTTTATCGGAGTGAATCAACTTTATCACCTTTTAGGGGTAACGTGAAATATGAATTGATGTTTTAGGGTTGAAGTATCATATTTTAACTGCTGTTAGCATAGCGGTTTCGTTTTGTTTGTTTGAAAGACATACTATAACAAGTTTCATGTAGCCAAGAGGTTTTCGATACTTCATTAAAGACATGCATGGGTTTTGATAAATCGCCCTCCCGACTCTTAGTTTCCTAAGAACCCTCCGATGTGCTCGTAGAACGTAAGTCCGAGAGGCCCGCGAACTGTAAAGTAAAGCGACAGTTGCACAAAACTCCCCTAAAGAAAATAAAAGCCATAATCCCTCAATCTGAGTGTCAGCGACCGCCATGAGTCGAGGTCCAAGTCCCACAGGGCACGCCCTCTTGCGCAGGTTGCTTAGTTTGTAGTGGTTAAATCATTTATCTAGGCTGGAGCTCTGCTCGCCTTTATGCCCGGTGAAGTAGCAAAAGCCTCAGGGCTAACTAAATATTAAAAATTATAAAACAAAAATGTTTTGATAAACAGCTTCAAAACTTCAAAATAACTTACTTGCGTAAATAACGTCACGGATAATGGATAAGAATCAATATATGAAAAAGAAAACGTGTTTTTATATATCTCGACCTTAATAAGTAGGTATATTAAGCTTACTTCGCAATGTCCTTGCAGGGTCTCCTGCAAGGATTCGTGGGTTCGATTTCCACGCTGGACAGGAAATCTTTATGTAAATACTAAGATTTATTTCCGGGTCTGGTTTGTTGAGGGCCCTCCGTGCCTCGGAAAGCACGTTAAGCCATTGGTCCGATTGTTATAACATCATCTATAATAATCGTATATCAAGGAACGGGCAGCAGTGTTTCCTTGTGTGGTACAACATAATACTGCGGTGGTCAATCCGCCTGCAAAGCGTGTGACTATGGCAAATACCCTCCCCCGGGAGGAAGTCCATGTTCAGCAATGGACGTTATACGGGCTGATGATGATGATGATGATGATCTTCCCTATCTTGGACTACTTATTTTACCAGGTAACAGTTATCAGCTATAACAAACATAAAAGGGTTGTCATAAAAACATCCATGTCAACCTTCCAACACAGAATCCTAAAACAAAACTCAAATACATAAAAATAACCATTCATACACTCTTTTCTAAATGCCATCTATATACCTAACCAGATTTCAATTTTTAAATCAAATTAAAAATATGGAAAAGCCGGGATTTTGGAATATTCCTGAATTCAGTTAATTGATCGGACACAGTTCGAAGTGAAGGGTACTCACAAACGATAAATTGGCTGTATCGAGTCAAAAGCCGGTTCGATTCTCGTTATCGCTTTTTTTACGTGGCTCATAAAAGTTGAAATTTAATTTATGTCGGCTTGCGATATTATTATTTACTTTTCAGAAGCTTAAAATAAATATTGTATCGTTCATTGAAAAGAAACGGTTCAAAAGCGATACTTTACGATTCAATTTCTGTGCGTTTTATTTACTATTCGTGCGCAGTTAATGCTTACTTTTATAGACGACTAGTATTACCCGGTTAAGAGATATTAATCAAATATATACTAATACATAAAGCTATTAAGTTTGTTAGTTTATTTGGATCGCGCTAATTACATAAACTACTGGTCCGACTAAAAAAACAGTTTTAAATAACTTTTACTAAATTAAGAAAGGTTGGCTATATTAAATTATCAAGTGCGTTTGGGCTAAACCGTGTGTAGGGCGCTTGTCTAAACTAATACTATTAAAAGAAAAAGTATGTATTTTTGTATTTTTGTTAAGAATAAACTCAAGAACTTACTGGACGGATGTCGATCATTCTTTCACTATTAAAAAAATAAAATAAAAATCATTCTTATTTACGTAAACCTATTACAGGCACTTGCAAATAGTCAAAACAATAATTTAGTATTTAGTATTATTATCTACAATTATCATATTTTATAAATTTTCAAATTAAACAAGTATTTAAGTTATTATTTTAATTATATTTTAGTCTAAGCGTCTTAGTTTATTATTTAACTTTATTGTGTCAAATAGCTTGTTCTGTCTATATTAGGTTAGAACAATTGTCATTATTTAGGTGGACCATGAGTATATAACGACGGACGCGTTTTAATGCTACCACCGGATCCAATACGCCCGAACTGAGAAGACCCGGCGAAACAAATTCAGTGGGTTATTCTACTGCCGGATTTAACACGACCCACATGAGACGGTACGGCGATACATACTCAAATGGGCAGAACGTATTAGAAAGTTACATTATCCCTACTTAGTTTATTCTAGAAATGTGTACCCGTGCGAAGCCGGGACGGGCCGCTAAGTATATAATATACCTAATGTAACTCTACTGCAACTCCTGCAAGCCAGGATCAACAGTGGCCCACACTGGTAATGGCAATGAGCACCGTGGCCCACCAAGTCCCGGGAAAAAGTTAAACTGCCTTGGAGGAGTAAGAAAGTCTTAGGTTTTCACTTCCCTACATAGCAAAGCGGGAGACAGCCAAAAGGAAAATAAAATAATAATACATAAGTAGTCTTGAGGGGTAATTTACAACTAAAGAATGCAGTTGTAAAGCACCACGGATGGCTAATAAATTACGGGGCTGTTATTTTGGATTCCAATAGTAGGTATGGCAAAAGCGGCTAAAAGCACTGAAATTCTATTTGGAAATATATCATTTGAATATGTAAGGTTAAAAATCTTAAAATAACCTTTTTGTAGTATAGATAACAAGGTACCAAGTGGTCAAAACAGCCGTTGATGGGTCGATTTTTTTTTTTCGGACGGACAACTTTAGTTTGCCCTGAGGCTTTTGTTACTTCACCGGGCACAAAGGCGAGCAGAGCTCCAGCCTAGATAAATGGTTTAAACACTACAAACTAAGCAACCTGCGCAAGAGGGCGTCCCCTGTGGGACTTGGACCTCGGCTCAGGGCGGTCGCTGACGGGGAGACTGAGGGATTATGGCTTTTAGTTTAGGGGAGTTTTGTGCAACTGTTGCTCTACTTTACAGTTCACGGGCCTCTCGGAATTCGGGTCGACGAGGGCATCGGAAGGTTACTGGGTCGATCCTCACCCATTGCACTACCGAGGTGAGCCCACTCGTAACACAAGCATAAAAATGTTTGTGTTACGAGTGGGCTTAACAAGAGGGGTTAACAAGAATACTAGTCATGTGTAAAAACTGCAAGCCAACTTAAAAAAAGACCCATAACAATAACTGTCTTCTATGAAACTTTACAACCTCCGTAGCGTAGCGGTATTTCATCATCATCATCAACAGCCCGTTGACGTCCACTGCTGAACATGGGCCTCCTCTTAACAGACCTTGGCATGCCAGGATCGTTGAGGGATATTGCCATAATCACCAAGCTTGGCAGACGGAGTGGTGATCGCAGTAAGATGTAAACCTTGAGCTAATAGGTGCTGCTGCCCATCCATCAGCCATATGTCCCTTAGTCGCCTTATACGACACCCATGGGAAGACATGGGGTGGTCTATTCTAAGCCGGAAACCACACGGCAGCGGTATTTGGCTCGTTTTAAATCTCGGAGGTAGTGGGTTCGATCCCCACGCCGGACAGGAAATCTTTGTGTAAATTCTTAGATTTCTTTCCGGGTCTGGTTGGTTGAGGGACTACCCTCCGTGCCTCGGAAAGCACGTTAAGCCGTTGGTCCCGATTGTTTTAACATCATCTATAATAATCGTATATCAAGGAACGGGCAGCAGCGTTTCTTTGTGTGGTACAATATAATACTGCGGTCACCAACCCGCCTGCCAAGCGTGGTGACTATGGCAAATACGCTCCCTCGGGAGGAGGCCCACGTTCAGCAGTGGACGTTATACTGGCTGATGATGATAAACTTTAAAAAAGTCTTGAATAATTTACGACTAGGTACGTTCCGAATTACAATTCGATTAACTAAGTAATTATATATAACAGAGTAATTAGAATTAGCTATACCAAGTACTAATTACTTTCTAGTCTATAATTTAGCCGCGAAGCTATTAAAATTAATTGCTGTCTGCAGACACAAAGACTAACGTTTTGGGCGAAATTTAGCTCTCAAAGAAACTATTATCTGAACCGCTAATTTATATTTTGGATGAGACTATGTTTCTGCATGCGGCTTTACTTACTTAACTCTTGTAGGAATCATTCTACTAATATTATAAACGCGAAAGTATGTAAGAATGGATGGATGGATGGGTGTTTGTTACTCTTTCAACTTTAAACTACTGTATGGATTTGACTGAAAGTTTGCACGCGGATAGTTTATAAGCTGGATTAACATAATAATATAGTCTTCAAAATATCACGCTCCGACCCACTGGAGCAGAGTGACGCGGGTAAAACCGCGGGGTGCAGCTAGTATTACTATATAAGATAATATTAGTATAAGATGAAGTTCTAACGGGAAACGCAGGTAAAGCCGCGCGAGGGAATCTAGTCTCTCTATATAAAAACTTAAGTCTTTCTTTCTCCTTCCATTGTCTTTCTGATTAAATTCGTTGCGGGTCCCAAGGCAGTTTAACTTATTCCTGGGACTTGGCCTCGGTGCTCATTGCCATTACCAGTGTGTGCCACTGTTGATCCTGGCTTACAGGAGTTGTAGTGGGGGGTGTGTGGGTGGGATTAGTTCCATAAAAAAAATAACAGTATCTTTATATAACATAATTATAGAACACAATATCTTTCAGCGATTATAAGATACTAGCTTCCCGCGCGCGGTTTCACCCGCGTAACTCCCGTTCCCGTGGGAAATTCATAATAAAATATAGCCTATGTTAAGTAAGTAAGTAAGGATTGTATTCAAACATAAAATCACTTTATATCATCATCATCATCATCAACAACCCGTTTACGTCCACTGCTGAACATGGGCCTCCTCTTAAAAGACCTTGGCAAGCCAGGATCGTAGAGGGATATTGCCATAATCACCACGCTTGGCAGACGGATTGGTGATCGTAGTAAGATGTAAACCTAGAGCGAATAGATGCTGCTGCCCATCAGCCATATGTCCCTTAGACGCCTTTTACGACACCCATGGGAGGACATGGGGTGGTCTATTCTAAGCCGGAAACCACACGGAAACTGCCACTTTATAATAATATATCACGTGTTAATTAATTAATATCGAATCTGATTTGCAGTTTCTATCTCATTTTGTTAGTTCAATTTCATCAATCTCATTGATTCAATTTGTGTACATTTGTTTCATCAATTCTATCGTATTTAACATTTCAATTTGAAGCACAAATCTTCGTCAAATCGATGCATTTAATAACGTTAAAGTGTTCACGAGACGGACCGGGATTTTTAATAAATAGTGCAGCTTTAGGACAGAGACGGATCTAGGTGTACTATGGGGTGCTTTTGAGATTTTGCCAAGATTGGTAGGCACACACAAACTGTTTTGTAAAAAATATTTTAATACAGTTATAGTTTAACTAGTTTAAAATGGATGAATAGCTACTGGAAACTAGATCTACTTTACTAACAAAAAGTGTAGTGCAGAAATGACTTTATTATAGTTTTATTATTTCTTTATTAAGTTTTTGTAAGTGTATACGCAAGTAAATGCGTATTTCATTATTTATTTACTTATGTATCACGAAAAAATAATCTGCAAGTAAATGTGTAAATTGTCAAATATATGCAATAGGTGTATAATAAAAATATAAAATAGGAATAATACTATATATTGACTTTATGAATGAAATTAACATTTAAAAAGTCAACATGTCATACATGCTCATTTAAATATAAATAAATAAGCAGTAACTTTTAAATAGTATTGTGAATGCATCTTTTTCATCCCCGGTGTAAAAAAGGGGTGACATAAGTTTGACCACTCTGTCTCTTTACGCATGTTTGTCTGCGGCACTGGTAGCTCGGAAACTTTGTTTTTTTTTATTTAATTTGAAAGCAGATTTTTTCTTTAGCACTTTCTCGTTTATGTTATGGAGTGATGCGGCCCTGTGTGTGGTTATTAAATCAAAGACCCCGTGTTCCGGACCGCGCACCGCCCGGACTTGCATAAGGAAATTTTAATCCTTTCTGTAAGAAACGATAGAGGAATATTAATGCAGGTATCTCGTTTAATGCAAGCGTTCGGAGCTTTCATTCAATTAATGTTTAATGGGCTTTAGATAGCCACGTTGATTATGTTCTTTTAGTTTGTTAGATTCGCGTATTAATTAACTCCTTATTTTTTTAATTTCGCGGTAAATTTATGGGGTTTTGGCACGGAAATACATAGTTTTTGCTACTTCACGGGGCATCATGACGAGCAGAGCTCCAGGCTTGATAAATGGTTTAAAATCTACAAACTAAGCAACCTGCACCCTGTTTGGTTTGGCACCAGGTTTGCACTGATCTAGTGCCTCCGGTGGGAATCGGTTTAGTCCCTTAAGCCTCTACAATTATATGAATAAAGATAAAATTTCTCATTTCTGCCTGTTGAAATGTATACATTTGTTTCCACATTTCTATTCTGTTATTTAATTAGATGTGATTTCAGAGATTCCTATCAGTAGTCTAAACATATAATTCTCAAATTTAAAATTCTTATATTAATATTATAAAAACTACTTCATGAATTTTGATGAAATTTGGCACACACAAATAACAATATCCCATAGATTAGGATAAACTTAGTTTATAAAACATCACGCTATAAGATATTAGGTATAGTATCAATCTATCACAGGCGATACCGAGCAGCATTAAATTGCAAAAAGTTAAAAATAATAATATGCAAAACGATTGAAAAGCTTTTAGTTGTACCTTTCATTTAGCATTCATAATATTATATTAAAGTTCACTCCATTGCCTCAGAGAATTAATATGATTACGATATCTACTTAGCTGCATTCACCAGGGAATAATTGATAGATCTGTATTAGCCTGTATCACTCCTCACGTCATATAATAGTAATGCGTGTGGAAATACACGTTATACACTATTACTAATTGATATAAAGGTACGCATTAGCATTTTTATATAGGGTGACTGGTAATTAGTGACCGATACCTAAACACATGATTGTGCTCATGATAACAAACAACTTTTACTATGGCACCAAACCTGAAATCGCGAAAGAAATCAGCTGTTCCATACATTCATGTTCACATAACTCGTCAACATTGTAGGGAGCAGCTGATTTTTTTTTCGCGATTTCAGGTTGGTGCCATAGTAAAAGTTGTTTGTTATCATGAGCACAGATATGTGTTTAGGTATCGGTCACTAATTACAAGTCACCCTATATATAATACTAGTCTTTTTTCATGGCCTGGGGGTGCTGGAAAATTATTGATAGATTTCTTTTGGTCTGTGCCACTCCACACGTCATAAAAAAGTAATGCGTGTTGATTTTAAATCTCGGAGGTCAATAAATATTTGACTAATTAATATAAAATACTTGATTTCTGTCCGGGTCTGGTTGATGAAGACACTACCCTCGGTTTCTCGGAAAATTCGTTAAGCCGTTGCAACGCGTTGGTCACAATTGTTATAACATCCTCTACAACATGAGTTTAGGGTATAGGGAACGGGCAGCAGCGATTCCTTGTGTGTTCAGATAGGTAACATAATACTGAGGTCACCAAACCACCTGCCAAGCGTGGGCGGTGGTGACTATGAAATATAACATAAGTATAGTCAACTTAAACACTAATTATTGAAATCATTAAACCTTGAATTTTTCGAAATTTATTTCGAACATGTCCTCCTATAGTTATACATCAACCTCCTAAAATCGGCAGGACTGGAACCTGCATCTTAGATAAAGCCCCTAATGCCTTAATAATTTAGCCACGGTGACATAACCTAACTGATGCGACGTGCGACGTTGAAAATAAACTTTAAATTAAGTATGCGCTTAATTTAGTCGTAACATGTAAAAATGTATTAAATCATTTACTAAGATCAATGTTCTCAACGCCACTTCTCGTCTTACGAACAGCATCTCGGTCCATATCAATAGAAATAGTCTTATTCTATAGACATCGCACCGCTATCGATTACGATGCGGAATCGAATAGCATTGTGTCGGAATAATTGCGCCTGTATTGATATCTGGGCAGACAGGGCTGCGGCAGACGGCTCACTGTCGGGGAATATCGGTGTAAGCTGCATTCTAGGATTGTGAGGTACGTAGGTAACAGAAATCATTTTATAGCATAAAGTTTAGACGAGCCAAGCGTAGGTGTAAGGCACTTAGCAGTCAACCATAGCCAAATATGATTCATATTTTTTCCTTTTGTACAGAAAACTTCGGGAATTCAATCCTTAAGTCGTGGATTCAACAAACATATAATTTGGAACAAGTGTCTGTTTTCATTTTATACATTAAGAAAAAGTTTACGGATGACCAAATTTCAAAATTGAGATTTAAAAAAATTTAGACCTCCGCAGGATTCGAACCTGCATTTTACGTTTAGCCCCTAAGCCACTTTATCAATCGTATATAATATGTGTATATAACATAAGTATCCGTAGTTTGCACGAATAGTGGTCCTTAGTGGAAATCGAACTTAGAACACATGATCTCAGAAGCCAATATTGTAACCAAGCAGCCACTATTATAATCATTATCCATTAAAACTATGTTAATGAAATGGAAACACCCATGATAACGAACATAATGCGATTAATCAATTCATCGAAATTGATTCTACATTTAGTTTACGACGAACCATGACCCAGAAAATGGTATTAAATTATTAGTGAAACTATTTACATTAAAACTCACACGAGCATATTAATGTACAGTCACCGTGAAGTAAAATTTCTTTGTAATATCTTATACTATTGAATATAAATTTTGAAATGAAAAAGTAATCTTTATATTTTAACAATACCTCGAAGGGCTATTGTAAGCCATATTGTTTAAGCAAGTGATCATATGCTTTCAAAATAAATATAATATGTAGACCTATATAAAAATGTTGACGCTTATGAATTTGGATATTTCTATCTAGTACTTGTAATTTTTTTTCTCAGAAATTGTTAAAAATAAAGTTTTCTATCATCATCACTATTATGTATTGAAATTATTATGATAAGATTTGTTTGACAGTTAAAAATTATTAATGTAGGTACTTGAAAATAAAATAGTTTTTGCTTTGAACTCAACTTGGTGGTATTCTTTATTGGCGACGTGATAAATAATTCTTAATTTAGTGGAAAATGAGTGCAAATATTACTAATATAGTGTTTCCGGGACAGTTTAACCCAAAAACTGATAAGTGGCGTGATTATAAAGAACAGTTATTATGTGCGTTAGATGCCGGTGGCGTGGGGTCGGATGACATGAACAAAGGACGATCTCTGTTCCTATCACAGTGTGGCAGAGACACATATAAGCTAATTGCCTCATTATTGGTACCTTCACGCCCTACGGAAGTAACTTTAGAAGTTATATTTGGTGTCTTGGACAAATTTTATGAACCTGAAGTAAATGAAATTTTGCAAGTAGGCAAGTTCCATAGACGTCAACAATATCAACAAGAAACACTACAAGAATTTATTTCGGCGATAAATACATTAGGAGCTACGTGCAATTTTGTAGATTTGAAGCGCCAGTTGAGAGATCGTTTAGTACTTGGGGTACGTGACGAACGCTTGCGCAGGGACTTATTGAAAATTCAAAACCTGACATATGAAGTTGCTCTGCAAACATGTCTTAATCATCAAGCTATGTCATCAGATTTCTACCCTGACAGCGAAGTAAAGCAAACTCCGTCTAATGATCCAATGGATATTGGTAGAATTCAATCAAATGAATGTCGTAGGTGTGCCCGTATTCATAAACAAGGTGAACGGTGTCCCTTTGTGAAAGCAAGATGCTACTACTGTAAAAAGTTTGGTCATATAGCAAATGCTTGTGATAGGAAACCAAGTCGGGTGCATCAGTTGCAAGATAAAGGTGAAGGTGATGTGAATAATGATTCCTGTCTGGGAGAGAGAATGATGAGTGTTTATGTATGCTCAGACAGTTATCAACCACCACTGACTGCAGATGTGACTATAGAGGGTGCTACTATAAAGATGGAAGTTGACTCAGGAGCTTCACGTAGTATAATATCTGAAGTTACATATAAGAAGTTGTGGTCTTCACCTCCTCCTCTACTACCTACCAATCTCAAATTAGTGACATGGACTCAGGATCCGCTTAATGTTTTAGGTCAAGCTAATGTGCGGGTTAACCTCAATGGCAGAGAAGCCCAGTGTGAGCTACTAGTGGTGGCTGGACAAGGACCTAATTTGTTGGGTAGAAATTGGTTTCCAACTTTAGGTTTACAAATATCTGGGTTGTGTTGGTCTGAAGACCAGATAGAACCATATAAGCAAGATTTTCCTGAGTTATTTAAAGATGGGCTCGGAATGTATAAAGGGCCAGCAGTTAAATTACATGTACGTGCAAATGTAACACCACGATTTCTTAAAGCAAGACCAGTCCCTTATCCTTTAAAGCAACAAGTGGAAAAAGAATTACAGAAAATGGTGGAAACTGGTGTTCTGACACCTATCCGGTACTCAGAGTGGGCTACCCCATTAAGAATTGTTAGGAAGGATGATGGCTCTCTACGAATTTGCGGTGATTACCGATCTACAGTAAATTCAGCTATAGATACAGATAGATTTCCCTTACCTACGTCGACGGAAAGTTTTGTAAAGCTAAGTGGAGGCAGAATTTTCAGTAAACTGGACTTGAAACAAGCCTATACACAACTTAAAGTAGATGATTGTACAGCTTTGCTTTTAACATTAAACACCCCCATTGGTTTGATGAAAATGAATCGCTTAGCATTTGGAGTAAGTGCAGCACCAGCCATTTTCCAGCGTTTGATGTCATCAGCACTCTCTGGCATGGAGGGAGTAGCATGCCTATTAGATGATATAGCAATAGCTGGGCGGACTACAGAAGATCATGACCAAAGGTTACGGCAGGTGTTGTTCAAATTGCAAGATATGGGGCTCCGTCTGAATGTACGAAAATGCATTTTTGCAACTAATAGAATAACTTTCTTGGGACACATGGTGGATGCTGAGGGTATACATCCATCTCCTGACAAAGTAAAGGAAATTCAAGAGAAGCCTGTCCCCACTAACAAGGAAACATTACGAGCTTTCCTGGGGTTGTATAACTATTATGAGAAGTTTCTACCAAATAAGAGTACAAGACTTGAGCCACTTTATAGGTTGCTAGAAGTAAAGCAACCATGGTGTTGGGGTAAATTAGAACAAGAAGCATTTGATGAAGCAAAATCGCTATTATCTTCAGATTTGACCTTAGTCAGTTATGATTTAAAGAAAGATTTACTTCTTATCTGTGATTCATCAGAGTATGGTGTTGGGGCGATCTTAGCGCATATAATGGAAGATGGGTCGGAAAAGCCAGTTATGATGGCTTCACGAACTATGCAAGCCCATGAGAGACGCTATGGTCAAATAGACAAAGAAGCTTTGGCCATTGTATTTGGTATCACGAAATTCCATGAATTCTTAGCAGGGCGTGCATTCTGTATAATAACAGATCATAAACCTTTAATTGGTTTATTCAATCCATCAAAACCAATTCCTGATCAAATTTCACCAAGGATGCTTCGATGGTCTCTTAAATTATCTTGCCATAATTATTCAATCAAGTATAGACCAGGGAAGTTGATTGGTAATGCAGATGCCCTAAGTAGATGGACAGCCCCAGCTGCCGCAACTCTTAAAGAAGATGTTATTAAAGATGTGCTGCTACTAGAAGATGTACCTCAGGGATGGACTTTAGACTCCAATAAGATAGCAGAAGAAACTAAAAAGGATGCTATTTTAAAAAAAGTTACTTTTTATGTTATGCATGGATGGCCAGAATGTAACATAGATATGGCATTGCGACCGTTTTGGATACGTAGAGAGGCTCTTTCGCACGATAGAAGTTGTTTATTGTGGAGTAACAGAGTCATAATACCTTCATCATTACAGGAAGAGGTATTGAGATTATTGCATGCCCCACATGCGGGCATTGTCCAAACCAAAGCGTATGCTAGAGGGTATCTATGGTGGCCTGATTTAGATAAAGACATAGAGAGAATCGTAGCTGAATGTGATCTGTGCCAAGTTGTTAGAAATAATCCTCCTAAAGATCCTCAAGTTTGGCTTACATCTGATAAGCCATGGAGTCGTGTCCATGTGGACTTTGCAGGTCCCTTTCACGGAAAGACATTTTTTGTACTTGTTGATAGTTACAGTAAGTGGTTTGAAGCTGAGATTGTCAATTCAATGAGCAGTTCAACTATTATAACTATTTTGAGAAAAATATTTGCTTCGCAAGGTTTGCCAGATACATTAGTTTCTGATAATGGTAGAGCCTTTACATCTGAGGAATTTAATTTATTCTTGAAGAAAAATGGTATAAAGCATTTATATTCCCCTCCATATCACCCGGAGACTAATGGCCACATAGAGAGGGCTATCCAAACTTTTAAGAATAAAATTCGGAAACTGGAGGATGGTCGTAGTTGGTCAGAAAAACTTAATACAATTTTATATTATTTGAGAACAGTTCCAAATACCAGCACCAACAAAACCCCTGCAGAAATGTTAAATGGCCGAAAATTTAGAACAGCTATTTCAGTGTTGCATCCTGATGCATCACCAAATCAGAGAGATAGACAGATTGAAGAAATGTCACATAGACAACTGGTACGAAGGTTTACAATAAATCAACCTGTATTGATCCGCAATTATGGCCAAGGAGAGAAGTGGAGTAGAGCTGTCATAGAAATGATTGATGGACCATCAGTTTATAAAGTGAGAACAGAAGATGGACAGTTACACAGACGTCATACTGATCAAATGTTAGCAAGGAGAGTTGGGGATAATCACAATAACAGTCCTCCAAGAACTCAAGAATTTGGCCTGGCAAATCAATCAGACAGTGACCAGTCTCAAGACCATTCTATTGAGATACCACATCCAGATTTGTGGCCAGATATAATTGGCATTCCTAAAGATTAATAGTACCTATTATCTAATTAATATATCTGATTATTATGTTAGCTTCTGTCATTTTAAATTTAAGAAACATTTTATATTTAAATTGTTTTCTAATTGTTGAGCCATTTGTTACTTAGCTTTCTTGTTATTCTAACCTAATTAATATAAGGGAAAGGTATATTATGTATTGAAATTATTATGATAAGATTTGTTTGACAGTTAAAAATTATTAATGTAGGTACTTGAAAATAAAATAGTTTTTGCTTTGAACTCAACTTGGTGGTATTCTTTAATCACTAATGTAATATTTCGACTCAACACAGCAGAGCTATTAGCAGCATATTTTTGCAACTGACTGTACTTCTAAATATTACTTAAATTAATGGGAGTATAATATAGTATTTGGGCAACGTAAGATGAGCTTCAGGGCTCAAAAGCAATGACACGCGAACCTTTGAACGCGTCTTAGTATATACTAGGCTAAGTCTCTTCATTTTAATTTAACAAAATGGGGCAATTGTAGATATTGCTAACGTACACCTTGTAATTTTCATGAATATAAAAATGATTGATTGTGTACATATAATTAAGCTGAACTAAGATTATATTTTAATATCTAGATTAGTATCTAGAACTGGTGACCTGGCATATATATTCTGATAACTATTAAGTTACCAAAGAAATGTATAAATTATGCGATATCCTTAATAGCTCAAAAACCATGTTGATTTTTACCCGACTGCGCCAGAAGGAGAGTTATGTTTTTTTGAGAGTATACAGTAGGTATAATTGTTTGGGATGCTCTGCAGCCTGAACAGCTTGATGGATTTTAACTTGAGAGGTGTCGTTAAATTTGTGGTTACTGAGAGAGTGACACTGAGTATATCAAAATAAAAATAAAAAACAAAATGGCGATAAAAATTACACAAATTCGAATTCTGTTATTTTAGTTTTTAAAATTACCGTTGTTATATAAGATGGACCGCGCTTTCCCATAAGGTGACTATTCAGTCTGATCTTGAACATACCTATGTCGTATGTGTCTGGTATCACGTAGTCCGGTAGAGAGTCCACAGCCTTGCCGTGCAATGAACAAATAATTATTTAATGCAATTGTTACCAGGAATTCTATTACTCTATGTATCAAACTGAAGTCACTAATATTACTGCCCTATTATCAAAGCTTGATCTAAATCTTATCATAATCTAAATGAATTTATATCCCCCATGCTTTTACATTCTTCATTCTCCTTTAAGTCTACATAGGAATTGGCAAAGATATTTTCACTAAATTCATTAATGTCATCCAGCAGGTCTAGGATTTTTTGCTCATTTTGTCCAAGACGACGACAATCTACGAGAACGGCATGATTCAATCGTGTTCAGTTAGTGATGTACGCCAGTGTCCCGGGGTTCATTCAATATTCCGGGACTGTCTATAATATATTCATATTTTTTTAAATACAACTCCCGCACTATAGATATTAATCTCTGTTTCGTGGGGGACTTTACAAACATTAATTTAGTGGACACAAAGCACACCCAGACTCAAAACAACTATTTCAACTGGTTCACAGAAATAATTGCCACGGGTGGGAATCGAACCCAGAACACCAGGTCTCAGAAGCAACTACCGTAACCACTGAGCTACCGGTGCATTCTCAGTGGTGCAGTAAATATTGATACTTTTTTTTAAATTAAGATTACTAGCAGAGTTTTTGCAGTCTTTTAGTATTCTTGTTAACGCCTCGTGCTTGGCTAAAATGTGTTCACAAACAAGATCACAAGTGCGATGCCTTAGCCATAGGGCTACGGCCGCTTATTTGCTTATTACTTTGTTTTTAGCTAACGAATATTTAACCATGAATTGCTGAGCTTAACCATAAACAGTGATATTTTCAACAATGCACAATATTATGAGTTGTATTAATAATAAATTATCCGATACAATCAATTCTTAATATTACTCCTATAACAATATCATTCTCTTATTAAACTACAATGTGAATTATCCTTCTTATATTATAAACGCGAAAGTTTGTAAGTATGGATGGATGTTTGTTACACTTTCACCGCAAAACTTCTAAACGGAATTGGCTGAAATTTTGCCCCGAGATAGATTATACGCTGGATCAAAATACAGGCTTCAAAACATCACGCTCTGATCCACTGGAGCAGTGTAACGCGGGTGAAACCGCGGGGCGCAACTAGTAATAATATATTTTAAATGTTTGTTACGGAAAAGTTTAAGTACCGCATACTTAATATCAAAATTGCGATAAATAAATTTAGACGTTCTCCTTATGTGTTATAAAACGACCGGTTGGAATCCACCGTAGTTGAAACGTCTAGGTATTAGGGGCTATATTTAAGAAACAGGATCGAATCTTACCGGAGGATTTCTTGTCATATAATAAAATACTCTATAACACGAAACAACTTCTACATAATTCTGTAAATCCTGATTAATTAAACAGAAAACAAGAGTCAGAATAATAAAACCTTCCAATCAACAACGATCGGAACAGCAATATCCAACCAACGAATAAATAATCAGTAATCAATCATCCATCCACGACAATGCGGTATCGATGCCTCCACAATCGATTCTGCAACTAGGTATGTACTGAATGTAAAATCCCGATATCCCGCACTCAACCACATCACTATTCCTCCCCGTTTCCATTGTGACCTAGGATTTCCCTCGCTATTCATACACCCCTAACAAGCCGTTTGAGATTGAATTTGAATTAGCTAGTTTTTGTGAATATGTCACGAGCACTGAATGGAAATCCGATTGGAATATGGTTTATGGGATTTCATTGTTAGAACTGATGTTTAAGGTAGATAATAATAATTCTATGGGATATTAAGTTGCTAACAAAGGCTGGGAAATGTCTTCCCATAAATTTTAATCGTTGGAGTAATGAGTGTAAGAACATTATTTAATGTCCTCTATAATTTAATAGTCGAATGATATCGGAGCTTAGTATATATTTTTTCTGTGACTACTCTATTGTCTTTGTCTTTAAACAGACATTTCTTAAGTCTATGCTTATATATAAAGCTGAAGAGTTTATGATCGCGCTTATCTCAGGAACGACTAATCTGATTTGAAAAATTCTTTCAATCTTTGCTAACCCATTTATTCACGAAGGCTATATTAAATTATGAAGTTCTAACGGGAATGGGTGATACGCGGGTGAAACCGCGACCGGTAAGCTAGTGTGCTATTAGACTATTTCTTTGTTAACGTGCTTAAATATTCCAGTATGAATGTATATTAGCATTCTGGAATTGAAATAATAAAGAGATACCAAAGAGAAATATATTTGACTAGCTGTCACGCGCGGTTTTAATCGCGTAAATCCCGTTCCCGTGGAAACTTTGACTTCATTTTTTTATATACATACATATAGGCTACCAATCCGCCTGCCAAGCATGGTGACTATGACAAATACCCTCCCCCGGGAGGAGGCTCGTGTTCAGCAGTGGACGTTATACGGGCTGATGACGATGATGATGAAACATAGGCTATCTATGGCCTTCTATTGGTAAAAGAATTTGCAAAATCCGCTCGTTAGATTCAGAGATTTCACCTACCTACAACCTCACAAACAATTTAGAAACTTTACCTCTTTATATTATTAGTGTAGATATTACAAACATTTGCATTTTTCATCAGATATTGGGTACAATGGCATGGAAAGAGATAAAAATGTAGATATTATTATTGTGCGAGATTTCTTTGACGCTCCTAACGACAGTGCCACTCGTTATAGATAAAGTGAATTATAAAACTTCGATTTTATCGTTACAGTTCAGTTTCTGAGCAACGTAATAGCGAGCGACGTTTGTAATGCTGCGTCGCTATGAAGTTATTGAAAAATGCAATTACAATAAAAAAAACTATCCTAACAAAACAAATCTTTTTTGAATGCTCTATTCGCAGAGAGTAAGTTGCAAAGTGGGGCCCTACGCCACATATAAAGCTGAAAAATTTTTTGTTTGCTCGAATGCTCTTATTTCAGGAACTACTGGCTCGATTTGAGAAAATATTGAATTCCTAGGTAGCTGATGTTATAACAATGGTGACCAACTGCTTAATGTGCTTTCCGAGGTACGGAGGGTAGTCTCTTAACCATCCAGACCCGGAAAAAAATCTTAGATTTTACACAAAGATTTCTTAATAATTTAATTTCTTTAGAAGCTCGACCTCCGAGATTTTAAGCGAGCCAAATACCGCTACGCTACGGAGGTAGTCACAATGTTGTGAAAAATAACATCACCCATAACCTTGCTAACTAATTTCGTATAAGAACCTGATACTTGCTCAAAAGACGTAAGTATTCAGTCTGTGACGCGTAAGACAATACTCCGGCCTTCGTCATTCTTAACGCTTTGAGTTAATTTGTAACTGTAAACTTGGGAATTACGTGTCGTAGATTGTGACAAGGAACAAGTGACTGTCAAGGCCTATTAATGTATAACAATAATGCTTGACAAATAAATGCTTACATCTCAGGATTTATAGTTATAATATATCTTGATATGTTATTTAGGTAAATTTTTTAAATTGTAATTTTTTTTAAATGATTTTCCTTTTACAATTATTGTTGGTACATGAATTTTATAGAGGTTCTTGAACAGTACCTGTGTGATAGAATAAAATTGCTGAAAGGCTGGTTACACAACCAGACAAGTTGTGTAACCAGCATTTCAGCCATCTTATTTTAACTTATCTCTTTAGTTTTACATTTCTGTACCAGGCAAATTTAAAATTTAATGGGTGAATTCGCTGCTATTTTTGTTTAAATATACAAAAAAGAATATGAATTTAAAATGCGTTTCACAATGTGTAAGCTCATCTACTTGATAGGCTGTACATTCTTAAAAAAACTTCTCTTTGACATATTATACATCTCTCGCAAAACAACCTCCGAGATTTACATAAATAGTTGTCCTGAGTTGGGGCTGTTACTACGGAGGTATAATTGGAGGATTTTTTTTACAAAGTTAATACAAGTTATATGATAGTTATCGCTTTTCGTAGCTAGTATATCGTATCTCGCTTAAAATTTAATTATGTTAGAAAGTAATTTCAGTACCTACTCAATTGTTTTTAAATAATAAGTGATGTAAGTAGCCTTCAAAAATACAATTTAACTTCGTTGATTGCTTTAAATCATTTGAAATAACGTGACACATAATGTAACTTTAAAGTCGCGTCGGCAGCAAAAATAATTTTCCTTGTATTTTCAAAGAAGACGGAGTGTGAAATCATAAACTATAAACTATTTTGTTGACACAAATTTTCTCTCCGTGGCCGCAACAGAGGAAATGAAATTTGATTTGTACTGAGTGCTAAGAGGAAGCACATACGTGACACGGGAGAGTAAACCTTCACACGAAATATATTAAAACTGACACAAAACTCAGAAATGCTTAGCTATGTCGATTTAGAAACAAATAGTGGGAGTCAGTAAGTTTCTATGTGAATTTCAACTGGTTTTATCATTAAAAATTCGACAATAATTAAAAAACATATAATCCAGTGATTTACTGCACCGGTGGTTTTGAGAACTATGTCCGGTGAGGTACCTAAAGTCTCGTGGTCTGGCCGAAAAAAAAAGCTCTGAGACCTGGTATACTGGGTTCGATTCCTAAGTCATTTATAAATTTATATTTAGTTACTAGGTATATTGGAAAGCTATGATAAAACCAATTGCCATACATAAAAATACAAATAATAATAATAACTTGATGAAACTTAAAAATAATGAATAAATTAAGCCTTCGTGCAAATTGTATGTATTTTTTTTCTATTTCTATGTGTGCAATAAAAACCTGAAATACGAGTAGGTACTATCTGTCCATCGTTCGATTCCAATTTTCAAATAAATGTTAGGTAAATTATTTTTGTTTTTTCTAGAAAGTATTATGAATATTACTTTTTTATAGTAGGTAAGAAATCTTTGTGTAGATTCTAACATTTCTTTCCGGGTCTGGTTGGTTGAGAGACTACTCTCCTTGCCTTGAAAAGCACCTACGTATGGTAGCTACTAATATAAATTATACTTTCAGTTTGACATAGTTAATAACGTTTTAAATCAGAATAATATTTATTCTTTGCACATAAATAACAACAAACTGATATCTATTAATGCTCGTTTAATAACCCACATATAAATTAGTGGTTCCGATAATTATTACTACGCAATAGATTTTGCAAGTATTTATTAATATTTACAATAATGTATTCACAACATGGTACATAATTTAGAATATCTGTAATTTTAGCATATGCATAACTAGCTGCGCCCCGCGGTTTTACCCGCACTACTCTGCTCCAGTGGGTCGGAGCATGATGATTTGTAGCCTATATGTTAATCCTGCGTATAACCTATCCCGGTACAAAATTTCAGCCAATTCTGTTCAGTATTTTTGGCGTAAAAGAGTAACAAACATCCATCCATCCATATTTACAAACTTTCGCGTTTATAATAACTGTTATCGGGATTCGGATACCTGGATTTATAATGCCCTTATTAATATGATTGAGGTAGACAACCAGTAGCCATCATCCATTGGAACAGGCCTATGTTCAACAGTGAACTTTATGCGGATTATTGATGATTATGAAGCTGTAATATGTTCAGCACTAAATGTTTCCACAGATGGAATCGTTTAATATAAACTTGAATGATGGTGATAGAATTTTTAAAATCAGTCAAGTAGTTTCGGATCAAATTCATTAGAAACAATCAAATCTTTCCTTTTTATTATATAAATACAGATGACACTGCGTTTAACGTGTCTCATTGCCGACGTCCAACAGTTACACAATCCAAATATTTGGCCGTAGCCTAATGACTGACGGGCATCAGACTTGTGATCTTGTGGACGCCGGTTAGCACGAGGGGTTAACGAGAATACTAGTAGACTGCAAGACTCTGCTTAGTAGTAATCTTTATTCAAAAAAATGATTGTATCAAGGAAAAACGTCAAAAATACAGTAAATAGGACACTGGTTGTAACAAAGTGTGTACGCAGACACTAAGCAGACTCCTTGGTGTAGCGACAATGATGGAAATTGTTTCAAAATAATGTTCTTATTATTTCTTGTGACGTGAGACTTTGAACAAGTTTCTTTGCCGCTGAGATTGAATTGAGACAATAATGTTGTGGAGATATTAAAATTGACTTTCTTGTTTGAGAGTTATTATTATATTTTGTGGAGCATGGAGGCGGTTGCTACTTCGTATATTACGTTATTTCTAATATAATATATATTTTAGGTTTTTGTATTCGTAATATATTCAGACAATGATATGCCTTGTTTTGTGTTGTTGTATGTTTTTCCATATTATTTATGTTTCATGCAAATGTAGTGATCAACAATATGTTATAAAATCGAAATTTATTAAGAACTTAGGTATTTGACATACATACATTTGTATTTATCAAGACAATTCACAATGCACATAATATTAATGATAAATAGGTAACGTTTACTACTAAATTATGTGTAAATATAAATAAGTTCTTATAATCAATGTAATTTACTATTTAGTTGAGCTAAGTAATTAATTTAATTAATACTGCCTCCTTAAAACCTACGTTTTTAAAATACATATTCTTAGCTTATTATTTACTAGCGGCCCGCCCCGGCTTCGCACGGGTGGACTTTTATGCCCTACCCTTATCCTACCCGTACCCTACCCCTACCCTACCCTACCCATACCCTACCCCTACCCGTACCCTACAACTACCCCTACCCTACCCTACCCCTACCCCGACCCTACCCTACCCTACCCCTACCCTTACCCTACACCTACGCGTACCCTACCCCTACCCCTACCCTACCTCTACCCTTCCCTACCCTACCCTACCCTACCCTACCCTACCCTACCCTTACCTCTACCCTACCCCTACCCCTACCCTACTCCTACCCCTACCCTATCCCTACCTTACACCTATCATTACACCTACTTAACCCCTACCTACCCTTTTTGTCTTTGCGTTTAAACCTTCCCTGTGTTAAAGCGACGATTACCGCCAAATTTCATCAAAATCGGTCCAGCCATTCGCGAGTTTTAGCGAGACTAACGAACAGCAATTGATTTTTATATATATAGATCAGTGCCCCCTCCACCCCGCCCGCCGCGATGCCCGGCGTGCTTTTCAGACTGCATCGCAAACAACGGCCACGGCGCTATGGTGGTTTTGTTTACTGTTTGAATTTTTTAATTCGTAGTATCTTTTGAATGGAAAGTCCAATTTAAATAATTTAAAAACTATTTTATAGGTAGTTAAATGGTCTTGACCATAAAATAATTTATTTGGATAAGGATTAATATAAACACATAAATAGCATGGTTTGAATTTGGTTAGCATTTTCATTAATGTTTAAAATGAAAAAAGTTGTTGTAGTGACATAACTACAATAGTTGGACATATGCTACCGCGGAGTTTTTAGTAGACATTATGATGTTCTTTAATATTGTTGTACATTATTTTGTTCTATCGCTAATAGTTTCGGCAGCGCATTCGACGAAAGACATTTTAAGACTCATTTTTCTACACCTTCGGTTACATTGTTCAAATTTTACCAAGGATCCCTAATTTTTTTCAAAATGAAATGTAGCCTATGTCAAATTGGAAAAATGTAGCATTCTATTGGTGAAAGAATTTTTTAAATAGGCCCAGTACTTTTTGAGCCTATTCATTACAAACATACAAACATACAAAAATAGGTACAAATCTTTCCTCTTTATAATATTAAGTGTAGATAGTGTAGATTATACAGATACCAATTAACAATTTTTTTTCCACGCGAATTATAGATCACATTAAGATGGTCGGTAACCTTGAGCTGATAGATGCTGCTGCCCACCCATCAGCTGTATATCCCTTAGTCGCATCGTACGACTTATGACACCCATGGGATGACATGGGGTTGTCAATTCGAAGCCGGAAACCACACGGCCATAGATATACTTACATGAAATATCAATGCTAAAAACACTTTTATTTACATCGATAAAATACATAATATACAATTAAAAGTAACTAATTTAAATGAAAACTAATTTATAAAATACTACTATTCTAAATCTATTGTACTTGGCAAAGTCCCCAGAATGCTGGTAGCATTACCCCGTTGAATGGCAATGCTTACCTGCTGTGCAAAGTAAAAACCAGTAAAAGCACTTGTATAAGCGAAACATTGCGGAATTGGCTAATCATCATCATCATCAACAGCCCGTTCACGTCCACTGCTGAACATGGGCCTCTTCTTAACAGACCTTGGCAAGCCAGGGTCGTAGAGGAATATTGCCATAATCACCACGCTTGGCAGACGGATTGGTGATCGCAGTAAGATGTAAACCTTGAGCTAATAGATGCTGCTGCCCATCCATCAGCCATATGTCCCTTAGTCGCCTTTAACGACACCCATGGGAAGACATGGGGTGGTCTATTCTAAGCCGGAAACCACACGGCAATTAATTGGCCAATACCTATAACATTTTTCTATCTTAAATCAGTCATAAAAATAATAACGAACCAAACATTTATCTGCTTCATTAAACTGTCCAACAAAGTTAACTCAAAATCCTTAATCATAAAATTGTAAATTCTCCAAGCCACCGTTGATTAGTCAACACATAAATTACTCTCCTAAAGAAGAATAGATCAAGCGAACTGTCCAACTAGTGATTACCCCCGGCGCCGTCCGTAATTATCTTTACGGTCCATTTGTCGCAACGATTAACAATTTGCCGACGGAACCCCAAAGGTTCATTGTACAGAACCCCTTTGTCAGAAGAATAGGGTACAGATGTATCGTGGCTGAAATTTACGATGGTATGGATGATCGGTTTCTAATCGAGTTTTTGCGGCGGTTTCTTGATTTTTCGAAGGTAAGTTTGTAATTAAAGGGCGCTTTAATGGGTTTTGGGACTGTTGGAGTCAGCATTAGGTGGCAAAGGGACGTAATAAGCAGTTTTGTGAATTCCTTTTTTACTCGTACATTTGTTTTACGAAATGGGTTGAGAGAAATTGATTAAACATTTTTAGTTCAGTGGATTTACCTGTTGAAGCGTTTTTGCAGGTGACTAATTTTATTATTCCATGATTATGTTATACGATAGAAACTCAAAGACATAAAAAAATAACAGGACTCAATTATGGTTACTCCTTTGATGTTTGACTGCACCGGTGGCTCAGTGGTTACGATAGTTGCCTCTGAGACCTGGTGTTCTGGGTTCGATTCCCACTCGGGACAATTATTTGTGTGAACCACAAATAGTTGTTCTGAGTCTGGGTGTTCTTTGTGTCCGTGAAATGAATGTTTGTAAAGTCCCCCGCGACACAGGGATTTATTTCCCTAGTGCGGGAGTTGTCTTTTTAAAAGTTGTCTTTTTAAAAAGAAAGATGTTACTAAGAACCCACACAGCCTTGCCTGTACACTTTGTAATTTACATTCGAAAATAAAGATTTATATTGTATCGTCGCAAACTAATATGAAGACGGAGTACATATTTAGTGTGGTTAGTGTATAATAGTGTGGTTAAAATTATTGCTATGAATTTTCATAATGTAATAAAATAACGATGAACTTTGATTTGTACACGATTTTATGCCATAATTGGGAAATTTTGTTAAAAAAAAAAACTGAAGTTGAACTGAACTGAAGTACCTAACGCTGCGATAGAATGACATATCGACTGACAAGGCAAGGCTTAGTTTTGGCACGTGTGTGTCAGATGTGTATATACAGTCAGCAAAAAAGATCGGTTTAAACATTGTGAAACGCATTTTAAATGTATATGTACACATTTATGGGAATAGTTCAGTGCTATATGTATTTGTATTTGTCTATCAGATCACTTTTCACCCATAAAGGATTAGCGGCTATCGTAGTGACACAAACATATTTATTTACATTATTAGATACTGACGGTGTAAACCTATATCTTTTGTTGACTGTACACGGCTAGGTTGATTTTTTACCGGCTTCGGTGTGTTACTCGCATAAAATAGACGACCCCATATATTCTAATAGGTATTGTGATACTAAGAGACATTCACCAGATGGATAGGCAGCAGCATCTATTAGCTCAAAGATACACCCATCTTACTGCGATTCCCTACCCGCCTGCCAAGCGTGGTGATTACAACAATATCTCTCAACGACCTAACAAGATCTGTTAAAGAGAAGTATTCAACAGTATAAGTGCGATCACCAATCCGCCTGTCAAGCGTGGTGATTACATCAATGTCTCAAAGGCCCAGGCTCAACAACGTCTGTTAAAGAGAAGACCTATGTTCAACAGTGGACATCAACGTGCTGATAAAATAAAAAAATATGTTGTTCTAGCATAATTTACTTCATTTGATTGATTGACAACCACCGTAGCGTATTTGGCTCGCTTTAAATCTCGGAGGTCGTAAGTTCGATACCCATGCTGGTTCTTATCCAGCATGGGTATCGAACCCACGACCTCCATCCTCCATCTTTGTGTAAATTGTAAGATTTCTTTCCGGGTCTGGATAGTTGAAGGACTACCCTCCGTGCCTCGGAAACCACAACAAAGCCATTGGTCCCGATTGTTATAACATAATATAACGGGAGGAGGCCCATGTTTAGCAGTGGACGTTGTACGGGCTGACGATGGTGATAATGATGATGATGATTGAAATGACGTAATCAGTGTGAAGTTGCAGCAATAAATTAAACAAACAGCCAAATTGAAATCCTCATTCAATCTCCCGACCTCTCCTTTAACAACTAAAATTCAACACATTTCCCAAACCACTAAACTAGATTATTTAAGCATCTAAATAAATAAGCCTGAAAACGGTTTCCAAAAACGTAAGCCTTTCGGTTTGAAGCAGATCGTTCTAGCTCTCTAGTGACTGTCGGGGATTAGGCTGTAATCCCCCACCTGGCTCACTGAGGCCCAGACGAATAAATCTCAGAACGTCACCCTTTGGCGGACGGTTGCGCTCAGCTTATGTTTGGGCATCGGACTACTAGCAGGGCGAGGTGCTCTTCAATTAAAAACTTGGTGATTTTTACACATATATTGAATAGAATTATGGAAGATACATTAATTCAGTGTTACTCTCAAAATTGTAATGCAATCGCAAACGGTCGTCCATTCGCGGGGAGGGGTCGTCGCGCGGGGGCAGGGGGTCCCACCTGCTCCTCTTCAACTAAAGATGGCGCCACTTGTCATCTCGTCAAATCGATGACGTAGTGTCTCGGTATTGATATAATAGATGGCGCTGCTTGACTTAACTCGTCACCGAGGTAATAGATGGCGTTGCTTGTCCAAACATACCGGCCGCCTTGGAAGATTCGTCTTCCAACTGAACAGAAAGATTGTCTTCGTTTGTGGATACTGGTAGCGGGCAGATTTTTGAGGAAGCACGCTTGATTGTGCCTGCAGATGTTCTAATTTCTGCAACTCTCGAGACTCCATCCTTCCCTGGGAACAGATTAATAATTCTACCCATCCTCCACTTGAATGGTGGCAGGTTGTCTTCTTTGATTACGACGAGACTGTCTTTAACGAGGTCATCTTTCTTGTGTGCCCACTTCGTTCTGCGTTGTAGCTCAGAAACATATTCTTTGGACCATCTTTCCCAAAAATGTTGTCGAATCTGTTCCAATCGCCGGTAGCGACAGGCAGGCGTAGATGTCCTCATGATGTCATCACCGGCAGGCGCAGTCAACGGCCGGCCGATTAGAAAGTGGGCAGGTGTGAGTGGAAGGTAATCATTTGGATCTGCGGACATAGGTGACATAGGACGGGAGTTCAGGACGGCCTCGACCTGTGTCAATACCGTACCAAACTCCTCGTAGGTTAGCCTAGCATTACCAACGAAACGTCTCAAGTGATACTTACACGACTTCACTCCCGCCTCCCATAAACCACCAAAATGAGGAGCATAAGGCGGAATGAAACTAAATTTTATGTTATGATTACTCGCAAAATCAATGATTTCATTGGAATTTTCAAATATATTTGAAAGCTCCCTTTCAGCACCAACAAAATTCCTACCGTTATCAGAATAAACTTGACATGGTTTGCCACGTCGTGATATGAATCGTTTAAATGCCAATAAATAGTCCGGAGTTGACAATGAACCAACTAATTCTAAATGCACAGCTCTGGTAACGAAACAAACAAATAAACAAATATATCCTTTAATTAACTTTGAACCTCTGCCTTTGCGATTCAATATAGATATTGGTCCAGCATAATCAACACCACATCGCATGAATGGAAATTCCGCCTCTAAACGTTCGCCCGGGAGATCACCCATGTATGGAGTTAACGTATTTCCCCTCATGCGAGTGCAGGTCACACATGCATGAACTACTTGCCTTGCTAAATTACGTGCTCTCAGCGACCACCACCTATCACGCATGGTAGCTACGAGAAGCTGAGGTGCGGCATGAAGCAAACGTTTGTGTTCATACGAAAACAACAACCTTGTGAACCGATGCTTATGACACAATAACACCGGATGTTTCTTATCAAAATCAAAATTTGAATTACTAAGTCTACCACCAACACGAATTATATCATTTTTATCTAAGAATATACCTAAACCTAATGTTCTATTGCTACACTTATTGTTCAATGGTAATTTTTCCTTAAGACTATGATATTCTTTATTGAATGATTGTGATTGAACTGAACGTGTCAACACAACTAATGAATTGTTAATCTCGTTCACGGTCAATGAACCGGTTTCGCGACCTTGACCGACGCGCGATGCACGTATGTTAGAAATGAACCGCAAAACATAGGCGACTGTTCTTTTTAAACGACTAAAACAGGAAAACCTTTCAAAATCAACTATAATATTATTATTACTTTCTACATTTAGTAAGTTTGTGGTTTTAGAACATTTCAATTCCGGTAACTTAATCAAATCAATCTCATTATAATTTGCTGTCAACCAACGTGAAGTTGGTTCACGAAGGAAGGTCGGACCACACCACCACAAACTAGTGTTGTCTCCCTTTAATGAATCAAAGAGAACGCCTCGTGATAAGATATCAGCAGGATTCTCCTTACCTTTTACATGTAACCAAGTAGTGTTGCTTGTCAATTCGTTAATTTGCACAACCCTATTCTGAACAAATGTTTTTAACAAATGCGGTGATGTCCGAAGCCATCCCTGAACTATAGTGGAGTCCGTCCAGAAATAAACCTTATCGAATTGAAGTCTTAGGGAATTTGTAATTTTATTGTATAGTTTAGCTCCAACCAAAGCTCCGCACAGTTCGAGCCTTGGGATACTTAACGATTTAATTGGTGCGAGCTTACTCTTAGCACATAATAATCGGCTAGTAACATGCGACTCGTCTGTGTTATTATGTGAACGTATATATACACACGCGCCGTATGCAGACTGAGAAGCATCAGTAAATATATGTAACTCTTTATTTACAGCATTAGTACACAGGAAGCAGCGCGGCACTAATATTTCGGACAAATATTGTAATGAATTTATAAAATTATACCAAACACATGCAATTTCACTTGGGACTTCGTCATCCCAACTTATTTTTAATAGCCATAATTTTTGTAATAAGACCTTAGCTGTGGTAATAGCTGGTGCTAATAATCCTAATGGGTCGTAAATCTGTGCAATGACTGACATAATTAAACGTTTGGTTAATTTTGTATTCATATTTTTATCAACACTAGTTGAAAAATTAAATAAATCATTCTTGTTAGACCAACCAACACCGAGGGTTTTAGACTGACAATATTCACCTATACATAAATCTTTAGTACTTTCTAAAGTGACATCAAAATTAAAAGTCCATTTCCTTAAGGGAAAACAACCGGTTTGTAAAATAGCAGATGTTTTATTACAAATCTCTAACAGCATTTCACGCTGATCGTGACCCGTCAAAAGGTCATCGACATAAAAATCTTCATTGATAACGCGAGCGATGACGTCATCCGTACATTCCTTTGCCAATTGTTTCAAGCAACGGTTGCTAAGGTACGGTGCCGATGCAGTTCCATATGTCACTGTGTTGAGCCGATAAACTTGTATTGGTAAGCTGTTATCAGTTCGCCATAATATTAGTTGTAAGTTGCGGTGTTCAGGATGAATTAAAGTTTGTCTAAAGAATTTTTCAATATCCGCGCAAGCAACATATTGATATTGCCGAAAACGAAGCAATATTGAGAAGATATCGTTTTGTAAACTAGGACCTACGTATTGAATCTCATTTAACGAATTATTATTAGAAGTGGTTGCGCTTGCATCAAAAACGACACGTAATTTGGTAGTCACACTACTTTCACGATATACCCCATGGTGTGGTATTATATAATATGGCTTAACAAAATTATTAAAATCCTTAACATGTGTCATGTGACCCAATTGCTCGTACTCTTGCATAAACTCACAATACATTTGTTTATAAATCGGCGACCGATCTAATTTCGTCTCTAATGATAAAAGACGCCGCTTCGCAGAATTATACGAATCACCTAAACAATTAGGTGATTGTTTAAATGGTATTGCTACAGAAAACCTACCACGCTGATCACGTTTAGTAGTCTGTAGGAACAACTCTTCACAAAAACGATCTTCCTCGGTAATAACGGGAGGAATAAGTACTTCTTCGATTTCCCAGAACTTGCGTAGTTGAGAATCAACTAACGTCAAATTACATTGAACATCTGTAATGCTACCCGCTAATAAACGATTATTATTATAAACTGGACCGGATATAATCCAACCTACCATAGTATCTTGTAGGTACGGACCGGTGTGAAGTTTAATTTTATTTACTTTTAACAAATCCCAAAAGACATCGGCCCCTATTAATAAATCTATGTCACTTGGTACATAAAATGTGGGGTCGGCGAGTAAAATATTGTTAGGTATATCTAAAGTATGACGACTAACGAGTGTTGAAGGCAACTTCGAAATGATACTAGGCAACACTAAACAATGTAAGGTTGTATCAAAATCATACACCTTAGAACGCATATTAATATCGCACTTGTGACTGGAATGGGAAACGGTTTGTCCAACACCACAAACTCTTATAGTGGACTGTATAATAGGCAATTTCAAACGTATACAAAGGCTTTCAGTTATAAAAGAATTTTGACTGCCGCTGTCAAGCAGAATACGGACTGTGTGATAACAATTATCATTATCGGCAATCTCAACTAAGGCCGTAGACAGCAAAACAGTCTGTAACGATTTAGCACCATCCGTGAATCCGTTCCCACCGCTATCAATATTGTCAGCTGTTTTACTAACGCAGTGTAATACAGAAGACTGTGGCAACGTATTATTGATAACGGAACGTTGTGGTGACGCATTCGGAATACCGCTATTGCTAACATGAATTAATGCATTATGTTTTTGTTGACATAATTTGCAAGGACCAAAATTACAATTTTCAATTGTGTGATTATGTGTACGTAAACAGTTTTGACAAACGCCTTTCGACTGAACTAGAGTTAACCTATCTTTTACTACCATATTTAAAAACATAACACATGAAAATAAAGCATGTTTACCACTACAAAGCGGGCATGTCAAGTTATGTTTGTTTGGTTTAGGCTTAGTACCCGATAAGACCTTATTATTATTATTACTCGTGCTCGCATAACTAAGTATCGTCTGAGAATTAGTCTGCCTTTTATGATCAGATGATTGTTTACCCTCATGTTTGCTTTGTGAATGTGACTGATTGACTTTACTTTTACCCGAATTAATCATGTCTAACATGTCAGATCTATTATTTAAAAACGCTAATAAATCTTCTAATTTTAAAGGTTTAGAGGTTTTATTAGAATCAGAGATAAGCGAGCTTCTGTGGTTTTCCCATTCGCGTTCAGTAGCAGAATCAAGTTTACTGACGACTAAATAAATGATAAGCATATCCTCAAGTGAAGATTCCGGTTCTTTAAGAGAATTCAGGGCTCTCAAATTACGTAAAACGCAATCTACTAAATTTCTAATCTGTGTCGGACATTCCTTACCCAGTGAAGGTGCCGCAAACAAAGCTTTTACGTGGTTATGCACTAATAACCTATTATTTTGGTACCTAGCCTCTAGCAGGTCCCACGCGTTACTATAGTTGGCTGCTGTGAACTCTAAAGAACTAATCACGTGTAGCGCAGATCTACTGAGCGACGACTTTAGGTATTGAAACTTCTGAATTAGATCTAAGTCGTCGCGGTCGTGTATCATCGATAAATAAGAGTTCCTAAACTCTATCCATTTGTCGAAGGAACCATCAAAGGCAGGTAATTTAATTTGCGGTAATTTAATAGATACGGATTTCAGAGAATTATTTAAATTACAGTTTTGTTCAAGGTCACCCACCATGTGCTTTGCTAAAGCTAAAATGGAATAATATTGGCACTCAAACGATTCCCTGTATTCTATCTGTGACACTAATTCTTTTTCATCCACAACCATTTCAATTTTACATTGCACATCGTTAAATTCGGTAAAGAAAATAGTGGCCGAATGAATTCGTAATTGCACTTGAGTTTTAACAAAAGAATCTAAACCCGATCTGTCTAATTTATTTATATAATTAGCAAACAATGTTAATCTACACTTAATTACACCACGTTGTTTTTTAAGATCTGTTAAAGAATTATCTACAACACGAGAAGTTTCATCCACCATTTTGGTAGTTTATAAAAGTAGGTAGGTACTCACGATTTTGCGTGTTCAGTCGTGTTTTCTCACCTGAAGACGCCCCCAGCAATGCTAGCAGGTAGATCTGATATCGATCAGTTCTGAAAAACGTTTAGGTACGATATTAACACAAGGCGAAGACACAGGGGATGGTGGAAAAGGGTAACTGGAAAACCTGACCGTTGCTGGCTGCTGCGATGCGTTGATGCTTCTGATCAGTAGACCACGTGGTTGGGCTTCCAGGAATCTCCTCAACGTACTTCTACTTTGAAGTTCCACACGCTTCCTCACTTCTTCAGCCCGGCTCGTAACGTGACTGGTATCCTCAATTTGGCTCGGAAGGTCCAATGTTTGGGCTTCGGACTACTAGCAGGGCGAGGTGCTCTTCAATTAAAAACTTGGTGATTTTTACACATATATTGAATAGAATTATGGAAGATACATTAATTCAGTGTTACTCTCAAAATTGTAATGCAATCGCAAACGGTCGTCCATTCGCGGGGAGGGGTCGTCGCGCGGGGGCAGGGGGTCCCACCTGCTCCTCTTCAACTAAAGATGGCGCCACTTGTCATCTCGTCAAATCGATGACGTAGTGTCTCGGTATTGATATAATAGATGGCGCTGCTTGACTTAACTCGTCACCGAGGTAATAGATGGCGTTGCTTGTCCAAACAGCTTATATTGCAGAAACTGAGATTTGATAATGGTATGTGTATATTAAACCATTTATCTAGGCTGGAGCTCTGCTCGCTTTTATGGTGAAGGAGTAAAAGCATCGTGGCTAACTACATATGTCCGACCGAAAAAAAAAGGTATGTTTATATGCCGTGTGGTTTTCGGCTTGGAATATACGACCACATATCTTCCCATGGGTGTCGTATGCGACGATTAAGGGACATTTAGCTAATGGATGGGTAGCAGTATCTATCAGTTCAAGGTTGTCTTCCATCTTACTGCGGTTACCAATCCGCCTGCCATGCGTGGTGATTATAACGATATCCCTCAATAACCCTGGCTTTATGAGCTGCACCCCGCGGTTTTACTCGCGTTACTCTGCTCCAGTGAATCGAAGCGTGATTTTTTGTAGCCTATATGTTAATCGAACTTATGAACTATCCTCGTGCAAAGTTTCAGCCAAATCCATTTAGTAGTTTGTCCGTGAAAGAGTAACAAACATCCATCCATCCATCCTTTATAGTTTTAAGAATAAATCGTTATGCAATGGATAACTACCAACAAATTGCTATTTAAAGTACCTACCTCTAAAGGATCCCGTTAATGAGCAGTTCTATAATTTAAATAATATTTTAATTCAATATGAGCAATTTATCATCCTGTTTACATTCAAAACAATGGCGGTACAATAATTATTTTACACGATACATTTACATATCACTATTTATTTAATACGAGCCATTATTATGATTTATTAATTAACTGAATAACGGCTATGATTTTTAATTGCAAACTACCGATAGTTTTACTGGCGAATAGCAATTTGGATGTAACTCTCATGCAAATTGCATAAATAAATGCAATTAGTTATGTAATAATTAGTTTGTAAACGGTTCAAATAATTATTTAAAAAACTGCTAGTGGTCCTACTAAAATTAAATTAGCAATAGCCATTTTAATTGTTATAACATTTATAACAATTAATGTATTACATCCTCCGCCTCCGTGGCGTAGTGGTATAACTCTCGGAGGTCGTGGGTTTCGTTCCCCACGCCAGACAAGAAATCTTTGTGAAAACCTTAAGATTTATTTCCCGGTCTGGTTGGTTGATTACCTCCGTGCCTCGGGAAGCACGTTAAGCCGTTGGTCCCGATCGTAATAACATTATCTATAAAAATTGTGTTACTTCAATCGTGTACTTCACAGGCTACACAAATACCTTAATATTTCTGTTTAAACTTTGCAATATACAAGTAAACAAATATGTTACATGTTAAAATGTAACTAAACCACTAAGGCTCTGCAGGACGCTGAAAGCACAAGATGTGTGCGAACTGATCGTCAGATAATCTGGCAGCACTGCAGCTGGCAGGTTGTGGTCTAAAGCATGAGCGACGAGCAAACGCAATGGAATAGAATACTATTACACATAAGCAAACAGGACAAAGAAAAACACAAGAAACAAAATATAATAGATACGATACAAAGGGCGGGCTTATTGCATAAAGCAATTTCTTCCTTACAACAAATGACGTAGATAGTGTGCAATTCAAAAATATGATTATAAACCCAATAAATGCCAATAATAATTATTATTGGCATTTATTGGGTTTTAACCCTATCGTCAGTGCCGGATTAGCTATGTAGGGTGACTGGTAATTAGTGACCGATACCTTAACACATGATTGTGCTCATGATAACAAACAACTTTTACTATGGCACCAAACATGAAATCGCGAAAAAAAAATCAGCTGCTCCCTACCATGTTGTCGAGTTATGTGAACATGAATGTATGGAATTCGCGATTTCAGGGTTGGTGCCATAGTAAAAGTTGTTTGTTATCATGAGCACAATCATCTGTTTAGGTATCGGTCACTAATTACCAGTCACCCTATATAGCAGTAGTAGCAAATTCTAAGGGCCCCGCGATGATTTAGGGGGCCCCGCGACAATTTGGGACCCGCACACCAAGATACGTGCGCAAGCAAGAAATTTGGCTTAATCCGGCACAGCCCATCGTTATGGTCCGAGATTTTTGCCAATGTCACTACGCCGGCAAGCGGGTTGGTGAATAGTAGACCGTATTATTATAATGTTATGGATTCAAACCTGCATCTATTGCCTAGATTATTTGCCCACGGTGGCTTCTAACCGGTTGTTTATGAATCTCTATAACACGTCTCTAGAGAGTACGTAGATGACATCTATCGATAAAGTTTAACATTACGAGACAAATATCTCCAAAGTTTAATTATGAAGTACTATAGCGCGATGTGACTTTATGAGAGAGAAAGAGGGAGAGAGAGAGATGAGTGTTCTTAGTATTCTTCATGAAACTATTTTGACAATTAAGCGCGCGGTTGTTTTATGCGATAAACGCTGCGTTACACGCAATGCGATTAACGCACATCATTTCATATCAGGTAATATAATTACAAACCATTGTTTTACGCGGTTGACGCAGCGCCAAGCGCAGCGTGAGTTGAGTGCATCCTTTGATCGCATGCGTCTGACATTTGTAGTTGCATTTCTTTAAGGGCCGATATTTCAATCGTCAGTTAAAAGTTGTGAGAGGAATAAATTTTAATTTTAACAGAAAGTCACTACAAAATCTGTCAAAATTTTAAATTTACTCTGATGATATTTTTAGGCCTAATAAAAAAAACAGCTTAGGTATAACAGTTATTTAATAATATGTTGATAATAATATCCGATTTACAATTGTTAGATACACCGTAGTCAATTATATCAATAAGCTTTATTCTTTTAAATTGCACCAAACTAGTTCACCTGAGTCTATAAACTGATACTAGCAATGTTATATTCTAAGCCGTTCAAATAAGGTTCTATTTCCATCGCAGACCGCTCGCACAACGTTGGCAAGACAGATTTGATTGTCACCTTCACAAAATCGCAGGAAAGCCAGTGCTTGTCTCGTAGTAAAAGGAATAAGTTTAATAGTTTATAGAACTTTAACGAAAAATGGTAAAGTTTTGCAGGTGACAGAGTTTACAAGTTCTGCACTGGAGTGGTGACAGAAAGAAAATATTCGATGAAGTTTTAAGTAGATTGAGTCTATAAGATTTTAATACCATGAAGTTAATATAACGCTATTAAACAATTTGGCTGGCAGGCATATACTGGCCTGGCATATACCTGGCCCCCGCCAACGACGGATCGAAGGAGTGTCCGGAGGCTTTTAGTGGTGAAGGGTCCTCTCCTCATGGTATGAGTAAGCATACCACCGCTATGAAGAGGGCGAGTTCCACATATCCCGCCGCGCGGATACGCTGCAGCGGCGGTGGGAATGCGTAAATGCATTTCCCTCGGACAACAAAAAAGGAAAAAAAATGCATATACTATACATACATAGTCACCCAGTATATGCCATTTTTCTTTTTTTTAACCGTCTTGAAAATTATATGTAATATGGGCGTTAAGTATATGTAATATGAAATTGATGTCTAATAAGGCATAGTTATTTTATCTTTCTTTTTTTATGACATAAAGTTAAAATCGTAACGGTAAAAATGCATACCTAAGTAGGTAGTTACGCTATTTCGCTCACTTTTTTCATTCATGTTTGGTTGCGGCCTAGGTATTATAGGCACATATTTTATAAGTTTGCACGCGCTATGTAGGGTGTATTTCTATTTAGTAATTTATAAGATTTTTGAAACTCTTAATTACCGAAATGCTAGTAGAAATATACTGTGGTCTATAGATTCTATTCCACTTAAACAACACACCATATTATTATCAAGACGGTAAAAAAGTCACCCAGTATATGTCACAGCTATTTAGATGGATCGGCCATTCACCGATTCGTTAATTGGACTTTTTTTTACTCGAGTCACTTAACATTTGATTATAAATATCCGCAATTTAAATCAAATCTACATCTATAATTCTATATACAGCAAAAGAGTTTGTTTGATTTAACGCGCTAATCTCAGGAATTACTGATCCGATTTGAAAAAATATTTCCGTGATAGATAGCCCATTTATCGAGGAAGGCTATAGGCTATATTTTATTATGAAATTCTCACGGGAATGGGAGTAACATGGGTGAAACCGCGCGCGGGCATCTAGTTTATAATACTTAGAGTTGTAAATTTATCTCGTTTTAATTTGTACAGCTTAAAAACTTTGACAAATGGCAGCTTAAAAACATCGCTGTAGCCGTTTCCAAAATTATTGTTTCCGTCGTGTTTATTAAAATTTGGAACATTAAATCCCCATGGGTTGTGTACTGTCGTAAATACAAACTTTTGTAATTAGAGAGTTCCCACAATTTGAGGGGCGGTGCTCACTAACTCGTATTGAGTTATAATACTGCCCTGGCATAACTAAAATGCCGTTATCCGACATCTGGTCGATTTTTAACTTTTAATGCTATTATAACGAGAAAAGAAAAATCTACCGATCTGTATTTCCGAATTTTCAATACCTTGAATAGTTTTGGAAATAATCATTTTAAGAAAGCCGTTACGTACATATTTTCCTCTCGTGAAATAAGCAAAAATGCCTTTAAGTAACTTTGTGAGTCTATACAGCCGCTATAGTTCATTAACTCATATTTTTGTGACAAGTTTTTCATATGTCTGCTTCTCTTGGTTGCCGTTAACAGTCTTTTGTACACTATAAAGCGGTAAAGGTACTTTAACTGTTTTATTGTTAATCTTTTTTTATTATAGAAGTTTACTTTTGTTAAGCTATAACGCCGTTAATTGAAAATGCTAGACTTTCATGTGATTAAGGATGTTTAACGGCATTATAGGTTAATATTTGACATACTTGTATTTTGACTTTACGTATGTTATAAGCCAGTGGCGGCATTTCCAAAACTAAACAAAAATTAATTGTCCGTCATTATTAGACTAAAATGACGTTATCTCACACTAATGCACAATAAAGTCGTTAACTGATCTCGCGCGGGTCGGGGGGCAGCGGCTATGTAACGATCCAGTTCCGAGATCAGAGGGGTCGGGGGTGAAACTAGAGCATCGCACAGCAGGCACTTTTTGGGTGAGGACTCGAGGACTCCAATCAAGAGCTTTTGCGTGAAAGAGTAACAAACATACATACATCCACACATACAAACTTTCGCATTTATAATATTTGTAGGATACATCTATGTCATAATCTATATTTATTCTATTTACATAATTACGTCCAAAATCCAATAAGTCCAAACCAGTTTTAACGATTTTGATGAAGTTTGAACGTAGTTCGTTATATTTCTATGTGGGCGGGGATAAACATTGTCAAAATAAGCTATATTAAACCTTAAAATCTACAATATAACGTCGTATGCATCTGCAAACAAATATATTGGTCTACTTTTTTTTCACTTATCATGGACATACTGACGTTTGATATTTATCAACTCATATATAAAAGCGAAAGGTCACTTATCTCGAAATCACAGAAACTATAAAGGCCTAGGAGTCTCAAATTTTGTGGGTTCATTTAGGACATAGGTGCTAACTGAGACGGGATATTGCTAAATTCAACCCCTAAGGAAGTAAGAAGGGGTGTCAATGTTTCTATGATTCAAATTCAAAATTAATTTATTCCGTAAAAATGGTTATATTTGTTTGGAATCGTCATATTTTTCCCTTACCGTGCAGTGCGTGATGTGACAACTAATGAGAAAACCTGCCAGTGAGATTGGAGCGATTTAATTCCAAGCATTTTTGTCACAAAGATAATCAGATTTTTTTCTGAGAATTCAGAAAATTTTGAAATTTGCTTTTAATAGACATTTAATACTTATTTATAGACAAATTCTCTTAAACTTTTGGAAAGTTTGTTATAGAACCGTATACATTGCCCCATAAAAGAGACACACAAGATTACCTATGCTTATATCTAGTATATACACTTATGTGTGTCGCTTTTTTTTTAAAAAATGAGTCAATATTTTTATCTACATATAACACATTATCATATAAATTTCTCAAACTTTGCTTGGTGACCCAGTTTGTAAATAGCCCTTACGACTCTATTTTTCAATATAATAATACTATTGATATCCGCGCAGTTACCCCAAAGAAGAATCCCGTACGAAATTATGCTGTGAAAGTAACTGAAATAAACGATTGTAGCCGTATCAACATCAAATACCCGTAAGCCGTCTAATTGTTTTTACTGCATTTACTGCAGAACTTAATTTTGATGACATTTTCTCAATGTATGGTCCCCATTGTAATTTGGAATTAATGGTGATACCTAAGAACACAGAGTTTCCACAGGGTCCAAGCCATTTACATTAGTGGTAACCTGTCTAACATTGGGTGTTGAAAACTTGATTACTTTAGTTTTCTTATCATTTAAACAGAGATTATTAACATGCAACCAATGAACAACTTTAGAGATTGCATTGTTAAGTTTGTTATAATCATGTAGTTGTCTATTAAATGTCTTTCTTATCGTTACAGTTTCACCAAACACTACTTGTAAATTATTGTATTTGAATTTAAGACTGAACCGAAATGTATCGAATCTAAAAGAAAAGGTGACAAACTTAAAAAAAACCGGTACAAGTTCTGATTATAGGAATAATAATATAGACTGATGTAAGTTTATTGAGACTGATTAACTTTTTTTACTAAATACCTAATAATTTAAATTTTAAACATTGTCACATTATTTTACGTTATTTGGTAAAGTGACTGTGTTAAGATTTGAATACCATATTTTTAAGTATAAGTACGTAAGTATTATCAAGAAGGCTACAAATGGAGATAAAAATTTAAATTTAAATAAAAGGCAGTTTTTTTTTTAGTATTGGATGATTGTTTTTTATTGATAATAGAAATTTACAGTTTTATGTTCAAGGAGAAGAGTCCACTTAGATCTTGATTGTTTATAAAGTATCTCAGGTTTCATTAAGTATTCTGTATGTAAATTTCATTTGATTGAAAATGTATTTTATATTATATATTTTGAAAGTACAAGTTGTACCTAATTAATATGGATAAATAAATGAAGTGATATTTGTATTTGTGAAAACTAAAAGTTCCTAATAAATCTAGTTTTAAGTGAAATTTTGTCAAAGTTAAAACTTTGAGCAAAAATATACCCTATTTTAAAAGCTTTAAAAAATATATTGACTAAGTGATTGATAAAATAATGACCTTTATTAAAAAAATGTCTTTATTTCTAGTAACTTCATGTTGTTAAATATTATTAGTTCACTATTTTTTTATACCTTCTGTTGCGCTTTAATGCCGTTAAACTATAAGGTTTTTACTTTAACCACGATTAAGCTTAACAATGATTCAAGTTTTTCCCTTAAATTTAAATACATTAATAGGTTACCAGACTTAAAAGCAGTAAAGTACCGTTAAACACACTAAAGTCTAACATGAGTCAGTTCAATATTACATATTATTAAGCTAAATAGACGTTATGTGCTTTAGCGACGTTTTAGTTATTCACCAAAGAGATTTTTTTTAGCATTTTAACAGACAATAGTTTGCTATGAAATAGATACACTAAAACGCCGTTGCGCTATGCGTAACGGCGTTTTAGCCGATGACCGATAAGATTTTGGCAACACCGATGATAAACTAAAATGCAAAAAACGTTTTTTCATGAAATTAAATAATATTTACGATATGACAGGGGAGTCATTCGAAAGTATTAAACTTGACCTATTTTTTGGTACCACCAATTCTCAAATAGGTGTTGTCATTGAAAAGTTACATCAATTTTAATTTTTTCCGCGGTTTTTGCTCGTTATTCAAAAATACGGTTTTGGTAGATAACGGCATTATAGATATATGACGGCAGAATACTACATGTTACCATTCTGTTGTTGATGATAACTTCGTGGGCCAGCGGTATAAGGCCTCCTTATATCGAGGGTTCAATTCCCGATATAAACAAAACACTTTTTCTTAAAATCAAACGTTCTTGCCGGGTTTGAGAGCCTCCGTGCCTCTAAAAGCATGTTAAGTCGCTGGTTATGACTGTTATAACATTATCTATGACCAGGTAATAGCGATAAAATGTCTATAAGCTGTACATAGTACTGTGGACACCAGTCCTCTTACTAGGCGTGGTTATTATGGCAACATACACTTCGAGGGACGACACGTTATACAGTCTGATGATGATTTACAATTTGTTTGCGAAGTTTAGTTGCTGTAGTGAAAACGAAACGAATGACTTCATACTCCAGATTCATCATTTTTTTTGGAAAATAGCATTTGACTCTTCAATTTCTCATGATGAATAAAAAACCGAATCGCGTGTTAGTAAGGTAGTTTCCATCACTTTTATTGCCCTTATGCAACATATTTGCAGACGAGATGGTGTAAAAGTACCTCTCATTTAGACACATTTTAACAGAATTAACACTTCATATTTTGTCATTAAAAATATCTAGATTAAAATAAATGGATATGAGATTAAAATATGCAACTGATACTTTTTGCAGTAATTTATAAAAAATGATACTCTATCATATATAAATAATAAATATATAATAACTTATATTACCGAATTTGCGTTACAGATATAATGCCTAAAATCACATCAATAATTAATGACTAAATTGAAAGCTTAATGTAGTCCTGTATACATAAATGGATTGATTGATGTGTGGATTCGAAATAACGCCATCAAAACAACAAACTAAAAGCCGAAATAAAAATCCACACTCCACCACTATCACTTGCAAATTCATTTGCTAAAACGTCCATATTTCCGGCATTTCAATTCCAATTTGATTGCGCATTTCCAAATCTGTCGGACACTAATGAAATCCACAATACGTCCGAATATTACACGCCTTGGACACCCGAAATCACGGCACGTTGAAAAACTAAACCTGAAAAAGAAAAAATGGAATGCGCAAAACAAAACTAGTGAAATTCAGAGCTAGTAGGGAGACAACATGCGCCTACCGGGGCGGACAGTTGGAAAAACAAAAATATTTCGCCGACGAATTTAGGCTGCGAAGCTTTTACGCTGACGCTACTGAATAAAATATAGGGATAGTGCAGAGCGTATGTTTTCATACTATCTATGATTTTAGAGCGACGCGTTTTTTTTCGTTGTCACGATTTTGCGCGCTGTTGGTTTCGTTGACACTAGTTGTGCCGATTGTATTAGTGTTGTTTTGTTATGAATTGATTTGGGTTCTGAAGTAGGCCATTGTGGTATGTCAATGTTTTGAGTGAATTAATGAAATGTTCGAAGTGTAATTTGGTATTAAATTATTTATAAACATATATATTTTAACATATGTTTCACGAAGACCTGACCTAAGCAAAATTATCCATGTGTGGGGACTTATTTTTTAATATATATATATATATATATAATTATCCATATGTTTATTTGTGGGGACAGTTAGTGTGTAAACAATTATTTACGTTTCAAACCCAAGACGTGAGTAGCGAAAGTAAAATTATTTTCATAATTTTTTTTATAATTTATATAGACATGAAAAAAAAATCTAAAGGGCAACAAGAGATAGTGGCACGTATATTGAAGTAAGCTAAATTTCAGAAAATAAAACGTTTTATTTTTCTACGTAGGTACAAAATTAATAAATAAATAAGTAATGATTTTTTTTTATAAAATCATCCTAGAATATTACCGATGTTGGGCGTTTTTTCCAGTGTACAGTAAAGTGAGAAGGGTCACTTCAAGCTTGTATTATATGATTTAATATAACATAAAATCTATTATGTCAAATAAATTCTTCACTACACGTGATACCATCGACTATCAAGGGGATGAAAAACAACCTTATTTAGTACATCCAATTCTCAAACAAATACTTCGTACTTTACTATGGGACTACATTAGCACAATTTATAGCACAAGCAAATACACTTTGTAATTTAATGGCAACTCTAACTAACATTTAGTACCAATATAGTGTAATAAAATAAAACCTTTTCCCCTCGAAAATCATTTTATGCCCAGTAAAACGGAAGTCACATTGCCAGTTTATTAGACTTAAATGAGTCAGTCTTTTATCTTCATCACTATTGTGATGTAATGAGTCGTTTCCGGTGATCACCGTTCCTTCTTTCTTTCTTTCCTAACGTTTCACAAAATACTGTGGAGCTAACGTGCGGTAGTAAACCGACGGAATTGATGCTATTTCCTCACTGGGGCTTGTGGGGTGACCATGTTTTGGCTAATGTGGTAGGACAACTTTTTTATAATATTATTATTTATCAGTAATTTACAGGTTATCATTGAAGCATAATGATGAATTCTTATATTTAAATAAATACACGAAAATTACAATTTTAGGTGCTGTAGGGCAAATTTGATGTATACGTGTGTGACCCCATACTTAGAGTTGGCTTATGACCCCATAAGCGAGAGATATAGGTATGTTGAGGTAATTTTATGTTTTAGATAAAAACTTTGAATTAGGGAAATGATGTTTAACGAGTATTAATAACGTTTTTAATATTACGTTTAGAATATATAAAAACATTAAGTATGAAATAGCTATCTACCGGTTGTTGTTATTATTATCGAGCAAACAAGCTTAAATATCGCGTTTTTTGTATTGCACGAAAATATTTATTTTATAATGGTTTTAGTATTTGTTATTATATATTGAAACAGGAATCACGAAGGCTTTCACGATTCATGAGGTACAGCCTGGGGACAGACAGGAGTCTTAGTTAGGGGTCCCGTTTTTAACCATTTTATACGGAACTCAAAAAAGGAACCCGGACAAATAATATACAACATGGCCAGGAGGTCAATATTGACCTCGGCGCTCTGTATATTGTTTGTCCGCACTACGTATGAACTGTGGGCCGCAGAGTCACGTATATATATATTATAATTTAATAGAATTTATTCTAAATTTTGTTTATAAGACAAGATTATAACAATGAAAAAAATAAGGAGTATTAAATAGTATCCAAATTTAAAAAAATCTTAATAAACCGGCAAAAAGCGGCCGGAGTCCAATGGCTAGGAGGGGTGTCAGAATTGTGATCTAATGGTCACCGGTTCAATCACCACCCATTGCACTACCGACGTGAACCCGTTACACCCCGAACACAAGCATTTTAGCTTAGCAGGAGGGGTTAACATGTAGTAGGCTGCAAAACTCCGCTAGTACACTTTATTTAAAGAAAAGAAAACGCATTGTCACCCTACATAGTGCGCGTAAATGTGCCTCACGTAGTATCTGTTTTTTGCCTCGATCATTACATAAGTCTGCGGCTTTCTATCCTCTAATAGTTTTCACTCACCAAAAATCTCTATAGCCAACGTTTTGTGGAGCAAGATTGATTGAACGCTTAAATACCTCGTTAACTGAATACCTAGGATCAAGAAAATGGCTTGTGAAAATGGTGGATTAGGATTTCTATTTATTATTTTTTCTTTGAAAGTTTCAGGCCAAAATAATAAGCTTTATCCATAAAAACTTTGTTGAAGCTTCTAGATTTGTTGTAAGTAATGTTAGTGTTATGATTAGTAGTATATTTAAAAAGAAATATAATATAACTTGTAGCTTTTCAAATAATATCGTAACTTTTATTCTCTTGTCATAAAAATGTATGTCAGATCGTCTGTGCAAAATGGTTCTACGCCGTAGAACCGTAGCAGCGTAGCTACGCCACACAAAGTCGTATAATACGAGAAATATAAACTATCGGTCAAAATCGTTATTAATTTGCAGGTTTTTATAACCTTGAGTGATTTTTAATATTAAATCGGCGTTTTAACTTAATTTTAGGTTGCCTATTAGTGCCTGAACAAATTATTTTTTTAAGAAGCAAGGCAAATGGATGTCACTTACTTTTTGTTTTATTTATCGAAACGCGACTCAAATATTTTTAACGTTTGCTCCCAATAATATCTATATGTTAAGAGTATTAGATTTTTTTTCAAATAATTATACGTTACCTACGTATAATAAATTTCTTGTTTCTTAAAAAACTTTTTTATCTATTATAGTGGCTACCAAATCACGCAATAACGAAATAATATAAACACTTATATATTACTTTAATTATAAACAGAATTACTTTCTCTTATTCTTATAATACCAAATGTAAATCAATACGCAAACCTCACCCGCAAACATACGCCTACCTAACACAGCTATCGAACCCGGAAAAAGTAATATTAAAAATACTCGGCAGTTCTTTTGCGAATATTAAATAATCCGAGGGCTTGGGATACTCGAGGCCTTTTAATGTGGCCTCCGACAAGGGCCACTGTGATGACAGGGGAGGGGGGGATTAAAAAAAGGTTTGGATGCCAAATATAGCGTAACGGGTAACATGGATATCGAAAGTTGTTATGAATTAAAGTTATTGATATCGGCTATTACATTATATGATATTAGAAAACAATATTAATAGGTAAGTTGGTACCGCATCTATATTACATTTTTTTTATCAATTTTTTTATAAAATACTAGCTGCACCCCGCGGTTTTACCGGCGTTACTCTGCTCCAGTGGGTCGGAGCGTGATATTTTGTAGTCCATATGTTAATCCAGCGTATAACCTATTTCAATGCAAAATTTCAGCCAATTCCGTTTGGTAGTTTTGGCGTGAAAGAGTAACATACATCCATCCATCCATACTTACAAACTTTCGCGTTTATAATATAAAAAGATTCGATATTGATAATAAAAACTGGATTCTTTCTATAACATTTTCTTCCCATAAAATGGCCGTTTCCTCCTAATAATTACCGCCCACCAAAAATTGAATCCCATTAACAACTTATCAATTTCCCTTAATGAAGGCTCTGACATTAAAAAGTCTTTCTAAAGTATTTAAAAGATGAAGATTATTAAAGTGGGTAATATTTGAATTCTTGGATTTAATTAATTTTTTTAAATTTAAATCGTGTTCAGCCGTTGGGATTCAGGAAAAAAATCTAATACGGACAGTAGCAAGAATTAAAAATTGGATGGGACATTATTAAACTATACACGGGCGTTTTCAGAAACTTATCAACCAACCTGATTTTAAGTAAAACGGAAGAAGAAGGAAAGGGTCTTAATTTGAGGCTTGCTTTGCCAGGGGCAAATGATTAGATATCTTTTACACTTTTTTAGCCTGGTGGAGGGTTGACACAGTTACGATTTTGGCGAATATACCATACCATAATGGATTCTTCTTTTTCTGTCCTAACTTCCTTCCTATCATTCCTGTTCTGGGTCGGCATAGCATATCTTCTTCTTCTACACATCTTTATCAACCGTCATCTCAATTCTGGATACAACAGAGGTAGTCTTGCGTAGATTTTACGTCTCACTATCTTTAACGGAGTAGGTACATGAAGTAAATACAAAAAGTGTTCCACATTCAGTATTCGTCGTCGACGATTGTCGTAGCCACAGTTCACTGGGCACATTTTCAATCGACGACAGTCGGCAGGAATAGTTTACCCTACTTCTGCGCCACAGCCTCGTCGGAGAATATTAGGAAATTGCTTGTCTATATAATAGCTTCCAATATTCATTTCTTCGAATAGACTTGAAGGAATGTTTTGGTAAGATTTAAAGGTAATCTTGAAATTTTTTATGGTTAAGAACTCTTAGTAGTTAACCCGAGCTAAACTGGTATTTTACTACCATAGTGCCTGTACCGCCATCCTAATTATTAATTAGCATCCTGGGAGCTTTAGTGGATAAACTTGCTCGTCTTTGCATGACTTAACAACAACTTTAACTTTAACTTTAACCTTATGAATGGTGTTAACGTTAACTTTAACCTTATAAATTGTGTAATTAATTACAATTTTTCACTTCTTTTTTGCAAATGTATCCGTTCGCAAGACATGATATTTTAGTGTTCACATATTTAAGTTATTAAGGGTAACCTGTTATTAGCCATATAAAGCTGTTTTATTTATTCTGTTAAGTATATATTGTATCGCTGTTGGTTTTCTCAATTAATAAATAAATAAATAAATGATGAGCGGATGATAGGTGTGGGGATGCGTAATGAATGATGCACTCGAAACCTGGTCGGTAGCTTGGTTTTTAAGAAAAACTGAGCTAAAAAATTGTTTCTATCCGTGAAAGATTCTTTCAATCTGAATCTAGAGTCATTATCTATTAAATATAAAAATAATTCCTATTTACCTTGGTCATCACATCACGCGTGAACGGATGGACCCATTTCGCTATATAAGAAAGAAAAGAAACTTGCACAGAAAATTTGAAAATTTTAGAATAGCGCTTTTGACAATATATACTTTTTAAATTATGGCGTTTGACATAACATTGACAGAACACATGCTGCTCTTAGTGCACACCACGGTTAGTTCAAAGGTATAACGCCTAATAATAGGTCTTCACCTATGAAATTGCCGTTTTGTATGAAACATTTTTCGTTTAGGGCATTGTTTAGGTGCTGAACCAGGATCCAACCAAATTCCATGTTTTTTAAATAAAATAAATTTGAAATTAGAATTCTTATCCAAACAATTTTTTATTTTATTTGAAATGGCCAGTACTGCAGAACGGCAATTTAATAGGTAAAGACCTAATATAAAAAGTTTTATTATACAAAGAGTTTTAGTTAAGACAGGACAATGTCTGTCGAGTCAGCTAGTATTTGATATTTTATCAATTATTACCATCCTAATAAAACTAGTTGCGTCGACCTCAAGCAACATAATTACGTTAAAATTCTTTAGTAAATCCTCTTAACAGTAAAACAAAGGGAATTAACCCTCCCTCTCCCGCACCTCCGTCCCAATAACAATCTAATTACTGAGCCAGAAACCCGAAACTTCGCACCATAAATCCGTCTCAGAATCGTAAACAATTACACTCAAAACCGCAACCGACAACAATCCACAATTCGATATTTCCAGCCAAATCTACCAATCGAAGGTAAAATTAATATTGAACCAAATTTAACCCGACCTCTAGGATTTATAAGTGATGTATGGTTGTATAGTTCTTTTTATGTTGGTGTTTCATAATAATTAATCAATAATCATTCAAATTTAAATTGTAGGCTGTTACTATACTATTTTACTATTTTAGCCATCTTTTAAAGCATTTTGAACGGTTATCTCCATTCCTATTCATAAAAATTATTATTACTTATTATTATCTCAATTACTTAATTTATTGTTTTTATACTTTAATTAGTTTTAATTTAAAATTAATTTTATTTAATTAAGATAGTTTTATTGTTTCTCTCTCTTTTAATTGTGGTAAAAACTGAATCTAGTCCTACTAATATTATAAACGCCAAAGTTTGTAAGTGTGGATGGATGCATGGATGTTTGTTACTCTTTCACGCCAAAACTCCTGAACGGAATTGGCTGAAATTTTGCACCGGGATAGGTTATACGCTCGATTACTCATAAAGGTAATTTTTAAAACATTAATAACCTTTTAGGGGGTGAAAGTAATACAGCCTTTAAGCAACTTTTTCTATCGGACCAACCTTAAAATTGCGAAAAAAAAACCAGCTGGTTCATACATTTTGTCAAGGTAAGTGAACATAAATGTATGGAACAGCTGATTGTTTTTCGTGATTTTAGGGTTGGTCCGATAAGAGTTGCTTATAATCATCAGTACTTTCACCCCTAGAAAGGTCGTTAATGATTTAAAAGTAGCCCAGTAAAATGGCGAAAGAATTTTCGTTATCGGTCTAGTAGTACCGGAGCTTATTTAATGCAAAAAAACAATGCCATCTTTACTCTTTGTAATATTAGTATAGATATATGGCTTCTTTGCTCGGAGAAAATAACTCTTTATTCAGAATGTGATTATTTTGCGGATTGGCCTACTGATTTTGATAATCATCTTCGTTTTATATGTAGCGACCGAGAATCTACAAGTAGGCACATATGTACAATTCTTTTGTTACTAACAATTGAACAAGATAAGAGACTATATATATAACCCATTTCTTGACGGACAATCGATACCGAACAATGACTCGATACCGAGACGAATAATCGAGTAATCGACCCGCCTTTGTAGCCCGAGAACTCGTTAGGGGCGGCTTTATCCCGGATTCTTATCCTTACTCGACGTGTGTATGGGTAAGTCTGGTTTTGATTGACACTAAGCCGCCAGAATAAAAGACGAATCGATGTGATGGTTGAAGAGTCTGATTATGGACTTTTTTGATAATTTTATATTATTTAATAATGTGAACATTTTTATTATTTTCTTATTTGTGTACAATCATGCAATAAACATCAAACAATAACAAATATAAACTAAAGGCAATGTACAAAGGTACTATTTTTAAAGAACGAAAGTGAAAATTTTGATGCGGTTTTTAGGGTTCCGTAGCCAAATGGCAAAAAACGGAACCGTTATAGATTCGTCATGTCTGTCTGTCTGTCTGTCTGTCTGTCCGTCCGTATGTCACAGCCACTTTTTTTCGAAACTATAAGAACTATAATGTTGAAACTTGGCAAGTAGATGTATATTGTGAACCGCATTATGATTTTCACACAAAAATAGAAAAAAAACAAAAAAAATTGGGGTTCCCCATACTTAGAACTGAAACTAAAAAAATTTTTTTTCATCGAACCGATAGGTCTTCAAAAATGATATTGAGGTTTCCTGTATCATTTTTTTCTAAACTGAATAGTTTTCGCGAGAGACACTTCCAAAGTGCTAAAATGTGTGTCCCCCCCCTGTAACTTCTAAAATAAGAGAATGATAAAACTAAAAAAAATATATGATGTACATAACCATGCAAACTTCCACCGAAAATTGGTTTGAACGAGATCAAGTAAGTAGTTTTTTTTTTAATACGTCATACACCGTAAACCGCAGTTTACCTTTCATTCATTCAACATCGATCAAAGTTACAACGAACTACAAGAACTTTTATACTATATTACTTGTTGTATTCTTGATATCAAAAATAGGTACGCACTTGTACGGAACCCTTCGTGAGAGTCCGACTCGCACTTGGCCGGTTTTTTTAATAGATAGAGGGATTCAAGAGAAAGGTTTATATGTATAATACATTAGCGTTGTACCCGTGCGGAGCCGGGGCGGGTCGCTAGTTTTGCATTTTGTGCCTATCTTTAGTATGTATTGAAAATAACAAAATAATTTAATTTTTATTTTAAATAACACAAAATGCGGTTATTTTATAAACAAAAAATAAAAATAGATGATTACAAATATATTAAGTTATAATATTAGTAAGAATCTATTATAATTATTATTTTATTATAACTAATAGAATCAGGCGTTACTTTGCGAAAATCTATATTAGTCTAATTTAAAAGACAAAATATCTAGTGTTAATTCCGCTTATTCTATTATTAGGTTACCTAAATCTTCAATGTAAAACTATTTATTAAAGTCAGTTATCTGTTCGAGTCAGACATATCGACTTGTTTTCATAAACAACAAAATTAAATAGTCCTTTACTTTTACCTCTTCCAAAGATCAGATAAAATGACATTCTCTATTTACATAAGCAAAATGCACGTACGTTTTCTGCACTCCGAGTGACATGCTCGCAATAAAACCTGAGTAATACCAACGCTAAAGAGTCGAGTCGCATTTCCTTCATGTTCAAATTCATAGTAACCACAAAGGTTTCTCAAAGAGTTTGTTGCAAATGTAAGATATTACCATAGGATCTCGGTCTGGTGGATGAGATCGATTTTCTCTCATGTGGTTGTTGAACTAGAATCTATGAATTCTGAAGTGGCTTTGCAAGTTCTTTGGGATCCGAGTGAGTGAGTTTGAATGATTAGAAGTATTTGAGGCGTATTTTTGTGAGTTCTTATAGTTGGGTGCGTTTTTTAGACGTCGAATGAAATGAAAGGTTGGGAGGCATGTTTGTGTGGTCAAAGAAAGTTTAAAGGTACAAATATCATAAAACTCATTTTTTTAAATGTATATTGCAGTCCGGACTCTTAGCTGAAAAGTACTTTTAACTAGCAAAATCAGTCAAAACTAACCTAACCTAACCTAACTAAAACTACTTTTGACTGATTTTGCAAGTCAAAAGTACTTTTGACTGGTTAAGATTTTGACTGCAACATATATAAATACTAACATTATAAAGACACATGATTTCTATTGTTGTTTGTATGTTTTTTTCGATTGAACTCAAAACCTACGGGACGGATTTCTATAATTCTTTCGCTATACTGCGTTATCCCTGATATATTTTATTATGAAATTCCCACCGCAACGCGCGCTAGCTCCCGGCGCGCGGAATCCGTCGGTTATAAAACTAAGTCCTATAATTTGAAGCAGAGCAGAATGTCGAAGTCTTAAGTTACTTCAACAAATATGTAATATATTATTTTTCACGTTTTCAAAAATATTGTGGTTTATGTATTTGCCTCAAATATGAGTTAGAGTTTAAAATACAAACAAACAACTGATCGATATTTATGTAATATTCTAACAATATTTTTCATGTTGTTTCAGGTATGACGCTAGACTACATACTGAAGGATGCACGAATTTTGACAAATATTATAAAGAGGAAAGATTTGATTGTTTGTATTGAATTGGCTCCGAAACTACTGGACCGATTTGAAAAATTCTTTTGCCGTTGGAAAGCTACATTATCCCTAGATGACATAGGCGATATTTAATTATGCAGTTCCCACGGGAAAGGGAGTTATGCGGGTGAAACCGCGCGCGGGAAGCTAGTATGGTATAAAATACTCAAAAATATATTTCTACTCTGTTAATTTTTTTCTTACTTAGTTACTTCCTTTACTACTGTATTTATAGCCAATATCTGGAAATCCAAACAATTCTCTCTGACTAATAGACAATGAATTCCCCACGGTTTTTCCAAATAACAGCGCTGTCAAAATGTAACGACAAACCTGCACGATTTTTCTGGAAACCTTAGCACCCAATCTAAAAACACAACACAGCTATCTAAACGTATCCACGCACACACACACACAATATATTCTAAAACAAAAACTTACGCAACGCACACAAGAATGTAAAGAGACTGGTTGAACGAGGGACTTGTTTAAATCGATGTTTTAGAACCTACATAAGTGTTTTTTTTTTAATATTATTTGAAATAAATTCTTATATTGGATCTTAGTCCAATTTGCGACTTGATTTAAAATTAATCGAGAAACAAATACGTACGTACAATGTTTTTCTGTTACCCAGAAGTAGGACGGTCTGTTTTTTGTACTGAAATTATGAAAAGCGCTTTTATTTCCACGAAAATGTAATATATGTCATATCTTAATCTCATCAATACTTCATTATTATTGTATTTTCTTTTATAATAATACTTAATAATTATGTTATGCCCTTGTAAATTTGTCTCATAATTTATGAAAGATAGATAGATAAATAAATTTCATTACCACAAAAAAAAGATAAAACATAAAAAGTATGAAATAAAAATTTCTTCGAATCTTTCTTCAAGCCTACTCCACTACATCCCTAACTCAACCAGTCCCCGGTACCTCTACTAACACACTCACACACGTGGGTGGTTTAATCCACCCGCATGTGGAGACAATCGCATCGAGATTGGATCCGGATTGGGGAAAATATACAAAATGTTCGCCAACATATTGGAGATTATTGAGCACCTTTGTTCAGAGCCAATGAATAAATATAACCTGAGTTATGAGACTTAGCCGACATATTGAGAGAGAGAATGTGGATGTGTAAAGAGAAAAAATAAATTTGGTAATATTTTTTGTATTTTTTTTATAGGTAATGTAAATTCAAAAGAAATACATATATTTTATATGCTCGCAAACTTACTAAAATCTTCCTATTAGCTACACAAAAAATACGACATCTGTTGACTTAAATAATATAATTATTAAGTATCTTTTGCGATTTATAATTGTAATTCGGTATAAGTATATATCATACGATTTATATAATTATAGTTCCTATTCTCAGCAGTTATTTGCCATTTAAGTATAACTAACCATAACAACTGCTATAAGAGTAGCAATATTTTATATATTATCCATGTTTAGCAGTGGACGTTATACTGGGCTGATGATGATGATGAAGTCTTGTTCATAGACTTATCTGTAACGCAGGGTTGCTTAAACTTTAAGTAATCACGGACCACGTTCACAATTTAAAAAATTCCATGGACCCCTGAAAATTACTACTTAGTTAATGAGAAGGGTGCTGCTGTTTGGTCTCAATGAGAACGAATAAATTGCGGGTCTTCGACAAGACTGACCTACTGCGGACCCCTGATATACATGCTACGGACTCCCAAGGGGTGCGTGGACCCCACTTTAAGAAACCCTGCTGTAACGGAATAAATGCATGTTGCCATAACAAATACAGTAGAATCCGGCTATAACGACGGCCAAGGGACCTACGATATTACGACGTTGTAACCGGAAGACGTACTAAAAGAACAGACAATTTCATTTTTTTTTATTAAAATAATTAAATACTAATAACTATATAATGTTTATAAATAATAATATGTATGTGATTATTAGAGACAAAAAACATGAAATCATAATAATTATTTCACTATGTGCACTATTATTGTGAAATAATTATTTTGATTGATGCACCTATATATTACGAAATATGAAATCTACTTTTATTTGTAAACACGTGTTTCATCGTCGCTGTAACAGGTCATTTTTGTAGAATTCCGTCGTTAAAAGCGGTCTTTCGTTATAAGCGGAGTCGTAATAAACGGATGAACTCTCATAGAGGCTCTTAATAAAACCAAACATATGCCTATACTAACGTCGCTATAAACGGTTGTTTGTTGTATGCGAAGTCGTACTAAACGGATTCTACTGTAAATAACAAATATTTGTTTTAACTCCAACAAAGCCTCGAATAACTACTATCGACATTATGCGCCAATCCTTAATCGTATACACAGCTATCCCAACGTATGTTTGAAGTTCGGACTGAAGTCAAAGTGCAGCAAAAGTTAGTCCGTCGGGTCATCCCGAGTTCACTTAACTGTGGTAATTAGAGGCTCAGCCCGCCAATTGTGGGCGACACATTAAGTTAACTGGCGCTAAGCTTCAGTCTAAGTGTTTTAATTGCTGTTTAAGCCTTGTTACCCTTGGATAATGGCTATTTGAAGCAATATGGATTGAGTTCATCGTTTTGATTCGGTCTTGGTAGAGAATAAGAACCGTAAGTTACCTAATCAACTGACTTTTCTACTAACTAGTAGAGTTAGTAGATAACTATTCAAAGGATCTTTAGGTAGGATATTAACTTTACGCATTTCATCTTTGTATTAAATGAAATTTATTCAGTACTTGGGTGTTAAATTGAACTTGTCATAATCACAATGTTTAAGACTAAAACTGACAAAGTATAGTTTAAATAGCTTATAAAAATGTATAAATTACATATTTTGCAGATTTTTATAATCCGTCCGTCTGTCTATCCTGCAGTTTACTATAATTATTTCTATAGTATTTATTTATTACGTAAGTCCTAAACAATCTCAATAAGTTCATAAGTATTTTTATACTTATACTAGCTTCCCACGCACGGTTTCACCCGCGTAATTCCCATTTTCATAATTAAATATAACCAATAGCCGTTTTCAATAAATGGGCTATCAATTAATACTGACTAATTTTTCAAATCGGACCATTAGTTACTGAGATTACTGCGTTCAAGCTAACAAAAAAACTCTTCAGCTTTATACATTAGCAGAAATATAGACAACAAAAATATTTTTAAAGAAAGCTATCGCTTATTAACTCGCATTAATGAAAAGATATTTCGATTTTGATTTTGAAACGTGCAAAAAGTCTCTGTTAGAAAGCAAAATAGATCAAAAGTAGAATAGGCTTTTCAAAAAATTCTTCCGGGGTCAGAAGTCCACGTAAAATTTAACTTGAACTAACCACCATTGAATCGATCACTGAAAGACCCCAATTTCACGACCAAATTTAATTTAAATATTGGACGAAATTTGCATCTCAATGTGCCAGACAGGTTAAGCTGAGAATACTGATTCGCAAATTAAAAGTCGTTTAGTATGACGAATATGGTGATTAAAAAAAAAGACGTTTCCTATTAGCCTATGGACTAAAGTCCCATTATTCTGTACTAATCCCATTACTATTATAAAGTATGGCAATAAATGAGTATAAATTGGAAGTACCGATCGTTTTAGGAGTACATAAAAAATTGCTTTAGTTAGTAACAAAAAATAAAAATCTATTAGAAAGACGAAACGCTTAACATTTTTCTATCCACTAACCACTTAATTTTGTATTGTATTTTATCCAATTCAGTCAGTCACAGTCAGTAGTTATCGTAACGTATGGACGCGATTCACAACAAACTCACGCGTTGTTTTTCATTTCGTCAGAAATCTCTGACGAAATGAAAAACAACGCGTGAGTTTTACCGCTCGTGGTTTTACCAGCGTAACTCCCGTTCCCGTGGGAACTTTATAATTAAATATAAACTATGTTACTCCTGTATTACGTAGCTTTCTAATGGTGAAAAAAATATTTAAGTCGGTCCAGTAGATCGCTCCTATTCAATACAAACAAACAATTAAATCTTTCCTCTTTATAATATAAAGTATAGACTGACTTTAACAATAACAAAACAATTACAATTTATTTATTCAAGTAGAAAAATCACAATATCGGAAATATAAAGAAAAGACGATGAAATAAATAATTGAGTGAGTACTTCTGAACGGCGTTGCGAATGGGAATGCGATTGACATAATTCCCAATAGTCAAAGTCAATGGGAAAAGAATGGAATGCTGATGTGTTATTAAAGAAATAGAGGGGAGGAATAATAAACACTCGACGTAGGAAATATTTCGACGATTGTACAAAGGTTTTTGCATTTTTCTTCTTTGTAGTTGAGGAAATATAATTTTCTGTTTGGATTCCCTGAAGCTAATATTGTTATGACATTTGTTTTCTAATTTGGTATTAAAATGTTGTCAACTTGATGTTGTCTGTAATGACTCAATATTCTTTGTTGTTTGTCATTTCAAATTAAAATCAAGATTATAACTGAGAAAGTGAGATTCGCAAGAAAATTGAAAAAAAGCAAAAAGTTTGTACCCATTTTTACGAAAATTGCGCGGGCGGAGGTCTGAAATTTCGCATACTTACAGTTTATATAGAGAAGGAGTGTAGACAGCTAATATTTTATTAACTATGGTTGGATATCGACTACTATATATATATATATATATATATATATATATATATATATATGGTTGAATAACTGCCTTGTGCATATGGTTCATAGCGTGGTGTTTTATAGCTTTGTCTGTAGCTTCAAATCTATTCGAATGCCAATTTTCAAAATAAATAGTATAATACAAAGTTTACTTAAATAAATAAAACTAAGTTTTACCAAAATTATGTGCATTTTGGTAAAACTTAGCTTTATTTATATTGCTGATTACTAATACCAAAAACACGATCAAAAAGATTTTTGTCTGTCAGTCGGGACCAACGGCTTAACGTGCTTTTCGGAGGGAAATCCCTCAAACAACTAGACGCGGAAATAAATCTTATAATTAACACAAAGATATCTTTTACGGCGAGGAAATCGAACCCACGACCTCCAAGACTTATTCCGGAGCTTGTCCGCAACCCCAAAATAACCTCAGTGAATTTAGTCCTACCAAGCGTAAAATATTCAACGCCGGAGCAAAACTAAGGTGTAAGATACACCTGAGTTTGGTGCGGACAGCTCCGAAGTTGCAGCTACAGCAGCGTTAATTTAGCTATAGTTAGACCTCAGGTATTTAGCTTTATTTAGAACAGAACTGACTCAACTGAACTTGCTAATATACCGAAACAGTACGGAGATTTCGAAGACGGAATAGTTAAATCAGGAGAAGATGTTGCATAATGAAGTGAAGCAGTGATCTTGCTGAAAGTGGCTTTGCGTAGAATTGATTTGTTAATTCTTATGTTGATAGGGCATAAAAAATAAGCAATTTGTTCTTATATCTTATAACTTTACAAATTGGTACATGGATGTTAGTAATTCAATTACGTTTAAATCAGGCTTGAATATATTGTAGCATACTTTTATCATTGCACGACATTTTGTATCGTTGTGAAAACATCTTTTTTGACTCAATAATAAATAATTATGATTGATAATCTCGGTAAAAGTGAGTTCGATTCCCGCTCCGAAAAAAAAATCTTTAAGTAAACCAAAATGATTTATTTCCAAGTGTGGTTGGTTGAGGCTAGACTAGCTGTCTTGGAAACACATTATAATATACCTACTTTATTACACTTGTATATCAGATAACGGGCAGCGTTTACTTGAGTATATACTGTATATAATACTTCAGTTAATAAACCACCTGCCTTGCGTAGTGACTATGAAAAAATCCCCTTTGATTCTGCCATGTTCAACAGTGATCGATATACGAGCTGATAATGAAATATCATTTGTTACCGTCAATATTTTAACTATTACAGACTCTACGTCATACTTCAATCTTATGCTTTAATGTTTTATCAATTGGTTAATCCTGAGTGATTTATTTGGGACAACACATTGCGTAAGACGTAATTAGTGGAAGCTGGCCGTGGGACAAATCTTTAGTGGAACTATGCGACTTCCCACGGGTGTGTGGTCTGAGTTATAGAAGAAAGTGTCTTATCATTTTGGTTTTAATTTCCAGTTTTTTTTTTCTATACATGAACCATTACGCATGTAAGTTTTTGGCGGATTGCACACTTTCATGAAAAACTAGTCAATTAATTTTATTTTTAGTTTTATCACAAAACATCTTTTTTTTCTTTTTTCACTGCTGAGCAACGGCCTCCCCCAATTCCTTCTCTTTCCCTGGGCCGCTTCGAACCAGCCCTCATGGTAAGCGTCTAGGTCGAAAAACATCTGAATGATCAAATTCCAATCAAGTTTTTCGTACACTTTTAACTTTACTATTTTTACTATTTAATTAACCCTTTCTGTCCCTTAATGTCTTTGATCTATCAAAAGACTTAGCAATTTGTTTAATTATTGAAAAAAAAACGATTTTTTTAAATTTATCTGTAGGTAATTAGGTATGTCACAAAATTTGGCGTACAAATAAACATACAACTTACAAAATACAGACTATACCTAAGATGTAGGATCGAATCTTGCCGCTGGTCGAATTTTAATAATCTAAATTTTGAAATATAACTTACAAAATGTCACCTAAAACTGTAAAAGGCATTTTTGCGAAAACAAATTATTCCATACTTCTAAATAAACAGTAGCAAAATACAAATTGTTTTTGAAACTTATTAAAACTTTAATATTAATTTATAAATTCATGACTGCTCACTTCCAAACTCAGCTTATTCCTAATTACTGCTTAGTCAAAACCAGTCTTTACGTTCTCAAAACTAGGTTTACTGTCCTATAACTTTATATAGATTAATATTCTGTCGTAGTGTCGAATTATTTCGAGTGTAAACAAGGACATTATTTAGCCTGGCCAACGATGTTTTGACGAAACTTAGTTTGTGTTTACACAAAATTGATTTATGATTCTTAGATTACTTTAACAAGAAATTAGTTTTTGTTACTGAATTACTTTTGCTTATGAAATTAATTTACAGAATAAATCTCAAAGTTCTAATAAGTTATAATCATTTAAATATCACTTATAATTTATATTGGTAATGAAATATTATTATACGTATTAACTAAGTACGTTTTAGAGCTCCGTACCCAAAGGGTAAAAACGGGACCCTATTAATGAGACTTCGCTGTCTGTCACCAGGCTGTATCTCAAGAACCGCGATAGCTAGACAGTTTAAATATTCACAGATGATGTATCTCTATTGCCGCTTAAACAACAAATAATAAAAATAAAATAAAATTAATATTTAAGGGGGGCTCCCTTACAACAAACTCTTTTTTTATTTTTGCTCTTTTTTGCTCGATATCAATAACGGCAACAGGTAGACACTTGAAAATGGTACGGAACCCTTCGTGGGCGAGTCCGACTTGCACTTGACCAGTTTTTATTAATTCTCACAAAATAACAAGACTTAATTTTTGTTTCGAAACATACCTACAGCTGTTTTATAATATAGTAGTCGAAATTTAATCTAATACTAGGACACACAAGCAACTTTATTTTCTGTTATTACAATCATGCAATCCTTGTGGTCACAATATATCTTGGAAATACGTCCTAAGTAACCATTTGCGAAGCTCGTATTCCCGAGGGAACCTTATCACACAATATGTGTCAGTTTGAGATAATGAAGGGTACGGTATCTCAAACTGACATAATGCAAAAATAAATTATGTTTTCCTTTAGTTTATGAATCGCAGCGAAAAATAAAACAATCTTAATAAAGACATATACAAATATTGGATTATTACTGTACTAGCTTCACCCGTAAACCTCCCATTCTTGTGGGAAAAGAGCCTTCTTCGATAAATGGGCTGTATAACACTGAAAGAAATATTCAAATCGGACCAGTAGTTTCTGAGATTAGCGCTGCACTACATATTATAAAACAGTATAAGTCGCCGCCACTGTCTGTCTGTACCTATGTATGCTTAGATCTTTACAACTACGCAACGGATTTTGATGTGGTTCTTTTTAATAGATAGAATGATTCAAGAGGAAGGTTTATAGCGTGTAATACATCTGCATTGCACCCGTGTGAAGCCGAGGCGGTCGCTAGTTAGATATAAGTATAGATTTAAATCATCATCATCCTCATCATCGTCAGCCCGTATAACGTCCACTGCTGAACATGGGCCGACCGAAGGAGGGTTTTGCCATAGTCACCACGCTTGGCAGGCGGATAAGTGACCGCAGTATTATCTATACTAATATTATAAAGAAGAAAGATTTGTATGTAAGTATGTTTGTAATGAATTGGCTCAAAAAGTACAGGACCGATTGCTGCCCGTTCCCTGGTATACGCTTATTATAGATGATGTTATAACAATCAGGACCAACGGCTTAACGTGCTTTCCGAGGCACGGAGGGTAATCTCTCAACCAACCATACCCGGAAAGAAATCTTAGAATTTACACAAAGATTTCTTGTCCGGTGTGGGTATAGAACCCACGACCTCCGCGACTTAAAGCGAGCCAATTTCGCTACGGAGGTGGATTTATATATTAGTATAGATTATGAAACCTGCTAACCTAATATAACTTCAACTTAGGCCGCAGGCTTCTTAATCACGGCGCTCGGTCTCCGGTCGGGTGGCGTGTGCAGGTGTAGTGAAGCTCGTTTTAATGTTGCGATCCTCAAATTGCCACGTTCCCGCATCTTGTCAGCCACCGAGCTCTATTGTGAATTCCAAATATTATGTGAATATAACATCAAAATGTACGAATTGGTTTTGGCTTTACTATATACTGAGCGCTTTTGAAATTACTAAACGACGTTTTGTAGTTAGCATGTTTATGAATTGATGTTAATAAAATTCTGAGTTTTGACTAGTAGGTACCTAAATAATCCCTAGTTATAGATTATATAAAATGTAGTGCATTCTCTGAACAATACCTTTCCAATCAACTAGACGTAACAATAGATCCTAAGTGAATAAAATACCCCTGAATATTAATAACTTTGTATAATAACTTTTTTGATATGATAAATAGGTAAGCATTTGACTACACCCTGCCTGATGTTAAGCATCGGAATAGCCTAGGATGGAGCACGCTTACCTAGAAGGAACCGGTTTACTCTTGATTTGAAAATACCCATATTATACTTATCGGCAAATATTAAAGAATTTATCTTCAAATTCTCCAAGAAACTTACATGTAAATTTTGAATAACACTAGGTAAAATAACATAAGGTTATAAACCGCATCGTAAATGGTAACAAATTATATCAAATATATATCGGGTTTTTTTTAATACACTAGCTATCCCCCACGGTTTCACCCGCTTAGATCCCGTTTCCGTGGAAACTTTAACTTATAATATCTATATTTTAAGTTGGCTATGACTGTTGACTATCTATAACACTCACAAATGACGTGGTTTTCTATTAATAAAATAAATTTTAAAATCGGTTCAGTAGATCTTGAGATTACCCCTAAAACGACACTTACTCACAAACATACAAACATATTAGCATTGCACAGTAAGTTAAAATATGTGAGTATTTTAAAAAGAAAACTTTTGTCTTCCTATTTGTAAGAAAAAACTTGCTGTAAATGACAAGTAGCAACTCAGAACGGGGTCAGTGAGCCAAGATTGATGACTGAGATACTTAGATATAAATATTAAAACTATCTCACAGGAATGAAGTCATTAATCTCCTCGAGTGACAGACTTGACAAATGTGGCTTTGGAATCGAGCTTTTTACTACTTGTCTTCAAACCAGTTCAAAAGATAAAAGATTTGTGGGGTTTTTTTTAATAGTTCTAGCGATTTTCCTTGTGTAGGCGTGGTAGCATTTTCTCATTGGGTTATGATGGTACTGAGTTGATATCTTTGTAAATATATGAACTTTAAGAAAACTATCCGTCTTATTCGTTTCTGTACAAACGTTATACCTATTAAATTTAATATAATATAAAAAAAAATATGTAAAGATTAAGGAACTGCTTATTTCTTAAGAGAATTCTTAAAAAAAAAAAAAAAAAAAGCATTTTTATTTACGTAAACCTATTGCAGGCACTTGCAAATAGTCAAAACAATAATTTATTATTAATCTATGTATAATTTTAACATTTATAAATTAGCATATTAGGTAAGTAGGTATTTTAGTTATTGTTTTAAATAATGTTTTAGTCTTAACTTTATTATTCATCCTAATTGTGTGAATTTCTGTACAGCATTTAGGTATATTATCATTTATTTATTTACTAAATAAGGTTACCAACATAAGAACAGCAATAACACATTTACATATACCAAATTAACTAAAATTACTTAAAGTTAACTGAACTTACTGAATAATATGTTTAAATGAAATTAATTAGAAATTACAAGAAAATAATTTGAAAAAAAAGTATTGTTAAGAAAGACAAAAAAAATAAAATGAAATAAAACAACTAGGTATTACACAAATAAAAAAAGAACTAAAGCACCTCACTGGCTTTTAGTAGTTTCATAAATTTAGGGAGGCTTTGAAAGTGAATGAAAATGAATCATAATTGTGTCCAATAGCTGGTTCTTTCTATATTAAGTTATATTAAGAACAATTGTCATTATTTGGGCGGACCATGAGTATATAACGTCGGACGCGCTTTAATGCTACCACCGGATCCAATACGCCCCAACTGAGAAGATCCCGCGAAACAAACTCAGTGGGTTATTCTACTGCCGGTTTAAACACGACCCACATGAGACGGTCTGGCGAAACATACTCAAATGGGCAGAGCGTAGGTTTTGGTCCAGTTACTTCCAGCTGAATTGCGAAATTCTAGAAAAATGTTGTAGGTTTGATGGGAATTGATATCCGATGGGACGATTCTACCGACACCTTCCGATGCCCTCGTAGACCTGAAGTCCGAGAGGCCCGCGAACTGTTAAGTAATAAAAATCTAAAGTCATAATTACTCAATCCTCCCACCAGCGACCGCACTGAGCCAAAGTCCAAATAACACAGGGGGCGCCCTCTGGCACAGGTTACTTAGTTTCTAGTCCTTAAACAATTTATTGGACTTCTGCTCGTCTTTATGTCCGATGAAGTAGCAATCTACCGACACAATCATTGAACAATCAGACGTAGGACGACACCGCGACCCTGGGATTGAGCCCGGGACCTCACTAGATACAGTACACATATTAGCACAATGCCAAGGAGGTGTAGCCAGCTTCTAATTAGTAGTTTTAAACTATTTCTTTTAAAAAATCATCCAAACCCATGCTAGTACTTTCTACCCATACCATAACAACTATATAAATCATAACATTGAAACAATTGAAATAATAATAATATATTAATACCCAACTTTAAACTGATAAAACTGATGGACAGCTGGTTTAAAAATGAGTCGCTAGTATCCAACAATGATCCTGTATAATTAATACGATATTGTAAGCGAATGGGACGCTCTGATATCGGTATCATATTATTTTTCCCGAAAATGGAATCGAGTTTGTAAATAACATAAATATTGGAGCGGTAGTTGATTGTTGAGTTGAATTTTGTTGGATGGTTTTATTAGTGTAATACTTTTTAGGGATCCGTACTTAAAGGTGAAAACCTGGCCCCTATTACTAAATCTCCACTTTCCGCCAGGCTGCATCTCATGAAGCTTGATTGCTTAACAATTAAAATGCCACAATAACAAAAAACAGAAAAAAAATAGTGGTCCAATTTTTTTTCTGTTTTTAGTTATTCCCATAATATAGCAAACGTGTATTTTTGCAGTTTTTTACTCGATATTAATATCGGCTAACGGTAGACGCTCAAGTTTCTCTTGCGCCAGTTCGATTTGCACTTGACAATTTTTTTCTCATAGATAGAGTCTATGCTCGTAGTCTCTCAGTTAGTTCTTTCTGCCTTTCTGCGGCTATATCAGAGAGGCAAATAAAAAAAAATCACTTTTTCTAAAATTCTTATGCAAGTGAACTTAACATAATCTCAGTATCAAAGGTTTGATTATACATATTGTACTACGAAACGTTTACCATTCCTTTTTATTATGTAGGTACCCTCGAGCTACTAAAAGCCAGTAGAACCTGTAGAAGGCAAATCGCACAATCCAATTCCCAGTTCGCACAATTAATATATAAAACCCTTTAAAATGAACAGCGCATTTGAATGTCAAACAATGCAAGTTACATAGCAGCATTATATGAGGGCAGCCATTTTTTATATTCTGCTTTAGTCAATTTATTCATTCTGCTGAATGGGAGGAAATATTTGTTTTTGTTTTGCAGATGTATGGGCGTAATTTTGTTTTAATTGTTTCGTAAATATTTTGCGAAATTTTCGGAGTTAGATTAACGGTGCGGTCCTTCGCCCTTTGAAACGGTATTTTATAATTGAGAACAGTATTTTATAATAATTAAATTTAGTACATATAATGACTTAGGTTTATGTAAAAGGTTACATCTATTTTCATGTTTAAGTGAAACAATAATTAAATAATACAATTATAGAAGATTGAGAGTGAGTTGCTCTGAAACAGTACTGTTTTATAATGAGAACATTATTTTAAAAAAGGATTCCTCTGAGTTATTCTTCTCAGAGTGGCCACTGTTAGTAGTAAAAAAACAGTTAAGTGCGAGTCGGATTCGCGCTTGAAGGTTTCGAAGAGCGCGAATGCAAATTTTAAGATTTTGTCTTTCTGTTGCCGTTATTAATATCAAGCAAAAAATCACGTGTGGTGTATGTGTGTCTCCTCAAACATAATTTGTTTCAATTGAATTAAATTAATTATGTTTAAAGATAATAAAAACAAAATATTCTGTGGACATTTCAACTGTCTATCTATTTCCATTATTTAATTTGAAACAAGAAACGGAAAAACGATCACGATTATTTAATGGAGCGCCCCATAAATATTTATTTTATTATTCTTTTAGAATTTATTGCTATAGCGTCAACAGAAATACATCTTCTATGAACATTGCGATCAGATTATAGTAACATTCCATCTCACTGCGATTATCAATACGACTGCAAAGCGTGGTGATCATGGCAATATTCCTCGACTGTCCTGGCTTACTATTGTCAGTGGAACAGTGCAGGCTGTTGAAATGAAAATAAATCGGAATACATAACTCCCGAGTAATTACCGTGGTACATAAAAGCGTAGTCGTAGATATTTCACTCGCTACTTGGCGTGCAGTTAACAAGTCGCGTCGAAACGAATTGGGAACGACAATCGGAATGAATTGCCGATTTCCATTCTCACAAAATGGGGGGGCTGATATTAAAATTGATTTCACAAGGGTCGTTATTGCGTCCAACTTTTCATGGGTTTTCATTGTGACTGGAAATGTTCGGACAATTGTATCGGAGCAATTTTGTTTTGGTTGTGGGAATGAATGGCTGTTGTTTTGTCTGGGTCGGCGGCTAAATGGTCGGTGGTGTATGGATCGAGCTGTCTTTTCAATGGTATTGTGGTACAGGGTTTAAGCTTTCTATTTCGTTTTTATTTACACTCGGTATAAAAATTGGATTATGTGTATTTTTTGAATAACTATGGTATATAACACTCTATAATCTCCATAATACTTAAAAAGTTATGGTAGATTTCATAATATTTTTTTGATTTTGTAGAATTCGCATGGAATATATTACAAAAGTAATACATTTTTATTTTATAGTTAATTAACTTCAACTAAATGAAGTCGTATCTCCGTAAAGTCGCGTTTTAAGTCTTGGAAGAAGTGAGTTTAAGCCCCCTTAAGAAGAAATCGTTGTGAAAAACCTAAGATTTCTTTCCGCGTCTAGTTGGTTGACGGACTACCGTCCGTGACTCGGAAAGCAAGAGCCGTTGGTCCTAATAGCGGGTAGCAGCGTTTCTCAGTGTGTTATTACATAATACTGCGGTCACCAATTCGCTTGCGTGGTGAATATAGAAAAAAGTTTTGTTGCTATATTCAGCAGTAGGCGTTATAGGAGCTGATGATGATGAAAAAAACTCGTACCTATTTGGATCTTTTGATACGATTTGAGAATTATAATCCCCCAGCTCGTAAATTTACAACACCTTTATGCGGTTACATCGATAATAAGAAATAGAACAATTCCAAATACAAAAAAAATATCATGATAAGGAAAATGAATGGCAAACATTGAGGGCACATTTCTCATCATACGTACAATAATACCGACTTGAGTGCGCGAGATCACAGAATAAATCTTATGTCAAGAACGATACATAACGAGTTATACACGAATCAAGAAGGCTATGATAACATAACTTCGTCAGATTGGTGTCAGTGTCCTGTCAGTGTCAGTGTTAGTCAATCGGTTCGTTAAAATTTCTTGCGTTAGGCCTCCGAATCACATATAATTTTTATATAAGTGGAGGCTTTACGTCGCCCAACCAATGCTATCGTAATCTTCTTCTGTATTTTCTCATTAAATTTGAATTGTAAATTAACATCTAATTAAATGATATAATGCCGTTCTTATAAATGTATTATTATAAATAGTGAGCACAGTGTTAATTATGTTATTCATTAACCCGTGCTCGTAAAATATTCTTGATAAGTGTCATTATAATCTTTATACCCCTTATTATTTACGTAATAAAATAGGTGTTATAAGTTTGACTGTGTATCTGTATCTCTGCCAGTGACATCATATCACCTAAACTAACGTACCGATTTAGATGCGGCTTTATTTTCTGAATCGTTAGAGTATTTTGGCGTTAGGCCTCCGAAATCGTCTTAGCTTTAATTTATGAAGATCTGTTCCGGCATTTGAAGGTCATCAACTCATTTGTTAGCTGCGGTAGATATTAGACGTACAAACCTATTATATTTTGCTTTTAAACATATGTGCGCTCATACTACTGTCCTTCTCTGATGATTGAGCTTGAAGGCGCTACAAAATGGCGCAGTTATCACACTGACTGAGGATAAAATAGATGCAATCATACTTAATTTGCAGTCATTAGTGTTTTCTTAGTCCGAATTTTATTGCGATTTATAATGATTATTCAGTGATGAAATTTAAAAAAATGTTAAAATGATAAATATTTCTCCTGACTCGCTCCGGACTGCTGTTGTCTAAATAAACTGTATTTTACCTTCTATAAGTATACAGATGTTTTCATCTTTTTACTTGTCGATCGCGAATCACCGCTCTGGGAGTATACGTATCGCGTTAGGCTTTGTGTAAATAAGAATATTTGTTATTTGCGTGAAACCATGAGACAGTAGGTAGGGAATAGAGTATTGCATCCTATTATTTTGTTTTTACTTTGACTTGGAGTGTTATATTGTTAGAATCATAGTTCCTTTCTTTGTATAAATGTTTCTTTGTGGCAAGATAATTGAGTCTCGGGAAAGTGGGATTAAATTACGGGCCGGGACTGAAAAAAAAATTAAAGGTTGTCCCGGTCTAATTGTTAGACCTACTATAAGTTTTAGACTACTCTCTGTGTCTTGGAAAACACATTATCTATATCAATTGTATACCAAGAAGAAAAGGGCATATGCGTTTACCTATGCTTCATAACATATTTGCGTCACCAACCCGATTGTCTATGGTAACACTCCTTGGTACAGGCTGATTTACAGTTGCAGATCAATTTTTTTTTATAAATAGAAGTATCGTTTACTATTCAAATTCATCGTTTATTCAAAATAATTCCATAATCATAATAACAGTAAATCTATTCCTCCTATATAATTTCAGACAATATTTTCAAATCAATTTTTAATTTATACAAAATTAATTTCTCTCTAAAATATAAATATTTGTTTGAAATTATATCAATTTGGCATCAAAAATGTTGGCGTTTGCTAATTGCTTAGCTTTTAAACGCATTCTATTAATCAAAGCTTCATTAAAATGTTTTATAACAATATTTAGTGTAATGAATATTAATTATTAGTGACTGCTACACAATTATATCGAAAATTCAAATGTAATTTTATGATATTAAATGTCTAGTAATTATTAAATTGGATTATTTGACTATTTACATGATAATAGCTTGTGTATAATTATAACATGAGTGATTATAATCAATTGCAATAAGTTCTTAACAGTCTAATAGCCGTTTTTGTGAACCCAACTGCATTCATAAGAAATATGTAAGGTGCTTTTAAAATATATGCCGTTCTTTTAACAGAATATATTGACTGATATAAATATATTATACTGATAAGGTGAGTAAAGAAATGTATGTTAAAATATTGTAATCCCTAAATGCCTACTAACCTAGGAGTCAGTTTGAGGCTACAGGTCACGGTGAATAAGTTAAGTTTATTTCTATTCATTTTAGGTTTCCGCCGAAAGTAAAACAAATGATAATAGTAGATATTATTATTTCTTTATACAGATTGTTTAACGAATGGCATATACTTTGGAAGCAGCTTATATTATACAACATTTGAGGATTTTTTTTGGAAATTTAATATAAATTACAATCTGACTCATGACTTTTCCAAAAAAACATCTGGTTCGTAAATTTTGTATACTCATTTGTTTACATAAAGGTTTAAAACCTTTATTAGAAACCACTCTTTACAACAGTCAAGAAAGGTGATAATCACCACTTTTGTTTCCTATTTCAAATCATGCCACCTCAAATTTAGAGCACAAAATAAAAAAACACAAAATAGTAAAACCCTTTTTCAACTCTCTTGCCAATTAACTGCTCACACACAAATAGGAAATACTTTCTATCTCACAACCCACTTCTACTTACACGAACACTTTTACGAGAGGCTTAATATTCTTTCCCCGTCCCACAAGGATTTCCCTTATCAAATGAGGGTGCTTCTATTAATTAATTCGAGAAGTGCAAGCGTAAAGCCTTATCACTTGTTTTAACGAGAAATTTTCTTGGTTCATTAATCACTGGAAGAGCCCTTTTGACTAAGATCGTGACATCATGTAGTACATGAAAATGGTGCTTTGCGTGTGTACGTGTTGAGTAATATTATACTGAGAGGCTTAAACTTTCAAAGGAACCTTTGGAGGATGCTACTATGCTAAGTCTCAAGTGTAAAAGCATGGTAATTTGTAACGGGAGTATGTGTACATACAAACTTTTTAATCGTTACTGAAGTTTGCACGTGTTTGTCTACTTTACTTTTACCAAAAAAAAAGAACTTTTAAAAACACACATAGCACTATTTATTTTGGAATGTAATAATTTCTCGCGCGCGGTTTCAGATGCGTAGCTCCCGTTATAGTAAAAAAATAATCATTAAAAATAAAAGTTGTATAAATACAACCGATTGGTAAATTGTGTAAGCCAATTAACTAAATAATGACAGTAACTGTACTCAAATAATTTTGACATGCCCATCTAAACATGTTTCGCCGGATCGTCTCAAAGACGCCGTAATGAAACCGGCAGTAGAATACCCCCACTGAGTTTGTTTCGCCGGGTCTTCTCAGTTGGGTCGTTTTGGATCCGGTAGTAGCATAAAATCGCGTCCGACGATATACTTATGGTCCATATAAATAATAACATAGTCACAAGGACAAAACTTTAGACTATTAAATTATAGACAAAAAATAAATTTGTATCTTGACAGCTTTTACGCTAAAGCTATAAATAAATATAAAATACAAACTATTTATTATAATTATTAAAATCACTGACCCTTCTTCCCTCTTACCCATCATATGTTATATTAATAAGCCAAAATATGTTTTGACTATTTGCAAATGCCTGCAATAGGTTTACGTAAATAAAAACTTTTTTATTTTTATTTAAAGAATTATTGAAATCCGTCCAAGTAGTTCTTGTGTTTATTCGTAACATAACTTTATATGTATATATATATAACTATATATATAAAACAAAGACGGGTTTGTTACAACACTTATAACTCGAGATCGGCTGGATCAATTTTCATGGTTTTTGTTTCGTTGGATTTGTCTACGCCCTGAATAGCAGAATACATTTTAAAAAACAAATGAAAGTCGTGTTAGTTACACTATTTATAACTCAAGAACGGCTGAACCGATTTGGCTGAAAATTGGTAGGGTGGTAGCTAAGAACTGGGAGAAGGACATAGGATACTTTTGGGTAGGGGGAGGGTAGGGTAGGGTAGGGTAGGGTAGGGTAGGGGTACGGTAGGGGTAGGGTAGGGGTATGGTAGGGGTAGGGTAGGGGTCGGGTAGGGTAGGGGTAGGGTAGGGGTAGGGGTAGGGTAGGGTAGGGGTAGGGGTAGGGTAGGGGTAGGGGTAGGGTAGGGGTAGGGTATGTAGCGGGGTATTACACAGAACGTAGAATAATAAAATACGGAAAATATAAATAGGAAATGTATATTATAAGAAAACGGTAGTCATGACATGATTGACAAAAAAAAGGTGATATGTAAGATTTTTTTTTTTTAAATATTACAAACTAATATATTTCTACCAAACCGTTAATAGTCAGCCAGATATAATTTACATTAAATTAAACCTATTTCAGCACGCCCCCTTAAATTATATCTCGCACACGAACTAAAAACCCTTATATTTAGATAATGCCTAAACCCTCCATACAATAATAATGCTTTTCTTTAGGCAAAAGTTTGGTAAGTATATCTCCCAACATCATATCAGTAGAAATATACCGTAACACAATATTCTTATTATTTCTCAAAGTATCGCGCAGGAAATGATAAGTAATATCTATGTGCTTGCTGCGAGAATGGAAGACTGGATCCTTTGATAAAGCAATCGCTCCCTGATTATCCGCATGCAATACAATTTTGCCGAAATTTTCTAAACCGATTACAGTAAGTAAACTATTTTCTACATATTGTTTGTATATTTTAAATACAGTAAAAACCGAACTCTTTTTACTTAACAAATATACCTCACACCATCTTGTAGGGTCATCGATAAATGTCACAAAGTATTTTGCGCCTCCTAAGGCTGTATTTTTTATAGGTCCTACAACATCGGAATACACTATCTTTAATGTCTCATCACAGAGTCCACAAGAACGGACAAAAGGGATGGAACTCATCTTACCACGAATACATGTTTCACAACAATTTAGCCTATTGATGTTCGTCATATCAATATTCGCATCTAAATTGCAATGTTTCATGAGTTGTACTAAATCTTTCGCATTGAGATGACCTAAACGCTCATGCCAAACCTGAATGTCAACATTGTCATTTGATATTGCAGAAGCTTGAGCACACTGTTTCTTTACACAATACAAATTTCCCTTACGATAAGCTACTAACTTTACGATACCTTTGCAATCAGTCACTAGAGCCCTATCATCCCTAAATGTGACCACATGCCCACTATCGGTCATTTTTGCAACTGAAATCAAGTTAGTTCGCAAATCAGGAACATATAATGTATCTGTAAGTTGAACTACACTTTTAGAGTCGTCATTACATGCGGAAAATCTAACCGTACTTTTACCTTGTACAACAGTGCTTTGATTAGTCGCCAAATTAAATTTTCCACAAGAAGGTAGTAATGTATTTCCAAAATATTTTGTATCGCTACTCAAGTGACTTGTACAACCACTATCAATGATCCAGTTTCCATTCCCGCAGTTTGCAGCATGACATTCATCTGAAACACAGGAAAATGTTACAAAACTAGAATCAGAATAGGTCTCACTTGTTTCTAGCACACATTTCACTAACCCTTGTTTATTGAACTTTTTACACTCCGAAGCTATGTGACCTTTTTTGTGACATTTGAAGCATTTTATAACTTTCTGGCTTGATTCAGTTTCATTATCTCCAATCGTTTGGTAAAATTAGATCTACGAGCATTCCGCTTTTTATAGTAGCCCTTATTCTCAGCTATTAAAGCGTTTTCACCACCGGCATTTCTAGATTTGCTTTCATCGAGGATTTTAATCTTCAAAGACTCGGGGTCTGGAAATGTATCCCTTGACTCGATCGCACATCTGAAGTTCTCGAAACTTTGTGGCAAGCTGTAGAGCAGCATTATTGACGCTAGATCGTCATGTATTTCTACACCCATGTCGTGCAGTTTATGCTTAGCATCAAAAAATTTGGATAAATGCTCCTGAACATCATCGCCTTCGCTCATCTTGTGTATAGTGAGCTGCTTCAGTAAGGCAGCCTTTCTCACAGGTCCTTTTGAAGCATATGTGGACTCCAATTTTGTCCATACCTCTCGGGACGTCTTGCACCCTCTGACGTGCTGTAGTTCTGCCTTTGCCTTCGCGTCCTTAGACTCCCATAACGCCGCCTCTGGGACTGTGGCAGGCTTAGGTTTTCTACCGTCAACATATTCCCATAAGTCGTTCTTTATTAGGATCGCCTCGGCCTGAATCTTCCATGATTCGAAATTATTCTTATCAAGTAACTCAATTCTTACCGTAGTCATGGTGTTACTCCTCGCAGGACCCACCTACAGAAGAACTTTGGCCGCGATCACAAGAACACAGAACACAAGTACTCTTTTCGTACTGTTTCTTCAATTCCGTATTTTCCTCATCTACTCCGACCTGGGCCCATAACCAGTGTAGCGGGGTATTGCACAGAACGTAGAATAATAAAATACGGAAAATATAAATAGGAAATGTATATTATAAGAAAACGGTAGTCATGACAGGATTGACAAAAAAAAGGTGACATGTAAGATTTTTTTTTTTTTAAATATTACAAACTAATATATTTTACCAAACCGTTAATAGTCAGCCAGATATAATTTATATTAAATTAAACCTATTTCAACAGGGTAGGGGTAGGGTAGGGGTAGGGTAGGGGTAGGGTAGGGGTAGGGTAGGGGTAGGGTAGGGGTAGGGTAGGGGTAGGGTAGGGGTAGGGTAGGGGTAGGGTAGGGGTAGGGTAGGGGTAGGGTAGGGGTAGGGTAGGATTAGGGTAGGGGTAGGTTAGGGGTAGGTTAGGGGTAGGGTAGGGTTAGGGTAGGGTTAGGGTAGGGGTAGGGTATAAAAGTCCACCCGTGCTAAGCCATACATACATATAAAAATACAAAACTTTTACTCTTAAAATTTTAGTACACATATAGACAGATGGGTAATTGTGCATAACACCGATATGTCGCTAGATATGTTTCATTTTTTTTACCAACAGGAATATTGAACGCGGTCAGGTTTCATAACAAACGGTTAAACATTTGAGTGTATACATTTGAAAACATCTTTAATGTACAGAATTTGACTACCAGTTTCATTATTATGTATCACCACCCGTATAACGTACACTGCTAAACATGGGCCGCTTCCTGATGGAGAGCATTTGCCACCACGCTTTAGTCTAGTCTTAGTCTCTTAGTTTCATAACATTATGTAAGTCTTTAGTCACCACGCTTGGCAGGCGGGTTGGTGACCGTATTGTGTTGTACCACACAAGGAAACGCTGCTGCCCGTTCCTTGATATACGATTATTATAGATGATGTTATAATGATCGGGACCAACGGCTTTAAGCGCTTTCCGAGGCACGGAGGGTAGTCCCTCAACCCGGGAAGTAATCTTAGAATATACACAAAGATTTCCTGTCCGGCGTGGGGAACGAAACCACGACCTCCGAGATTTAAAACGAGCCAAATACCGCTACGCTACGGAGTTTATTATGTAAATAAGTAGATACTCTATCTACAGAAAGTATTTCATTAACTCTGAAATCTAATAAAACTGCTCTCGTTACTATCAAGTCATAATATTCCGCTAAACTATTCAGCCGAAGTATTTATTAAGAAAACGCTATTATATAAAGTTGGCAACACTGAAGTCCACTCGGCGGCGGCGGTTCAAACTTCGCCTCTCATAGTTCGCGCTCCAGTTTTTGCAATATCTCCAACTGCTACATTATGAGGACTTGGACGGACTCTTATTAAGTTATACCGATAGTTATTTTAAGTTTATAGTTCAGTGGAAAAATGGTAACAAAAAAAATGACATATTAATAAAAACTAAAATGCTCTATTTCGTATACAAACACTATATATGTAGACACAAAAAAAATTACATAATTTTATTAGCGACCGTAGCCCAATGCCTATGGCGTCGGACTTGTGATTCTACTTGAGGTCGCCGGTTCGACCCACCCATTGCAAAACCGACGTGAACCCACTCGTAATATAAGCATTTTAGCTTAGCACGAGGGGTTAACAAGAATACTAGTAGACTGCAAAACTCTGCAAGCAATCTCTTAAAAAAAAACCTGGCAACCTCAGGAAGGGTCTCCCTCTACTTGGCATAAGCTCATAAAGATCATGGATAGTTTACTTACTTCTAGAAGGGCCTCTTTTAGCCTTTGTTAACCACTCACACGTCCAGGGATACTTTGGTATCCAAAAAAAAAAGGGCGTTGTACGTCCAAGGATACTTTAGTATCCATAGCGACATATTTTATAAAACCGTCATCTATCGACAATATGCGTTACTTTTTGCGTGTTTAAGTTGTGTAGTCGATAGCTGACGAACTACTTTACAATAAAAATCACGAGATGGCAGTGTAAGAAGCCTCAACGAATAAAAACAAACGTTTATCTGCAGTCCACTCTACGCTTTGTGTTTAGTGAACAAGTGTTTTTTAAGTTCCAGCGATTATGTCGTCAGTACTTTAGTTTTATTTATTAGTTCATAGATTATTATACATAAAAATAAACTAGATGATTTGTGCTTTATAATTAAGTATACATATCACAGTTTTAAGAGTAAAATCGAGTCATATTTGGAATTCAAAGTGTAGCTGTTTCGAAAAAAATGGCGTAGGAGCGGCCATTCTTGTTGTTGATCCAATTTTAGTTATTTTTACGTAGTTTTTCAGTAAAATATTGTTTAAACAAAGAGTAATAGTTCGTCATAAACATAATAATACACTTTAAAAACTAAAATATACAATATTCACGGAAGATTCCTTAAAAATGTCATTGTGTTCCTCAGGTGTTTAGGCATGGATAGATTGCTATCCACGGACGGAACTAAAATGGTTCAAAATAAGGATGTGTACAAACGGCAAAATATGTTTGCAATATTTTTTTTCGCTTTGTGTGGTGGTGATTCTTTGTTTGTTTGATATAATAATGTTATGTTTGTTAATGATTGTCGACTTTTGCTATCATTTTTAAATTTGCTTGATGGTTTCACCTCACTTTATTGCCCTTGTGGTGTTTTAACAATTTAATTCTCATATTTAATCAAAATCACTAATATTTTGGTTTACGGTTTTACGCCTATTTGTGTCGTGCATATTATTTTAATATTGATGTCATTATTGTAATAATTATACCATGTGCATACTTAGTATTGCTTGAAGATACGCTGCTATTAAAATGTGAATGTTTTTTATAAGTTACTGGCTGCTGACCCCGATATTTTTAATGCATCATGCACATTATTATTGCCTTTTTCCTTGATGATATTGATAGTTTAAATTAATATATTTAAGAATTATAAAACATACCTACAATAATTGACTATCACCTAAATTTAGAATAAAAATACCTAATTTATTTTAAAACAAATCCTAAAGTCGTGTGTAAAATCCTTAGGCGGGCGGCCATCTTGCCGTAATTTCGGTATCGGAGACGAAATCTAGGTCGATCTAGATTACTGCAGAAACGCGTTTTTTATTTTGGTTTAATGGGCTACACTGTTCATTTTAAGTAATAAGATATTGGTGTCAAAAAAAAGCTTATTTAATCTAGTTTAATTATTATTAAAAAACATTGCGAATAATTAAAAAATGATTCGTTAAAACTTGTTAAAAGAAATATTTTACGTAAATTTAACCCGTATTGTTAAGTTAATTATTTTTTTATGAATAGCAGATTAATTGTTGAACTTTAATTAGTACATATTTTGATTCCTTAATAATTCAGCTTGATACTGGTAGGTTTTACCTTGCTATAGCTGCAATAGTTTGCTAGTAAATACACTTTGAATCAGTAACGGCACGAGCGCTCGACGCGGTTCGGTTCGCGGTTCGCGCTCGGACGTTCAAGGGGTAGGCGACTATAGTCGCCCGGACGTTTGAGTGGTTAAGATTAGTGGGATTTGACTTGCGATGCTTGAAACTAAGGCTAATCGAAAGAATATTTCTGGTCCCAAAGAAGATTATGCAATAAAAGAATTAGGTATAACACCACGGTGGTAACAAGGTAGGCACCTTGTTACCATACCGGTGTTATACCTAATATTTTTTTTTTATTTTTAATGTTTTATCCGTTACCTTATGTGAAATAGAGGTGTATCTTGTAAATAATAACAAGGTTCATAACATTATGTAAGTCGATGTTTATTGAGCATTCTTAAAACGAAGAACCAAGTTTAGTTTTATAAGGTTTTGAAAGGTTTTTCTTTTTAGAACAAAAAACTATAGACAGAAAGTTTGTGTGTAATAGGAAAGTGAATCCCGAACCTAATTTGTTGTTTGTATTTCGCATCTTTACTATTAACTCTTCAGAAGAGCCTGGATTGTTGCTATAAGCCTTATTCTTAAAGCAAAACATTTCACAAAACTCTTGCAAGATAGTCAATGAAAATTCCCGCTCCAGATTGCAGCAGTGTCAATATACTCAAGGATTACATATGGATGTAATAAATTCCCTTTATGTTTACTCTTATTATCAAAAAACAGATACTTAGATGATTCGTTTTTTAGGTTCAGGTAAAAACGGGACCTATTACGTAGACTTCGCTGTCTGTCTGTCACCAGGCTGTATCTCAAGAACCGCGATAGCTGGACGGTTGAAATTTTCACAAATTATGTATTATGTATATGGGGGGCTCCCATACAACAACATTTTTTTTTTATCCTTTTTGGCTCTGTATCAATAACGACAACACGGAGGCACTTGAAAATGTTACAGAACCCTTCGTGCGAGTCCGACTCGCACTTGACCAGTTTTTTTATTGTTGTTTGAATTATGAAAATACTTTTGGTCGACCCTGTACGTCCTTTGCCAAGCCAGGATCGTTGAGGGATATTGCCATAATCACCACTCTTGGCAGACGGATTGGTGATCGCAGTAGGATAGATGCTGCTGCCCATCCATCAGCCATATGTCCCTTAGTCGCCTTTTACGACACCCTCCCATGGGTGTCGTAAAAGGCGACTAAGGGACATGAGGTGATCTATTCTAAGCCGGAAACCACACGGCAATGTTTAGAGAAGTTAAAAAAATATCTCCATAGCGCTGTCGATGCAGTCAGGTAATAACAAGGCTATACCAAATAGAGACTAGACATTACTCGCTCACTGATCAGTGACGCGTGGCTAACAGTCTGTCTGTCTGTCTGTGTGCGGTGACGCGTGAACCCTCAATGATCTGTTTAGTTTGCTAAACACAATGCACTGATTGTTGATTCAATCATGATAAGTGAATTAGGCGGAGTATTCCGATTTCAGCACCCATCTTTTTAACACCAATTCTCTTTTTAAATGGGAATAGTTTTGGTAGTCAAACAATTAGTGCTCAAAACTTGGTGCTGAAAGAAGAATAGGTAGTTCAAGTTCGCGCGGTTTCATCCACGAAAATCTTGTTCCCGTAAGAACTTCTTCAACAAATTTGTATGTAAAGATTTGTATGTAAATATGTTTGTAACGAATTGGCTCAAAAAGTACGGGCCCGATTTTAAAAATTCTTTCACCATTTGAATGCTACATTATCACTGATTAATATAGGCCATATTTAATTATGAAGTTCCCACGGGAACGGGAGTTACGCGGGTGAAACCGCGCGCGGGAAGCTTGTATAGAATATGGTACTTCTGAATATCGTAGCTTTCTAATGGTTAAAGTATTTCTCAAATCGGACCAGCAAGGTTTGCTTGACTTCGTAATTCTCTGGAACTACAAGTCCAGTTCGAAAAAATCTTTCAGTGTTAGATAGCCCATTTATCGAGGAAGGACATACGAGTATGATAATTTAATTTTGAAGTTCTTACTGGAACGAAAGTTAATAAAATAAAATAAAAATCATTTTTATTTACGTAAACCTATTACAGGCACTTGCAAATAGTCAAAACAATAATTTATTATTAATCTATGTATAATTTTAACATTTATAAATTAGCATATTAAGCAAGTATTTAAGTTATTGTTTTTAATAATCTTAACTTTATTATTCAAACTATAATGTGTCCAATAGCTTGTTTTGTCTTTATTAAATTATATTAAGAAGAATTGTCAATATTTGGGCGGACCATGAGTATATAACGACGGACGCGCTTTAATGCTACCGGATCAAATACGCCCCAACTGAGAAGATCCGGCGAAACAAACTCAGTGCGTTATTCTACTGCCGTTTCGTGGCTGAAACTGCGCGTGGAATGTAGTAAAATATAAAAACAGAATGTACAAAAGAAATAAAAACGTTTCACAACCTCAATTTAAGTTAAAAAACAGGTTAAGGTTAAACTGTATAATTTGAAAAATTTTGTTCACCTCATTTTATTTCGTTTTAACAAAGTTGTTCGAAATATTATCCAGTTTCGAACAAAATTTCGGTGAAATTACCACTTAGTGAAGTTTAGATAAAGCATAACGCATCATGTAAAGAGGAAAATTAAAAGAGCCGGCAATGAAAGGGCTCAGCGCTTCTCCTATTATTTTATCCACATTTTACCCTTATTTTTTTAGTATGACCGGTTTAGTTGGTGGTTTAAAACATAATTTGAAGCGTTTATTCTAAAATATGTTTTTGTAACCTTATACAAATATATAAAGCTGAAGAGTTGGTTTTTTTGATTGAACATGCTAATTTAAGGAACAACTAATAAAAAATAAAAATAAAAATTGATAGCCCATTTATAGGCTATATTTTGTTATGAAGTTCCCACGGGACCGAGACCTAAGCGAAGCTTAATAAAAAAATAGTACAAAACATTACAATTTAACATAGTTACATAATATGTAGTTAATATTGTGTTATGCTTTTTAAATAGACGAATAACAAACTACCCGGTTGTTGATGGATTATAAGAACTTTACGTATGTTTTATACCTACTTGCTTAGTAACTACGCCGTGTGACTTTTGGGTTTTGGACTTCTCATGGTTATAGCAAGAGTCAAAGGGCCTATGCGCACCACGTTTTTAAACCTTCGACTTTTTTATCGTTCGTGCGTATCGCGTCTGTATCGCTATAAACGCGCTTCAACGGCGAGTTTAAAAAACATGATGTGCATAGGCTCTAAGGGACTTAACTCCACCTGTTAGATGGACAGCAGCTTCTACAAACTCAAGGTTAATTTCCTTCTTACTAAGATCACCAATCTGCCTTCAACCATGGTGATTATAGCAATATCGATCATCAGACTTCTCTTTACATGCCTTGGCAAACCAGGATTGCAAAAATCTTCAAAGAGGTGGCTAATGTTCAATAGATGTAAACGAACTGAAAAGAAGAATACTTGCCAACAGAATTTACGTTCTATGCTATGCTTGTTTGGATTCAATTTAGTTCTTTTAGATTATTATAAATAAGAAATCTTTATTCAAACGTATACTTTGTGAGATAACTAATATGTTTTTTTTAAATTACTTAAGTTTAAAAGACAGTGCAGTATTTATGACAGTGCGATCTATAAATCGCACTGCAATAACATACAAAAGTAATACAATATTCAGCGCGAATACGTTAACACGCGTGACGCGATCTAGTGAAGGCAATTAGCATCTAATTATTGTTATACTAGATGCCCCCGCGGTTTTACACGCGTCACTCTGCTCCAGTAGGTCGGAGCGTGATATTTTGTAGCCTATATGTCAATCCCGCTTATAAACTAGCCGCGTGCAAACTTTCAGCTCTAAAATCTCTTTACTTCACAAGAAGTATGAGATTTTAGAGCTGAAAGTTTGCACGCGGCTAGTTTATAAGTCACCAAACCGCTTGCCAAGCGTGCCGACTATGGCTGATACCCACTACTGACACTTGAGTTGTTTTGTTGTGAGTACAAACTCACAACAAAACAACTCAAGTGTCATCATCATCAGCCCGTATAACGTCCACTGCCTACCACGGGCCACCTCCCGAGGGAGGGTATCAGCCATAGTCGGCACGCTTGGCAAGCGGTTTGGTGACCGCAATATTATGTTGTAAAATACAACAAAACGCTGCTGTCCGTTCCTTGATATACGATTATTAGAGATGATGTTATAACAGTCGGGACCACCATCGAACCCACGACCTCCGAGATTTAAAGCAAGCCAAGTACCGCTACGCTACGGAGGTTGCCAACATCTTAAACTCAAGTGAACATCATACAATAATTTTCCAACTATCGATAAAGCTAGATATACTTAGAGCATAAGCAACACTATTTAAACATACTCGAAGTTGTTATAAGTTTCAAAACTTATAATTTACACCACTCTCTATTCCCGCTCGTAGATAGCACGCACACTTTGAACCTCATTTGGGGTAATTGATGGCTGTTTATCTGATACTTGGTACAATTTATGGGGGGCAGGTGTTTTCATAACGTGATGCAATCTCCTATCAGGGTATTTGATATGGTCTAATTACCCATGGGTTTATGATTATTTTCGTACCGAGTGGTTTTCGGCTTCCTATGGGTGTCGTAAAAGTTGACTATGGGATTAACTAAATACTACTACTATTAACTGATGGATGGAAAGCAATATCTATCCGATCGGGAAAGAACAGTTATTATCTTTATTCTTAGGTAGGTCCCAGATGATGATAACATCAAAATTCATCTCATTGTTATAAAACAATCGGAACGAACAGCGTAACGAGCTTTGCGGGGCACCGAGAGTACCTAGTCCTTCAACTAATTAAAACTGAAAAGAAATCTTTGATTTTACCCTTTTGTTGGTCCGGTACGGGAATCAAACCCAAGACCTTTAAAATTAAATACGACACTTTACCGCTACACCACGGAGATTGACGGAAGAGGTAGCTTATTTGGAGTAAAACTATTCATCGCTTAAAAATACTTTAATATTAATACTATCTTTATTTATTTTACCTTATTCAGTCTCCTACGATAATCGAATTCAGGACTTAATAACATAAAACAGCAGCGGTCAGTTCGTTGAGCAAAACGACCGAAATCCGATTACTGTACATGCAATTACGACACTGATTGCGAAATTACTCACCTATATCATTATCGAAATAACATGGATTTTTTATATTGGTTATTCACTAGGTAGATTATTATCATAGTGACCAATTTGCACTAGGTATTAGAGGGGCATTAATGCCTAATGATAGGTTCGATTCTTCCGCCATACAAAATCTCTTTGGGTCTGTTTCATTGTCTACTACCCTACGGGATTCAGTAGGTAGGCCCAGGTTCCGCACTAGACGTTATATCCCACAGATAAGAAGCAATAAGTTTGCTAGAAACCTAAATCATATTTTATGAGTACAATATAATACTGAATACAGATTGTATGTTTGTTTGTCATAAAGTTTGCCATTAAAATATTTTTTAATTTACAGCTACTACGTTTTTAATCCAGAGCTGTAGCTAACTTCATAGTGGCGTTAAGTACTAAATTCAAATATATGTTATTTTTTAAAATTCCAAATAATTTTATTATTTTTTTGGCGTTTTCGAATGCATAATTTATCAAAAGCAGACAATATTGGCTCGGTCTTATATACCTACCTACTTACTAATATGATAATTATGACGAAACGTTTAAAAATAATTTCACGGTAAAACTAAAACCGGCCGAGTTCGAGTCGAATTCGCGCACGAAGGGTTCAGTACCATTTTTAAGTTTCTATCTGTTCTGTATCATATGCATCGACCAAAAAAGGGCAAAAAAAGTCTGTTGTATGGGAGTCATCCTAATTTTTTTTTATTTTATTGTTAATATTTGTTGTTATAGCGGCTATAGAAATACATCATTTATGAAAATTTACTGGTGACAATCAGACAGACAGCGAAGTCTTAGGTCTTATAGGGTCCCGTTTTTACCCTTCGGGTACGGAACCCCAAAAATTAAATGCTGCAAAATATTTGAACCCAGTTAAAAAATATTTTTAACTCCAAAATCAATATAAAATGTCAATAATCATAAATAAAAAAAATAGGTCCACATGGTTTAAAAATAGTCATAATTCTTGAGCTATAACATCGACATCCATGTCAGCAATTCTGAGACTTTTATTAGATTATAACACTAAAATATTAAGTACCTCTTTCTTGTTATACGTCCGTCTGTCTGAGTGTTCGTCCAAGTATTAATGGTAACCTTTAACCTGGTTATTAACTCATTAAAGTAAGATTATCGGTAGTTACGACTGTTCTGACTTGTGATCCTTCTATTAAACTATATGAAATGAATTGACTTTGATAGCATCTTTTGATGTCAGCATTGGTTTCCAGAATCTATGGTTTTATTGGTATTTTAATGTACTTTACTTGAAACTTGTGCTATGAATTGGCTTTTGGGATTATGGCTTTGTGAAAATGCATAAAGCTACTTTAAATGCACCAACACTGATATAAAATAATATTTACGAATATTTTTAAACGATATACCTATTATTTAAGAATCGATTACATTTTATTGTTTTACTATTGTCAAATTTAGTTTTTAATCAAATAGAAAAAGCGATCGCTCAGTAAATTTCATTTTGGCTAGCCCAAACATAATTCGGCCACCAATGCGATTGCGATAAGTGTACGATCTACAGTAATATTGCTTTGTCTGCACTCTGAAATACAATACACTAAAAACAAATAACTTGTTTTGTTTTTTTTATTTGAATTATAAATACATTTAATAGAAGCAAATAAATGAGCACGCCAAGCCGTCGGTATACCAGGGAACGGGCAGCAGGGTTTCTCTGTGTGTTACAACATAGTACTGCGGTCACCTACCTTTTTTTTTTTCGGAACGACTTATTTGTTTACGCAGGAGGCTTTTGCTACTTCACCGGGCATAAAGGCGAGCAGAGCTCCAGCCTAGATAAATGGTTTAAACACTACAAACTAAGCAACCTGCGCAAGAGGGCGTCCCCTGTGGGACTTGACCTCGGCTCAGGGCGGTCACTGACGGGGAGATTGAGGGATATGGCTTTTAGTTTCTTTAGGGGAGTTTTGTGCAACTGTCGCTCTACTTTACAGTTCGCGGGCCTTTCCGACTTCGGGTCTACGAGGGCATCGGAAGGTCGCGGTCACCTACCCACCTGCCAAGCGTCTATGGCAAACCTTACCTCGGGATGAGCCCTTGTTCAGCAGTTGACATTATACGGGCTGATGATGTAATAAAAAAGCAAGTATGTTCTTCAACATTGGGTTGCAAAATGGTAATAACAAAAATTTATGATATTCTCTAACACTCTATAGATCATGATACTCAATGGTCACTGTGGCATATTGAGTAAAAAAGCATCTAGTATCATCATTGCCTTCTAAAGCCAACAAAATAGAAAGCAACATATTATCAAAATACTGGAATATACATAACAAAATATAAGATTATAATATGTTTATCCTTTAAAAACAACATTTATTGCGAGAACCCGTATCCTCCCGTCGCAGCTGAGAGCGGAGCACCACTTAAGAAATCCTTGCCCAGGAGAGGGTGACCATACATTACCAACATTTCAATTTAACAAAGGATTTCTAAATTTTTCCCACTTGATGATGATTTAGATCCGACTGATAAGTGTGAATGAAGTATAGTGTATAGTGTAGTCAAAGTAGCTTAAACTTACTATTCAATTTATCATAACACTAGCTTTCAGCGCGCAGTTTCACCCGCGTAGCTCCCTTTCCCATGGGAACTTCATAGTTAAATATAAAAGCCTAAGGCCCTCCTCGATAAATGGACTATCTAACACTGAAATACTTTTTCAAATCAAACCAGAAGGTCCTGAGATATGCACGTTCAAGCAAACAAACTTTTCAGCTTTCTTTATTAGGCTACTAGCGACCCGCCCCGGCTCCGCACGAGTACAATGCTGATGTATTATACATATTTTATAAACCTTCCTCTTGAATCCCTCTATCTATTAAAAAAAAACCGCATCCAAATCCGTTGCGTAGTTTAAAAGATTTAATCATACATGGGACAGAGAAAAAGGGACATAGGGACAGAGAAAGCGACTTTGTTTTATACTATGTAGTGATAAGATGCCTAACCCTTTGAATAAATTATCTTCTAATCTTAACATTTTTATGATTTTAAACTGTACTACTATTTGATGCAATTTATTTAACTTGTCAATGTATATAGTTACGTAAATAAATAACTGAAGGCTAAAATGATATTGTTATGAATTATTCCAAACATCGCTTTGCCTCTAACACAGTCAGACGCCATATTTCAATAGACACATAAATGTCAGAACAGCAAATATTTGAAAATAAAAACAAACTTGGCCAACAAAATTGCTCAATAACAATAGATCAACTATCAAAAGCTATTCACAAACGAGAACCAGCAAAAAAAAATGAAACAAACTATTATTTTGTAGATCACGCTTTTGAGTTTGTATTCCAATTTTTGAACGGTTGATGAATTATTGTTTGATTCGTGTATAGCGAAAAAAATTGATTTGAAGTGAAGTGACTATTGAAAAATGGTAAAATTTATTGAAAAATATAGAAGACAATAAGAGCAATACATCAAATTTAAAATATCTAGTAACGTTGAAATGAAATTAAAACAAAATTTTTTTTTACCAGGTTTGCAATTGTTATAGACTAGCGGCCCCGGCTTTGCACGGGTAGACATTTTTAGCCTATATTACTCAGGGATAATGTAGCATTCTAATGGTGAATTAGAATTATTGATATCCGTACAGTAGGTAGTTTTTGAGTTAATTCAAAACAAATATAAAAATACAAATACACCACACCACAGTCGCCGAAATTTATCAATGTCTTTTGAACACGCCTCTAAGCGGAATGTAGAATTTTATTATAAAACTAGCGACCCGCCCGTTAGGGGTGCAATGCTGATGTATCATACATATAAACCTTCCTCTTGAATCACTCTATCTATAAAAAAAACCCGCATCAAAATCTGTTGCGTAGTTTAAAAGATCTAAGCATACATAGGGACGGACAGACAGCGGGAAGCGACTTTGTTTTACTTTTTTCGACTTTTTTTTTACTATGTTTTACTATTTAGTGATGTTATCTAATTAAAAAACACATTTATCTTAAAATTGCATATAACAGCTCTAACAAATAACATAAAACACATATTTCCATATCTCAAGACATGTCCCCTTTCTTTCCAATCCATGGTATCCCTACTGCTCCATATTGGACATGGTTGTTTACAAGATATTTATGTCCCTTTATGTCCCTTTGACGAGCAGCCCGTAAATATCTACGTCTTTGTTAACGACGGGTGCTAAGCGTTTTATTATTGAAACTTTGACGGGTTGAGGGTTACGGACGCTACGCGGAAACTTTTTGTGTTCAAAGAAAATTTATTTCCGAGAAATCATGTGTATTTGTGAAAGAAAAACCTTTTTTTTTCTCTATAATTGTTGACAAATTATTGAAAAGTTTACTCGATGAGGTTTGTTTGTATATTATATACATTTCTTTTAAAACAATTTCACGCTCAAACTCGTTTTGTTTTTGTAGAAATTGGTCCACATTAAAATATATTTTTCTAAGTAATCCATTTCAATGGGCGTGAAATGTCGCTCCAGGGAGCTATTGTAGGCCTACTCCTGCTATTAATGTATTACTGTCTGTGCCACTGAGTTTTTTGTGCCGTGAAGGATAAAATGATTACATTGTGTTCTCTTTTAGTCGAAGAAGTATGAGACAAAGTGTTTGTGGGGAAGTTTTTGACAGGAGTGGAGTATTACTATGACTGTATAGGTATATATATGTTGCAGGGAATTTAATACTCTTAAAAGTACTTTTAACCAGCAAAATCAGTCAAAACTAACCAAATATAACCTAACCTAAAACTAGTTTTGACTGATTTTGCTAGTCAAAAGTACTTTTGACTGGCTAAGAGTCTTGACTGCAATATATAAAATACGTAGCTTCTCCGGCGCAAATGTATAGATACATAGCGTGAGTACGCAGTTCCCCAGTCTTGCAGCTCGTTTAGAGCTGCAAGACTGGGGAAGTACCTCCACTTTACTGGATACTGTAGCTAACTAACATTATTGATTGATGTTGTGTCCCTGTACATGACTAAGGTCGTCAGAGCTAACGGGGGAGAAGGAGCCGACAGGATAAGTTTGGCTAGCGCTGCACATCTACTGTAATAGCACAAGCTGAGAACAGAAGTCATATGCCTGCAAAAAAATAACTGTACAGCTCAGAAGCGTACGGTCGGATGTGCCAATATACGTCAGAAACATTGTTGATATGTGCCTTTATCTTATACCTTTTGAGGTCTAGAACTGTACCTACGTCTGATTAAGCCGACGCCATCACAATAATATTAAAAGAGACCCATTCGACGCCATAAAATATCTGCAGTAATGAGTATTTTCGCTTTTGTTGCAGATTTTGTCGTTGACTTTACTGGTATTGATAGACAGTTGTTTATGTATTCTCCTGATTTCATGATTCATGTCATATTTCAATCCAGACTGGAGAGACTGCGCAGCTGTTCAGGCGTCAATGAACAATAAACAAATATGAATCCGAACTTTGGTATCAATAATGTTAGGGTGATATACCGTGGTCCAAAAGTAGTACAGGCTAACTCAGGTGTCCATGCGAACGGAAGCTAGTATTAATGTTCTTCCACAAAAGGCTGGAGTATCCCTTTGTACCAAGCATACCCGGGGCTAAACACTAGTTAAAAATAATGGCGAGCCGTGGGTCCATTAGGCTGGCCGCACGCCCTCATTCCGTCGGTCAGACTGTTCGTTAGGGGCGCAATCTAATTGGGCCGTCTGCAAGCGAAGCTGCAGGGTTCATGATTATGTACAGTCGAATGTGCCAATGTTTAACAATATGTGTGATGTATATTGTTTTGTTTCATTATTTCCTTGGTGGGACGCTAGAAATGTATCGGTTTGTTTGATTCATTTCAATTGATTTAGCATTTTTATTTAGGAATTGGCTTAGGAATTGCCCTAATTCCTAAGCCTTACTTATGTGGGAAACTTTTTGATGTATTGGTATATAAATTATATTTGTTTTGAAACTGTTTTCGGCTCACTAATATTTTTTTATTCGTATGTTTTTTTTTATTTATTTTTTATTCAACTATATTGTCCTACTGCTGGGCAAAGGTCTCCATAACCTTCAACTCTTCCCTTTGTGTGGCTTTCTCCGGCCAATCACTTATGAATACATTATTTCTTATTCGTATTTATTCACTTTAATTTAATTTAATTATTCACTATAAATATTGGTATACGTATACTAATATTTAAAGTGAGAGTGTTAGTTGTTTACTTGAACGCGCTAATTTGAACGCTAGTATTAGATAGGCAATTTATCAAGAAAGGCTATATTTTATTATGAAGTTCCCACGGGATCAGGGGCTCCATGGGTTAAACCGCGAGAATTTGTATACTAAAAGGCGCAAGTCTTAAAAGAACTAAAATATTTATGAAAACTGACACTGAAAAAAAAATCAGAAATGAAAAGTACACAAAAATATACAAAAGACAATGTTCGAAATAGCTTAACTATCTATTTCATCACTAATTTTAAACTATATTTTTTTGTCATAATCATCATTATCAGCCTGTTGAAGTCCACTGCTGAACATAGGCCTTCCCCATCGATTTCCAGCGGGAACGATCGCTAGCGGCCTGCATCCACCGACTCCCCGCGACCTTTATGAGGGCGTTGGTCCATCGTGCAGGCGGTCGTCCTACGCTGCGCTTACTAGTTCGTGGTCTCCACTCTAGAACCTTTCTGCTCCATGGGCCGTCAGTTTTTGTGATAAATTCTTCGATATATTTCTCGCGAAACTTTTTGACGTTATTCTAAAATACTCCTATTAAACTTTACTAAATAAAAATATGCATCAGAGTACTCATACTATATCCACCAAGGCTATACCATAAAACGTAACATTGTTGCCGAAGCTGATTGTACAAGTCTCTCTGTGTATAATTATGAGGTTCGTCGATGTGAACTTGGTACTTACGTTTCACCCACCACGGGCCGCGGGGGACGCATTTACATAAGTAACACTCCACTCAATAAACACGTACGATGGAGCCAAAAAACACAGCAAGAGGATAACATAGCGTTAGTACCTACTCAATTCATACCTCACAGAATAATTTTGTTGATGAGTAATGTATGCATTGCAAATGTTCACGGGCTACGGTAACTGCATACTAACAGCTTGTTTGCTGGGCATAAGATATAGGAAAAACTGTATAGACATCCATGTCATTAAATAATATAAGTCAAAGTTTCCGTCTGTCTGTCTGTTTGCAATAAGTTAAAAAACTTCTGAAAAGATTTTAAGGAAATTTTCACTGATTGGTGAGGGGAAGGGAGACTGGAGGTAGGTACCTATATTTTTTAATGTTTTGTGTTAATTATGCTTTACTACTCGTGCAAAACTTTTTATTTGGTTACTAGCAGAGTATCCTTCTAAAACCCTAATGCTAAGCTAAAATATTACAAGAGGGTTAAAGTCGGTAGTGCAATGGGTGAGGATCGAACTGGCGACCACATGGTCTCAAGTCCGACGCCCTAGCCAACGTTACGGCCGCTTTTTTTTTGTTTTGTCACCTGTCACTTTGATTTATTATAATTTTATTTTTATTTTGATTGTACACGTATGTTTTCATGAAATACTCAGCTTTCTTTGAATACAGCCCTTAATAATGTAAATGGATGACCTATGTAATTTATTCTGTTAATTACTTTATAAAACTAATATCTATTTAGAAAACAACTTTAGTTTAACCTTGTCCTGCCCCAAGAAATAGTTATAATATTAATTAAATCACAAATAATTCCACTCATGTTATTAACAAAACACTTTACACCTCAACTGTTTACATATTAAACATCGACCAAACTAATTACCTCACATTATTTACAAGGTAAAGCCCTCTACGTTGCAGCAGGGCGTTTAAGGGCCTTCTCCAGCCATTACGGTCCCAAAGGAGAAAAGCTCCACATCGTACGGAGGCCGGATCCGGGCGGATTAACCAGAATTAAACCGGATCGTTGACCGGACCGGTAGATACGCCGTAAATCTGTCCTTTCACTTTTATTACAAGGATTTTATTAAGATCGTCGTGTAAGGGTATAGTTATTAGGTGAAATATTATCCATGATAATATTAAGGTATTTTGGGTTGTTTTCAAAGGGTTTAAATGTAAGTTTTATGGGGATTATTGTGGCTTAATGGTTAGATTAGTTGCTTTAGTAACCTAGTGTTCTGGTTCGATTCCCATCCGGGACAATTATCTGTGTAAACTACAGATAGTTAGTTATTTTTGATTGGCTTTGTATCCGTGAATTAAGTGTTTGTAAAGTCCCCTAAGTTACTTAAAAAAATTGTATTAAGTACCACAGTTTTGATAAATATTCGGGATACACAAAAATACACAGAAAATAAAAAAATGATTATATTATACTTCGTAAAATTACCGATTTACTAGTAAAAGTTGAGCAAAAATCGGTCCGGCCATTACTAAGATAAAGCAGAACAGACAGACACATAGACAAACTTTTTTTAAATTTTGTTCTTGATCTAAGTATACATTCATAAGCATTTATTATATATTTTTATCGATAAATTAGAATACATCAAATTTTACTATGTGACTGTACAAACAGAAATTTAAATTTTATTACTTTGTATACATGAAATCAGGAACACAATATAACTTAAACTTTGTGGAACGCAACGAAATTATTTCGGACGCATAAGGTAGAAGGAGATAGCTTATCTCAATGATTAATTAGAGTTTCAGGGTTCCACAGCAATAGAACCCGGGTAAAGACCCATTCGTATGGTCCAGTTGTCAGAAATAGGCTCCACTTTACAGCCGCCCTAGATTTGTAAAGTGCTCCAATTGAGACCCTTACGAGGCTTAATTTTCTAGGCGGATTCATAGGTAGCTATTATTTTTAAATTAGGGATTTGAGTGAGGTTTTGGATAAAACTTGTTTAATGAGATATTTTTTTAATTGGATGCCGTATTATTAAAAAAATAACGTTATAAATATGTATGTAGTATGTGTAGTATGTTATATAGATAAAAAATATGAATTCTTACACGATTTTATATTGGAGTTGGTTTCATAATAAAAGGCGTATAAAAAGGTTAAATATTATAGACATAGCGTCAAAGCGCTACGCGATATATAAATATTTAACCTCTTATATATCAATCTCAATATTAAGAATCATACTATTTAGATACATAGAAACACGATATTAAGTTCAATACTCAAACATTAAGCAAAATTTAGGAAAGAGCTCCAATTATTTAAAACTTTAGGCTCAGAGCACATTTTTTTTCATTTTCATACATATATTACATGTATGTATGTATATTAATGTCTCTCAAAATTACGTTTTATATATAATTTAATAGACACGACACATTTATTACTGCATTTTCATTGACAAAATGTCGTCTAAGTTTATAATTAATATAAAAAAACTCATAGTAATCATCATTAAAAACTGTAAATTTAAAAAAAAAGAAAAGTATAAGTGTAAAATTAGTTCCGTCATATATCTTTACTTTTTTTTTTAATTTTACAAACGTACTTTTATTTGTGTTTTATTTGCCGTGTCGTTTCCGGCTTAGAATAGACCACCCCATGTCCTCCCATGGGTGTCGTAAAAGGCGACTAAGGGACATATGGCTGATGGATGGGCAGCAGCATCTATTAGCTCAAGGTTTACTTCTTACTGCGATCACCAATCCGTCTGGCAAGCGTGGTGATTTTGGCAATATCCCTCTACGATCCTGGCATGCCAAGGTCTGTTAAGAGGAGGCCCTTGTTCAGCAGTGGACGTAAACGGGCTGATAATGATGACTTTTATTTGTATACTTAAACATATTATGTGTCATCCCCTCTTGCTATTTAAATAAAATATCGCTAATAAAATTTACTTATAAGCAGCTACTTTATTGACTACAGACAGCACAGAAAAATAGCGTATACATTTATCTCCTACGGAACCATCCAAGCTGATACCTAATTCGCTCGTTGCTCCGCGAGGGGGCGCCACGATGGATGGCCGCGATACACAACCACCAATGTTTTTGAACAGTATTAATGGACTCACCCCCGAGAGACGCGCTCATCTTCTATCATTCTTTGAATAATAATGTTTATTTGTAAGTTTCGATTACTGAGTAACCGGTAGGTTTCTACTACTTCAGGAGAGCACAATTAAAATTTAATTTAATGGAAGATTACTCTGATATTTACTAACTAGCTTCCCGCGCGGAGCTTCCGTTCCTGTGGTAGTTTTTTAATAATATATAGCCTATCGCAATAATCCAATGAATGGGCTATTTAATACAGATTTTTTTTCAAATTGGAAAGTAGTTCCTGAGATTAGGGCGTTCAAGCGAACAAACAAAAAAAAAACTCTTCAACTTTACATATCTATACTAATATTATAAAGAGGAAAGATTTGTATTTTTGTGTGTGTGTGTGTGTGTTTGTATTAAATAGGCTTCGAAACTACTGGACCGATTTGAAAAATTCTTTTACCGTTGGAAAGCTACACTATTTTCGGATGACATAGGCTATATTTAATAATGTAGTTCCCACGGGGACGGGAGTTACGTAGGTGAAACCGCGCGCGGTAGTCTAGTTAGAATATAAAGATGAGTCTAGTAGTAACATTTGATGAACGAGTAAACTGTAAATATTTTGTATTTATTTAAATTACTTATTCCAAACATTCAAAGCTGTAAGGAATAAGGATTGAATTCCCATTTTGTAGAAATAGTGTCCTTATTAAAATTTGTTCTCGAGTCAATGGAAACAACCATTTTTTTTTCTCTTCGTAATAAAGGTAAGTATAGAGAAATACCTAGGTACACATATATTAAATTCGGTTTATCAATTTATGTACCATTCCACTCTCTCTTGGGTCGCTAAACAAAGCGACGTTAAGTGACAAATGGCCCGTGTCGCTTGAGAAATCGACGTGTCGCCACCTATCTGCGTGGTGCAGGAACCTTGGTGTACTCAGCTGCAACTTATTGAGAACAACAAAGTAGTTTTTTAGTATGTAAATAGGCAATTCATTATATAAGTAGGATAGAACTGGTAGTTAGGATAGAAAATGAGAGACATTATAGAAATCCGAAAGAAAATTATGTGTCACCTGACTTCATACAGTTATATCCTTGTATTATAAATCAGAAAGTGATGATTTTTGCGATTTTATCATGGAAAAACTACTTAACTGATTTGGTTGGAAATTGGCATATATAAGTATAGTTTTAAAAGTAGAACATTTTTTTTAAAGCAACACACTTGCCGATTTTACTGTTTTGCATTCAACTATAAACATATATACCGTACGTAGTTAGTGAACAGAATCAGAGGCTCTATAGCCTCCCCGTGGTGTCCAAATAAAAGCCAATTGATCCACACAACTTCGCTTATTAACTGTTAAGGTACAATCGGTAATTGGAACTCAAAAAATAACAATGTATGATGAACTAAGTACTTCTGTGTGAAGGAAAAGATTGCGCTTTTAGAAAACCCATAAACTATGTGGTCAAGTCTTGATCGTTCCGTCACATGTCACAGAAACCTTAATATTGGACTTTCATAGTCTTGTACATCGCTTTAAGATGGTAAAAGTAAAATATAGCATAACTATTAACTAATTACGTCAAATTACTGATACATTTCGTTAAGATACTTATCTCGTATTTATAAAGGTCGTAATACTATAAAAACATGAAGTATTAAAGACATTGGCGCAGAAAAACCAAAGTCAATAAGACTTCGATCTCTTTTCGTCAATAACATAATGTTATAAAAGAAACTCACTCAATTATCTGAACGGACTTCGTCAATTGCTGAAACGTGATTTAGGCTAGTCTGAAGAATTCTGAGTTCAACATCAATTTGATGAAACTATTCAGTGGTCAAAACTAAACTTGCTTTTATTACTTTTATCAGAATTATATAAATAAAAACGATAGACATTAAATATTTTATGTATTAAGTTGTGATTTTCTTTCACATATTCATTTATCTTTGTTTTGTTACAGGTATGAAAATCAAAAGTCTTCTCAAATCAAATCATATTTCAACTGGTAAATGATTATGGATATGGATATGGAATGAGATGGATGTTTGTTACTCTTTCACGCAAAATCTACTAAACGGATTTCACTGAAAGTTTGCACGTGGATAGTTTATAAGCTGAATTAACGTATAGGCTACAAAACATCACGTGGGCAAAACCGCGGGCACATCTAGTTAGTACTCATAATGTTGTACTATTTTTCTTTCAACACATTCCTGTACTCAAGAAATAAATTCTGGTGTCGCGGGGTATCTACAAACGCACGATTTATAGGTTCACAGTAAGATTTCTCCTGGTTGGGAATCGAACCCAAAACACATAAGAGGCAACTGCTGTAACTAGTAATATAAGCTACCAGTGCCCTCAATTTAAGACTAGCAATTTAAAGTGAAATCAAACTGACCAGACTAAAATATAATTCTTTGATTTTACGCTAAGATTTTTAAGGGGCAAAAAACGATGTCACAAGCCCAAAGCGAGATATCTGAAACTAGATTATTAAGACATAAAATATTTACTTAAAGCCAACATTATTAGTCACATCCATTAATAATTGAGTCACGTTTAACATTACAAATTAAAAGTGCCTCGCTCATGAATTTTATCCGAAAATTAATGAGTTTACTCTAATTACAAAAAACAACCCGCGTCGCTCTCGTGTCCGTGGGAACTTAATAATTAAATGTCACAACGTATGTAGATAGAGAAAGACTCGTAGGAAGCTAGGATAGGGTCCGGTCGTCCTCGCAAGGCGAGGCCCGCAACGCGTTCTATGCTTCTGGCCTAATCCCAGCCCGCGCTGGTTGATTTTAATTATACTAATAATACGCGACTATTACTTGACATTGCACATTGGTAGATTTAAATTCTATTTAATAACATTACTGTTGAAATGTACACTTTAATTAATTATTCATGTTTTTTTTTCTTTGTATTTTTTATCATTGTATTTGACTTATATAATAAGTACGATCGATTCGTCTACATTATCAATAAACGTTTTCATTTTCATTTCAAATAGGTATAGTTTATGTCATCCGGGGATAGTGTAGCTTCCCAACAATCGGTCAAGTAGTTTCGGAGCGTATTGAATAAAAACTAACAATCAAATCTTTTCTATTTATAATATTAGTATCGATATAAGTGATAGAAGTAATAAGGGTCGATGCGAATTAAACTGTTCTATCCCCTAATGTGCTCCCACAAACCCAGACAGACTGACAGGGGCGTTAATGTAGATCGCTTAATGCAAAATAATATTAATAATGTTAATGCTATATAGCTGTAGTGATTTATTGATGTACTAATGGATGCCATTCCAACGTTTCTCATTTATTTTGCGTATCGCTGAGTTTTATCTCTATCCATCATACTATGAGTAGAAGTAAATAACTATGTATGCTGTGAATAAATAGACTGTTTATTATCTTAGGGACTATTTATTTAAATCGTTAGATAAAACTTTTGAAAGGAATACATACAATGACAATTTGACAAAATAAAATAAAATAAACATAAATTATTTTTATTTACGTAAACCTATTACAGGCACTTGCAAATAGTCATAACAATAATTTATTATTAATCTATGTATAATTTTAACATTTATAAATGAGCATATTAAGCAGGTATTTTGGTTATTGTTTTTAATAATTTTAGTCTTAACTTTATTATTTTACTATATTGTGTCCAATAGCTTGTTCTGTCTATATTAAATTATATTAAGAACAATTGTCATTATTTGGGCGGACCATGAGTATATAACGACGGACGCGCTTTAATGATACCACCGGATCCAATACGCCCCAACTGAGAAGATCCGGCGAAACAAACTCAGTGGGTTATTCCACTGCCGGTTTTAACACGAAACAACATGAGACGGTCCGGCGAAACATACTCAAATGGATACAAACCTGCTATACTAAATTTGTATGTTTATTTTAGGCTTTTAGGATTAGGTTATTTTTTTTTTAACCACCCGAAACATTGTTATTTTATCAACTAACTAGAAAGTTGATCAACTTACGATTCGTATTATTTTCCGGTGACACATACAATTGATATTTTAACAATTTTTGAGAGATGTTGTATGGAATTTCTGAAAAGATCTGATTTTATCAACCTCATTTTAACTGAGTATGGAAAACAACGGCCCTAAGACTAGTTACAAGTATCGTTTAAAAAAATAGTTCGCAAAAATCCGAACTCATAACGCTGTAATTTTGAATCATTTTTTTAACAGGTGTGCTAAAATAATAAAGTATTAACTAATTTTCAAACGGTATGTTTTTGATTTCGTTCGTTTCTTAAAAATTATAAACATGGCATAATAACATTTAAACTTGAAATTCTTCAATTTTTATCAATTTAGCTAAAAAAATGAAATCCAATAAAGGAAAATAAAAAGGAAATATGCTTCATCGCTTCCTAATACAAGTTAAAAAGATAACTTTTATATGAACTTTTTACTCAAAGATTAATCTAAATACCAAAGTAAAGATAACAAGTGCAAGTAATTCAACAGATTACCGACAGATGGTGCTTTTAAAAGAAAAATATGCTTCAATTCTTAGGGGGAAACTTTTTTCATATATTTCTTTTTAATTTCAATCGGATCCATTTTGAATTGAATATTGGTAGCATTTTTATTGCTGGGGTAGAAATAATTATGGTATAAGTTTTAGATAATGTAGGATAAGAATAAAAAAATGTATGTGTTCTTCTAAACTATCTATCTATACTAATATTATAAAGAGGAAAAGTTTGTATATTTGGATTTTTGTATGTTTGTTTCGAATAAACTAAAAAACTACTGCACAGATTTTGATATTTTTTTACCATATGAGTGCCACATTATCCTTGAGTAACATAGGCTATATTTGGATAAAAGTGGCCAATGTAGTTTTGAAGAATAATTATTTTCTCAAAAATAAGTCTTCCTGCTCTTTTTAAATGATTTTGAATATATTACAGAAAATTTTACCATATAAGTACTTACTTTGTTTTAAAATTGAGATTAATAAAATTCGACCACCGGCGGGACTTGAACCCGCATCTTGGGTTTAGCCCTATCAGGGACGTTAGTGCCATCTGTTGGTAATGATCCGCATTACTTCGACTAATATCTCCAAAGTTGCATTTGGTTAAATATTAAACGATGACAACGCCCGTATATCACATTTTTATATGTTTTTGAATACTTTACGGAAAATTTACCATATACTATGTTCCTGCTCTTATCGTTAGAACGGCAGAATGTATCTCGTATATTTACCAAATGTCATCCAAACCCGTTAACTTATTAGTATCGATATTTAGTGTATATGTATTTGTATCTATATTTTGGGTGCCTGCCGTTTTGCCGAAAAGATTTTGACAAAATTTCATTACCCAAACAAATTTTAGCAACCTTTTTTTATACCATTGGAATATTTCGAATGATTTTAGTACGCATATTTTTATTTGGTCAAATGTTTACTTGGCAAAATATTACCAAGTATAATGTCATTATGTCATTTGGTCTTTAATCAAATGATTTATTACAGCAAACAATCTTCAGACAATAAACGTTTGGTATCAAAATAGTTAGGTTAGTTTAGGTTAAAACTGTGATCTCCCACGCCAGACACGACTTGCATTAATAGAAAAAAATATATTGTTTTTAGTAGGTTACCCGGATCTCAACTAATTAGATTAGGTTAATATCTTCTTTAAAAAAAATGGGTAGGTTAGGTTAGGTTAAAACTGTGACCACCTACGCACGAGCCGAGCGAGCGAAGCGAGCGATGCCGCGGCAGCGGCCGGCGAGTGCCAGAAACGACGAATAGAAAAAGATATTGTTTTTAGTAGGCTACCCGGAACTGAACTATTTAGATTAGGATAGTTACTTATTTTAAAAAATGGCTTATTTGATTTTGCGTAAAAACTGTTATTCCAAATGAAATATTTGACAAAATAAAAAATGTTAAAAGTACCAGTTGGTAAACAAGTTATAGTTTAAACGTTCATTTCCCAAACATTAGGTTTGCGATACATTTTTTTGTGAATAGATTTTTCGCTAAGTATTAATTTGGCAAATGAAATTATGCGAAAAATTTTTTGGGAAGTGAAAATTTGTCAAATTCCTTTCGGTCAAACAAGGGAGACCCCTATATTTTACTGTTTATTATGTGTTCAATAAATATTTTTCCTTCGTTTTATGGGTTGAAAGAATAATAAGCGACTAGCCATCCATACATCAAAACTTTCTCATTTGTAATATTAGTACAAATAATAATATGACAGTATTAGTACATTATGAATCATGTTACAAGATCTAATATATTCTAAACTGTCCGCCTCTTAGTAATAAATATTTCTATTGGAATATATTTCTACTTAGTCTGTCGAGACGGTCTTTTACCCTTAAATTAAAGCTATAACATTATGCGGTATTATATTAAAGGGCAAAGGTCAGACACGTTATGAAGTGAAATAGTAACGTCAAACTTATATACTTATAGTTATATACAGTTTTCTTTTTTATGTAAATAAAAGGTTAGGTGATACAAAAAGTACGTATAAGTCAGAATAATACGTGGAACCGTCGTCTCAAACTTCGTGATATTTTGAGTAATTGAAATGTCTATAGACGCTTGTATGTATCATGGATGACATAGCTTACGTGACTAAATTGCTCCACTCACATATCATTACACTGAAGACACATGGACATCAACTAGAGTGAGGTTAGGATAGCTCTCGAACAACTGACCGACTTTATGAGTAAATGTTAATTCGATTGGCGCTACATCGATTTTTTTTAGGCCATTTTGATAACGCCACAATAACCTGCCTATACATAAGACAACAGCTATCTTTAATACACCAGAAGGAACATTAATATCAACGACGAATGTATCTTGCATCATCGATTTGCCGTCTGTATCGTAAGGTATTGTTGCGGAGACACTGGAGCAGATAAGCGAGCCCAAATGCAGCATCCCAACTTGATTTCTCGGCATGAGTTTCTTCAAAATCATAATCATGTTGAATGAACATTGTTGATAGTACTATCATGGTACTGTTGATGGTACTAGTGACAACGAACCTTTTACTTCACGCCGCGCCGACACTTAATTTAAGTTCATTATCGAAATTTTGCCAGGTTAATAAAAACAACTTCGAGAAAGAAGCCAGACAGGAAGACAGGAAGCCGCGCTCCCTGAAACTGAAGTATACAATCAGTGCGTTCTACTTATCATGACATGTACACTTACTTTAGCGTTAGTTCAAAGGCAAATTCAAGTCGCATAACGACCTATAAAGCAAACTTTACTAAGAGTTTTCCTGAAAGATAAACTTCGCGAGAAGGTCATCTAACAGAGAACTGAAGTAGGGTTACTTCAGTTCTCTGTCAGATGACCTACTCTCTGCGAGCTATGTGGGTACATAGCCCGCAGAATAAGCAAGTTGAAGTGGCAATGGGCGGACTATGTCTGCCGAAGGACTGCCTTAGCCGGCAGCCAGAGACTGAATGCGGAAGGTGGAGGCCCTAGTATTCTTCAAAAGCCCGTTTACGTCCACTGTTGAACATGGGCCTCCTCTTAACTAACCTTGAGCTGAATGATGCTGCTACCAATTCATCAGCTTACAATACCCATAGGAAGACATGGGGTGGTCTCTTCTTAGCCAGAAACCACATAGGCTTAGAATTAAAGATCGCGTATTCAGTAGAATGAAATTGCTTGATTGCTTGATTTAATTACTTACAGTAATATTCCGAACATTTCCACGCCAATTGATCCTTTAAATAAAACGAAATGTCAAAATTAAATATGAAAACTATAATTCTTTTTCAATAAAATATCATCCGTTATTCACCTGAACGGCCAGTAACAAAGTAACACAACACAAAATTTAATGAAATAAAAGCCAGAGAGAAAAATGTAAATTTGCTTTAACGAACAGAAATTTATTTTTATTTGGCTGCTACCAGTTTTGTTTGGCCACAAGTGTACGCTTGACAACATTATTATAGCGCCGCACGTAGGCTAATTTAGACCATAAACTTTATATGCTAAGGTTGGTTTTCAATTTAAAGGTATGTATGTTTGAGTGTTCTATTGAAATGCGGGGTCGTCTTCGGGTTGTTTTTGTGTCTATTTGTTCAATGTCTGAGCACTTGTAAATTGATAGGTTTGGTGCTTCTGTGCAGAACCGAAGCAAATACTTTAGAACAATGTAAAGTTAGTTAAGATTCACATTTGGCAAATGTAGGGAAGGACTAACAGCGGTTTGTTTTGTGAAAGATTTCCGCAATCCTTAACAAAACAAACCGCAATTGTTTTGCCATGTTTGAATTTACATTGGTGAGAGGATTTAGTTTCTATATTAAATAGTTTGGAAAGATGACATTATTGACTTTTACGCACTCGTTATTTGAATGTAATTTAATTTATCATGAACGTCCTTTTAACAGACTTTGGAAAATCAAGGGTCGTTGAGCGATATTACCACGCTTGACAGGCGGATGGGTAATCTCAGTAAGATGGTGAGTATCTTTGAGCTAATAGATGCTGCTGCCCACCCATTAGCTGTATCTTCCCAAGTCACCCCTTAGAACACCAATACGATGATATCGGGTAGTACATTCTTAGCCGGAAACCATACGGCTAAAAGATTTTAATTAGTCCATATTAAAATTAATTCGGTTGCCAAGTTTTCAGTATACTCTTCAGATAAGATACTACATTATTACTGAACCGAGACGAATCAATAGGATAGTAGTGTTACTATTGAAATTGCTCAGCAACCAATTTTAGCAATTGTCATTGTTCCGAGTGTGAATATTAATTAATTAACTGTGGTCAGACACAGTTCAAAGACATTATTCAGGTTAAGAAAACATTTTCAATACTGTTTTAGTGAATGAGTTTGAAATATCTTTTAATATTAATAATGTATGGTATAATATAATTCTTGAATGCAGCGAGTAACATAAAGCCATATCTTCCTACTTAATCATTTGCAACAAAATCACAATTCACCGAAAATCAAAATAAAATATGAACACCACTACCAAATGGATTACACCGTTCATAAATATTGATACCTCAATAAATATTTAACTGGCTCAATCAATCCGATATGTGTACACTACAGCGTAGTGCACAATCAGTGGTACACACTAATGCTACATATTAGCACTGCCGATTATTGTCTCTATTGCGTGCTAACGAGCTGTCATAGGTCTGTCGGACAACAATCCGACGTTTACAATTGTGTACACAAGATTATGTCCGCCAGTGTAATCGATCGCGCTTTACCTGCATTAGCAATTTATTGTGCATGAATTAACTTGCGTCGGTATGATGGAGTGGAAGTGTGATATTGTAATGTAGGTACTGAGTGCAGATAATTTGAACGAAAATGTTTTATACGATGAAGTATCACAACGGTAGACGGTAGAGTTTGAAATTAAATACATCAAGTGAATTAATTATAGGTAAAGACAAGCACTGTAGTATAGTGGTTAAGTCTCGCACTTAGAATATGCATTAGTGTTAGGTCTAGCCTTAAATATCACTTATCGTGGGTTGGATTTCCAGCTCAAGAAAGACAAATTGACGTAAATTAAAATTTTAATTTAAAAACTGTTGATCTTATTAAATATTATTACCAACCCTATAGAAAGGTACTAATTGTTGTTATTTTTGGCTCTATTTTTTTTTACTATTTAATAAGTATATCAATTATTCAATATACATATTTCACAGTAACAATCAATACAATAATAAATACAATTCTATTTAAAATTGTTGCATCCCCGCCAAATAAAAAAAATATCAAACACATTTTACATTAGGGAGCGACCTTGACAGTTGAGTCACCCCTGCTGCGACTAATCTTAGCGATTAGTCGCGGAACTAACTCCATTACACTACAAAGGAGCCGTTATCGTGCGATTTATGCACATAATTATAGTTAGCGTTATGAACTAGGGTGAACGTCGCAGCGTCGCCGGGTGAATAGCGACCATTAGCTACATCAATTTAATATGGACAATTTTTTTACGACACTATATTCTTCAGTTTTAGTGACTTAAGTTGCCAGTTAAAGCAAGCAAAAACAGTTATAGCAAGATAAATTGTGTAAGGATGAGAAATAAACCTTTTATAATAATTTGCCTAATTATTATAAAAGATTTAATTTATTAATTGAATAAAATACAAACTAAAAGTAACTTATTAAAAATAAAACTAACTTATATACTACTATTCTAAATCTATTCTACTTGGCAAGATTCCCAGAATGCTGGCAGCATTACCACGTTGAATGGCAATGCTTACCTGCTGTACAAAGTAGAAACCAGCACTCGGAGAACGTGCCGCACTTAAGAGGGCCGCTGCGAGGTATTTATAAATTAATTTGGCTCCCGGTCCCCACGGCCCCAATGTTTCGACACCAAAAGGCACAAATACATAACCACTATCAAGGGCACAAATACATAACCACTACCACTATCAACTATATTGACACCAAAAGGCACAAATACATAACCACTACCACTATCAACTATATTTGCGCCTCTTGAGATTCTCCGCGGATTCAGCCGCCATGCCAGCCCTACCCTGAGTCCCGGAAAGATGAGACGGCGCGAGGGTGTCGACGCACGTAGCGTCCCACACCAAAGGCCGTCCCATCCTCCAAGGCACCAGAGTCATTCCGTCGGGCCTTTTACCATCGTCGCGCATAAGGCCATTAGGCTCTAAAACGGCTAGCATATTTGCCGAGCTGAAGGCCCGACGGATTATATCATTAATAGTGGCATGACGGGACAGACGTCCAGCACTTTTGCTACAACACAGGCCGTGGTGACCGAGTTGGGTCACATTGGCGCCGCACTCGCAGCGGTGGGGAGCACAGCACGGCGCACCCAGGCGCAACGATACTGCCACACGAAACGTATTTGCATCCATTAAGGTGCCTGTATTTGGTGACGGAAGACGTTGGACGTTCTATTTATTAATAGAATACTTTAAATTAATTTTAAAGGAATTTGGAGTTAACTCATTTAATTTCAAATACTTGGTTTTAAAACTTACGGCCATTTAGTTCAAACGTCATATAACATTTTTATATACCAAAACTATTAAAGATCAAATAACAGACTTATATATGTTTTTATCTTAAATTGAAAATTTATCCCATTTCATCTGTTCTACGTGTTTTAAAATCCATAAAACGAAATCCACTATAGCTAAACACAATATCCTAGATATATTGATTTGAGACTAGAATCAAACTCTACTAGTAAATAGGCATGAAACCAACGCGATACGATTATTATAATAATCGTTATTATAATAGGATTAACTGATATGTTAGTTTATCTTAAGCAAATAGTAATACTATCCGATTATATTCCGATGATCGTGTGACTCCCGGAGCCTGGACGAGGGGGACGAGGCAGTTTGAAAACGATTTCATTATATTTATAAATAATATTTAACCAAAAAAATAGTGCTTTAATACTTTAACTACTACTACAGACGAAATCCTTTATAAGTATGGATGGATAGATGCTTGTTAATCTTTCACGCCAAAACTACTGAACGGAATTGGCTGAAATTTTGCACTGGGATAGGTTATACGCTGGATTAGTACATAGGTAACAAAACCCTGACCCACTGGAGTAGAGTAACGCGGGTAAAACCGCGGGGCGCAGCTAGTTAGGGCTATAAATAGGTATGGCTACAATTAGGTATGATTTGACTGCACTAGTGACTTAGTGGTTACGGTAGTTGCTTCTGACACCTGGTATTCTTGGTTCCATTCCCACCCGGAAATAGTTGGTCCGAGTCTAAGTGTGCTTTGTGTTCGTGAAATAAATGTTTGTAAAGTCCCAACAACACAGGGATAAATTTCCATAGTGCTGAGTTGATTTTGTTTTAATAACCAAAAATTTAAGCAATTCTCGGTGTAACTGATTTAGTTTTGTCTTGAAGTAGGTGTAGCCTGATTTAAAGATCTTCTTTGACTTTCTAACAATAATTGATAGACTGTTAAACAATAATTCTATATAAAAATCATATTTTTAAATCTATACTAATATTACAAAGAGGAAAGATTTGTATGTAAGTATGTTTGTAACGAATTGGATCAAAAAGTACAGGACCGATTTTAAAAATTCTTTCACCATTTGAATGCTACATTATTACTGATCAATATAGACTATATTTAATTATGAAGTTCCCACGGGTACGGGAGTTACGCGGGTATAACCGCGCGCGGGGAGCTAGTTACCTATATTTTTAAACCGAATACAGCTGCTAGGCCAATACGACAAAACGGCCTATGTAGAAAAAAAATCAAAGCTCAATCTTTCTATACTTGGCAGGCATTTCAGAATTAATCATCCCATGTCTTCCAATGGGTATCGTAACCAGTGACTGAGGGATATATACAGGAGAAGCCTCTATCAGCTCAAGGTTTCTCATCTTAATCCAATCACCAATCTATCTGCCAAGCGTGGTGATCATGGTAGTATGCCTCAATAACAATGCAGTGGGCGTAAACGGACCGTTGGCGACCTCGTTATTAGATAGATATATTTCAGATTGACACACAAAATCCCTCCCGACCCTTAGTTTGCTAAGAACCTTCCTATTCCCTCGTAGTATTTAAACCATTTATCTAGGCTGGAGCTCTGCTCGCCTTTATGCCCGGTGAAGTTGACTGCACCGGTGGCTCAGTGGTTACGGTAGTTGCTTCTGGGACCTGGTGTTCTGGGTTCAATTCCCACCCGGGACAATTATTTGTGTGAACCACAAATAATTGTTCTGAGTCTGGGTGTACTAAGTCCCCCGCGACACAGGGATTTATTTCCCAAGTGCGGGAGTTGTCTATAAAAAAAAAAAAAAAAAAAAAGTATCAAAAGCCTAGGGTCTAACGAAATATGTCCGTCCGAAAAAAAAATAGCCACAAAAATATACATAAAAAGAAATGTGATTAATTAAGATTCCATTTTTATAATACTATAAAGTTTTTGGTAACGTTTTGCATGCTCAAATAACTAATATATTTGTATAGTATGTCTGGCTTATAATATTAATACAAGTTCTCACTTCATACCTCGGTGTAGTCTCCAACATCGTTTATCACGGCTGGCGTGTTCCCAAATTGTCTTGTAGCACGTCGTGTAAACTTACCAACATTATAATAGGTATTATATTAAATTAGTTACATTATTCCGATAGTTATTATGTATAGTTTGCGTATAAAGTGATGGAGATGTGATTGTTTGTAATTAATTATAACATTCGGTGCTTAACGGTGAAAGTTACCAAAGTCGCGGATTCGAAATTTAAGATTTCTCACCGGGTCTGGTTAGTAATAAACTCGAAAAGCACGTGAACCCTTACCTCCATTTTTTATATCAAGATTACAAGTAGAGTTTTGCCGTCTACTAGTATTCATGTTAACCCCTCGTGGTAAGCTAAAATGCTTGTGTTAATAGTGGGGTCACGTCGGTAGTGCCGGCGACCACAAGATCACAAGTCCGACGCCTCTAATTTATAACACAAGTTATATAAGTGCACATCCAATGAGAGTAAAGTCACGCGACTCATATATCAATCAGTATCTGACAACTAAATTGAGCTTCCTCACAATATTTTCCAAAAAATATCTCAAATACATTTTTGTTTTATTAACAAAATATGCAGGCGTTGTTTACTTAAAGCGATGCGACATATTGCCTTTCAATATTCCCCGTCGGTATAAAAACGTTGCACAATAAACCAATTTATCGTATCACCGCGCCATTGTTAGCCCATTTTACCCTTTTACGTAAAATCTTGTGACGAAAATGATGTATGTTCTTTACGCCATCGATCAGAGACCGGTAATGAACAGATAGGCTGCTTTTGTGTTAAGCGACACGGCAACGACACGATAAGTCATTGCTATCAGTGTGTATATCGTATTTATTAAAGATACTGGCTTACTACAAAATGTCCGTCAGAATAAAAAAAAAACTGTACATCGTAAATTATGAATGACTATAGAAATTGTTATAGTATTTTCATATAAAATTAAATATTTACCAGCTTTTGCCCAACTTTGGGCTCTTTACCAAAAATATATATTTTTACTAAAACTGAAATTACCTGATGCCATTCTTACTCCAGGCGTTGTTGCCAGTAAACATAGTATTGCGATTTGTCATATATTTTTAATTAGTTTGATTTTCGTATTCAAAAATTTGTAGTGAAGTTTGTACTCATATGGATACAAACTAAATAAATGATTCATTCATCATTTTACCCTAAAATAGAATTTCATAGAAATTGATCAGCAAAAGTTAAACAGTTATCCTAATTTTAATTGCAATATTCTTGTGTATTTTACATTTTCTCATTCAATAAGTCGGTTGAACTCCAAGTACATTTTCCGCTCAATGAAATGATCGTGTCGGCTTCTATGAACCCTCTCACAGGTGATCAATCAATCAGACGCAACAATGCGCGCAATCACATGTCTAGTCTGTGAATAATGTGGCATAGATATCACATAGTGCGATAAAGTAATTTGGTATTTATAGCCTTGATATAAAGTGCAAATTAATTGGCTGTGTGTTGTGATTTGTTACTTTTTAAACTGATGTAAAAATATGTTATGTGATGTCTTAAGAATGTGTTGTATTGTAAAAAAACTTAATCGATTTTCCGTGATATTAATATTAATAAAGAGAAAATCAAAATGTTAACATATAAAAAGCTTTTATTACAAGAAATACTAGCTGCTGTCCGCTACTTTATCCGCGTAATAGTATTTTATAACCTACTATCTACGACCCGCGGTTTTACCAGCGACACTCTGCTCCAGAGGGTCGGAACTTGATATTTTGTAGCCTATATGTTAATCCAGCTTATAAAGTATCCGCGTGCAAACATTCAGTAGTTTTTGCGTGAAAGAATGACAAAAAGCCATCCATCCATACATACAAACTTTCGCCTTTATAATATTAGTAAGGATCTATGAAAGTCCCATCTAAATCGGTACTGCCGTTTTGAAGATTTTAAATAAAAAGTAGCCTATTTTATATATTTTATGTACCATATCTACCATTGAAAATCAGTACAGACTGACAGATATTTCTTTTTTAACTGTGGTTTTGTTAGTAGTACACTCTATACTTTAAACAACAATACAATATTCGTGGCATAGTGGTATAAGTCTCGCTTTAAGTCTCGTAGGTCTTTAGTTAGATGCTCACGCTGGACAAACAATCTTTGTGAAAAATCTAAGAGCCGACGCCATACTATAATTAGAACAATAAAGAACGTAAAAGAACAACTGGCCGACTATCTTTAGCACAAACTGGATGTCATATTAACAGGAATTCCGGTTATATGGTTCCGCAACAGAAATGTGAACTTTAATTCTAGTCAACACGTTTCAATTTTCTTTGGCACATTGTAAAATGGTGACCAGCTCTGACTGGTTGCTCTGAATAATACCTTAGACTGTACATTTTCAGTACTGAATATTTGTGTTAAAACTTTTCGTCATTATTTACCTGAAAGTTATTTTAAACTGACAACATTTAAATTGCCTAGCTGAGAACTTATTTAAATTTTAAATTTTAATATAAAGTTAGTAATAAAAATAATGAAAACTACTATTATGGTTTGTAGTTAGATTTCTCCACTAGGTTTTTAATATTAGTTAGGGGTCAAATACAATAAAAAAACACTGTTTTCAGACTGGCATATGAGATAATACAATAATGAATTTATTCAACTTTTAGATATTTACATACACTTGTACTTTTCAGAACCACAATGGGAAATAAAACTATAAATTAATACGTATTATTCTTATTCAATTAATGAATTAAACTAGGTTACTAACAGTCTACCTAGTTTAACTCAAAATAAGTTTATATTCACATTAGATGTTTTATCCATGAGGCTTTTGCTAATTCAGTGGGCATCAAAGCGAGTAGGACTCCAGCTTTACTTAATGGTTTCAAAACTATAAATTAAGCAACCTGCGCAAGAGACTGAGGGACTTGGACCATAGCTGAGGGTGGTCGTTGGACGCGGAGGCACTTTAACTTTTTTTTGAGAATTTTAAAATATGTTTATCAAATTATCATATCTTTATTTAAAAAAAACATAATTCAACTGACGGAAGGTTCTCCTTTCCGATATTAAATCAAGCTATAAAAGGAACATCATCATAAAACGGTTATCTAAGCTCCTACAATTTTATGACGACCCGGTGGCTATTCATAATATCACAATAAAATATCTTTAACTCTTTTATAGATGGTTCAACTCATCTGTACGCGCGTCGTATGTGGATAACTCTGTTTCTATAGAGTGACTTTGTGGTGTTGTAAGTATGTGTGTGCTGCAACGACTGCAACGTGATACACACACAAAAGAAATGTCTGTAATTACAAGCGCATGTAAATTTAGCGCCGTACCGTATTCGTTATAAATAGATTTATTCTACGTTCCACCGGGAATTCTTACTGCTCTCCAACAAGCAGTAGATGAAAGAGGCACATAAGTCAGGCTTATAATCTTTGCCTACAAAGCGTCAAAAGCAACATTGGTCTTGAGGTGCCTTGGACGATCGTGACAACGAGATAAAAACTAGTTGGTAACTAACTGCCGTGTGGTTTCCTGCTTATAATAGACTACCCCATGTCCTCCCATGGGTGTCGTAAAAGGCGACTAAGGGACATATAGCTGATGGATGGGCAGCAGCATCTATTAGCTCAAGGTCTGCCAAGCGCAGTGATTTTGGCAATATCCCTCTACGATCTTGGCTTGCCAGGGTCTGTTAAGAGGAGGCCCATGTTCAGCAGTGGACGTAAACGGGCTGTTGATGATGATGAACTAACTGTACAAATACCACTCTATCCGACCCGGTGGAGAAGACGTGTGCCGCGTAGATCTGTGTACCGTCGATTCACTATAAATTATAGGCTTTTACTCCCGGATAACGCAACTTTCTACGATTGCTATGAAGACATACATACGGTATCAACCGTATGCTACGGCATGCTTGTTCTATAGAACGACTAGATGAAGAATTCTTTGGCCGATTGTTAAAAAATATATAAAAAACATAACGACTTAAAACACCGAAGAATTAATAATATTCCAAAACGTTTGCATTATTCGATCAAGAAATCTTAATAAAAAAAACTGCTTCAATTTACTCGATGAAAGAAATTTGCGACTCTCAAATATGTTTTCAGTTTCCGAATATTCCCAATTAAAACTTAAATGAATCTTAAACTAATACAAACGCTGAAGCAGTCGATGTAAGGACACTCTTCACAAAACAGCAAATTGAAACGAGCGGAACTTAATATTTTACGAGTTGTTTGCCAATATTTAACGTTGTGTTGTGAATGTTGCACTTATTTACGGCAAAGAGAAGTTATGGCCGCAACTTGTGGTTGTTACTTGTGTTTGGGAATGACAGGTTTTGCAAATGACTATACTTATGTAGGTAACATTTTTTTTTTTGGCCGGGCTGTCATGCATTTACGCATTCCCACCGCCGCTGCAGCGTATTCTCGCGCTGGCGGTGGGATATGTGGGACTCGCCCTCTCCATAGCGTGGTATGCTAAACTTAGACCACGAGGAGAGGACCCTACTCCACTGAAACCCCCCGGACACTCCTTCGATCCGCCGTTGGCGGGGGCCGGGTACGCAAAGCAATCTGACCCTCCGTCGGCACCCGCGGCCCATGTGGCATCGCGGGATCTCCTGACCTATGTAGGTACCTACTTGTGTTTTTTTCTAAACGATATTTATCAATATTTCAAAATTGAGATTAATAAAATTCGACTACCTGCAGGATTCGAACCTGCATCTTTGGGTAAAGCCCCCAATGCCATGATATTTATCAAGCACTTAAGTATTTACTTACACTTGTTCTTGTCAATTATATACAATGAAATTATGTTAATATAATTAAATACAAAATATGCCAACTAGAATCTATTAGCTAATCATCTTTTTGTCAGTCTAATATCACGTCATAGGTATAGTAGTAACAATAATTAATTCTATGATCTATGAAATTTATATATAACAATAGTAAAATTAATATAAAGGTATACATTTTTTAGGGGTAAAATTTATATAATGTAGGGTAAAATTAATAAGACCAACGCAAACGTTCAAAGCGGGGACGTTCTTAAGAAAGGCCAGATTAAAAGTACCCTAAACCGAAGAAAATGCATGAAGAGATTAATGAATATAGCGTGTTGAGACTAAAGTGGTATGTCAAGATCGTAACAAGTGGAAGGAAGTAGTTTCTGCCAACCTCTATAAAAAAGTGTGAATGTATATATGTAACTAAAATAATACGGTAAGATTAATTTACACAGTGACATAGGACGGGACGTATAGTGTATTTTAGCATTTAGACAAATTTTTGAGCCGAATTAAAACTAGATGTTTTATGTTTTTAATGTAGCAGTTACTAATGTAAAAATAGTGATTTAAGTCCCTAAGATTGACATGATCATTGAGAATCTATACTAATATATAAAACTGAAGAGTTTGTTTGTTATCTTGAGCTAATCTCAGAAACTGCTGGTCTGATACGAAAAAATATTGTTAGATAGCCCATTTATTGAGGAAGGCTATTAGCTAATTTTATAATAAATTTTCCACGGAAGCTCGTAAAGGAATAAACTAAGGTCTTCCTTTCGTCTAATTCGTACAATTCTTCTTTCAATGGCAACCAATTCTTTATTAAGTTACCTGGATTTTCTATAAATATCCAGTGCAACAAAGTACATTCCCCCTTTTCCTCCCTTATAGGGTCCATGTATCTCAAGAATTAATTGACCCCCGGGTGGTGTCAATGAGTTCATTTGTCGCGCGTCAACTCGCGGTGTCGGCGCTGTTTCGTTGCGGGACAGAGCGACAGAACGAATAGCTCCGACAAAATGATCATTAATTAAGCTTTGCGGATGCGAATCTTTGTTTGGAAATAGTTCATGATTTCCATGGAAAATTTGTGATGTTACACTAAATTCAATGTTGCAAACCTAAAATTATTATAGGCATTTTTTTTTTGAGATTTAATTAATATCTAATAGGATGTAAATTATTTGAACAACCATTGCTTTCATGCAATGTATAATTTTATAAAATTCTGTTTACAAAGTCAAAGTCAAAATTTATTCATTCAGACACAATTCATGCGGATGCGTCCATTTCTTTTCCTACCTCCAGTTCAAGACGTGGCAACTCTGAGAAGAACTGGCAAGAAACTCAGAGGAATCCTTCTTTTTTTTTAAAAACAATTTATCGTTACTTTTACAATATTGTTTAGCAGCAGTGTTATTCCAGACCAAGTTACTCCCAAGCCATTCTGTCATTTACATAGTCTGATATTTTATAATATGCATTTTTACATAATGTAGCTTAAACAATGGCTTTAAATTTATTAACAGGTAACTAGTTTTCTAATATTATTTGGGAGTTTGTTATAAAAGCGAATACATTGCCCCATAAAAGAGTTGCTTATTAAGGTTATTTAAGGCTAAAAGGTTAAGTTCCTAGTTAGGTACATTTTCTGGCTTTAGGTATCGTTATTATAGGCATGTACGACACGGCTGCGTTTATCGGCCAATGTAGTGACAGGTTTTTTAAGTTAGATATGTTATTTTATTTTTTCATAGGTATAAAAACATATTAAATATGATTCGGGGTCCAATGAAAAATCATAGATTGGTAAGTTTCAGTATTAGCACTTGAACGAGTTTTCCAATTCCATCCGATGCCCTCGTAGACCCGAAGTCCGAGAGGCCCGCGAACTGTAAAGTAGAGCGACAGTTGCACAAAACTCCCCTTAAATACTAAAAGTCATAACCTCTAAATCTCATCGCCAGCGACCGCCCTGAGCCGAGGTCTAAGCCCTGCAGGGGGCGCCCTCTTGCGCAGGTTGCTTAGTTTGTAGTTTTTAAACCATTTATTAAGGCTGGATCTCTGCTTGCCTTTATGCCCGATGAAGTAGCAAAAGCCTCAAGGCTGCCTACGTAAGTCAAACCAAAAAAAAAAAAAAAACCAATGCACAGTGAGTACTCCATCAACCAACTAGACCTAGAAAATAAGACCTTTCCTAAATGTGAATTATTTTGAATCGATTCTTTAACATATTATTTAATCGATATTAGCTGATTCTCTTCGCGCCTACAACATTCCTATTGTTAACATCGTAGCTTCGTAATTGAATTGCGCGTAATATGTTTGCAGCCATACGTCAAATAGATCGTTGCGATTAGCGATACGCGCATTGTTTAGCGTTGCTATGCGAGTGTACATTCGTATCACATGATCGCATAATCGCGTGATTTGTGCCTTATTTATGGAAAGTAGATGTGTATACGCTCAATATTATAAATGCAGCCATTTGCTGTTGTGTTGGTATAAATGTAAAATTGTTTAGTACTTGTTAGTGGTTTAGATCAGTTGTAACCATGTTTTGTTATCAATGAAGGGTTTTAAACACAATTGTTATGAAATCTTTCGACACAATGTAGGTACATAGACAAAGACTTGTAGGAAGCTAGGATCTCGAGACTAGGTTCGCAATGCGTTCTCAGCTTTAGACTGCGACTTCTAATACTAATGAGATTAAGGTTAAGATTTTAAAGTTTTTTGTTCAAAGTATTATGGAATGACGTTTTGAATAAATTGATACTCATACAGTAAATGTAAACTAGGTACCTAAAGTAGAGCGACAGTTGCACAAAACCCCCTAAAATACTAACAGTCATAATTCCTCAATCTCATCGCCAGCGACCGCACGTAGCCAATTTCAATTTCTCCGCACATGGTGTCTTATCATCTTAAGAAAAATCTTTGTTATCGGATACGCTGCGTCACACAGATAATACATCCTCCAAGTTTCAGGTCTTTACAACCAGTGGTTTAGACTGTGCGTTGACCCTTGATCAGTCAGAATGAAGCGAGTTTTTAATAAAGATTTAACAAACGTAAAATTAATACGTCATTGACTAACAATCTTCTTCTTCTTCCTACCCTTATCCTATATTACTTGGGGTCGGTGCAACACGTTTGTTTCTTCCATTCTATCCTGTCTACTAACTCCCTTTTCTTTCAAATCACTCTTCACACAATCTATCCATCTTTTCTTTGGCCTTCCTCTACCTCTCCATCCATCTACCTACACGTATACTTAAAACTATGTGATTGACTAACAACATTTGTGGAAAATAAATATTGATTTGCAGGTATATTTTGTTAAATAAAGTATTAATACAGTTGCATCTTAGCACCTCTTCAATAGCGTTAACTCCTTAAATGCTATGAATAAATGATTGCGTTTCTTACACTGGTGACCAAACTTTATTCACCACAATTGGTTCAGCCCGCTTCGGGAGGCAAAGTTTTGGACTCGACGAAAATTTAATAAATTGCAGTTATCTCATAAATGTGAAAGATTATATTTTTGTTGTATTCCATCATGTCTAAACGGTTTATGAAGTTAAAATGTAGTTGATGTAGTTTTGTGTGTATGTTTCTAATGAATAAACTCAAAAACAACTGTGCCGATTTAAAAAAAAATATCACCATTGGAAAGCTATTTTCACCCTGAGTGACATGGACTATATTTAATTATAAAGTTCCCTCGGGAGCGGGCGTTACGCAGGTGAAACCGCGCGAGGGAAGTAATAGCTTTGCAAAAAATTAAATTAATAAATAATTTTACGCAACTTAGCCGTTAAACTAGCACACGGCCCACCTGTCACAAGTACCTGGACAAGTAGTCACTGTAGCCCATGTAGCCTATAGACGTCCGCACCTCGAACGATTTGACAAAAAAATGATGTCAATTCGTGAAAAATAGTAACAAATATTATGTCAACGACAAAACATGGGACTACTAACTTAACCCGTTCTTTTAAAACAACACGAAGAAAAATAACTCGGCAACTACTACATTTTTCGTTTTATCCCAACAGTAGAGTCTACCTGACTAGAGCGTTTCTTTTGAGCGATTTAATTTAACTCCCGATCCACAATTACAGGGAGACAGTCCCTTTCCGAGTCCGGTGTCAAAGCAACGAAAACTCAAATTACACTCGCCAATTTTCGTTCGAAAGGGTTCCGTTAGTAACTAAGTTACGTAGTCCATTGCTTACTCTGTTTAGCCGATTATTCAGACACGCCGTACAGAGCAGTAATGTATACGATGCTTTGAGATGATAACGTAGACGTTTGGCGTAGGCGTGGAAGGTTGTCGAGTTGAATTTATCAGGGCTGTCGCACGGCAAAGCTAATGTATTCCCAAACTTTGACAAAGGATCAGCAGCAAGTCTCAAAGGAAAAAGCGAAGAGTACAAATGGGAGTAAGCAGGGAACCCGTCAATGGATTACTTCCGAGATACAGTTTGTTGGTGCTCACTTTTCATTTGCTTATTAATTTGTGTTCTAATTAAAGTTGTTTGAATTGTATCCGGTTTGTTTGGAGACGCTACGATGGTACAGCTTTCGAGCTTTACAGCTTACAGCTTTTTGTGATTTCAGAGAGTTTGCTTTTATTGTATGTATATATTATAATTTCTTACTTAATAATAATTAATTTAAGATTTGTGTGACGCACGACGAAAACTGTAATAGAGGACGTGAAGTTCATAGATTGTTGTGCTACTGTTATATTAAATAGATAATAAGGTTATTCTACTTGTAGCGTGCTCAAACCTGTCTTAATTAATAATTTTACTGCTACTGTAATTATATGATTTAGATGGCTGTTCGTAATAATAAAAAATATTCTGGTTAGAACGTAGAGAAGTTAGCCAATCAGAACAGTTAAGGTCGTTTAGGGATATTAGCATAATCGACACGCTTGGCAGGTGGATTGGTGTTCGCAGTAAGATGGTAGGTAATCTTATGCTGATAAATGATGCTACCCATCCATCAGGTGTGCCCGTAGTCGCTTCTTATGACACCCATGGGAAGATATGGGGTGTTGTATTCGAAGCTGGAAATCACACGGCGTAACCGGAAACCATACGGCGTCCTACTTGTTCATCGCTTAACATTATAATAACCAATAACAATTTTAAATATTACAAAACATTGTGATCTTTAACGATGATACTTATTGCTGGTATGACAACTGTCTTATTTGACAAACGGTGAGAGAGCGCGGCGGAAGATAATTGATTTCATTTTCGTTTTTACTCTTTTTTTTAATTTTTATAAATGGTCATTTGTGATGTTAATACTTATTAGTTCCTCGAGTTAATGGCTAACATTTGTATTATAATGAGGTGCAGTAATGCTGTAATGACAATAAAACTCATGGGAAAATTCCAACATTTTGCAATTTCGGTCCAGTTGTTCAGTTTCATCAACTGCATTAATAACTTTGTTATTTCTTATAAATGTATAGGATTACAAAGTTACATTTGCAGTCAGTGAATACGTGTATATGAATATGTTTGATTTAATGGAGGAATAGGTGTAGATAGGGACCTAGATGGAATTATGTTGAAAGGTGGTGTCTAAGTGGTTAGGTTAGTTGTTTCAGAGACCTGGTTTTCTGCGTTCGATTCCCACCCGGGACAATTATTCGTCTGAAATTCAAACAGTTGTACTGAGTCAGGGGCTGCTTTGTTTTCGTGAATCTATTGAGCGGTGAGACCTTGGCGACACAGGGATTAAAAAGTTCAAAACTTTTATGTTATGAATATTAGATTGACTTGGCCATCGCAATAAACACTTGTGAGATACATTCTAATTATATCCGATGGCCAAGTTAATCTAATATTCATAACATAAAAGTTTTGAACTTTGATAAGGTCAAAATAAGATTCTGTAAGGTGAGATAATTACGTAATAGCTTAAGATAGAAGGTCCCTTAAGTAGGGACTGAATAAATTAACCGACTTGGTATTACATAGATCTCACAACGTTTTACGGTAAAAGAACTGCGTTACGAGACTTGGGTTTTTTTACAAGTATGTTTTTGATGGCATTTTATTATTACATTTAAAAATATATTGCATATTTGAAAGTTAACTAGAATAGGGATGAATAGACCTACCGCTAGTTAAGGTAGCTAGTTACTAAAACACTCAAAGTGGATATCTCTCGATGGACAGAAACTTTAGTCCCTAGATACAGTGACCAAAGGAAAAGTTGGAAACATATCAATTGGTAAATTCGTGGATACAACTGAACTACTTTCGAGGTAATGTAATTTGTATTGCAAAATCTAACATGAAACATTAAATTATAAACTTGATATTTTATGTTTATAAACTCTGTCTGAGTTTATCAACTAATAGATCCTATGGTTTCCGGCTTAGAATAGACCACCCCGTGTCTACCCATGGGTGTCGTAAAAGGCGACTAAGGGACATAATAATATGGTTGATGGATGGGCAGCAGCGTCTATTAGCCCAAGGTTAACATATTACTACGATCACCAATCCGTCTGCCAAGCGTGGTGATTATGGCAATATCCCTCAACGGTCCTGGCTTGCCAAGGTCTGTTAAGAGGAGGCCCATGTTTAGCAGTGGACGTAAACGGGCTGTTGATGATGACGATGATGATGATGATCCTATAAATTTATAGAATCCATAGAAGTTTAAACCATTGCTTTATAGATTTTTGTAATATAAAGTAGCATTTAAATATATTTTTAGTAGGATCGTATCATCCCTTTTCACTTACACACATATCATACATGAAAACATATTTATTTTAAAATACAAGAAATAAAAATGTTTAACAATTATTAATTCATAACAATGAATAATACGTAAGTTCTAAAGTCCCACAAATCCCTTACAATTCCAGAGTTCCGTAATTCCCACCTGACAAGGGTACAGGAGGATTTCCTAATCATTTGCCTGAATTAGTAAATACATTAGTTGGCACGCGTCGCGTTTATCTAATGTAAGCACACATCAATTCGGCTTTAATTATCTGTGGCGTGTCACCATTCAAAATTTATCCTTATATCATTGTTATAACGACTGAAATTTAATCTGAACTAATCCGGTGAGTAGGATGTTAAACAATTAAGGCGTTGCGACGTAATTGTCATTATGTTTTGTGTAATCTGTGTAATCGTTAAATACACGTTGTTTGTTCAAGTGCAAATGTTTGTGATATGATTGTTTGTTTGACGATTTCATCTGTAAGGGAAACATTAATATTGTTTAAATCTGATTTACAATGAACTATAATGTTATTCATAACCACCTAAGCTTTTTGAGCAAACTTCGACAAGTCGCGAAGCTCGTCATCTTAGTTATTTAAGATTTTTTATTAACAAGGAAAATATGATACACTAGCTTCCCGCTCGCGATTTCATGCTATTAGCTCCCGTTCCCGTTAGAATGCAATGGCAGCCACTTTTTCAAAAAATTGCAGTTACCAAGCTGTCTGACAACCGATTGTCATAACGTCATCTCTGACAATCTTTAACTAAGCAACAGTTAGCAGCGTTTACCTGTGTACGAATATATTCCAAACATAATACTGAGGTCACCAATCCACCTGCAAAGCTTGGCAACTAAAGTAACATCCCCCTCGAGGGATGCTCGTGTTCGACAATAGACGATATTCGGACTGATGATGATGATGAATTGATCATAATTTTTGGTCGTCTATATTCGTGTTCAAACTTTTACTCGACCATGCAATTAAAACTATTAAAAACATTTCTCCACAATTTCAGAGTTAAATAAAACTTGGAATTATTTCTATGAAGTTGCGCTACTTAGAGAAAGTTCCATTAATTAGCAAATATTAATAAATCGACGATTACTTCGCTCAACTGTGAATATACTCCGAGAATTTACTGAGTTTGTGAAAACTAATAAGTTCTCTGGTTGCATTAAGATAGCTGATACATTCATCTTGGAAATGTACTTTTTCTTTAGAGTGATTGCCTCAGTGACATAAGCTGGTAGGTACTATTATTTACACTTTCTGTAATATTATCGGGTTTTAAATATTTAAAATTTTAATGTGACGGTTCGGTAGTAATGGCTTAGTTTCGATTAAAAAATCACGGTATATTTAAAATAATGTTTGATACAGGTAAATGATGTACGGTAGAACTGTAATTAAATTACGTTGCATCATTTGAAATGAAATGAAATAGTTTTTTAGTATCGTAGACGAATAATTCACTCTTTTTACACGTCATTTACAATGCATTAACACATTTAATTACCTACATTATTTTTATTATTTACTTTAATTAAGAAGAACAATATTTCATATTTTATTATATACAGAAAGTCTTCAATAGAAGGTATGAGTTATCTGTAAATCATTTCCAACAAACAATATATCAAACCAAAACTATATTTATAATACTCATTTTCAAACTCATTAACAATAAAAGTAAATGTTGATTCAAAGCTATTTTTTGTAACCATCTTTATACGTAAATAATTAGGACTAGCGGCCCGCCCCGGCTTCGTTCGGGTAGACTTTTATAGCCTATGTTACTCAGAGATAATGTAACATTCTAATGGTGAAAGAATTATCGAAATCCGTTGAGTAGTTTTTGGGTTCATTCGAAACAGACATACAAAAATACAAACTTTTCCTCTTTATAATATTAGTATAGATCAAATAATCTAAAACACAAGCTAAGTAAAAGCTTGTCTCTTTTAAAGAAATCAAAAAAGAACATTTATTTAACACATTTACACTTTTACTTGTCAATTATTCGCAATGAAATAATGTAAATAACATGAATAAGAGTTTAATGCCAAATATGGTAGCTAAAATCTATTGCCAGTAAGCTAATCATCCAATATGTCAGTTCAGTATCACGTCAAAGTTAAATAACAAATTTTCATTCTATCTATAATTTAGCTCCAAACAAAGGAGGCACTTGGTGAGGACCTAAGGTTAAAAAAAGGGCAGCACACTAATAAAGTTATCACCAATAGTGTACAGGCTACAGACCCACGGCCGTCCTGATAAAAGCTTGGTCTTGTTCGCTTAAACGCAGTTTACGAGCTTTGGGTCCCAAAATGCGATATTTTATGAGTGCTAGGTATTCCGTACCGATTCTTGTGGATATTGTATAGAGGTATATGGGTAGAGAAAAGCAAGGGAAAACAACATTTTTCGTGGATATGGGTAGCAGGAAAAGTGAAGGAAATAATAGTGAAGTGGGACGTATATTGTTAGAATTCACATTTTTCGTAAATTTATTCTCAGCCTATTGTTATAAGGCGAAAAAGTAAGGATTTGATATCATAATATGCTGTTAAGTATGTATCTAAATATATACAAGGATAGAAGGTACCTTACTTAATTCGATATATACTTCTTCTATATCATTAAAAATTACAGATTTAACCTAAATCTGTGTCAAAGGCGTTCGTACAACCTAGCTATTGTATAACGCAAGGCACTAGAGCTCTTTTGCCATGTACATTGCCATCTCCTTGAGGGATATTTTTGTTTTTTTAAACATAGGCCTGTATTAAAATAGTAATGTTACTATTTCGTATTTTATGGATCGTAATACTGATAGCAAATCTTCCTGACTATTATTAATAAATACTGAAAATTCGCGATGCAAATTAATCCTAAAAGCCTCAAATAAATGTACGAATACAATCTTAACATGACCGGTACTTTATAATGACCGCTAAAATGCACCGGTAGCTCAGTGGTTGCTATAGTTGCCTCTGAGACCTGGTGTTCTGGGTTCGATTCCCACCCGGGACAATTATTTGTGTGAACCACAAATAGTTGTTCTGAGTCTGGGTGTTCTTTGTGTCCGTGAAATGAATGTTTGTAAAGTCCCCCGCGACACAGGGATTTATTTCCCTAGTGCGGGAGTTGTCTTCTTAAAAAAAAAAGAAAAAAAAAAGAAAATGTGTTGACAATAATCGACGTTTCAGGCATTTTTTGACTCAGCTAGTTAGAGCTTCTGTGGATGATAAGATCAAGATCTTATTAGGATCGCTATTTGACTTCGGCAACAAAATATGTATATAGCAATAGCCTTGCAATTTGAAGCGGTCATAGACTATTGTAACGCTTTACCATCAGACGGGAGCCAATACTCAATAAGGATATAATCTATACTTAAATCTATACTAATATTATAATGAAGAAAGATTTATATGTACAGGACCGATTTTAAAAATTCTTTCATTATTTGAATGCTACATTATAACTGATTAATATAGGCTATATTGAATAATGAAGTTCCCACGGGAACAGGAGTTACGCGGGTGAAACCGCGCGCGGGAAGCTAGTTATATATAAAGCTGAAGAGTTTGTTTGCCTGTTCTTTCAGTGTTAGATAGCCCATTTATTAAGAAAGGCTAAAGGTTATGTTTAATGATGAAGTTATTACGGGAATGGCGGTTACGCGGGAGAAATGCCATTAAGACATAACAGACAATAATCAGCTCGTTTTTGTTTCAGACTGTCTTCACCTCCAACTATACCGCGACCCCAAAGATCGCTACAAGAAGGGTCAGACTAAAGCCTCCCTGTCCCTCCAACACTTCCTGGGCTTCGAGTCTGGCTTCACCCTGGACAAGGAGTCGAACACCATAGCTATCATCTGTCAGGATGTCACCGTGGTACTGGCTTTTGAGACGAGGGAACGGCTTATAGCTTGGCAGGTGAGTATAGATTTAACTATAGACAGGTTACTGTATACGAATACGTAAACAAATTGGTTTTCATTTAGGCTGAACCCACATTGTGCGCACGTGTTTTTACGCAAGCGCCTACCTACCGAACCCGTCACCGCCGCCGTCTTTCACAATTGTGACATATGCTCGAGGACATTCCTCGCTCAACGAGTAAAGCAATGAGTAAAACAGACGATCGAGTCTCATACAAAATTCAGCTTAATAATAGTACCATATTGGAGTTGAGAGCAATAGCGCATCAGTGGTTAAGTTTTTATTTAGAAAACCGAGAACTGACAGAACGTCGAGGTAGAATATCACAATCCCCTTTTGCAAATGTTAATTTGTTCTTCAGGTGAAAGTGGGTGGTCAGCTGGGTTCCTCTAAAGAGTACCTGGTGATGATCGGAGGAGGAGGATCTAAGAAGCTGCCGGCGGGACCAGCTCGGCTGCACCTGCAGGGCAGGCGGTTCGCACTGACCAGCGGAGTACCACCACGTTTATTAGGACTGTGGGAACTCGCACATTTGAGGTGGGTTTAATTGATTATAGTATTCCTACTGACGGATTTCGGTTCCAGCGGCAAATCTCTATGGATATTAGCCATCTGCGCAGGAAATATTATAGTGGACAAGTGTGCGTGCAATTATAGGTGCACTCTCTATTCCTTTACTCTTAAAATCCGGTGGGACAGCTCTACCGACACGACCAATCAGGCGCAGGATCAACAGCTTAACGTACTCTCCGAGGCACGGATGAAACACAACCAATTTCGGGAGGTTCTTAAATTTTTCAAAATAGAAAATTTTAAGTACACAGTTTTCTGCTCTACTCAGGGTCGAACTCGGGAACTTACTTGTTTAAAGACGAACATAGACCGACGCTAGACCACTACATTAATTCCCTCTTTTACTTTCTTTTTCCTCTAAGATTTCTAGCAGAGTTATTTTTGCTCACTATTCTATTACTAGTTATTCTTGTTAACCCTTCGTGCTAAGCTAAACTAATTGTTACGAGTGGGTTCTTGTCGTAAATCATATTATCTAAATATTAACAAGTTCTTGTTAGAACGAAGTTCCTTATTTCATTTTCAATTCGATTTATATTAAAAAATCTTATAATAATAAATCGAATGTACAGCTGACCCAAATTGAGATGAACTATACAATAAACCAAACAATAAAATGCATTGGAAGACGTTATCATGATAGTAAACGAGGTTTATGTGACGTAACATCCGTGACGACTTTATACGCTTGGCGGGCGCCATTTCGCGTTAATGGCCGCTACTTCCGGTCGCCATCTTGCGTATAGGGATGGTACACAGTACGCATATTTAATCAGTACGTGAATTATTAACAATACATATCTAGAATATTCGTTAAATAAACATTTTATTGTCACGATGGCTTAGTTCATTACGATAAAACGATATTTCAGATTTATTTTGATTTTGTGTTGAAATGGAAAAAATGAATTACTACCATTTGGCATAGCGGTAAGTAGTTCGTTTTAAATCTTAGAGGTCGTGGTTTTGATCCCCATGCCAAATAAAAAATCTTTGGGTAAAATCTAACACGGTTGAGGGACTACCATCCGTACCTTGGAAAGCACGTTAAGCCGTCGGCTATTGTTACAACATGATATATAACATGTTTATATCCCAGTGTGTTATAACATATAACTATGGTCACCAGCCGGCCAACCCAACCGTGGTAACTATGACAAAATTCCCCTTGATTTTATACGGGCTATTGATAATAACACAGATACCATTTATATATGAAGTACAAAGTAATTTAATTTATAAATAACGAAATATACAGTGCAGTTAACAACTGGTAACAAGAGTGTGTTGTTAAAATAGTCGAAATGGAAATCATGATTTACTCAAACACATATCTATGTAGGGAAAGTTTTTAAAAATATTGGTCAAGTGCTCGTCGGACTCGCGCACGATAGGTTCCGTAGCATTTTCAAACGTCTACCTAATGCCGTTATTAATATTGAGCATAACACGGCAAAACAAAAGCTGGTTGTATAGTGAGCCCCCATTATTTTTTTTTTATTGTGTGTTTATAGAAATACATCATCTGTGAAAATTTTAACTGACTAGCTATCGCGGTTCTTGAGATACAGCCTGGTGACAGACAGACAGCGAAGTCTTAGTAATACGGTCCCGTTTTTACCCTTCGGGTACGGAACCCAAAAAATAACCTATTTGTGTATTTTTTATTACTGATTGTTTATACACACTGTACGCATAACATGATACATACAGGAAAACAATGTTATTACGCATTTTGAAGTTACGGAGATACAATATTACAATAGTTGTGTTTATGTTTTCTTAACTTCAATAGTTAGTTAAAAATACAGCCATTTTCCAAAATTGGTAACCATAAGCGAGAATAGTTGCGGTTATTTCATAAAATTTGTTTGTTTATTTTCGTTAGAATTTTATTTATGTTGCAGTTTTATTTATTTATGGTAAAATGAATTTGTTTGTATAGCGAGTTCAAAACAAAGCTTTGTATATGCACACGCACCGCAAAATATTCACCGCATTCATAAATATTCATCTAACTATAAAATATTATTATGGGTTACATTTTAAAAGTCCGACGATTATTTAAAAAAATATATCAACTTTTATTGAACTCAAAATAGTAGTATTTAGAACTGGTAGAGATTATAATACTGATACAGAACAAAATAAGACGGACAAGTATACTCCGGAGTTTCTTTCTGAATTTCTTCTCCGTGCCTCGTTATCCTTTTTCAGATAGGACTCGTAGTTCCTGAGATTTGCGCATTCAAGCAAACAAATACATTCTTCAGCTTTATTTATTATATATTTTGATAATATCAGAATCGTTAGCAGATTATTAGATGTAGACAGGAAATCAATGTTTCATCACCGTGGCCGAATGGTCTAGGCTAATGCTAGAAGTCGCAATAAGTTTTTCAAATAAATGTATTTATTTATTACATTTTACATTAATTAATAAAATAAATATCTAAAATTACTCGATTCGAGTATTTTAAGTAGCTAATTTAAAATTACTCGACACCCTCGCTTTGAATCTCGGAGGTCGTGGGTTCGATCCCCACGCCGGAAAAAAAAATATTTGTGTAAATTCTAAGATCTTGTCCGGGTCTAGTTGGTTGAGAAACTACCGTCCATGCCTCGGAAAGCACGTTAAGCCATTTGTCCCGATAGTTATAACATCATCTATAATAATCGTGTATCAAGGAACGGAAACCAGCGTTTCCTTGTGTGGTACAACATAATATTGCGGTCACCAATCCGCTTGCCAAGCTTGTTAACTATGGCAAATTCCCCTTCCCCGGGAGGAGACCCATGTTCAACAGGGGACGTTGTTTGGACTGATGACGATTATCATGAATTAAAAATTAAATTAACTTATAAAAAACCACTATTTTGAATAAATTCTACTTGGCAAGATTCACATTATGCTGGCAGCATTACCCCGTTAAACAGCAATGCTAACCTGCTGTGCTAAGTAAATACCAGCACTCGGGGAACAAGCCGCACTTAATTCAATTCAATTAATTTACAACAAAGTACACTCGCGAGCAAAAGTATTGAATCACTTACATACTTGGAATTGATTCCGCGCAATGTTGCGTACTAAATAACTAGTTAACAATAATAAAAACGGTACCATTTTAAAGTTTAAACTCTTAAATTGATACCAAATTAATTTAAATCACATCAGTATATAAGGAGGTATCTCGGATTGAGTGAAGGAGGCAAATACTTTCCCCCGAGAGGATGCCCATGTTTAGCAGTGTTAACGTTATACGGGCTGGTGATGATGATGATGATACCATACTTTTGCTCGCGAGTGTAGTTACTTAATAATATCGTAATTATTATTTTACATATAATATTTCATTATTCCTTCATACTTTAATATTGTGATGTTAATAATGACATGTCAGTTTAAAAGCTGCAATGTTCGACTTAATTTACATCGCAATGTTTTAATTAGTGGTTCGTTTGTATTGATACACGGACTGCATCTGGCTTATACAATCAGGTCATTGTTTATCATATTACCTATATACGTATCACTTCATAGTATAAAACAAAGTCGCTTGCCGCTGTCTGTCCGTCCCTATGTATGCTTAGATCTTTAAAAGTACGAAACAGATTTTGATGCCGTTTTTTTCTATAGACTCAGATAGAGTAATTTAATAGGAAGGTTTATATGTATGATTCATTAGCATGGAACCCGTGCGAAGCCAGGACGGGTCGCTAGTAGGTAATATAATAAACAAGAAATTTCGCAGAAAAAGTTTAAAAACTATCAAACTCCACCGACACACAGAAGTAAGAGAAGAAAAAGACAAAACGACACATCGATATTTTTTTTTAAACTAAAGATTTACTTATCCAAACTAATATTATACAAAGAAGATTTGATTGTTTGTTTGTATCGAATAGGCTCCGAAACTTATTAACCGATTTGAAAATTATTTCACCGTTGGGAAGTTACGGTATCGCCCGATGACATAGACTCTATTTCATTATGAAGTTCCCACGGGAACAAGGTACGCGGTGAACCCGCGCGAGGTAAGCTAGTCGAACAATAACTTAAACAAATATCACAGACGCGCCGATATCTTACCGCCCCGCGTCCGTGTTTTAACTGCACTGGTGTAATGAATTGCTTCCTCAGTTTCCTTATTCTGGAATATAATGCCGAAAACAAACTGAAGTTAAAAAAAAAAAAATCTTCCAACGTTACTTGTTTTACTGTTTTTTTTAGTATTTTATTAAAAGCTACAAATTAATTAAGTAGCACAAATCTTAAATCTTTAGTAACATATCATTATTTTCCTATAATTATAGCTTATGGCAAAACATTTGGTAATATGTATCATTGTTATATATACAAAGTTTTAGATTGAAATCAAAAGCTGATACACATTTATTTTATTTTATTTATTTATTTATTAAAGTGTGACAATATATTTTTTTACATAGTGCTCCACAAAACCGGTTTGACGGTTTGACTGTGGATGAGTCGCAGTTTTATAACTGTTGTTTGTACATAATGTATGTTTTTAACAATATTGGTATATTATATTATGCATATAGTGAGACAAGTGTATAAAATAGCCACTGATATTCTAATATCAGTAGCTACCTCATACACCTGTTTTACATATTATTTAACATATATTTTTTAAGTTTCTGCTTAAATTTTAGTTTACTTGTTTATTTTAACTTATATGAGTTAAAAGTATTTTTATTATAGTAAAAACTTAAGTGAACAACGAACATTTTCAAAATACGGACGCAAAACTGTACGTTTTCATATCCAGACAAAGACAACCACACTTTAACTCCCAAGTAAGACAGAGATAAAAACTAGTTAGATAGAAGCGGTTGACTATTCATGCCCAAGTTGCCAAAAGTGGATAATAATTTTAGGTTATGTGAGATGCATGGCGACTCTTATATGCTCTTAAATCATGGAGTATTAATTCTATGGTATCACGTGCGGATAAAGGGATGATAGTATTTTATGAAAACAATAAACTCTTTAAATGTTCCCGTATTTGAAAAACTGATAAAAATATTGTTGTTTTGTTTATGAAAAATATGCAAATTATATGAGGCATATATGGTTTAAAAACTTATAATTTATGACCGCTTTGTCAGTAGAGCGTTAAATGACTTAATGCATTATTTTTTTAGTAAATGAATTTAAGTAATTTTTAATATTATCTTAATCAAAAAATAGTTGTTCATTTAAATAAGAATTACAATTTAATTTTAGAGTAATAAATTTTATCTGTTTAGTACTTTTCTAGAGTCACAATAATGTGTATATGTTCAAACAAAGCCATTTTATTGACAATCATTCAATACATGACGTATTACCATTACGATAATAATAAAAAAATAAACTTATAGCACACGAGGAGAAAAAGAAAAAATGTAATAAAAATGAAATCATAAGCGTTTAAAATTAATTTCTTCTCAAAATTCAGTGTATGTAGATCCTCTGTGGCAGTCCGCCAAAAAGCAAGGAAATCCGTTTTAGCTGCGTTGTAGTTATAGTCCAAGATAATCATAGTTTATATATTTATGACGCAATTAACAATAAAGCCGCAGCATGAATATTAAAAACTAATTTTACGAAACTGTAATTTTCGGGATCTTATTTTATGTAGATACTGTTTAAGCCTTGAGTCTTAAAGTTTATCTATTTGTTTTGTTTCAGGCGTTATGGAGTGGTAGAAGGGAGATTTTGTTTTGAGGGTGGTTCTCACTGCGGCAAAGGAGAAGGACTTCATTTACTAATCACAGATCAAGCGCAGGATATAACTGACGCCTTCGACATGGCGGCTCAAGGAACCCTCCCAACGCAACGTACACCAGCCGCTTCTAGAAAAAGTACAGGTATTTAAACTGTCTTCAGTCATTATTTATAACATGAAGTCTATTTGCAAATTCTTGGTATTAATTTTATTATTTAACCACAGTTTTTCTTCAGTATAGTATGATCATTATCATAGAAAATTTATTTTATAAAATAATAATGAGTTTACTATAAATTGTCAATAAAAAAATTGTTTCATTGTTCGCAATTCTTTTACAGGAAACAAAACAAGACCCAGTACAAGACTTTCAGACTTCAATGCTGACCAGTCTATTCCTGATACAGCAAGTGGATTATACGAAGAGAACTTTTTTGGAGAAGATTGTGGCGGAGTCTCACCTTTTTGGCCTTCAGATGAAAGGCGAAATTACGACGACGATGTAGATGTTGGTACAAAACCTCCTTGGAGCGAAGCTGATCACATAACTCTTGAACGCTGCAATAATTGTTTAACCAAACTTGGTGCCATATCAAGATCTTCAACGGTTGCCCTAACTCCAGGTACTACTTTCAACCCAGCTTGGACGATGGAAGCAGTGCCGGAAAGTAGTTCAGATAATTCTTCAAATAGTACTGAGTATTTAACACCAAGAGCGATAAAGAAGAGTCTAGAAGCATGTCAATGTAAAGACAAGCCACCAGAAAGGCCACCAAAGCCTTCACATTTTGACCAAAAGAAACCACCAGCTGTATTGCCTGTGCAAAGTTGCCCATGCGCTGCTAATGATAATTATCCAATCAATAACCCTAAAGTAGGACCCTATGAAAATTATGATGTTCCAAAAAGTACTCACACCGAGGTAAGTAAATTAAATAGTCCTGAATTTACATATATTTAATATTTATTATACATAATTAATCAAAATAATCTATAAATTGTTACAGATTGATAACACTGAACATTACGACACTCCCAAAAGAATAAAACAAGCTTTAGCAGATGACTTATTTCAAGTAACAAAAACTTCTACTCCAGGATCATTAGTTCTTAAGAAAAATTGTGGATGCATATTAAAATTTGGTTCTAAAAAGAAAACAGTTATAGTAGAATGTGAAGAAAATCTTCAACCCGTAGATTGTCCTTGTCAAAAAGTTACCAACTGGGCTAATAATTTAATAAGTCTTCCTTATTGTAAAAGAACAACTAATGATCAAATAAATACAGAGGTTCTTACAGCTAATAAATCAGAGGAAATGGCAATATATGCCACTATTGATATGTCAAGAAAAACGAACCGACAAAGTGCCGCTAGTGCAGATAAAGAGAATACCAATGACTCTGTTAATGATGCACAATTTACTAATTATCAAAATATTGAACCTAAAGAAAAAGAATTTGAAGGGGCTTATGCCAATTATGAAAATTTAGAATTTGCTTTGTCTTTAGAATACTATGAAAATGCTAAAGATTTGTTAAAGAAAGCTGGAGTGACGCAAAGTGAATTAGATGCACTAAGTGCTAATGTAGACATTGCAATAAATTCCTTGCCAAAGAAACCCAAACTATGCACAAAATGTAGCCATTCACAATTGTGTCTAAATAAACAGCAAGATATTAAAAAGAACCGAAACGATGAATATCTACTAATGGAACCTGCAAACAAAATGAAACAAGATTTTTGCAGTAAAACACTGGGACCTAATCCTGGTTACACGCCCATGTCTCCAAACCCGAAATGGTCTCAAAGCTTAAAACATCCAATCCACAAAATCCAAAGGGTAGAAATTGAAAAATCACAAAGTATACCCGCTTTGACAGGAGACCAGAATAGAATGCCAGGTTTTGGACCAGGTAACAATAACAAAGAAGCAATGCAGAAACGATCTAGTTCAGTAGACTCAGCAAGGTTGCTAGAGGATTTAAAAGAATTCGATAGTAGCATAGGAAGTCATGCGACTTCATCGTCTTTAGAAACTTTAAGAAATATAGCCATAGAGAACAGGAGATCATCTTCACCTTGTGACAATGAAAGAGATGACTGCTACGATTGCTGCAAATCTTCTGGTTCTGAAAACAAAACTTCGGAAGAAAGTTGTTCTAAGGAGATTCCAAATCTGAGAAACAAACTAATGGATAACGCTCAAATCAAAAGGTCATCGAGTGTTCCATGCAAATCTGGTGGAAATCGAGATTCATCGAGTTCGAATGATTCAGGGGTATCTAGTTGTTCATTAAAACACGGCGGAGGCGATTATAATGAATTCGAAATGCCTATGACATCTGGACATTCAAGATATCACTACATGATTCACAGGCGCATGAGAGGTAGTCTAGCCAATTGCGTCCATTCGTCACTACCGAGGAAATCAAAGTCATCTGATTTGAGAGACGTGACGATGCAGCTGCCCAAAATGACAGTACCAGCCAAGTCTTCATCTGCTGAGGCTGAAGTACCGGTGTTACCGCCAAAACAGTTCAAAGGTAAGGCCGGTATAATATTCACTTATTAGCAATTTTTTATTAAAATCCTTTTATTCATCTATATATATTTTATTACTAAATTTTATATTCTTTTTCAGGCGTTATGGACACACACAGCACTTCAAGTGGCACGTCAGATATGTCAGATTACATTGAGACACTTTCTATGACTTCTTCACATTCCTCATCAGATACCCCCTCAGGATTGAGGTATGTACCAAGATTATCAACCAAAAACAATATACCCACTAATAGGTATATATTAAGTATTTTTTGTAAATTAACAATGAAAAAGAAAACAACAACATACACAACTAAAAGTAGCTTATTACAGAAAAAAAAAAAAAACATTCTTAAGCGTCAAAATATTCCTTCGCATCATTGCTCCTGGACATAGTTCCCGGAAGGCGACGACGTCAACCAGGCGTTTCGACAATTTTCGGAAAAATAAACCCACTACAAATGAAGTGAACTGTTTACCCAATTTTCTTTTTTCTGTTTTATATTTCAATTATCAATTTCGTATAACGGGCATATAAATCGAGAATTTATATGCTCGTTATTAATAAAACAACTAAATTAGTTAATATCATTCTCCAATCTGAGTAAAAGTGTAGAAACTGATTTTTTTAACAAAACTTCTAAGTGAACAAAAAGTATTATTTTAGTAAACTATCATTTTCTGTTCCAGATTAATTCACCAACCTACCAATACGCTGCGACCCCGATCCGGCAAGGAGTACCACAACATCGACCCCATCATCACATCCATGTACAAAAACGGCAAAGATCTCGCCAACTACACTAACATACCTTAAAACTAACTTAAGATTGCATATCTTAATATCCTAAACTCCTCAACCAACAAAGTTCATAACGTTATGTTCATTAGTCATGTTAACATCTACCAGTGTTTTATCATTTAATTTGTTACCTTATGTGATATGTTTTACAAGTGCAATGCTCAATTTAATTACGATATTATTATTTAATTGTTACCCCTATATTATTTACATACGCATATAAGACTGAATGTTTGTTATCATTAATTTATTCAATATGATACTTAATCTAGTCAACCGTGTAATATTGTAAAAATAAGTATCGACGTTTAATGTAAAGTTGTAAAAAATTGGATAAAGTTTTATTAACAACGATTAATTTATAAACAATTTATAGTCGATAGATTAAAAGCATTTTATACGAAGTTTTACCGATAGATTTCATATCAAGCGTTTTTTATAAGACATTCTTTCTTATGAATTGAAAGTATTATTTTTACCGTAGCATTACCTCTTCTACTACGCGCTACGCCGTAGCAAACGTAGCTAGTAACGATTTTTAAGAGTTTATTTTTCAGTTGTAAGAATATTGTGAACTAATAAATAATGAAACAATCAAATTGGTACTAAAATATATCAATATAAATTGAACTATGTTGCAGTTACTACTAAAGACGTGACAATTGAAAAATAACAGCTTTTAAGAATGTAAAACGCTTGGTATCGTAGTGCAAAATAAATTTAAAGACTTGTAAATTTGATATAATCCTATTAAATTCGTTGCAGCAATAAGTATAAATTCCTGGTAGTGTCGGTTAAGACGTGAGTTGTGTGTAAGGGTGAGTTGTGTGTATGGGCCAAATATGAGTTATTTCTGTTACCTTGTTACGTGACTCTACAGAAACATCGAAATGCACGAATATTTTGATTGCGGTTACTTAACTTTTTATTCTGTCAGAATAAAATGTTGTAACTAACTGTATCCGTTTTGTTACTTCCGATAAAGATGTTTTTAGTAATAGTAGAATGGAGTATCATTAATTACTACATAATACATTTCATTGGTTTTTAAATACATTTTAAAAATACATACATGAGTAAAATAAGCCTCCTTTTTACTCTATGAAAAACCAGGAGGTATAGTCAGCACAGTATTGGGGTTCTATTTTTTAATAAAAAGCCTTCAAAATGTTTTTTTTATGGCACCTTATATTGAGTTTTTATTGGATCTTATAAAAACGGAATTATAATAGAAATGAGAAACAAATAAGACATATTATAAGTTACTTAATATGTTTAATGTATTATGCGTTATTTATTTTTCATACAATATGTTTTCATAGTGTCACATAACAAGCGCAGGGCGTGGGACTGCTGCGTGCAATATCAATTGGCATATACCTACCTATATATATCTGTAGTATTTTCGCTAGCTATATACTACCTACATACCCTCAGGCTGTATATTATCCTCCATCTAAATGTATACCTATACATTTATGAATAAACATTATAGTAATTTGTAAATATCGTTTGATTGCTACCTACCACCTCCTACTGGGTAATTTAAACTTTTGCGGGATTCATTGTTACTCAATCTCGAAAATTGAGTATCATTTAATCCCCCAAATTGAAAGTAACTAAACCCCGCAAATTTAGTGTAAATAAATCACTCAATGCCGAAAATTGTTTATTTTTACAATGATATGAAATATTGCTTTCCGTTTCCTGTTAACCAATTAAAATGACTCTGTTTCATAGTTACGAAAAGCCACTTGCAACAAAGGTTAGGGCGACTGTATGATATGTCGACCATCAGTGGTGCGACTGCACATAAGCTCAGCAGACGGTAGTTTGAGTACGATTGTTTCATCGACAGTCAATCAGAGCGACGAAACTTTTGGGATCGGGACGGGATCTACGCAGGTGAAACCACACGCGGAATATTAAACAAATAAAACGATGTCAAATCAACAATACCTTTTTTTTGGACGGACATACGAAGTTAGCCACGAGGCTTTTGCTACTTCACTGGCCATAAAGGCGAGCAGAGGTCCAGCCTTAATAATTGGTTTAAAGAACTACAAACTAAGCAACTTACGCAAGAGGGCGGCCCCCTGTCGGGCTTGGACCTCGGCTCAGGGCGGTCGCTGGCGATGAGATTGGGGGATTATGACATTAAGTATTTTAAGGGGTTTTGTGCAACTGTCGCTCTGCTTTACAGTAAGCGGGCCTCTCGGACTTCGGGTCTACGAGGGCATCGGATGGTTCTTGCAAACTAAGGGTCGGGAGGAGCAGGTGAAACCACACGCGGGATGCTAGTCAATAAATAAGACGATTTCAATTCAACAATACCCTTTTATAAGATTCTGATTTAGATTCCCCACAATATTCTCCTCTCAAGTCACGCCAGTACTTGTAGTCTGAGCTCCAATTTGCTGTCAATTTATTTAAGTCTTTCCCTCTTTTGTCCTCCACTACACTTTGCGAGAAGAATTGGCTTGAATGCAACCACAAATTGCATTTTCAAATCCTTGCCAACAGATTAAAATAAACACTACTTCTACTAAATCTATTTTGGCTTTACTTAGTTGTTTTGTGGTAGAAAATTGGTGTAAGGTCTTGGTCTTAAAAATATATAGCCGGCTTGATAAAGTGATATTACTGAGAAGCGATCAGTTTATAGCTTATGGCTAACGATTTGCCAGATCCCGTAATCAAAAAAAATATATGCCATACTTCCTGCATTAGCTGCATAGCTATAAGCGTCAAGTTAACAAGTATCTTATCCCGTTTTGGAAGAATCTGAAAGGCTCTCAGATTTTTCCAAAATGGTTTTTTTTTATAAATAAGCAAAGTAGCAGCTTTCCATCATCGCAACTGTGCATTGGCGGATTTATTAAATCTCATTCCCAATGTGAGAGAATTGATGACATTGGTTCTGTAGTTCTTTAGTCAAATAAGAATACAAATACGATGGGAACCCGAATCCGAACGTTCGGGTCGGGTCATTTTCCTGAAACCTAGCTTAACGTGCAAAAGATGAATTTTAATTCTAATTAGATTCCTACGACACGAAACAACTTTTTGTATAGGTTGTACCATTGGCCCATTGTACAGTATCTTTTATGTTTTCTTTATTGTTTTGTTTTGTCTTATTTGCTTATGGGTACAATACAGAGTATTTTATTCTAATCTAATCATTTTGATGTATGCTTTGGGGACTAATCCCTTCGGTTTTTTTTTAAATAAAAATAACCTTTTTATCCCACCATCTCGGAAAGAGTATTTTTAATCTTCAATATCTGAGTGGAAAAGCCGTTTTTATTCTCTAGAGGATAAAGTAAATTGAATTTAGAACATCGTGTGCACTAAGTTTGTGAATAAAAAAAAACATTAAACCTCTTTACTGCTACCTCTATGGTGCCGAATATATCATACAACTTTTTTTTTTATTTATTAAAAACTCAGACTCGGAACCTTCTTGGTGTTCTTTTTTCAATTTGCTTTGTACGCGGTTCTTTACGCGGCATTTTTTCATGTCATTGTTAAACCTTATATTAAAAACAAGAAACTTGAAAACAAGTGAAAAAACTAAAATGAGTGATTCTAGCGACGAGGAAGTTTGTTTGACGCCAACAGAATTGACTAAAACTGTTAATAATGCGCATTTCCTCGCTGAGGTGGAATGAAAAGTTACGTGTTGCACTCGAGTGCAAAGATTTTTCACCTCGTGCTCTTTTGATTCCCTCGCTAACGCGCAGGATTCTAATTTTGAATCCTTGAATTTTAGAATCCTTCGCTTGCTCGGTCATCAAAATTGAACACGCGGTTAACCTTTAACGTCACGGGCGGGGTCTAAGCAGACCCCACGCGTTGTTTTTTAACGATATTTTTTTTAATTAGCAAGACTCAAACGCGCGCTTTCGGCTAATTTCAGTTCGCCGCAGCAGCTCTCAACAGACAGAAGTACATCGCGCTAATGCTAAGGTAAACACAATTTTTACTTATGTGGGGATACCTGTGGACCCCACCCGTGATTTTACGTAGAATCTTTTTCACATAATACATAATTTTAATTTGTTTCTTTTTCAGAATTAATGTTATTTCATTACAATTATGAGTCACCAACTATCAGAGGACGCCATTCTACAGCATTTTAGTGACTGACAGCAAATAATCCTAACTTGATAGATATAAGAGCAATCATGTGCAAGTTGGTAGACAAAGAGCAACCTTTACCTAGTACGGATGAAGCTGGTCCTAGTGCCCCAAAAATGAAGCGAAGGTGGTTTTAGTTATATCCAAGGATAAAGAGAGTACTATTGTCTGTAAATCTTGAAATAAGACAATTTGTAAGCCTTATTTAGTAGCAATTACTTGTTGTTCATCATGCCAAGATAAAGCATATTTTTTTTCGTTAGGGCACAATGATAACATTGAGGCGTTGTCATTTTTTTTATTTTTTCGGTTATTGTTATTATTCCTTGTGATTACGTAATTTTTATTTATATTTTTTTAGAAATTTATGTTTACGTTTGTCAGAAGTTGACTATTTTGTAAAATTTTAGTACATTAGTTATGGAAGTATAAGAAAACTATATACGCGATGTTCTTTCTTCAAAAGTTTCTAATTGATAAACATACTGATTATTTTAAGAATAATAAATATTTATCTTAAGTAATAACATATCTTTTATTAAAATTTTAATTATTATTTAAAATAAATCAAAAATTTTGAGTATAAATTCATATTTTTATATGGGGTATTTCCGGACCCCACGCGTGATGAAACGTTACCATAAAGTACGCGTCTACTTAAAGGTTAAAAAGCAACTTTGCACTCTTGTATAACAAATAACTATTACCTGCATTCCCAGTTAGTTTTCACATAGACGTATCTAACAATGATGAAACGTCTCATGATTTTTCTAGTCTTTCGTTAGTTCTAGGTCAGTGTGTAATAACATATATAACCTAACGCTAAACAAAACTTAAAACCTACTAAACAAGGCCAAAAAAGTAGCATATGTACTTGGTATGCTTATCCCGCCTGCAAGAGTATCGTGTAAGGCGGCGTACACACTCGCTTGTGTATTCAGAGAGCTGCACTACATCGCATACATTAACGGAATGCGCTTGACGTCGCGACCTGACGCCGGTACACTTACCTGCTTTCACACTGACATCGCTAGAATAAAACATGTTCAAGTTGTAGAGTAAACACGTGTATTATAAATTAAAACATACTATTTAAGTATTCCCTGTGGTTTCCGGCTTAGAATAGACCGCCCCACATCATGGGTGTCGTAAAAGACGACTAAGGGAAATATGGCTGATGGATGGGCAGCAGCTTCTATATATTTATTAAATACTATATTAGCTCAAGGTTTTACTCTTAATTAAATTATTCTTTTACTGATAATGAATCTTACTGCGATCACCAATCCGTCTGCCAAGCGTGGTGATTATGGCAATATCCCTCTACGACCCTGGCTTACCAAGGTCTGTTAAGAGGAGGCACATGTTCAGCAGTGGACGTAAACGGGCTGTTGATGATGATGATGATGATTTAAGTACTTGCAACTTACTATCTATTATACTAATATAATTATAAAGCTAAAGAGTTTGTTTGCTTGCTTGAACGCGCTGATCTCAGTAACTAGTCCGATTATTTTTTTTTCGAACCGGCGACCTCAAGATCACTAGTCCGACGCCCTAGCCATGGTGCTACGGCTGTTTTTGGTTTCTTTGGAAATAAACACACTAACTCCAACACTTAAGCCAAGACTTTTATTGCTAGGCCACAGAGGTTTTTATTATTGTTAAGTCATGTAGGTATATCTATACTATATTACTAAGAGAAAAAATTTCATTATGGGTTGTGTATGGTGACCAAGTTATCCAAGAGTAGCATAGGTTCCCAAAGTTGTTGGGAACTTTCCATGTAGATGCCGTTACCAAACCTTAAAGCCTTAAAAGGTCCTGTTTAAATATGGCCCTTGATACAAATAATGTGGCTTTCTAATAACGAAAGATTTTTTTAAATTGGTTCAGATACAGAGGTTACCACACGACAAACTTTACCTCTTTATCATATTGGTAAAGATTTATTGGGATTATTCTATTTAATATCTGCCAACACCTTTTGATGTTCCTGACTGTACGTGCTGCTAGTAAGCGCGGCACACCGTGATATTTTATCACGGTTTTTCTGTGGTTTAAATTGGATAAAGCTTTTTTCTTCATTAAAGTGTAACATTAAAGTGTAACTTACATACTAAAGCCTTCGGAAATAATTCTAGTATCTTAGTAGGCAGATGTATCTGATGGGATATTATCTGATTGGCTTATCGAATGTAATACAAATAATAAATAACCATGCATAGTTGAATTTACACGTGGTTTTAAGTAAAACGTAGGTATAAAAGCCATGACCTCTTATGCCTAAAACGACTACTACGGCAACGGCGGTTGTCTCTCAATGAAAATCAAAAGTCCAATAACAACAGTAATATCTCAAGTAAAAAGAACATTCGATGTATCGTAAAAATATCACGAATTGTGTATTCGATATGGGAAAATTCACAATTTCTTGCAATAAGAAATTACATTTTTATTACGCAAAGAACTATTATAAACATCATTGTATTATTTCACTAACGACTTGGGAATGTTAAAATAATTTCTTATTAAAAGCTTTATGAAATATATTTGCGGTGTACAAAATTACTAGTACAACGACGAAAAAAAATGTTGCAAGAGAGAATTCACAGAAAACAATATCAAATTCCTTCAATAGAAGGTCGGATAACGACGTTTCGAGATGAAATGAACTCCGCCACAGTTAAAATTTTACGCCAGCGAAAAAAAATATATAGACCAAGAGAGAGAAAAAAAAATTGTTCATAAATTCGCGGCGCTCGGGAACTTTTCCCGTTTCTCATTTCGGATGTATTATTTTTTTTAATAATTTCCTCGGAGCTCCACCATTTACATAGCATTAACATTACAATACATTCGGTTTATTGTCCGTCCGTCGTGCCGCTTAAACAATGGGCAGGTTTTTGCGAACAAAACTCAATGATAAATATGTTATTTAAGCATTCTGGAGTGTTTCCTTTTTCGTGTGTTTGTAGTTTTATCCGTTGTTGTGATAATTTAAGACTATTATACTATGATAAACGATGCTTTATGGAATATTTAAAACCTAATACTATAATAGCCTTAGTCGAGTTATATAAGACACACGCGAAGTCTCAGAGGGTTTTGGTTATTAATTAATTCCCATATTAAGCAAAAGCATGCTTTGGTCGTTATTTATTTATCTTTCGTGTCTTGGACAAAATCAGGCAATTTACAAAAATACCTAATTCAGGAGTTCAGTCAAGAGTTGTAAACTATCGCAACAAGTCTCTGTAATAGGGATCTCATAGGTTCGATTCTGGGTTTGGAGAACAAAATTAAGTTTGACTTAAATCATTGAGAAGTAATGTTGGTAATTAAGCATTCCAAAATCACTGATTGTAGATGGATGAAGAAGATGCCAAAGAATCGATGGATAGATTATGTGAGAAGTGATATGAAGAGAAAGGAATTAAGTGATAGCGTGACGACTGACAGGACAGAATAGAAGACAAAACGAGTTTTGCCGACCACAAATAAATTGGGATAAGGGCAGGGAGATGATGATTATTGATTGTATATCGAAAGTCTATATTATCATAGCAGCCTGTCGTCTTCCACTGCTGAGCATTCGTTCTCCTGCGGATCTCTTCATTTCTGATTCGATCACACAAAGAAATGCCGACCATAGTGAGCCCTTTAAGTAGCTCATTGAGCTACTTTGAGATTTATTACTAGGCACACTGTAAGAGATCATGTCTCAGATCCATATGTCATCACTGGTAAAACACATTGAATGAAGACTTTTGCCTTTAGGCATTGAGGTATTTTAGACGAGAAGATCTGTCGAAGCTTCGCAAATGCTGCCTCTCCTCTTTCTCCAAGTTGGTCTTACCTACTTAGTAAAGTCTGCTGACATATAAGTAATTCACTATTACACATATTTAATTGCACGCGCACTACTAACTAACTATCTCGCGCAGTAATATGTACACACAGTATAAATACGCGCGCAGTAGTCACACATTGTACTCGTGCAAAGCATAGGAAAGGCGGTTCTAACAAATTTGCTCGAGCTCGTCGTGCACCGATGTTCAGCACGATAACATTGGTTTTCAACAGTCCAAATGTACCGACCTAGTTAAAATAACACGTTTATTTCCTTTCGCGTTTTTAAAATGAACTCTAAAACTAAACATAATGAAAATCATATAAACCGAAACAGTAAAGGCACACGGTTAACTGCTACTTTTAGCAGTAAACATGAGTGCCACGAAAAAAATATTGCAGTAATATATAAAAAAACAGCTAAGTGCGAGTCGGACTCGTGCACGAGATGGATTTCGTACCATAATTTATACAAGGAACTATTTAAGACGTCTAACTGTTGCGTTGCAAAGAAACCACGTTTGTCGTATAAGAGCCCCCCTCAAATAATGGATTTATTTAAATTTATTAATTTATTATTAAGGGTATATACAACCTCATATTCTATGAATATTTCAAGAGTATGCCTGTTGCCGTTATATCGAGTAAAAAATGTTTCTTGTTGTATGAGAGACCACGTCAAAAAAAAAGTTATTCTGTTTTCAGTATTAGTTGCAACCGAAATAAATAATTAGGCATGAATAACCAAAACGTCTGCAAGAAAACAATAAAGCTAGTCAGTTTACTACTAAAGATAATTAAAACTAACATAAATTTGAAAACGCGCTCTCCTAACCGATTATCTTCAGCAGTTATTTGTGTGCAGTAATAGCACACGTTCTGTGGTCCCGTTCGGAGCACAGGAAATGCGGTCCGGACCAATTTATAATTTGCTATTTTTATTCACCAATTGAAAGTAGTCTGCAAAATTAATGCGAGGTATGGATAACTAAAACTTCTACACAAAAAACAATGAAGTCTGTCGGTGGGATTGAACCGGCGACTACAAGATCACAAGTCCGACGCCCCTGGTCATTGGGCTACGGCCGTTTACAGTAAACCCTTTAGTTTACTACAAAATTACATAAATTTGAAAACGCGCTCTCCTAACCGATTATCTTTAGCAGATATTTGTGTGCAGTAATAGCTCACGTTCTATCGTCCCGTTCGGAGCACAGGAAAGGCGGTCCGGACAAATTTGTCTAACGCCGCCACATAGTTGACTCGCTTAGGTTTCCACGGCTTAATGATGAGCTGACCTGATTTTCGACGTGCTCTGATATATTTCGAAAATTGAGGCTTAAAATAGCGATTTGAAGCTTAATACAGAGATTTTAGTAACTTCCTGATGTTTTCCTGTCAAAAGTTACTACTGGTACTCTCCAGGTTTTAAGCTTCGATAATAGCGTCGCCATGTTGGACACTGATGTATAAAATAAAAGATGTTATCTCTCAGTTATGATTAACTCTACCCCTTTTACTAAATACATGGCTTAAATACTAGAATTATATGGAGGGTTTTCGTCATACACTACAATATACCAAAAGACGATGAAATGAATCTGTGGGACACTAAAAAGCCTTCATCATCATCACCATCAGCCTGTACAACGTCCACTGCTGAACATGGGCCTCCTGCCGAGGGAGAGTTTTTTGCCATAGTCACCACGCTTGGCAGGCAAATTTTCTGCTAATTTAACTGCGATTTAATTCAACTGCAAATCCACACCTAATTATTTTAATGGCCGATTACTAACACCTGATCCACTACTCTCTAACGAACTCGTGTTAACTATAACTAATCTTCTCTCTAAATAGATCCTGATCATCTCAACTCTGTGACAAATTTAATACAACTACTTTTATTAATTTGAAAGGAATTAAACCTTAATTCAACACTATAAGCTTCCATTTCGCTTGTATAAGAATTAAACATGTGATGTTTTAAAAGTAACTATGTTAATCCCTATTGATAAATAATCAGTTTTGAATCAACTTGTTATTGTCTTTGTTCAAGTTTGAGTTCAGTTGTGATAATTTTGTTTCGGATTGTTTTGTTTGTTGTGAGTTATGGGAGGAATTAATTTATGTTTGTTTGTTGGGAAGCTTTGAGTACACACGCTTCTGTGCACAATCATAAATTTATCGGTTTGAGTAATAAGTTTTCAGCGCCAACAATTATCAGTATTTTCTTTATATTTACCATAGATTTATCTTAACGTTGTTGTTGTGGGGTCCGAATATTATTTATTTATTTGGACAAACCGTAGTTGTTACATTTCAATATCATAACTTAATAAATTACACACATAACAGTTAAATTCACAACAGTTTATGTTGCCACAGCATGCACTATATAGGTAACATTGCTTTATAATATTGAGAATTTAAAGTTATTATTTACTAAATTATATAAATTAAATTTAAATTTAAGTTTAATAACAGGAAAACAAAACAGAAATACAAAATAAAATTCAGATATCCAGATTTGACCTCAGCAACTCCAGAACAACGTTTTTGTATGTGGGTAGCCCGTCACCAAACACATCTACTTCGCCGCAGATTGAGTTATAAGCTTTAGAAAGTCGACTTATGGTAGAAAATTGCTTCAAATTGGTTCTGGCAAATGGCGGTTGCAACAATCCTGCATTGATCTGGACTTGTCTAGGAACGCGACGAGGAATGCGCAGTGCAAAGGACCCTAGAAGAGAAGGACAGTCAACCACACCCCGTAAAACCTTGTAAAGGAAAGTCATCTCATGAAATTGTCTACGACATGACAAACTGTCCATTCCAAAATGTTTCAATTTGTCATTGTGGGACGGTAGTTGTTAGTGCAGCCTACATGAAAGACTAAGACAAGAAGCCTACAGGTGCCTCAAGAAACGCTTCTGAACACGCTCTATTCTCAGCCTGTGGACTTTGTACTGAGGCGACCAAACTACTGAGCAGTATTCAAGATGACTTCGCACGTAGATGTTGTAAATAGCGATTTTTGTGGAAGGTTTGCGGAAGAATTTGCCGTTACGCATGATGAAGCCTAGCATTTTTGAGGATGTGATAATAATTTTGTCAAGGTGTGGTATGAAGGTCAATTTGGAATCAAAAATCACTCCCAAATCTCTTTTCCCTTGTTTATCTTGAAGAAGAATTATAATTATAATACTAGTACTCATTACAATATACTTGTACATTTTGTATTTTTTTAATAGATTACTAGCAATGTTTTGCAGTCTACGAGTATTCTTGTTAACCCCTCGTGCTAAGCTAAAATTCTTATGTTACGAGTGGGTTCACGTCGGCAGTGCAATGGGTCGTTCGAACCGGCGCCTTAGGTCCGACGCCCACTGGGCTACCGGCCGCTTAAAACAATAAAGTTTTAATCCGCGGATATTATTAATGAATCATGAAAATTCGGCTGAACGTTTTTGAAAGTAGTTTGACACGAATGAGTTAAAATAATTTTGTATAATAATTTCTGAATTAATTGTGTAAGACTAAGTTTATGATTCAGCTTCAAACTTAGAAACGGCATTGTGAAAGCAAACAAAATTATATCAATTACCTTCTTTATGTAAAATCATAAAAAGTCTGTTGCTAAAATTTATTCCAGTTTTTCCTAAAAATCAACACTGTAACTAACTCGAAGCAACCGCGCTATCATTATTTAGGTCAATTAATTGAAACTTCTGCCGCTCATCCGAATTTCCACAAAATCCACCAAAATACCGAATAAAAAGTCGATATCGTCAAAGGACCCTGAAGCAAAGTGAAAAACTTTTAATTGCCTTCTATTTTAATGGGCTATAAAGGGTAAATTTTTTGCCCCATCTTGTGTAAATACGCCAAAAGAAAGAAGATGCCCATTTAGGGTTATACTGTTACTTTTGGGCAAATATTTAAAACTTTATTTTAATTTTAAGCAGCCTTAACCAGTGGCCAGGATATTGGACTTGCGATCTTGTAGTGGCCGGTTCGATCCCCACCCATTGCACTACCGATGGGTGGGGTTAACAGGAATACTAATAGTGTGAAAAACTTATTTAGTAATATATTTCAAAATTGAGATTAATAAAATTCGACCACCGGCAGGATTCGAACCTGCATCCTTGGGTAAAGCTCCCAATGACTTAACCAATTAGGCTACGGTGGAACCCTACCAATCATCGAAATTTATTAATCTCTTTGTAACACGTCTCTAAGGTGCAGGTAAGTGCCATCTATCGGTAATGTTCCGCATTACTTCAAAATTATTATTTATTATTAGTATTAAATATTAAACGATGACACCGTTCGTTTTTCATATTATTTAAGTGTTTTGAACTCTTTATGGAAAAGATTATACTAAATTTCAAAATTGAGATTAATTAAATCCCCCTTAGAAACGTGTTACAAAGAGATTAATAAATTTCGATGGTCGGTAGGGTTCCACCGTAGCCTAATTGGTTAAGGCGTTGGGGGCTTCACCCAAGGATGCAGGTTCGAATCCTGCCGGTGGTCGAATTTTATTAATCTCAATTTTGAAATATAGTATAAGGTAATCTTTTCCATAAAGAGTTCAAAACACTTATTAAGTAATCTTTATAAAAAAAGTTGGGGTTTATTAATTAATTATATTTTAAACTTGTAATGTAGTTTTTTGACACAATGTGTTCATTGGTTTTGAATAGGGGCAAGGTTGCGTAGAGAGGCTTATCCGAGATGTTGTCATATTCATACATACATAAAAGCAGAGCCGTAGGCAAGGATGTATATTGTCACGGGTATACACGGATGTATATAGTAATAGCTGACGTTATTATATCAAAGGCCTTTTGTGCAATAGTTTCTAAATAAATACGCGGTCGTATTTGAAAATGTAATATTGTATGCCATCAAAAACATACTTGTAAAAAAACCCAAGTCTCGTAACGCAGTTCTTTTACCGTTAAAAGTTGTGAGATCTATGTAATACCAAGTCGGTTAATTTATTCAGTCCCTACTTAAGGGACCTTCTGTCTTAAGCTTTTACGTAACTATCTCACCTAACAGACTCTTAAAATGATCTTATCAAAATTCGAAACTTTTAAGTTTTAAATAATAAATTAACTTGTCCATCGGATACTATTAGAATGTGTCTCACAAGTGTTTATTGCGATGGCCAAGTCAATCTAATATTCATAACATAAAAGTTTTGAATTTTGATAAGATCATTTTAAGAGTCTGTTAGGTGAGATAGTTACGTAAAAGCTTAAGACAGAAGGTCCCTTAAGTAGGGACTGAATAAATTAACCGACTTGGTATTACATAGATCTCACAACTTTTAACGGTAAAAGAACTGCGTTACGAGACTTGGGTTTTTTTACAAGTATGTTTTTGATGGCATCTCATTTCTTTTTGTAGATAGTTGTACCTTTTTTCCTTTGCTTTACAATTTACATAATTTTTTTGAATACCTACAACGGATTTAGGCTGTATCTCAAGAACCGCGATAGCTAAACAGTTGACATTTTCACAAATTATGTATTTCTGTTGCTATATTAACAAACTAAACATAAATTAAATAATTAAGGGGGGCTCCAATACAACAAACTTTTTGTGGCAATACAACTTTTAGGTCCAATACAACTTTTAGGTAGGCACTTGAAAATGGTACGGAAACCTTAGTGCGCGAGTCCAACTCGCACTTGGCCGGTTTTAGTCTATTGTATGCACAAATGGAGGATTCCTGCGCTTTAATCGTTCCAAAGTAGACTTAAATTAAATGTAAGCCGTCCAGACTCGTAACTCGGTGCCTTTATTTACAAAATAACTTAACTTACGAATATATGAATACCCACGTACCTAGCTGGCATGGCAACACTCACCATACGTAACAAGAGCAGCTGCGTCGTGTACTTTTTTATGGTTTATTCATATTCGTCGCACTCGTCAAACGTCATTTAAAATTAATCCTTATTTAAAATTGTTATCTCTTATTCATTATAAATATTGTCAATGTACCTAATCGAAAACTACAACATCAAGCTTAACAGAGGATTAACATGAACTTATGTATGGCACTCATGGCCTCACTGTCAAAGGTTTTTAAATAAAGAATTTTTTGGCACATGTCCGATTTTGGCTTTTTTTGAGACAGCTCCCGCACTAGGGAAATTATTATCTATGTCGCGGGTCAAAGTAACTTTTCCACTGATACAAAGTCGCGGCCATAAGCTAATATGTACATAAGTAAATTTAAAGCTACCTAGTTAAACAAGTCTTACTGCGATATCGCAGTAAGACTTGTTTATTACTTGAAAGAAAGCGACCGTCTTTCTGTGACGAACGGGAAGCGTGGAAGCCGTAGTGTTTGTCCGGGGGGAAGCAAGAATTTTACGCATCTACTCCGACACTGCGGCGTTCCCGCACGAGCGGTGGGGTATGTGGGACTCGCCCTCTCCATAGCAGTGGAATGCAAATCATACCTTGAGAGAAAAACACTTAAACCCCCGGTTACTCCTCTGACCACAATTGGTGAGGGGCCCAGGAACTGTTGCCTATCTGGGATACCCTATGGCAGCGTCCGCGACTCAAATGGTGTTGCGGGCTCTCCTGGGTTCAAATAACCAGTTTCAGGGATGCCAGAGTACACGGGGTCCCTACTTCTCAAGGGGCCGCGGCCTGTTAGTATACTATCGTTCATAGCACAGTTGCTTTTACATTCCATTGAGTTTTTTTTTTTTTCCTTCGATTTTTTTTTTATTTGTTAAATTAATCCCTGTGTCGCGAAGGTCGCACCGCTCGATAGATTAACGAAAACAAAGCACCCCCTGACTCAATACAACTGTTTTAATTTTAGACGAATAATTGTCCCGGGTGGGAATCGAACGCAGAAAACCAGGTCTCTGGAGCAACTAACGTAACCACTTAGCCACCACCTTTCAACATAATCGCATCTAGGTCCCTATCTACACCTATTCTTCCATTAAATCATACATATTCATTTACACTGATTCACTGACTGCAAATGTAACTTTGTAATCCTATACATTTATAAGAAATAACAAAGTTATTAATGCAGTTGATAAAACTTAACAACTGGACCGAAATTGCAAAATGTTGGAATTTTCCCATGAGTTTTACACTAAACTCTACTAGTACTCAAAATTTGAAGCTTCTACGTCTGCTAGAAGTGCCTAAACATTTTGATGATCGGTCAATCACGTGTGAGCGAGTGACAAAATTACCGAAATTACCGAACTTTGAGTAGTTATAATTCTTAAAGTACTGGTTCAAATTGAATGAAATTTGAAATATGCTGTAGTTTTACAAAGCCTGCTTAGGTTCTGAAATTTCAGGCTCCTATCTTCATCCACAACGAAGTTATAGAGGGTCGAAAATCGGCTGAGTTGCTTCGAGAAAAGATAGGTACGGCCGTGCACCTTGTTTTTTTTTTTTTTTTTTTTTTCTTACTCGACTTGGGGGGCACTGCCGTGCCCCCAGATAGGAAAATATTATATTTGTTTTTTGTTTTAAAGTTAACCTTGTCATGGCATATTAATATCACTATCGTCACTAACAAAATATGTTGGTTAAAAACATATTTCTTTACTATTTATTATATCGCACTATTAAAGGCAAAACCAACTAACTCGAATTTTTTTGAATTTTTACTTTTTTACACTACGTGATTCAGTTTTGAATATTCTATCTAGTGGTAAAACAAACTTTTCTCTGCGGTTCATATTTACGGAGTTATTGAGATCCAATTACAACTAATTACAGGATTCAAATTTATTTTTGAGATTCAGAAAATTATAACAAGAGATAATTATCAACATTTGCCAAAATTATTAGGCAAAATCAATAAACTAGTAAAATTTGGTTTTGTCTCCCTCTATCAACTTAAATCTCTGGAAGTAATAAATATTAACATGATGTATTTGCTTTTGGCTCTTAGCTTTGTATAGTTTTTTGTGCGCCAATAACCCGATCGTCTAGAAGCAAAACCAACTATTGCTAGTTCGCGGTATTTTTCGGATATTTAAGTTTAAGTGTGACCATCATGTGACACGTTTCTGTACATTTTTCAGTTTTAACATGTATTTTATACCTACTAGTATTTAGTGATTGGTAATCAAGTTTTACGTGAAACCAATCATAATATGGAAGGGTGTGGTGAGGTGTAACATACGTGTTTGGATAACATTTAATACCGAATAGAAGAAAACATTATTACAATTTTATTAATAAATAAATAAAAACTGTGGTGTAATGTGACGATGATGATTTTATTTTATTATTATATTTTTATGATTTTGATATTATTATATATATTATAGGAGATGATTATTCAAGATTGTAATTTACTGCAAGCCAATACCTATGGATTAAACAGATAACTTCTTATTATCTTTGAACGAACGATAGGTTTTGTATTTCAAATTATTTTCTCAATGGGTATAAGATATTTTCCAGCTTAATAATTAGCCTATAAATCCTTTTTAGGATCTTAAACTATATTTATTCCAAGTTTTATCAAAATCGGTTACGATGCTTTTACGGGAAAACGAAATCTACATACAAACAGACAAAAGTACACATTTTGCGCATATATTATATTAGTAGGCAAACTTCTAACAAACTACACGCCACTGATGATGACGATGATGAGTTGATATCACAAGCTTATGATTTGTTTGTTACCCAGTGCACAGGGAATGGAGAAAATATTCAGCACCCCCAAATAGGTATGTATCAATTATTTATTTTAAGTGATAGTGATTTGATAATAATGACGGTAATACACCTACATTATTATTAAATTTCAATCAAACATTATTGTTTGATGAGTGAAACTAAGAAAAAAATCTATTTATTAGGTAGCTAGCATATTAAGTGTAGGCTTACATTATGGTAACGAATGCGGTGACGATTGTGTGTGCTGTTTTAGATTTGTGCAGTTCTGAGGCCCGTTTCGAAAATCAATAATATTTATTAATTAATTACAAGTACCAAGTTACAATCTGAAGTAAGTACATTGCGTAGCTGGTTAGGATATTAAGAATCATTCATGATATCATTTTGGTTTACCGGCAACGCCATGTAGTTATTTCAATCGAATTATAACTTTTAGTTTGTAGCTTTATGAAATGGGCCCCTCAGGCAAGTCTGGTTATTAAAAGTTAACAAATGGAGAAATTTCGAAGTAACCTCTGCAACCTTTGCAATTCGTTGTTATTAAATACTTATATGTTTTGTAGACATGTGGGTGGGTCTTAATAAATTAAAAATTAAGTGGATTAGTAGTATTTATTTTATTTATTCAAAGTGTTATAACTGCTATTTGGCAATGTTTGAAATGAGTTGGTTGTGTGATGTGTAGTTATGGACTACCTACTTACCTTTTGTTAATATTCTGTGATATTTATTTTCAGATCCAGAAGTATTTCCTGAGACCTGTGACAGTGAGAAAAATAAACCAGTTGCAGAGGTAGACTACTTGGAAGATCTAGTCACCCTGGAAGACTTAAGAGACGCAATTTCTCCATTAATTGTTAACTTTGAACTACAGGAACTGACAGCATTCTAAAAGACAAGAAGAAAACAAGTGATGGGCTGCGTATTAAGTGGCTAAAGATAAAACGCTTGAAATATGTAAAGGGTGAGAGCAGAATTTACTATAGCTATGACATGAATGAAGACTTTTTGTATATGGATCTGGATGTACAAGGCATGCCAAATCCAGTCCCGAATTCACCGGAAAGCAGACAAATACATAGCTACAGCACACATCAAAGTAAAAGAACCAGAAAAGAAGCAGCTGTGATCGATTCTTACCAACCTGAACAAGGCACTAGTGCAACATTCCCAATTCAACTCAACCAGCTGTATCTGGAAACTCTGTTAATATCTTCTGCTAAGAAAGCGGACTTAATCAAACTCTGCGAAAAATGTGTCATCCCAGAAGAGTACCATGGGTGGTATCGACAAATAAAAACAAGCATTGATCGCGTGCCAGACGTAACAGCGTCGGATGAATCAGATGAATGGACGGAGAATTAATTATTTGTACTGTATTTTTTTTATTATTAAAATAAACAGTTGATAAACACTGTAGCTGTATTTCATTGTCAAATCTTTTGGTTAATACGATACTTAACAAAATTCAGAGTTTTTGTGATAGTACACTTTGCCTCAGATATGTGACTAAGCTTAACACATATAAATCTAGAAGCAAAACCAACTAACTTTTTGATTTTTTTTAAATAACTCTTTACTTAACGACTGAACACTACGTTTTACTACAGTATTTTGATGATGACCAGCATAATAGTCAACTTGCAAAATAAATACCTAAGAGGTTGGTTAGTTTTCAAATAAAATGCATTTTTATGATATAGAGGCAAACCCAACTAATTAGGGGTCCTTTATTGTTACGGATGTTATTATGTCTAAATAGGAAACAATATTGTTACTAGCGTTTTACTTATTGATTAACAAGGAACCATAGCACAACCTCTTTGAATTTTAAAACAGAGAACCATGTTTTATTTAGACTTTTTTGCTTACAATCTTTCAAATCAAGTTTGCTCGAAAATTCATTTCATCTAAAAAGGCCTAGTTAGTCGGTTTTGCCTTTAATAGTGCGATATAAAAAACGGATTACAATAATCTTAATTCAAATTGAAAATCATCATCATCATCAACCCGTAAAACATCCACTGCTGAACATCGGCCTCCACCCGAGGGAGGGTATTTGCCATAGTCACCATGCTTGGCAGGCGGGTTGGTGACTGCAGTATTATGTTGTAACACACCAGGAAACACTGCTGCCCGTTCCTTGATATAAGATTCAACATCATCAACAGCCCGTTTAAGTCCACTGCTGAACATGGGCCTCCTCTTAACAGATCATGGCAAGCCAGGGTCGTTGAGGGATATTGCCATAATCACCACGCTTGGCAAACGGATTGGTGATCGCAGTAAGATGTTAACCTTGAGCTAATAGATGCTGCTGCCCATCCATCAGCCATATGTCCCTTAGTCGCCTTTTACGACACCCATGGGAGGACAGGGGGTGGTCTATTTTAAGCCGGAAACCACACGGCACGATATAAGATACGGATATAAGATTATTATAGATGATTTTATAACAATCGGGACCAACGGCTTAATATGCTTACCATGGCACGGAGGGTAGTCCCTCAACCAACCAGCCCCGGAAATAATCTTAGAATTTCTAAACACAAAGATTTCCTGTCCGGCGTGGGGATCGAACCCACGACCTCCGAGATTTAAAGCCAAATACCGCTACGCTACGGAGGTTGTTAAAATTGAAAATATTTATATGTAAACGTATAATTAAAACATTTAAGATTTATTTTTTAATATTCATCTATACTTTAATATCTATCGTATACCTTTAGGTGAATTTTCGGTCAAAGGGGGACAGATCGTTAAAAAAATCCCCTATCTCCTTTGTTATAAATGGCTTGTCTTGGCTGAATGATTAACAAACTGTATTAATTTTGCAGGCGCATACCGCGGGGGCGGCAAACTTGACGAGTTCTCTTTTTAATTAGTCGTATTGATCTATTGGTTTAAGAACGAAAACACTGAGGGCAATAATTTAAAAAATTAAAATGGTTAAAGTGAGGGCTGAGTATTTTTTTCGTGAAAGTTTATCGTAATTCGTTTTTAATATAGAAACAAAGTGTTTAACGCACAAAGTGTAATGTGAATCAGTTTTAGGAGCGTATATTTTAATGATGATTGTTGGAATATTTGTAACATTTTGTATAAACAAATACAAATATACAATGTTCATTCTGTTGTTGGTTCGATCCCCGCCCATTGAATTACCGACGTGAACCCATAAGTAACACAAGCATTTTTGCTGAGCAAAATGGGTTAAAAAGAATTCTATTAGACTGCATAACTCTGCTAGTTTTCTTTAAAAAAAATAATATGATTGTTACTAAAGACCAATTTCTTAATAAAACACAAACTTAACCACTCCCAAAATAGTTTAAGTGCTTATTTGTCACAATATTCTAAGGCCAAACTATCACAAACACATTTGTAGCTAATAAACCAATAATTCAGTAAACTATCCATATTTCACGCTAACTACCAAAACAAGGGGCGACAGAAGTAAGAGATAAACCGGAGGGAATCACAGGCGTGGAGTAAATGTCCCGTTTATGAAGCTAATGGCAGAAGAATACGGTCATAATTCAGGATGAATGCTTACCTACACAGTGAGGATCGTTGGATACTGGAAGTGGTAATGTGTATTTTTTTTTAATACCACTTCCTAAAACGCTATCAGCCATTTTGTGACGTCATACATCTTGTTAAAAAACATGAACGCGATCCTTTACTATTACACTTTATAAGTCGAGCCGTCATCGAACTTTAACACGGATAATGTATAGTATAGATATAATATACATGGCTGACATCGTTTTCATCTCTAAATGTCAAGCCAATTTTAAAATATTTATCTTTGTGCTTTCTAGATCTCAAATTAAGGCCATTTTCTTGATCTAGTAAAATCATTGTTAACCAAAAAAAATTTCAAAAAAGTGTCAACTAGCCTATTGGCCTGGGTGAGGATCGAACCCAGAACTTTAGGTTTCAGAAGCAATTACCGTAACCACTGAGCCACCAGTGTAGTAGTTTTGACACTAGGTATGCATTATAATATGTCACATAATTATATAATACTAGCTGACCCGGCAGACTTCGTACTGTTTTGTACATTTACATGTTATATTTAATATCTTGTGTGTTGTGCTGAATTAAATGTATTTTCTTTCTTTCTTTCTTTCTTTACTGCCTCAATCGATACATACCCTACACTACCCCTACCCTACACTACCCCTACCCTACACTACCCCTATCCTACACTACCCCTACCCTACACTACCCCTACCCTACACTACCCCTACCCTACACTACCCCTACCCTACACTACCCCTACCCTACACTACCCCTACCCTACACTACCCCTACCCTACCTCTACCCTACCCCTACCCTACACCTACCTCTAATCTACCCCTAACTTTGTCTGAAAAATAAAAATAAAAATTTAGGGGTTGGACTACCCCTAACATACATAAACATACTGTTTTGTACATTTACATGTTATATTTAATATCTTGTGTGTTGTGCTGAATTAAATGTATTTTCTTTCTTTCTTTCTTTCTTTACTGCCTCAATCGATACATACCCTACACTACCCCTACCCTACACTACCCCTACCCTACACTACCCCTACGCTACACTACCCCTACCCTACACTACCCCTACCCTACACTACCCCTACCCTACACTACCCCTATCCTACACTACCCCTACCCTACACTACCCCTACCCTACACTACCCCTACCCTACACTACCCCTATCCTACACTACCCCTACCCTACACTACCCCTACCCTACACTACCCCTACCCTACCTCTACCCTACCCCTACCCTACCCCTACCCTACACCTACCTCTAATCTACCCCTAACTTTGTCTGAAAAATAAAAATAAAAATTTAGGGGTTGGACTACCCCTAACATTTAGGGGGATGAAAAATAGATGTTGGCCGATTCTCATAGATACCGGATAAGCACAAAAAATTTCATCAAAATCGGTTAAGCCGTTTCGGAGGAGTATGGCAACGAAAACTGTGACACGAGAATTTTATATATTAGATATAAAGGCTCTTCTAGTTATAAAGTTATAAAGATCCGCGGTAACAAGTAGGGTAGAATAAAAAATATTTAAGAAGTAGGGTAAAGTGACAATAAATCAGCTTCTGCCAGCCCGGCGCCTTACTAACATAACAACTGAAGGAAAGCTACGATTTTTTGGATTCTCTTATATGATCACCTATTTATTAGGTGAGGTCAACGGTCGATGTAGTTTGAAGTAAGTAAACAAGAATATATCTATTATATGAGGGAGCTATACAGGGTTACTGGATATGGGACGTATTCCTGCTACGATATAAGATATCAGATCAAAACCAAAAGATTTTGTCATATAATGATGTGCCCTAAACTTTAAAATAATAACGCAGATTGGACCTCGATAAATGTAAAATTTACTAAAATACCATCCAGCTATTTCGATATTATGTTAAAGTAAACAATCTTTAAGCCATAACTGCAGCACTTTTTTGGTAGAGATCCTTAAATTATTCATTTTTATAATTTAATATCTCAAATAACAAAATAACACAGAAACCATTCAGTTAAGGCTAACATTATAATATGACAAGATCTGTTGGTTTTGTCATGTCTCTAATGTCGTAACAGGAATACGTAACTTTCCAGTAATTCAGTGTATTTCCATCGCCATTTAAAAAATATGTGAAAAACTTGTATGTAATTATTTTTAGAATCGTTGGCTAAAATAATATTTTACATTTTTGTTATAAACCTATTTTATTTTTGGAAAAACTAAACGTCACACATCCAACAATACTTCATAATCATTATATGCTACTTTCAACTCATATTATAAACGGGAAAGTTTGTATGAACGTATGGATGTATGTTTGTTACTCTTTCACGCAAAAACTTCTGAATGGATTTGTCTAAAAGTTTGAAAGGGGATAGTTAATAAGCTCGATTAACATATAGGCTACAGAAATTCACGCTCAGATCCACTGGAGCAGAGTAACGCGGGTAACTCCGCGGGGTGCAGCTATTACAAAATACATTTACCATCGGGCTTTGAATGAAACCACATATTATAACATCGCTGTTATCCTTTATCCTAACTAATATTATAAATGCGAAAGTAACTCTGTCTGTTGACCTTTCATGTCGACCATTACTACTAAACCGATTTAAATCAGATTTGGTATCTAAACAGATAGTTTAAAACCTGAGAAAGGACAAAGGCTACTTTTTATAGCAAAAAAAGTGTTGTAGGGGGTTTCTTCAATCAATTCTCTATTCCACGCGGATGAAGTCGCGTGCATAGCTAGTTGAAATCTATTTTGTATAAATAGATTTCAATAACAGTATCACAAATACACATTGCTACCAATAAATGAGCGAATATGTGCAATGGTCGTAATATCTACAAATGTTACACAAAATATCGAACAATTTTCATCAGAAATCGAGTTTTACTAACCACAAATTACGGTTCCACAACTCTATTACGATATAGAATATTAAAACTGCTGACTGCGCCCTCTGAGACCGACTGCCAATTATAAAATTAGTAGACCAATAGTCTCTCAGGACTGGTTAGCGATCACTTGCTTTACTTTCAAGAGAGTCGAGTTGCTAATTCGTGATTCGTCAGGAGGATTCCAAAGATTTAATAAAGTAAATATAACTAGTAGTCACCACGCTTAGCAGACAGATTGGTGACCGCTATTTATGTAATATACTCAGGTAAACGCAATTATCAGGTATATGATGACAATTATTATTGAGACGAACAAAAAAATAGTATATCGTACTTTTAGAGGCAAAAAAGACAAAATAAAACCATTTGTAAGGAATTTTTGATTTTATACAAATATTTTTTGTCTGAAATAGGACTGGCACCCACGATCTCCGAGAACATAGGCGGCCTTATAGCGGCTTTGAGACGGAAGTTGACAAAAGTTCAAATAAGGGGTCAATTATTAAAATAATTAAACTTCTATTCAACTACGATTATCACACGCCTACATCCGAACTATATAAACATACCAAACTAATGAGTATTCATCAACTTTACACATTCAATTCCTGCATTCTCATTAGAAAAATTCTTAACAAAACAATACACACTCAATTATCCTTTAACATAAAAACATCCAAATACAGCCAAAGAAACCCCAACCAAATACAGATGCGCCCCCCGCGGACGCAATATGGCAGGAGAAATATAAAATACGAAGGTGTACTACTTTATAATAATTTACCGGCAGATATAAGGACCACATCCTCTCATAACATATTTAAAGCTAAACTCAAGCAGTACGTCACTAACAACACAAAACTATTAAGCTAGTCTTGCACACAAAATGCGACATCGTACCTACATACTTTAAAAAATAAAACAAAACTACTGGACTACACTTACCTTAGTTATGTATTTATTCGCTAAGTGAACAATGTATGTTCTTTTGAATAAATAAAGAATCTTTAAACCCAATTTAATGATGGGACAAAATTAAACATTTTATTTCCCAGGTCTGATAGATTTGAAAGTTAGATCCATGATAATTCATGTGAATTCGTTAACTTTTACAAAATGTAAGTTTCAAAGTCTGTCACAAAAAAAAAATCTTTCACGTTACCGAAATCTAACCAACGACTAACTTCAAAACAATTAGGCGGCACTTATACAATTGCGGAAAATACTGCTACCCATAACAAAATAACGCTCGATAACCAAACTCAGAGAACGATATCTAAAAGTTCCCAACACATAATCTAACATTAAGCGATGGACCGATATCTGCTAAAGTCCACAAATTCAAATCCGGCACAAAAGTTGCGACAATAACTCGACGCAAGTGGGCCAGTCGGCACTAAGCAGAGAAAGATTTGTGCGACACTCGGGTATCGTCCTCTCGCTCTCATTATGGCGCTGAGAGAGATAGTCAGTTTAGGTGAGACACCGCTTTGATTTTAATTTTATAAAACAATTCAATTTCCCCATACAAACTTCTCAAAGTTTGTATGGAGAAATTTGAAATCTTATATATATATTAAATCTTAAGGGGATGAAAGCCTCAGTTTTCATCCCGTTAAGGGGTTAAATTTTTAAAATATTTTTTTTGGAAAAGATGCCTATGTCTAACTAACTAAACACTTATAAAAACAAGTTATTATTGTATAAAATTTAAATCAAATCAAATCCATCAATTTATAACTACAAAATTTATACGAAATTAAAGCTTCTCGATATCAAACTCGATGGAGCTATGTAATTTTATTTTGACGATAAGGCCACCTTTCAGCTCAAAATATGTGATTCAAGGTGTTCGTTAAGACATATTTGGAGTTAATGGAGTTTTAAGGCCACTTTGATAGGACCAGACCTGGGATATCATATAGATGAAACGGGTTTACTTTAGCTTGCAATATTTGGCGCACACGCACACACACACATTCATTGTAACTTGGCATAAGAAATACATTATAATACGATTGGTAAATCACAACAACTGCTACTCAATTCAACACTGAACATAACTAGTCTACATATCAAGTAGGTAGTTTTCTCACAATTGTACATCCATGTGAGTGCCGAGTGGGTTTTAGGACCTTCCGAAAATTATTCACAAATGGTAATGAGACAATTGTTAGCCAAAGAACTGGGCTTACTAACTTGTTTGCGAATCCGATTCCGTGTTTACAGAATAAGGCTTTTGTGACTTGGTAATTTTGTGTCCTTTGATATATTAGAGAGGAGTGAGAGTTTACCGGACAGTATTAGATATTGTTGGGAAAGTATGTTAATACCTTGTTAATGTACGCTGTTGTTCCAACTTCTGTGTGTTTTATGCTATAAGTGAACTGCCTGTTGTAGTAAAATTTATAATGGAAATATAAAAATTGAGTGCATTTAATAACCATAATTACACTCAAATTTTTGTATCCATATTAATTTTGCAGTCTGACTGATTGAGTCCTAAAACAATCTGACCTATCTTTGCTCGAATACTAATTTTGGATCTCGACAACTTTGCTAACACTCGGTTCCTCTTTTTTCATTATTCATTAACCTTAACTAAACTTACTTGCAATTAATAAAATCAGGCGTTACTTGAAATCCGTACGCGGTTTCATTAATTCATAATAAGGTATACGGTATAGCCGTTTTCGATAAATGAGTTATCTAACACTGAAAGAATATTTTAAAGGCAACAAACTTCATCGCTTCACTTATTAGTAAAGTTAAGACATATTGTTAATACCGGTCAAAATATGTTCAAATGCTGGATAACCGATTAGCACCGCCCTCTCGCCCGCAAACATTATGGACAACATGTCTTGCATATTGTGGATAATAAAAGTAAAAATACTATTAACAACCGAAGACTTTAGTGAAAACACGTGTCTCTCCCCCGCATGTATTATCAGGTAGGTGAATTGAGATTAAAACTACTTGATTATTTCCAAAGATGGTCAAAGGGATTTTAAATATTTAATAGATAAATAAATAGACAAATATTTGATGCGCCTCGCGATTTTATCCGCGTTACACTGCTCCAGTGGGTCGGAGCGTAATTTTTTGCCAAACATCCATCCATCCATCCATACTTACAAACTTTCGCGTATATAGAGGTATTATTAGTAGGATTATCATAGTCTTATTAATTTGAAGTATAACTCGCAACCCACTACTACAATAAAGAAATAATACCAGTAATTAAGCACTATCGCATTATATATTCCACAAAGATTTACGGACACTGAATGCAAATGTCCAACAATTAATTAATCTTACGATGTTGCCAGCGAATGTAAAAGGAAATAAACTTGAGAGCTAAGATTTACGCCAGTTCTAGGACTCGTAGAGACAGAACAAGGCGCGACTCGTTTTCATTAGCACTAGTAGGTATTAATGTTGCAACTTTGGACGTAGGGTTCTTAGACCATTGTTGCTCTAGAACCGTCCAGTATATTTACGTACCTGATTCAGCTACTTTTTATGACATATGTCGGCATACAACAGCCTGATTAGTTAACTTAGCTGATAAATGTTATCAATATTGTTTGACCTGTAAAATTGTAAGTACCAACTACTTTTTTTTTTTAGTTGTCCGGGGTAAATACATTTACGCATTTCCACCGCCGCTGCAGCGTATTCGCGCGCTAGCGGTGGGATATGTGGGACTCGCCCTCTCCATAGCGTGGTATGCCTAAACTCATACCACGAGGAGAGGACCCTACCAACCACTAAAACCTCCCGGACACTCCTTCGATCCGCCGTTGGTGGGGGCCGGGTACGCATGAGCAATCCGGCCCTCCGACGGCACCCACGGCCAATATGGTACCGCGGGATCTCCAGGGCCACACTAACAGTGGCCCATTTGCCCAATTATAGGGACGCCTGGAGTGTAGAGGCGTCCCTACTCCTCATGGGTCAGCCTCAAAGGCCCATGTCCCCAAGTACCTACTACCCTAGCTGAACAGATTGTTGAACTTAGTATTTGGTAGGTAATTCCTGGTTTGTGACATTTTTAATTAAATTAGTATTATATAATATGTTATTAATTGAAAAATAATTTACAACAAGGATTAATAATAGATACTGACAGAGAACATAAATCAACATATTTACTTAAAAAATATAAATACCTATTCAAAAAGATTGTAACGATTAAGTTGTATCAAAATTACTTTTATTTGATTTTTAACATTTGTCAGCCTTCGTGGCGTAGCGATTTAAGTTTCGCTTTAAGTCTCGGAGGTCGTGGGTTTGATCCTCACGCCGAATAAGAAACATTTGTGTAAATTCTAAGATTCATTTTTGGGTCCTCGTTGGCCTCGATTTTTATAACATCGTCTACTCGTATAACAAGCGTACACCAGGGAACGGGCAGCAGCGTTTCCCTGAGTGTTACATAATAGTGCGTCTTGCGGTCACCTACCCACCTGCCAAGCGTGGTGACTATGGTAAAAACCCTGCTATAGGAAGAGGCCTATTTTCAGCAGTGGATTTTATTTAGGCTCATGATGACTTAACATTAAAAAAAAATCCTACCCTAACACTAAGCAAACTGGGCACAGCCTGTTTTATTCAGTACACATAGTACGTACACAATACAGTCTTATATTTTATCTCAACGATAAAACAAGTTGGTAACAACCGTGCTACTCGACCCTGGGTCCTTATTAAGAACGAATGTGGGTCGCCGTTTAATCCCATTAGGAAATTGACCTTTACAGGGAAAGCCATTGAGTTAACTTGGCGAATCTTGATGAAATTCGAGTTACGATGGGAAAGATCCGACATATCGAAGTATGTGAGAAACGATGAGATTTGGTTTGTCTGCTTATTTTGAGATGATATATCAGAAGTTAGATATTCAAAAAGCGGTGTTATTTCGTATTCATTCTGGATGGCCCTGCATTAGGCCGGAATTAGAGGTCAGAGGCCTCTCGGTACCAAAGAAGTGGAGGCCCCTAGGTCACAAATTATTTTAGAAATAAAACAAACATTTTTTTCGGCCGAGATTTTCAGTTAACAATTTATTCTGAAATCAAGTAGATTCTTTTCGAATTTAACTTATATATTGAAATATAATAGTTACTCGTCAGAATTTGAAAGATTTTTTTCAGTCTCTATTATGTAGGGCTGTAGCCCCGGATTTCTTCCCTTAAAGCAGGCCCTGTGGTAATTCAGTTCAGAGTAGCAAAATCGTTTTTTTTCGTTATAAGTGGATCTCCATGACATAAAGAGCAGGAAGTTAGATACTAAATTACATGAAATAAAACTGTTCTACTCCAAGATATTTCATCTTAATATACTAAGACTACAACTTATATAGATAAGGATTTTAAGGAATAGTAAATTGTTTGCAAATTATAAAAATGGTTTCGGGTAGATATGTAACCGTGACAGAAATCAAATATTTTTCTTATTATTACAGTTCAAATGCTAAATTATAAAGTGAAAAGTTTTGATTGTTTGTTGGTATTGAATAGACACCAGAACTATGGGACCGATTTCAATATTTTCACCACTAAAAATCCACGTTATCCAGTAATAACAAAAGTTACATTTAATTATGAAGTTCTTAGAGGAATGGTAGGAACGCGGATGAAGCTAGTTACTACTAGGTATATACTATATATTGACAACCTCCGTAGCGTAGCGGTATTTTGATAGCTTTAAATCTCGGAGGTCGTGGGTTCGATCCCAACGCCGGACAGAAAATCTTTGGTCCTGATTGTTATAACATCATCTATTATATTCGTATATCAAGGGGCAGGAGCGTTTCCTTGTGTGGTACAACATAATACTGCGGTCACCTACCCGCCTGCCAAGCGTGGTGACTATGGCAACTACCCTCTCTTGGGAGGAGGCCCATGTTCAGCAATGGACGTTATAATGATGATGATGACTATATATTGCTGACTTAAAAAAATGAACCCAAAAAATTATCACGCGTTTACGACCTACAATTTTTACATAAATTGTTTATCACAAAAGCTATACAAAACACCACGTCACGTACGAAGAATACATTAAACATATTTCGAAACACATTATTTATTACACCTGAGTTAAAACAATATATTTCGCTCGCGACAGCCCTGTCGCAAACAAAACAAAAATCGTAGGAACCGATTGATTTATAGAATTACTATCGAACGACCCGTTAGGGTTGTCACCCCCTCTCTTGGGAACGAGATTAGGGTACAGTGGAAGAGAAATTTACATAATCTTGGTAACACAGATTACGCTATTGGTCAGTGTTGCCAGCTGGAAATTTATACGAAAATAGATATTTTTTTTTGATTTTTTATTTGATATTAGAAGTTTTACTTTGGTTTAAGGCAGATAGTCTGCTCCAATGACATAATAATATTTGATAGTGTATGTTACTCCTTCAGAAGGCAGTTAAATATTAGCGAATTGAATTCCATCAGTATAATATGAAATTTTTCATTTAAAAATGCTAATTCTCACATTTAGTGGGATACCTAAACTGATTTAAATTCCAATCTTAACCCCCTCGTACATAGCTAAAATGCTAGGTAGGTAGTGCAATGGGTAGGGATCGAACCGACGACCACAACATCACCGGCCTTACGCCCCAGCTATTGCTACGGCTACGGCGCTTAAATCTTCTTCTTTCCTTCGTTAGCGACCAAGTTTTTTTTTTTTAAGATTACTAGCAGATTTTTGCAGACTTCTAGTATTCTTGTGAACCCCTCGTGCTAAAAACAAAAACATTTGTTACAAATATACTTCCGTGCATGCTATGGCAACACTTTTATACCAAATGGCACAAAGGGTAGCCGGTTTTCGACTTTTCCAATGATATCAAATGATTGTGGTTTGAATCCTAAGGGTTGTTAGCGAAAACCCTTGGCCCTACCTGATAACTTAATAACCCGCTTTTGTGTAAAGCTGCGAATTTGAAAATAAGCCTGTGTTGGATTTTAATCCACTGAGTTTGTAACACAGGATAAAATATGAAAGGATAGGTAAATAAGGAAAGTAACTTAATTAAAATGCACACCGTGGCATTACAATGAAATCTATACTTCACTAGATAGTATAAAACAAAGTCGCTTTCTCTGTCCCTATATCCTTAAGTATGCTTCAATCTTTAAAACTACGCAACGGATTTTGATGCGGTTTTTTTTTAATAGATAGAGTGATTCAAGAGGAAGATTTATATGTATACATAATACATCAGCATTGTACCCGTCCGGAGACGGGGCGGGTCGCTAATATATAATATAAAGCTAAACAAACAAACCCTTTGTTTGTTTGTTTTCTTGTAAGCGCTAATCTCAGGAAATATTGGTCCGATTTGAAAAAAAAATTCAGTGTTAGAAAGCCCATTTATCGCGGAAGGATTTTATAGGCTTCATTTTATTATGAAGTTCCCACGGTAACGGGAGCTACGTGGTTGAAACCGCACGCGGGAAAAAAGAACAAAATATTTAAAGCGAAGATAAGTAGTGCCGTGTGGTTTCCGGATTAGAATAGACCCCCCTGTCTTGCTATAAGTAGGTGACGTAAGAGACGACGAAAGGTTGACAGCGGCACCTATCAACTCAAGGTTACCTGCCACCTTACCACGATCACTAATCTTTTTTTATTGAAACTAATCCCACCCACACTCCCACCACTGCAACTCTTGCAAGCCAGGATCAACAGTGGCACACACTGGTAATGGCAATGAGCACCGACGCTCCCCAAGTCCCGGGAAAAAGTTAAACTGCCTTGGGACCCGCAACGAGTTTAATCAGAAAGAGATTAGGAGGAGTAAGAAAGACTTATGTTTTCACTTCCCTCCATAGCAAAGATCGACTCCTAATCTGCCTCCCAAGCGTGGTGACTATGGCAATATCCCTCAAGGATTTGGTCAAAGACTGTTAAGAAGTGGTCCTACTTAAGACATCTATTGGAAGATAAGGAAAACTATACGGCATTTACGGTAGCTAAAATAGCATTATTATAAACATATTAACATTTGCTGTTATTACTATTGAATAATAAGCTATTATCGGATTAGTTAGGAACTCGGATTTGCTAACATTGACGTAACTTCTAGAATATTAATACATAATGCCAATTTGAAACATGTTTCATGAATATGCAACATGGAGTTTATGCTTTGTGGTGAGAGCTTGGCTTAATATATTTTGCTAGTTATTATCACGAATTACTCAGTGGAACTCAAAACATTGCGGTTACAAAATGTCATAAAATATATATTTACACACACTTCCAGCCGCTATGATGGCTCTTACACCATACGTGCGGTACGCCTTTGGAACTCACTTCCCCACTCCATTCGTGCCTGTTCATCTAGAACAAAAGGACATTATCTCTTATCTCATTAGTATTATATGTATTAGTTGATTTTAATTAAGTATTAGCATTCGTTTTATATACTCAAAATTGTTAGTATTGTTGCGTACACTGTTCTTGCCCGTTTACCACAAATCTCACTCTGAAATGGTTTGCTGGAAGAAAACTCATGAATGAGTTAAGCTCGCCATTGTACATAATCTTTCATTGTTCAACTCTCATAACTTGTTTTCATTTGTACAATATAGTTTTTTTTATGTTGCCTGGATGTCCATTCCCACACCCTAGAGCGATTACGGTCGCATACGGTTTGGTTTATAAGAAACCACTGCCCATGTGATCTAAGATTGTGGAATGAATTCCCTGTTAAGGCTTTTGCACGAGACTACCAAGAGCTTACCAAGAAAGGAGTTTTGTACAGGGTTGGCAATCATTGATTGATACCCTTGGTGTTGCGAACATCGTTAGGTTATGGTAACTAATTTCTTTCGTATGGGCCTTACCTCTTCAGAAGCGCAGTGGTATTTAGCTCCCTTTAAATCTCGGAGGAAATCTTTGTGTAAATTCTCAGGATTTTCCGGGTCTGGTTGGTTAAGGGACTACCCTCCGTGCCTCGGAAAGCACGTTAAGCCCGATTGTTATAACATTATCTATAATAATCGTATATTAAGGAACGGGCAACAGCGGTTCCTTGTGTGGTACAATATAAAACTGCGGTAACCAATGCGCCTGCCAAGCGTGGTGACTATCACAAATACCCTCCCCAGAGGAGGCTCATGTTCAGCAGTGAACGTTATACAGGCCGATGATGATGGGCCTTACAGTTATTTGCCGACTAAATCGTATAAAAAAAGTTATTTAATTCAACTACTCTTCACTTTCTATAATCTATAATAATATATGAAGCTGAAGAGAACTGTTGGTCTGATTTGAGAATTCTTTGAGTGTTAGATAGCCCGTTTATCGAGGGTGGCTTTAGAATATATTTAATTATGAAGTTTGGTGGGTAAAACCTCACGCGGAAAGCTAGTGTAACATGAAGATAAATTATTACTTTATAAAAAGGTAAATTCTAATGTTTTATTTCCAATCTAAACCTATTTACTAACCATCAGGGGTTGAATAACAAACCGCAAACTAAATTTGGCAAACTTTTCAGCAGTCCTAATTGATGTCGAATGTAGTTTTAAATGAAGTAGCGTTGGCACTCGGTTCGGTTTAGATGGGCTTTGGAAGTGGGAGGTACCTACTAATTATTGGCGTCAGTGTTAAAATTTACTAATTTACTACAATGGTTCGGAAATATAGAGAGAATGAATGAAAGGAGACTAACAAGTAAAGTTTATAGGGCGAATGTGAACTGAAGGGTTGGACGAGGAAGACCAAGGCGGACGTTTCACGTTTAAATCGAGGCCTTAAAAGGGCCACGTTAAAAAAAGTATCCTAAACCGAAGAACATGCATGAGGTGATTAATGAATGTAGAAGAGGCGATAGTGGTTTGACAAGGTCGTAGCAAGCGGAGTGAAGTAGAATAGAATGTATGTATGTATGTATGTGTAATAACCAAAACAAATCAGCGTCAAAAAGACGACTTTCTCAAATTAGACAAAAAAGTGACTATGTCAAAATAGGCATCGGAGTCAAAATAAGCGTCGGCATAAAAAATACATCAGCTTATAAAGGGGGTAACATAGACATTGGTGATAAAATAGGAGTCAGCGTCAAAAAACGGCGTTGGCTTAAAAATACATCAGTGTTAGTAAAGGATTAATCATCATCAATTTCATTTCATTCCATATTTGCATCGATATAGGCTTCAACACTTTATAGCGGAAATGTAATAAATAAAAACAAACAAATGCCTGTTAATTAGTGTACAATTTACTGTTCAGGGTTTCGTGAAACACGGTAAATCCTTGACTTTCCCAATAACAGTCATGGGTCATGGACATATAATATCCAAATAGTTTATTGCGCACGGCAGTAGATGGCGGTAGGGATGCATTGCACCGTTTGACCCAAAGAACATTACCAAATATAGTAATTTGTTTCACAAATATTAAGTCAGCATACACTTTTGGGCTTTTTCATTCTTGGTACCATTTAATAATAAGTTTATGTGAGATTTTAGTCTTGATGAGAGTCATCTTGTCTATCACATTTAATATTTTGAACAATTATATAACATTTTGAAGCGTCCAGGCCGTAGCCCAAATTGAAATAAACATTACTAACAATAAGTACGTCCTCCCACATAAATGACTATCAAGATCCCAAGACCCACTAAAGTATCCCATAATGCAAAAATGGACGTGTTTGAATTAATATTAGTGAAATTTCGTCACTACAAAAAAGGACACAGCACAAACACTGTTGAGTTTAACCAATAGCAGTATAGTTCATACAATTTTCTGTTTACGGCTCCGCCTTCATTTCTCCCATAACAGTCATGAGCCACATATAATATCCGAACTGTTTATTGCGCTCGGCAGTAGATGGCGGTAGTGATGCATTGCTCCGTTTGACCCAAACTACATTACCTAGTATAACCATTTGTTTCCACAAATATTAAGGTGAGTATACACTATTCGGCTCCTTCAGTCTTGGTTTCTGAAAGAAAAATCTCAATGATGGAGAGGGATATTTTGACAAAATAAAACGTAGTACGTAACAGCTTACGAGTTTTTCTGTGTATGCCACTGTTGTTTTTGGCTTACAATAGTTTCAGCGGTAGTAGTGAGGGAGGGATAAAGCTCAAAATGAAGTGGGTATTCTTCTATTTATCTATCTATTGTAGAAAAGAAAAAAAGTAGAGAAGCTAACCGATACAGGTAAGTATCAGTCGTTTAAACTCCTCTATTTTGTCCTATATAATAATAATAAATTATAAAAGAATTAATATTACCTACTTCATGTAGTATCTATAAAACGTATAACTTTGTATGAGTTTATAAACATATAAACAACTCATTCTATTTCCTGTAAACTTTCTTGAAAAAATTTAAATCAATTGTAAATGACGTAGGTATAACAATAGCTAATTATTCGTCTACGTGACTTATATCTTAATTATATAGAAAATATAAAAAAAGCATGATCCATAGATTTAGTCAAAATAATATGAAGTCTTATATTTTCTAATATTTAATCAAACTTAGAACTAAATTTAATGCTAACAATCATAGTGCATGATAAACTCTTCCATTTTCACCAAACACGATATAAAATATTGTTATAACTCATCGTTTAATATATACGACAATAATATTATGTGAATCACACTTGGTAGACGGTAGTCGACACTCACCTTTACTTATTGGCAGTTTGTCGGCAACATTTGTGTAATATGTCAAGTGAATACTTTATGCGATAGGTGCCGAGTTGAAGCACAGTTTTGTGAGGTCATTGAGACCTGAGGTAAACAACTCATCGGTTGTAACTATATTTTATATCTATATACAGCTTTAATGTCAGTTCATAGTTTTTGAACAGGGTGGAAATGAGTAAAATAATAGCTAACTATTGGACAATTTTAACTTTCTGCACTTTAGAAATTTAACTTAAAATCATAATAATATCAAGCTAAAGCTCTAGTTGAAATTTTGTTACAGATTACGCTTATCACGGCACTGAGTGAACGATCCGTAGCAATGAAATCCCTTGAATGGATAATTCGATATACCTCTATATACAGTTAAATAATAAAAATTCTTACAATTTTTTTCAAGTGTAATATCATAAAAAATAAATGGTATGTTATTTTAGCGTACCAAAGTAAGTTAATACATAAATATTAATAAAATTAAACCAGAATCCATGTGAAATTAACAAGGCCAGTATAGAAACATTTAAAGTCGTATGTAATATATACCCACGTTACTCCGCATCAAATATTCAGCAGCACTCAGCGGAACTCCGAATTACCGAATCACGAGCAGAGCGCAGGTCGAAGGTCACGGTAAATATCACTTTGTTATTTTGCATATTTTAAATCAAAAGCGAGATTCCGAGGATTGGAATGGGAGAAGGTAATATTCTTTGGGAATGAAGTTTTATATTGATTAAACGCCATGAAGAACCAAAGCGAACATGATATAGCGTCACATCGTTGTGACATGCTTTCTTAAGAGAATAAACAGTATTTTATGTATATAAATAATGTCGAAATCTTGCTGCAGCTTTTAATGTAGTTTTGAATCCAGTCATAAGCCTCGCTTTAGTTTCGGAGGTCGTGGGTTCGATCCCCATGTCAGGCAATGTCTTTGTAAAAAAAGTAATCTTTCTTTCCGAGTCTAACCGGTTGAGATTCTTGAGAGCACTATGCCTTGTAAAGCACGTTAAGCTGTTGGTTCCACACTAGATACATGTGCGAGGAGTCCACTTTTAATCGATGCATGTTTTCCGGCTGTAAATATGAATGTATAGAGAGATTTGATTGTTTGTTTGTATGGAATAGGCTCCGGAACTACTGGACGGATTTCACTACAGGTTGGCGAGTATTAATGACAACTGATATATTTCTGACTAGCTGCACCCCGTGGTTTTACCCGCGCTACTCTGCTCCAGTGGGTCCGAACGTGATGTTTTGTAGCCTTTATGTTAAACGAGCTGATAACCTATTCCGGTGCAAAATTTCAGCCAAATCCGTTCAGTAGTTTTGGCGTTAAAGAGTAACAAACATCCATCCATCCCTCCATCCATACTTACAAACTTTCGCGTTTATTATAGTAGTAGGATTACCTTAATAAAAATATATTTCACTATTAGAAAGCTATGTTATCAAGAAGTCACATAAGCTATAGTTCATTTTGACCTTCCCACGGTACGGGAGTTACGTGTATGAAGCCACACTTGAGAAGCTAGTTGATGTAAAAAGCAGCACTGAAACGCGTTCGGCGATATACTTATCTAAATAATAACATACTCAAAGGACAGAACTTAGACTGGCAGATTTTAGCCTAGAGCTATATAAACTATTATACTACGCAGCAATAATCAAATTAACTTAATTAATTTAACACAATTAATTTATAAGCCAAAATATGTTTTGAATAATATATAGGTAATAACTGTAGGTTACGTGAACCAACAATGAGACTTCATTTAGTACGTACTCATAAAAGAACTGAAGAAATCCAGTTGTACATTTTTGCTTTCCATTTCAACAACTCAAAAATAGCAAATAAACAATCAACATGATCCGTACATGAACCAACGCTTATAACAAAATTAAAACTTTAACTACAATTGTTCCACAATCGTAGTAATTTTCGTTCACTTTTCGCCGAATGGTGTTCTAACTCAATTTTAATATTACACCGTTTCATTTGCACTGCAGCCGGAGTAATTAGATCAGGACTGTTCAACGGACGATCTACTAAACATTGCGAGGTAGGAATGAATGTCTGATTTTGTTACCTGCTTTATTCAGGTTACAAAAGCGAGACTGCTTCGTGTCAGATACAATTTGCCATTTTTTATTGGAATTAAAAACAGCTGTTTATTTTTAACGCTTGTTTTATAAGTTATATGTGTCTTTTGAAATTTCCTTCCTAGCCTTCATGGAGTATCGTGACCTTATATTATGATTTAGCATAAAAGGTCGAAGTATATGTCGGTTAGGTTACCTAGTGTATTCAGGGAGTATATAGACACTATTAACTTATTGAATACCGATGTATATAATTATATCAAAGCCCTTGATAATACCAATAAGGTGAGGGATCACTGAATTGCCGTAGAGCCTTAAAAATGCGTAACCTTAATTATTATTATGAACCCTTACTGTGTTAACTTATATATTAACATAATAGCTGCCCACGTACGATTTTACTCGTATAGGTAGCTCCCGTTCATGTAGACAATTCATCATTAACTACAGCTTTCAGTGTTTTTTTTATTGGATCCAGTAGCATATTCAATGCAAATAAATTTATAAAAACACAATCAAATCTTTAGTCTTTATAATATTAGTATATATGTTCATAAGCAGAGATTTTTACAAAATCGAACAAAGTTTGGTTCCAGCCAAGAATAAGAAAGAATGTCTTCGTTGAGAAAGTTCACGCTCCAGTAAATCTATAGAGCGATCCAACTCCATATAAAGCTCTTGAAAACACCATTGACACTTGCCAACCCAATAAATTAACATCCAGCCACCACTTACTCCAAAAACACGAGTATTCTCCAAATCCAGTATTCTTATACAACTAAGCATTTATTTTGTATAAAAGGGGAATGTTTCTTACTAACTTGGCGCTGTTCCAACCACTCGACAGTTTTTTACTATTTTTTTCTCATTTTTTACTCCTTTTTACTGTTCAATTGTTTCTTTACTGTTAATGCGGCGGTTTTATTGCAAGCCGTTTCGTTAAGAAATGTTTTGTTTTGCGGAACGTTGATTTATTTTGTGAGGTGTTGCTCATAGCGGGTGTAATAAAGTTTCAATGTGCACTACTTACATTGTACTATCGCGTATGACACACTTTTATATTTAGGGGTATTTACTGCAATGTAGCAAAATTTATTCCTTATTTTTATGGTTGCGTATTCTGAACATAAAATGAAACTGCTTTGTACTAGGCTTCCAGAAATACTCTAGGGTTTATTCGCTTCGACGTTCGTTACTGACTGACTGATTCTTTTTGTATTGCGCTTTGCTACGTTAGGATTTGAAATAAAATGATGAAATTTTTTCATTCTTTGCAACTGTAGTATTACTATCAGAAATATAAAAAAAATGTTAAGTTATAATGATGAACTATTGTAAGTTACAATACGTGAATATACAATATTGAAAATTACTATAAAAAAAAAATGAAGCTGACGATAAATAAATTGTACAATTCCTCAGGGAATCTATAATATTGCATATTTCAATAATAACTCAATCAGCAGTAATATAAAGGGAAAATAATATTAAAATTTCCACGCTCATTGTACCAGGCAAGCAGCGGTCCCCAAGAGAATGCGCTTCAATATAACGACTTGATTACTGCGAGAACTTGCTTGCAATTGTAACAGGGTTATTTACATAGCTGTTGCATTGCAACGTTACGCGTTATAACCTCAATTACCAATTAGGTAAATATTAAATAATAAAAAATGAAATTCTAATTGATTTCTCGTACACACATTATTTATGAAATGCTTTTAGTATCCCGCTAATGTTATGCATAATACGAGTATGTGTATGTATGCGTATCAATGAAAATTTCTGTCGACAAAAAACTAAGTAACAGCCCGAAGTCAGTAAGTTGGTAGTGTTTCACTTGTGCTTTGGAGAGCACGTTAAGTTGTCTGTCCTGCGTCTGATCTCTCATCGGTCGTGTCGGCAGAACCTCCCCATCGGATTTTGAGAGTAAAGGAAAAGAGAGCTTTTTTTTCGGATGAACTTACGTAGGTAGCTACTTCTCCGGGCATAAAGGCAAGCAATGCTCCAGTCTTAATGAATAAAAAACTACAAACTAAGCAACCTGCGCAAGAGGGCGCTCCCTGCGGGGCTTGTACCTCGGCTCAGGGCGGTCGCTGGCGATGAGATTGAGGGATTATGACTTTTAGTATTTTAGGGGAGTTTTGTGCAGCTGTCGCCCTACTTAACAGTTCGCGGGCCTCTCGGACTTTGTGTCTACGAGGGCATTGGATGGTTGCTTACGCACACAATTGTGTGCTCTACTAACTTACTTCCTTAGAGCCATTGACCACCGTGGCTGTTTATCGACCCAGAGAACTATCTCCCTCATCAATCTCCAATGGAAACGATGAAGTTGCATGTATATTTTATTACTACACTAGCGACCCGCCCCGGCTTTGCACATACTATATAAACCACTCTTGAGTCAGTTCAAAAAAAATTGCATAAAAATCCGTTGCGTAGTTTTAAAAATCTAATCTCTAGGGACAGACAGGCATGGAATTGATTTTGTTTTATTATATGTAGTGATAGTTAAAATTCTCTTATAATTACAAGGTATGAACACCAACTTTTCTTTTTTACATTCCAAAGTTTCCATCAAGTTGCATTGAACGTGGTTATGCCCAAGCTGATGACTTTGAACTCTATTTAACATCCACCATCAAAGAAGACTAAAGTCACATTTCAAACTCAACCAAAAATCAACTTTTACTCTACATCATACAGTTCAAAATCAAATGCATAATTAAAATGCATGTAGCCACACTTAGCAAGCTAAGCACAATAGCATTGTGTCAAGTGCAGAGCTGTTGTCTGCTACAATTGTCAAGGGATAGTCCCGTGATTACTGCAACTTCAGTCCAGCATTGTACTGAGAATTCACTCAGACTAACTGGAAAAGTTTCTAAAAGCCTATGGTATTCAGGTATTAAATTGAGTGGATGATTAATAACATATTTGTATTTGTATATTGGTACATTGTATTTTTTTAGTAAGGAGCTTCTTGCTATATTTATTTTTGAATTCATGTTAAATAAAACATAAATCGTCAAATATCTCACACTGTAGAATCATGAAGCTGTGCACAAATTTTATATAACAGAACGCCTAAGAGTGTGAAAAGGGGTAGCTAAGTTTGTATTAACGCATCGAAATCGACGCTGACAAAGTCGCTGGCAACAATTAGATATTTTTATTCGCATTTAATATACGTATATTAAATGCGAATAAAAATATCTAATTAAAACTAAAATAAACTTACAAAATACTATCTATTCTAAATCTATGCTTCTTGGCAACGTTCGTACATCGGCTACGATATCCAAATTAGTAATCATCAGCCCGTACAAAGTAATCTCCTAAACATGGGCCTCCTTCAAACCGGTCACTAGTCACCACGCTTGGTAAGCTTGATGATAAGCGCATTATTATGTACAGTATAAAGATGCTAAAAGCTGCTTCCCGTTACGTGGTAAGTAATTGTCACAGTCGATTCAAGTTTTTTTTTTTTAAGATTACTAGCTGATTTTCTGCAGTCTTCTAGTATTCTTGTTAACCCCTCGTGCTAAGCTAAATTGCTTGTGTTACGAGTGGGTTCACGTCGGTAGTGCAATGGATGATCGTACCGGCGACCACTAGATCACAAGTCCGATGACCCAAGCCGCTAGTCTATTTAATCTCATATCCAGTGCACCTACCACTTTGTCTCTGCATCACTTGTCCTCCCGACCCTTAATTTGTAAAGAACCATCCGATGCCCTCGTAGACCCGAAGTCCGAGACGCCCGTAAACTGTAAAGTAGAGCGACTGTTGCACAAAACCCCCTAAAATACTAAAAGTCATAATCCCTCAATCTCATCGCCAGCGACCGTCCTGAGCCGAGGTCCAAGCCCCGCAGGGGGCGCCCTCTTGCGCAGGTTGCTTAGTTTGTAGTTTTTTAAACTAAAGGCTGGAGCTCTTTTCGCTTTTATTTCCGATGAAGTAGCAAAATGCCTCGTGGAAAAAGACGTATGGCAGTCCGAAAAAAATAAAAAATCTGCATAACTCAATGGTTGACTTAAAGAAAATGCCTCTAGCAATCAGTCCACCAATGTACGGTTTTATGCTGAAGTTTTTTAAATAAAAATAAAATATGTTAAGTTCGAATCAATTGAAAACATGTATCGTGGTACCTCAATGTGCTTTCCTCCATGACGTTTGGCGACACTGCTAGGCCACAGAGATAATAAATTGGTCAGCAGGACATAATAATATACTATTTAAGGAGCAGGTCCATTAAACCTATTGTACTGGAATGACTTTCTCCTAAATGTCCGAACCTTTAAGTGCTATTAGTGCGGCGCTCCCAATTCTTTTGATACAGAGTCAATGGCTTAGAAACCATCGGCTTTCGATTGCGTGCCTACATGTTGGAATCACTACAAAGCGAAGCAACCGATAATTGTATCATAAAACTATTATTGTACCTAATTGACACGCAACGTATTCAAAACTGGACTTCCCACTTCTGAAACATGAAAAATAAAACATTTCAAATGCTTTTTTTTTAATTACTAGCACAGTTTTTGCTTAGTTTATGCTTATGTTACCAAGTGGGTTCACGTCGGTAGTGCAATGGTTGGGGATCAAATCGGCGACCACGTGATCGCAAGTCGGACTACGGTCTACATCCTACGGGTATCGGTCTACGGCCGCTTCGAAAGCTGAAGTTATTCATTTTGAAATAGGTTATATTCGTTTTTTTTTACTGTATTCGTTACAAACTAATATTCAATATAAAATATACCGAAACCTGAATATTACTTTATTTATAAATCTAGTTATATAAGACGGGTAAAAGTCTGTCCACACAAACTTTTAATAGTATGGATATTAGATATTTTATATTTTAATATTTATGTGTGGATGAATACTGTATAACTTTTAATAACCTAATTGTCAATGTTAGTATATCTCACGTAACATTTATATTATACCAGTATCTTTATATCTAAGGGTTTGAACACACATATAGACCGATTGTCTATCGACAGTAGAATGGAGTGTAGTATATATCTGTTGAACACAATGGCAAATCGATGCCGTGAATCAACGATCAATCGATAAGCTCGATAAGCTCGGTAACCTTTTTAGGAACGACTTTTATATTTATATGTTTATTAATATTTAGCTGAAAAGTAATAACGCGATATTTTAGAGGTCTGAAAGATAAAGTTGTAAATGTGCGAGGTCTTTATTAATTTTATTTAAGGTTTATTAATAAAGCTACTGTAGGTACCTATGTTTACGTTTAAATCCCTCTCTACTTTGACCGTTTTGTCATACTAACATAACGGTTTACAAATCTAGACCTCAGAAGCATATGGATGAATGTACTAGATCTTTAGAAGCATTTAGTCGTAAGTGCCAGTCTACGGTAAAGACACATACGGCCAATGTTTCTATCGTATAATGGCACATCCGACCTTATATATATATATTTAAAAAAGATGATTTTTATAGAAAAAAATAAATAAAAAAGATCTTGAGTATTATGTCAGTTTGAGTTGTGCATGATATTTATTAATAATTTTATATATTGCCTCTCAGAGGAGGCTGAAGCCCTGTTGAGCTACGACCCCCAGTCACTAGGCCACACAAGGTTTTCCGATGTAACACTACCTTACAAATCAATCGACGTCCATGGTATTGATCAACTGATCGAATGGTGTGGCAACATTCTAAGGTAGTCATCATCATAATCATCAGCTCGAATAACGTCCACTGCTATCAATGGGACTCCTTCCGAGGGAGATTTTTCGCCATAGTCACACAGTTTTTGCCTTAACTGGTAACCGCAGTATTATGTTGTGAAACACAAGGAAACGCTGCTGCCCGTTCCCTGATATACGATTATTTAAGTTGATGTTATAACAATCGGGACTAACGGCTTAACGTACTTTCCGAGGCACGGAGGGTAGTCCCTCAACCAACCAGACCTGGAAAGAAATCTTAGAGTTTACACAAAGATATCTTGGTGATCGAACTGACGACCTCCGAGATTTAAAGCGAGCCAAATATCGCTACGCTACGGAGTTAACCAACTCGAAATCAAAGTATCATACGTCAAACATCCCATGCTCGCCTCATGTGAAAGAAAAATGCGTATAAAAAGTTTGCCCATAAATTATTTTGTAGGACGAGTTATGTGAGTTGGACTTCAGCTCGCTTGAGTTAAGGTACGATCAGCGAAAAGCAACCCCCCTCTCAAGGACTCCAAGTAATGAAGAGTATATTTATGACTAGCCTTCTTATGTAGTTCTTGTCTGTGTTACTCATATTCTTGAAACATTAATAAAATAAAGCTAAGGTTAAAAATGGATCTGAGTAATGTAGATATAAAGCTTTCGAAATAAAAAAAATATAGTAACTTATGAATATGTTAATTTTTGACCGACATCTACTGGAAGTTTTCAATTTGTCTGTGTTTTAGGGCTCCGTACCCTAAGGGGGTAAAAACGGGACCCTATTAGGCCTATTACTAAGACTTCGCTGTCTGTCTGTCTGTCTGTCACCAGGCTGTATCTCAAGAACCGCGATAGCTAGGCAGTTGAAATTTTCACAAATTATGTATTTCTGTTGCCGGGGATCTCATACAAAACAACTTTTTTTTTGCCCTTTTTAGCTCGATATCAATAACGGCAATAGACGGAAGTCGCTTGAAAATGGTACGGAACCCTTCATGCGCGAGTACAACTCGCACTTGACCAGTTTTTATGTTTGTTGCCTTGGGATTTTCGACAGGGCGAACCGAAAAAAGAATCATGAAAGTCATGATACTTTTTTCTATTTAAAAGCTAATGCTTCCCGTGTGATCCCATTTCAATTTAGTCCAATTATAACAACAAAATCCATGAGAAACCATGTTTGTCTTAAATTTTCATTAACTACGTTCGCGACAAATGGAATAACTGGAATGACTGCACCGGTGGCTCAGTGGTTACGGTAGTTGCTTCTGCGACCTGGTGTTCTGGGTTCGATTCCCACCCGGGACAAATATTTGTGTGAATCACAAATAATTGTTCTGAGTCTGGGTGTACTTTGTGTCCGTGAAATGTATGTTTGTAAAGTCCCCCGCGACACAGGTAATTATTTCCCTAGTGCGGGAGTTGTCTTTTTCAAAAAAAAAAAAAACTACATATCGTGCCAACTGATTTTGATGATTCTTTTTTAATCTTAGGAAAGGATATAGTTTAGGGGTAGCTTAGAATTTTATAATCAGCTGATGTTAAATTTATATTCAATAATTGATTAAAAATTCAAAATAAACATGTTTCGGGGGCCATCGAAAATGTTATTATAAACTAAAGATCGGGACAGCGAAAACACGTAGTTAATAAAAACATAGACGCAATTTAAATACTATAAAAAAAAAAGATTTAATATTATAATATGTAAGATAAGCTTGTAGATGATGATGTAGATGATGATGTAGGAATACCTCAACAGTTTCCAAATATTTTTAAATGTTTTTGATCTCTTTAAGGAAAATATTACCTTATACTATATTTCAAAATTGAGATGAATAAATTCGCCTTAGAGACGTGTTACAAAGAGATTAATAAATTTCGATGACCGGCTGTGGTTCCACCGTAGCCTAATCGGTTAAGGCATTGGGGGCTTTACTTAAGATGCAGGTTTGAATACTGCTGGTGGTCGAATTTTATTAATCTCAATTTTTTGAAATATAGTTTCCAAATAAATCATTCTCAGTATACCAGTTTACTATAATATTTTTTAGACCAATACATTTCAAAAATACTAAAACAAACAAAGATCCGTAAGCACTCTTTAACAATCTCATCCTTCAATAACTTCCAAACAAAACTCCACCCTTTACTCTTCGCCATAACGTTTAATTTCACTTAACATCTTCACAGCGTGTAATTAACGAAAATTCTAGTTAATTGAGCAACATGTCCAGAGACAGTCCGGCCCCCGGCGACGGCAGGTTAATTATGACAGACAGCTAACAAAGGTCCGACCTTACACAGTATCTACAATTACTCATTATTTTAACTACAAGGTGTACTAAGTTTTAGGATATTCTTGGAGTTAAAGATAGATTTAAAGTTTCTTCGATAATTAAAATAAAATTGTATCGCTAGTGTAGTGGTTAGTTTTGAGGTCGTGGGTTCGATCTCCACACCGGACATGAATGTGTAAATTCTAAGATTTCTTTCCGGGTCTGGTTGGTTGAGTGAATAATCATAAACCAGGGGACGAGCAGTAGCGTTTCCCTGTGTATTACAACATAATACTGCGGTCACCAACCGGTCTGCCAAGCGTGGTGACTATGTTCAGCAGAAAACGTTATACGGGCTGATGGTGATGATGATTATTAATGAATAAATTGTTTACTTATATACTACAAAATACACCTAGATTCAGAATGACTATCAGTGATAAACACAAATAATTGTCCCGAATGTAAATCGAACCCTGAACACCAGGTAGCCACAGAGCCACCAATGTAGTCCAAATGTTTATTTCAACATGATAAAAATGTCTGCTACAATTCTTTTAATTGCCTCAACACAACTTCAATCGACTGATTACCAACACAAATATGAGCAAAAATTCAACTTTGTAATTATGACAAAAGATAAAAAGATGATTAGTGTATTAAGCGAGTTCCCTTCCGATGTTTGTGGAGGGTGTTCCAGCCTCTATTGTGTTCTCAATGTTCTTTGTTCCCACTTTTTGTTTTTAAGAGTTGTTATTCCGTTTTTTGTTTTAATTGCTAATTATACGCTGATATTTAATGCAGACGATGAAATTGTTGGGATTGTTATAATGATTTGGTGTTGGATTGTGTTAATCTTTATAGTCGGCCTTATTTAAAATATATTTGGTTTAAAATAAAGTCTGACTATAAAGATTACTACTAGAGTAATTATATTACTACTATTTTTATTTGAATGTTTGAAATGGGAATCATACTGGACTATGAATGTAAAGTGAATGTGAATATAAGTGAACTATGAATGAATAGTAGATTACTATTAGTCTAACTATGTTACTACTATTTTTATTTGAATGTTTGAAATGGGAATGATACTGGACTATGAATCAAAAGAGTGAGCGAAATAGCATAACTCCCTACTTAGGTACGAATTTTTACGGTAACGATTTTCACTATATGCCAGTAAAATAAAAAGAAAGATAAAATAACTATGCCTAAGTACATCTATTTCATATATCTACATATCACGCCCTATTATTTTCAAGACGGTAAAATATTCATCCAGTATGTATTAAGTATTTTATGGAGGTCATGAGTTATTTTCAAATTACATAAACATACTCTAATTATTATTGTTGGTTTGATGCTTACATAAGCAAAGTTACTTTGAAGCCTACGCGTCTATTTCTAAAAGCTATCTATTCATAAAGCGCATTGAATGTCAAGAAAATTGAATAACACATCGATAGTTGAAAGTATTTGCAGATCACATCGCTCGGCTATGATGTGACTTCACCCTGGCTTTATCTCAAACCCCGTCATAAACTATGGGCATAATGGTAGACGTACACTACAGTACACGCCATTTTGCCACTAGATTCGTAAAAACTCTGTGAGTTATTTGTATATATGTTATGGCTAAACGTAGATGTGAACATAAACTTAAGATTAGCCGGCTAAACCTAGGTCTAGTCGACCACATGCGGTTTAACTTAGATCAACCTGAATAAGTCCCTGTTCGACTCCATTGGTTTAGGTTTTTTTTTAACCACCCCAACACCTTTTTGTGCCGTGCATAGGTATTGTTTGATTTAATTAAAACCTAGAATATCACGACGCAAACTAACATGTTATCGAACTTTACCTGCTTCTCGAAGATAAACCTAAGTTTAGCCGGCTAATCTTAAGTTTATGTTCACACCTACCTTTAGCCGTAACATATACACCATTAACTCAACTTCAATTGGAGCTGGTTTAGATGTATTATTCATGTGGTTTATCGAACTTGTGATCTTGAGGTAGCGGGTTCGAACCCCACCCATTGCGCTACCAACGTGAACCCATTCATAACACAAGCATTTTAGCTGCAAAAATCGGATAATAAATTGTAAAAAAAAAGCTGCTTTACTACCATTTGTACTTGTTCCCTTATATATTCTTTCTGAGCAAAAAATGGGCGATCTAACACTCAAAAAACTTTTTAAATCAGACCGGTAGTTCCTGAGATGAACGCATCCAAGCAAACAAACAAACTCTTCAGCTTTATATATAAGATAATTATTTAGCATAATGTCTGGGAAAATCTGCTTAACTTTTAAACTGCAGCATTTAAAATGTAATTCGATTGATGGCAAATGCAAAGTACTGATCGTTTATGTTAAGTAATGCCTGGACCGCACCGGACCGTTTACTCGTATTCTTGTTGCTCTTTTTCTAACTCTAAAGCTGCACGGCTTATGGTGCTTTCAGGGTTACAATAATGCTTTAACTAACTAAAACCACATAAAATGTCACAGTGAAAAACATTTATACCAAATTTTAAGGGACTCTATATTTCGGTTGTTATATCCGTTCGTGGTTTACCAATTCAATTTATTAGATTATTAGTTTTTAATGTTTCACACAGCTATGTTGAAACATTAAAATTTCGGTATCAGAAATGATACATTCCTTTGGTATGGTAATTAAAAACGGTTTAGCCTGTATTACACCTAAAAAAGCGACCCGCCCGGATTTGTACAGATGTAATGATGATGTATTATACATACAAACCTTTTGAATCACGTATCTATTGAAAAGAACCGCATCAAAATCAAATGCGTAGCTTTTAAGATCTAAGCATACAGGGACAGAACAGCGGGAAGCGACTTTGTTTTATACATTGGTTGCTTGTCTTTTGTAATACAAAGACATCAAAATCCAAATTAGCTGACGCATAAATTTGAGTGTACCCATACCATAAGTCTTAGCAGTAATAAGGCCATTACTAAGGTCGTACAGTGTGAAGTAGCGATCGGTCACAGCTGGCGCCATAACACCATAGCCTTCACTCTAGCCATAGTTATCGCTATGGCTATAAAAGAAAAAAATATGAACCTTTCAACTGATTGAGGTCCCTTTAAAAATTGAGCGTAATATATATAGAAAATAGAGCTAGGTATTCGGCTGAGTCGATTTGTTTTGTTTTTTATTGTCAAAACGATAAACTTAATTAGTAGAGAAACAAGATAAAGTTTTTAAAAATTGAGCAGCACACATTTTTAATTAAAAACAAAATATTATAATTGGCGAATGCCATTTCTTTTTTTAATTAACTTTAGTACAAGTGTTTCTGTACATAAGCGGACTTAATGCCATTTATATGTCAATAATTAAATATGGCAATAATTTTTGGTTTTCTGAAAACATACTTTAGCTATAGCTATCCAGGGTTTTTGGTGATCGCAGTGAGATGATTAGTAACCTTGAGTTCAACGATGCTACTAGTCCTCCATTAGGTATATGTACTTTAGTCGCCTTTTATGACATCCTCAGGAGGACATTGACTGGTGTATTCTAAACAGGAAACCACACGGGAAAATACTCTCACCAAACAAAATAATTACCAAAAACCAAATTTATAAATAAATATTTATTTTATTCAAATCTTGCATCTCTATTTTAAGCCGCAACAGTAGCTCAGTGGTTACGGTAATTGCTACTGAGAACTGGTGTTCTGAGTTCGATTCCTACCCGGGACAATTATAATTATTAGTGTTTACCCCATATAGTTGTTCTAAGTATGAGTGTACTTTAAGTCTATGAATTTAAGGATCCTTAGTGCGGGAGTTGTCTTTATAAAAAGAAAAAGGAGAAAAAGATATAAAATGTCAACGCAACTGAAGTCGCGAGCTCACTTCCTACACATAACACACTTCAACCCCCGCCACGTTGACAATTACAAAAACATCGGTAAATCTCTGCGTGACACATCGCTCAGCGGGGGTCGACCATTAAGACCCCATGTAATAGTTATGTTGAAATGTGATTCTTACTCAGTAGCGCCCCCATGAGTACTCAGTCTAGCTGTATTTTATTTAAACTTGTATTTATAAAATTCAGCGATTTGTTTTTAGTTTTTAAAACGTTGAGTTGCGTAACTATAGTGTCAGCTCGACTGTTCAATACGTTTAAATAAACTTAAGAAACTATTTCTTTACTTAAATATATTAAAACTAGCGACACACCCCCATTCCTAATATATTATACAATTAAACGTTCCTTTTGGATCGGTCTCATCTGTTTAAAAAAACCGCATCAATATTCTTTCCGTAGTTTTAAAGATCTTAACATACAAAGGGACAGACAGACAGCGGGAAAATACTTATTTTGATACTATGTAGTGAAAAGGGGAGGATTTGATTGTAAGTTCGTTTCCATAATACCGATTTAAATATTTTTTTTACAATTATAAAGCTACGTTAACTAGGAATAACATAGCCTTTATTTAATTGTAAAGATTAAATGAAATCCAGCGCGGGAAGCCAGTAGTTAAACTACATAGGTACCGCTAGATGTACAGTTTGTTATTCCATATAAAGTAACTTAATCCAACAGTCACGATTTGCACTAACCACATGTATAAAATTCGTGGTAATCCTACAGTATTCCATTCAATAGTTACTCCCCTATGAAAGTTAGTGCTTCTAGTAAAATAATAGCATGCAGTTTATTTCTGAAGATAATTTGATTTAAGTGATATGTCGTAAATTGTAAGACGAAAGAATGATTATTGAATTATATGTTTAACGTTTATTACATTAGACCGTCTTAGTGTGTTTAGCGGTTGCAGTGATTTCATCATAAGACCGTATTACGTCCATTTTTTAACACAAGCCTTCCTCGAAGGTTTTGCCCTAGCTACCACGCTTGACAGGCGGGTTGGTGACTGCAGTATTATGTACAGCATGTACACAGGAAGCCGCTGCTGCCAATTACCTAGTATACAATTGTCATAAATAATGTTATGACAATGATGACCACCGGCTTAACTTACTTTCCGAGTTACGGCGGCAGGTCTTTTATCCAATGAGACTCGAAAAATAATCAAAGAAATTACACAATGGTTTCTTATCAGGCGTGAGCATGGAACGCACGACCTCCGGAACTTAAATCGAGCCACAGAGACTGACCATTATTTATCAAATAAATATTAATAGAGCGTAATACTAAAACAGCTAAAATCTTCTTTTATACTAACTTCTATACATACGTCTAATAACAAAACATGTAGGTAATTGTTTAGGATCGGAATCATGTTTAGAAAGCGAATTATTTATTTCCCCGCATATATTTACCCAGACCTTGTAGTAATTATGCTTTCTGAATTCGCAACTCGGTTGGTTCATTGTTAAACTATACGCGTTATCTTATGGATCTCCAAATCCTTTATATAGTTTTTATTATAATCATTATAGGTATATAATAGGTCTTTACCTATGAAATATGTTAGCTCCGTAAACGTCGTTGATGTTGCGTGCCGCTTGTGCCGCGTTGCTGCCACGACGGTACTCATATTCCATAATTACTCGAATTTTCAACGTATCCATGATGACAAAAAAGATTGAAATGCGATTAAAATGTAACATTAATCAATAAACAAATGACTACTTTTGAAAAAAAAACATCCATGTTTTTTAAATAAAATTAATTTGAAATTAGAATTCTTAGCCAAACAAAAATTATTTTGATTTAAAATGGCCAGTACTGCAGAACGGCAATTTCATAGGTAAAGACCTAACACATAGACACACACATCATATTATAACACTAATAGAAGTTTAAGTGTACAACATAATGAAAATTATAGGTCCTTGCTTATAGTTATTTGAGTTATATATTTGAAGTGGTTTTGAGTTATAAAAAATATTTTTGACAGACATCAAACCGTAGAGACACATTTTTAATACATTTATGTATAGTTTTAAACTTTGATATGGTTATAATAAGATTCTGTTAGTTCAGATAATGTCGTAATATTTCAAGACAAAAGGTCCCTTAAATAGGGACTGAATAAATTAACCGACTTGATATTACATAGATCCCACAACTTTTTACGGTAAAAGTATTGCGTTACGAGACTTTGGTTTGTTTACAAGTATGTTTTTGATGGCATTAAATTTTCTTTGCAGTATACAGTACAAAATATGTGTAAAAAAATAAACCAAGGTGAACTGTTGTTAGGTAACCTCACACGTAGTTTCAACAAATTTTCTTATAGTTACTAAGAGGCAGTGCCTTAAAAAGCTTTATACTAAAACTTTCCCTATCTCATACCTTGTTTTAAGATTACCGTCAAGCGCGACTAGGATCATGAATATTCGAGTTTTTACTACAAAAAGTCCAAGTTATCCAATGTTATATGAAGTATGCAACATACTTTGTACACAAATTGTCTACTACACGTATATGAGCGAAGTACGAAGGCATTCTTTGACTAACTCACTGTACTATCCTCATATAAAATTCTTGAATATTTCTCCTAGAACATTTTCTTACTCGACTTTATTTAATATTCCATCATTTTTCCGTCTTTGTGAGATTCTATTTCATTTGTGTTTGTAATAAATTGTACTTTTTTGTGTCAAAATAACTTATTGGTGGTTTATTAAAAAGATTTTCATATCAAACTAGTAAGTAATATGATTTAGTCTGACAAGAAAAGTACGTTTGATTGATACATTTTATTATAGAATTAGTTGGAAATTTAAGTACGTAATATATTATTGCGGAGTCTGAGACATGATTAAAGTGATTTTCTAACATTGATGTGAAAATAAATTGCTAAAAACAATACAGAATACAAATCTTCAATAACATAATGTAGTTAAGTGTGGTATTTTATTTTAGAAATGGTAGAAATTAGGATTGCGAAATAATGGTAACAATTAATTATACACATACTAGCTGCGTCTAGGTACTATGTTTCTATGTACTATGCTACTCCAGGATAACGTAAGCTACCGCAGAGTAACATAGTCAACATATAATCATGACATTCCTACGGTACCGGGAGTAATGTGGGTGAGGCCGCGTGCGGGAAACTAGTTAATTATAAATTTGTATCAAAAATATATGTAATCACTAACCAAACTAATCTGCATTCTATTAGCTTACACTCATTCACATCCTGCTAATATTATAAACGCGAAAGTTTGTAACTATGAAAGGATGTATGGATAGATGTTTGTTACTCTTTGACGCAAAAACTCTGAATGGATTTGGCTGAAACTTTGCACGGGGATAGTTAATAAGCTGGATTAACATATAGGCTACAAAAAGTCACGATCCGACCCTATGGAGCAGAGTAACGCGGGTAAAACCGCGGGGCGCAGCTAGTAAGCTATATTTAAATATGAAATTCGCATGGGAATGGGAGCAAACGCGAGTGAAACCGCGCGCGGGAAGCTAGTATTATGACGTATCATGTATTTTATGACCACTAAAAACTTTTAAATTCCCATTTCCGATTCTCCAACTAACTTCCTTATGAAACTTGCCCTCAGATCTATATAATCAATTTTCCCTTCGAACGGAACTTAGCCAACTTGTAACGATGTTTAGGAAATCGCCGGTTACGATTGATATTGAAGTTGGGAGCTTTATTTGAATTACTTGACACTTTTACCAGTTTTCCCTTCAGTTAATGGCGTTACTGCATTAATCAATTTGACTATTCTATTACTTGGTAAAGTTTATTAAGTGCTTCTGCAACTACTACGCCTGTACGTGATATTTATACAAAGGGAAGCCGTATTGACTATAATTGCCATGTATCATTGTATATCTATACCAATATTATAAAGAGGAAATAATTGTATTTTTGTGTGTATGTTTGTAAACTACAGAGCCGATTTCAAAAAATATTTTACTATAGGAAAGTTACATTCACACTATTTGATTATGAAGTTCCCACGGGAACGGGAGTTACGCGGGTGAAACCACGCGCAGGAAGCTAGTAATATAAAAGCTAAAGAGATTGTTTGTTTCCTTTAACGCGCATATCCCAGAAACTAGGTCCTGGTCCGATTTGAAAAAAAATCTTTCAGTGTCATATAGCCCATTTATTGGGGATGTATGTTATAATTTATTTTGAAGTTCCCACGGGAATGGCGGCTACGCGGGTGAAACCGCCCCCGAGGCAGTTATTCATTGAGTAATTTATGAACAACTGTATCATTGGATAACATCCAACACAACATAAGACTGCACCGGTGGCTCATTGATAGTACTAGTTGCTTCTAACAACTGATATTATTATTATTGATTATTTGTGTAAACCACTAATAGTTGGTCTGAGTTTGGATGTGCTTTGGGTGTCAGCATGACACATAGATTAATTTTCCAAGTGTGGATTGTAGGACTAACTGTCTTTTATTAAAACGAAAGAATTTTAGAATTTATTATTAAAAGTTGTAGCATAAAATTACTTCTATTCAACTCTGCAGTCACTTTAAAAGTTAGTAAAATTTTAAAAATGCGTTGAAAATACGACAAAGAGACGTCAAACTATGCCACTTTATATGGAGATTTATTTTATGATAGTTTTATGTGATGTAAATTTATTGCTGTTGGGTTGTGAGGGGCTGATTTATTGAAACTATTAACTTTTTTGCAATGTCAGACGCAAATCTACAATGATATTTGATATAAAATATGATTACAAAACCGTTACTTTTATTTAACAGTTATTTTTAACAATATAAGCGCGTGTGCATATCTATTACCATCACCAGCCCTTATAACACCCACTGCTAGACATGGGCTTTTTGCCGAGTAAAGTTTTGCTATAATCCACGCTTGACATTCGGATTGGTGACCACAATAATATCTTGTAACACACACAAAAGAACGAAGCGTATCCTGATTCGTTCCTTGATATTAGTTTCTAAATGATGTTATAACAATCGGGACCAACGGCTTAGACTCGGAGGGTGAATACATAGTCCCTGACTTGAAAATAACTCTTACAATTTACACAAAGATTTTTTGTCCGGCGTGGGTCCAATCGAAATCACCCTTCAAGTCTTAAAGCGAGGCTTATAGCGCTACGACACAAGATTGTCGTATATTTTATATGGTTGGTTTAATATATTTACTTAAATGTAATTATTTATCATTTAACGGTTTTTTTTCGTTTTTTAAAAAGATTACAATACAATTTCGCAGTCTACTAGTATTCTTGTTAACCCCTCGTGCTAAGCTAAAATGCTTGTGTTACGAGTGGGTTCACTTCGGTAGTGCAACGGGTGGGGTTCAAACCGGCGACCTCAAGATTGCCATTGAGCTACGGCCGCTTAATAATAATGAACTATAAGTCATAATTCATTAATTCCCTAATCAGCGACATAGGGTGGTCGCTGATTATTAGACAAGGTCCAAGTCCCACACGGGACGCTCTCTTGCGCAGGTTGCTTTAGTTTATGCCTTTATACCAGATGATTTGCAAAAGCTTCGCGGCTGGAAAACGGAAATATCACGGCTTAAATTTGATAGTCGCACAAACAGTGGTATAAATCAAAGCAAATTGATCTATAATACTCAGTGCCTAAGACTCAGTACCAAAAAGCGACTCATTTGGTTTTGTACTACTACCAAATCAAAGCTACGATAATATGTCCGTCCGAATACAAAAATATATCCCTAACATTAGAATTGAATGCTTAAATAAATCTCTAGTCAAATTCCATTACAAGCCTAATATTATATTTTAAAAAGACTACGTAACTTATTTGCTGGAACTTTTTAATTAGAGGATTAATTGCGAGGCGGAAATACGAACTGACAGCCCATAGAATAATGTTTACCAACTTTATGTGAATTAAATGGACGAAGTTTGCGTAGTGTTTTATAGTTTTTGCATTAATTATGAATTGAAAAGTATTAGGTATGCTGATGGGCGTGAATTTACATTTCTCGGCTAACATTTATTAACAAAAAAGGCGTTTTAGTGGGAAAAAAATGGTTTTTGTTCCGTCTAATATTAACGTGGGCTGTCGTACGTTTATATGCTTTTGTCGTTTGAATGTTCATAACAAATGACATTATGGAATTTCAAAACTTCAAATCTGTAATAAATTAATATTAGCAGAAAATAAAAATACTAAAAAATAGATAAGGGTTCCAAAGGATTTGACGGAAAATCCCCGGAATAATCGATGATGTAATTAAAAACATTGTTAATCTTAGCATATTGTATATTTATCTTTTTAAAAAAGGGTTTATTGAATAAATAACTGTTTACTTTGTAACGGCCATTTAAACATTATTTTCCATCAAGTAACAGATCTTCAAAAAAATTTAAAACCCATTTTGAAATCATCGTCCTAAAACTGCCGATCTAATAAATATAACACAATACCATCACGTTACTCCACACTTCCCATTACTACGCAATACGCCAGCAAAGTCAAAAACAAAAGAATAAAAGTACGCAAGTAGGTAACGTCAATAACAGTAGTAAGTTAACGAGTCACGTTTACGAACATACCTGAGGCCTAACAAGGAAATTTTAAGGAAATCCAATTTTATACTTTCTCTCACTCCTACACGCCTGTACGTAACGCTCGCAACACGTTTCTGAGAACAGTTTGGTGCAAAGATAAATTTCAATCGATAGGCGGTCAAGTCGAAAGTTTCAATACATACTTAGTTGTTGTGATTTAACTTCTCTGTTATATTCGTAAGAAAGTTTGACGCTAAAAATAAGTAGATACATATATTCATTTGCTAATTTTGACCCATATTATCGAAGTCTAGTAAGTAAAAGACAAAAAACGGAACCGCCGATAACATGACTTGGGTCAGATCTTATCAGAAGGATCCAATTTTGTCAAAAATAATCCCGATTCTTTTAGTAAAAATCCCGAAGGAAGTCGCCGTGAAGGTACATTAAAAAGTGTGACACACTATAACGACATACATCTATAACGATAAAACCTAAAGTTTTATCATTTTGTACTTTCATTTATATTTATTTTTGTAAAAACTCGATAGTCATATTTAAAGCTGAAGAGTTTGTTTGTTTGTTTGCTTGAACGCGCTAATCTCCGGAACTACTGGACCAATTTAAAAAATCTTTAATTGTTTGATGGCCACTGAGGAAGGCTAAAATATAGTAAATTATGAAGTTCTTACGGGAACTGGACTTAAGCGGTGGTAGCATTGCGCGGAATCTAGTAATTTTGTTGGCCTAGCTTTGACGTGTATGACTTTTGTGCGTTGCGTTACGCACAAAAGTACGGTCACGGTGTATTTCTTTGACCTTGGTGTGTGGACCCCAAAAGGCTCAAGAAATAATATATTAATGCTATAAGGCTGCTTATATCATTAATATATATTAATACACAACGTAGTACTTACAGGTAAGTGGCTTAGAATCAAACGGATATTGGGAAATTATCATTCGCTGTATAACTAATTAAGGCAGTAGATAAATGGTACTATATATCTACTAAAGCAACTATAAAATATATATACCACATAGTTGCTAGCATAAAGGTCCGTTTTCATCGCAATAGGCATGAAGAATAAAAAAAACTATTTAATCTAGATAGATTATCAAAAAATATTGGACATGTATTTTTTTATAAATAAAAAATTACGTGTCCAATATTTATAGTAATCTAATTGACGGACTAATTTTTTTTTAGTCTTCATACCTATTGCAATATTTAATAGACGGTTTCTTTTTTTATTAGGATAGCATAAGCATCTGTGTAACAAAAGCGTTATTGCATCGAACTTGCGATCATGTAGTTGCCGGTTCGATCCCCACCCATTGCACTACCGATGTACCGATGAACCATAAGTTTATTATAGCATGACGGGTTAAGAAGAATACTAGTAGGTAGCGTGCAAAAACTCTGCTTAAGTTATCTTAAAAACACAATAAATTAGGTTCAAAATAAACTCTGCTTTGATCGCGATCAAATTTGCTTTTCTCTCCGCACCGGTCTGTGTGAAGGGTCCCTAATGTAAGGCTTAGCTATTAATAGGTTGTCGTAGCCACGCTCTGTTAATGAGCACTTAACTTGTATGAATTTCAAATGCATTGATCTATACTAATATTATAAAGAGGTAAAGTTTGTGAATGGCTTGTGTGGTAGTAAGGGGGCAATCTCTGGGTCTACTGAACCGATTTTGCTAATTTTTATACCAATAGAAAGCTATATTATTTTTGAATGTCAAAGGCTATATTTTGAGTCAAGGTCTTCACGAGAACGATGGGATCTACGTGAGAACTGCGCGGGACAGTTAGTCTATACTAATATAATAAAGGGGAAAGACTTGATTTTTTGTACGTTTGTTTGTATTGAATAGGCTCCGAAACTACTCGACCGATTTGAAAAATTCTTTCAATTCTTTCAGCCTATGTCATCCGGGGATAGTGTAGCTACCCAAGTAGCTACACTATCCCCGGATGACGTAGGCTATATTTAATAACGAATCTCCCATGGGAACGGGAGCTAAGTGGGTGAAACCACGCGCGGAAAGCTAGTTATTTATATAACTTGGTAATAATGACTGACGTATTTCACTGCGCTGGTGGCTCAGTGGCTACGGTAATAGCTTCTGAGATCTGATGCTTTGGGTTCAATTTTGATTGAGGACTGTGCGATCAACTGTGTCTTAGTAAACTTTGTAACCATGAATTATGCGTTTGAGATCTCCTCTAATACAAAACAATATTTCATTAGTGCGGAAGTCATCTCTATCTATATACATAAAAGACAGTCGTGTTAGTTACACTATTTATAACTCAAGAACGGCTGAACCGATTTGGCTGAAAATTGGTAAGGAGGTAGCTAAGAACTGGGAGAAGGACATAGGATACTTTTTAGGTAGGGTAGGGTAGGGGTAGGGTAGGGTAGGGTGAGGGTAGGGGTAGGGTAGGGGTAGGGTAGTGGTAGGGTAGGGGTAGGGTAGGGGTAGGGTAGGGTAGGGTAGGGGTAGGGTAGGGGTAGGGTAGGGTAGGGGTAGGTTAGGGGTAGGGTAGGGATAGGGTAGGGGTAGGGTAGGTGAAGGGTAGAGGTAGGGGTAGGGTAGGGTAGAGGTAGAGTAGGGGTAGGGTAGGGTAGAGGTAGAGTAGGGGTAGGGTAGGGTACATGTAGGACACCGCTTAGAATTTGAGGCGGTACGAAGTTTGCCGGGCCAGCTAGTACAATATAAAGCTGAAAAGTTTATTTGTTTTCATGATCGTGATAGGCTCAAGGACTACTGGCCCGATTTGAAAAATTCTCAGCATTGGCTTGGCAAACACCTAGGCGCTGGTATTGCTAATGACTGATATAATTTGTATTGTAAAATTATATCATAATGAGAGGGTTCTACTGCGTTTTTTTGCCAGTGTTTCTCAGTAGTCGCCGCGTCACGCACTGCACGGTAGGGAAAAAAATGACGATTCCAAATAAATGTTTACGGAATAAATGACCTTGACTTTGTATGGAAATATCAAAATCCATCTCTAAGAATCGCGCCTTGGAAGCTGTTCTTAAATGTTAAGTAAACAATCAATTTACACCAATATATTAATCAAGATATCCTACATCATAACACGAGCTATACGTTCAATTAACTTAGAGACAATGAGCTGGTGGTTCGGTAATCCGAAGATAATTACCTGCTTAAGTCGCGGTCACGTTGCGCGAGTGCGGTGCGTCCGACACGTTGTTATCGCTGTTGTGATCGCGGCCTAATGATGTGCACTTCAGGTTTGGATTGATGGCTAATTGACCTCAAATTAACATTGCTTTCAATAGAATCAGTCCGTGAACATGATCAATATAACTTGGTAGAAACGTATGGTAATACAGGCCTTGGTCGCGTTAGTTGGCCCGAGGCTTTTGCTATTTCACCGGGCATAAAGGCGAGCAGAGATCCAGCCTAGATAATTGGTTTAAACACTACAAACTAAGCAACCTGCGCAAGAGGGCGTCCCTTGCGGGACTTGGACTTCGGCTTAGGGCGGTCGCTGACGGGGAGATTCGGGGATTATGGCTTTTAGTTATTTTAGGGGAGTTTTGTGCAACTGTCGCTCTACTTTACAGTTCGCGGGCCTCTCGGACTTCGGGTCTACGAGGGCATCGGAAGTTTGGTCGCGTTAGTCAGACTTATATAATTAACGCTATGATATAAAAAGTCAAATTGCAGTAGAAGTTATACCAAAAATATAAAGCTGACGTTTGAATGCTTTAATTCCCTAATCTTGGGAACTACTGATTTGATTTGTAAAATGATTTCAGTGTATGAAGGCCATTTTATTATGACTAGCGACCCGCTCCGGCTTCGCACGGGTCATCACTATCATCAGTCCTTATAACGTTCACAGTCACTGCTGAACATGGGCCTCCTCCCGAGAGAGGATATTTGCCATAGTAACCTCGCATGGCAGGCGGGTTGGTAACCGCAGTAATATGTTGTACCACTCAAGGAAACGCTGCTGCCCGCTCCTTGATATACGATTATTATCAACCACCAACCAACCAACCACCAAGGGACCAACGGATTAACGTGCTTTCCGAGGCACGGAGGGTAAACCCTCAACCAACCAGACCCAGAAAGAAATCTAAGTTTTTTTTTTTTTTTACTAATTATAGGCTTACGTTTGACCTTAATCTCGCTTGATGGAAGGCGATGATAAGGCCTAAGATGATACACGCTTGCCTAGAAAGTGTCTGTTCACTTATGTTTTAAAGATGTTCAGATTATAGCGTTCCGGAAAAACTGACCCCGGCAGAGAATTCCACTCCTTAGCCGTCCGCATTATGAAGGCAGAGGCAAATCGCTTCGTGCGTATTGAAGGAATGTCTACAACAAAAGGGTGCAATCGCTCGCCGCGCCTAGTCGTCCGGTGATGGAAAGGTGAAGGGGGTATCAGGTTATGTAGAACCTCCGCACACTCCCCGAAATGTAGCCGATAAAAAACCGATAGGCAGGCTACTCGTCTACGGTGTTCGAGGCTCTGAAGACTTGCCTCCACAAGTGAGTTATTGCCTATGACTCTCTTCGCTCGGCGCTCCAATGAGTCCAGAGCATCCAGCTGATATCTAGCAGACCCATCCCAAAGATGAGAACAGTATTCCATTGAGGAATACTGTTCTCATCTCTCAATTTACACAAAGATTTCCTGTCCGTCGTGGGCATCGAACCCACCACCTCCGAGATTTTAAAGCGAGCCAAATACCGCTACGCTACGGAGTGTTATGTTGACGTATTATACATATAAACCATCCTCTTGAATCACTCTATCAAAACTAGAATACTCTATGGATTTTAATACGGTTTTATCGGATCCGGATCCGGATACGGATCTATGCGAACACAGGCGCACACAGACAGCGGGGAGCGACTTTGTGTTGACTACGGTATTCAGTTCATAGACATTTTATCATTTAAGTATGAAGTTCCCACGGAGACTACTTCTGTTAACTAACTAGTCGGATATTTTATAGAGTAACAATTATCCGTGAATTATAGTTTTTTATTTATCTTATAACTTTGTAATTCTGGCAAGTACAAGAGTATGTGAATACCTAAGTGCTGAATAAAATTCATTATTTCATTAGTATTGTACCCGTGCGAAGCCGGGGCGGGTAGCCAGTGTTATACAAACACCAACTTCCCACTAACGTAATGTAGTTATAAGTTCTTTATATTAAGTTAGTGTAAATAAAGCCTTTATTCAATGGTTAGCTTGGTGTTAGCTGGCGGGGGCGAGCTCACAGTTAGTGTTAGTTTACCAAATGTGCTCTAACTTGTATGTTTTTCAACTCGACGCGCGCCCGCAGCCGCGGGATGGAATTAGTTTGTAATATAACGTTAACGTTATTATTATTACTTTAAAATAAGTTTCAACGACCAGTAACAACATGAGTTAGAAATAGCTGGCAGTATGCTTACAAATCCACGTTTTGTAATACAAATTTGTATACTGTCCATGATATTACCATAATCACCACGCTTGCCTCAGGGATTGGTAATCGCAGTACCGTTGCCCAATGGCTAGGGCGTCGGACTTGTGATCTTGAGGTCGCCGGTTCGAACCCCAACCATTGCACTACCGACGTGAACCCACTCGTAACACAAGCATTTTAGCTTAGCACCAGGGGTTAACAAGAATACTAGTAGAATGCTAAAGTCTGGAATCCTTGAGTTGATAAATGCTGCTGCCCATCTATCACCTAATATATGGGCATATATCAAGGGGGATATCCTTTGTCACCTCTTACAACACCCATGGGTAAGACATGTAACCGACGGCCCGCCTTTTAGTCATTAATGATGAGACTCAAAAACTTGAAGACCAATATCAACAATTCCTTCACTAGGCAATATTTTAACTTAAAATAGGCTTTGTTTTATGATGAAGTTCACCTCTGTTAATTCTAGATTTGGAACTCCGCCATTTTTCATGTCACGTACGTATTGGGCTGAAATAACGAGTAAATAGCACATACTACTTTTATATTAGAAAAGGAAGTTACATTTAAGAATAAAATGAAACAAAATCCCGTACATAATCCACTGCTGAACATAGGCCTCCTCTTAAATGAAGGTTTTTGCCATAGTCACCAAGCCTTGTAGACGGGTTGGTGATAAAAGAATGATGTTGTATCACAAAGGAACCAAATCGCTGCTCGTTCTCTGGTAGAGATGATGTAATAGCAAGCAACAATAAAATAATTTTGTAAATCAGAATGTATTTGAAGGTCAGTAAATTTTATTTTACTATTACCAGCACATATTCCTCATGAAAACATCTCATCAAATGCCACTTCTTTATATCATTCATCTATTTACAGACTCCCGTAATGCCTAATTATTAAACTAAACTTGTCCTAATTTCTTTCCTACAAAGCAGATGAAATGCTAATTTACTTAAGCCTTATTACCCTTTCATAATGGTCAGCATAAATTTGAGTTCTTAATTTTCTGGAAGAGAAATCTCTAATATTCAATATCCAGAGTATCCCGTATCAAGATAGTATCTTAGAGTGTAGGGGTGAGGTGGGCGAAAAAACCGGCTCTAGTCTCCCTTTGCTTAGCCGTAAGCTCGTTATTTTACCCTTGCCTTGTGTTTTGGTTTAAAATTGTGGGACAAGGCATAAGAAATGGCGAAAAAAAAATATACCTCAAATACTTTTGTATGAATACAATTAAGAATAAAGAAAATCCTTTCAAATCTATACCAGTTTAAGAAAGGAGAAAATTTTGTTATAAGTCAGAATTGCTCGATACCAATTTATTGTTATCACTAGCTTCCCACGCACGGTTTTACCCGCGTAGCTCTAGTTCTCGCAGGAACTTTATATTAAAATGTAATCTTTAACCTTTCACGATAAATAGGCTATCTAACATTGAAAGAATTTCTCAAATTACCATTAGTTCCTACGATCAGCGCGTTCAAGAAAACAAATAAACTTTTCATCTTTATATATAATATTAGTATAGATTTGGTAGCTCTTTTATTATGGAATAATATAAATTTAAGACTAGTACAAAAATTTATTCAGAGTCACGTGAGAAAACAGTAGGTACCGCTAGCTCAATCATAAAAAATACAAAGTCCCCATCACGAATCAAATCGCTTGGTAAATACTTATACGCTTAGCCTCAAAAACAAATGACGGTCTGTAGACCTTGGCTCTTATGTCAATGAATCCCATTCTTTCTCATTCTGTTTCCTCTGAGCAAATGATATTTATATCGAGAGTTAATTTTATAACCAGATGCCGGCGCTTCACCCCAAATCACTTTGAGTCCGTCGAGTTTTTATTATATTTCTCCCTTTCGCTTTTTATTTGAGTTTTCAAATTTAAATACAGAATTCCATTATATTTTATTTGACATAAAACCGCTTTTAAATCAGATTAACTTCAGAGTTTAATCATATTACCGAGATGTTGAGAATAAACAAATAATAAAACTAAAATGTTAGTCGCAAGTTAAAGTGAAGATAAATTGTCTATTAGACAAAATTATGTTGTGCTTGAAAGAGGGATTTCAATGATTCAGTGTAAAAGCTTAGCTATCAGGACGATTCCTTTTCGAGGCGGTCATTGGAGTGCTGTCAAAAGGACTGTGCTTTGAGACGGAGGCATTAGGACATATTACGACAACCGACGAAATTTTATCCGGGACTTTGAATGTTATCGCTGAGTGTTGCCAAATGGGATGGTCATGTTTACTCGTTTATTTGGTACATTGAAACATGTTGAGTAAGCTTTTTAATGTTGTACTAGTATTTGAGTGAATGATGTTTTGGTGCTGTATAAATATAAATGTTTAACTTTACAACAAAGTGATACATTGAAATTTTAACTAAAAGCTATAAAAAGCTCAAGATTTTGAACTTATTAAGTTTCATATTATTAATTACATTACTCATAGGTACATTTCTGGTGGCACCTTCTGAGAAAAAGCCTATGCTGTGACTTTATTTATTTGATTGACATTTAGTTTTTCAACAAGATGTAAAAAATACGAGACTATAATTTGCTTGGAACCAATTTATTCTTTATTTTTATTGTAGCCAAGTCCTCGAGATCTAAAAAATCGTTTTCTATCGAGATTTTCGATAAGTGAAACAATTTGATATAAATTTAAAACACTTATTTTAAATATTTTCGACCGCAAATAGGTATGCTAAACGCAGCTTGATATCCGAAATAGTTACAGAATTATTGACGTAGATATATTCCGATAATAATATATTCCAAAACCCTCACCCGTCTCAGTGAATAACGAGTGTGGTCTCCTTGGAACTAAATTTAAGGATTCCTATTACGTACAAAAGGCATTGTAGGTGTCTCATTAAAATTGTCGTCTATCATTGATAGACCACAGCGGGGTATGTAGGGGAGAGGTGGGTAAGGGAGACCATTAACTCCGTCTTCGAGATTACGGCGATGGCAGGGAGAGGGGCAGGGCTCCTACGGTTAACATCGGTTTGGTCACAGATTTGAATACAAATACCGCCATCGGACGAACGGCGCCGTATCTTCGCAATTATGTAGATCTCACCGCTTCGAATGACGAGCGTTTTAACAGAGATAAATTCTGAAAAATAGGAGCGTGTGGAAGAAGCGGAGTGTCGCTTGAGCGGAGTAATGTTATGAAAACACCCTGGCCAATTGTATATTATATACTATTGAAGAGTATTGTAATGGTATAGTAATTAGTTATGTTACTTTGGATAAGAAATAAACATACATAATCTCGTTTATCTCTCAGTGTCTCGGTGTCTAGGTGTAAAAATCAAAAATATAAGTCAAGAAAACACAACAAGAATTATTCAATAAACTGATTGTATGAAATCACATACATTACAATATATTTAGTCATGCTATTTAGTTATTAAATAAAAAAAAACATAAAAACGTAAAAAAATAGACAATATATCCATTTGAGGTTCAATATTTCGAAAAATATTTAAATAAAACAAAATTTGAACTTACAAGAAATGCCAATCAACATTACAATATAAATCAACGTAACAAGCGAAACGAAAGGAAACATAATAATACCCCTTCCTGTACAAGTTCCACAAAACGCATAAAAGTACTTAATTACAAACCAAACGCAAAATTTTATTTGATATTTTTGATATTACAAAGTAACTAGAACAAGACCCTTGTTACCGACGGATGGTGGCAACTGAAAAGGATATTCAACAAATTTGGTGAATCCTTTCGCCAATCTAAATAAATTTAAAACTCGGACAATCGGATTAGGGGATCCTTCGATGGTTCGCCGATTATACTGAATTCACGACACGTTTATTCAATTAGAGTTTGAAGTATTTAGCGGCGGGGGGTTAATGGTGGCGTTGCCTTTAAAAATTCAAATAGCGGGCACCTGTGCGCTCCGAATCATTTTTATTTCCCCGGCGCTCCTCGAGTGCTCTGCGCTCCTGGTATTTCCTCTTGAATTTAAATGTTACAGGTCTTTGTATAAAATACTTGGTGTACTTAGTTTATGACCCGTGACTCAGGTTTGTGGGTTTTTTAGGTCAATTACTTAGTTGGATTTAGTGACATTTTGTTTTAAAATAAATTGTACGATTGCACTAGGTTTCAATGATCTAAGTCCTTTATTTAGATAAACGTGATAATGCAAAGCATTTATTTATTATAGTATGAAGAGAAAAATCTTCCTAACTGCTGTAATTATATAGCTGATAACTGCGCTTGAACAAAAATGAAAATGCAACTGATTAGTATAGAGGATAAAAAAGCAACAATCTCACAAAAAACGTTGAGCTTTTCTCGAATGTGAATTGCCATTAGGCAAGACTTAACTTGAAACCTATAAATAAGAACATACTACACGTATGTCAACGAAACAATAAGCATGTAAAATGGAACATTTGACAAAGTACACCTCTAATCTAATATTAGAATCAAAATCAAAGCTTCAAAAATCGAACATCCGAAAATAGCGCGTAACCCTTCACCGCTCGTCGTCAACATGACGCGACGTGACAATACCGTGACGCGGGTCCTGTCATGTTGTGACAGGAATTTATCATCCGCCGCTTGTTATCGACATCACAGAGTGCGCTGAAAGATAGTTTTTTTGTTGGCTGTTCTATTGAAGGGTGGTTTGGTGATGCCGCGTCTTTGAGAAATGATGTGTGATATAATAATGTTTTGGTTTGTATACATGCACTGCTATGATAAATTTGGCTTTTAATATCATAAAAACTATTTTTATACAAATTCATTTCATTTTCGTAAGAACTATGTGTCCATAGTCGTGTAAACTAAATGGAAATCATTATCTTATTTTATTAAATTTTCTGAATACTACATTGAACATTATCTGAGTTGAAAATATTCTGTATAAAACGACGATCGGAAGTACTCTAAATTGAAAGTCATGAAGAATGTAACAAGATACAAAATTGTAGCTAGTGGGAATATATTGTTGCTTCCTATTAGTTATTGGGTTTTATCTACGTATGTATATAACACGTATTAGTTGTTTATGGTGATGAATTTAATTTTCATTTTTCAGTTTAGTTCAAATCGCTATGATCGGCCTGTCATTAATAAACGTAATTTAGTAATCACTGTGAGTATAATTGAAACTTTGACAAAAACTCTCTTTAATCATGAAATTTGTCAAATGAATACCTATAGAACTAAAAATATTACAACACTAAAATAAACTGAAAGAAAATGAGATAAAACAGAATCCAATAATAAGAGCGATTGTAATTGGCAAAAAATATATTTACAGCTGTTCAAGTCCTACCTTTAAATAATTTATTTTAAGCTTAAAACGGAGTAGATACTTTGTCTGTTTTATTTTTTCGTTTTATTCAGCAAAACAATGTTATAACGAATTTAAAGGCCCTCTAAAACTAATTTTCGACTACAAAAGGTTTTCTAGCCCAAATGACTGCGACATACACCAATGACAAGCTGGCACAAGTTTACTCAAGGCGTAGATCAACCACAAACCCTCGTGAAAATAACTTGAAACATAAAATAGGGGAGAATTAGCCGGCGGCGACCGACGTACTGTCTTCATTATACTGAGTAAAGTGACCATTAAAATTCATTTTTAGAGCCCGCGGTTAGTGCAGGGTTAGAATGCAAGTTCCTTTTTGTAGTTTATGGGCCCGGCTGGTAGGTAATTATTGTTGGACCCTGCCGTTTTAGGGTTAAATGTGATGGAATACTTGACATGTGTGTTTAGCTAAATTGTGGCTTGCTGCAACAAAGATACAGTTTATTTTTGCATGCATATGACATATAATATTATTCACAGATGCATAACCTTTTTTAATATCACAGGTTTTATGAGTCCATAATTTTTTTTTAAGTCAAAAACAGGCATAAAAATATTTGAATCTTTATCAGACCAACTAGTTGAATATATTGGAAGATAGGTAAGAATTATTTGGCTGACTAAGTCTCGTAACAACTTGTGATACACGAGTAACATGTTGACACGTAATTATGTGACTTATTCAACATCGCTTTGCGAGAGGTAACTCGGACTTCACTATTTTATGAATAGTCCAGTCAGTCAGATATACAAACAATCAACATTGAACTTTCATATGTACGGAAGTTCAGAGGTTCTAGACAAGAGGCTTTTTGGTGGATATTTGGCTGAATAGAATCCATTAACCTTCAGTTTTGTTTGTCACTGTTTTAGAAATAATCAATATTAGGTTATTAGTTTAATAATAATCACGTTAACTATTGGACGAATAGAAAGGGGCTACTTTACTATAGGTCATTTTGATTTTTTTAGGAAAAGCATTTATAATAAGTAAGCGATTCCTCCATAGTTGTGTTAGCCATAAGGTTAAAATAAAGTTCAACTATAATTCGCTAAAAGACAAGCCATATTATGTAATGTGAGGTTTTAGTATTTCTTATGGAATATCATTACCAATTTATTTTTCTAAACTTCCATATTCTATCTTCATATTATAATCTATACTAATATTATAAAGAGGAAAGATTTGTATGTTTGTGTGTGTGTGTATGTTTGTAATGAATAAACTCAAAAACTACTGCGCCGATTTCAAAAATTCTTTCACCATTGGAAAGCTACATTCACCTTGAGTGACAAAGGCTATATTTAATTATGAAGTTCCCACGGGAACGGGAGTTACGCGGGTGAAACCGCGCGCGGGAATCTGGTGGTCTATAATTGTAATTTCTATCCCTCACAAATTTACTTTCGATAGAAAATAGGTCTGCTTTTTTAAAGTTTCACAAAAATGGCATTTACAGCAGATTTTACAATAGTCAGATCATGATTATCTATTTCAGATTTTTATAGTTACAAAAATAAACATCTCTCAATTTTTTTATTTATTCGTCTCATATATTTTATTTATCGGTTGAAAAATTGTTAGTAAGGCAAATTTATAGTGTACATTAAACATACAGATAAGAAGAAACATAAGTTGTGTAGTGAGAACAATTTATACTATAAATATAAAAGTAAAAACATAATGTTACTCGTATCCAAAGAACAAAATAACACAATCCTCTTACAAACCGGAACAGTCCTACAACACCTATATCACTTTCACACGTCATAATGACTGTTATGATCCCATTACAACATAATAACAATAATTTTAATTATAAACGTTTGTTTAATTACTTTGTACGATACAAAACGTACAGTTTTCAACACAATTGCTTATGTAAAATAGGGCTGTAAATGTTATGTGAATTTCAACCGTATCACTTTGGGATATGATTTATATTTGTTTGGTGTCAGTGTGAATTGGGTAAATCAAATGTAGATAGTTTTGAAACTTTCGACCTCAGTTGATTTTCAGTAATTTTTCACAAAACAAGTACCAAATACTTTTGTTGTTAACGTTAAACTTCGCGTCGTATGACAACCATATAACTAAATTTTTGAAGTAATACCCTTTTGTTGTCTTCTTTCATAATGCGGACGGCTAAGGAGTGGAATTCTCTGCCGGGGTCAGTTTTTCCGGAACGCTATAATCTGGACATCTTTAAGGCTAAAGTGAACAGACACTTTCTAGCAAGCGTGTATCGTCTTAGGCCTTATCTTCGCCTTCCATCAAGCGAGACTATGGTCAAAGGGCATATGAAAAAAAAAATCTTATGCTAATATACAAAGATTAAGAAGTTTGTTTGTTTGCTTGAACGCGCTAATCTTAGGAACTACTATAATATATATAAACTGGTCAGATTTGAAAAATTCTTTCAGTGTTCGGTGGTCCATTTATTGAAGAAGGCTATAGTCTATACGGGATCGGGACTTACGTGGCGCGCGCGCGGGAATCTAGTATAATAATAAACTTTGACAGCACAGAAATTTTGTTTATTACAGTTTTATATTACCACAATAATGCATCGTATGTTGAACTCAACAACTGGGCGTGGAGTCGACATATAATCAATCGTCAAAGAGCTGCTTGAAAGTTGAACCACATTCTAAGTGAATGCGATAGGGGCTGGGACCAAGTTCACAGCTTTGAATCTAAAAACTTAGCGAAAGTTAGTCCCACTGCTACTTCTTACAGTTACGCGGTGAAAGATCACTTTACGGAGACGTTTTAGATTATAAACTATTTGTATGGCTCCTTTGAATAATAGTGCAACAATTGCGGAGATTATCCAGTACAAACAGAGGAATAATAAGAGCAACAAAAAAAGATATCTGGATGTGTTCTATTTTAGTTATAATATCCCCTGACTCGGTTTTTAGCGTTTTTTTCTATGTACAGACATTCGACCTCTACAGTTTGACATGTTTAGTTAAATATGGTAATTATTTGTTCTTGTAATTTAAAGAAAAATAAAGAAAACTTTTTTTAAGTAAATAATCAAATACAATTGCTACATACTCGATGTAACGCTTCGAATAACGAACGTAATATATTAAATCAATACTGTTATATAAAACTGAAAAGTTTACATGATTGTTTGCTTGTGTGCGCTAATCCCAGGAACTACTGGTTTTATTTGAAAAAATATGTAAGTGTTAAATTGTCCATTTATCGGCAAAAGTAATAAAGTTATAAAGTTGCCACGGGAACAGGAGATACGCGAGTGAAACCACGCGGGGGAAGCTAGTCAATCATATAATAATTTCTGTTTTTAATTTATCTAAATACTTACATTGTATATTAGTAATACATTAAGCTAGTAAAGCTGTGTTTCAAATGAATCTCCACCCCCCCGAGAACCTCTAACGATGCGCTGAACGTTAGTGGTGAGATAAAAGGCAAGGCGTGTTGTCTGACCGCAGCGATCTGACGCCGGATAACTGAGAGACTCCAGTCGAGACGCTGCTTTATACTCGTAGCGAATGTTAGATATCAACATCTATTTGTATACAGGGCTATTTTTAAAACACCAACAACCTCTTAAGAGGCTATTGTACTCATAATTATGAACAACTTTTACTATGAGACAAAATCTGACCTAACCCCTTGTTGGTCCTAACCCCTTAAGTGTGCCCTCAGGTGGATGTCGCTTAGACTTTAGCCGGATTCTTCCGGATGACCTTTAAGGCATCTTAATATAATGTGTACATTTGTCATTTATCACACGACAGACTGATTAAAAATTCTGTAAAATCAAATAATTTTAACTAAGTTTTTAGCTACTTAAGTGATAATTTTGTTAGATTTAGTCTTATACAGTGTAATTTTGACAAGTACAAGTGTTTGTTAATACCTTAGTGCTGAATAATTTTCATTATTTTATTATTTCTGAAATCGCGAAAAGAATATCAGCTGTTCCCTACATTTTTGTTCGTTTAACTCGTCAAAATGCAGGGTACAGCTGTTTTTATTTCGTGATTTCAGGTTTTCTCCCAGTTGATTAAAATGATGAGCACAATGACTTTTTAAGAGGCTGTTGGTGTTTTACATATAGTCCTGTATATGTGTTATTATCCAATTTACACTTTAATAGCGTTCGGTTTTATTACACGCTAGCTGTATGACTGTAGACTTGCGACGTCCGTCGAATTTGATTCCCTCCCTTATTTTTAAAAATATATGTGGATATATTTAAAAAAAATAAGGGAGGAAATCAGAATATTTAATTCAAATCTGTTATTTTCTGTTTGTGACTGGCGGTTCCAGTTGAAAAAAGCTGATCTGCTTTCCGATAGATTTCTTGAAAAAGTATCCAACTATTGTTTTAATAATTAAAAACAAAGCAATCAAACAAAGAATCGATCAAATAGGTCAAAACTTTACCAAGTTATGCGTGTTTTTACATATATTTTCATGATTAGGTATAGACTCTTATCAAGCGAAATAAATTAAGCAATCCGATACTTGGACTGCTGGGTTATAATAGTTGGTATGTTAGATATAAATATATTCTGCTAGGATTTGCATAATCAAATCTATATTTACAGTTGTACCAAGGCCGCTCTCGCACCTCTACCTACTTGTTATGCCAACAATTTCTAATACTATGTTGAACTTTAGCAATCAAGTTCAAACATAGTATATGTAACCAAATAACATACATATGACATATTTAGTTAAGTATGTCTATAAACTCGATTCGTGTACAATCATGCCTAAAGTTCCCAACACAAACCCGGCAAGAAACTTCAAAGTCCAAATATCACTTTGATATACAAGTACATTTAATATTCACGAGTTTCTACAGACTTATATGTTGAGACGACTCGTTAGAGCCACGGCGGTCAATAATAGTGCCGTAAGTATGGTATCAAAAAAACTCTTCTAACAAATAAGACTGCATTTTTTTTAACTGCGGTAAATAATTATCATTACTTATAAAAGAAAAAAAATGGAAAATCTAGGTTTTTATTGTAGGTACAGAACTTGCTTGCATCTTTAAAAGCGATTAGTGATATATTGCACATCACTATTTTACATAGTGTTAAAAAACACAAATTAAATGTAAATGCTACATAAAACTACCCTAAGTAGTATTCCACCGTTTAGAATAGACCGCCCTATGTCTATGGGTGTCGTAAGCAGTATCTGTAAGCTCAAAGACACTCCTATTGAGGTGAGAGGCTGGTGTCCATACTAGGGAAATCCTGTGTGATGGATCACCAGGCTCTCCTGGGAATAAACAATAATGAAATAATGAATTTTATTCAGCACTTAGGTATTTACATACACTTGTACTTGTCAGAATTACAATGTAAGAAGATAAATTAATAAAAAAAACCATAACTAACAGATAATTCTTACTCTTTAAAATATCCGACTAGGTATCTAACAGTTCAACAATTCGTTTATACAGTATAAATAAAGAGTAATATTGCACTAGGTAGGTACCATTTTTGTAAACAACAAGAATAACATTCATTACCAAAGTAATATTGAAAAAGATATGATTATGCAGAAAGAAAAAGTACATTACAATTTATGAGGTGTGTGACTGTGCTTGCGAGTGTGCGTGTGCGTGTGTGTGCATATGTGTTGGTTTTCTCGGAATCGCCGGCCTTATATCCAAACTAACACCGTCTACTTCTCAACTAGTCTGCTTACCCCCTGGTGCACTCGGCCCCTTATGCAAAAGTCCGCCCGAGGCATTCCGGTGATTGCCTCGCTATAGCCAAGGGAGTGATGAATTACTGCAATTATACAGTCATTTGTTCCTATTTACAGACTGACGACTTCCGACTGTTGTTTTAATTGAAATAAGAAGATATTGTGTCTCGTCGCCCGAGGAGATTGAGCATGGGTAGTGACCATTCATGGCTTTATTGGTTGTTGTGAGTGAGGTTGTATTGTATTAGGTTGGTGTGTCCTTCCTTCCAATTGGTTGGATTTCTTCGGTCAAATATTAATGTTCATGTTAAAAATATGTTAATCACGCCTCATTCCCATATGGACCACAATATTATCAACTGGACCGCGGACCGTTGCCCGATGTGTTTTTAATGGATAATAATGAATAATTTTTATAAATTTAATGTAATTATTTTCAGTTCCAGTAAATGTGACAATAATAAAATAGACAAATAAACAAAAAACTAATACAAATAATATAAAAAGAAAGACTATTCAAACCAAAGAGTATTTATGTCGGTAACAACGATCTTGACATAGCACTTTCGCCTCTTCTACTTTCATTAAGATCATCATGCATATTCTTCGGTTTAGGGTACTTTTAACCTGGTCTTTCTTAAGAACGTCCTTGATTTGATCGTGGAACGTCCGTCTTGGTCTTCCCTTTCCAACACACTTCCCTTTCCGTTCGCCCTATATAATATTTATATCTAATCTATTTCTGGAATATGTTATTGGGATCGGTTGATCTTATGTTTTAGAGTGATCTTATCCGTGAGATACAGCATGAGCTAAGGGCAGTTTTGGAATAGTTAATTCTAAAAGAGCGATATAATTTCAGCATCATCATAATCATCGTACCGTATAACGTCCACTGCTGAACATCCTCCCTAGGGAGTGTATATACTAACACGCTGCTACCCGTTCCCTGGCATACTATTGCTACAGGTGATGTTATAACGAATTAACGTGCTTTGTGGAATTTACACAATATTATTATATATTTCTTGTCCAGCAAGGAGATCGAACCCACAACCTCCGAGACTTAAAGCCAGACCTAATAAAACTACCGAATTAATTGAAGTAGGTTATAAGTGGTAATGCATTTAATATATTTAGTATATCACTAATTTGCAAAGAAGATTTTCACATTAAATATTTTTCAGAATTCCCCAAGTGTAAATAAAAAGACCATCTGATTCTTTATTCGCATTTCGAGATACATTTATTTCATAGAAACCGCTTCGCAATGAAGATTTATGTTGCATGTTAGCTCGCTAACAAGAAAAATATAAATATTTTTGGTAAGTACTGAATTGCGGTGTTTTGTTCCATAAATATAAAATTTGTAACGAGAATGTATTACTTGATCATATTTAAAATACACTGTAATATATAGTAAATATCAAACCTAACCTTCTAACTTTTTATATTGTCCCTGTATGTTTGTTTGTGTATTCCACCTAATCTCCAAAATGGTAATACCGATTTAAACGAGACTTTCATTGTTACATAGCTTATAAAATGCTTATCCCGGACAATGTTGCGGGCTATAAAAGGCAAAATGAGCTGACCATATTTTGGATAAGCCTAGCATTGCTGTCTGTTCAATTTTTATTTTATTTTGATTAACATTTATTTTATAAATACCTTTCAATGGCCATGGGAGGTACCTACGCGGGAACGACTGCGCCAAACATGTAACTACTTACTTTTACGTTAATTGAAATAGATCGACGAATACGTAAAGATGTAGTTTTATTCAGTCATTAGTAGGCCGTAAGGTATCTAACCTTACTTACGTCTTTACGCAACTGACACTAAAATATATTAGGAAAAGACCCATCTCAGCGGTATATCTTACTGCAAGCCTATGAAAAACAATATGCCATCAAAAACATACTTGTAAAAAAACCCAAGTCTCGTAACGCAGTTCTTTTACCGTAAAACGTTGTGAGATCTATGTAATACCAAGTCGGTTAATTTATTCAGTCCCTACTTAAGGGACCTTCTATCTTAAGCTATTACGTAATTATCTCACCTTACAGAATCTTATTTTGACCTTATCAAAGTTCAAAACTTTAAAGTTTTAAATAATAGATTAACTCGGCCATCGGATATAATTAGAATGTATCTCACAAGTGTTTATTGCGATGGCCAAGTCAATCTAATATTCATAACATAAAAGTTTTGAACTTTGATAAGGTCAAAATAAGATTCTGTAAGGTGAGATAATTACGTAATAGCTTAAGATAGAAGGTCCCTTAAGTAGGGACTGAATAAATTAACCGACTTGGTATTACATAGATCTCACAACGTTTTACGGTAAAAGAACTGCGTTACGAGACTTGGGTTTTTTTACAAGTATGTTTTTGATGGCATCTCATTTCTTTTTGTAGATAGTTGTACTTTTTTCCTTTGCTTTACAATTTACATTATTTTTTAAAATACCAACAATGGATTTTACCACTCTGTCACTTGATGATGAGCTTTCCAATTTTTGTAGGTTGTGTTCCTCTTTTTCTTTACCGGTACTACTTCTTGAACTTCAGCTACAGTTTTTCTCAAAGCCCACTCCATTTCTCTATGGGTTTTTCTCGATATCTTTGATGCAACAATATTAAGCATGTCTAGACATTAAATGCTTGGGTTCCGTACCCAAAGGGTAAAAACGGGACCCTATTACTAAGACTTAGCTGTCTGTCTGTCTATCATCAGGCTCTATCTCAAGAACCGCGATACCTAAAGAGTTGAAAACAAATTATGTATTTCTGTTGCTATAATAACAAACTAAACATAAAATAAGTATTAAGGGGGGGCTCCCATACAACAACTATTTTTTGGCCTTTTTTGCTCGATATCTATAACGGCAACAGGTAGGCACTTGAAAATGGTACGGAACCCTTAGTACGCGAGTCCGACTCGCACTTGGCCGGTTTTAGTCTATTGTATTCACAAATGGATTATTCCTGCGCTTTAATAGTTCCAAAGTAGACTTAAATTTGATGTAAACCATCCAGACTAGTAACTCTGTGCCCTTATTTACAAAATAACTTAACTTACGCACATATGAATATCCACGTACCTAGCTGGCATGGCAACACTCACCATATGAAACAAGAACAGATGCGTCGTATACTTTTTTTATGCTTTATTGATATTCGTCGCACTCGTCAAACGTCATTTAAAATTAATCCGTATGTAAAATTGTTATCTCTCATTGGTTATAAATATTGTCAATGTACCTAATCGAAAACTACAACATCAAGCTTAATAGAGGATTAACATGAACTTATGTATGGCACTCACGGCCTTCTGGCTTCCGGCCTGTCAAAGGTTTTTAAAATTACGAAATTGATGAATTGTTTTTGATGGAATTTTGGTACAACTACATAATACATGTCCGATTATGGCCTTTTTTTAAGACAGCTCCCGCACTAGGGAACAAGCTAATATGTACATAAGTAAATTTAAAGCTACCTAGTTAACATCAAACTGTGTATAAAAATATTTGATAAAATGATTATATAAATATAGTTTGTGTCAGATTAATAAAACGTGGTTTGTGTGTATACCTTCGATATCACAGTAAGATTTGTTAGTTGCTTGGAAGAAAGTGACCGTCTTTCGGTGTTTCGAACGGGAAGCGTGAAAGCCGTGGTGTAAGTTTGTCCAGAGGAATGCAAGAATGTTACGCATCTCCTCCGCCACTGCGGTGTTCCGGCACGGGCAGTGGGGTATGTGGGACTCGCCCTTCATAGCAGTGGAATGCTAATCATAACATGAGAGTAAAACCCCTGGTTACTCCTCCGACCACAATTGGTGAGTGGCCCAGGTACTGTTGCCTATCTGGGATACTCTCTGGCAGCGTCCGCGACTCAATTGGTGTTGCGGGCTCTCCTACGCCCAAATAACCAGTTTCAGGGACGCCCAGATTACACGGGGTCCCTACTTCTCAAGGGACCGCAGCCTCCTGCTGAGACATGGCTCAAGCGGGCAAGCCACCTCCATCAGACGCTGTTATGATTGTTAGTATCCTATCGTTCATAGCACAACTTATGTACTATCTTACTTTTACAATCCATTGTTTTTTTTTTTTTCCTACGACTTTTTTTTTTTTTTTACTCCTTGTTAAATTAATCCCTGTGTCGCCAAGGTCTCACCGCTCAATAGATTCACGAAAACAAAGCACCCCCTGACTCAGTACAACTGTTTGAATTTCAGACGAATAATTGTCCCGGGTGGGAATCGAACGCAGAAAACCAGGTCTCTGAAACAACTAACCTAACCACTTAGACACCACCTTTCAACATAATTCCATCTAGGTCCCTATCTACACCTGTTCCTCCATTATTCAAACATATTCATGTATACGTATTCACTGACTGCAAATGTAACTTTGTAATCCTATACATTTATAAGAAATAACAAAGTTATTAATGCAGTTGATGAAACTGAACAACTGGACCGAAATTGCAAAATGTTGGAATTTTCCCATGAGTTTTACACTAAACTCTTCTAATACTCAAAATTTGAAGCTTCTACGTCTGCTAAAAGTGCCTAAACATTTTGATGATCGGTGAGTCAGCAGTGAGCGAGTGACAAAATTACCGAAAATACCAAACTTTGACTAGTTATAATTCGTAAAGTACTGGTTCAAATTGAATGAAATTTGAAATATACTGTAGTTTTACAAAGCTTGTTTAGTTACTGAAAATTCAGGCTCCTATCTTTATCCACAACGAAGTTATAGGGGGTCGAAAATCGGCTGAGTTGCTTCGAGAAAAGATAGGTACGGCCGTGCAACTTTTTTTTTTTTTTTTTTTTTCTTCTTACTCGACTTGGGGGGGCACTGCCGTGCCCCCAGATTACTTTATATTTATACTGTAAGCTCAATTAAAATACAAAACATCTTTGTTACTAAGAACACTACCATCAAAATGATTCATGCCTACAACACTATTTATCGATTAGAAGCAGAGCCGCAGCCAAGATTGGCACGCCAATAGTCTGGCAACGTCTTGGCGTGCCAGTAAGCTCTTGGCACCGTCGCCCACTGAAGCTTAAGTAAAAATCGCCTCGGTGAACCGACACGGCAGTTGATTGCGTTTGCATGTTCCAATAGTTTTAAGAGTTGTGTTTAAAGTGGAATTAAACATGATAGGATGGTAGATAACAATAAAATAAGCTTAATAGTTTGGGTCAGAATTCATATATTTGCTTTATTAACTTTGAATGAAGTATGTTGACAAAGCATGTAACATAAATATGTGTTTGTCAGAGATTTGGAAGACAACATATTTAGTTTAAGGCTATGATTGTACCTAGCAGAAGTTTAAGTTAAATATTTTGTAAGCCGGTCAATCTCGTGATTTAGCGATACATTACAATAACACATTAAATTAACATAATTTAATATTAATATTTTGTTAAAAAAAGGTGTTTTATATTAATATTTTGTCATCATATTTATGAATCCAATTTAAAAATTTAGAAAAAGCATACAATTAAGTGAAACACACTTGGGGCCTTTAAGGGGCTAGGACCACAACCCAGTGGTGCCACTTATCCATATAACATCAACCAGCTAATTTTCATATTAAATCTAACAAACCCGATGTTTTTTCTAAACAATTTGTAAAAAATACATGTCACTAGTAAAAGTGTGTCAAACCGATTCCTCAATTCTCTATATCGTTGACAAACTTCTATGGACAAACGTCTACCTGTCCCCTTCAAAATGATACGTACACCGCTACCCCGCTCCACCTATCACCAAGCACCCAAAGGGTGAATATCAATTTGGTTCGTATTAAGGTTTTAATAAGCTGTGAGCCTTCAAAATTACACTCCACAGAGTTATACATCTCTTGTAAAACGAGGGGAACATCCCCTATAAATAACAAGGACCCAAGGGTACCCTTCTTGTACCTTTGCATCTAATTTTAGGTGCCCTACGACGCACCTGGGGACTGATTAATGGATACCGTTCATTTCCTTGGACTTGAAATACGCTTCTGGTGTTTGTTGTCTTTATTTCGAAGATAGTTTGATGAAGAAGAGTATTTATACATACGATTTACTGTGATTCATCATCATCATTAACAGCCCGTTTACGTTCACTGCTGAACATGGGCCTCCTCTTAACAGACCTTGGCAAGCCAGGATCGTAGAGGGATATTGCCATAATCACCACGCTTGGCAGACGGATTGGTGATCGCAGTAAGATGTCAACCTTGAGCTAATAGATGCTTCTGCCCATCCATCAGCCATATGTCCCTTAGTCGCCTTTTACGACACACATGGGAGGACATAGGGTGGTCTATTCTAAGCCGGAAACCACACGGCCTTACTGTGATTGGATTTGTAGGATGATTGTTTTTAATATTTTTGAATACTTTGTATCTGAAGAGGTGGTTTCTACCCACTAAGTTAATATACTAAATAAGTCTTCATTATAAAGAATTTGGAAGAATAAACGATTCATGACGATCATGTACAATATTATTAGGTCTGATTCAAGATATGGTCTTACATTTGTATGCACCAAACCTTATCAAATTGGAATCATCAGCTTTGAAACAAATATGAGTCTCTAAATATTCATAGAAACAAAATAACGATCTACACTCCTCACAAAGTACCATACTGACACTCTGAAAACGTTTGAAGTGATATACTTGGACGAAGTGAAATACTAATATGCCTTTTAAAATATGTCTATACTAATATTACGAATACATAAAGTTGAAGAGTTAATTTGTTTGCATAAGCGCGCTAATCGCAGGAACTACAAGTCCGATTTAAAAAAATATTTCAGTTTTGTCGAGGAAGCCTATAGGCTGTTTAATCATGATGTTCCTACGGGAGAACCGCGCGTGAAACCGCAATCGGGAAGATAGTAAAAATAAAAAAACAATGTTTACAATTTGACATCGACGCAAAAACTTCAATTATACAAAGCATATTAACAGTGATAGGGAATATGACATACTCTAAACAAATGCAAATAAATTTAATATGTAAGATAAAAGTGGCCAAAGGAACGCCAAGCACCTCACTTATCGTGAAGGACACGTTACAAACATCAAAGTCATACAACAACCTGCGGAACCTTGTCCAACAATCTACCACAAACATTTTAAACCTTCCACGACACCCCACCAAAGCTCCCCATTATTTCTGTTTACTTTGCTTCAATATTCATGCGTACAAACTGTCATTGTAACTTCACGACGCGGATTATGGGGTAGACAGACACTTTTGCGTCTAATTTGCGTCCCGCATTGAATATGGATTATTCGCAATATGTGACTAAAGGAAGGTAAATAAAGGCTCCTGTTTTAGGGGTCATAATTGGAGTAGTATTGGGATATTATATTTGCTGAGGGTAATGATAATTGTCCAATTAAGTGTCGGTGTGTTATTTGAATGTGTATTGTAGTTGGCATGTTTGATATCTGTTTGGAAGTTAAGTTTAATAATTAATGATCTTTGTTATGTGAATAGGGTATCTATTCACATAACAGAGATCATCAAAGGTACCTCCGTATTTGGTCGTCTATACTAATATTATAAAAAGAAAGGTGTGATTGTTTGTTTGTATTGAATAATAGGCTTAGAACTATTGATCCGATTTCAAACAATCTTTCACTATTAGAAAGCTATATTATTCAGGAATAATATATGCTATATTAAGTTTCCATGGAATCTTGGGCTACTAATGTATTTTCATTAAATGCAGGATTCGAACTTGCATCTTATGTATAGCCCCCTAATATGGCCGCGGTGATCCCAACTCGTTGTCAAAATTTATCAATATAATAATCTCTAATATATCATAATCAACATGTTTCTAGGGGCATTAAGATATTTAAGATGAAGATTTGAATCCTACCGGTGCTGGTCTAAATTAATTAATCTCAAGTCTATTTTTTTTTTTAGAATGACCTCTTATCTCTGTGCCCTTTACTAACACTCAATTCATATATGAATGCTACAATTTACCTTGAAGCGTAAAAAAGTGTATAAAACGATAAGTTTTCATGCTATGGAACTCGCTAGGGTATCGAATATAACGTATGAATAATAATTTAGTAATTTTATTTCATTTTTGTCTTCATAAGATCAATCTATATATGCTCAAGTATACTCCATATTTAACGAAACCGTTTTCCTTTCCCCAAAATGCCCATAACTCCACCATCTTTATTAGAACTGATACATTCTTCAAAGCATAAGATCCACCATTCTCACAAATAATGTGAATTAAACATTGACTGCGCCATAACAAAAATTGAATGTTTGCGTTCGCTTATTCTCATCTCCATACATTAATTTATTCATACAATGTGAAAAGCCCTTATTTTGGGGCCGCGTTTATTTCATCTCGCTTTTTAACGAAATAGCGTCGAGAATTGGCTAGAAGTATTTGAAATTGGCATGCTTTGATTTGTTTTTAAACGTTTGTTTTTTTTATTTGCGTCATTGGTTTTGTAATACTGTATCATACCGTTTACTGAACATGGGTCTCCTCTAAACAGACCTTGGCAGGCCAGAGTCCTTGAAGGATATTGCCATAATCACCACACTTGGCTGGCGGATTGGTGATTTCAGTAAGATGAAGTATACTTGAACTGATAGATACTCCTGCCCATCCATCAGCATCATGCGTCAAGGATATAAGTATTGGATTAATACTAAACTAGCCTTCCTGTGTGGTTTTGATCTAGTAGTATCGCTCTTGAGAGTACCAGCATTATATATTATTTATGTTATATAGTTTGGTGGCATTATAGGTTGGTACTCCTGGATTTCAAAGCTTTTCATTTTAAATAACATTGCGGCAAAATGAATTAGAATGAAATATCTCACTCTTATGCTAAGAGCGTTATGTAGGTACCTAAAAAAGTTCCTTAACATAATTATTATTTAAAATATTTTTATCTTCTACCAACTAAAATTAAGTCATGGGTTAAAATTTACGTTAGCCTAAAGTATCTATTCCACGCTGACAAAGTTGTAGTACAAGCTAGTGCCATATAAAGCTGAAAAATATCTAGCTACATAATCAAATCAAATAAATTTTATTTCGATACTAGAATCACTCGCCTTGCTTTTTATATAATATTTAATAACAATATTGTTATTATTCTCTCACGTAATCAGATAACAATACAGCCGAGATATATAACAGAAGATTTATCTTCCCGTCACAACAGATAAGTGCGTCATATTATGATTGTACGTCGCATATTTCACACAGACTACACAAAAACTAACACTCGACAAGCAGAAATACGAAAGCCGTAACAATATTCTTGACGTCGGAAAAAATGGGTTGTATATTATACTTACACATAAAATAGGTACAGATATGTGAAGCTTACAATATGTGTTTCAATTTATTGTTGTTCGAGAAAGACATGTAAATTAATTGCGAAATTAAAGGTTAAAGTTTATTGGTAGACCTACTAAAATAAGTGAAAACAAAAGATACATATCGCACCCCTAGATGAAGACTCCGGCAACTCAAAAAACCTCATTTTTCAGAAATGACGAAAAACTGTTTTTAGAGTATATAAGAAATATATCAAAGCTACTAACTCAAAACTCGTACTTTTTGAGTTAGCGGAGTCTTCATCTAGGTGTGCGATATTTTGTTTTTCATTAAAAGTATTGTGTTTTTATGTGGTAATATTGTCTGATACCCTTGCTTACCGGTTTACGAGTAAGTTAGGGGATCAATCTATATTATATTAAATTATAGGTTAAAACAGTTTCGCCAAATAAACCACGCTTAGTAGGCGGGTTGGCGTATACATGCACAATATTTTGAGAATTGTAAAGTATAGCGTCAGTTGCACAAAACTCCTCCTAAAATCTAAAAGTAATCATTCTTTTCTAGGTCAAATACCATTGGGGCCGCTATCTTGTACAGGTTGCTTAATTTGTAATTTTTATACCATTTAATAAGGGAAGCACTGCTCTCTGAAGGTGTTGCTGTTCCATGTTATACAGTTGTTATAGGTGATGTTATAACAATCTGGAACAACGGATTAACGTGCTTACAGTGGCGCGGAGGGTAGTGCTTTAGTTAACAGAAAAAATATCACGTTTCCTTTGTTATTAGAGTAGCCATAATTTATCAAAGGAATTTCCAAATACAACTTTTCATAGACACCTAACATAGCATCGTCAATTCTTCAGCCTTCATACGTCTCGTATCAACATACATTCTACAAAGTTTGCGAAACGATAGAACCCTGATAACGTACACTAACAAAAAGACGGTAATGGCGGTGTGATTTATGTCGCGCGTCAACGTTTTGTCGCGGCAAGCGACGTAACAGCCGACAATCGTTAATCATGAGTGTTTATAGAGAGAGAATTAGTTGCCGTTTTGTTTGGGCACGGAGATATTTGGCGATTAGTGCAACGGACGCTTGTATTGAGAAAATTTACTTAGTGTTGGTAAATTTAAACTATCCGTTTGGGTAACGTTGCTAAGTGCAATTATGACTCAGTAGTAAAAGTTATTATTACCTTCTTGGACTTAGTGGTGTGCGTGCCCACTTGTCTAAATCGCTACTGCGTCTTAAATATTTTCTTTATTTTTTGTCACGGTTTTTGGAGTTGTAGGGGAAGACCAAAGAAACTACTGATGGACTGTGTGAACGATGATATGGTTAGAAAGTGCGTGACTGTCGAGATGGCGGGTAATAGAGGAGTATAGAAGAAAAAGACATGTTGCGACGACCCCCAAATAAATTGGGATAAGGGCAGGAAAATGATGATGGTTTTGGAAGTAAACACTATTAAGTCGCTTTCGTCATTTTTAGCAAAATGGGTAACCTAGAAATAATTCGGTGAAACGGAGAAAATTTTTGTGTTAATGTTGTGTAATTGTTGTAGGCAAAATATACGTTGATATGACGTTGGATAGTTAGTAAGTTACATAGCATAGGATTTTGTACCTTACTGGGCAAATGGTCCATCACATGATGTTTAGTGGCTGGGAGTTCCAATTACAAGGATAGCTCTCCGTGTAGTACGTACATGTAGCGGTAGATGCCCTCGTCCTGCTTTTGTCCTTCTAAACTTGAGTTTTCTTCTATAAAGATTATTATTTGTTATAATATCAGCAGAGCTATAAAATCTTATTAAACCTTTCATACAAAGTTGATCAACATGCTGAGTCAAAGGTTTAACACAATATGTGCAAGATTGGATCTAATCACAAAGCTTTGATCTTGTGCCTAACTTCGCTTATAGCGCACGCTGCGATATGACTGTGGGGTGACCACAAACTAGAATGTTCTACGATATGTTGATGGATTAAAGTAGGTGCAAGGTACAGTGTTCATAATGTTGTTTCTAAATAAACTTTTGTAAGACACAAAGACAGTAAGTATTGTATACAATTTTTTTTTCAGCCAAGTAGATATTATTTCTAAAAGATGTTTATAGTTAAGTTGAATTAATTTGTGTTGCGACATCTATAGTAGTGGTAAACACGAGAAGACTTGGACTGCCATCTAGCACTTAGCATCCCAACTAACCTGTATCACGCAATAAAAGTTTGCAAGTCAAATTGAACCTCTAAAAGTTTTGACCACCAACAAATGGCCGTCGAGCGCCGGGCTTACCATCTCGCCCGACAAAGATTTTTATTTTCTGTGGGGGGATATAAGTAACCATTACTTTTGTAATCACAAGTGTAAATATCCTTAGGGTTATAACAGACTGGATCTCGAGACCCTTACTCGGCAATTTATTTTCTTTAACAATGTTTAATTAAATTTAATGTTAAAATTAAGAGATCCATCAAAAGCACAATTTATGCAAACCCTAATCTACGGTAACATCAATATAAAACTTTCCACTGAGTTGTTACAAAATATTTAATCAACGCAATTAATTAGATGCACAGATAACTCAATATTAATATCTGCGCTAGTTCCGCGGGATTGTTGCGGGGTGCGGGGTGCGGGGGACGGGGGTTGCGGTAATTCGCGGTGAGCTGCGGGAAGCACGTCAGCATTATCGCGTCTATCTTAAAGACCGTTTTTAATTAAAATTTTAATAAAGTAAAGAAGATTTAAGACATAAGTTTGTCATCTGAGATAAAATTGGTAAGAATTTAGTTTAGAGAGATATATTAAAACATGAAGTTGAAACGCCTAAATATAGGTATTTCATAGACTTTAAAGGTGAATAACAGCGACATTACATAACAAACCCAAAGGAAATCCGCTAGACCAATACCTATTTTATAAATTCATAACAACCATACCTATACCTCGCAATACTTTTAATTAATAAAATTCAATAAAAAATATTTTTTTAATCTAGTAGACTAAAATATATTTTAAAATTATACAATAGGCATTGTATAAATTTAACAATTGATTACAAAGTGACTATCATAATATAGGGTGACTGTTAATTAGTGACAGATACCTAAACACATGATTGTGCTCATGATAACAAACAACTTTTACTATGACACCAACCCTGAAATCGCGAAAAAAAATCATCTGTTCCATACATTCATGTTCACATAACTCGTCAACATGGTAGGGAGCAGCTGATTTTTTTTCGCGATTTCAGGTTTGGTGCCATAGTAAAAGTTGTTTGTTATCATGAGCACAATTATGTGTTTAGGTATCGGTCACTAATTACCAGTCATCCTATATATATGACTGACTTGATTGTTATTCTTTAAATTCTTATAGCAATTGGTTAATTACATGTACCCTATCTGTATAACGTAGCAACTCGCTTATTACGAGTATGTAATGTCTAAATTTATAAAATTACCTAGCTGTTTCACATAAAATAATTTTGATTCTGATTACTACAACATGCCACTGTGATTTATTATTAAAGTTAATTTAAAAACCACTGGCTAATTCACAAATTCCATATAGACTCATCTCTCTCTTTCTCTTTATCTCTCTCGCTTTCTCTCTCATCAAAGAAAGTAGATTACATATAAAGGGACAGTAACCCTTAATAACATTCACATATAATAAGAAAATAGCTCGCAAAACAAAATATGTGATTTCCCGAATATTTCTCAAACGGTTGTCCCGCATTTCTATACACTCTTAGAAGAAGAATTAACATAGTTTTATATAACAAAAAAATGCTTTACATGAAAAGGAAAGATGTTCAAGAATGTTTTAATCAAATATAGTTTTATAAACTCAGTGAAAGCTCTTCGTAGTTATTGGATGTGCTTTAGTTTTAATTAGAGCGAATTAAAAGTAGTAGTTCTTTGGTGGCGGTCCTCTTGACACGGTTGTATTGGCAGAACTTTTGCTTTTTATTGCAAGCTAAAGTAATTAATGTTTCTTTTGGTTAAAAATATAAAATATTTTCTTGTCGAGTAATGGTACTGACTGTGTTTGATTAGAAATCGGATAGTTGTGTAGCTTTATTAAATTGACAACTTGTTTGGTGTCTCGGAGTTCATACGTTCGATCGTCAGGCTGGACAAGGAATCTTTGTGTAAAATCTTAAATTTCTTTTCAAGTCTGGTAGATCTTTAAGCTATTTGTCTCGATTATTATAACCTTATCTATAACAATCTTTTACCAAGGAACTGGTTTCTATCTGTGTTGAGACTTAACTCTGGGCTCACCACCTGTTAAACATGATTACTATGGCAAAACCCTCCCTTGAGAGGAGGCCCATGTTCAGCAGTGGACATTATACCGGTTGATGATTCTATTATTATTTACTGAATAATATACAAATTTACTTCTTTTTGCAGTTTCATCAAAGTTGTTGACCATGGAAACAACATGATGCAAATTTACTTAATGATATAATCTTTTATGCTTATTGTGTATAAAAAAATCACATGTTAATCGTCTTGTATTAGATCTTCCTAGGAATTGTATGAAACTTCATAGATATAAGATAGAGAGGCTACAAAACTACTATTTAGCTACTAAAACAACTTAAAACAAAAAAAATACTTCTGTTAAGTTAGTTCAGGGTAGTTGTCATTACTAAGGGGATGGAATTTATCGAGGCCAAAGACAACGGCTCTTATCGATTGAGAAACAAGTCGAGTTGACAAAAAGTGCCGTGTATTTTATGTGCTGAAACAGTTCAAGAGGCTTTCGTTTGACGACGCCAGTAAGCTGAGGATTCGGAACAAAATGTTTGTAATATAAATTAAAATTTTTTTTGAAAGTAGTTTAGTAAGGCTACGTTTTATGGAAATACTAGCTTCCCGCGCGCGGTTTCACCCGCGTAACTCCCGTTCCCGTGGGAAATTCATAATAAAATATAGCCTATGTTCTTCCTCAGGCTCTAGACTATATCTGTACCAAATTTCATTCAAATCGCTTCAGAAGTTAAGGCGTGATTGCGTAACAGACAGACAGACAGACAGACAGACAGACAGAGTTACTTTCACATTTATAATATTATAGTAAGGATACTCTATTGACGATGCTTAATCAAATATTTTTATCCCAAGCTAAGCGTATATTTGAATTAGTAATTTCATTTCAATCAGTTGAAGATTAAATCCGAACAAATATACAAACAAGGTAAAATTAAATATTGTAATAATTTTACGTATTGGTAAGAAAGGGACGGCTTTTAGCGAAGGTTATAATTGTACAAAGTCGCATATCGTCGAATTACATTACGCAAAATATCAAGTACCGGCGCATCAATCCGGTACATTGTTGTTTAAATACAGACATCTCATCTTATGAAAATAAATATATCTATACTAATATATACATCTGAAGAGGTAGTTTGTTTATTTGTTTGCTTGAACGCGCTAGTCTCAGGAAATACTGCTACTACTATTTCAGTGTTAGGTAGCCCATTTATAGAGGAAGGCTAAGGTTATATTTAATTAATCTAAAAATGTAATCGCTACGGAAATGGAGGTTATGCAGGTGAAACCGCACGCGGGATGCAAGTAGTTTAAATACAAATGAATCTCATGATACAGCCTCCGTAGCGTATTTGGCTCGCTTTAAGTCGCGGAGGTCGTGGGTCCGATCCCCAGACCGGATAAGAAATCTTTGTGTAAATTCTAAGATATAATATTTTCTACCCTCCGTGCCTCGGAAAGCACGTTAAGCCGTTGTCCAGATTGTTATAACACCATCTTTGACAAGCGTATAACAGTGAACGGACAGCAGCGTTTCCCCGTGTATTTTAACATAATACTGCGGTCACCAATCCGCCTGCCAAGCGTAGTGACTATGACAAAACCCTCCCCCGGGAGGAGGCCCATGTTCAGCAGTGGACGTTATACGGGCTGATGATGAAATCTCATGATAAGAAATAACACTATTTCTTATTTCAACAGAAAAAAAAAAAAAATTCAAACTGATATTCACAATGAAAAGAACTTTCAGAATAACAATATTAACATGTACTATAAAACGTCGTATTGACGTAAAAGCTCATACATAAAAGCTCACAAGCGTCCTCAGCCATTAACCACGAAAATCAGACGACCAATCACTCTCCGCAACCGCCGCGATTTACGACTCAGATGCATATTCATCGCGGCGTAGTTTGTGGTCTGACCCTAATATCCATTAGCTAATATTGGCCGTGTTTAATTAATATCTTGGGTAACCAGAAGGTGGTTTTGTGTTAGTACCATGACAGGTTTCATTTTACTGTATAAACGTATTTGTTACGTATATCTTTCAAATAGTACCGACTGCAGCCAAAATATGACTAACTAGCTTCCCGCGTGCGGCTTCACCTGCGTAAATCCCGTTCCCGTAAAAACTCTATTAAACAATATAGCCTATAGCCTTCCTCGATAAATGGGCTATATAACACACTTAAAGGGGTTTTCAAATCTTACCAGTAGTTCCTGAGATTAGCGCATTGAAGCAAACAAACTCTACAGCTTTATAAATTAAATACTGGCTGTAGCTCCCGTTCCCGTAGGAACTTTATATTTAAATATAACTTATGTTAATGTAGCTTCTTTATGGTGAAGGAATTCTTGAAATCGGTCCTGTAATTCCGGAGCCTATTCAATGCAACTGAAAATCCCATCAAATCTTTCCACTTTTTAATATTATAGTATAGATAAAATCGGTCTTGCTACCATTCTCCCCCAGGATCTCGACCCTACGCATAAAATTTATACTTAATAATATCAAGAGGTTGAGTTCGTGATATTGTGGGGGGTAATCTCTGGATATACTGAACCAATTTTAAAATGATTTTACCGAGGATTAAAGGGGCGAATGGTGCCGATACCATTAAAAATATATAATATTGTAAAAGTCATTATTTTGCAATCCTCTCGCCAGCCCGAGGATGGGGCATGGTCCAAGCCTAGTAAACAACCTACCTATTAAAGTAGCAAAAGCCGTGTGGTTTTACCCGCGTAGCTCCCGTTGCCGTGAAAACTTAATCATTAAGTTAGCTTATATTATTCCTGGATCATCATCATCATCATCAGCCTGTTGTAGTCCACTGCTGAACATAGGCCTCCCCCATCGATTTCCAGCGGGAACGATCGCTAGCGGCCTGCAGCCACTGACTCCCTGCAATTAATGAATGCTATTCCTGGATAATGAAAGATTTTTAAAAATTCTTCCAATTGCAATTGCAGGGCTCTATACAATGCAAACAAATAAACAGTCGAATCTTTCCTCTTAATTATATTAGGTAGTACAGATAAACATACTAAATATTAATGCACTAAATAGTGATGTCAGATGTGAATCTGATATTCGAATAATTTATGTAATTAAGATGTATCGGGAGATGCATTATGCGAGCCGAGTCATAGCTGTGACTAACGGCCGATTGATTACCCAGATACTGACGAACGACACCACTTTGATTTAGTTACAACCCTAATTGAATTTCGAACTACTGGAGTTCGGTGTAGTTCGAATTTGGAATACTAAAGAATAATGGTAGTTCGAGATTGACTGAACTAATATATATTAATCAATTTGTGTCCGTAGTATTTTAATATTATTTTTATAAGCTTCTAGCTGCCCTGCGCGGTTTAATGCGCGAAGATCCCTTTCCCGTGGAAACTTTAACTTAAGATACCCTGTGACACTTACAAATCACGTGGCTTTCTATTGGCAAAAGAATTTTCGAAATCGGTTCAGTAGATCTAGAGCTTACCCCCTTCAATGTCATAAATACCTCTTTATAATATTAGTATAGAAGTATAAATAAATAGACAGAGCCCCGAATATTTTTTTGTTTCTTTTGATAGATTTTAGATATTCAACAATGACGTTAGTAACAATCTAAGCTCTTAAATCGACAATTTGTTACAGAATACTTTTATTGGATTCATACGTCAAAATAAATAATTTAAAGTACATACTTAATAAAATAGCTAATTTATTACTCAAATAAATGCTTGATTTTTTTCTGCAAATTTTCTTCTTTTCATTTATAAAAACAAACGAAACCAACGCTGAAAGGTTAAATTGAAACTTTTATATTTTTCGAAATAATAAACTTAAGTCAAATGTTGTTGATATTTTTTTATCAAAACGAAATTACCTAACTGCAGGAAATTGTTACTATGTGTGTAATGTTAGTCAAAAAGCACCTAGGACAGAAAATTTAAGAGATTTTATTTTTGTGAAATTTAATGTTAACTATTCCAAACGATTTTTTTAATAACATTTGTTGGTTGGATATTTAATTCATTGTGCAATTGCTTGTTCACATTTCTATTTTATTTCATTTTCATAGAGTCTCATTTATTATACAATAAATGAAAACGTGATTGAAAATATTCTAATTTAATTTTAATTACAATTTCATCATAGAATATCTATAATCATCTGTATATCTATAGTATTATGAATTAAATGAATAATGGACGTTGACTTCGGATGACTAATAATTTTAATGTTTAATAAATTCCGCCGTAACTATAATGTGTACATTTGTTGTTATCGCACGACAGACGGACAGACTGATTAAAATTCTGTAATATCAAATAATTTTAACAATGTGTTTTGCTACTTAAGTGATACTTTTTAGTGTTTGACATAGTCTTATACAGTGTAATTTTGACAAGTACAAGTGTATGTAAATACCTCAGTGTTGAATAAATTTCATTATTTCATTATAAATATTGAACCCGCATCGAATATCGTACACCTTAAAGGTATGTTGCAGCGATTCAAGATTTTGTAATCATAAGACCTGATATTTCTGTACCTGTGACAAACAATAAATGAATTTAAATTTGAATTGAATTTGAATCTGAATCTGGATTTGTACTAGTACCTACGTATGTCTATTAAATTCGGTTTCAAATATAAGTTATATTTTCTAGTTGTATTTAGACACAACTAAAATAAAGAACTTTTCATTAACAGTCAAAACTATGCCATAAATCAATGCAGCCTAAAAGCGCACCAAACAAATGTCTTAAATAAAGCACAAACCTACAAAACACTTAAGACGTCCAACTTTGAAAAAGACGTACATATTTAAGCGTAGTTTAGTCTCAAGAGGAGTCTGCGAGTGTATTTACACTAGTGTCGTCGCTGTGTCTTTGGAGGGGGGCCATTAGCACTGAATGCGTAGCTACGGCATTAAAATTCATTTCTACATCTCTATTGCGAAGGGTGGTTGTACGGTTTTAACTGCAGTTTAAAATTGATTTTTGAGGAAAGCCTTTGTTGGATTTATTCTAACTATACCAATATTACTAGCTGCGCCCCGCGGTTTTACTTGCGTTACATTTCTGGGTCAGAGCGTGATTTTTTTGTAGCCTATATGTTAATAGGCTTGTTAACATATCCCTTTGCTACATCCAAACATTCTTACTTTTTTATAATATTATAAGGATATTATTAGACGGCGGTATCACGTCTTTTAATGTTATTAAATACCTTATGTGATCCGATCTTATATACCTTATATGATCCGATCGAATGATTTGTGCCCTCGAGGATAAGAAGGCCTTTGGTTGTTGGTGTTGTATAGATTTAGAAAAGTTTGTATTTTATAAGTTAGTTTTAATTTAAATCAGCTACTTTTATTTGTATAAATGTATTTAATTAATTAACTAGCGATCCGCCGAGCTATGCTGATGTATTATACATATAACCTTCATCTTAAACCACTATATCTATAAGTGTAATACTAATTAAACTTATTTTAATTGCTAAAACTTTTCCATTGCAGGGCAGAGCCACCCGGAACCAGTTCCTATCAAAGGAGCCAAGTACATCTTGCCAACTATGTCTCAAACTGCCCATGCCCCCATGTGTCTTGTCGTGTATAGCAACTGTAACAACCCAAAAAGAAAAACGCTATATTTTAGTTATTAAGGAATAAAATTATATCAAAATAAAAATAGCAACAATTGCAATTTCTGGCTTCATTTTAGTTACGAGCCATTATTTATCTTGTTTGTTTTGGTTAAATCAAGCAAAAAAATGTTTAAGAGATACAATTTCGCTTATACGTTTAGAGAGTATTCCTGTTTCAGCACCATTTTTTTGAGCACCAGTTGCTTGGTAAATCATTGGTGCTTTAAGAGGAATACTACATGTTTAGTTTGGATGCTTGTTTAACTAAGTGACGTTAGTAATTGCTTATTTAAAGTGTGAAACGGAATGTTACCTGCCTCGATGGCAATACGTTTGACTGCGGTGATGGATTGATTGTTATTGGACTTGACTTAGCTATTCAGCCAGGTATACACTGTGTATTTGGAGGTGCCATTTGTACTGTATGCGTAGCTATGGAATTCAAATTAATTTCATTAGAAGGATCATTTTACAGTTTTAACTAGAGTTTAAAATGGAGGAAAGGGAGGTTTTTATTTTATAAATGTTTTAATTACAGATTTTTATTTAATTAGTTTGCAGTGAGTGTGTTTGTTTGGGTTTAATCAAGCTAATTAATTTTAAGACCAATGACATTTCGATTACACGTTCTTATTTGGTTAGATTGCTTTGATATTTTTATAACTGTTTTTAGGGATCCGTTCCAAAAGGGCCTATAACAAAAATACCAAAAACAGAATGGAATAAATATTTAAGGCTCCCATACAACAAACGTGATTTTTGGATTCTTCTTAGGCTCAATATTAAAAGCGGCAACAGACAGACGCTTGAAATAGTGGAACTAAAATAATATACTGTCTAATTTCACAAAAATACTAAACTCGCACTTGGCCAGTTTTTTAATTTTATTTGTACCTGATACACTTAGAGTTAAGCATGTTCTTTAATCTGAGATAGGGGGTATCTGATTCCAAATTAAGTTAACCAGCCGTTAACTAATCGTCGGTAACCCAATTATGTGACCCACCCTGCTTGGACTAAACACGGAGCGTTTATCATACAAATGGATTTCCTGAATTAAATGCACAGCACAGAGTTTCTCATTCACTATTAATTACAAGCTTCATACTTTACTCTTATATTTTGATACTTCTGTATTCAGCTGTGAGACTTATGTTTTAATGGTATGTGAGGCTTGAAACTGATGTACTCACTAAGCTTAGTAGCCATTTCTGGCCATAGATTTATTACTTTATGTCAACGGTTTATAGCACATCATCATCATCATTTCAATAGGACGTCCACTGCTGGACATAGGCCTCCCTCATAGATTTCCAGTTGCTACGGTTGGAGGCGGCCTGCATCCACCGTGTTCCCGCGGCCTTTACCAGGTCTTCCGTCCATCTAGTTGGTGGGCGTCCTACGCTACGCTTGCCGATCCGCGGTCTCCATTCGAGAACTTTTTGGCCCCAACGGCCATCTCTTCTCCGTGCTATATGGACTGCCCATTGCCACTTCAACGAACTAATCCGTTATATAGCATAATATATATATAGCACATACTTTGAATAAATTAAGTATTATTTGACCTTCCAAATGCATGTAATAATTAAAACTTATAAAAGTTTCAAAAAAGAAGTTAAGGACAATATGACAGACATTTAACACACCCACAATAATTAATCACAAATATCGTAATTTTATATTATTTGTAGATGTGTGGCATCCGGATTAGAATAGACTACCCCATGTCTTCCCTTAAGTTTTGTTTTGTTTTTTTTTTCGGACGGACATATCTTCTTAGCCCCGAGGCTTTTGCCCTTAAGTGTCGTAAGAGGCGACTAAGAGACATACCAGCTTACTGCTACCACTTATCCGCCTGCCAGGCGTGGTGATTATGGCAATATCCCTTAACGACCTTGGTTTGCCATGGACTATTAAGAGACGACCTATGTCCAGCTGTGGGTAATTATGGGCTGATTCATGATATGATAATGAAGCGGCCATAGCCCAATGGCTAGGGCGTCGGACTTGTGATCTTGAGGTCGCTGGTTCGAACCCCACCCGTTGCACTACAGACGTGAATCCACACAAGCGTTTTAGCTTAGCACGAGGGGTAACAAGAATACTAGTAGACTGCAAAACTCTGCTAGTAATATTTAACAATATAATAAATTATATTTATGTTGACAACCTCCATAGCATAGCGGCATTTGGCTCGCCCTAAAATCTGCGAGGTCGTGGGTTCGATTCCCACGCCGGACAGGAAATCTTTGTGTAAATTCTAAGATTTCTTTCCTGGTCTCGTTGGTTGAGCACGTTAAGCCGTTGGTCCCGATTGTTATAACATCATCTATAATAATCGTATAGCATGACTATGGCAAATATCCTTCCTCGGGAGGAGGCCCATGTTCAGCAGTGGACGTTATACGGGCTGATGATGATGATGATATTTATGTTAAGTGTTTATTTTATCGTATGGTTTTCTCCAAAGCTGCGTGAGCAAAATGTTGTAATACTGTATCCGATTCAGATTTGAATCATATACAAACAACGCCCAAACGAAATATGAATAAAAAAACAACGTAACTTGAAAACAAAAGAGAATAACGACAAAGGAATAAATCAAAGACTTACTATTTATGTATAAGGAAAAACTGAACAAATGTGTTTGTCATATCATGTAGCAGAGCGATTAGATCAATAGAAGCAAGATTGCTTTTCTTAAATTATAAATATTGTTATTTTTATATATTACTGATCAGGCTTTTTTTAACCACCTGATTTTAAGTAACAAAAGGATTCAATACAGCACTAGCCTCTCACAGACAACCTCCGGAGCGTAGCGGCTCGCTTTAAATCTCGGAGGTCGTGGGTTCGATCCCCACTCCGGACAGGAAATCTTTGTGTAAATTCTAAAATTTCTTTCCGGCTCTGGTTGGTTGAGGGACTACCCTCCGTGCCTCGGAAAGCACGTTAAGCTGTTGATCCGGATTATTATAAAATCATCTATAATAGTTGTATATCAAGGAACGGGCAGCAGCGTTTCCTTGTGTGGCACAACATAATAATGCGGTCACCAACCCGTCTGCCAAGCAAGGTTACTATGGCAAATACCCTCCCTCGGGAGGAGGCCCATGTTCAGCAGTGGACGTTAAACGGGCTGATGATGATGATGATTACTTAGGTGTGGTATTGTGTAAGGTTACTTCTCCACGGTTCTCCACGTGTCTGAGGTAAGCAAAGAATACATTTAAATTACTTCTGACATGAAAACGATGGTTAGTGTAATGTGTAATAGAAAATACATTTTTCGTTTACCGTTTTGAATATATGCAAAATAATATAAACCCTTACAGAAAACACACTTTGTATTTACATGTAAATAATAAAGACATGTTAAAATACTCTTCTCGTTCCTTTCGCGTGTCTGGGAACCGACTACCTACTCTTCCTGTGTATGAGTACTTTACTACTCATCAGTTATGGAGGATTAAGTATTGAGATTTTAAAAAAATAGTATTAAAAATCTTATTTAAAATCACTGAAACATATTATTATAATTATGTCGTTTTAATTTCAAAACCTATTCAATTCCGCATTTCCTGTCAAAATAACAAACTAAATAATAATTGGCCGCACACGCACCCACTTCTACTGATATAAAACTCGACGTATGACGTCACACCGCTATGAAACCTTCATTAATTAAAAATGTGCGCTCCAATTGGTAACTTTTCATAATATTGTGATGACTACGGCGTGGCAGCGTAGCGGCGTAGCGATTACAACGTGCTACGAGGTCGATGATGGAAACCATTCGTAATTCCATTAACGTTGGAGGTGATGTTTATTGCGAATCGAATTAAAATTGTATTGCAGTTCGTTTATTCGTAGTTTTTTTCTTCATATATGGAATATCGACAAATAACGTGTTATTGTATGAAGATTGGGGTAGGTTATTTAATCGGTCTTACGTCTGAGACAGTAAACGCTTGATTTGAACGTTAGAAAATAAACAGGGTATAAATGCCTGTTCTATTTCTGTAATAGTTACAGTTACGTAAAGGTCTGCGCTAATTACTTCAGCTATGTGCAAAACATGGATTTTTAAGTGCCGATTTTTTAATAGGCTAGTTGATACATATGAAATTATGTTACAATGATGTTTATTTCTAAAAGTATTTGTCATATGGAACCTAAATATAATAATTTCTAATAATGAAATTTTTTTTTGTCTTTGTCTTTAACTTCCGAAAACGCTATCAGCCATTTTGTGACGCCTTACGTCTAGTTAAAAAACATGAACGCGATCCACTTTCTGAGTCATGACGTCATCGATCTTGAACATAGATAATGTATATAGACCAACATGGCTGACATCGTTTTCATCTCTAAATGTCAAGCCAATTTTAAAATGTTTATTTTATAAGTATTAATTTTAAATATTAAATTATATTTTTTGTTTTAAAAATGAATTAAAATTATATTAAAATACACACGTAATAAATGGGTAAAGAGCAACATATGTTTCGACATTCTTTTTATATATAATGTTTAATCAAAACTTCTTTACTAACCATCTAACATGATTTTACTGTTACAGGGATGGCATATACGTTTTAATCACCTTATAGGTACATCAAAGATAGATTACTAGTTTTATATAAAAAATGTGAATCCTAGTATCAAAATGTAAGAATAAAGAGGTGTAAATGTGTAAAGGCAAGGGAGTCTAAAGTTATGCACCCTTGGACATGAGTGAAGGGTAGGCAGAATATGATTAGAGCATTCATCAACACATCAAACGATTCGGCAGTTATATCTAGTAATATATATTTGATGACTTATGCGGAGTGTGTAGACGATTTAAAGTCAAAGTATATGCAAATAGAAGCTTACATTCAAAAGTTTGTTATTTTTTATCACTGATAGAATTTTAAAGGAGCTGAAAAGGGCAGAGCACAATGCCCAAAGAACTGACCAAAAAGGCAAAAAGATTCTCCTCGAGTGGAGACCACGAACTAGCAAGTGCAGCATGGGACGACCGCCTACACGATGTACCGACGGCCTAATAACGGTTACCGGGAGTCAGTGGGTGCAGGCCGCTAGCAATCATTCTCAATGGAAATTGTTGGCTTAGGCCTATGTTCAGAAATAAACTACCACAAGCTGACCATGACGATGTGATAGATCTATATATAATTTTCAAAAGTAACTTTTAATAAACAACATTTTAAAGTCACATAAACATTAAATAGTATCATGTGAGATAAAAGACAACGAGCAACACTGTTAAAAGCCCTGAATTTTGGTAGTTTAGTTTTTTGGCATGCAAATCAAGCACAAATTGCGAAAAAAAACCTTTTTTTCAGATTACTAGCAGAGTTTTGCCGTCTATTGGAATTCTTGTGAACCTTTGTGCTAAGCTAAAATACTTGTATTATGGTTGGGGATCGAGCCTACGCCTACAAAATCACAAGTCCGAAGCCCCTAGCCATTAGGGCTATAGCCGCTAATGTACTTCATATATTTAAAAAAACTAAAGTACTATAATATATTAAACACTTAACTCAAAACAACAAATATAACGAGCAAACCTATCAATACACTACAAAACAGTTCACAGCTAATCATATTGCAAACCTGAATTCAAATCCCATCCACAGTGGAATTACATTCAAACACAGTATAACACATTAGTCCCAATGTATTAAGATCTAAGCACACGTACATTACCTCTGTATGAAGCATTAGTGTCGTTAAGCGAACAAATATATGCTTGAAGACGTCTGAGGCACAAAGCACGCTAAGTGGAGCGCGGTGGAGAGGTTCAACTGAGAATGGTTTAATACAATGCTTTTGTACTATCGGGAAGATTAAATTGTTACTGCAATGTCAATAAAAAATAATATTGCATTGAAGTAATCGTTCAATGGTCACTATGCTTATTAATTGACGATGGGTTTAAAGCCCATATAGAAAATATACTGCTTCTCCACTTGTAGCGCTTAATCTGTTACTCATATATAAAGCTAATCTCAGGAAATAATAGTAGAAAAAATCTTTCAGCGTTTATTAAAATAGTAAAGCACTTTTTTCTCTTTCAAATTAGCTGTTATATTATTTGTTGGCAACCTAAATAAATGAATGACTACTAAAAACTTGCACTATTCATAAAGAACGACAAACTACAACTATAAACTTTTAACTACGCTTGACTTGACACTTTTCAAAATCAAAATTTCGATTGATGGCAATGATTCAAATTTTTATAATGAAAAAGTAAGGTTCAGCAAAACATCATATCCTATAAATTTCCACCAAAACCACGTTTACAGTTGTCAATTCTTTCATCATAGTTTGCGTCGCTTTAATTCTACTGTTGAATCTGCTCCGTATAATTCGCCGTAATAGAATGCTGGAACACGGTCATTGCAGATCTATAGCAGATAAGACTGTAGGGAATAGCTTACCGAAAGACATAACATTACAAAACCATCATGTCACTGTTATCGCTGTTGCCTTTGTTACGTAAACTTACCGTCGGCTATCCGGAAATCATTTGTGTCTTAGGGCCTAAGTACACCACGTTTTTTAAACGCGCCGTCGACGCGCGTTTTACAAACGAAGTACTGACTTGCGTGCGTATCGCGCCTGTATGAGTACAAAAGTCAGTACTTTGTTTCTTAAACGCGCGTCGACGGCGCGTTATAAAAACGTGGTGTGCTTAGGCCAGTGGTTATTTTTTTTTTTTTTTACTTTTTATTTTATGTTTATAAGTAGTCGGTAGGATGAGATGGCTTTTTTTAAGATTTCTAGCAATGTTTTTGCATACTACTTTTGAATATTCTTGTTAACGCTTCATGCTAAGTTAAAATTCTTGTGTTACGAAAGGAGTCACGTCATTAGAGGAGATCGAACCGGTGACCACATGATAGCTAAATAATTGAGGTATTATATTTCTCACTTTTTGATGTAGACAACCTCCGTGGCGTAGCGGTATTTGGCTTGCTATAAATCTCGTAGGGCGTGGATTCGATCCGCACGCCGGACAATAAATCTTTGTGTGGATTCTAAGATTTCTTTCGGGGTCTGGTTGGCTGAGGGACTAACCTCCGTGCCTCGGAAAGCACGTTAAGCTCCCAGAAACATAATATTGCGGTCACCAATCCGCCTGCTAAGCGTGATGACTATGGCAAAATACCTCCCTCGAGAGGAGGCCCATGTTCGGCAGTGGACGTTATACGGGCTGATGATGATATCGCCTAGATTTGATAGTGACTATTTTTTGGATTTTTTTTTTATGTTTGCCAACTCAATGAATAAATAAAATACTAGTTGTGTGTAACTCGTCAATTACTCTTAAACTTATGAGTTCATTTTTTTTTATACAAGAGGGTGGCAAACCAGCAAGTGGTTTACCTGATGGTAAGTGATCACCGCCGCCCATGTACACTCGCAACACCGGAGGAGTCGCAAGTGCGTTGCCGGCCTTTAAGAAAGGAATAGGCTCGCTTCTTGAAGGTTGCCATGTCATACTGGATTGGAAATACCTCCGCTTTTAATTGATTCCACAGAGAGGTCGTGCGCGGTAAAAAGTTTCTCGAGAAACGCACGGTGAAGGACAACCATTAATCCAGGTGATGTTGGTGGAAGTTCGGGCGAGTGGATCTAAGGCGGAAAGCAGCGGATTTAAAATCAAAGCTCAGCACAAATATGGTAATGTAATAAATGTTTTTAAACTTTCGCGATTTGTACACATAATTTATAGTAGATGATAGTTTAATCCATAACGAAACGTCGGATTATTTAAAAGGTAATGATTTACCTTAAAATTGTACCGCGATTGAGACCCGCGTCTACTATAAATGATGGTATGGTAATGTAGTAAGAGAAGTAGGGGATTATGTGATATTAATAAATACAATACGGATCAAAAATGCACGAGTTTCAGAAGCGTGTGGCAAACTATTTAGATAGTTTGTCTGCACTTCGATCACTAATATGTACATCATCATCAGCCCGTATAACGTCCACTGCTGAACATGCTGCTCCCGAGGGAGGGTATTGCCATAGTAACCACGCTTGGCAGGCGGGTTAGTGACCGCAGTATTATTTTGAATATGTTGTAACACAAGGAAACGCTGCTGCCCGTTCCTTGATATACGATTATTTATAGATGATGTTATAACAATCGGGACCAGCGGCTTAACGTGCTTTCCGAGGCACGGAGGGTAGTCCCTCAACCAATCGGACCTGGAAAGAAATCTTAGAATTTACACAAAGATTTCTTGTCCAGTGTGGGGATCGAACCCACGACCTCCGAGTTTTAAAGCGAGTCATTTACCGCCACGCTACGGAGGTTGACGGTTAATATGTACAATTCAGTATAAATTACACATTTATAAAAATAAATCATATTCTTTTGAAAATATATTTTTTTACCACTAAAATCATTTAGTATGCTACCCGTTCCACCCTTTGCAGCTCTAATATGATTACAATTAGGATTACAGTAGAAATGCACGTTACACGATAATTATCAGCCGCTCTCGTATATTAAGGCAAATGTTGGTAAATCTGTTACAAATGAATTATGTATTAGTTTTACTAATTAATGGGTTGAACGTTGGATCTAAATTAATATTTGGATAGAAACAGTTTCATATTCAGTAGTGATTAGTTCGTTTGTGCGATAATAGCTAGCGAACCTATTGCTGCTACGGGTCTGTACTTCTACTTTGTTTAAAGGTGATTTAGAAATAAAATGATGAAAGAAGTCAAGATACTTTTTACAGTTTATAGGGCATGAGATGTAAAACATAGATTTCCGATTAGTTTAGTGTAGTGTGTACCTATGAGTGAGACGAGCGTCAGAGCTCATTAGAGGGTGATCCATAGTTGGCATCATCTGGTTATATTTCAAGCGTTTATAGGATACGGTAACTATACGTATACTTCTTTGCCGACCTTAATATTCAATATTGCTTAACTAAGTCAATGGCCTCCCTTAATAATGGATTTAACCCTACTTGAGAATCAAACCGGAGATCTCAATCACTGCAGTAGTACCTAATACCACTAAGCCACCAAACAGTGTATTGCACACTAATTAATACTCGGAATGGTAGTGTAGGCGGTGTGATTGCAGGTTGATTTACACCGGTAATGCTGCCGACCTGTTTGTCTGTTTGTGTACATATTGTACATTCTCTTGCTTAATGTATACAGCGTTGTACATGGCCATGATCTGTTTGTACTTAGCAGATGGGAAGTTGCTGATGTTTGTTGCAATCGTTACTTGCTGATTTTGGCTAGGCAATATTCTTGCTGATTAGGTATGGTCTTATTTTCAAACATGATATATAAGCTTTAATTAAAATATGTGCTAATATTAAAATAGCTGGCAATACAGTTACTATGTAACAGTAAGTATACATTTTTTTAATATAAAATAACGTTATTTTTAATAATATAATATATAACCATACACTAAACCATTTTTATAAAAATATGCAATTAAAAGTAATATTACAGTTAAAACAAATTAGCAGTTAGTATTTTAGTGTGATTATTTGCATTTAAACTAACATACATATATACGAGTATTTTTTATTGTATTACTAGCGGCCCGCCCCGGCTTCGCACGGGTGGACTTTTATACCCTACCCCTGCCCTACCCTACCCCTACCCTAACCCTACCCTACCCCTACCCTACCCCTACCCTACCCCTACCCTACCCCTACCCTACCCCTACCCTACCCCTACCCTACCCCTACCCTACCCCTACCCTACCCCTACCCTACCCCTACCCTACCCCTACCCTACCCCTACCCTACCCCTACCCTACCCCTACCCTACCCCTACCCTACCCTACCCCTACCCTACCCCTACCCCTACCCTACCCCTACCCTACACCTACCCTACCCTACCCCTACCCTACCCTACCCCTACCCTACCCCTACCATACCCCTACCCTACCCCTACCCTACCCTACCCTTACCCTACCCCTACCCTACCCATACCCTACCCTACCTCTACCCAAAAATCCTATGTCCTTCTCCCAGTTCTTAGCTACCTCCCTACCAATTTTCAGTTAAATCGGTCCAGCCGTTCTCGAGTTATAAGTGTTGTAACAAACACGACTTTCTTTTATATATATAGATAGATATTGTATAAAGAATATGAATTTTCCGTTAAATAGTGACAGTGTGAAATAACTACCGCCTTGGGATTAATTATTTGTTTCTTATTTTTTTCTGACGGACATAATAGGTTGGGGAAAAAGTCCCCTCGTAATGTTAACCTGACACTGCCTAAAGAATTCAGAAGAGACCGAAACAGGTGGAAATCTGAAGGTGCAAGGTTAGGACTATACGGTGGATGCATTAACACCTCCCAGCCAAACTCTCTTAATGTTTGCTGAGTGGCTAAAGATGTGTGAGGTCTAGCGTTATCATGATGAAAAACCACACCGGCCGGAATTAATCAACAGAAGGCTGTTGATTAATTCCGGCCGCTTTCTCGCAACTTCTTGCTTTAATCTCATCAGTTGTTCGCAGTAGTGTTCAGAATCGATGGAATTATGTTATTTAAAATTTAAACTTTCAATGATACCATAACCAGCCCGATACAAATAGTATAGCCAAAGAGATTTTATTACAAGTTCATACATACTGTAATGCGAAAAGACTTTTTCCTCAACCTAATATTTAGTTAGCTACGAAGCTTTTGCTACTTCATCGGACGAAGAGGTGAGCAGGTCTCCGGCCTTATTAAATGCTTTGAAAAATACAAACTAAGCAACCTGCGCAAGAGGGTGCTACTGTAGGTCTTGGACCTCGGCTCAAGGCGGTAACTAAGGCAAGTTTTTTTTTCCGTCGTACATATGTATTATCCAAGAGGCTTTTGCTACTTCACCGGTTATAAAGGCGAGCAGAGTTCTAGCCTAGATAAATGGTTTAAACACTACAAACTCAGGGCGGTCGCTGACGGGGAGATTGAGGGATTATGGCTTTTAGTTTTTTTTGGGGAGTTTGGTGCAACTGTAGCTCTACTTTACAGTTCGCGGGCTTCTCAGACTTCGGGTCTACAAGGGCATCGGAAGGTTCTTAGCAAACTAAGGGTCGGGAGGGACTGCGGGGAGTGCGGGGTGATCGTCGAATTATGACTTATAAGTATAAAAACCTAAAGGTTTTTGGGAAGCTTTTTGCTACTTTTGTTAAAGTTTACAATGTGGTTATAAATATTTTAACTGATAATCAAACTTTTCATATTTATTAAATATCACTGCCGTGAAATAAATCACCACATAGTATAAAAACAAAGTCCATCCCCGCTGTCTGTCTGTCCCTATGTATGCTTAGATCTTTCAAACTACGCAACGGATTTTGATACGGTTTTTAGGGTTCCGTAGCCAAATGGCAAAAAACGCAACCCTTATAGATTCGTCTTGTCTGTCTGTCTGTCTGTCTGTCTGTCTGTCTGTCCGTCCGTATGTCACAGCCACTTTTTTCCGAAACTATATGAACTATAATGGTGAAACTTGGTTAGTAGATGTATTTTGTAAACCGCATTAAGATTTTCACACAAAAATAGAAAAAAAACAATAAATTTTGGGGTTCTATACATAGAACTGAAACTCAAAAAACGTTTTTTCGTCGAACCCATACGTATGGGGTATCTATGAATAGGTCTTCAAAAATGATGTTGAGGTTTCTAATGTCATTTTTTTCTAAACTGAATAGTTTGTGCGAGAGACACTTCCAAAGTGGTAAAATGTGTGTCCCCCCCCTGTATCTTCTAAAATAAGAGACTGATAAATCTAAAAAAATATATGATGTACATAATCATGCAAACTTCCACCGAAAATTGGTTTGAACGAGATCAAGTAAGTAGTTTTTTTTTAATACGTCATAAACCGTAAACCGCAATTTACCTTTCATTCAATCAACTATTATTAACATCGATCAGAGTTACAACGAGCTACAAGAACGTTTATACTAGGTATGTTACTTGTTGTATTCTTGATATCAAAAATAGGTAGGCACTTGCAACTAGTAGGTGCGGAACCCTTCGTGCAAGAGTCCGACTCGAACTTGGCCGGTTTTTTTTTAATAGATAGAGCGATAGAGGAAATGGTTTATATGTATAAACTATAGATTGCAACCCGGTATGTTTCTCAGCCCGGCGGACCCGGCCGGGTTGTGTGTTAGCGATGAATCCTTTAAAGTATTTTACGAAAATTTTCTATATTCGAATGAAAAAGACAATGATTAAAGGTCAATATTTATATCAAACTAGCTTATGAACAATTATCACAATAATCAGTCTCACTCAAGTCTCAAAATCACACTTAATACAGAATTGATTACTGTTACATGTGGACGGAAAAGTAACATTAGTATTAGTAATTATTCATTTTATAACTTTAAACAAGCAGGTCTGTCTCTTTACTCCTTATAGTGTCTATTTGAAAACTTTGATTATTAAGACTAGTGAGTGTTACCATTACTAACGACAACGACGCACCTCGCAGTGGTTGTCATGTCAACGTACACTCTACGAGTTGGCGCTCCCGCGCCGCGGTTACTTACCGGGTCCGGTGACCGGGCCCGGTAAGAATGGCCGGGCCCGGTGGGTGCCTAAAAGAGCACCGGGCCCGGTTTGCAATCTCTAGTATAAACATTAGCATTGCATCAGTGCTGAGTGCTTTGTAAGTAAGTATCTTTGTAACGAATTGGTTCAAAAAGTACTGGACCGATTTTAAAAATTCTTATACCATTTGAATGCTGCATTATTACTGATTAATATAAGCTATATATTTTAATTATGAAGTTACCATGGAAGCGGGAGTTGCGCGGGTGAAACCGCGCGCGGGAAGTTAGTGTTTAATTATTTTGGAAATCAAGTCAGAATTCAATAACCACCCTTACGTAGTTGAAGTACACATCATGTAATTAGAATTTCATACTTCATATTATGCATTTATGCAATCAATAGAGGTGACACAAACTAATTTGCGGTCCGCCGGCCATTTGAATAATTCGTTAAAATCGCTTTACTCATTAACATTTTGTCATTATAGCAACTATTGATTGGGATCGGTTTATTAGTACTAGCTTTTACCCACGGCTTTGCTCGCATTGAAGCCAATGTCTCTTACAAAGCATGCACCAGATGAATAAAAAATCTATTTTTGTAATAATAAAAATTCTATAGCAATCTGATGCATGGTTTAATATAATAATATTATAAAGTATTATATCATGAAACCCTATAAATATTGACATAATTAATCCTTACTAGTCCTTACTAATATTATAAATGTGAAAGTAACTCTGTCTGTCTGTTACGCAATCACGCCTTAACTACTGAAGCGATTTAAATGAAATTTGGTATAGATATAGCCTGAGAAAGAACATAGACTATATTTTATTATGAATTTCCCACAGGAACGGGAGTTGCGCGAGTGAAACCGCGCGCGGGAAGCTAGTAGTATAATAATTTTAATAATATAATTTCCTTTAACCTCAAAAGGTCGCAGGGAGTCAGTGGATGCAGGCCGTTAGCAATCGTTTGCTGGAAATCGATGGGGAAGGCGTATGTTCAGCCGTGGACATCAGGCTATTATGATGATGATCAGTTAAGTTTACTTAAAAGTTACGTTTCCTGCTCCTTAGCTGTTACTACTAACTATAAACTTAAAATTTATTGAAACAAGTTAAACCATGGACTTGGAAAAAGCTACATGGAAAAAATATGCATTAAAAATTTTCATCGGTTTATTCGAAGCTTCAATTCAGAGTCAGATTCAGGGGACGAATGCCAAGAGGGCAGCAGTCGTCCTCTGAATCTAGGCATCATGGCAAATTAATTGTGGCAAGCTTTAGATTGTTTGTTTTTTCTTCAGTAATAACTTTGAAGCGGCCGTAGCCCAATGGCTAGGACGTCAGAATTTTGATCTTGTAGTCGCTGGTTCGGTCCCACCCATTGCACTACTGACGTTATCCCATGAACACAAGCATTTTAGCTTAGCACTGGGGGTTAAGAAGAGTACTACTAGACTGCAAAAATCCTTTTTTTTTAACTTTAACAAATAACATCTACAGTAAACTCTGAATAATGCAGACATTCCGCATTGTTACAAGCTTGTAAATAGAGACATTTACTAAAACAAATAAACTATGATGCATAATATGATTGCTGCGCTTGAAAGTTCCCCGGAGCGATTTTCTAGTGAATAATATATAAATTTTAATAAAAAAGCAAATTCTACGACAAACACAGCCAATGTCATAACGTTTATAAAGTATAACATAAAAGTAAAATTTTATGAACCAGACATTTTATAAATGTATGTTTTAGGTGCTTATGTATCGAAACGTACTACGTATGTTATAATATTTATATTTATCTATTATTTAATTATTTTAATTTCACATACATCAAACTTGGTTAGGTATAAAAGCGCGCAGTTGTTATATGCGGAGATCGCAGCGTCAGACGCATGCGATCAACGGATGCACTCAACTCACGCTGCGCTTAGCGCAGCGTCAACCGCGTAAGACAATGGTTTGTAATTATATTACCAGATATGAAATGATGTGCGTTAATCGCATTGCGTGTAACGCAGCGCTTATCGCATAAAACAACCGCGCGCTTTAAAAATGGATCGAACCCACGACCTCCGAGTTTTTAAAGCCAGCCATATACACCTACGTGTGTTGTGTTGTATTAAAATATCTAATCATAATTTTAGATGATGTAACTAAAAGTAATTTAAGCGCTACCATTTGTTATTAAACCAAATAAAAAGAGAGAACTAACAAGAGTTATGAGAACATCATCATTATAAGTAGAACCGCTACAATTATAAAGTTTAGATTATTATTTTTAGTTCTTCTTAAAACTTAAATCAAGCTGCTTCTTCAGTTTTTCTCAGCGAAGTTAAAGTTTATATTTTATTCAGATAAAGAAATGTTACCAACTACAAGTTAAAACTTTAGCGGGGACGGAAGGAAATTCAAGATGGATTTACCTAAAAATAAGTCGAGGTAAAATATTTATTCTGTGTTCTATCGTGTAGCCTTGAGTTTTTTAAATAAGAATACAAATTTAAGGTTTGACGATTGCATGTAAAATTATTTAAATCAAGAGTTTTGTTTTTTTTGACTTGGGTACCTGTAGCTAAGCAATATTGAGTATTTATATAATGTAGACAATCCAACGGGGAAACACGGCCGGTCTCCTGGGAACGCTGCCAAATTATGTCGGTTTGGAGGAATACTTCAACTCCCAATACATATGATATAAACTTTAAATCTTCATTTTTTATGTACAAAAATTAATTATTACGCTTATATTATAAAAGTTGATTTGTTATTTAGATTAATAAAACGCTTTGTCATATTATTATACTGACTGACTGATCAACGTAGGACGTAGAGCTTAAATCACTGGATATTGAAGACTTGAGGAGGAGACTCTCTTTATTACGTAGGTATCCGATAAGATAAGATTTATTTTAAATCCACCCCGCAGAAAAGGGAAAAGGGGTGTCAAAGTTTGTATGGAGAAATTAAATTTGTCGCAGGCAACTACTAGTTCTAATACTAATAGACCGAATGCAAAAAATATTTTATTTGAAAAAGCTGAAAAATATTCAGGAGGAATAATGTAAGCTTTATTTATTATGATGATGTTCCCACGGTAACGGGAGTAACATCAATCATTATGGAAAGGTTAGTAACTAATACAAACAAAGCAAGGAATCTTAATATGAATAATTTATACAGACAGACAGAAACCGGTCTCTTATCTTTATTTTTCTAGCTATGAATATATAATACGACATTTTTCTGTACAAATGATAATAATCTTTACAATCTCCTAGGGATTATCTATGTCTTTAGTAGCGCAGTATTTATAATAAATGTTTCATTCCGGCTGATGTTACCGCGCTGGTACAATCGTCTTAGCGCCGTGGATATTGTTGCACTCCTCGCAATCCCCAATTATTTTAAGAAGAATTAAAAGATTAAAAGAAGCGGCCGTAGCCCAATGGCTAGGGTGTCGGACTTGTGATCTTGAGGTCGCCGGTTCGAACCCCACCCATTGCAACCCACTCGTAACAAAAGCATTTAGCTTAGTACGAGGGGTTAACAAGAATACTAGTAGACTGCAAAAGACTGCTAGTAATTTTATTTAAAAAAAAACCTTATTTTTGTAATATGACTTAGTTTTGCAAAAATCTTTTCGTAGTGTGTGTGTATTACTTCACGGGGCATGAAGGCGAGCAGAGCTCCTGGCTGAATAAATGGTTTAAAAACTACAAACCAAACTGCGCAATTGGGTGGCATCCCCTGTGGGACTTATCCTCGGCGGGATTATGACTTTCAGTGGTTTAAGGAAGTTTTGTGCAACTGTCGCTCTATGTTACAAGTCACGGGCATTTCGGACTTCGGATCTACGAGGGTATAGGAAGGAATTTGCAAATAGTACTAATAAAAACATTCATGATAAATTGTATTTTTTGGTCGTGAGGAGATCATGGTGGTTTTGGGAATAACGGGTCACTACTACACGTTCAACTATTCTTTCTGACCATATTTCGATATTCTGAGACATATTTTGAAGGAACTCTTTACTGTTTAAGAGTATCAAATCGTTTTTCGCAGTCATAAATTGTTTAGTTATTTATGGGTAATCTGAACTAAAAGAAATATCGAACCAAAAAATCGTGGTCACCAAAACAGTTCTCGAACTATTTTTGTAGACCACACCAAAAGTTTAACGAATACAAAAATTGTGTTGAGTTCTTATGATTATCTTTATAGATGTTTAGTTCAAGACAGTTAGAATCACTTTGATACTGTACTTGTTTTCTACCATCACTTCTGAACCACCGGCCAAGCAAAACTTAATAAAAAAACCCAGTGACTAATCCACTGTCCGTTCAGTTGCCCTAATATATCACATCGAATTATAAAAACTATCTAAGTTACAGCATTCACAAAAACAGACAACCACACACAATCATTTATCTCTGCAGTCATAACTTGCGTTGCGACTTTATCACGTAACCGCGGGCTGTCGCTGTTGTGTTGCAGTCGTAAAATTGTTTATGTAATATTAGAGACCAAATATGTAATAGTACCAGTACTAAATATTCTTGAACTAGCGAATTTTATGAATGCCGTAAATTTTATTTTCTATCTATGTTAAAATAAATATCGAATGGCTTTGTAATAGTGCACGCTCCATTCATGAATTTCAATCCGATTCAACTATAGTACCATTCTCTAACTTAAAACCTCAGATAAGCTTAGCACGTACGTACCATCCACGCTCACTTCTTTATATCTCCCTTAAATTGTATCTATTCCTCGTTATCGTAACAGGATGAGATAGTTTCGTTAACTGCTGGCTTTTTAGCTAAAAAATAGTAGGGATTGTTTATTTTGCAATCGATAAAACCTTGACAACTGAATTGGTTTCGACAAAAACTCACTAACATCTTATTGCGAGATTTTAGAATACCTTCTCCCCTTAACTGCTGTCTTCCTGTGTAGAAACGGACTTAACTTAAGAATAATTTTACACATCATTGCATCAGCAATCGTCAAACAATTTGCAAGCAGTAGTACAGCAAGTTTACACTATAACGCTGTCTCGCAAGTGACTCCAATAGTTACTAGTCCCGTCATTCACTCCATCACTGTCACGCACGGCGCTTCACGCAAAAAGTGTAAGTGTTCGAGTGGCACCGTCGTGTCATAAATCTCACGCAGATGTAGGTAACCCCCATAAATTCGGGGAAACTCGAGCATTGTTATACGGCGCGGGAAGCGAACTGTAGCGGGTATTGTCTGGAGGTTTTGACTGTTTGCATTTACATAATAAGTCTTTTTGCATGCAAAGTGACCAGTTCTAGGTGGACTGAGTATAATATTATTATCAGATGTAGATGTATATGTTCTTAAAAGGTAGAGCATTAGTAGAATTTAAGCCATAGGTTACAAACGGGGGCGATATCGCTCCCTAACGGGTGATGAAGCTTTTTGTAGGGGGCGGTAGCTAAGTATTGTCTTGCATTTTTTGGTTAAGCTGTTATAATTAACTAGCTTCCCTCGTGTGGTCTCACCCTCATTGCTCCGGTTACCGTGGGAACAGTTACAGTCTACTAGAATTCTTGTTAGCCCCTCGTGCTAAGCTAAAATGCTTGTGTTACGAGTGGGTTCACGTCGGTAGTGCAATGGGTGGGGTTCGAACCGGCGACCTCAAGATCACAATTCCGACGCCCTAGCTACGGCCGCTTCGCATTAAACAAAGCCTACCTCTACTACAGAATAAAATAACTTTTAATGGTGAAATATTTTTTGAAATCGGTCCATTAATTCCGTAGCCTATTCAATACAAACAAACAACCAAATCTTTATTCTTAATAATATTAGTATAGATTTAAAACAGTCAAATAACATGTAGGTATTTAATTATTGGTGAAATAAGAATAACATGAAATATATTTTCTATTACATACAAATAACGCAACAGACAATAATACATTTGTAGGTATGCATCATTAATTAATGAACGACTGATTTGATAAGGTGTTTATCAGATATTCATATGACGTTGATTAGGGATTTAGATTTCAACACAGTTGAGGTGAAGACAGATTACACTCGACAATATTATTGATATTTATCATTATAGGTATTCATTACTTCGCAAAGTAAGTAATAACATTACAAATTTTCCGTTAAATACCTAAAGTGCAAATGTTGCACCTTGATGCAATCATCAACATCATCATCAACAGCCCGTTGACGTCCACTACTGAACATGGGCCTCCTCTTAACAGACCTTGGCAAGCCAGGATCGTTGAGGGATATTGCCATAATCACCACGCTTGGCAGACGGATTGGTGATCGCAGTAAGATGCAAATGTCCCTTAGTCGCCTTTTACGACACCCATGGGAAGACATGGGGTGATCTATTCTAAGCCGGAAACTACACGGTAATAGAAATTTAAATTTAATTATTTCTAAAACTACATTATTCAATGTTGTGAGAATTTTCATATTATTTCCATCTTATTTCTTTTCGTTGGCATCAAAAGTATTTTGTCGATAATTCCACAATATTGTAATTGACAATAGGTAGGTAATAAGGTTGAAAATCAAATGTAGTAAAGAGAATTCTTGCCCAGTACTACAAATAAAAAAATGATTTTGTTACTAATGAAATAACACCTTATTATCAACTGTCATTTACGCGGTATTACAGCATTGCTGACCATTTGTAAATGTAGAACTATATGTCATCAAAAACATAACTTGTAAAAAACCCAAGTCTCGTAACGCAGTTGTTTTACCGCATAAAGTAATGGGATCCATGTAATACGAAGTTGAATAATTTATTCAGTTCATACTAAAGGGACTTCCTGTCTTAGCTATCTGGGGGCACGGCAGTGCCCCCCCAAGTCGAGTAGGAAAAAAAAAAAAAAAAAAAAAAAAAAAGTTGCACGGCCGTACCTATCTTTTCTCGAAGCAACTCAGCCGATTTTCGACCCCCTATAACTTCGTTGTGGATAAAGATAGGAGCCTGAATTTTCAGTAACTAAACAAGCTTTGTAAAACTACAGTATATTTCAAATTTCATTCAATTTGAACCAGTACTTTACGAATTATAACTAGTCAAAGTTTGGTATTTTCGGTAATTTTGTCACTCGCTCACTGCTGACTCACCGATCATCAAAATGTTTAGGCACTTCTAGCAGACGTAGGAGCTTCAAATTTTGAGTATTAGGAGAGTTTAGTGTAAAACTCATGGGAAAATTCCAACATTTTGCAATTTCGGTCCAGTTGTTCAGTTTCATCAACTGCATTAATAACTTTGTTATTTCTTATAAATGTATAGGATTACAAAGTTACATTTGCAGTCAGTGAATACGTGTACATGAATATGTTTGATTTAATGGAGGAATAGGTGTAGATAGGGACCTTGATGGAATTATGTTGAAAGGTGGTGTCTACGTGGTTAGGTTAGTTGTTTCAGAGACCTGGTTTTCTGCGTTCGATTCCCACCCGGGACAATTATTCGTCTGAAATTCAAACAGTTGTACTGAGTCAGGGGGTGCTTTGTTTTCGTGAATCTATTGAGCGGTGAGACCTTGGCGACACAGGGATTAATTTAACAAGTAGTAAAAAAAAAAAAAAAAAGTCGTAGGAAAAAAAAAAAAACAATGGATTGTAAAAGTAAGATAGTACATAAGTTGTGCTATGAACGATAGGATACTAACAATCATAACAGCGTCTGATGGAGGTGGCTTGCCCGCTTGAGCCATGTCTCAGCAGGAGGCTGCGGTCCCTTGAGAAGTAGGGACCCCGTGTAATCTGGGCGTCCCTGAAACTGGTTATTTGGGCGCAGGAGAGCCCGCAACACCAATTGAGTCGCGGACGCTGCCAGAGGGTATCCCAGATAGGCAACAGTACCTGGGCCCCTCACCAATTGTGGTCGGAGGAGTAACCAGGGGTTTTACTCTCATGTTATGATTAGCATTCCACTGCTATAAAGAGGGCGAGTCCCACATACCCCACTGCCCGTGCCGGAACACCGCAGTGGCGGAGGAGATGCGTAACATTCTTGCATTCCCCTGGACAAACTTACACCACGGCTTTCACGATTCCCGTTCGAAACACAGAAAGACGGTCACTTTCTTCCAAGCAACTAACAAATCTTACTGTGATATCGAAGGTATACACACCAACCACGTTTTATTAATCTGACACAAACTATATTTATATAATCATTTTATCAAATATTTTTATACACAGTTTGATGTTAACTAGGTAGCTTTAAATTTACTTATGTACATATTAGCTTGTTCCCTAGTGCGGGAGCTGTCTTAAAAAAAGGCCATAATCGGACATGTATTATGTAGTTGTACCAAAATTCCATCAAAAACAGTTCATCAATTTCGTAATTTTAAAAACCTTTGACAGGCCGGAAGCCAGAAGGCCGTGAGTGCCATACATAAGTTCATGTTAATCCTCTGTTAAGCTTGATGTTGTAGTTTTCGATTAGGTACATTGACAATATTTATAACCAATAGAGATAACAATTTTACATACGGATTAAATTTTATCATACGGAAAAATTAAATGACGTTTGACGAGTGCGACGAATATCAATAAAGCATAAAAAAAGTATACGACGCATCTGTTCTTGTTTCATATGGTGAGTGTTGCCATGCCAGCTAGGTACGTGGATATTCATATGTGCGTAAGTTAAGTTATTTTGTAAATAAGGGCACAGAGTTACTAGTCTGGATGGTTTACATCAAATTTAAGTCTACTTTGGAACTATTAAAGCGCAGGAATAATCCATTTGTGAATACAATAGACTAAAACCGGCCAAGTGCGAGTCGGACTCGCGTACTAAGGGTTCCGTACCATTTTCAAGTGCCTACCTGTTGCCGTTTAAATATCGAGCAAAAAAGGCCAAAAAATAGTTGTTGTATGGGAGCCCCCCCTTAATACTTATTTTATGTTTAGTTTGTTATTATAGCAACAGAAATACATAATTTGTTTTCAATTGTTTAGGTATCGCGGTTCTTGAGATAGAGCCTGATGATAGACAGACAGACAGCTAAGTCTTAGTAATAGGGTCCCGTTTTTACCCTTTGGGTATGGAACCCAAGCATTTAATGTCTAGACATGCATAATATTGTTGCATCAAAGATATCGAGAAAAACCCATAGAGAAATGGAGTGGGCTTTGAGAAAAACTGTAGCTGAAGTTCAAGAAGTAGTACCGGTAAAGGAAAAGAGAAACACAACCTACAAAAATTGGAAAGCTCATCATCAAGTGACAGAGTGGTAAAATCCATTGTTGGTATTTTAAAAATTAATGTAAATTGTAAAGCAAAGGAAAAAAGTACAACTATCTACAAAAAGAAATGAGATGCCATCAAAAACATACTTGTAAAAAAACCCAAGTCTCGTAACGCAGTTCTTTTACCGTAAAACGTTGTGAGATCTATGTAATACCACGTCGGTTAATTTATTCAGTCCCTACTTAAGGGACCATCTATCTTAAGCTATTACGTAATTATCTCACCTTACAGAATCTTAATTTGACCTTATCAAAGTTCAAAACTTTTATGTTATGAATAATATTAGATTGACTTGGCCATCGCAATAAACACTTGTGAGATACATTCTAATTATATCCGATGGCCAAGTTAATCTATTATTTAAAACTTTAAAGTTTTGAACTTTGATAAGGTCAAATTAAGATTCTGTAAGGTGAGATAATTACGTAATAGCTTAAGATAGATGGTCCCTTAAGTAGGGACTGAATAAATTAACCGACGTGGTATTACATAGATCTCACAACGTTTTACGGTAAAAGAACTGCGTTACGAGACTTGGGTTTTTTTACAAGTATGTTTTTGATGGCATTTATACTTTTATTGCACACAGAAAGTTACAAGACATACATTTTATAATTGGAAACAACATGTACAAAGGCGAGCTTAATTCATTAATGAATTCTCTTCCAACAAATCTCTAGGAGAGAGATACATGATAATTAGTGAATAGCAAGTGTACAACAGATTTAATTTAACTACTTGGTTAAATATTACATACTATAAACATACACACTAATAGTTACATATACAATTACATTCTAATAAATATGCCTGCTATATATAATAAACTACATACACTAACTTATATGTCCATATTACACAATAAATTACTGAGACAAAAAATACTCCTTTGTTCTTCTTTTGAATGCATCAGGAGACTGGCAAGCGCTTATGGATGGAGGATGTGTTTGAATTATAAAAAAAATAAAAGATTTTTTATACTGATATGGTCGCAATAAGATTTTGTTATGTTAGTTTCCAACTATTTAACCTTTATCAAATCCACTATGATCTACGGCTGCAGACATATCCGCTTCTCATCCGCCCCATAAACCTCACGAGGGAACTCCGAATAAAAGATAACGATGGAAAGAATTGCAGAGCCGATAGGCGCCATAGGACATGTGTTTTTAATAGCCCTCCCCGGGGTAGATGACTCGGGGTATCGCGTCCTCGGAACAGACACATTGAGGGAAAGAAATTGTTTAAAGTAAATCAAGTTGGAAGGGAAAACTTACTTGTCGTAGCGGTAAAAGGCTTGCATATCTCAGAGATCGTGGGTTCGATCCCTACGCCGGACAAGAAATGTTTGTGTTAAATATAAGATTTCTTTCCTGGTCTGGCATCCTGCACTTATAGCAATCGTATGCCAGGGAACGAGCAGTAGTTTCCGTGTGTTACGACATAATAATGCGGTCACCAACCCGCTTGCCAATTGTGGTGACTATGGCAAAAGCCTAACTTGGGAGAAGCTTCATGTTTAGAACTTTACGTTATATGAGCTGATGATGATGATAATGAGCAATCCCTCCAATTAAAGTTACCTTTTGCTTCACCGGGCAAGATGGCTATAAGAATATAATTATATTTATTTCTCTTTACTTATATTATAAAAAGAAAAGATTCGATTGTTTGATTGTTGGTTTGTGTGCATTGGCTTCGGAACTACTAAACCTATTTCAAAAATTATTTCACCATTAGAAAGCTCCATTATCCAAGAGTAACAAAGACTGAAACCGCGAGTGAGAACTTCAACGGCTGGAGCTAACCTGAGTCATCACGTAAGGGGACGGTTTTTATTCAAAGTCATCCCCCCTTTGTCACAAGTTTTTTGGTTCGTTAAACGAGTGATTGATAGACTGGCACTCGATTATCGACGGTAGTTCAGTCAAGGATTTTATGTTGAAAAATGAGGAAGTCGCTCGTTAGAGAGGTAGAACCTAACATGATTATAGAAAATAAGTATTTTCTATTCACAAATGTATATTATAAGTATACCTGGCTATAATATCCCATTACAGTGTACGCGCGCTCGAGTACGGACGTGCCTGCACTGTACACGGATTGAATTATTATTCGCGTTTTGCGCGGCTTTAGCCGCTGCACGGATACCTACTATGAGTTCGAAAAAAATTATAGTTAACGAGTTGTTGGCGTTTCTTGTCCATGCTATTGATTACATGGACGAAATGAGCATACTACAGATATGCCGAACAAATTTCAAGGAGGAAGATGTAAGCAGTGCCAAGCACTGCTGTTCCAGTCCCTTGGAAAACTGGACCAGGTGCCGTCCCGCCTTAGATATGGCACTGAGAAGAGTCTCCAAGACATGATTAATGTCTTGAAGACGACCAACCCTGACGACGTGCCCGATTTCGTGGCGAGGGAGCTGAGTAAATTGCCCCCCATCACGTTTGACCACGTCGATGTGACGAGACTGCAAAAGGACATCACATCATTGAAAACTGAGATGACCAAGATGCAGTCCAGAATGGAGGCCTCAGATGACATCATCGCTAAGCTGCGTGCAGAAATTTCATCACTTCGCAACGTTGGATCAGTAATTAGGTCGCCTGAGCTCTCAAAGGTCAACACTCGTCGTGGAGCGCATAATGTGTCAATTGGCAGTTTTGAGTCAGCTAATACGAGTGCGTCACAAACTGCCGATATTGCTGACAAAGCTCTGGTCGCCCGCACGTCTGCACTGACCGCTGTGACGTCAAACGTAGGTACGTCAACCCCGACACCGGCCTACGCGGATTGTGTCGCTAAGGGGAAAAATACAAAGCGACCAAATGAAAGAGGGGTTACAAAGAAGCTCTGTATATCTACCACTAAGGATAGTAGGATACAGCCGAAGGAGAATGTCGACAGGGATGACTTCGTGATGGTGCAGAGAAAGAAAAAGAAGCCAACCCAAAACAAGTGCGGCACTACACCGACCGGACCGAATCACCTGCTGCGTCCTGCTGCACCCGTGACGCCGCTCTACGTGTCCCGACTGCATTACTCCGACAAAGGCCGAGGAGATTGTAGAGTACCTACATACAGGTCAAGACGAAGTGGACTTTGAGAGTTGTGAGGTTGGAATCACGTCACAACGTGAGTTTTAACTCCTTTGTGGTGAGAATGCCAACTGAGCACCTTTCAAAATTCACTTCACCAGAATTCTGGCCTAATGGAGTTGTATTCCGCCGTTTCCGTGGCCGGATACTGGATCCTGCGCAATGCACGGCGCCGATACTGCTGAACAAGCAGTAGTCGTGTATAATTTTAGATATATATTTTAATTGTTTATGTATAGTATTTTATTTTATATTGTATAGTATTATGTATGTAATATGGGTCTTTGTTACCTGAAATAAAGGAATAAATAAATTAAAAAAAAAAATGTTGTTTCCTGGCTTAGAATAAACCACCCCATATCTTCCTAAGGGCGACATCGTAAGAGGTGACTGAAGTACATACAACTGATGGATCATCAGCAGCAGCATCTATAAGTTCAAAGAGGAAAAGTTCATTTAAAAAAAAAAAATTCAAATAAAATATTTGATGGGGGTTCCTATCCTCCTTTAACAAACGTAACTTTTTTGACGTTTTGTGCTTCATATTAAAAACGAAAACATAAACGCTTGAAATGGTTCCTCTATCAAAATCTTAAAAAAAACAGTGTTTTCTGTTGAATACTGACATGTAACGGTTTGAATGTAAAAACGCTGCTAGTTTTTTTTTTAAACAAAAGTGTAACAATATGTAATCTTTTTTTTATTTTTTTATTTGACTGCACCGGTGGCTCAGTGGTTACGGAAGTTGCTTCTGAGACCTGGTGTTCTGGGTTCGATTCCCACCCGGGACAATTATTTGTGTGAACCACAAATAGTTGTTCTGAGTCTGGGTGTTCTTTGTATCCTTGAAATGAATGTTTGTAAAGTCCCCCGCGACACAGGGATTTATTTGCCTAGTGCGGGAGTTGTCTTATAAAAAAAAAAAGTAATCAAAATGACAAGTAAGTTAATAAATAATATTATTATATAAAAAGGTTTTGCGATCTTGCACAAATGGTACGAACGATTCGTGCGCACGTCTGACTCGCACTTAGCTGGGTTTTTTTAAATATTTTTTATTCCCTTTACATTGATGAGAGTTATTTAATTTTAAACAATAATTATTGCCTACTTATTTGCTATGTAAAGTTCTGTTTTGCTTTAATTGCATCATTTCTGTGTTTAGAAGAATTTAATCCCGTATCAATCTATTTAGATACAACTGCATATCACACGGAATATATGAAACGGCTAGCGGATAGCACACATGCAAGTACAATGCAAATATTCAGAAAACAAACATAAGATGACAATGTTTAGTGTTTGCTATTATTATTGGCCTCTTTGTTGACCTAACCAGCTTCACTCAGACGGCTTGCAATCGGATTTCACCTCATCTATACACTATAGTAATAATATGTACTAGACTATATTTCTCTTTAAATGATCAATGTAATTTCATCCGTAACCATAGCTAATAAGATGCAATTTCATTTAAAGATGTTCTAATGTAAAGCTAAGTACACACTAGCGGAACGGTCGATCAAATGGTTTGTCGTCCAATTACTGGGAATCACGACTAGTGTCAGTTTAATAGCGTCGAGTCAAACGACACAATGAAACTCAAGTGTCTGTGATGTTCTCTGCGTACTTAAGGGTTTTGTTGTACAAGCCGAGGAGCCTTAATGAATAAGTTTCCGTAGTAAAATAGTAAAACATATTTAACCATCCAATTTTTAACACATTCAATTGGTATTGTAAAAATGGCCGTTTTGTACGTCAGAAATAAGATTCCTTTTAAGAAGAAATAAGATTTTTTTTTAGAATTGTATTTAAATATATTATATTATGTAGCTAGTTATGTGATATACTATGTACCTAGTTATAAAAGAGTCCGGTTTCACTTGTCAAAGTATTTTGAAATTTTCCGCGGATATATACAAACACATTTAAAAATAATAATCAGCCAAATTACTCTGGAGATTCTTTTTTATTCTTGAAACGTAATACATATTTTTTTTAAATAATTCATCCTTTGTCTTTCAGTTATGTTGTTAAATATATCCGTTAATGGAAATAAATTCTGCAATATGGCTACACTTTTACTCTACACATTGTATAATGGTTTTAGAATGCACAGTTTAGTGGGTGGTAGCCAGTGATCTGGTGTTGTAGGATCAATCTCCAGCTTAGACAATTGTTTGTGTGAATCACCGAAAGATTCTAGTTTAGATGTGGTTTATAATAAATTTTGATGTTAATAGATATAGGTATAGATCATGTAGTAAGTAAGCAAAGTCAGTGATCTAGTGCGGCACAATGATTTATTGTTCATATTTATTTATTTTAGTTTATAGTTTATATACACACAGAATAACATGTAAGAATACAAAAGTAGGATACATTAGTACAAAGTTACAGCTTATTTCAATAGAAATTTGTTCCAGCTGACCCGCGATAGGAAACTATAATAAAAGAAAAAGTTCTTGTCTTTGTTAAAATAGGAATACCTACCTACAATACTAAAAAGAAAAAAAATATGACGGGACATTTCATTTCCATATTCATTTCTATTTTTTTTATTTTTTTTTATTTTTTATTTACCAGCGTTTAACAATATGTAACACGTATCCATAACATACAACCTTTATTTTAGAAAAAGCATAAAATGTTTAGTTTTAGTTTATGTAGATAAACTAGAAAAGAACAAAAAGAAGCGCCATTTTATAACAAAAAACAAAACCAATATATTTTTAGTTCTACAAATAAATGAATGTCATATGCAGTAAATCGTTGTTAATAGTATTGCTTTAATTTAAGCTCACATTTTAAACGTAACATTTTAACAGATTTTAAATCCTTTTATTCAATTGTAAGCTACAGCACACACTATTATCGGATTTTTATATCAACGCGTCAGGTTTATCCGAGACAGATGACCGAGCACAGGTGTGTAACGGGCTTTACATGGTAAAAAATATTTGCAATTTTCGAACCTTATATTTATTAACATAAGGTCTATTGTTGTGTTTGGGTTGTAAAGGTAAGGTTTGTTTTATTTTACAACGTAATATAGTACGATTGACACAAGCGTGTGGGGAGTAAGGATGAACGGATGAATATATCTCGGTAACTATTTTTATCTAGGAGGGAACACGGATAGATAGACTTGTGTCCATTCACTGGAAAACTTGATTAAGGTTGTACTTGTACCTACACATTATTTCCTACTTATTTCAATATTATATCGAAGTTATCGGATTTTTTCTTGGGTTAAGTTTTTAATATCCTCTAGAATCAAAATCAACGATCGCCTGGGTAAAAAAAATAAATATAATTTATTTTCTCATTACCAATTACTACCAAAAAGTTAGGCTAGGATAAAAAAAATATTTATGCTAATTAGCAAAGTTCCCATAATGCTGGCACCATAGTTCCGTTGAATGGCAATGCCTATCTTAGATTCGCAGCCGAGGAGGTCAGCAGCCAAGGAAAGGAAAGGAATAGAGAGTGCTCCTTTCTTTGCGGAAATTTATGTGCTCTATAATAAGTCCTGCGCAGATATCTAACCTCGTTAGGGATCAGCCGCCGACTATACAATATCTCTGTTTATTGAAGCGTATAAAAAGTAAAGTTAATCCTTACAATAGTGATTGAATAAGCCAGTTGGTTCAATTAACGGGCGTGAGAGCTTACAGCCGGCACAACCGATATCATCTATATCGTATATTGCCTAATACATTTTATTATTAACTAGATGCGCCCTGCGGTTCTGCCCGTGTCACTTTGCTCCAGTGGATCGGAGCGTGATATTTTGTAGCCTATATGTTAATCCAGCTGATAAACTGTCCCCGTGCACACTTTCAGCCAAATCCGTTCAGTATTTTTTGCGTGAAAGAGTAACAAACATCCATCCATCCATACATACATACGAGCTTTCATCTTTGTAGTATTAGTAAGGAAGGATTGTACATTGCGTGTTACCTAAAATTCAATGTTATTTCAAAAGTATGTGAACTAAACTATAAGGCACACTAGCTTCCCGTGCGCGGTTTCACCCGCGTAACTCCCGTTCCCGTGGGAAATTCATTATAAAATATAGCCTTTGTCCTTTCTCAGGCTCTAGACTATATCTGTACCAAATTTCATTTAAATCGCTTCAGTAGTTTAGGCGTGATTGCGTAACAGACAGACAGAGTTACTTTCACATTTATAATATTAGTATTAGTATAGTAAGGATATTAGTAAGGATAAGGATGTATAGTTAAGTTTTTATTGTCTTTTTAACGATAAAAGATAAGAATCAGACACCCATCAGATAGTATTGTTATCGACGAACATCAAAGATTTTATTACATTACTAGCATACTAGCTACCAGCGCGCGGTTTCACCCGCGTAATTCAAGTTTACGAAGTAACTTCACCATTAAATATAGCTTATAGCCTTCCTTGACAAATGGGCTCGGGAGGGCTCGACAAATCGTGTTCAAGCAGCTTTTAAAGTCACTACATCCTTATTAACTGGAAATTGTAAGCTATAAAACTTACTTCCAGATATTATCAACCATATTTCGAATATTCAAAACAACGCACCACAAAACACAAGTCGGCCATTAAAAACAATCGCTAGTATCGTTGGCAGTGTATGGCCATAAAACGCGCGACAACGGCCAAACGGTTATGGCTTTCTTTTAAGCATTACTGCCTCGACGATACATTGTACGCACTTGGCAACCGAACTGTACCATCCCTCTGTCGACACCTTCATTGCCCAAGTAGCATAAGTTTATTTTTTGAATTGTTTATCGTAACACGTTTCATATGCTTTTAATGTTGAGATATATCGTACTGTTCATAATTTTTACTAGGTATATTATGGTAAATTTATGACATTTTTTCTTTAGAAAATAATTTATCATAATCCCATCAGAACTTCATAATTAAATATTACCTATAGCCCTTCTAGATAAATGGGCTATCTAAAACTGATTTAATTGATCAAATCGGACTAGTAATAAACAAACAAACTCTTCAGCTTTATATATTTATATCCTTTCGGAGTGTTTTGTCATTTCGGTTCGCTGAGGCGGGCATTAAATCTTAGCCATGGTGCGAATGAACGTATTGAGTGATGCCCTGAAATCAATTCACAATGCTGAGAAGCGCGGCAAACGGCAAGTGCTCATCAGGCCTTGCTCTAAAGTTATCGTCAAGTTTTTGACGGTGATGATGAAGCATGGTTACATTGGTGAATTTGAGATCGTCGATGACCACCGAGCTGGAAAAATCGTAGTCAACCTTACCGGCAGACTGAACAAATGTGGAGTTATCTCGCCCCGCTTCGACGTTCCAATTAATGACATTGAGAGCTGGACTAACTTGCTTCCCTCTCGGCAGTTCGGTTACCTCGTCCTGACTACCAGTGGTGGCATTATGGACCATGAAGAAGCCAGAAGGAAACATCTTGGAGGAAAAATTTTAGGCTTCTTTTTCTAAGTTTACTGAATATAAAAAAATGAAATATTAGTATAAGCTTTAAGATGATTAAATTATTTTCCTTTTAGAAATTGAAAATAGCTAATCATAGATGACATAATGCCGTTTGTCATCATTTGAATATGTCGTTAAACGTTTATTTACTGAATAATAAATAGATTTCTAATTCAGTGAAAAGAGATAATAATATTAAGAGATCCGTGAGAGACTTCTTTATTAGGTAATTCTGTTGTGAACATCGTCCTTAGCAAAAATGGCAAAAAAATACTCAGTAAAATAAGTGAATAATAGATGTGTGTAGGGATCGTAGCAAGTGGAGGTCCATTGTCTCTGCCTACCCCGCTGGGAAACAGGCGTGAGCATATGTATGAAATAATATTCTTTCTAAAATAAAAATATTCATCTTACACACTTCTTGTTTTACTTTTACAGTTGGTATCCATACACACTACAATACATTAAAATTGTTAATTTATGGACCGTTTCCTCGTTAAGAAATAGGAATGAAAATGTTCTTTCTGTTGGATCGCTGTTGCTGTTAATTGTTTGGTTTCGTAAGCTGTTACAAATGTGTTCCTAAATAAAACCATTACTTACCATTCAAAGCATTATATCAACTGTTTGTACCCTAGTGCGAAACTCTGAAAATAAATCACAGTAGAGCCATTGTACTTAATAAGTATGGTATGTAAATACAGTGTAACATTATTATTTTATTCAAAAGGAAGATGTCTCATAAAACAACTTATTATATCAATTTACTTTTATTAAGACTACTAATTATGTAATATTTTTCAATTCAGCAGTTCTAATTCAAAATATCCTTATTTAAAGTTTGCCCGTTTGAGGCAGTTTGATCGTGAGTGTAGGATATGTGTATTGGAGATGACTTAAAACACCGCTTGATGGAATGATTAATTTTATTGATATGATCGATACAACTGAGACCGACAGTGTTCAGAGAGTGACTACTTATTGTTTCTAATTCTAAATATTATTAGTACAACAAGTATCAAGTATTATTGTGCAATGATTCATAGGGTGGCACAAAAGTATTTTCATTTGTTCTTATGATACAATAATTAATGAAGTAGTATTGTTTCAGAGCAACTACTCTGAAGCAGGTTTGTCATTTATCTTCGACATATCGTTTGCACCTGTTCATATAAAGACCTTTTACATTATTAAGAAGTTTGTTGTATCCGTCTCTATAAAAGTATTGCTAATGTTATGGAAAAGGGAATTTTATGGGAGTAATTGAAAGAATATTAATATGCTAATGTAAGTTTTCTTTAAATTACTGACTTGTCCCCAGGTAACAACATAAAATGAAAGACAGCAAAACGCCAGTTAAAAAAAGACTGCAATTTAGGAATCTTGTCGGTATTCTAAATTTAAAATCCAAAAATTTCGATGTTGTACCATCTTAATATTGTGAAAAAATATAGCAACAAAATCACGTCTTGCTCGACATCGTATCATAAAGAGGCGAACGCCAAAAGATAAAAACGTTAACCTCATCCAAAACTCATTACCGTCGTCATAGCTCGAGATAGTCCTTCCATCGAGACGGGTAATATGGCTCGACACTCAGCCAATATATGTACTAAATCTCCTTAAGACCTGCACTAAGCCTCCCTCGTAATTTACGGTGGGGTTTAGAGATAAATATTTAATTACAAGTATTGGCCGACTAGCCTTTGTGCGTCGCAAGTTTGAATTACGAGTTAATAAATAATGAGAGTTATTTTTGGGTTTTCTGGAATTTGTCTGGTGGTAAGCGCTTTTGGTGCTTTCGGTAAATCATTTTAAATTATGAGTTGTTTATGTGAGTTAAGATCGAAAAAGCAAATTTCACAATATAAATAATAAAATTGTCTTTTTACATGTCAAACTGCTATATTGAAGAAAACAGAAAATATTAAAGCAGTTCAGTAAGCCTAATCACCTGATTTATTATAGTACGGTGCAGGCAAATCCGGAATTTGCTTGAAGTAAAAACACTTCGTAAAAACCACTTTCACATAATCATCTTCATCATCAACAGCCTGTTGACGTCCACTGCTGAACATGGGCCTCCTCTTAACAGACCTTGGCAAGCCAGGATCGTAGAGGGATATTGCCATAACCACCACGCTTGGCAGACGGAGTGGTGATCGCAGTTAGATGCAAATGTTGAGCCAATAGATGCTGCTGCCCATCCATCAGCCATATGTCCCTTAGTCGCCTTTTACGACACCCACGGGAAGACATGGGGTGGTCTATTCTAAGCCGGAAACCACACGGCAAACATTTCACATAGTAATAAAAATTAAAAAACGCATTTAGAGAACACAATGTCGTCATGACATTTCGTAAGTAAGAAATTTAAAAATAAAACTTTCAAATAAGGTATCTTATCACTCCATTCAAAATCCAGTTAAAAATTCAACTGAATAATTTTTAAGAAACATCCGGACATTAAAACGTCTTAGTATTTCTATGAAAAGTTTACAAACAGCAAACTAAATTAGCTCCGACCCGTATAATCTCCACGTCCGGGCCGTTACAGGAGCCATCTTGTTTCTTATCTGTAGTTATAAATCTACAAAGCGCCTTATCGAAGTGACGGGTATAAGCCTTCGCCCCTAGTTTTTAGCTGATTTTAGGATAGAGCCTCCAGTTTTGGAGAAAAACCTAATGTTTTGATGAAACAATGATAAAATTTATTGTTCTGAGTTTGTACAAGATTGCGGGACTACATTCCGTAACTCAGGAAAACACGTTAAACCGTTGCTAATAATTGTTATATTATCTTTAAAAACACTAATATGATAATTATTAATAAGTTAATGTATTTGTTTAATACTTTGACTATTTACAAGTGCCTGTTATTTGGTCTACGTATTTTTTTTTGTCTCTGACCATCTATACTAGTTCATAACCCAAGTTTACCTGAGTATATAAATACTTAACCTAATATTGTGGTCGCCAACCTGTCTATCAAGCGTGGTGATTATGGCAAACCTCTAACAATTAATCGAATTACAACAGGATGCCGTTACTAGCCAAGTCCCGGATTTCAGTTCAAAGTCGTGTAAAAAATGTGTTACTAGCCTGAAGCCAGGAAATTGAGTGCTTGATGTCACACCGGTCGTTACCGTTAATCGTCCCACGGGACAGTTGAGAATTTGGCCGCTATGACCGAAATCGATCGGAAGGACTGTTTTTTACTTAAAAATAAAAATGTTTAGTTCAGTAAAACCTAGGCCTATATAGACAATATTTATTTTAAATCTTATATTATCAACACTTAGGTAGCACTTTTGCCTGAACTATTTTTTTTCTAGAAATTGTACAATAAAATGATATTTATGTAGCAAATGACGCTGTTGTATATTTATTAAAAATAAAGTAAGACTGTGTAAATTCCCATTGAAAAAACGTATTGACAATCAAGCCGTAACGATCAAAGCGAATTGAATACACCGCACATTTTGTGTGGCCGACGTGTCTCCGGAGAGTGCATCCGTACATTCTAACAGAACTACCTACGAGGGCGTGCGTGGGACAGCTCCTCGATCGCGGGATTTATAAGTACCTATTAATTTTTATTGAAATAGTAAAAAGCATTAAAATATATTCTACAATATTCCCGCACGCGGCTTCATCCGCGTTGGGAAGTTTCTCATTAAATAAACCTACTTCTGGATAACGCAGTTTGCTAATGGTGAAATAGTTTATGAAATAGATTCAGTAGTTCCTGAGGCTATGCAAACACACAAATAAACAAACAAACATTATTTTCTTCTTTATAATATTAGCAAAGATAACTACGACAAGACACAAATTTATTTAGATACTGCTACTTTTATTGTGTGTCAAGGTTCGGTGGTTCTCTTAATGTATCTTTTAATTTTCATCGAATTAGAACATAGTTCTAAAACGAAATAATATATTTGATTGTGAAATAACTTCTCACGGGCACGCGCGTTAAGCAGGTACTTTCTCAGTAATTTAATTATAGTATTCTGTGCATAGTATTACTGTAGAAAGCCTACAACAAATGTCCCGGGCCAAAACTATCCGGGAATCTCAATTTCTTTGTCACAACACTATTCGGTAGGATTGCCGAAACCTTTCAGCTTTTGGTGTTTTCTTCTCTCGTTATTGTCCGAGAAGAGACCTGATTGGCTCCGAAGAGTTGGCAAAGACCCCGGGGTGATTCGATAAGGGCGGTTATCTTTACGGCCACTTGTAAAGCCGGGTTTCGCGCAATTTTGAGATTTGTGATATTTGATTTTGCCACAGGTTTATGGTAGCGGGGTTACGGTGCTGTTAAAAATATGTTTTAAGAAATAGAAGTTGAAATAGTTCGACTAAGCGTTCAATATAAGGGTACATTACTAAATAAAATGCAACCTAAAATATTTCCTTTTATATAATTGATTGGTCACACGTGTTCGCGCTACATCACGATGGTATGTGATCCCAATGTCCTTCACATTTCTTGTAGTGTTATTTTTGCACAATTTACTACACAAACTGGCATATTACTTCGATTATAGCCGATTTCAGCTAAGTATTCTTTGCCGCATTTAAAATCTGCCGCATGATTTTGATCATGTTGAACATAATAATATGTTATATTAGTTTTCGCTTATTTACGTACATAATGTTTCGTAATACAATTAAGTTTGAAGGGCTATTTTTTAGCATTTTTTTAATAACCTTATTACTGTTACAAATTCATGAAATAAAACTTTTATCCTTTGTTTATCCACACAAATAATTACATCTACTTGTAAAAACTTTCTCAAAGGCCCAGTTATGACAGTTTTTAAACTTGCCTTAATTTTCACCGTTCCTTTCTTCTCCAACAATTAAACTTCCCTTTCCATTTTTTGCGAAACTAGAATACTTACTAATTTCGTTCACTACTTTACCTCTCTGGCATTCAAAACTCAGCCTTATCGCTTCGAAATAGTAATCATTTTCGATCAACTAGGTAGATAAAGTACAGTCACTAACAAAGCGTTGACAAACGAGCGGCGCTCATATCGTTTCGGTAATGGTTGTTGGCAAGGGTACAAGAGGAATGTCTCCGTTATGAGAATTACACTACACCCTACAACATGCATATACGTAGTAACAATACCTCATTTTAATGCTTTAATAATACGGATCAAGATTAAACAAATTTGTTTCTACTGATGTGCGCTTTGCTACACTACTATCGTTGTAATAACCGCACTTCTGTAGTAACCGGCTTTGAACGCAAAAGTGTTACCATTGATGTGCGTTCGTGATATTAATTTTGTATTCCATTTAATAAGATACATAGAAAACTGTTTCTTTTGCCTAATGCACCTTATTGTTGTGGCATAGTGTTGTGGTATAGTTACCATAATGATAAATGATAAAGACTGTCATTAAACAGCTGTTATATTGACAAAGGTCATTGGGCGCAATCTGACCCGGTCGCGGACATAAATGAAAATGATATAAAATGAAAGAGTATAAATTCACTTAGCTTTATAAATGGTTATTTATTAAGAATCCATGGGAGAACAAAGTTAGAACCAATAATATATTTATAAAAAAAATCGAATACTACTATTAAATATAAGTGGTCGTTCTTTAAATATCTACTAAAGAGTTTTGTTAAGTGCATGTACGTCCCCAATCCGACAAAGAGTGCCGCTGGACTCTTCTCGAGATTCAACAGTCCACCGGGCAAGATGTTCGGCGAACCAATCCCTTGGGAACGACAAGCCAAGTACTTAGGCGTAATCCTTGACCGAAAACTAAACTTCAGAGCGCATGTAGAAACCGTTCTTGCATGGGCTTTACTTACGCTCTGTCGACTACACTGTCTTTTAAATTCACGCAGTAAACTATCACTTGATAACAAGGTTAGGATTTATACCACGTGTATAAGGCCGATTATGACGTACGAGCACCGTATTCGCTCATACTGCGTCTAGCAGTTTGTACCGCTTACAAACTGTTCAACGTAGATTCACTCGACGTGCCACCGGGGTTGCGTGGTTCATTCTTAATCGCAACTTGCATTCTGATGTCGAACTGCCTTCCATCAAGCAGTGGATGAAAGAGGTGTCGGAACGCTTCTTTGAATCCGCGGCTCAGCACCCAAACCCGTTGGTTGTTGCAGCATCTGACTATAGGCCTTTGCCCACAAAGCGTCGTAAATACCGTCGGCCTCGGGGCGTCCTTGACGACCCGGACGACGAGATCACAACTTACCAACTAGCAGTACAGAGACTGCAAGAAACTAGCACCACTACACAGATACCACTCTATCCGACCCGCCGGAGAAGAGTGCGCCAGCGAACGCGACGCGTCTCTCCTCGCCCTCCTGACCCTTAGTTTGCTAAGAACCTTCCGATGCCCTCGTAGACCCGAAGTCCGCGAGGCCCGCGAACTGTAAAGTAGAGCGACAGTTGCACAAAACTCCCCTAAACTAAAAGCCATAATCCCTCAATCTCACCGTCAGCGACCATATATTTTAATAAACCTAGCGAGACAAGGAAGACTATGTGTTGAAGATTATTACTGCAAGTGCATACACGGCCGCCGAACCTTCGGGAGCTGCGCGCATATTGCCAGTATAGTTTATTTTTTATCCTGGGCTAGGCAACAAGTCGAAGCCCCTGCGGTATCTTTAGATGAAATCACAGTAGATATTGATCACTCCGAATAAATAATGTGAATCTAAATAAGTTTTTTTTTAATATTCCCACAGCTCACAAGAACGCGACCCTTACCATGATAAACTAGAGACATTTATGTAGTATATATCCTCAAAATTTCGTTTCTGTCCGCCATGGGTTTATGTCCCATACTATTTGCCCATTGACCTTTATGGATGTTCTTAAGAAAGGCCAGGTTAAAAGTACCTAAACCCAAGGACATGCCTTAGGAGATTAATGAATGTTGAAGAGGCAAAAATGGTATTTCAAGATCGTAGCATGTGGAAGGAAGTGGACTCTGCTTGAAAAGAGGCTTGGGAAAGAGGCGTGAATGTACTATGTTCTAAGTCAGTAGGATGAGTTGTCATTCAAGTACTTTTTTTAATGCGATGGGGTTTAACTCATACGGCCCTACAGCAATTACTGTAAGCCAGGATCAACTGAGGTACACGGTGGAAAAGGGGCACCGAGGCCCACCACAGCCAACGAATTTAATAATAAGAGATTAGGTGGAGTAAAAAAGTTGTATGATTCCACTTCCCTCCATTACTAAGCGGTAGACAGTAAAATATATAAAAATACAATATAAGGACCTGAGTAGTCTTAAAAGGTTGATTTATAACTAGCGAAACTATTTGTAAAGCACACGGATGGGTAATAAATTACGTGTTCTATATCATGTAATCTTACTAGGTTCCCGCACGCGGTTTCACCCGCGTAACTCCCGTTTCCGTAAGAACTTCATAATAAAGTATAACCTATAGCTTTCTTTGATAAACGGGCTATCTAACACTAAAAGATTTTTTTTCAATTCGGTCTACTAGTTCCTGAGTTCAGCGTATTGAAGCGAACGAACGAACGAACCCTTCAGCTTTATATGTTAGTATAAGTGTTACGAATCGAACGTATTTGGAACATATTGTATTTTCTAAATTTAAGTGTACTTGTCATATTTTATACCTTTTTTTTTGTTTGATTTTTGTTGTCAAATTATAACAAATCGTTACCAAGACCAGCGCCTTTTATTTCATATTATATTAAAATAAAATATATTAGTGCGTAACAATAAAATTTTATTATTTTTAGAGTTTCGTAGCCAAATGGCAAAACGGAACCCTTATGGATTCGTCATGTCTGTTTGTCTGTCCATCCGTATGTCACCGCCACTTTTTTCCGAAACTATAAGCACTATATTGTTGAAACTTGGTAATGTATTCTGTGAGCTTGAAGCTCACAGAATACATTACCAAGTTTCTACCAGACTAGCTATTTACTCTTTCTTATTTAAGTATTATGCGATATTATCGATAAGAAAACGTAAACCGCAAATAAGTTTATCGATATAATATCTAACCAAATCGTACTTGTCCGTAGTTAGCTAGCAGCACATGTAGTAAGCTCACAGCCCGACCATTCACTCTATAATGAGCAAACGGTTACTGTGACACAGAATAAATACATACAGTATAACTGTGTTGCTATTTCATTAATTTATACTGTTATTGACATTCGAAAGCTTCTATATTCTAACTAGAATTGTAATTACTACGAATGTGATACTTGTATTTTTGTATTTAAGATTCCTGATATTTTGCACTCCACTAGTATTCTTGTTAGCCTCTCGTGCTAAGATAAAATGCTTGTCTAGCGAGGTTCACGTCGATAGTGCAATAGGTAGGGATCAAACCGGCAACCACACGATCGCAAGTCCAACGCCCTAGCCTGGGCTACGGCCGCTTTAAATTATTGGCATACCATACTCATTGGCAGAAACTTCTTCATAGAATAGAACCCATGTAATTACCCCTGGATTACATAATATTTCTAATCTTAACATTGGCAGAAATAATTACAAACCTTCTATTGCTTTCCCCTATTTCTAATTGGTTACACGGCGTACACCAGTGAGGCCAGTCCGAATATTTTTTTGGATTTATTTAGACCCAACTTACTAAACATAAAAACAGCAACTTAGATGCCAGCCTTTATATTGAAAATGTGATTTGCAAATTAAAAGCAGGAATGTCCAAATAAATAGATTTTAAGAGAAATTGCAATTAAAATTAAGGAAGCATGTCGTTTTTATTGAGATTATCGTTTCGGTCATTAAAAAAAACGCCATTTCTACGCCATTTATTTAGTTTTAAGTTTGTGATTGGGTATTTAACTAACATATATAAAGATATGTTTCCGATAAAAAAAAATCCTGTACCAATCAAATTATTTAGACTGTGGTACCCTCGGCTCAATAGAACCCGTTGGTGAATACTAGTACTTACGGCGGAGGCACAGTTTAGTGAGGCCCGCATTTAAATGCTAAACATCATTTGATGAAACGTGACCTTAAATTGTGAGGAGCCTCGGGATGCTCTGGAGGTTTGAATAAACGCAGAAATGTGAACCGCTTGTTTTGATGAAACGAATGAGGACAGTAAATCTGTAAAAGTCGAATTACTGAAGTAATATATAAAGACACAAATGTTCGTGCTTTTATTGGTGTGTAGGTGTAAAAGGTTATATCATTCCTACGCCGCGGTAAGATGCAATAAATTAGGATTAAATTACTTTAGCGTAGTTTCATCTGCTTAACTCTTGTTCTCATGGAAATTTCTTCATAAAATATAAGCTATGTTAACCTTGGATAGGGATCCCTTCCTTTCGAATAATGTCTTTGTCCTAATATACACTTCGGCATCACGATTTTGGTAATTTGTTTTGGCATAATAATACTTCGGCATATTTTTTTTAGGCATACATTTTATGTTGGCATAATCATCTTAAAGACTAATTTGTTTTGGCATAAATTTGATTCGCATAACGTTAGTAGGCCTAATGGAACCGAATTGTAAGCAAATGACAATCGGTTAGGTTAGGTTACAACTGCGGCCATACAAATATTATGCTAAAGCATAAATATATAATTATAGTACTTAAATATAATGATGCCAAACAAAATTATGCTAAATTATATTAGGTCTTAAAGTTTTATCACATTTAAAATATTTTAAATGTGTCTATTTGAATAAAGAATTTTTGACTTTGACTTTGACTTTATGCAAATGGATAGGGAACCCCTTGGATAACATAGTTTTTCTAATAATTCACATTACCAATAATTGGCCCGTATGATGACAGCTAAATTTGCACTTCTTTCAGAGGGACAATTTTCCTACAGTCACCACGCTTGGCAGGCGGGTTGGTAAATGCGGTGTCATATAATAACACCCACATTGTAACGTAGCGTTTTTTTATTTGTAGTTTAAATCTTTTGGTTTTTTTAGTTTACCGATAATCTGTAGTAATTGGTACGGTTTCGGTGTTCTTATTGTGGCAACACTGAACCTTTAGTTTTTTGCGGTGACCACATTGGATATAGTCGGCGAAAGATTTGCCTAACAGCCATTTTTTTTAATTTTGGAAAGCGAAGCATGAGTGCTTGAGCTATTTTTTTTTTGTATCGTCAGAGGGCGATAGTTTGAAGGCGGCCGAAATTACGACTGTGGTCTAAAACTGCGGAGTTAATTCTCATATAAAGTTTGGAGGTTTTTATTGGTAAGTTTTGTCGAGGGTCAACGTGAGGTCAAAGAATCCTTTGTTCGAAATTGGCGTCTAAAACTTTCGTTCCTTCCAGTTTTACGTGTCTCAGACCGGCACGAGAGTTTTGGGAGGCGGGAAAGCTGGTGGAAATACGTCAAGTTTGGGAACAACGTTTTTCCAGTAAGAATATTTTGTATTATTTTTTCTATGCAGTGACGTGGCATAGCTTTGCATTAGACAAGAGTTAGTTCTAATCGAATCCATTTGTTTCTTTTCAGCTGGTCGGGAACAAAAAAAACTGATTTAAGAACTTATTTAAGGATTTAAGGATTTAAGAACTGATTTAAGAATTTACTTAAGAATTTAAGAATTGATTTAAGAACTTATTTAAGAACTTATTTAAGAACTGATTTAAGAACTTATTTAAGAACTTATTTAAGGATTTAAGGATTCCATAATTTATTTAAGGATTCAAGAATTGATTTAAGAATTTAAGCATTAAAGAATCTACTTGAGAATTCATTTAAGATTTTAGAACTCATTTGAGAATGAGAATGTGGAAGACTTCAGAAGGAGCAAGGTTGGTGTCTAAATTTTGTTAACTTTAAACTCAAAGTAGAATGTTCTACACCGTAGTACTTTGTTAAAATTTGATATAAGGACTATGATGGTGACATACATTAGGGACTAACCACTTATTGTCATATTAGTACAGTAGTATAATAAATACCGTAGAACTTTGAACCCAGGAAGCGACTCATGAGGTACTGAGCTAGAAGTTGGCAAAGTTCTATGTATTTCATTAAGTCTTAGCTTTATGTATAAGCTGTTTCATGCATCATTATAGAAAATAATAAATGAGGTTATGTCCAAAATCACTAACAACTATTTTATTTTATTTCTTTTCGTTAATCTTCAGAGAACCAATGGTTTTTGTTTTGTACGGTGGGATGAATCCGGGATAGATATCCGCACCGTGACAACAGATAATATTATGTTATAACACATGTATTTTCTAATGTTAACAGATTTTTGTGTAAACGTAGTGGTGGTAGATATAACAGTATTGAACAAAATTGATAACTCCATATTTCATCGAGGGGATATCGAAAAAATGATGAAATTTCAAAAGGATTAATTCTGTCGATAAAATATAGAAATCAAATTGAATGTATGGAAGCAAATTGGTTCATATGACACAGACCTACATAAAAAATATACTTGTATAAAGTAAATTTATGTTCAATAAAAGTTTTGTCGGAAAACCAATTCACAGTTATATTTATTTATTAACAGTAAATGTATAAATGGCTTGCTTTAAATCTCTGAGGTCGTGAGTTCGATCCCCACGCCGGACAGAAAATGTTTGTGTGAATTCTAAAATATATTTCCTGGTCTATTTGGTTGAGGGACTACCCTCCGTGCCTCGGAAAGCACGTAAAGCCGTTGGTGCCGATTGTTATAACATTATCTATAATAATGGTATATCAAGGAAGCAGCGATTCCTTTATGTGGTACAACATAATACTGCGGTCACCAATCCACCTGCCAAACGTGGTGACTATAGTAAATACCCTCCCCCGGGAGGAGGCTCATGTTCAGCAGTGGACGTTATACGGGCGGTGATGCTGATGATGAAATGAATAAAATGTTCCAAGATTTTCATTTGAAAAAGTTTTTGATGTGAGAATATCTTTATAATAAAGCATAAAACTTATAAGGCTGAAGGGTGTGTTTATTTGGTCTGGTCTGGTCCGTGCTGCAGTAGTTCCGGCTCGTGATGGAAGAAGCGCGTTTTGAACTATCGTGTATCAAATCATTGTCATAATAAGTGTCATATTTAAACCATAATGAAAAATCATACTGATACCAGACTAGAAAAAAACTAAATCTAAAACTTAGAAAATCAAGAAGGAAGATCCTCCCATCTATAGCTCAAAACCATTCTAGATGGACAAAAATCATCCATGTCAATGTAGCAGGCTATGAAACATTACTCTACGGTAAAGAACACCGCAAGGCTGAGGCCGCACTGGTAAGGCGACTGCACGCAATGACGATTTCGTGAAAACAAACTCATATAAACATACGTCGGCGGCCGCACTGCAGGAACGACAAGCGAAATTTATTTCTCTGTAGCCCCGGCCTAACAGAGTTCCAATCTAACGCGGGTCAAACCGTTGGCGGAGTTAATATTTATTATTTGGCAACATAAGCAGATTTATATAGAAATTCATCAATATTCAGTAGTTGAGTCAAATTCCATTCGAACATTAGTATAGTGGCGATACAGAAGCACCCATTCATGTACGAAACCAATCTGGCTTGAGGCCTAAACCATTGAATACAGCAATTTAGGTAAGTAAATGCAAACCTGTAGATAATAGTATTTGAGATAAATGGTCTTAGAAGACGCATTTCAGATACATTTAGTTGAATGGAAGGTATTCAGTCCAGATGACCGCACTATTTATCCAATCAATGTATCAGTATAATACTAAGCTAGTCCTCGCCATCGGTTCCTTTATATGAAAGCTTAGATCAATTACGCAAAGGACTTTTAATACGTACTTTTGATTAAATTGACATGTAAATTTGTAGAAGATGTATGTATATGTCGGAAAATTACAAAAAAAATTGTTTTAATTTAGAATTTTATAACTGCAATCTATTAAAAGAACTTAGTCTTCAAAGGATTTTCGCACAAAAAAACTAAAATGTTTTTTTGTATAATAGGTGCTATATTTTAATCAAAGTAATTAACGACCTGATCCGCTTTTTTGTTGAGTAGTAAACAATCAAACCCTCAAAGGTTTTTTGTATATATGTATATTCATATTATAATATTCATACGAATAATAAATTGCATCAGCACGTTTATATGGAACGTAAAATTTATTTTGTTGTATTGCTGAACTAAACAACATTTTATTGCTTGCCCTATTACGATTTAATAATGTTCTTAAATTTATATTAAATCCCTTTGTCGTTCTTGTTTCGGAAATTAAATCTCCTGACTTTACGAACACAATTAACGTACACAAAGTACACTCAGAGCAGACTCATAGCAATTATTATCTATATTTAACTCAAATGGACGGTGAAACTCGAACCCTCAACACCAGATCCCAAAAGCAATAACTAAATCCTCTAAGACACCAGTCCTTTCTTTATTCTCTTATATCGCTTTTCATTACTTTTTGACGAAGTTTGCACTGTATTACCTAATGCCTAGCCCAGGTAAGCCACACCAATAACTTATGAATACGGTATAATCGTCTCAGGGTGGACAAACATGCCAAGTCGCTTGTCATCTTAAGGCCCCGTGTCACTCTACTGCTTGATCACAACACACACACTAACTACTACACACATAGAACGTAGGATATCACTTGGCAACTATAACATACACAATGTTTAGGGTTATATATGGTTTTATTATTCAGTGTACGGTTGTTAAGGTTATCTACAACATGTGCGCACTTCTCGTTTCTGTATTGTAACTTCGTAAGGTCTTGGTTCGGATCCACCATTGAGAAAAAAGATGAGTAAAATCTAAGATTTTGAGGCAAAGCCAGAGAACAAACAGTCTTTAAGCCCAGTCGATATAACTTCATGTACGAAAATCTTATATCAATTACCTATTCGTAGTTCCGTTCCGAAATCCCTAACCTCGGCCAGTTACTTACCGTCAGACGTAATTTAAATTATATTGAAGTTATTATTGTTAGAAAGCAAAATCTTGCATATTTATTAAATAAAAAATAAATATGGATAGATTTAGGTTTAAAGAAAACCTTGGTTCTGTAAAAGTAAGTATAATTGTATTTTAAACCGTTAATACTTATAATCTACGTAGCCGTTTTCTTAAAGGATTATTTTAATACAAATTCGGATTGTTTGTTCTTTGTGAACCAAATCAAAAACGGTAAACAAAAAAAGTTATTTGTTTTTCCTAAGTGTTGGGAAATTCCTTGTTTTTCTACAATTGGGAAGTCACTAACCTCATTGTGATTTTATAATTCTTTTGAAGACACGTTTCTAAAACTTCAAATGTCTACGTCAGCAGAAAAGCATTTCTTTTAATGGATAAATTAAATTCATTCGTCACTTTAAACATTAGTGACTGCTCAAAGAAACGAACTAAATAGAATGAACTCACACATATCTATAGAACCATATTAAATTTCCATCTCTTTACCAATTCTAAATGTAATTGCACTCCCAAAAGAATACAAACGATCCAAAAATGTAAATATAGAAAATTAAATTACATTTTTTGTCATGAGTTCACCAACCAGCTGCGTCTTTCGTCTACACATACTCGTACACCCACTGAAGTCCCCCGACACACGTCTATTAGCGCACGTTGAGATAAAACATGTCAAAGTGAACATGACCCGTCACACGTATTGTGCGACTGCTTGTTCCACTCAGGGGAACTGAAATACCCTCAATACCGTACACCTACACCTTTACTAAACCCACAGCACTTGTAAAAGATTACACACCATAGTTCGTATACGCACACCTTTACATCAAACAGAATAGAATTCAAATTGCGAACTTTAGAACGTAACGTATGAATGTAACCGTTTAACCTTACACTAATTCTATTTCAATGTTTTGAGATCTTACGGTTATAATCATAGGGTGTATTTTTGTTTGTGTGTTCGTTCGTGTAAGGTATGAGATTGTACAGATATCATCCGACCCAGTTTAAAATGTAAGCGACCCGAATTACACCCGCGTAAGTCGAGGATCCTTTGACACAAACGCGTTTAAAATAAAGAATAAACAAAGTTACGTTTGATGATATTATTTATTTTGTACACATTTTACCGGAAGATTCTTAATGAAATTGAGTCGCGTCGTTAATATGAAAGGGACACATATTTCAGTTGACAGCCTTGCATCTCAAGTGGGCTGTAGAAACATCAAAGTAATCATTTTTTATTGTTCGACTGTTTAGAATTTATAGAATATTTATTTTGCATTTAGATAAAAACATTTTTTTTAAATTAAGATCACTAGAAAGTTTTTGTTTGTTACTATTATTCTTGTTAACCCGTTCGCGTCGTGCTGAGCTAGAGTGCTTATGTTACGAGTGGACTCACGTCGGTTGTGCAATGTGTAGGGATCGAACCGGCGACCATAAGATATTACAAGTCCGACGCCTAGCCATTACGCTAGGGCCGTTTCAAACATGGCTCCTAGAATTGACATTTCTTAGTTTTCAACATTTAACTTATTAGTTCGAAACACAAATACGAGTCTGCATGTATATTTTATGCCATATGACATGTTGGTAAATTTCCTTCCGTAAGACAAAAAAGGTATCATCCAAAGGACCATGGGCAAAAATGTATGAAGCCTGGGCTCACCCACCAACAGAGATGAGACCAGTTTGTATATACTTGTAAAGCACTAAATATAAAGATTTAAACTCATTTTTGCGAAGAATCCATGGGGTTATTTTGCTATGAATATTCACGAGTCACGAGTCAACTGATTGAGAGTAGACGGGCGCCCGCGCAGGCGTCCGGGAGGTGTGAAAGGGATGGAGAGTGTTGTAAATCACACGGGCGCAGGCGCATCTATTGTTTACCACTATTTTAAGCATTTTAAGAATAAGTTTTACGACTCCTAACAATTGTCTTTTTCTACAAAACCTATTTAGGTGCATATCTTTTTTCTGCAATGGATTTGAAGGTGGTGCCCATAGTAACAATTTTAGTACAAACAAAATCCTTCACAACGGCGTATGCTATAACTCTGTTGGACACTGAGCCCAATTTGACTCATGGTCCTTTCCTAAAATGTTTTAGTTTGCATGAGCAAACTAACTTTTTAATATTAAAACACAATTCAGATGATTTCTTATTTAATTGAATGTCAAATAAATATTTAATATTTTAATTAACCCTTGTTCTTACCACATCCTAAATTCCGTACTCCTCACTATATTATTATAGTACTAGTTATATTTATTAATATATTTATATTTTCTGTCTGTCGAAATTAAATGTGGTATACTGATAGTGTGGTACACTGATCGAATCAGAAATGAAGAGATCCGCAGGAGAACGAAGGTCACTGACATAGCTCAATGGATTGGCAAGCTGAAGTGGCAATGGGCAGGACACATAGCTCGAAGAACTGACGGCCGACGGAGCTGAAAGGTTCTCGAGTGGAGACCACGAACTGGCAAGCGCAGACTGCGTAGGACGACCGCCTGCACGATGGACCGACAACCTCATAAAGGTCATAAAGTCGGTGGATGCAGGCCGCTAGCGATCGTTCCCGCTGGAAATCGATGGGGAGGTCTATGTTCAGCAGTGGACTACAACAGGCTGATGATGATAATGATAGTGTAGAACCTAAGATAGTACGAAAAAAGGGGTCGAATTAAAAAAATTAAAACTGCTTCCTATATAGGATGATGTCGCGGGCTCAGCTAGTAATTTTAAATTTACAACTTTGAACGATAAATTTTGTACCTACAACTGAATTTTAAATGTAATACCTCTTCCTAAACAGACGCCCGTATAAAATCCTCTTGCTTTGAGAGGGCCTTCAGCGCTAGAGAGGTCGTTAGTGAAATCATAGGGCTTCTTCAAATCCTACAGCTTCAATTGATATCTTAAAGAGCACGTTTAAACTTTGAAATGTTAAATAATGCTTCTTGTAAAATTTTATGTCTGAAACTGAATTATAGAACTATTTTATTTAGAATAGGTACGGTTTTAGGTGGCAAGTCATTTCTTTGTGTTTTTTGATATTGGTGAAGTAGTGTGTTGAAACGCAGTTATGTGACTGTGGATTCGAATCCCGCGTTAAACTAAATTCAATATGTTTTTATTTTAACCTTAATTTTTTTAAGGGGAACGTTCAAAGACTAACATGGAGTCTCTATAAAGGGCAACTAAACAGTACTAATGAAATGTTCTTTTTCTTCTATACTATAAAGCTGAAGAGTTAGTTTGTTTGAATGAACGCGCTAATCTCAAGAACTACTTGACCGATTTGAAAAGTAAAATCAGTGCTCAATTGTCCATTTATTGAAGAAGGCTATAGGCTGTATTTTATTATATTACGCGGGTGAAGCCGCACACAGAAGCTAGTATAAAATAAACAACTTAACCTATATTACAAAATAATCAAAAAAATATATTTTAATGCCCAATTGAAATAGTTTATGCAACATTAAGCCTTTGCTGACAGAGGTAACGACCAAACGCTGATGATAAATATTATTTTATGTAATTATATATGCCATCAAAAACATACTTGTAAAAAAACCCAAGTCTCGTAACGCAGTTCTTTTACCGTAAAACGTTGTGAGATCTATGTAATACCAAGTCGGTTAATTTATTCAGTCTCTACTTAAGGGACCTTCTATCTTAAGCTATTACGTAATTTTCTCACCTAACAGAATCTTATTATGACCTTATCAAAATTCGAAACATTAAAGTTTTAAATAATAGATTAACTTGGCCATCGGATATAATTAGAATGTATCTCACAAGTGTTTATTGCGATGGCCAAGTCAATCTAATATTCATAACATAAAAGTTTTGAACTTTGATAAGGTCAAAATAAGATTCTGTAAGGTGAGATAATTACGTAATAGCTTAAGATAGAAGGTCCCTTAAGTAGAGACTGAATAAATTAACCGACTTGGTATTACATAGATCTCACAACGTTTTACGGTAAAAGAACTGCGTTACGAGACTTGGGTTTTTTTACAAGTATGTTTTTGATGGCATCTCATTTCTTTTTGTAGATAGTTGTACTTTTTTCCTTTGCTTTACAATTTACATTATTTTTTAAAATACCAACAATGGATTTTACCACTCTGTCACTTGATGATGAGCTTTCCAATTTTTGTAGGTTGTGTTCCTCTTCTTCTTTACCGGTACTACTTCTTGAACTTCAGCTACAGTTTTTCTCAAAGCCCACTCCATGTCTCTATGGGTTTTTCTCGATATCTTTGATGCAACAATATTAAGCATGTCTAGACATTAAATGCTTGGGTTCCGTACCCAAAGGGTAAAAACGAGACCCTATTACTAAGACTTAGCTGTCTGTCTGTCTATCACCAGGCTCTATCTCAAGAACCGCGATACCTAAACAGTTGAAAAATTTACAAATTATGTATTTCTGTTGCTATAATAACAAACTAAACATAAAATAAGTATTAAGGGGGGGCTCCCATACAACAACTATTTTTTGGCCTTTTTTGCTCGATATCTATAACGGCAACAGGTAGGCACTTGAAAATGGTACGGAACCCTTAGTACGCGAGTCCGACTCGCACTTGGCCGGTTTTAGTCTATTGTATTCACAAATGGATTATGCCTGCGCTTTAATAGTTCCAAAGTAGACTTAAATTTGATGTAAACCATCCAGACTAGTAACTCTGTGCCCTTATTTACAAAATAACTTAACTTACGCACATATGAATATCCACGTACCTAGCTGGCATGGCAACACTCACCATATGAAACAAGAACAGATGCGTCGTATACTTTTTTTATGCTTTATTGATATTCGTCGCACTCGTCAAACGTCATTTAAAATTAATCCGTATGTAAAATTGTTATCTCTCATTGGTTATAAATATTGTCAATGTACCTAATCGAAAACTACAACATCAAGCTTAACAGAGGATTAACATGGCAAGTATGGCACTCACGGCCTTCTGGCTTCCGGCTTGTCAAAGGTTTTTAAAATTACGAAATTGATGAACTGTTTTTGATGGAATTTTGGTACAACTACATAATACATGTCCGATTATGGCCTTTTTTTAAGACAGCTCCCGCACTAGGGAACAAGCTAATATGTACATAAGTAAATTTAAAGCTACCTAGTTAACATCAAACTGTGTATAAAAATATATGATAAAATGATTATATAAATATAGTTTGTGTCAGATTAATAAAACGTGGTTTGTGTGTATACCTTCGATATCACAGTAAGATTTGTTAGTTGCTTGGAAGAAAGTGACCGTCTTTCTGTGTTTCGAACGGGATGCGTGAAAGCCGTGGTGTAAGTTTGTCCAGGGGAATGCAAGAATGTTACGCATCTCCTCCGCCACTGCGGTGTTCCGGCACGGGCAGTGGGGTATGTGGGACTCGCCCTCTTCATAGCAGTGGAATGCTAATAAGTACATGAGAGTAAAACCCCTGGTTACTCCTCCGACCAGTGAGAGTGAGGGGCCCAGGTACTGTTGCCTATCTGGGATACCCTCTGGCAGCGTCCGCGACTCAATTGGTGTTGCGGGCTCTCCTGCGCCCAAATAACCAGTTTCAGGGACGCCCAGATTACACGGGGTCCCTACTTCTCAAGGGACCGCAGCCTCCTGCTGAGACATGGCTCAAGCGGGCAAGCCACCTCCATCAGACGCTGTTATGATTGTTAGTATCCTATCGTTCATAGCACAACTTATGTACTATCTTGCTTTTACAATCCATTGTTTTTTTTTTTTTTCTACGACTTTTTTTTTTTTTTTTTTACTACTTGCTAAATTAATCCCTGTGTCGCCAAGGTCTCACCGCTCAATAGATTCACGAAAACAAAGCACCCCCTGACTCAGTACAACTGTTTGAATTTCAGACGAATAATTGTCCCGGGTGGGAATCGAACGCAGAAAACCAGGTTTCTGAAACAACTAACCTAAACACTTAGACACCACCTTTCAACATAATTCCATCTAGGTCCCTATCTACACCTATTCCTCCATTAAATCAAACATATTCATGTACACGTATTCACTGACTGCAAATGTAACTTTGTAATCCTATACATTTATAAGAAATAACAAAGTTATTAATGCAGTTGATGAAACTGAACAACTGGACCGAAATTGCAAAATGTTGGAATTTTCCCATGAGTTTTACACTAAACTCTCCTAATTCTCAAAATTTGAAGCTTCTACGTCTGCTAGAAGTGCCTAAACATTTTGATGATCGGTCAGTCAGCAGTGAGCGAGTGACAAAATTACCGAAAATACCAAACTTTGACTAGTTATAATTCGTAAAGTACTGGTTCAAATTGAATGAAATTTGAAATATACTGTAGTTTTACAAAGCTTGTTTAGTTACTGAAAATTCAGGCTCCTATCTTTATCCACAACGAAGTTATAGGGGGTCGAAAATCGGCCGAGTTGCTTCGAGAAAAGATAGGTACGGCCGTGCAACTTTTTTTTTTTCTTACTCGACTTGTGGGGGCACTGCCGTGCCCCCAGATCTCTAAAGACCCTCATTTCGCACACATACCAATACATATGGTACACATCTTCCATCAAATACAACATTTAATGTACATGACGCAAATGTGAACAAATAAAATACATAGATAAAAGAATACAACAGATATACTTACTAAAGAAGAGCATTTTTAGATCAACGCAATGTATGAAAGCACTTTTCTCAAAAGTATCAACTAAAAAAGTACATTAAAATATAAGAAAATTAAATTGAATACCTATTAATAATAAAAAAGCTTTAACAATAGCTATTAATTACGAAATAAATATCAAACAAATGATTGTAACCACCCCCGTTAAACGTAAACACTGAAACAATCCCTACAAGCAAGACAATTTATTTATTACACAAAAACTAAGAAAGTCCTTTGTCTCCCCAGCCTTAAATCCTCATTGAAATATTTGAATGTCTCTCGTTTCCACCCGCAATTGAATTTATGACGAGTCGCCGCGGTATTAACAATGCAAAGCGGCGAAACAGCGGCAATATAGCGGCAAAATAGCGGCATTGGAAAATCAAGGCTTTGCTTCATTTATTCTTTGGAACGATGATTTGTCAGAGAGAAATCAAATATTCTTTGAATATTTTCTTGAAACTGATTGAAATAAAACTGTGTTTGAATTAAAAATATTCCTATATGGTTTTAAAGACAACCTCTGATCTTCCAAGATTTAAAGCGAGCCAAATACCGATACGCTAATTTGGCTCACTTTAAATCTTGGAAGTCGTGAGTCGTGAGGTTCGATTCCCTCGCCGGACAGGAAATCTTCGTGTAAATTCTAAGATTTCTTTCCGGGTCTAGTTGGTTGTGGGACTACCCGCCGTGCCTTGGAAAGCACGTAAAGCCTTTGGGCCCAATTGTTATAACATCATCTATAATAATCGAATATCAAGGAACGGGTAGCAGCGGTGCCTTGTGTGGTACAACATATTACTGCGGTTACCATCCCGCCTGGCAAGCGTAGTGACTATGGCAAATACCCTCCCCGGGGGGAGGCCCATGTTCAGCAGTTGACGTTATATGGGCTGATGATGATGATGGTGATGAGGTTTTTAATAAATCCATCCTATAATACTGTATGTGACAGGAGCGTCACCTCGTCTTTGTATTATGTCTATAATAATATTATAAAGAGTTAAGATTTGATTGTTTATTAATATTAAGGGGCCGTAGCCCAAATGGCTAAGGCGTTGGTCTTACGATCATGTGGTCGCCGGTTCGATAACCACCCATTGCACTTCCGATGCGAACGCACTCCTACACAAGCATTTAGCTTAGCACGAGTGGTTAACAAGAATATTAGTAGTGTGCAAGAATTCTGCTAATCCTAATCTTTATTAATAGAAACTAGTTTCTATCGCGCGGTTTTACCCGCGTAGCTCATGTTTTGGATGAAACTTCATTATTAAACATAGCCTTCCTCGATAAATGGGCTACCTAACACTGATTTTTTTTCATATAAGACTACTTCCTGAGAAAGTAAAAAACATTTAAGTGAAACTTGAAGAAATCTACACTTACGTAGATAATCACTACACATTATGCTATCTTCGTATGATGACTATATGTAGACCCGAAGTCCGACAGGCCCACGAACTGTAAAGTAGAGCGAATGTTGTACAAAACTGTTCTTAAAAATAAAATAATCTAATAGTCATAATCCCTCAACTCATTGCTGCCCTGCAGCGATCGCCCTGAACCAAGGTACAAGCCCCACGGGGGCGCCTGTTACGCAGGTTGCTTAGTTTGTAGTTTTTAAACCATTTATTAAGGCTGGTGCTCTGCTCGCCTTTACGCCCGGTAAAGCAGCAAAAGCCTCGTGGCTAACTAAATATGTTCGTCCAAAAAAAATACAGGCACGCATTTTTGAACCAGCTTATGTAACTATCTTATTAACGTCAAATAACCAGCAATACAGTTTTTTGTATGATTCTTTTGTCCTCATTATTTTGGTATTTCTTCACGCAGAAATATAATAACGTAAAGGTAAATAAAGAAAAGATAAGGGCCGATGTTCAATTTCCGTTTACTCGTGGTAATCAGTATCTTCAGATGGTAAGTACAGATTCTTATATCATTTTGTAATAATATGTCTCATAGATAATTGTGGAACCTTTTCGACCGTACAAAGTTTTGAAATATAGTAGTGGCGTAGCAAATTTCGTGGAAGATAGAAAAAAAAATATCTTAACCAAAATGGAAAAGTCATTATCATTATCATCATCAGCCCGTAAAACGTCCACTGCTGAATATGGGCCTCATACCGAAGGAGGATATTTGCCATAGTCACCACACTTGGCAGACGGGTTCGTGACCGCAGTATTATGTTGTGCCACACAAGGAAACACTGCTGTCCGTTCCTTGATATACGATTATTATATATGATTTAATAATAATCGGGACCAACGGCTTAACGTGCTTTTCGAGGCACGGAAGGCAGTCCCTCAACCAACCAGACCCGGAAAAATACCTTAGAATTTACACAAAGTTTCCTGTTCATAGAGGGGATCGAACCCACGACCTTCGAGATTTAAAGTGAGCCGATACCGCTACGCTAAGGAGGTTGTTGATGGAAAAGTAGTCAGAATTACACAGACAGTCGGTGATGTTTGATTTGTGTCTCTGTGAATATATTATATACTCAAATACTTCTTGTATTTGTTAGGTCATAGATCATATGGCACTATATACATATAATAACAATCTATAAAAACTCACTTGACAACCTCTACGGCATAGCGGTATAAGACTCGCTTTAAATCTCGGAGGTGTTGGGTTCGATCCCCACGCCAGACAAGAAATCTTTGCGTAAATTCTAAGATTTTTCCTGTTCCGGTTGGTATAGTGACTCCCTCCGTGCTTCGTTGGTCCCAATTGTAATAACTTCATTTATATATACCAGGAAAGGGCAGCAGCGTTCCATGTGTGTTTCAACATAAAGCTGTTACGGTCATGAACCCGCCTGCCAAGCGTGGTGACTATGGCAGAACCCTACATCGGAGGAGGCAAATGTTCAGCAGTGGACGTTATGCAGGCAATCTTTGTAAAGCAATTCAACGATATTACACAACGAAAGTTCATTTGAAAGCCATTTTTATAATCTGTCATCAAGCACAGAACACTTGGCAGTACGCGAGTGTTGCCAACAAACTAAACTCATTAATCTACAGCTCAACATTACGGAACTCATTTAAAATCTCCTACTAATTTCATTGCAGACAGAAATGTCTCATTTTTAATATAACTAAGTCCCGGGTCAAGTTCAAACTAATTAAAACTGTACTCAGAATTAGGAGCGCTACACACGTTAGCCGAACGGCATAAGCATAATTGTTCGTTTTGGCTCAAATACATTTTATAAAAATACCGATCCGAATCCAAATTACTGCATATATAATTATCTTCACACCTCCGTAGCGTAGCGGTATTTGGCTCGCCTTGAATCTCGGAGGTCGTGGGTTCGATCCCCACACCGGACATGAAATCTTTGTGTAATTTCTAAGATTTCTTTCCGGGTCTGGTTGGTTGAGGGACTACCCTCCGTGCCTCGAAAAGCACGTTAAGCCGTTGGTCCCGATTGTTATAACATCATCTATAACAATCGTATATCAAGGAACGGTCAGCAGCGTTTCCTTGTTTACAACATGATACTGCGGTCACCAACCCGCCTGCCAAGCGTGGTGACTATGGCAAATACCCTCCCTCAGGAGGAGGCCCATGTTCAGCAGTGGACGTTATACGGGCTGATGATGATGATGATGATGATTATCTTAGATTTTATTCGGCTGACTGCATTATTTTTATCTGAAACAACTAACTTCTATCTTTACATAGTATAAAACAAAGTCGCTTCCCGCTATCTGTCTGAACCTATGTATGCTTAGATCTTTAAAACTATGCAACGGATTTTGATGTGGTTTTTTTAAAAAATAGAGTAATTTACGACAAAGGTTTTTATATGTATCATATATGTATTATCAGCATTGCACCTGTGCGAAGCCGTGGTAGGTCGCTATTAAATTGTATATAATTTATAGTAGACACGGGACTCAAGTTAAGGCACATAGTTACTTTTATACTAATTACCAATAAAAACACAAATCGCGAAAGTTTAAAAACACAATCCTAAGCAGTCTTGTGCAATTTTCAACATACTACCTATGTTCAGTTCTTGTTTACCGAGTCGATTGATTCCGGCGCAGTATTTTTGTTTAAGTGAAACGACGCGCCAAAATGTGTAGCGCCCCTTAGGTGCCTTTAGCCCCCGCAGTGGGGTCTCGAAATATTCATGGTAGAGCGTAATCTCGGAGATAATGAGGGAAGTGGGCCGCCGCGGCGAGGCGAGGCGAGGCGAGGCAATTAAAATGATTGCGGCCTCAACTTTGCATCGCGCACTTTGACGAGCAATATAATCACGGCGCTCAGGTAGTTTGTTCTTGGCAAACTGCTAGATAGATTTTCAAGTTATTCCCTTTTTTCCCGAGTTTAATATTTTTCAATGTTGGTTTTGAAAGATTTTAATGAAGTAGTGTGGCGGTATTCCAATTTTCCTGGTCTATATTTAAAGTTTGCTGTATAATATATAACGGTGCATATTATATTCAGACTTCCTATATTAAGGAATGTATCATAAAAATGCAGTTGGTTTCAATGGAAACAAAAGTGTAATAAAAATATATATATCAATATAGACAATATAAATATATTAGAAATAGGTTGTACGGTCTTGCACAATAGTTGTATACCTAGTCCTCAAAATATGAACGAGCATTTGACTCATTAAAAATAAAAATAAGTAAATGTCACTACGAACGTATGGTGTATGCGAATCCACTAGATTGCAAGATACTCAGTCTTACCTAACCTAACCATTAAAACTAAGAAAAAGATGAACAATTGCAGTTTCATAAATATAATTTAAAAAAAATTGTTGATATCATATTATAATAATAAAACCAAATTGTTACTTTTTATGACATATAATGATGCATCTATAATCTTTTAGTGTTTTATTTAGTTTACGGTCACATTCAATCCTATCAAGCATTTCAACTAACATTCGAATATCCACTTCGGTTTTCTCTGTCTACTCTTTTTCAACTCTTAATTCGTGTACCAATTTTTTTTCTTATTTGTTTACAAAAGACAACACCCGCATTAGGGAAATTAATTCCCGTGTCGCGGGGAGTTTACATACTCAGACTCAGCACAATTATCTATGTTTCACACAAATAATTGTCCCGGATGGGAATCGAACCCAGAACACCAATCTCACAAGCATCACTGAGCCACTGGTGCAGACAAATTGGAGATATCAATAACCATCAAAAGAGAGTTTCGCTTACAAACATATTGCTATAAATCTTCATCAAGTTCGGCTCTCGAAACAAAACGGTATAAAACTGCAGCCGCTTAGCAATAACATTACGGACGCACAAAGCAAATTGTTTGCTTTGTAAAATTCCAATCGCGTGTTTGTACAGGCGGCGCCGGCGGTCGTGCTAGTTTCACGCTTACGCTTTACTGGATGCGTTTACACTAGACAACTTTGTGCGATTAAACGCTGCGTTTTTACATTATAGGGTACTATTGAAAAAAAATTGAGTTATACCATGTAATAGAACCGTGTTGAAATGAAATGAAAATGAAATGAAAACGTTTATTGATAATGTAGACGAATCGATCGTACTTATTATAAGTCAAATACAATGATAAAAATATACAAAGACAAAAAAAAAAAAAAAAACTTGACTAATTAATTAGTACTTATACATTTCAACAGTAATGTTATTAAATAGAATTTAAATCTACCAATGTGACATGTGAAAGTCGCGTATTATAAATATAATTAGAATCAACCAGCGCGGGCTGGGATTAGGTCAGAAGCATAGAACGCGTCGCGAGCCTCGCCTTGCAAGGACGACCGGACCCTATCCTAGCTTCCTACGAGTCTTTCTCTATCTACCTACGTTGTGACACCCGGAGAAGAAAGACTATAAGAAACTCCGAGATCATTCTTTTTGTCATCTTTTAAAGTCTTTGATTAATCATTTGTACATATTTTAAAGACATTTTTAGTATCTAGGTTAGTGATCCCCATACATCGATAAGTAGGTACTCGCAGCACGAAATTGCTACGGAAACAATGAAAGTTTCAAGTAAGTATCGAGTATAGGGAGCACTCCTCCAGATTTACATATTTTTTTTTTTACTTTTGGTACATACCTGCAGTCTGATCAGTTGTCTTACATATAGATTAACATTTACAAATTTATAAATTACATAGCATAGACTTTTAATTTAGTTGCAAATTCGGTGTGATAGCTAAAAGGTGCCAGTCTGCCGCAATGTAACCGATGGACTCATCCGCCAAACATCTCCATCATCCATGTACTCTTTGATATTGTAATAACCTCGAGTCATAAGGACCTTTTTTACATATTTTTTGAATTTATGGTCCGGCAAAGCTGTCACATTTAAAGGAAGTTTATTATAGAATCTTATACAATTTCCAAGAAATGATTTACTTGTCTTAGATACTCTGTAAAAAGGTGTAATGAGCTTATCTTTGTTTCTAGTATTAAAATTATGAACGTCCTTCTTCTTGATGAATTTATTCATATTTTTACGGGCGTAAACTATATTTTGGTATATATATTCAGAAGGTACAGTAGGTATATTTATTTCTTTAAATAGATTACGAAGAGAATCGCGACTTCCTTTTTTATAAATACCTCGGATTGCTCTTTTTTGTAATATAAAAATAGTTTGGATATCTGCGGCCGATCCCCATAGTAGGATCCCATATGACATTACACTATGAAAGTAAGCAAAGTAAACTAACCTAGCTGTTTCTACATCAGTCATTTGTCGGATTTTCCAGACTGCATATGATGCAGAGCTAAGTTTGTCAGCTAGTCTTTCAATGTGTGGTCCCCATTGCAACTTGGAGTCCAGAGTAATTCCTAAAAATATTGTTGATGGAGTTAAGTTTAATAGCTCCCCATTTAGTTCAACATTAGGAATGCTATTTGACACATTTGGTAATGAAAATCTAATACATTTAGTTTTACTTGCATTAAGAAGAAGATTATTGGCGGAGAACCATTCCGATATTAAGGTGAGTGTGCGATTTAACTCCGTAACACTTTTATCTTTTCTGTTTACATTAAATATAAGAGACGTGTCATCTGCAAATAAAACGATATCGCACTCATTCTTGACCACATTTGGAAGATCATTAATATATGTTAATAATGTTTGTGTTAGTAATTAAGAAAGCGACGACTGTGTCTTGAATACCTTGTGTACTATAAGAAGTAACGTAGAAACCTTAATTTAATTATCATTACTTAAAAAAATACCTAAAATTACGGAAAAATATAAGACCGACGATCATAACTGGCAACCTTATTATATTAAAAAATGAATTCAAATTCAAATTTAGAACACATAAAAATGAATAAATAGATCTGAAGTTAACATTATTCATTATCTGTATTCTTGGTTACCATGGTTACGAAATAACAATATTATTTTAGTAGATTTCGTTTCTTATTTTTTGATTGTTTTTTTTTAAGACTACCTACTCTCTAACCATGCATACAAATGAATTAAGAAAAACATATTTAATCGAGTTATCCGCGTCCTAACAATTATAATAGGTATTTATTTTTGTTAACGGAACAACTTTATAAATTGAATTAATTAACTATAGACATTGCGAGTGAGTGTGTGAGTTCTGTTGTGTTATATGTCCCGCCTCCGGACAGCACGAGAAATCGTGCTATAGATACCATCTAGCCTTAAGCCACTGGATATCTGAAGATAAGTGTATATCACATCTCCTTTGTCGTTAATGGCATGTATACAGCCAAAATAAATCTCTAAATGCACTGACAATTAAACGCCTGAAATATTATAAGTTGTGTCGCGAGTCGTTAAGAGAGTTAGGGAACAAATAGTGTATAAGTATTTGCACGAGTTTTAGCTATTACATATTTTACATAAATAGCTAAGAATAGTTCAATGACAAGACCAATATACACGTTATATACGCTACAAATATACATATATAACTTTGAAGAAATTCATATTAATCTAAATTTAAAAGACAAAGTACCTAGTGTACTTATATTCCGCTAAAAACGTTTCTAAATACTGAATTGGTCCATCCATTCACGCGTGATTCATTAAAAAAAATAAATTAAAAACATATAATAAAAATTATTAAAAAAGTTCTTATCTAATAGCAAAAACTTCGGCTATCTTCATGAAAAAATTCGAATATCTTGAAAATGGTTAGATTTGGGGTAGGCGGTTTCATAGTGCCGCCGCGTACCGGCGGAGGTGTGAGGGGGCGCGTTCTGGCCGCGACCCGGAGGGTGTTGCACGGTGGCGGACTGAGGTCCGTCGCGAAACCCTCCGGAAATGGCAGGAGCGGCTAGAGGCCGCGCCGCGGAGCGGATTACGTACGGTGGAGGCGATTCGGCCCCATCTAAAAAAGTGGGCCGGTCGCCGTCACGGCGACGTCACCTACCACGTTGCACAGGTAGTAACAGGCCATGGCTGCTTCGGCCACTACCTGTGCAACGTGGCGCAGAGAGAGCCGGACACTCGCTGTCACCACTGTGACTGTGCCGACGATACGGCACAGCACACGGTGGTGGAGTGTCCGGCGTGGGCCAACGAGCGGGAGGAGCTCGTTGGCGTGGTGGGCGACGACCTCTCGCTGCCGACCATCATTTCGAAGATGGTCCAAAGCGAGAGGTCGTGGGAGGCGGTTGCCTCCTTCTGTAGACAAGTAATGTCACAGAAGGAGGCCGCGGAGCGGGAGAGGGTAGTAGATCCCTCCGCCCACCCACTTCGCAGACGGCGTGTTGGCCGTCGGCGGCGGGCTGAAACCCGCCGCCTACCACCCTAGGCTCGGCCTCGGGGAGTGGGGGACATGGGCCCCGCTCCCTTCGAGGCTGACCCATGAGGAGTAGGGACGCCTCTACACTCCGTGCGTCCCTATAATTGGGCAAATAGGCCACTGTAAGTGTGGCCCTGGAGATCCCGCGGTACCATATTGGCCGTGGGTGCCGTCGGGGGGCCGGATTGCTCATGCGTACCCGGCCCCCACCAACGGCGGATCGAAGGAGTGTCCGGGAGGTTTTAGTGGTTGGTAGGGTCCTCTCCTCGTGGTATGAGTTTAGCATACCACGCTATGGAGAGGGCGAGTCCCACATATCCCACCGCCAGCGCGCGAATACGCTGCAGCGGCGGTGGGAATGCGTAAAGGCATTTCCCCCCGGACAAAAAAAAAAAAAGAAAGGCGGTGATTTGACTATGAAAATAGTCAAATCATTCAGAAAAGATGGACACTACACACCCTTAATGGATCTAAGTCGACTTAACTCTGTACATCATAGATTATTCAAAATATTGTAAGTGGTTTAAAAACGCAGCGTTTTTATGAACAGTGCGGAAGTTCGTCTGCAACGGTGTTATTGCGGTAACAAGCGAGCAATCAGTGCGTCCGTTATTTTTTTTAAACAAGTGATTTTTTCACATGACTTTGTGGCGCCGCGCGGCTGCACCTTTCTGTATGGCTCAGTTGTTCCTCGAATACAGGACAAAGTGAATTTTCAAAATATCACGGTATTATTTTCGCGTATTTTTCGTACCTATGCGAAGCATTTTCACGTTAAAATTATAAAAGTAATCAAGTTAATGTACACGTTTCGCGCAACGCTGAGCTAGTTGTTTGCCAATTTATTTGTGACATTACTTATTTAAAAACTTTTTCGTGCATAGTTCCGCTTCACCTATTTTATATTCTAAAGCTTGTTTGAATGTTTGACAGTTTTTAAACAAAACTAATTATTGAGATGTGTTGGTTAAGAATACGACAAAGATTGTTTTTTGTAATAAATTGTAAAATACTGTGCTATTTATTATTTCTCTGCGTTTACTACTTCAGTTGGTCGTAGTGTGATATTTTAGATTAGGTCGTCTGTAGATTTATCTTGGTTATAAAAAAACGTTCTTCAAACATCTCTTCTTGTCGCCATAAACATTGAATATATATCTCACTTATGTATGTATATCTTACTTATATGTAGTATGTGAGTCTTTATTTACTCTAACCTCTCAAGGGGCTGCTGGTAGACATTTCTTATAGAATAAGTAGACCCTTGTGCCATGTTTTCTACGTATTGATATATGAATTTGTTTAGTAAATAAAGGAAAAAAAAATTGTAGAAAAGTACCAAACATGCATCAATCCATCATCACAATTTCTTACTTATAATATAAAAAGGACTTCCTTATCACAGTATTACTGACATTAAGAAATTTTCATAATAATAAGATTAAATTGTTTATAGTTCACAAGACTAGTACAAACAGCGTGTTTGTGTAAAACAATCAAAAACTTGTTTATCTAATAGTTAACACTTGAATGACCGCGTCTGTCTATCAGACCAGCGGATGCGCAGACCAAGCCAATTGCAATTAATTGTTAGCGAAATTCGCAAATAGTTCGCTCGCCCTTTGAGAAGTTACTTATTAATTTGATGCTCCGCCTTTAGACGCTCTGAGATTAAGCTCGAAATTTTATTAAATACAATGTTTAAAGTGTTAGTTGAAGCCAGATACTTTAACACAATATAACAAAATTGCTTTTAAATATTGGCAATTAAAAAAAAAAACATAAACGACAACAATCAACTTTATGATTTATTAATTTTTTTATTTATTTTATAGGGCAGTCAACATAAACTCATACTAACAAAAACATTAAACTCGAGAAAACAAACATTAATTTAAGTACAGTTTATACTTGCAGACAGCCACGACATGCATTATGGACTTGAAAATTTTATCGATAGAAATTTATGCTAAATTCAGTTTTGAAATTTAAAAATAAATGTTTTAATAAAATAAAAAAAGTGATTAATAGATATAAGTTTAGTGGAGGTTTACGTTGCTACTAATGTCTTTGACGGTAGCTTTATATTTTCGTGGGCTGAGGTAAAAGATGTCCAAGTCGCCTAAACTATTTGGGCGTGAGAGGGTGTTACATTGTTTCTGGATCCTATTCAATGTGGAATGGCAACCCAGACTGCTCTTGACTGATTTTGGTGCAAACATGTTGTACCTGCTAACCCGAGGCAGTTTTTTTGGTAATTAATGATAAAGAAATAAATTAATGATAAAGAAATAAATTAATGATAAAAAAATAAATTAATGATAAAGAATTTAGTGTTAGTTTTTAGTATCTTATTATATTTTAAAGGAAATAGAATGCAAGCGAGTAAGCGATTAGTCGTCTACAATACAGAAATAAGTGCTTTGTTTTTTATTTGTTTCAAAGCGGCATTCGTCTATATACTAACCATCGTTTTGTTATACATCTTACATTTTAATACTTTTCACATATGCATAAATCTCAATTTTAATTAATATTTAAAAAAATAATTTAAAAAAATAATATTGCAAGTTTCTAGCTAAGATACGTTGTACTAATAACGCAACATAACCCAAAGAACTTTTAAATCTCCGCTCAGGCGTGGTACGTGATATTCCACGTCGCACGCTGTTCACTGCTTTTAATCTCACTAATTGAATTTGTTCAGCTTAGCAGACCGATTAGATCGCATTTGAAGGGTTGAGCAAGCTAAGCGCCGCGGTCCGATGCTCTCGATGAATTATTATTATTGACGGGATGATGAGGGTACGCAAATTAGCGGGTGCTATCGGAACTATAGGCATGCGGTTACAGGTTTCAATCACAACAACTCCAAAGTAACCCTTATATTCTTAGAAATAAGAACGTGAATAGTTACCATTGAAGACTGTCTTCAGCAAGAATCGACTACCAATTAACCTCATGAGTCGCGGTATTGTTAGAGGAAAATTATCTTTATTACTTACCGTTACAATTGTATATTGATATAGCTTCGGTGCGTCGGCTGGTAATAGTATTTGCGCGTAGATAACCGCACGTCCGTAGTAACGGTGCTGTTCTAATTTCGGCTTTATCAAGTTCGGTTAAGACGGTTGAGTGTTTATATTGATGTCTTATATCTAATAAGAAAATGAAGGATTAATCTATCCGATTTGCCCGTGTACATACGCGGGGCGTTTTGAGGTTTTATCTTTGTAGTTAAAGTATTTTTGGCAATAGAATATAATTACTTTTCTTTTTCAATTTGATTGTTATATAAACCTAGACCTCAGCGTTTGGATGGTGCAACGAGAACATCTGTATGTTAAATCAATTATTTATATCTAGGCTATTGGTTTAATAACACTTTTAAACATTAAGATCTGATTTAACTCCCAATTCTGAGACGGGATTATTTCATATTCTTAATTGGATGTAATAACCATTGGCTTCTGGTTATGATGTTTTTAGCAATGAATTAATTCTACTCGACAGCCTCGTTGTTCTAGCGGTAATATGTTAAACTCTAACTATCGAGGTCAATCCCCGGGTTGGGCAATAACTGTATAACTAGAAATTTTCTATTAAAAAAAAACCAGCCCCAAGCATGAAGGTTGGTGGTGTTTCATCCGTGCCTCGAGCAGCAAATGAAGCTGTCGCCTAATCTCTCACCCGTTGTGTTGGTAGAACCTTTTTTGTCGGATGGACATGTAGTCAGCTAGGAGGCTTTTGCTACTTCACCGGGTATAAAGGCGAGTAGAGCTCCAGCCTAAATAAATGATTATAAACTGCAAACTAAGCGACCTGCGTAAGACGGCGTCCCCCTTGGGCTTGGACCTCGGCTTAGGAGGGTCGCTGGCGGGGGGGTTGCGGGAGTATGAAGTTAAGTTTTTTAGGGAAGTTTTGTGCAACTGTCGCTCTACGTTACAGTTCGTCTCTCGTACTCTGGGGTCTACGAGGGCATCGGAAGGTTCTTTGCAAACTAGGGGTCGGGAGGGGTCGGTAGAACCTTCCCATCGTATTGTGAGAGTAACGTACCCCTGTGTTTGCACTATAATATGTCTTGCAGATGGTCAATCACCATGGAGAGAAACATCGGTCGGGTGAACTTTATTACAATTAATAATTCTATAACGCATCTACACAAAATGTCAACATTTTAGTTCCAAACCTAACTGCTTATTTATGTATAGTCTGCACAGAAACAAGTTAAACGTGTATGTATAAATGAATTAGTAATTTAGAAAAGGGCAAAACTCATATGCCAGAGCCCTTTTCAAAATTGCATACTCAAATATAACCTAATAGTTTCCTAGAGGTCGGAGCCACGCGGCAACGTTGCACCGCGTTGTAGATATCCTATTCCTTCATTAATGCACGTTTACGTTCAACTTGGAATATAAAAGCTACGGTAAGCAAATATTGTATGTAGTCGGCTAGCGCAGCAATCAAAAGAGATTGTTAATAGGTAATATCGATCGTACTTATTTACGCCGGAATATTTCAATGTACGTAAAGTAATTACTTTTCTTTATATTTTATTACAAACTTTGATCCCTGAAGTCAACTCTTTAAGAGTTGAATTTTAATAACGCGTTCTTTTTATTTTGAAATATTTTCTAAGTTCGACTTTAGTAAAGGTAAACCTGCCTTTACTTAAGTCGAACTTAGAATTAGAACGTTATTATTTTATATTCACCTTGAGTTTTGAGGGTTATGTACTTAAGCGCACAAAAACGCAACCCTATTATTAAGACTCCACTGTCTGTCTGTCTGTCCAAACCAAGTTGTATCTCATGAACCCTCACGGTTCTCAGCTTGATGGGTGAAATTTACACAGATAATATATTTGGCTGCTGCTATAATAACAAATACTAAAAACAGAATATTTTTTTATATAAGGGTAGCCCAAACGTGATTTTTGATGTGAAATATATAAGTACCGACTAAAATACTAAGGTATATAGATATATGAATTATATAACATTATGTAAGTAATTTAACTGTTAGATAGTTACACAAGTTTATGCTTTTGATGTCAGAACAAGAAAGATTTAACATGAAATTCAAGATTTCTTTACACTAACCTCGACTAAGACTTTTTTCACAATCTACGTGTCTTTAAGACCATTCTCATCCTTCAATTAACTGTTATATTAATATGATGTATTATATTACGATATTATTAATTACTTACGTGATTAGGTTGCCATATTAACTGTCGGATTTGAATCTAATTAAGGTAGCATATAACTGAAATTGATTTAGCATCCAATCAGTTGTTACTAAGGAATTCGTTAATTAACAGATTTACAATTATGTTTTGAATCATCTGAATATAAGCGCATATCTTGAGAACGACTTGACCGATTAAAGTGATTTTTCTAACCCCAACAACTACACAACAGATTATAATCACGAATACTCTGATTATCACGGAAACGTTTTGTTAGGATGTAAATTTTATAATATGAATCGACGGAAATTATATTTTTCAAGAGCACAGGCGGGTAAAATAATGAGTTATTAAATATATATACTTATTTTTATTAAATATAGCCTTACGTTTTACCATAATCTCCATGATGGAAGGCGAAGATAAGGCCTAAGATGATACACGCTTGCCTAAAAAGTGTCTGTTCACTTTAGTCTTCTTGCGTTATTAAATCTTGCGATTATTGTCATAAATAGACCGTTTGCTCAACAAATTCAGTATTTAGTTATAATAAAATCGTCAATAAGTCGATCCAAGTCGATTATTATTACAGTATATCGTGGTAAAACCGTGTCTGGAGTAAATAAATTAAAAAGTAATCGTAGCTTTTGGTAACTGCTTTTTTTTTTTTTTTAAAGATACCTACTCTTGAATGGACAAAGATCCAGGAACTCGTTATGTGTCATTTCAAAATACAACTCGGTCACATTATCTCGAGACCTGGCGTCGATGACGTCACGTCGCGTCGGCGTTCTGATATGGTGCGTCCGTGGCGAGCGCGGGGAGGTGAAAGGAGAACGGGGCATTCCAGCGAGGTCTCGAGATAAAGTGACCGAGTTGTAACTTGTAATATGCGGATTTGTCCCTAGATCTCGAGTGTACTATTTATTCCTACTGATCCTCTGAATATGATTGTCATCGAAGCTTTGCTTTAATACTCTCGAAATAGCGCGTGATTTTCTTTGACATATATAACACTTAAAAATATGAAGTTATCGCTTCGTTCCATACATATTTCTTCCAGTTTTATCTTGCTAGCACCGTGCGCCTATCTCAACACACGCTGCCAACTACCCGCCACTACCCGCACCGCCGAACTAATTCATTCTAATTCCTTAAGCTTATCTCTCTACACCATGAGTTTTATAGCGCTGATGCTCAATACGATAACTATAATAGAAAAATCAGTGAAGTTATAACGACACCCTTTGTTATTAAGTTATTTGTGTCTGTGATTGTGAGATAATATGTTGTTCTACTTAAAACATCTTTTCATTAGATTTTAGAACGTACCTACGTGCTAAAATCATCCTATGACGGTATAATATCTTACTAAGGCGGGATTTTATGAAATTCAATCCCTAAGGGACAAAAAACGGTGGCGAAGTTAGTATAAAACTTCTTTAACCCCCTTTTGTAATTTATAGTTATTTTAATAACCCAACTAGGGTTATTAAAATAACTATATATTACAAAAGGGGGTAAGCACGGGTCGGGCAGATATGGGCGTAGGAACGAAAAGATGTGGGTGTAAGAGCAGAAGGGGTAGGCATGGGTTTACGCACGGGGTGAGGTGGCATGGACGTAGATACAAGGTGGGGCAGGCAAAGAAAAATAGGCAGGAATAAACGTAGACATGGAGAGCAGGTGTAGGCGTAAACACGAGGACGCAGAAACGGGAGCGTTAGTATGGGCATGCATAGGCCTGTACGTGTATTTGAATACTCTAATAAGGCCTCGTTCCCCGCACTCATACAACATTTTTGTTCACCGCGCCACACAACGCGTCGCGCGACTCCCCGCGTCTCCGTAAACGAGGCCTCAGGCCGACTGTACTGGTACGGCAACTGCAACGCTATATAAAATATCAACACTGGACGGTGACCACACTTCAGGAACGACAAGCAATTTTCTTCTTTTCGTAGCTTCGTATCCGCCGTGTCGCTGTCAGGACGCTGTAGGTACTAGTGCAATGCGGTCCCGACCTAACGCACGTTACAGCTAGTTTATAATATTAGTAGCCTGCATACGTCTGAGTAGAGACCATGCAAGTTCTGTAATAGCTCCCATGTAGTAAAAGTTTAGAAGTGTCATTAAGATTTCCTCACGTATGGTGTGGCCTAATTACACTTGTTGCGAAGTCTTCATATAGTTGTAAGTGTTCTATAAATGTATATTGTTACCGTGAAATTTATTTTCATATGCATGTGATCTCAAAAAAATATAATTTGTGTGAAATTCAGAAACACGTGTGTTCAATTTTATGAATAAACTAGACATTCCTCGAAGGAAAAAACTCAACAAAATAGTTTATCATGCGTAGTTACTAAAAATCATTCAGACGAGTTTTTACATAATAATATCTATTTATATCAAGTCAAGGATATATGAGTATCTGACTATTTGTTGCTTTATTTTATTAAATCAACAGAGTTAACCTTCTTAAGTTTTTCTTTTCCTTTTACCTGACTACAAATTAGGACAAGAAATCTTTGTGTAAAATCATAAAACTTCTTTCTAGTCCTGGTTGGTTGAGTTACCTTCCGTGCCTCAGAAAGCACGTTAAGCAATTGGGCCGGATATTATAGCATCGGTCAACAGAGATTGCTTGTGTGTTACAACTTTGTACTGCGGTCTTCAACCCGCCTGCTAACCTTGGTAGTCACTACCCTGCCTCGAAAGAGCAGGCTCATGTGTCTGTTTTATGAGACAATGATGACAAACACCGGCTTCAACATCAAACTTATCAGTTTGACAAGGCACTGTTACGGCTCATCTCGGCAGCTGGACCGATATAGACGGGAATTTCACATATATTATATTAATTAGCCAGTAGGCTTTTGTTACTTAATAAGGCATAAAGGCGAGCTCCAGCCTAAATAAATGGCTTAAAAATTAAAAACTAAGCAACCTGTGCTAAGGAGGTCGTCCCCTGTGGGGCTTGGACCTCGGCTCAGGGGACGATCTGGTCTATAAACGTCATAATCAATCCCGGGACGATATAGGGATTATGTTATTATGACGTTTGAATTTATGAGAGGTATTGCACTATAGCAGTGTACTTTTTATTTCTTTGTTTATTTTGTCTGTTTGTTTATCCATGTAATAGTGATATAATAATACTAGCTTATCGCGCACGATTTCGCCCGCGTAACTCCCGTGCGCGTAAGAACTTCATATTTAAATATAGCCTATAGCCTTAAAATACGTACCTAATAGGTAGTTACGCTATTTAGCTCACTCTTTTCATTCATATGTGATTCCACAATCCTAGGTAGTAGATATAGGTAGACACCTTTTTAACTAACGTAACATAAGTACCTAATTAGGTAATAACAATACGGAAAAAGATAAAAGAACTTTGCCTTACATATCTAGTTCATATACATATCACGCCCTATTATTTTCAAGACGGTAAAAAAAGTCACCCAGTATTATATATTAGTATAAATATAGACTTGCCATATCTACACAGATTGTCGTTTGTGGATAAACATATTATGGGGTGTTTTCGTGGCAAGCGTGTTACATAAGAGCCGTTAAGTTAACTTATAAATGTATCATTTGTTATTATATTCAACTACGCTAATGTCATCGTGGCGTCATAGTGATACCATAATGACGGGAAAAAACCGACCATTGATCTATCATTGACAGTTCATGGACACGCCATTACGATTGTAGACTCGGGGGCCAGGACCGATTAATAGGTGAAACCGAGCGAGGGAAACTAATGCAAGCAATACTAGTTTAATGGCTCAGTATTTGATGCATAACCAACAATTTTCTTATGCAGACCAAAATAACTTCTTATTTTCCCCCATTGCAGTCAAAATTGTCGAATTAATTTTGTTAGTTTGTTAGCAGATATAGTTGTGTTAACAGCCGACCAATTCAATTTACGATTTCAACTTCCAAAATACCCTTTCAGAGGTAAGTTGTTCAAAATATAACCGCTATATAATGTAAGCCCATACTTAGCGGAGTTTGTACAAAGTTCCCCTAGCAAGGAGCCGTACCCGCGTACCTACTTGTTATTTACTAGTAGTCGCGAGGCTTAGCGGGGATTTTTGTTAAGTTGCCCAACTTCCACCAACTTTCAATAGAAATTCTTAGCAAGTATTTAATTGGGCTAATAGACTTAATAAACAAATAGACGAGACTGTAAGCTCGTAACTCGTATGTTGAAAAATAATAATATGTACAGGAAATCCGATATAGGGTATTTCTAATGAATTCATCAATTCATACATTTTTAAGTTTTTTTTTACAATTTTTTTTTTTTACATTTTTTTTTTCTGTAGTAATTTAAAAACTTCCTTCAACAACCTTTAAGTTAGTTAAAGGAATGATTATGAATAAAAAAACACAATGGCAATCGGTTTTATAATTGGACAATGGTAATTCACCTATGTCAAAATAGCACCGTTAAAGTCAATGTACCTACCATTCATCATCATCATCATCAGCCCGTATAACGTCCACTGCTGAACATGGGCCTCTTCCCGGGGGAGGGTATTTGCCATAGTCACTACGCTTGGCGGGTTGGTGACAGCAGTATATATGTTGTAACACACAAGGAAACGCTACTGACCGTTCCTTAATATACGATTATTTGGGACCAACGGCTTAACGTGCTTTCCGAGGAACGGAGGGTAGTCCCTCTACCAACCAGACCCGTAAAGAAATCTTAAAATTAACACAAAGATTTCCTGTCCGGCATGGGGAGTAAACCCAAGACCTCCGAGATTTAAAGCGAGCCAAATACCGCTACGCTACGAAGGTTGTCCTACCATTACCTGTACCTACCATTGCCTACTTTATATGCTGAAATATTTAGTATATTAATGATGACAAATAGGCACTTTCAAAATAAATAATTGGGTTCATTGGGGATGACAAATTGCGTCGTCTATGAAGCGATCTGTGCTCTCCTTTAGAGATATCTGTTTAATAAATAAACTTACGATGCGTAAATAATGAGAAGTTATTTAAGATTTAATTAATTTTGAATGATGGAAGCAGAACCCTTTGCGAATAACCTCACACAACATTCTTCAACTGGTTTTGACCGCCTTCAAAGAAGAGGCGTCTCGTTGTACAAAATTAGAATAAAATCCAAATAGGTATGGTACATTATTATCCTATTTGTGCTATTTATAGATATTTGTTAGTTATCGTTTGTACAGAGTAAATACGATTTTACATAAGACTTTTTTCACGCTACAGAGTTTGCTCAAAATGTTGTATAATTTTTCTATATCTCATTACTCACGTCTCTTATTATAGAAATTAATAAAAGTGAAGTGTCTGTTTGCACTTGAAAATAGCAGATTTTTACAAATGCACACAAATATACATATATGAAGTTGGAACTAATAACATAAACACAATAAAAAAAATGTTTTAACTTTTTATTTTGTCTGCCTGTTTGTTTATCCGTGTATTCCGCCTTATCTTCAAAATGGTAGTACCGATTTAGACGGGACTTTTATAGTTAGAGTGCTTTTAAAAGCCTTATCTAACGCTGACAAAGTTGTAGGGAGATAATAATATGAATATGTTATTAATTTACATATAGAATAGTATATATTGATAGTTGTATTTAGACTCAATAGTTGGTTGACCAACAAGCGATCGATGTCTAAGCTAATTTATGGTTATTTAATAACTATAGAAAAGCTAGTGCACAACAATTCAAAACTGTTGAGCCGATTCTTAACATTTCAGTTAGCATTAATGTTTCTTATGAATTAAATACCAGAACGTCACGAAAAATAATTACTCTTTTCCATAAGAATGTAATAACTTTTCCAACAGAAAATGAATAGAAAGAGACAAAAAGCTTCCCTCTCGCAGACCCCAAACAAAAACAGTTGACATTTCAATTCATTTCAGTTTCCAAAGAAATATTTCCAATATCAATACATCAAAATCCGCAACAAAGATGTCGGATCGACACAATGGGAATTTGTATAAAAGCTTGAATCAACAGTCGAATCTCTTTGAGTAATTAGAAAAGGCGTGACGAATTGATCATGGAAAATGTAGGACCTTTGAGCATTTGTCACTGTGGAGAACTAGATTTTATTAATCATGAGGTTAACAAACATGGATGGTAACTGGATACTGTAGTATATAAACGCCTACAAGGGACACGGCAACGATGCCATCGCGTTTTTTTATTTATGGCAGTTAGTCATTGCTTTGCTGATTTCTTTGTTATAACCGTTAAATTGTTTTGAAGTTTTGAGTCTACGGTAATGTGTAAGGTTAACGTTTCGATAATATAATCTAACCAACGCATTGTCTGTAAAATTCTATGCAAGAATGGAAATATATTATCTGAAGCTGGCCAAGTTAATCTATTATATAAAACATAAAAGTTTTTGTTGTCAGGTGAGCTAATTACGTAATAGTTTATCACTTAAACAGGCAGAGGGAATATAGAACCCACCATATTTTGAACTTTATGTACTTGTAATAAAGTACAAACCAATTTATAAAAAAGGTTAAAGGTTAAGACAGAAAGTCCCTTAAGTAGGGACTGAATAAAATAACCGACTTGGTATAACATAGACCCCACAACTTTTTAGGGTAAAAGATCTGCGTTTCGAGACTTGTGTTTTTACAAGTTATGTTTTGATGGCATTATTATTTCGTTATTGTACCAACGGTTGCTCTTAGTGAAATTAAGTAGGTAATACTCAGTCAATTATACGTTGCTAACCACGGGCTAAAATGTTTAGATAATTATGAAAATCATACAAAGACATCAAGCAGACATTGGCGATGCAATAAGAAATATTCTTCGGTTCGCACGCCACCTGAGCCGGCGAAGTCAAATATTCTTTATTCATGTAGACACGTTGCAAACATTTTTAAATCAGGGTCCTTCATTTTTTCTGGTAGCAGTATTAGTCGAGAAAAGTTTCAGAAAAACTAACTCGTTATATATGTAGTACATATCTACAGATGTTTTCTAATAATTTAATGACAAAAAATAGTTATTGGTACAAAGTACCGACAGTAGCACGCACAGCGCATCAACTGTCAACAAAATAAAAAATAATGTAAATTAAAATGGAGTATTTTAATTTACATTATTTTGTATTTTGTGCAGCGCAGGGACACACGTATACTAAACCACAACACAAACCTGGATGCACTGTAATAAGCGGCAGGTTTGTTACCATAACATTTTCATCATCCACTGATGTACGTATTACGTAACGTATTTTCCAAGACATAGTCCCTCGACCAACCGATTCCGAAAAAATCTTCGATTTACCAAGGAATGGAGAGGAATCCCTTAACGATTAAATTGAACACGAAGAAAACCCTCGCATAAGAAAAACGCTATTTATCTAACCCCTCGCCCTCCCGACCCTTAGTTTGCTAAGAACCTTCCGATGCCCTCGTAGACCCGAAGTCCGAGAGGCCGGCGAACTGTAAATTAGAGCAACAGTTGCACAAAACTCCCCTAAAAAAACTATAAGCCATAATCCCTCAATCTCCCCGTCAGCGACCGCCCTGAGCCGAGGTCCAAGTCCCACAGGGGACGCCCTCTTGCGCATGTTGCTTAGTTTGTAGTGTTTAAACCATTTATCTAGGCTGGAGCTCTGCTCGCCTTTATTCCCGGTGAAGTAGCAAAAGCCTAAGCCTACAAAGGTCCGTCTGAAAAAAAAAAAATGTCTATATATCTTACCCAAATTCAAACAATGTACTCTAACCTTGATGTAAAATCAATTGAGATAATGGAAGAGTTAAAGTCTGAACAACGCCATTAAGATCTTTTATAGTTGAACTAAATTGAAACATTTTTACATTGTTCGGTAAAATGTTTTGTATCACATTATTCATGTTGTAGTTGAACTAATGCTTGGATGTAAATCAGTCGGGCACGTCATTCTCAACCTGTTAGCGGAACACAAAGAGCGAACGTAGCACTTTTCTTATTTCTTAGCATTCCCAATGCAACACGTAAACTTACAGCGAATTGGTAAGAAGTAGACAAATAATTTTAATACAATTAGACGACTCATTTCAGACTTGATTATAATCGTTTCTCTCCGGGTCTAACACCGTTGTTAGCCAAAGGAAGACTATTAAAGAACTAGTTGAAAAATGCTTGAGCTGTTTAATATATTTTCATTCCAAATTTTATCTACAAAAATTAAGTTAAACTAAATGTAATTTGCATTCGCTCTAAGCATTTGGTTATACCACCCGAAACTAAACTCCACACTAACTAAACTAAACACTACACTAAACACCACATGATACATGCACAACAATAGCCGGCTCCATGGTGTAGCGGTTAACCCCACGCCGTGCACCGCTTTGTGTAAAATCAAAGATACTTTCCGTGTCTGGTTGGTTGAGGGACTTATCACTATATTAATTGAATACCAGACATCGGTCAGCAGCGTTTCACTATATATGTTGCTAGTTTCCGCGCGCGGTTTCAACCGCGTTACTCCCGTGCCCATAAGAACTTCATAATTAAATATAGGTTTTAAGGCCTTCCTCGGTAAATGGGCTATCTAACACTAAAATAAATTTTCAAATCAGACCAGTAGATCCTGAGTTCACCGCATTCATGCAAAGACAAACAAACTCTTCAGCTTTATAAATATCTTAGCAAAGATTACATGATGCTGCGGTCACCAACCCGCCTGCCTACCACGTAGCAATAGCAAACATCCTTCCTCATGAGTTCAGCATTTGACGACATTAAATGACGATGAAATTAGCCGATAGAAATTAGCAGATATATATTATAGTCTCAGTGAGTGCAATCAAGTCGCTTGCGCTCGTATCTCAGGCCGGTAGATGCTGTATCTCAAAAATGTAAGTTATCGCATTTATCACTGCCAGGGCCCGCCACTACCGCCTTCCTCAATACTTTTACATTGTATTGTGGTTCGTATTTAGAGCGCGATGGAATTGCGATCAACCACAAAGGATGACTTTAAAACTTTCCCTCGCAATACTAATAGTTGATTTAAGAAATTTTCTTTTGACTGACGATTTTATTTCGAGCCAGTTTTTTTTTTGGTTATATGTGATGTGACTGCTGGCGAGTTTAAGTTAGGCTGTTCCTTGAGCGTGCGTCACATGCGGACGACGCGGCGACGGTGGCCGTACCGGATGCTGTGATCGGCTCTGTGCTTGCATTGTTAGCATTGACTGATGTGGGGCCAGCATTATGGTGTCATATAACATATTTTTTTATTTTAAATCAGGTCTTAAACGTTTAAATTTATATTTTTTAAATATTTAAAATTCTTTACCGTACCCATATTAATTGATAATTACGCAAATTAAGTTTAATAAATTCAACTTTTAGAATAATATTACATGTTACTTGTTATCAGTTAGTAGTTTATGAATGGATGCATGATGAATTGCACAGAGAGATAAAATTTCAATAATTAACTCGAGTATAGTAGGGGCATGTGCTTTACCTATGGACGGCTTTACCTATGGACACTAACAATATTTCAATGAATAAAAGACCTATATTCATAGCTTGAACGCATCCGTAAACTATTTTTAACGAATGGCAACACTGACTAACTGTCATTGTGCTATCTGGTCGAAGTTCGTTCTGGTGTGCTGTTGAAGATTTTTACTACAAAAAGTAAGTTTTTATTGACCATTCGTTCAACGTAGTTGTCGACATCATAATTTAATTCAATTATTTCAAAATGCTTATGAAGTGCCATTCTGAGCAATTAATCTAACTGAAATAAATGCTTCTGTTAGTAAAGACACGATAAGCCTTTTATAACTATTATTAATTAATAATAATTGATTCGTCTAACGTCTTCATGTATTTAAATGAAACCCGCAATGCATTGAACGTATTAACATGCCATGAATTGTCAGCTTCCGTTCCAGACAGACTATGTGATAATAAGACGGAATACCTCCCGACTTGAGCATCGCCACTCGATCTGAATGTTTCCAAAACGAACACTTAACATTTCGCATCAACTCGGCCGTGTCAACAAAGTTTGCCAATCTTTCTTCCATTATTAAGATAATCCACATTCAAAAATGAACCCTATAGCCGTGATTCAAGGGTTTAAATTTGCTTCAGCCATATACACAAAGCAATATGTCTTTCATTTTTCCTATATTTGTTCAACGTCCAAACGACAATTTGGTCGGCAATAAGTGAACTGGTGGCAAATGGATCAAGTATTCAGCAAATGTCAGCGCGTTGATCTAACGCATGTCTAATGCGTTCATTAATTGTGTTGATTAATTATGGAGCGGCCTATAGAATGCTCAGATGATTGGCTATTACATGTTATGGGTGTGGCTGGACTTCACTTCGAGAATTCGCCTATGTTTATAGGTAAGTCGAGCTAATGGAAAAAAAAAGTATTTTCGATATGCTTTAATTCTTTAATACTAACATTTCATTAAAAATCTAGAACAAATTTTCCTACGGTGTAAGTAGAAAACATTGTAAAAAGTTTTGAATAATTCTACAGTATTTCAACGTAGAGAAACGCTATTTGAATTCATTTTCTAAGGAACTGACCGCAGAGTCGACGAGTAATGCTGTAAATACCACAAAGCAAACCATTAATGCGACAGAGTGTGAACTGTGTGTAGAAGTCAAAGCTACGATATTATTATAGAACTAGTATATGGTATTATATGTTTTTTGTCCGGCTGTAGCTTGTAGCTTCAAAACGAATTCTGTAATTTCATGATTCTATGTAAATGAGCAGTTTCCTATAGGTTTTGGTTTGACAGAGAGACATTCGAACAATGGAGTGTTTCTATAAGAGTTCCATTTTGAAGAAGTACCTAAACCCAATTTTTTTTCTATCGTTTCTTGGCCTGAAGCTATCGTCTTGAAGTGAAATTGACGCCAAAATGGTTGGTCTGCTAGAAGCGTGCACATGAGCTGTCTTATTTCGAACGATGGCGGAATTCCAAATATATTTAATTTCTACGTGCCGTCTCCGCGTCTTTTAACTCGCGTCTACCCTACACCTGGATAATTTAGTTTTGTAATGGCGAAATCTAAATTTTAAACGCAGCTTATACATATATTTTTTTCCTCAAAATCAAACCTGGGATCTTAATCACGTGTTTATCCGATTAATTGATCAATATCCACATTAATATTACAAGCTAAATCTTATTTATGTATTGTTGATACAATGAATATAAGCAATAACAACATTTATAAGTAACCATAAATACACATAAAAAAATTATAATACAGACGGAAACTAGTTAAAGAAAGACAAGTTACAGTCAGGAATATTTACTGAAACTTGATAAAAAGACTAGCTTCCCGTGCCCGGTTTCAACCGCCTAGCTATAGTTCAGATCTTCATAATTAAATATAGCCTATGTCATCCGGGGATAGTGTAACTTCCCAAAGGTAAAAAAACAAATCAGTCAAGTAGTTTCGGAGCCTATTTAATACAAACAATCAAATATTTCCTCTTTAATATTAGTAAAGATTAAGGTTCACGTTAAAATTTAATAAAAAGCACAGCCACAAAAATATGTCCATCAATCCAATCTGCTAATTGCATCTTTTACCAAACAAAAATCTAATTCATTGTGAAACGTAAACGTGTTGTATATTAAAAACCAACACGACCAACAAAAAACAATTATAATACAGTTTATAATTCGGTCACGGCGGCGTCGCGTCGCGGAATTTAATTAAGCCCAGTTTTTCCTCCCCACATTATTGCGCAAACAGCCGGCCATGTTACCCGCTGCTAATTGAACAGTCACACAGAAATGGACCATACTTACTTATATTATATACTTTGTATGCATTAGAAATTAGTGTTTTCATTTAAACCAAAATAACTGCTAAATGTGGCTTCAAATTACCTACACACTTACGGTTCAGAATTTGTAAATACTTGAGTGCATCCTGGATGTAAGTTAATAGTTATATTTATAATTAAGACAAAGGACATAATGTCTGATTTACTCATTTTATGTCACGGTCTAGGCTAGAGAAATCAACGTGAGACTATTATTACTATTACTCCTCTTAAATTAAAATCTAGGTACCAACAATTTGAAAATGTAATAGTACAAAGAATTTCAAGATCTAGTAACCATTGACCCGTAAAACTGTGGATAGGTAACGTAGACGGCTATGTCTCCTTTCTAGTTCAAAGCAAAAAGCCTATTAATTAGATATTTATGTATAGTTACATTCAATATAATGGATACAGATAATTAGTTGTTCCACTAGCGCATTAAAAGAACAAGTTTGGTCTTTCTGCATTTTTTGGTCAGAAAGATAAAACATAGCCAGATGTCTTCTTTTTTAATAGCTTTGGAAGAAAAAAGTATACTACCCTCAAATTATAGTTTTTAAAATACCACAGCAGAATTGGAGATTCTTAAAGATATGGTAATTTTGTTTGAACAAATAATTCTAATTGTACGCCAACTCTTTCAAATGGCTGCAATTTAAGAATACTCCAAATTCTAAGTATCACTGTTTATTAACACGCTTTTATTAGCTTGGGTTGTATGTAACGGAATCTTTGAACTTAATTTTCACCAGTTTCCAGAAGTCTGACTAATTTGAAACTTTGCATACGTATCAAGGACCGATGACAATGCAATAATTTGATAACAGTTTCCCATTATCCTTAAAAAAAAAAAATAATAGTTTAAAAAAACTAAAAAAAAAAACACGCTGTTATAGCTAACCGAACTAAAAAATAGAAAATAATTTTCACCTCAAAATAAAATTATATTATAGTTTAAGTTATTAACAGAATAATTCAATTAAGAGTGAAAAGCGTTGGGTGCTTGATAAAGTAAATGTCTCAATCATTCTATTGGCAAATATCTATGAGAGGAGAGTTATGAAAAGTGGTAAAATACACCCCACGTTTTTTATTCATTTAACGTACTTGACATTTATATAAAGATGAAAAGATTAAATATACGTCATTTGTAACGACTACACACACAACACAAACCATAATCTGTTGAATATTTCAAAGTCCATTAAAACACCAGTAAAAGTGTTCACAAAGCCAACAGTCACTGTAAAACTCGTAAAGCTGTTGAACAATTAGGGCGGATCTCAATTAGCACTCATTTACGCTCATAAAGCGACAAGAAACCGCCGCGTCACCGTCACGTCACCGCGGCGTCACCAGCCAACGTCGAGTCGACGTCACGTCATGACGCCGGCTCATCCCGTTTTGTAATTAATATAGAAATTAATTAGGCTAATAGATCAGGCCTGTGATGTTTGAACTTTTTGATGACTTGGACGTTTGGAAATAATGAATTGCTTCGACAATTTGCGGCGTTCGAACAGTATGTCACCGACGTCAATGAAAAGTACCAGATATAAGTGACTGCTGTTGAATTGGCTCGCTAAAATATAAGGTACTAGCGACCAGCCCCCGCTTTGCTCGGGTGCAATGCCGATGCATTATACATATAAAACTACCTCTTGAATCACTCTATCTATTAAAAAAAACGCATCAAAGTTTTAAAGATTTAAGCATACATAGGAACAATGAAAAGCGACTTTGTTTTTTACCATGTAGTGATGATAATTTGAATGCTGCGTTTTATAAGGCGCAAAATTCAAATTTTATAAAAATTGGTATATACTTTTATCAAAGCTTTTTTTGTTCACGTCTTCATATAGAACACATATGAGTAAATATAACTATATATTTATAATTGACGGCTGAACAATAGTAACCGCAAGTAGGACAGTAAGCACGTAGCTTATGTAAGGTTTGTACGTGAGACATGACCCACTGTCCTCACTTGTCGGACACAAATCAATATTAAACCGAGATAGGTCAGCTTCCGAAGGCAACAAATTTCTACGACTAAACAAATAAAGTAATCTGATTTCGAGAAATGATAACAGTAGTTATTCCTAGATCTGGAATCATAAAAACATACTAATAATTATGAAAAACCAAGCCTTAAGAAATGAATACTAGTATAAAAACCTATTTTTGGGATATAATAGACAATTAAAAAACCTTGGACAAATCTATATGCAAAGAGTATATTTTCACACTTTTGACCTAATTTACCAAGATTATACTTCAATCATTTACTTTATCAGCCCTTTAACGTCTAGTGTATAACATGGGCCTCCTCGTTAACAGACCTTACCAAGCCAGGGCCGTTGAGAAATATTGCTATAATTACTACGCTCGGCAAGCTGATTAGTAATCGCAGTAACATGGGAGTATATTTGAGTTGATAGATGTTGCTGCCCATCCAATAGGTGTATGTAGCTTTTTACGACACCCACAGCAAGATATGGGGTGATCTATTCCAAGCCGGAAACCACACGGCAAGATTTTAAGCGGCGATAAATAAAATCTCAGTAAATTGGTACATTTAATGGTTAGAAGGCTCATAAATCAGTTACATATATTTAAAATTTTCAAGTTTTCCACTAACAATTAAATTATTTTCAACTTAAAACGTAAAGTAACAAAGTGACCATATTAAAAATAATTGTACAAACTGTCATCAGAGCCATCAGCCCTTCAGCACATAGCAAATTGTCTCTACGTGCTGGTGTAATTACGGGACATTTTGTTCGAGCGCTAATGGGCAGTATTAAATGAAAATGAGCAGTAAGTAATTATACGTGGCGGTTAGTTGAAGTACCAGGCCCAATATTTAGCAATTAATTAAAGTATTAAATTACCTCGCGTTAATTAAGTAATTACCGTATGTTTTATGTACTGGGATTTCAGACTAATCGAGTTATGGCAGATAGAATTGTTGTTTTACAATGTTCTGTGTTATTGTTTATGAATGATTTTGAAATCGAATGTAAAGATTAAACGCGCGTGGAGGGATTTATTTGGTGGAATATTTAATGTAATTAAACAGATTTACCTGAAGGTCTTTTTTTTAATTACTTCCTTAACTATTTGAAATGTATAATAAATATTGTTTAGAATGGATACTACATTGATTCCAATTTTGTACAAGAGTAAATCTAATAAATTACAAGAAATTGGTACATTTTTAAACGATTCTCTATTATATATTACAAAAGTAAATATACCGTTATTACCGTTACTTACCGTACCGTAAATTACCGTTACTTTGTGGTAGATATAGACTTATATATCTATCCTTCCGGACCTACGGGAACATTATAAAGCTACATTATACAGGAATAAAATAGGCTATATTGTATTATGAAGTTCCCACGGGAACGGGAGTAATGCGGGTGAAACCGCGCGCTGGTAGCTAGTTATATAAATAATATAAGATATACGTCTAATAGTAAATTCCTTAAATAATACCAATAGCCATGGATATGACGATATCGTGACAAATATAGTAAAAAAATCGTCCTTCTGTATAGCCCCAGTTATGAGTTATGTTATTAACCTATGTATTGAACATGGCTATTTTCCAGAGGTACTGAAAACTACAATCATTAAGCCCATTCATAAAAAGGATGCTAAAACAGGTATAGGGAATTATAGGCCGATAGCACTTATACCAATATTCTCTAAGATAATAGAGAAAGTGATCTACAACTCTCTTTACACGTTTTTTGAAAAATACAATCTCATAGCTAAGGAACAATTTGGTTTCAGAAAGCGCAAATCAATAAATATGGCTATTTACGATGTAATGCACAAAATAGTTTCTAACGTTGATGCAAGGATTCCAGTTGTAGCTCTTCTAATGGATATGTCCAAAGCATTTGACCACGTAGACCATACTATATTACTCAATAAACTTGAGCGATATGGACTTAGAGGAAATGCCTTACAACTCTTAAAATCCTATCTGACTAATCGTACCCAGATCGTATCTATAAGCAGACTATGCACAACCACTAGAGTTGAAACGGCTTACTTATCTCATCCGAGGAAAGCTACATATGGCGTTCCTCAAGGTAGTATACTTGGCCCTCTTTTATTTAATATGTATATTAATGATATGCCCAAAATCACTAAACATAAAATAGTTCTGTTTGCTGATGATAGCACTATTATATTTTCTGGAAATGATATCAGTTCTCTTGAACGTGAAATAAACAATGATCTCAATAATATAATTCAATGGCTAATTAATAATAATTTAAAAATTAATTTAAACAAAACTAAAATAATGTCATTTAATCAACAAACAAATAAACCAAAATTAACGATACAATACGAAAATACGAGTATTTCGGAGACTAGCACAGCAAAATTTTTAGGAATCCACATAGATAGTCATTTAACGTGGAAGCATCATATAGACTGTCTCTCTAAGAAATTAAACCAGTTTGCTTACGCACTATACCAGCTCTCCAAAACAGTCAAGCGCCCTACTGTACTGGTTGCCTACAATGCGTATGTGTCATCTAGCATAAGATACGGCATAATTTATTGGGGAAATTCGACAGACAGGGACATTGCTTTCAAAGCTCAAAAGAAATGTTTACGCTCTTTTTGTAATCTACAGTCAAATGACAGCTGTGAACCACTTTTTAAAGAGTTGAACCTACTTACATTGCCATCAATGTATATCTATGAGATGGGAGTTTTCGTAAAAAGCAACATTGAATTATTTGAATCACTCCGATCTAGACGCCATCTAAATACTATCCGAGTTGCCTCTCATAACACAGCGCTGTATGGTAAGAGTATTCTTGGTATGACGTCAAAAATATATAATAATATACCCCTGGTAATAAGAAATAAGAATCTAGAATCATTTAAGACATGTTTGTTTAAGTATTTAATAATGAAGTGTTACTTACTCTATAAACGATTTTATCAATGATAAACGGAAATATGAGGGTCCGACCTGTTAATTAATGACATTTTGATGCTGCGTGTAATAATTATTGTGGAAATTGTACTATTGACATTAATTTAATATTTATTTCTGAATTATCTAATTTATCTCAATTAATACCTATTTACAAACAATTTTTAGCCATATTGTTGTAATATATTTAAGTTTGTACATCACTATTGATAAGACATAGCGAACTCTATTGTTTATTAACACCTTTTTGTTACCTATGTTTACAAACTGAATAAATAAATGAAATGAAATGAAATCATTTACTACCTAAACATTAACTCCTAAAATGTCGTCTACAGTAGTCCGTACTAACTTTTTATTCAAAGTTTGACGTCATGTCGGCACGGGTTATCGTTATCCATTACCAAAAATAAAGGCAAAAAAAAAATATTTTTTTTGCGTATTCGCGCGCTGGCGGTGGGATATGTGGGACTCGCCCTCTCCATAGCGTGTTATGCAACTCATACCACGAGGAGAGGACCCTACACCACTAAAACCTCCCGGACACTCCTTCGATCCCCCGTTGGCGGGGGCCGGGTACGCATGAGCAATCCGGCCCCCCGACTGCACCCGCGGCCAATATGGTACCGCGGGATCTCCGGGGCCACACTTACAGTGGCCCATTTGCCAATTATAGGGACGCTCGGAGTGTAGAGGCGTCCCTACTCCTCATGGGTCAGCCTCGTAGGGAGTGGGGCACATGGGCCCCGAGGCCGTCCCTAGAGCGGTAGGCGGTGGGATGGTTTGTGACATCCTACTGCACATCATAAGAATATTATAAAAAAGCATATTATAAAAATGGGTTTTAGTGTAGGTATTATAAAGGATCCACTATGCTGCACACGCACTTCGCCTAGAACGGGTTGAAAAACGGTTTCTGTGGGACCTAGCATTCTTTCAAGGAAACCCAAAATTATCTTTATACTAACACCTCTCGTCTTCAAAATTTTAGAACGCATTCAATTTCATCTTGAAGACTCGATACTGATTCCCTATTCATTTATAAGCAGTACTAACTTTCTGTTCGCCATTTCTTTCTTTTCTTTTTTTTCTTTTTTTAAAAAGACAACTCCCGCCCTATGGGTATAAATCCCTGTGTCGCGGGGGACTTTACAAACATTCATTTCCGGGACACACAGAACACCCAGACTCAGAACAACTATTTGTGGTTCGCACAAATAATTGTCCCGGGCCTGTATTTAAATACATTTAATTTTCAATACTATTATTTTATCCATATTATTTCAAATATGATGTGTTAATGATTTTATATTTGTATGATTTTAATATGATAATACTACCAAATTATTATTTATTCTTTTCAGTATTCAAATGAATATAACTACGTATTTTTATAGTTTAATGTTTAGTTAACAGACCACTTTACGGGGCGTAGGGTTTGATAACCTGAGGTAAGAACAGGAATCTTCCTAGTTCAGGTATCAACCCACCATATTTTCCTTTTGTGTTAATTTATTTGTAATTTAACGTGATTGTATGGTGAGAAATTAACATTATTTTTATTTTAATTATAATATCTTCATAAGCCCGTTTACGTCCACTGCAGAACATGGGTCGCCTCTTTAACAGACCATCGCCAGCCAGGGTCGTTGACGAATATTGCCGTAATCACCACGCTTGTATGGCGGATTGGTGATCGCAGTAAGATAGGCGTATTGTTCTGCTGCCCGTCCATGTTCCTGAGGCGCCTCTTACGACATTCTTAGGAAGATATGGGGTGGTTTATTTTAAGCTGGAAACCACACAGCTAATTTTAATATAACTGTCAATAATTGGTCCATGTGGTGTAAGCTTATTAGTAATGAAAACAAAGTTATGATAACGATTATTAAAAATAATTAATGATGTGATATTGTAAGTCATGTTCATCTTCACATCTATGTTTAGAAATGAATAACATTGAAGTGTATGGTTCATCATCATCATCATCATCATCATCAACAGCCCGTTTTCGTCCACTGCTGAACATGGGCCTCCTCTTAGCCCTTGGCAAGCCAGGATCGTAGAGAGATATTGCCATAATCACCACGCTTGGCAGACGGATTGGTGATCGCAGTAAGATGTAAAGCTTGAGCTAATAGATGCTGCTGCCCATCCATCAGTGTATGGTTAGTAATAGAAAAATAACAGGTTTTTACTAATAACATATGAAAGTAAGTTAAGCGGCCGTAGCCCAATGGCTAGGGTCGGACTTGTGATCTTGAGGTCGCCGGTTCGAACCCCACCCATTGCAATACCGACGTGAACCCACTAGTAACACAAGCATTTTAGCTTAGCACGAGGGGTTAACAAGAATACTAGTAGACAGCAAAAATCTATTAGTAATCATTTAAAAAAAAAAAAAAAAGTACATACTAGCTGCGCCCCGCGGTTTTACCCGCGTTACTCTGTTCCAGTGGGTCGGAGCATGATGTTTTCTATATGTTAATCCATCGTATAACCTATCCCAATGCAAAATTTTCAGCCACTTCCGTTCAGTAGTTTTTGCGTGAAAGAGTAACAATCATCAATCCATCCATCCATCCATCCATCCATCCATCCATCCATACTTACAAACTTTCGCATTTATAATATTAGTAGGATATAGGCACGAATAACAAAAACACAATTAAAAAAAACATTTGTCTCGACTATACAGCTTGTGACGCAAGTTTTTTATGTGACTGGTAGATAGCAAATTTGTTATTAATCCATTACTACTGTTTCAAATATCTCAACAACAAATTAGCATTCATAGCACTGAGCCAGCAAAACTTAAAGACTACAAACTGTGCCGAAATGAGATGGAATGCCAAATGTGACGCACAGACTAACTTCGCTACAAATACTGAAGCAAAAGCTACCGAAAGCTTAATAACGCAAGTTCTTACTCACTAATACTGCAAGACTTCGGGTAGAGTTGGAGGTAATATTGTCAGTTCCCGGGCTCATAGTATCAGGATAGGACTGTTTCAGTCTTTGGAACATTTTACTTATAAAAAACCTGCCCTTTTATCTGCATACGAGTAGCTCCCATCCCTGTACGAGCCTCATTATACAATACTAGCTTCCCGCGCGCAGTTTCACCCGCGTAACTCCCGTTCCCGTGGGAACTTCATTATTAAATATAGCCTTTATTAATCAGTGATAATGTAGCATTCAAATGGTGAAAGAATTTTAAAATCGGTTCAGTACTTTTGGAGCCTATTCGTTACAAACATACTTACATACAAATCTTTCCTCTTAATAATATTAGTATAGATAAGAAAAATAATAAAGCCTACCCATGTTATTCCTGGATAACGTGGTTTTTTAATAGTTTTTTTATGAATGTAAAATAGGTGGTAGTGGTATGTCAAGATCGTAGTGAAAAGCAGGGTTAAGTGGAAGGAAGAGGACTCTGCCTACCCCTATGAGAAAGAGGAGTAAAAGTTTTCCAAACAAAAGTTTTTTTGCGTTTAATCATTACGTATTAACAAACAATCGTATTCTTATAATATAATGATAGATGCTTAAAAGTGTAATATCTTAGTTGAATTTCTGGCGCAGTTTAATTAAATGGCGAACGTGCCCATTTGCGCGTAGCGTGGGCGTACTACATTGATAATAACGCGTTTATCTTTATGTTAAATTTACCAATATTTATATCAAAGGGAAACTAGAAACAGGAAACTTAGTAACAAAAAAAAGTATTTTCTTTGCGGTTTTTTTAGTAACGGCTGAAACTCAAAAAAGGCGGGAAAAAACGCAGGGTAGATTCGCGCAAAAAAAAAATATTTTTTCAGTTTTACCTGTTACTACACAAACTATGCAAAAAATACACACAAAACAATTTCTTCACTAGCTTGCCTGTTTCTTTACCTACATTTTGATATAAGTTTATGTGGCTTTAATATAAAAACAAACGCACAATTATGAATAAATACCAATGAAACGCCCAAATTCTTAAAAGACGACTGACAAATGACGGGATAAAGTTATCCCAAAAATGCTTGTAACAAGAAATAAAGATGCATCGTAAAAAAATTATTCAAAAATATTAGTTTATATATTTTAATTTATATTAAGTCTTCAGATTGACTTTGGCAAGAATATTGTAACATAATACTTAGATTAAATTTTAGCAACTTTGAAAGTTTGTTAAACAAAGTAGTTGGGCCGGGACCTACGACACGTTCCACCTCAATGTTCCTGAAAATCACGGGAAGCTCCGGATCCTCTTCACCGACCAAGTTTTAAGTAGGCCTTATTAATTTTTCAACCGTTAGCTTTAGCTTCGGAGATCAGAAAGTTGTTCGCGTGTCTCTTTAATACTTACCAAAGGTTTTTGCAAAAGTCACAAGTAAAATCTGATCATTTTAATGTACTTCGGAATGAAAAATTATGTCTTGAATAACAAAAATACGACTTTTATCTTTCATTGTTTTTATTACAACATCTTTAATGGATCTTTTTCTATGTATGCGTTAAATAAATTACGTTTTATTCTAATGATTCCTAAATTTAGGTTGAGTACCAATTTTTTTTTTGAGATTTATTAATTTGTCCTCCCTTCAAATTTGCATCCAATTAATTGGAGCTACCGTCGCGTTGCGTCGTTGGATATATTCATCGTAGTCAAATAATCTAGTAATGGCCCATACTCATGGACAGACTATCTGGAAGATAAAACTATTATGTGACAAGACCGTGAATACCTGCGATATTGTGATATTGCTGTATGGCTTCCAGTTAAGAATATACCATCTTCCTATGGGTGTCGTAAGAGGTGAATAAGAGACATACGCCTGATGGATAGGCACGAGCATCCATCAGGGCCGGATTACTCATGCGTACCCGGCCCCCGCCAACGGTGGATCGAAGGAGGGTCCGGGAGGTTTTAGTGGTGTAGGGGCCTCTCCTCGTGGTATGAGTCTTGCATACCACGCTATGGAGAGGGCGAGTCGCACATATCCCACCACAAGCGGTGGGAATGTGTCAATGCATTTCCCCCCGGACAACAAAAACAAAAAAAAAGGAGCATCCATCAGCTCACCAATCCACCTGCCAACCGTGGTGATTACGACAATATCCTTCAACGACTCTGGCTATCCAAGGGCTGTTAAAGAGGAGACCCTTACTCAACAATGGATGAAAACGGACTGATAAAGTAGTAAAAAGTAAAATTAAAATTTGTGATATTGATGCAGTAAAATGTGTCTATACGAATATATCAAACTATTAGCACCAATAAAACCTTCCAATCGATTTTATAGTTTTGTCATAACTATTTTGATTGAGTTTCAAATTGAAACCTTTTTTTTACCTGTTTTGATTGATGGTTCGGTGTCTAACGAAACATATGTAAACCAACATTACTAAAATCAATCTACTCACAGATTTTGATCGGTGAACGGAAAAATCCATTAAACCGTTTGTTTGAGAGTCGAGATGATACGCTCAATCTGTTACGCACATCAAACCCCGACAGAATTCAAACACATTCCACAAACAGTTTACACGTACAAACAGCTCTGCCGACCCTCAAAGATGAGATTTTTTGTCAACACAAAGACCTCCAAACTCCTCGATACATATAAAAATACAAAAATATGTTCTCACACAATTCCAAATACGTCTCATTTAAGTTCAAAATCGCTTAGCATCAATATTGGTAGTGCAAACACAAGGTAAGGTTGGTAAAGAGCGTGTTTGCATTGGATTTTACGGCGATACTGAGACAATTTTCGCTGTCAAATATTGCGGCGATCTCGTGGAGACTCATGTTTGCTTTGAGAGTCCACTTTGATACCGAGGATACTCAGGTGCAGTCAATTTGGGTGCAAACAGCTACAAATAGAATATAAGGGCTTGTACGGGAAAATGTAGCATTAGACGCTTCAAAGGCAAATGAGGCTATTTGGTGCAGCGATTGAAAATTTAAGGTATAAACGATATGTTTATAGTGAACGCTGATGCGTTTGATAAAAACTAAGTTTAAAGGAAACCCGTTGTATTTGGCACATCAAATATATTACATATATTTGATGTGTCCTTTACGTTGAAGTGGCTTAAAAGATTCCTGCAGTTTTTTAACGTTTAGATAATTTAATTGTTGCTAATTATTGGTAGGATGAGTTTCCATCAGTATGACTATCGAAAAGTAACATTAAAGTGGTACAAAAATCGTATCCCGTAAGGAGATGGCAATGATAAATCTACATGAAAAATTGTGCAATAGAAGACAGTCTAGGTTTTATGATCGGGCGCCTCTAACACAGGTCTAACGAAGTTATAGTTTTTTACTAATGACTGGTAGATTATTTGCACACTAAGCTAAAATGCTTGTGTTACGAGTTGGTTCACGACGGTAGCTCAATTTGTGGGGATCGAACCAGCGACCACATGGCTGCAAGTCCGAGGCCCTAGCCATTGGGCTTCGGCCGCTTCGAATTTAATCTGTAATATGTTGTTGAACAAGTGTATATATACAGTTCGATTTCACTCCCAAAAATAAATCATTTTGCTGGGTATTAGCAACGGTTAAAAAAATCACAATATAGGGTCAAAAAAAAACATATTTTTTTAAATTACTACTACAAATAAATTTTCACGAAATTAAAGAAGGCAGTGATAATGACAAATGCCTTTTCTTCACTTTACCAAGATATTCACACATTCATTTAGTGGCCTAGTTATGGAAGTCCACAACCTACAATATGTACCTATTAAGATGTAATAAGACAGTCACTGACATACTGATTGCATGCATGTGATATCGTTCTCTGGAATGTGGTTCAGGAATGCGACGCATCTTGGTCGCGGCATGGTCGGAGTTAGTGACGTCGCGTCGTGTCCTATATTATTCAATCGATAAACTATTGTTAAGGGTAGGTTATGTTGAAATACCTATTAGAATGTCGTAAATTAGAAAACTTCTATATATATAACTAGCGGCCCGCCCCGGCTTCGCACGGGTGGACTTTTATACCCTACCCCTGCCCTACCCTACCCCTACCCCTACCCTACCCTACCCCTACCCTACCCCTACCCTACACCTACCCCTACCCTACCCCTACCCTACACCTACCCTACCCTACCCCTACCCTACCCCTACCATACCCCTACCCTACCCCTACCCTACCCTACCCCTACCCTACCCCTACCCTACCCCTACCCTACCCCTACCCTACCCCTACCCTACCCCTACCCTACCCCTACCCTACCCCTACCCTACCCCTACCCTACCCTACCCTACCCCTACCCTACCCTACCCTACCCCTACCCTACCCTACCCTACCCCTACCCAAAAGTATCCTATGTCCTTCTCCCAGTTCTTAGCTACCTCCCTACCAATTTTCAGCCAAATCGGTTCAGCCGTTCTTGAGTTATAAATATTGTAACTAACACGACTTTCTTTTGTTTTTAAAATGTATTCTGCTATTCGGGACGGAAACAAATCCAACAAATCAAAAACCATGGCAATCGGTCCAGCCGTTCTCGAGTTATAAGTGTTGTAACAAACACGACTTTCTTTTATATATATAGATAATTAGGTATAACAATTTTCGATATTTTTGATCAGTCGATCGGTGAAATTTTACCCGTAAGTATTTTAATTTTCGAAATTCTAATAGGTTCCCTCGAAAAGAGGTTAGTAAAATAATTAGGTTTAATATTTAGTACTAACAGTCGTATTCATAAATTAGCTGCGCCCGCGACTGCGTCCGCGTGGAATTTAACAAAAAATTAGGATATGTTTTGTACCTTAATATATTCCTATGCATGTAATAAAAACCGTTAATTTTAATATTACAAACAGACATTCCAAATTTATTTATTTGTATAGACGATACTTGACACTTTCCACTTAAACAGAAATGCCATGCCTGTTTGAATGCTACATGTTATTTATACTGAGCCATATGTTATTTATTAATATTAGTGTTGGTAGATCGTTTATTCAATACTACCATGTTGTTAGGGTTCCGTAGCCAAATGGCAAAAAACGGAACCCTTATAGATTCGTCATGTCTGTCTGTCTGTCTGTCTGTCCGTCCGTATGTCACAGCCACTTTTTTCCGAAACTATAAGAACTATAATGTTGAAACTTGGCAAAAAGATGTATGTTGTGAACCGCATTTAGATTTTCACACAAAAATAGAAAAAAAACAAAAAAAAATGGGGTTCCCCATACTTAGAACTGAAACTCAAAAATTTTTTTTTCATCAAAACCATACTTGTGGGGTATCTATGGATAGGTCTTCAAAAATGATATTGAGGTTTCTAATGTCATTTTTTTCTAAACTGAATAGTTTGCGCGAGAGACCCTTCCAAAGTGGTGTCCCCCCCCCTGTAACTTCTAAAATAAGAGAATGATAAAACTAAAAAAAATATATGATATACATAACCATGCAAACTTCCACCGAAAATTGGTTTGAACGAGATCAAGTAAATAGTTTTTTTTTAATACGTCATAAACCGTAAACCGCAATTTACCTTTCATTCAATAGCACGGCACTTGCAACTAGTACGGAACCCTTCGTGCGAGAGTCCGACTCGCACTTGGCCGGTTTTTTAAATATAATTTCATCTCTTAACGATAATTTCTACACTTACGTATTCAGTATATATGACACTATGTCTTGTTAAAGGGATGTATATATTTTGGAAGCTCCCTATATGTTCATTTTAATTTATAGTATACAAATGTATCCTATCTCGCTCGCCGTAATCATGAACCAATATTAACACGATGCATTCTGACAAGCACAAATATAGGTATTTAGTTCTGTATTAATTAATTTAATTATTAGACTTATAATAAGTACGTTTCGTCTACATTATCAATAAACGTTTTCATTGGAATAAAAAATAATTTAAACAATAATGTTACAAGACATCGTTTTGGAAGCCTACTCGCGGTTACATTAAATGCTTTACAACTTGAACTGAAGCTATTTGGGGGAAAATAAATATTAAATATGTTATGATACATTAATGTGAAAGAATCTGTGTGATGGTATTTGATTACCGCATAAGAAGGAAATTACTTTTAAATTAAATGGTAATTTTAATGACATACGTTATAAATAAATAATGTAATATAATGTAAGCTACTAAGTTAGTCGTGATCAAATATATTTCTGCAAAATATACGTACCCAATTTTACTGCGTATTTTCTGAATGAAACTAAAAAAAATACTACTGATGACACTCTTAACTCTAATGATTACTCTCATCACGAATTATCGAAGGTCAAACTTTAAACTATATTATAATAAAAAATATAAAATAATAATATATTTGAATTAAAACTTTCGTGAGTGGTACACATATTTATATTAATTAACCGGTTGTACTCACGGTTTGTCATCATCGGATATTTCCGACTAGTTTCGGGACCATCCCGATGTCCATTCTCAAGGAGTACCTAGTCGACTCGACGGCGCGGCGCCGGGCAACTAACCGATGATGACAAACCGTGAGTACAACCGGTTAATTAATATCGAGGGGTGAAAGGCTATTTGTTTGAAGCGACATTTTACGAACTTTACAGGAGAGCCATTTAAAGATTCAAAATTTGGAAAAAAAATCGTTATGAAAAAACTAGTGCTCTTTCTATAATGGGGATCGCAAATTTTTATTGAAAAAAAAATCCCTGAATGTTTTGGTATAATTTTCAATTAAAAAACAGTTATGAGTATAAGATAAATTGTCGCTTAATACAAAATGATCTGTATCGCCTTATTTTTAGAGTAAAGAAAAATGATTCAACTTCCAACATTGTCACTAATCTGCTGATTAGTGACAATGTTGGAAGTTGAATCATTTGAAGTTGAATCATTTGAAGTTGAAGCAGGCAAAATGGTTTAAGTGACTTTACAGTACTTATGCAGGAGAAAGCAAAATGTTGAATCGACGTTACTCAATAATAATAGGAATAGGCTATTTTGTTTTACTACCAATTTGGGTTTGGGTTTTGGGTTTTGTTAACGGTTCAGGAGAGTTGGCTTAAGCAACAATGAACATTCTTAAAGAGTTGTTTGATGTCTCAGATTTTGAAAGGAGTTATATAACTTGGTTGTTCTAAACAGAGTGAAAAACAGTTGTAGCGAAAGGGTTGAACCGACGACATGTCTTAATGAATTTGGCTGACGGCAAATTGGTTGAAGCGACATTGCACAGAGTAAGTAGTCGTAAGCAAAATGTTTGAAGGGACTTTTCATCTAAAGATAGCTACATCGAAAAACGATTTATCTGCCATCGAACTAAAATTTTAGGAAGGGAATAACGGTTTATGATCCGATTCTCTGTTTTTGTATACAGCTTAAATGATATACTAAAAAAATATGGCAAATTTGAAGTCTGATCATACATCATGTTTGAGAACTAAAATGGCATTGTTTTAAGCGCCATAAAAGTGCTCAGAATTGTACGAAACCCGGCTCAGATGACGCAGAAAAATTCGCTGAATCCGAATATGTATATAACTCCATATCGTCCAAAATGTCGCTTCAAACAAATAGCCTTTCACCCCTCGATATAAATAAAAATATAGTTCAAATGTTTAATAATGTCAATTAATGTTTTTTTATATGTCATTGAAAACCTCACATCAATCAATCTCCTGTTTTTTCAATGCTGTGTTCGATAGCGTCTACAATTTACTAAAATTGTAATATACCAACTAAAACGCTATGGAATGCCATAAACGATCGTTTATTGTGTACTCCACTTTGATAAAACATTATATTTCTGAGGTAACAAGGATTCATCATTATCGTCAGTCCACTGGTGAACATGGGCCTCTCTCTATTTACAAATACGAGTAATAAGTTAGTGAAAACTTTTTTATTTATTTATTGCAACTGGGACATTTATCTATTAATAAAAAATACACATTAATAACCATACTTTGTTTTATATTAAATTTAAGATTCTTACAGTATAACATCAGCGTCGCCATTTTGATTTCATTAAATGAATATTGATTATTAAGTTTTACGCACCAACTTTTAACTTTTAATTAATTATCTGCAAATGAATTTTCTTCGTAAATATTATGAAGTTAATTGTTTTTGCGTTGTTTCGACTTCGTTACTCCACAGTTCCAAGATTGTAAAGTCTTTCTTGTCAAGTTACAGTTCACCGCCAGAGGGCGTTCATTTCTTTGGCGGTTCCTCGTTGGCTTTAGATCTTTTATGTTCTGCATTGATCTATAAAATATTGTCTAAATTCTTTTGTGTTTTCCTAATATGAAACAGAATGCATCCGAGCTGTCACGGCGTTTGTCTGGAACGTTCCTCGCTATTTTTGTTTCATTGTTCAAATGTTAAAATAATACGAAGCAAGGGGACGGGAACTTGAATAACAGAATAAAATATTTGATGATTTTTCTGCTGAGTTTCAGAATATGTTTTATATATTCAAAAAAATACAATGGAATTGCCTGTTTGTAATGGAATAGTAGCAGGTTTTTACGAAATGCATATGTATTATGTGGGGTATTAATAACAAAAAACCGGCCAAGTGCGAGTTGGACTCGCGCACGAAGGGTAGTTCCATATTCAAGTGCCTACCTGTTGCCGTTATGATATCAAGCAAAAAAAGTAAATAAAAAAACACGTTCGTTGTATAGGAGCCCCTACAACAAACATGTTTAGTATTTGTGAAAATTTGACCTATCTACCTATCGCGGTTCTTGAGATACAGCCTGGTGATAGACAAACAAACAGACAGCTAAGTCTTAGTAAGTGTTTCGACTATCTGTTTCTTCCAGCTAATATTAGAAACAGGTAAACCATTATTAACTGGTAAAGGGCTTATTTTATAAAATACAATAAATTGTACTTTATTATGTTTGACTGTTTGTTTTTGCGTAGATTTCACTTAACCTCCCAAACAGTAGTACGTTTTATTTAATGAACGCAGAAAGTCACAGACAGCGGCTTATAGGAAATAAAATAATTGTATACTTATACCTCTAATTTTTCTGAGTGATAATTTTAAAAACTAATACAGAATTATAAGTTTAAGTTTTGTTTAAAGGAGAGTAAAATGTTATAAAGACAAAACTAAAATTTTGTCTTCAAATTGTCTTCTTCCACGCTGTCACACTAATTGATAACTAGCAAACAGTTTAAAACACAAACATAACATAAGAAGGCACGAAGAAGACGCAAACTCCAAACAATAACACTCGATGTAAAAGTCAACGTACTAAGTACTTGTACTCGCCCAAATCCCTTGAATGCGCATTCAACAGTTCTGGCGTCATTTTCTTCGCGAAAGACCTTCTAACGAAGAGTCCTTGCTTTAACTTGTACACATCTAAAGCCAACCAAATAAATACACACGATATTCACCCTTATAACAAATGCATTGAGAATGAAATTGGTGGCAAAGTAAAACTTGAAGTCTTAGTCTTTTACAAATATAAAAACATACTTAAGATATTCAATTTTAAGCTGTATTACAATGAAGTTATGGTTTAGTTGAGGTGTTCACCAAAAGTTGTGGAGGCCTTCACACTCGTTACGAGTCGCTGAATCCGAGGCAAGGAAATGTTCCTGTCAAGTATTTCAAAGGAAAATGATTGAAAAATACTTGTACAACATTTACCTGAACAGTAATTGAACTGCCCTTAAAAAGTCTACACTGTTAACGTCGGTTATACAAGTTTATAAAGTATTTATGAAAATGTTATAGTTATTAATATAATATCATTAATTCTGTTAATGATTTTTGTCAAAGATAAACCTGCGATGTCTCCTATTGTCATAGTCACCACGCTTGGTAAACAAGTAGGTGTTGTACAAAATTAAATGGTTAACAACCATACTTACCATCATGAAGAATTGAAATTTATTTGTGTTTGACGAAATAAAAAATATAACTAATTCAAAGGAGCAAATCATAAATAGCACAGCTTATAATGTCAAATTTGAAAGCAAAGTTCACAATTTGAGATTAATCCATTTTCTTAGCAACTTTGTAGAACGGTAATTAGCTCATAAAACAACCCGTACCTGCTCGTACTTAGTTAACAGCGTATAAACAGAGTTCACGTCTTAAAGTATTAGTTAAGTTTGGCGAGATTTCGGATATTTGCTTTGTCTTAAACTAACAGCTCAAGGGAATCATAAAAGCAAGTTAATACCTCTGGTACCTTTTGGCACTTGCAGATTCAAATTAATGTGTTGCTGCATTTTTTTCTGTTATAAATAGCTTCTCGTACCTATTGTAACAATATCGCAGGAGATTTTGTTTTGCATAATGAGTTGCAACTCAACGTTGTCGGTATAGAATTCAGAATATCTGCTAGTCCAAATAATCTGTACACTAATATAGTATTATTTTTTTACAATATAAATAAATCTAATATATGTATGTTTATGAAGCGGCCGTAACGGAATGGCTAGGGCGTAGGGCTTTGATCTTGTAGTTGCTGGTTCGATCCCCACCCATTGCACTACCGACGTGAGCCCACTCGTATACAAGCATTTTAGCTTAAAGATTACTAGTATTAGTTAACAATAATACTAGTAGAATGTAAAATTCTGCTTGTAATATATTAAAAAAAAATACGAAATTAAAATACGAAATCTCTAGAGATGAAACTAACGAAAACGTCAAAATGTTAGCATAACCTCGTAATTTCACTCACTGGCGACCTCGGCTCACCGACGCATGAAAAATTCACGCATCAACGTTAACTCGTAATTCCAGAACGCACCATTGGGCTAGGTTGGCTCAAGGCACAGTGCAGTGGTTATAAACAGTATGTCAACGTCAAATATAATGGAAACTCATAGGTCAATGTTTCATTCCCACTTATGCCAGGGGATAGAAATATGCAATTTTTTATACCATTCTCGTGTATAATCTCTAATTTTAAAATATAGACAACTTAATACTTCTTTTAAAGGTTCTTTTATTTAATAGAAAAAATCATAACGATTACATTCGAATAGGTTTTACCGCAATGAGTATATACAAGTATTTAATTTCAACTTTCAAGTTATATACGTACATCAAACCAAGTGTGGAGCCCATCTAAACAACTTCTGCCAAGACGCTAAGAGTTTTAACAACAATAAAAAAATATTACGTTAAGTTAACGGAAAGGGCAAATAGGTTTTTTTTTATTTTTTTTGAGTTACTGCTTTACCTATGGGGATGTGATGTAATTTGTGAGATTAGGAAACCTCTGGTGTCCCGGGGCGTCCGAACTATAAGCCAGGACTTACGGTCCCGCGGTACTCGACTCCGCCGCGCTTACTAATTAATTCTACTACCCATTATATCCTGTGATTTGCATAAGTAAGCGAAGTGTTTAAGATGTCTGTTTAGTAATGTGCTGGATGATTTTAAAGTAAACATGCCTTAAGTTCTACTTTATATATGTACTAATTTAATTTATGATTTTTGTAACATATAAGTAAATTATCGTAAGGATACATGCAAATGGATATATTATTATCATATTTGACCGTAGTAAATGTGATTTTTAATTCTCATGGCCAATTATTTTATTCATTAAATCCTAGTTTTTCATCTTTTCAATGAGCTCTCAAGTCTGTAGATTAAGAATGGCAGCCGGCTGACGGCTTTGTTACGTCTTTACATAGGAGTTGAAAATTGACCCACCTGAAGTAAAAGAGGATCCCGAACGAGTAGCTAGTGTGCCACACTTGACTTCCTAAATACGCTACCTTGGGTGGCAGACGACTGTGGACATTGTACAGAATCAACACTTATATCTAATGATCTCTCATTAATTGTTTTGGCTGGCCATCTATCTTCTTACCGACGTTAACAATAGCCTTAATAGCATAACTTCAAAGGTCAGTTTGTATGCAGACAATATGCAACATCACAAATAAAAATAAACAACGTCCATTAACTTTATTACAACAAACCATATGGTTTAGAATTTCAGCATCACGTCCAAAAATCTCGTTTAGTCAAACTAATAACACTGTTCCAACGATCACACACAAAGTGAATGGCGCAGTTAACTGTCACGCGCCACGCGATGTCATGTGATGCCACGTGATGCCACGCAATGCTACGCTATATCACTCGGTTGAAGTAAACAGTTGGATAGTGCAGTTGCTATTTATAAAAAAAGTGTAGTATGCTTGTAACTTGTATTATATATGTTACGTTTGTAATTTACAAAACCAACCTTGATCTTAGCGCATCCCAACTGTGTTGTAATGTGGTTTTTTCGAGTTTATAGTTTTGATCAATTTCATCTAAATCCGTGTAATTTTTAGTTGTCAATTTAATATACAGCATACTTTTTTCTCTACGCTCCTTCAAGTTATTATTAATAATTATCTTAAAACTACGGATAAAAATATAAACGTTAATGGTCTATGCTAACTTCTAAACAATAAAAATATCTCTACTCACTACTATATTCATCATTTTCGTCTTCTTTATCAGATCCCATGACTTGATGGAAATCTCAGGAATAAAATAAAACTTTTACATTTTTAAACAAAATACAATGTGTAAATACAAGTAAAGAAATGGTCAACAGCCAGTTGAAATGAAAGTTCACATAATTCCCCAAGCTCAAGAGTTCATAGAAAATTTTAATAGAATTAAAAGTTACAGAAAATAAATTAATTTTTGAATTTTTCTAACCATTATATTTTTGACCATTTTACTCTTCTGTGTTACTTATCTTACCATTTTCATCGGTATGGTGATTACGCAATGATCGAATCAACGACGTTTTAGCTGTAACTTTGCGATCAGGTTGCTTGTCGTTAAGTGTACGAAAATAAGTACGTAACCTACACGTACACATACCTTCAGACCTCAGGTCTTTTAAAATGATTTTTAGAGTTCACCAACTAGGTGCTGAAGTTCCGAACTAATATTGAATCCGAGAAAGTTTATCTTTTCATTGAAAAAAATATTGTGATAAATAAACAATATGATTAAATTGGGAGTAAGTTTAATTCGCTAAAATAAACTACATATTTACCATATACACGATTGCGAATTATTTTATACCAAACTGTTTGAAATTTTCAATAACCGCAGTCGGCTTAGTGGACCGCACAACTGAATTTTCCGGCGAACGATCAAGCGACGCGTCACCGCGGCAGATGACGTCACATTGCATCATATAACATCAAAACACGTCGCGTCGCGGCGTGTGGCACCACGCATATTGTTATTTAGTACGAGCACTATAATTGAGTTGTGTGCGATATGTTACCGGTCTGATGTTTGATTAACAATTTTGTATTTAGTTTTTGCGTGACAAAAAACGATTTGTTTACATTGTTTGTTTTTAAACAAACATGTGATTTTAAAATGGGCACAGGTTAAAAATAATCAAATTAGTAATGATAAATCACTGAATTTTATAAAACTGACTGCGCAAAGAGCCTGTTAAACATGATTTGAGGTACGACCAATTCAAAATGACGTAATTACTGGCAGCTTAAGAATTCTAAACTTTGAAAACTCTACACTATAACTTATATTTTAAGAATGAATTCCGAGCTTACTAGTGAGAATAATATTTTAGCTTTAGAAAAATAACTGGACCGCTCGCGCGTTTGACTAGATACCGTACAGGACGAATGCGGCAAAAAGTATCCGAGCCAGTCACGCTCTGTGCAAGGAATATGTGTCGGAAGTTTTATTAAATGTTGGTTATAATCGAAGTTGTATGCCAGTTTGTGTAGTAATCTGTGTAATAATAACACTACAAGAAATAAGAAGGACATCGAGATCACATAATTATTCGTAATTCCTTTTTTCTCTTTCATAATATATCAACAAAACTCATTATTATTGATAAGCGTTGTTAGGTCATCGGAATTGTACACAATAATAAAAAAAAAATAGATAGAAGAAGCTATAAGAAAGAGAAGAGATCAGTTATTAATTTATAACGCATTCTCATTTATTTAAAAAACACAGCTCCACCGCTGCACACAGATAATCAAACCTACAGACAAAATAAAAAGTATTATACTTCATTAAATTAGCTATCTAACAATGAAAAATTGGTCAAGCCGTTACTTCGATTAGCACATAGACAGGCAGACAAACATTTAATTAACTGTGATTTTATTATAAACGTGCTTATAGGTATGCATTTAGTAAATACCTGTTTTTCCATTACAAACAGACACTTCAATTTTATTTATTTGTATATTACGTAACGGCTAATGCTGTTACGTAACTGCGGCCTTCTATATTTTGTTTTAATGTTTTTGCATACATAAAAAAACAAAATTAAAAATCTAAGCGGCCCGTACGATGCCAGCGATTTGGAACATGTAACTTTCAACGAAATTCTATATTTTTCTATTTCCGTCTACACGACGTCGGCAGTAATTTAGCAGCCGAACTAATATCTGGTGATCAAAGTAACGAGAAATATTAAAATGGCTGCGTGAGTGACGTCACATGTCATGGCGGATCGTCAGCGCTGTGCGTAATAAGCTGTCATGTTCTCATAGATATGCCATATTTAATTTATTTGATGTTTTTATTACAATATGTCGTATTCGAAGTATTTTATTTTTTCCGCTACTTTCTGCTGGCGTGGATATGACAAATATTGGATGTTTATGTGAAGTGGAAATAATTTAATTTCGTTAAGTATATTTTACTTCATTTTGTTTATGTTTTAGATTTTCCTGTTTATTTATTTTTTCTTGTGTGTGTTCTTTACAGGTGATAATCTATACTAATAAATATAGTTGAAGATTTTTTTTGTTAGGAAACAAGCTTGAACGCGCTAATCTCGGGAACTACAGAGCCGATTTGGAAAATTCTTTCAGTGTTAGATATCGAGGAGGGAATAGGATTTAAGCGAATGTAAACGCTCGCGGATGCTAGTTACATATATTTGGAATTATACATATTAGAAGGTTTATCACAACAAATAAAAAGAAATACATCTAATTTTAAAATATGAGATATTTCCCGAGTAAGATTTTCGTTGAATGATGAAGTGCTTCAGTGTGGCTGTGTCTGTGTGGAATTACTGAGTGAGGTTTTTTGATGTGTATGTTGTATGTTAGTTTTTGCGTAAAATGAAAGTTTTCCAACCGTAATTATGGTAACCATTATCACTAACATAATAAAAAAAACTGCTATAATTTAAATTTTTTGAGTGTCAGTCTAGTAGATTTCAACAAATCCAGTACTGTTCTTATATTAAATACTTCTAAATTTAAATCAATTGAGTTTAGATTTTCTGGCTGGAGAACTCCAACTCACCTCGCCATTTCAGCCATTTCTTTAAACTTCTAATAACGCAATAATATAATTATTGCCATTTAGTTACGAGTAGAACATTTTGATATTCCGAAATAATGTTGATCATACCGCAAACAGTTTTTCACTGCTATCTATGCAAAACAATTTCAGAGCAGCACCCATTTGATGGTGTTGTTTAAAACCCGGAACAGTTCCCGGCCCCCGCTCCGACATATCGTTCCGATGTCGTCGGGGCTTCGTGTCCGCGCCGGATATTACGGCGGCGCTGCTAAAAGCGCTGTGTGTCTACCGACGCCGCTCAATTTACCTATACGCTGGGTAACGGCACAGATGACGACAAGAATAGAGAGCGCAGATTAATATAAAGTGTATTTATGATGATTTAGTCGTGATATAATGCTTTCGTTTTTGGAAATATTTTATATATTATACAGCATAACGATTGGGAAAATGCGATAGATGAGATTTGAATGCGATGATGAAGGAATATTAAAATATCAATTTACTGTCAGGAGACAGTGAAATTAATCACTCCGGCAACAAACGAATGAATCAGTTCGGCACCAGCCACGAAGCCGATAGACAGACGTGGCGAATTGTGTAAAACCGAAACGGAGCTTAGTAGTTGTCGCCTCGAAAAATGAATGCAACTTTTGTTGCCGAAATATTGTATAATTCTCAGTTAGTTTTCCCAATTTTGCGTCATCTATCTGTCTCTACATCTGTGGTCTCTTCTCCGTTTGTTTGGCTTACAGCTCACGACCAAATTGAGTCTAGAGGCCTCTGATTGTGACGGAAAAATGCTAAACAGGCCCAAATTAAACGCTCTACCTAGAGACATAGAGATTGTTGGCTTTCTCTTTATTGTTTCGCATTTATAGCGCCTTTGAGCGCCGACAACAAGAGGTATATTAAAGATTTAAGCTTTTTGGAGAGGATATTAGAATTTTGTAGAGTTAGGCAAATATAGTTGGTCTTTAAATAATACCTATGTAGTTGTACTCATGTATTACTCTATGTATAGCGCATCGGGTCACAAAGTGTTATTTTTGGTTTAGTGTGTTAAATCGTTTATTTACATAATTGTATTTCTACTATTACATAAGATGCTTTGAACATATTTGGTTGATAGTGTAGAAATTTGTGGGAAAAATATTTTACATAAAAAAACAATTTTATGAAAATAGAAACATACAATTTTCTTGGGTGACATTCATTGTAGAAGCATATATATTTTAATTATGTTTTAGCACTGGGCTCAAGAAGATGACAGTTGTAAAGTTAAAATTAAATGACAATTAATAAATTTTAAAAAATCATACGTACCAGTTTCTAACAGAGCTACTTTTATTATATCTCTGAAAATTGCATACATCACATAATTTAACGTGTAATACTACACTCAGTCAAACAATAACAAAAGCATTTTAAAATAAATAAAACTGCAGTGAGACACGTACGACGTACGACGTACGGTCGAATCAAGATTTCATCTCGCAGTGACAAATAAAAGTTTATGTCGTTTGTTTTACGAGTCAGGGGGAGGGGTGATGGTGTTCTTACGACATGGGTTGCTCTAGTGGTGGTTCCATTCTTATCCTGGTCAACTACGAGTTTTATTGAGATTTCGTTAACGAGCTGTGGTTCCTGCAGGTTTGCGCAACAGCACCGTCAAAAATGTTAAAGACATTTTTATTGGGTTCCGTACATCAAAAGGTCAAATTAAACTTTTAAGGAATCAGTTGTTTGTTTACGTACGTAGATGTAGAAATGTGAGAAGCTATCAAGTTGAAACTTATCTAGGATAATTACCTTGGTATCGCTAAAATAACATATTACGCATGTATTGGTATGCTGCTTTGCTTCCATGAATATGTTTGTGACGTTATATATAAGCAAAGGCTGTTACTTATTGCGGATCGAATTTCATTCAAATCTCTTCAGTGGTTTGTTTCAGTATTAATTGTTATGGCTTAGGTTCTGCAGCCTCGGTGCGTGATAGTATGTCTGTTCTTTATGGATTTAATCAAATAAATTGTCAAGTATTTTTTTAAACTAAAACAAGCCTAACAAATAAAAATGTATATCAAAATTATGTAAACCGCTGTAAACTTTTGTACTTGTTCGTTTGTATGTGTTTACATGTGTTTCTTTAAAATTAATTTTGTCATTGCAAAAACTTACGAAGACTTACATCTCCAACAATATAAGAAAATAAAGACCCTTTAAGTATAACAATATCTTAGACATTATATTAAAGATTCTGTGAATATTTAATTTTGCTGTTATTACTATGGAGCAAAAAACACGTTTATTGTATGAAAACTTACCTTAAATATTTAATTTATTCTGCTATTAGTATTTGTTGTTACAACAGAAACAGAAATACGTCATATATGAAAACTTCAACTATTATCTATCACAGTTCATGAGACACAGCCTGGTAATAGACAGACAGACAGTAATCTTAGTAATAGATATTTTCAACAATTTTTTTTTGAATAATCCCAAAGTTTGCTGGTATCAGTAAACTTATCGAACCCTTATAAACTAAATGACGTTTCGGCTAAGCTCCCGGTGGCGCGCTGCCAAGCTACGCTCGGCGCGCGGGCTCACTCGGCAACAATGCCCTCACCCGTGCGTGCTGCAGCTCCGCGCTACGCAACCTGAATTTATTATTGCCAAGAGTTTTGCCACAGAACTCTATCGGGAATAGAAATGGAGTAACTTAAAGCTTTGATAAAGGCAAGTGCGTAAACAAGTCCTTCAGTTTCCAGTTATAATGTAGGGAAATGGAAGGCGATTGCATTTTAAACGAAAATTACTTCATAATTGTTATTATTTCAATCTACTTATGCGACATTCTGAGTCACTGTTCTATCTTAATAGTTTGGTAATATCATTCGAATATACAGCATTGTTGAGGACCAGGCCACATTCATTAGTTAAAGTAAAACACAGTTTATAATCACTTTACACGACAAGAGCATCAAAAAGATTTTTAATATAAGAAGTAAAAATAAAAACAGCCAGTAGAAACATATACATTTCTATAAAAAAAGTTGGTGAATCCGTATCATTCATGTTTAATTACCATTATTCATAAATCTGTAAACCCTATATACATGTTAACTATTTTCCATTTTATTTTCTTGTTAACATCCTACATGTTATAACTCTATAAGAAAAAAACTAAAAAAAACTAAAAAACCCTGTATAACATGCAAGGAAGGAACCAATTTTAATTTGCTTCTTTCTAGTATTTTTTTAGTCTATGGTTTTGCCTCACTATATTCCCCTCAAATCAATGTGGTCAGGTGGCAAATACTTTGATGTATGCCAGTCACATCCGACATCTGAATAAGGGATCGGATAATAGAAAAACTTTAAAGAGGGGATTCCAAACCGAAAATATTTATTCATTACTGAGACTTTAAACATCACAATAGAAATATACAGTAGCTCCAATATTTCACAGCTGCGCCAATATTTGCTGAGTTTCTTTAATATGGGCCATTAATACAGTAGGTCATTTTGTATCGCCCTTTTTCCTAGTATAGAACATATATTACATGTAGCCCGATTTTGTAAGGTATAAGTTAGTATTCTGTAACAGTTTTAATCTTAATTAGCTACTTTTAGTTGTATATATGCAGGGTGGTGTGCTATCTCCATTGCTATTCGCTATTTTTATAAATACTATTTCCAATAATCTTACTTCCTCCTACCATCTATACGCAGACGATCTGCAAATTTATAACCATGCAACGGTAACGAACTTATCACAAGCCGTCACGACTATTAACGATGATCTTGCTCGCATAGGGGAGTGGAGTCGTGCGTTTGGTCTTAAAATCAACCCTTCTTTGACTCAGGCCATAGTAATTGGTAGCTCACGTATGCTATCAAGAGTGAACTGGTCCCTGATCCCACAAGTTACTTTCGATGGAACTACTATACCTTTTCGAGACAGCGTTAAGAATCTTGGTCTTATATTTGATAGTAAATTGTCTTGGGATGTTCAAGTAAAGACTGTCAGTCAAAAGCTTTTCGCAGCAGCAGGTTCTCTGAGACGGCTTCAGAACTTTCTACCCATTACCACTAAAACTGCGCTTGCACAGTCACTCCTATTACCAATTCTCGACTATGCCGACGCCAGCTATTTAGATCTCACTGAAGAGCAACTCAATAAACTTGATCGACTCCAAAATCTTTGCATAAGATTCATATTTGGCCTCCGAAAATATGATCACGTTTCCTTATTTCGCACAAAGCTCAAGTGGTTGCCAATTCGCCTTCGTCGGAATGCCCATATTCTCTCTTTACTCTATAATATTCTTTTTAATCCTTCCACACCCGTATATCTTAAAAGCCGATTTCGGTTTCTTTTTGATTCACATTCGCGATTTCTAAGATCATCACAAAACTTAATGCTGCAAATTCCCTCCCACTCATCTAACTTCTTGGACAATTCTTTTTCGGTTCGAGCAGCGCGTCTATGGAACACCTTACCAGTGACAATTAGAAGCGCCCAAACTCTTTCTACATTCAAAAAATTAGTTAAAGAACACTTTTTGCGTGTATGAATTGCTCACAATACTGTTTATGACGTATGTATGTATTTATTTAGATATTTATTAATTATTTTGATTTACATTACTTATTTATTATTATTATTTTATTTTTCATTTTAGTACGTATCAGTTTATATAGCTTTCAAGTAAATTTATGATTGTTGCACACCTACTGCTGCTAATCTGCACGTTACTCCTATCCATCCAAAGGTTGTCTGGAAGAAATCGCTTCATGCGATAAGACCGCCCATTGTACCTACTTTTGTTATTTGTTTTTTATGTTCCAATTTGTTTCCTTCTTTATATATGTGTGTACAATAAAGAATTTTTATTATTATTATTATTATATAGGTCCATAATATACAATACATGATGATGTTAATGTCCCCTTAGCACTTTATTCAAGCCTAAAATTTAAAAAAAATAAAATTTGTTCAAGTATACTCTAGATGATGTTATAATACTTAATCTGGACCAACGGCTTAACGTCCTATCCGAGGCACGAAAGATTATCCTTCAACTATCCAGACCCTGAAAAGAATCTCACAATTTACACAAAGATTTCTTGTCCGGCGTGGGGATCGAACCCACGACCTCCGATATTTACAACGAGCTAGTGGCGACTATGGCAACACCGCATTTCAGCAGGGTGTGTTATATTGCGCCCCTTTTATTAATTTAGTACAGTCGACTAAAAGTAGATTACTAAAAATACCTATAATAAATTGGTTAAAATACTTAATTACCTATGTTGAAAAAGCCTAACGTACTGTACACGCGACATAAACTCATACCGTGTTTGGTTCACACAGGTAAAATGTATATATGAACGTTTTCATTTATCAGATAGAACTTTTATTAGCTAAGTTGAAGCTCTCATCCTAGATGTTGCAGCGTTTGTAGGAAATTGAATAGTTCCCGTGCGATTGTAGTTCCGCTGCACATTCATACGACACACATAATGGAAGGCATTTTTCCGTGCCCAGGAACTGAAAATGTTCGGAGGTGGTATTCAGTGGAATTGGCAGAAATAGTTAAATTACAATATTGATGACGCTCACAAATTTTTATACATGCATATATGGTGCAGTGGCGGGTTTATATGCAATATGTTCAAGAAACGGTATTCTTAACTGACCTTATGTCCCGTTTTGAACGGACTGCTCCTTTTCTTTGTCGCCTGCCTCTTTTTTTCCAACCAGAGCTTCGAAACGTAAAATAGTCCCGATTTCCGGTCTCGGACAACGGGACTATTTTGCATCGTAATTTTATTAGGTATATTAAAGCATAGTAGGTACACCTGCATGGGAATACATTCTACAAGCACAATCAATATATTACTTCTCAATAAGTACACCCAGGACTAATAAAAATCAATTGTAATAAAACTAAGAAAAATTTAACGAAATTTATATTGCTTTGAAGCTTTGGATATAACATATTGCTTACAATTCCCAAAAAATAACCGAATAGAATATTTTTTGTGTCTACAATCTCGTTTTTAACGAGTATAAGCAAAAATATAGATGGTGGTTTAGGTACCCTTCAATATTTCTTTCTATATTACTCTAACCAAACTTACTTAAACTTGAATCGAAATGAAAGTAAGTAACTAATTAATATTTATATAACAAATTGACTAAGATGTGGAGTAGAATAATATTTGGGTCATATATAAATGATTACTAATATACTTTAGTGGAAATATTAGGATCAAAGTAAATGATATGAGATATTTTCGTTGGCACGCCGCCATTTATCTTAATGTGTACTAATTTTCTTCCCACGGCTCCGAAGTAAATTAACCTTTGACCAACCGTCCGAAAAAATAAGGCTTCTCGAACATAAGGTAAATTTTACTTCGGTATTACTTATTCGCTGCGAACATTTTAACAAGTTTATGATAGACCTCATTTTCCGTTTCAGGAATTCATTACTCCTTTATAAAAACTTTAATTTGAATTTAATGAAGGCTAAAATTATTAAGAGCACCAGCGGGTTTGAAATGGGTTGTAATAATTCACCGTAGTTTTGGAATCACTCGCTTTTAGTATTTAATGAAGCAAATTAATTTACCTTATTATCATAACTAACCAACATAAAAAGTTACCTCCTTTACTACCATTTATTAGATATAAATGTTCAGTGAAATAGTCTCAAATAGAATAAAGGGAATGAGTTTAATCAGTTATTGTTACGTCTCAATATAAATATCTCCAACAATTCACTTCAACAATACGCTTTTGGCGGTATTTTATTTCTTGAAACAAGGTGTTGCTATGCTATAAACAGAAAGACACGATTTGTCAAAAATTGCAGCGTGGACAAAACATAGAATATAAGAATAGGCGCAGATGAATTTCAATTGAACAGCAAACCACAATCCCAAACAATGCGACATTCTTTGACAGAAACCACTATTACAACTCACCTGCGTCGGGACTTGGAGACTTCAACCACCTGTGTCAAAAATATTACCCCGAGGGATTCTGACTTTTGAATTAATCTCGTCGACATAAAAAAATGTGCATTCATGCCCCCAATGTCACCCCGTCCCTGGGACACAGTCGCATTTACAATATTAGTATAGATTGTATGTAGAATGTGCGTATAATGTAAATACGCAGTGTGTCGGTGTGATGTTCCCAAGCCGAGGTTATTAGTACGAGTAGTACATAAACGCTAAGTAATTACAAAATGTTCCTCCCGGTTGACTCCGGAGAGATTTATTCTAAGTAAAACCATTTCACATATTAAAAACGTCATGTCAATGTCGGCCATATTTGTGGCGCAGTTTACTTGAGTGCTGGGCTTGAATATCTGGATTATATTGTAAGTGATTGATTAGAAAAAAACGGATGACTTGTCACATAAATAAAATTGTAGTCAACGTAAGTCTTGGAGTCAGTTGGTTTCATTCTTAATGTAACTAAGGAAATAGCAACATCGCGTGCAAGTGCTATGGAAAAACTGTTAAAAGTATTACTAATATTACTCATTTTTGTCCGCCGACCTTAAAGATGGGTGTTATAAGTTTGACCGCTCGGTGTGTGTGTGTCTGTCCGTGACGTTTTTTTTTTGTTTTAAAGCTTTTTTTGAGCAAACTTTATTGTGCCTTCCATCACTTTTAATAATTCATTCATAGATATACTTATAGGTGTTACTCAGTCCAATTTGATAACTAAAGAACATAATGTATTTATTAGTTTGAGTTTTAAAATTTTCGCTTTTAAACATTTTAATTATTATACCTCAGAGCTTTCATTAATTAACATACTAAGATATTCAAAGACGATGTCATAGTGTAATCTACCACACCTTCAGTAGCTTACCTACTCCTAAAAACAACGAGTAACTTAGCACACAATCAAAACACATCGTCACATCCTTCGCTTCTCACATGTAGTTTTTTGCAAATTGCGCCGGTTGTCGCCGATGCAGTCTCGCACTTGACCGACATAGCCAATGAAAGGAGCAGAGTACAGCGCGGTCCTACTGCGATATGTCTAGGGTGTGAAACGTGGCGTATTTAGGACGAGCGCCGGGAGAACTGTTTATTTCGCTTTGATATTTAAGTGTGAGATTGTGAATACTCATTTGTGTTGTTGGGAGAATATGGAACGTGTAACATTTTCAAAACCATACACACAGGCAATTACAGGCATTAGGTATTTACGTTATCAGACCGTTAACATCCACTTTTGAACATGGGCTTCCTCCTTAAAGACCTTGGCAAGCCCAGAGGCTTTGAGGGATATTGCTATAACCACTACGTTCGGCATGCGGATTGGTGACCACAGAAAGTTGCTGAGTATGAGCTGATAGATGCTGCTGCCCATCAATCAACTGTATTTCCTCAAGTCACCTCTTACGACACGCACGGGAAGACTCGTGTGGTTTCCAGTTTAAAAATAGACTACCATGAGTCTATTTTTAAACTGGAAACCACACGAGTCTGACAACCTTTTGTAACGATTAATGCCGCGTTAACCATTAAGACTCGAAGCTTTGATTTTGGGCAGCTTTTGTGATTTTTCAAAGATTTACTTATAGGTCATTTTTATTTAGTTGTTAAAGAAACTAACCTCCGTAGCCAAAGAAGCAAAGCAAGAAAACTCGTTATTTCCTACTATCTATCACAATCACACGGCAGTAGAATAACCCCACTGAGTTTGATTGCCGGGTCTTCTCAGTTGGGCCGTATTGGATCCGGTGGTAGCACTAAAGCGCGTTCGTCGATATACTTATGTATAATAATAACATACTCAAAGGACAGAACTTAGATTTAATCATAAATATATAAAATAATAAAATAATATTTCATACCTGACAGCTTTTAGGCTAAAGCTATAAAAACTATTATAATCAAATAAAATTCAGTATTTTAACAAAGTTAATTTAAAAACCAAAATATGTTTCGACTATTTACAAATGCACCTGTAATAGGTTTACGTGAATAAAAACTTTATTTTATTTTATTTTATTTATTAATCGTATCCTAGGTTGTGGTTTTAAAAACTACAAACTAAGGAACCTGCGCAAGAGGGTGCCCCGTGTGGAGCTTGGACCTCGGCTCAGGGCGGTAGCTGGCGGCGAGATTGAGGGATTATGACGTTTAGTAATTTAGGGGAGTTTTGTGGAACAGCTAGTGTGGGGGTAGTAGTGATTGAGCGTAGCGGTATTTGGCTCGCTTTAAATCTCGGAGGTCGTGGGTTCGATTCCTACGCCGGACAGGAAATCTTTGTGTAAATTCTAAGATTTATTTCCGGGTCTGGTTGGTTGATGGTCTATCCTCCGTGCCTCGGAAAGCACGTTAAGCCCCCGATTTTTATAGCATCATCTATAATAATCATATATCAAGGAATGGGCAGCAGCGTTTCCTTGTGTGGTACAACATTATACTGCTATCACCAATCCGCCTGCCAAGCGCGGTGACTATGGTAAATACTCTCCCTCGTGAGGAGGCCCACGCTCAGCAGTAGACTTTATACGGGCTGATGATGATACATCAAAACTTTGTTAACAATCTGGCGTGGGGATCGATCTCACGACTGCCGAGCCTTTTACTGTTACGCCACGGAGGTGTATGGTAATAGGACCGTCTAAGAATAATACAGCCTCTTCCTATCATTAAACTTAGCACTAATAATAATAAGGAGATATTGCACAAGGTGTAGTCAGCTATGGCCGAAGATATTACAACTAGCTCGAGTTTGGAACTGAGCCCACTTGATGACAATATTGGCTCGCTCTGTTCATGGGGTCCTTGTAATGGGGTTCGTATCTCGCCGGTTATGGTAGGGGCTTACAATTTATACCCATAGTTTAGCAGTGTTACAGGGTTAACGCGCTGACGATATTAATACTATCAATGTTAAAGGAGTTTGCATGAAGCGACGTTTTTGTAGAAATACAGTGGTATGCTTCTCATGTAGTTTGCTCTCCATGATTTAATCGAGTGATTTATCGTAGAAATCGTTTGATTGGCATCTACTATTGATTCTAAGAAAAGTGTGTTGTTCATAATTTGTCCCTTGGAAACTCTGCAAGCAACCTCTGAGCGTGGGGTTTAAGCACGGAGGTAGAGGTTTCGATTCCCGCTCCGAACATTTAATATTTGTGTGAATCAAAATATTTATGACCAAATTTAGTTGATGGAGTGACTATTCTCGGAATTTCACTGTGTCTCGCCGTTGGTTCGATTGTCAAAACAACATCGATATGTTATCGAATACCAGTCAACGGAACCAACCCGCCAGCCAAGCGTGGTATGGTAACAACTATTTCGAATGAAGCACATATTGATTAGATGAAATGCATATAATCACATGAATATACACGAACAACCTCCGTAGCGTAGTGGTATTTGGCTCGCTTTAAATCTCGGAGTCGTGGTTCGAAAAATTTTCGTTAAATTCTAAGATTTCTTTCCGGGTCTGGTTGGTTAAGGGACAACTCTCCGTGCCTCGGATATCACGTTAAACCGTTAGTCTCGATTGTTATAACATCATCTATAATAATCGTATATCAAGGAACAGGCAACAGCGTTTCCTTGTGTGGTACCGCCTGCTAAGCGTGGTGACTATGTCAAATACCCTCCCCCTCGCCCATGTTTAGCAGTGGATGTTATACGGGCTGATGATGATGATATATAAGCTAATGAATATACGGGTTTACATATTTTTACCAGGCGACGTATAAATGAAACTTGAGCTTCAGATAAAACATTAAACAAAGGTGAAGTAGCATACATCATTACATAACATTACATCTAATGCGGTTTACGAAATCAATGTATTTTTCGCAGCTAGTTGTTAATAAATAATGAAACAAAACGCAAATTTGTCCAGATTTTTATCGATGCAAACCTTTTTGCCTTGTAGCTAACCGATTGCTGCGTGTCCTGGGGCGGTGTTGTTTTTCCGAGCTGTTCGGCAAATTAATTAGTTTGATGCTTGCTAGCGGTCCAGACGCCCCGGGGACAGCACCGAGTGAAATATTAATTATTTACTTGTAATTAAGGAGGTGAGTCTTGTTATTATTGGGGGAAGATGTCGGCAAATACCTTCGGTATGAAAGGGCTTTGTGAAAAAGTGTTGGTATAGTTTCGACTTGGAATGAATATATGTATCATAATAAATAAAATTAAATGTCCACTAGCAATACCTTCTGTGTTGGATCCGTTCAACCTTTGCAGATATTTTGCCTATCCTAGTAATCTTTAACTTCAAAAACTACATTTTATTTTTTGCAATTAAGTTTTGCTTGTCTTAATTATTCTTTTTTAAATAAATATACTACTTGAAGATCTGATGATTTTATTTGATTTTTTTTTTGAGATCGTCCAACCACCTCAATGTTCATTATACTTGGATACGAGAAGTATTAGGTATATAATACTAAACAACCTATTGAGGAACACATTTCTAAAGTGTCTCAGGTAGATTTCTCAAACATTGTGATTTTAAAATTCAATTACTTAAATGTAACATTCATCTATTATGCGGTTCGAACAAACTTTTATCGACTGAACCCAGTAATCCTTTATGAGCTGAAACTTTATACGCAAATAGAAAACTATTTTAACAATGCAATCTCGTACACAGAAGGAATTTATTCAATAGAACCCCATTGTACGAAAATATAGCAACTAGTCCGCGAGCTGTAGCGAGTTCGATGTAAACTTCATTTTCTTTTCTGTTACAAACAAATACGGACTGTCGGATGGTAAGCGGTTTCGTTTGAATTCGTAAAGGGTTCAAACCTTCTCCTCTACCTTTACTTTTTAATTTTATTTAAGTCAAAAAACGTATGCAGACTGGAAAAAAATGTACAGTTGCAAAGATGAAAACAAAAATTATTATTTATAATTAAGATCTGAGGACCTACTTATTTTATATTTCATAGTTAAGACTGATCAGAGTAAAAAAGTTTGTTTTGAATAAAAAATAAGCGGTAGTTGAACAAATTATTATGTATTTTTGTGTAATTTCTTTACTAACATAATTACTGCATGTGATATTATCTACTTTTGGTAGTGAGATAGCATATATTTTAAAAGCTCTTAGTATAATACTAGCGGCCCGTTCCGGCTTCGCACGGGTGCACTTTTTTAGTAAAAACTATAGCCTACGTTCAGGGATAATGTAGCATTCTATTGGTGAAAGAATGATCGAAATCCGTTTTGTAGTTTTTGAGTTTATTCAAACCAAACATACAAAACAACAAACTTTACCTTTTTATAATAAAACTATTGATATCCAAAAAAAAAGAAACGTAATTTTCCTCCTACACTTTCGTCTCTATTATCGTACACATTTCGTATAAGTTTTGATGCATCGTCATTTCCCCAGCGACGCCGCTCGTAATGAAGACTGAATAAAAACACTATCAAATATTTACACTCCTTCGTCATGTACTTAGTTTACACGCAATATTATAAAAGAGATTGATTCTCTATAAATATGCTTTTAGTTGTGTATACAACAAAATTGCTATAAGAATTTATTTACGCGCTAATGTGAGTTTCATTGTTCATTTGTCTCTCTATCACGTCGAATGAAAAAGATAAATATATCGCCTGAACTAGCGACCGGTTCCATCTCAATTTTCTAAAGATTTCACTATTTCATTATCATTTTATTACACGTCACATTCCGCAACGTTGCAAGATATCCCATTTTAGTTAGAACATTGTCGTCAAAACCCAATTTATACTAACTTATGTTATTATAAATGACGCAAACATGTTTTTTCTTCATTCTGTAAAGTTGTCAAAATTAATAACCGGTTGCCAGATCGATATAGGTATTAACTCTAGAAATTATATAAATCTCATGATTTATATAATTTTCATTAAAAGCAGAAGGGTTCAATTTATTTATCTTTAAATAGGACACACAATTGATAATTCCTGGAATGTCTTCAATGCGTCTAACATTTAATAGTTATTCATGAGATTCAGACACAAACAGTTAAGCCTGTCTCGTCAAAACGCTCGAGCCTCTTTGAAATACCTTCATTAATCCCTTTCTCAATGAAAATGAAACATCTGTCATTACTAGAGGATTACCAGCCGTATTGGACACGTAATACCTACATTATTTTTAGTCTGTATTCTTTTTTGTTACCACTTACACAGTAATTGGTTTTCTATGACACAAAACCAGTCTATTAACACACCCCTCAACTCATCAATTTAGGTATATCTGAGGGTGTAACGCTAGTCTATTCACTATGAGCACGCGGTTGTAACAAATCTTATAAAATTTCTCTACAAATAGGCTTACTGTTTCTAACTAGAGCCGATCGCTTTGAAGGTTGACGAAATGACGGCTCTTTTGTACGTCAAATAAGCGGTCAGGGGGCGCCGGCCGACGTAAATGGATTTGTTCTAAGCCGATCCCGAACGCCCTAATAGATTACACATTTGTCAAAACAGAAACTGTTGAATTGATTAATGTTGACGGTTCGAGTCGCAAATATTCGTCAAACATGATCGCGGTGACTCATTTTGTGGGATCGAGGTTTGTCATCGCATCATTTTTTTGTGATATTGGTGAATAATGGAGTTTATTTATCACGCCTTTCTCCCACAGAGGTAGGCAGAGACAAAAGAACACCACCTGTCTCGAGCCTGGCACACCTCTTTTGCTTCTTTCACGTTCATCAGTCTCTTCATGTATGTAGGCATCTACTTTATATTTGGCCCTTTTTTAAAACGTCGCCAATTATGTCGAGATATTTGCATCTAGGGCGCCTTATTCCAATGCCTCACACTATTCGTAACTATTTTTTCATGCATCTTTTCTACATGTCGTACAAGTTAAAGTATTGTTTGATACAATGTTTCGTGTCGTTTACCGCCAGGAGTTGGACTAAGATAGGAATATGCAAAATTGGTGCTTTTTTAGACCATATTGTATATAATTGTGAATTTCTGTTCTATAATAAAACATATTTTTAATGATTTAATGTAATGGTGTTGCCGTGTGGTTTCCGGCTTAGAATAGACCACCCTATGTCTTCCCATGGGTATCGTAAAAGGCGCCTAAGCGACATATGGCTGATGGATGGGCAGCAGCATCTATTAGTTCAAGGTTTACATCTTACTGCGATCACCAATCCGTCTGCCAAGCGTGGTGATTATGGTAATATCCCTCTACGACCCTGGCTTGCCAAGGCCTGTTAAGAGGAGGCCCATGTTCAGCAGTGGACGTAAACGGGCTGTTGATGATGAATGTAATGGTATTCAAAGAAATATCTTAATTTACTTAAACATCGTTTCTTTGACCAAAGAGTTTAAGTTAGATTTAGTTTCAATTGGCCATGCGATCACGCATAAAAAAAACGTAGGTATTAGCCGCCATATTGTACAACATATGACAATGACAATCAGGCTTATCGTCGTCACCCCACGCAATACAAAGCGGCTCTATTTTTCAAAAAGGCGAGCCGTAACATAATATCGCGCAATATACAATGCGGTTACGACATGTGTCTTCACCCAACCGGCCCTAACATATTATTTTTCCTTTTCCTTTGAGATCATTCACGGTACGTGATACAAAGTATAAGTATTTTCCAACTTAGGCAAGTTTAGATTTAGATATCAGTAATCCTTAAAATCATCATCATCATCATCATCAGCCCTTATAATGTCCACTGCTGAACATTGACCTCCTCCCGAGTAAGGGTATTTGCCATATTCACCACGCTTGGCAGGCGGGTGACCACAGTATTATGGTATACCACACAAGGAAACGCTGCTGCCCGTTCTTTGATATACGATTATTAAAGACTAGCTTCTCGCGCACGGTTTCACCTGCGTAACTCCCGTTCCCTAGGGAACTTCATAATTAAATATATCCTATGTCATCCGGGGTTAGTGTAGCTTTCCAACAGTGAAAGAATTTTTCAAATCGGTCCAGTAGTTTCGGTGCCTATTCAATACAAACAAACAATCAAATCTTTCCTATTTATAATATTATAATATAGATAATGTTATAACAATCGGGACCAACGACTGAACGTGCTTTCCGAGGCACGGAGAGTAGACCCATTATCAACCAGACCCGGAAAGAAATCTCAGAATTTTCACAAATGGGATCGAAAATACCGCTAAGCTACGGAGGTTGCCTTAAAATCAATTTGATTGAAATTAACGCATTATTACAACATCATGTAAGCGTTAAGCCGCTAAAAGCATGTTCTGAAAATTGTAGCTAATTGAAGTTTCCATTAAACAGTTGATATTTTAGTGGAAAGGGCAAACTGCCGAGGTTTTCTATGCACTGCAAGTTCCAGCGCTGGCCGAAACTAAACATCGAACTAATGCATTAGCTCCCAGTTTGTTGCTATTAAATGCTGGGAAATTAGTTGTTCTTACGTCATGTTGCTGCTATACTGCGGCGGCGTATTAATTAACGAACAACATCCATCGTTTTAGTTTTCTGATTAGAATATATTAAAAGGAAAACGGAACAAAATAGGTTTACTTTGTTTCCTTGCCTCTCTATATATCTTTAACTTAACTCTTAAATGTATAATAGGAATAATGCCACCTTATAAATCATTATTTAATCCTAAATTTGGTATATTTACTATCAATTTATTATACTTGGAAACAATTGAAGACGTGAGTGGATGAAGGTGATAAGTGACATAATTAAAGTTTTAAGTAAATCGAGGCTAAAGTCTTAATTTTATTTTTTGAGAGAAATCGCTACAAAACTGATGTTTGTATTAAACTATGATGCCAAGTTGTGTAAATAGCCTGAAATATTAACGGTATGAAAGCAATCAAACAAATAATTATTTTTTTGATATAATTTAAAAAAAAAGCCATAACTCCTTCCATAAACCAAAGTAAACTTTTCTGCAAGTTATTGAAAATTTGGTGTTAAGTAGGAATGTAGTTGACGCGTAAAGCCGTAAATGGACGGTTTAAGATCTGTAGCTGTATTGTATCGACATATCAGCTTCACCTATGCAAAAAAACACCAAAACTCGAAAATGCGACATATCACCTTCATCCACTCACATTGTCGGTCTTAGTTGTATCAGCCAATTAATACATTATAATAATTCCGTCAAGCGGTGTTTTAAGTTGCTCACACTACACTGGCAACTTAATTGCTCTAAATGGCTAAAATCTTAAATATTAAAACGCTTTGTCGTGACAAACTGACGGATCAGTCCACAACCAAAGCTGCTGTAAATACATGAAATTGGTATCCGCTTTGTAACCTATGCATCAGTTAAATCCTCCTAATAAGATGATAAGCCTTATGAACAGGCTCAGAGTCGCTCAACGAGCTATGGAAAGGGCTATGCTCGGGGTTTCTCTACGAGATCGAATTATAAATGAGGAGATACGTAGAAGAACGCGGGTTACCGACATAGCCCAACGGATTAGTTCGCTGAAGTGGCAATGGGCAGGCCATATAGCACGGAGAACAGATGGCCGTTGGGGCCGAAAAGTTCTCGAATGGAGACGGCGGATCGGCAAGCGTAGCGTAGGACGTCCACCTACTAGATGGACGGACGATCTGGTTAAGGAAGGATACAGGCCGCTTCTAACCGCAACAACTGGAGATCTATGAGGGAGGCCTATGTCCAACAGCGGACGTCCTACGGCTGAATTGATGAATGATGAATAAGATGATAATGGGTGGGCAAAATAAGTACGTCAAAATCTAATTCTACGCGGACAAAGCGCCAGGAACAACGTGTTGACGATATTTCATAAAAATCGACGAGAGATATAAAATGCCGCATAAAGCGATATAAATGATTGTAGTCTTCCTACTTCATAATGGCACGCTTACATCACAAACGCCTTATTCAGATCCAAACCTATAGTAAAAAAACAACAAACAAATCTGTGAGCTCTTCCTCAATTACTCAGATATAACATACAATTTGCTCTCACATTCATATTCATAACTCCGCGGCCCAAAACGATCGTTTGATAGCATACGCGTAATTACGGCGCGCAGGCGACCTCTTTGTTAAACTCCTAATTCTGTAATAATGGCGATTTTTTCCGCATTTGAAAGTAATTTCCTTTTCTACGGCGTTGTTCATTTGTTATTCTTTGTCTTTTGCTCTCCGCGGAGAAAGGGTGCGGGCTTTTTGCCTTTTTACCTGAACTGCAGCGTGAAGTACTTCTAACTGAGTCGTACCGCTTTAACTTTAGCCACCGCTGGATATACTTTATTTGAAAAGGTATTAGTTTTTGAAAATGCTTAGCGTGAGTCTGTAAACAGCACATAATAGCCCGAAATTCTCTGTACATTTCTTGTTACGTCTCAAAAAAACTTGTAACTTGAACTTCTAGCGGCATGCTTAAAGATAATCGACATAATTATAATGTCAATTGTTCACTACCTCAATTTTATAAGTATAGTTATAGTACCCTAAATAAAATTAAAAATGATATCATGTGTTTACTTGCCATTTATTTTTATTGTGTTGCATTATTTATATTCGAAAACATGATGTATTTTAAATATTTCGACAAGTACGAATCGTCATCACTCGGTGTAATTCCTCGACTATTCGATGATTAATAAAAGACGTAAACCTATGCATCACCGAGACGTCATCAGCTCTCTCAGGGAAGAATCTAGCCGGCCGAAAGGGTGAAGACGGTTACCGCTACACTTGCTAAATAAACATAAACATTCAACATCAGTTGGATTGCCCATGGTGTTCTTATGGACTATTTGATCGCGCACTAATCTTTTATTTTTACTTTCACCTCTTGACTGCCTAGTTAATATTATTTCGGACCGTAACAAGTGTAGTCCCAGGTTCTGTCCCCCGGTCGTGTAGAAAAAGTGTTACTAAAAATTTTGATTCAATAAATTTAGCAGCATGGTAAGATGTCGAACCGCTTCTTCGGATTTTGAATGTAAAAGATTAGAGAGTGCATCTGTGTTAGCGCACACGGGCGAGCTTACCTTTGGTATATTTTTTCAGCCAACCTAGCTGATATCTATATATCCTGGCTAAGGAATAAACAACAACAGGATGTGCGTATATTTTATGTGTCATTAATCTCTGTAAACTCAGTGACGCGCATATAGTTCCCGCAGCATCCCACCAAGTCCCGTATCTCAATTACATTAGTGAGTCGCACAGCACAGTGCTCGAGTACAAAGCGACGCTACAACTGTATTAAGACTGCGCCTCATTTTTCGCCAACAACTCTGAATATAATACCGTAATACTTTTAAAACTGTAACGCTTTTCCCTGAAGTCATTATAATTTATATTCGCTTCGAAATGCAGCTGTCGAAAATGAAGCGTTCTGTGTCATTTACCGATGGCACGCGGATGAATTTCTGATAGCCAACGAATTTAAGGATTCGCCAATAAAACGGCGTGTCTTTTATGATGCACTGGTAATATCATGTGTATGAAATCGATGACACATATATTTTGTTTGGAAATTTGACATATTAAGTGAATTTTTAAGAGTAAGTGTGCTTAAAGCTATACATTCATATATTACTTATTGACATAAACAAACCCGTTAAAATTACGTGCGATTGTTTTACATATAAAGATATTTAACAGAAGAGAACTAACGACGATAAATTAGTCTAAAAATTTAAATATAAGAATGAATGAGATGCTAATTTCCGAAAATACTGATCCAATTTGAAACTGTGTAAGATAGCCCATTTATCGAGGAAGGCTATATATAATTGTGACATTCCTACGGGGACGGGAGTTAAGCGGATAAAACCGCGCGCGGGAAGGCAGCTGTTGAATAAAATTCAGACAACAGAAAACCCTTTTTATTTTGTTACATTGAACATGAATAACATGTATGTTTTTGCTTTTTTTAAAATAAAAGCAGTTACTTTTAAAACATTTAAAATAACAATGAAATTACAAAAGCCACAATCATACAAAGGTACAATGGCCGACACACTCTTAGCTCACAAACTTGGCTCATTTAATTTAATGCTAAGAAACTCAGCTTTTATAATTTCACTTGGAATTTTTCTCGGAAGTAAGAAATATAAAATAGTGGCGGAGACGGAAAACCGGACGTCAGTCCCTGGGACAGAGGCGGGAGTCTGGGACTCATGCCACAGTGGTACACGATCCCAGGAAGAAAGTTCTGAACATATACCATACGTAAGTCTAGCTGCCACCGATTTTACATTGTAGTTCTGAATTATAATGTTGAATATGGCAATATACCTTTAGGGAAAGACTAATCAGACATCTACATTTCCATAGTATATGTGTATATTTTTATTAAGATTGAAATACGAGAGGACATGTCAAATGACTTCGCGTGGATCCTTGGAAAATATTTTTAAAGCAAAGCAAATTATTCTGCCTAAAACAAAATCTTACTTTCTTGAAAAACCACAAATTCTTTAATTGATCTTCGTAAAAACATTACATTTTTTAAATCTACGTGTGACTTGTAAGTGCAGGTAACCTATGTATCTGCAGTATGTTGTTTCCTGTGCTCGCGTCACATTTTAAAATATTATTTCAGTAGTAATAGTGGAAGGTTTAGTTGAGTCGGCGCTGAACTTAGATCGTGTAGTTATTGAAGTTAAACCGCCACAATGGACCACTTTCCAGCTCGCTCGTTTATTTTCAGTTTCTCTTGCCTTCTGGTGATTCTGGCTTTATAATTTTAAAAATTGTACACTTTCAGCGTAACTATTGTTCTATGCTAGCTCCGCCTCGCGGTCATAACCGCATTGGACTGCTACTCTACTCCAGTGGGTTCGAGCGTGGTGTTTTATAGTTTCTGTACAAAATGTCGGCAAGGTCGGTCTTGTAGTTGTTACGTCATAGAGAATTATCCATCCATAAAAAGTTTCGCGTTTATAATTATTAGTTGATTATTTCAGATTAAAATTTAACGGAGTTAAATGGCTAAAATCAAAATTATTTTAAAATGAATCTGCCCTACAAGGCGCCGATGTAGTTCTTTTTAAGTCTGGTAAAAAGTTATAGTATCGTCTTTTTTAATTTGCTTTATATTATATATTATAAATCATATTGGAAAGTATATTTCAAATGTCGTAGTTGCTATTTAATAACTCTGATATTAAATATCAACAATAAAACTGCGGTATTGCAGTAATATCATGTTACTGCAAACCTCAGTTTCCACACAACACACACAAACCAACAAGCCGATCTCATGGTTTGCAGGAGATGTTTTAACTTTTTCTCGGCTCGCCACATAATCCCACGGCTGCTTGCCAGCTACTAAACCATGGCTCTAAAAAGAAACACTTTTATCAATTTGTTTTATCTAGTGTACATTTACATTTATAAAGTAAGAATATATTTTACTTACTACAAGTAGAAATTAAACTAAAAAACGGTCAAGTGCGAGTCGGAATGAAGGTTTCCTACAAAATTAGAAACATGTTTGCTCAATATTAATAATATCAAGCGAAAACGGTAAAAAATCACGTTTGTTCTACAACCCCAACATTTTTTACGTGTGACATACGATAAATGTAATATATTGTATTATATTTTTTTATTTAAAACAAAAATCATTAGCCATCTCCTCCACTGGAGTAAGTAGGAAAGGTTCTCTTCTAAATTCCCTCACATACATATTTATAAATATTTCCTATTCTGGTTTCCATGTACCTACAAGTTTTATTTATAGGCTTATTATTTTTATATATGAATTACTAATTAATTAAACGTAAACAGTGTGATAAGGAAATGTTATGTCTATCTTTAATTCGAAAGCATACATACATCAACTTTTGTATTTAATGTCTAGTTTGCCACTGTCTTATTTCTGTTTTATTTTATTACTAATTAAATAAAGCTTTCACCAAATCTATCAAATGCTAACTTAATATAGTAATATGACATAAACCTCTAAATCTAGACATAACACCCAGAATTCCCTATAACCCATTCAAAGCATATCTGTAGGTGACTAGCGCGATCGGAACAAAGCGCGCCGGAGATTGCACTCAAATACATTTTTCCCTCACTAGCTCACCTAACGAGGGCCTTTGTTGCTGCACTGGCCATTGTGGCCATTCTGGCCGTGTAATGCGCTGTTTTGTGTGTTAAGTGGCATTAAAAGTGCGACCAAGGGTGTTGTACATCGGTGCTCTTGTTTAAATTGGATGTATTTTTTAACAGTGGGAGCCGTAATGAATGTCACTTGATGGGGAAATAATAAAAAATGGTATTAGTTGTATTCATTTTTGACGTCTTTGTGACTCGGTTTTGATATTAATGACTGAGAGAGATGAGTACATCAAAATATGGACATGTTACGAAATATGTTTACAAATATAAATACATATTTTAAATATTTCCAGGAATAAAATAGATATCATATACCACAAGTAAATAATGATAATAAAATTATATCGCCCTTGTAAGCGATTCAAAAAACTAGCGGCAGTAACATAGTTTTTCATAAAGTAAACTGCTACAAAGTTCTTAGAAAATCTTGTTCAATATCTAATACTGATACGCGTTTGTACGGCTGTAGGTACTTGTTGCATACAGTGCTTCATCGAGTTACTCGTATAATATTATTATAACATTATTAGTTAAATATTATGTGTTCAAAATTTAAAAAAAATTAATCATACAAAATCAATTCGATTTTGTGACTGTTTTTAACTTCCCTTAAGTATTATTTATAAATTCAATCTTCATAAATATCAAAGTGCAATGACCTGATGTATCTTTAAATCACTGTGTTAATTGTTTCAAATGGTAGGACGGTGTCAGCACAATCGACGACGGCTTTAAGGCACTTTTCATACAACGTAAATCTCCGTTTAGCTAAAAGTATATTATTTCTTGCAACAATTTCCTCACAACAGCACACCTCAATAAACAGCCAAGTTCCGGCCACAATGCAAGTTTCACAAAACAAAGTGTAAGAGCGCTGGCCCAGCGAATTTGTTTTACAATGTAAAGATTGTGGAGTCGGCAACTCAAATATCACAGAACAAATATCGTAATCCAGTTTTCTACGAACGAGGATATGTTTGTGAAACGAGTTAGGACGAACAATATTATATAATCCGAAGAATGACTTGATATTTGAGGCGAAATGAAGAATTTACATTCTTGAGCTCATTGTAAATGTGCGGCTGTTGCTAACCAAATCATTTCAACGAACTTAATCTTACGGGTCGATTCGAATTTAAACGTCGCTGTTGGTACTGAACGAAATAAATGTGAAAGAAACTGTTGCTATGAACGTTGCACGGGATATCATGTATCTGCAGTCCCGGTACCCTTCTTACGTAAACCCTCTCCTAGGTACCTAGGAAAGGGTTTAGTCTCATCTCCATTACAATAGTATACTAAGTTAGCTAAGTAAGCTCAGTATACTCTTGCAATGGAGAGGTGAGTCTTACGCCAACGCGGCGAAGGAGATTCCTAAAGCGTATGCCCTGAAATTAAAAAGTTTTACGAACGATTATTATTGGTATTACGCCGAACATTGTAAAATTATTATTATTATAGTGATGTGGTCACAAAATACTAATAGAAAGTCTTATATAGTGGGATAAAGCGGCCTAATCACTTTTAAAATGTAAAGTAACAAGTGGCCTATGTCAAGTAGTGGCCTTAGTCACTCTGATGTATGCATGCCCCAAAAGAAATATTTTATCCTTTATTTCGGTGTGAAATCAGTATTTTCGGTAGTAAGTTTAGTAACTTTTGTAATATTTATTAGTATTGTCTGATATGCGGTTAGATACTGCTCCACGAGTAAGATGAGAATATGCAACGGCGTTTGAGCTCTAAGAGTCGGTGTGCACTGAACTGTAATGTAACGGAAACGTCAGACAACAGAGCAGTAAGATATTTGCAATTGGTATGCTTTTACGTGACTTGTGGGTAGACAATGATATTCCTTTAAAGGATCGCACCGCAACATTGTACCAAGGCATACTAGATGAAAGGTATCGATGTAAATAAATAAGCCTTATCCAGTTTAGTCAACTTACACTAAAACCAAGTAAGATCGATCTTCACTTTTGGTTTTTTGGCTTCAAGACATTGATTTATAAAAGTTTGAGTGCATAAATATATATAATCTATTAGGTACTTTTTCAACAAAACAAAACCAGAAAATTTCCTCGAGAACAGCAGAATTTCTTGGCGGTGAATTCACAAACAGTTAGCCTCCCTCAAAACAAAACATTTTATTCCAATAATTTTCGCGTCGTTCTGCGCATGATTTATTAATTTAAAATAATTTGACTTAGATTAATAACGCCTCCGCGATCATTGGGACTCGCGGTTAGCACAGAGCTTTATTTTATTTGTGACGAATGTTTTTACTTTAGTTTTAACTTTTGGCAATAGTAGTTTCACTGTTTAGTCCTTCGATATAATTTATAGAAATAAATAAAAAACTATAGATAAAAAAAATCGCTTATATTTCTTCTAACACAATTTTTTTATATTCTAATTTTATAGGATTCTATAAAAATCATACTGATTTTTATAGAATCGTATAAAATTAGATAAATGAAACGTGAAAGAGAACATTATGAATAGTCAAATAGCCAATGATTTGTATTTGATCTATTATGTATTTATTATATACACAAATAATATAACAAACTAGGTTTCGTGCTCACAAAGTTTCAATAGAACACAGTAAAATGACTGAAACTTTTTCCTAACGAAGCATCATTGTGAATAACAATCCTTTTCTTCAAATAATAACCATAACATTGATTGTGAAACAATTCGAGTTAACTCAACTCAAATTGAGTTAACTGTATCTCCCCAACGACTGTGTTATTTAAGCGTCAAACTCGGAGACATTTCACCGAATTCCAAAAATTGTTGCCAGAAATACAATATTGGTGGGTTCAATCAGACAAAATGAAACAATCTCGCTCCCTACAAATTTTGCGTTTTATTTACTTCAAACAAAAGATGGAATAGATTCGCAATGGCTGTTGAATCATCTCACCCAAATCATTTGGATGCAATTACCTTAAGAACAAAGACATTTTGGGAATTCCGACGCGCTTTGACTTATTTCGTGATGAATTATTATAAAGAAATGTCGTATTCTAGCAAACAATTAAGAAAATTGTTTCTTGATAAATTATCATTACATAGCATAAAACAAAGTCGCGTCCCGGTCTGTATGTCCCTATGTATGCTTAGATGTTTAAAACTATTGATAGATTGAGTAATTAAAGAGGAACGTTTATATGTATACATCTCAATACATCAGAATTGAACCCGTGCGAAGGCGGGGCGGGTCGCTAGTTATAATAATAATAAATAATCAATTCAGTGGCTTTATTCGTTTCACTCGCATCGGATAAACGCTTTCGTGCTCGTTCTGAAACCAACTCTTTCATTTCAAATCTTTATGTTTCAGTCTGATCTTGATTTCAGTAGCAAATGTCTTCTAGATTCAGCTCCAATGCCCAACCACAAGTAGTGCCATACGTCATATTCGTAGAAGAAAAGCTGATATCCTGGCGCTAATGCGAAGCCATCACTCGTGGAATTCGCTCGATGCACTGGAGATATCCGTGATAAATATATCTAGAAATCACCTGACTCACATGTCTGCCACAGAACAGAATATAACGCAGATCCGCCAACATTGTGATGTAGCATCAACTAATCTTTTACAACCCTTATTTTTCAGTAGCTGTAGCTGGTGTAATGAGTTTAAAAGCGCAGTGGCGCGAAACTCATTGGTTCGTAGTATGATTTTTATAGCATATTTTATGTAATTCTCGTCGTAAATCCTCGTAAGTTTTTATGATAAAATTTGTAAGCAGCTGCTATGTTGATGTGACGCTAATATTCATTTGAATTCAAATCTCATATTAAAATTATCTGGTTAATTAGGAGTTGGAAGTGCTGAGTACGAATATCGTGGCCCGGAATAAAGGCAACCGGGGGATACAGTCAGAGATACGACATAACTATGTGACTTTTCTGTAGACGCCGCGTTATTTTAGATTAATTCATTAGGTTAAAAAGATTAATGATAATTTGTAAGAAGGTTCTAGCTCTAATGTCTTAAATGAAACAAACGATAGATAGGTAACCGATAGCCCGTAGTAGTAACTGTAAACCGATTGTCACATCTGCACCATAACTCCCTGTGCATCGTACGTGCTCGCGAAGTACTCGTGACATTCTTGATGGAGCCGTAATGACGTAGCGTGATCGCACAATGGCGCTGTGACGTCATCGCCTGATAATTACGTACAAAAAGCGTCGTGTCGATGAGCTGAGTCAGCGGGTTTTGGACAGACGTACGCCGCACAATTAGTGGAGGGAGTGTGGGGCTGTTATTGCGGTGGCGGCTGAGTTTTATTTTTACATTGTCTTGAGCTCCACTCTTTTGAAAAAGACTTGTCTTGAAAAATGGACAATGCTGTCTGTTTCCTGCGTTAATGTTGGAATGCAGCACTTTTATAATTCAGGTATCCATTAAAATTCATACATAAAACTCGTACTGTCTGTCTGTCTGTCTGTGTATCGTTACAGTTAAGTAAGACATAATTCTTAATCTATCGTTATTACATATTATATAAAACACCAACAACCTTTTAAGAGGTCATTGTACTCATCATTATGAACAACTTTTACTTTGGGACAAAATCCGAAATCGCGAAAAAATAACAGCTGTTCCCTGCATTTATGTTCGTTTAACTCGTCTAAGTGCAGGGAACAGCTGATTTTTTCTTCGTCATTTCAGGTTTGCCCCATAGTAAAAGTTGTTTATAATGAAGAATACAATAACCTCCTGAAGTTGTTGTTGTTTTACAAATAACGCTGTATATAAAAGCAGAAACTGACTCACTGATCTATCAATTCACAGCTGAAACTGAGTTATAGAACCATAGAATTTTGCACAAATGTTCCCAGTGCCGTGTGGTTTCCGGCTTTGAATAGACCACCCCATGTCCTCCCATAGGTGTCGTAAAAGGCGACTATCTACGGTTCGGATGAAGTCACGGGCAACAACTTGTAATTATAAACAATCAGTGTTTCTCCCAATATGACAATGTCACACGCACGATGCAGTTTACGTTGATAAGGTAACTTCCAAGAGGTTGCTGTAACTCCTTAGGTTTCCTTGCGTCAATATACTCACTTGCGTCAATATAGTATTTTATTTTAGGCATAGGCATATCGAAACTAAATACATTTTTACCCGCACCTATATAAACAACGTGATACGCGGACAATATCTCAAGCTGTTGCTTGAGATATTGTCCGCGTAGATTTCGATTCATCATCAACAGCCCGTTTACGTCCACTGCTGAACATGGGCCTTAACAGACCTTGACAAGCCAGGATCGTTGAGGGATATTGCCATAATCACCACGCTTGGCAGACGGATTGGTGATCGCAGTAAGATGTAAACCTTGAGCTAATAGATGCTGCTGCCCATCCATCAGCCATGTGTCCCTTAGTCGCCTTTTACGACACCCATGGGAAGACATGGGGTGGTCTATTCTAAGCCGGAAACCACACGGCAAAACTAATAAATTTTTGTAAATCCATTCTTATCGGATGCCTACGTCATATAAAAAATGCACCCTTCAATTTATAGGTATCGACCATCGGCGGTAGGTATAGGTTGTTCTTTGATCCGTCAGTCAGTAGAAGATAGATTTCTTTAAGCGACTTATGTAGTAAAATACCGCACCGCAAACTATATTCCAAATGCCTTATTTACCTATCTTTATACACTGTAATTCTTTCGAGTAACATTATGACAATAAGATGAGAATTAGGGTATATCCACCAAAAAGTAAACGGAATAAAATAAGATAAATTTAGTTAGTACATAAATATTCTATATAAACATTACCTCTCTTAGTCTTTATGAAAACATTTAGGAGTAAGATGATATTGTTACAAGCACGCATCAAAATAATAAGTCGTCACCGTCGCGTTGTCTCCGACCGCGCCGTCGTCGTCGCTGGCTGCGGACCGTGACTAACTCAGCTGATGACACGCGGGAGCGGGGAATATCACGCTGCTACTACTAATATATTATGAACGTTGCTATATCTATACTAATATTATAAACGAGTAAAGTTTGTCATTTTTTTGTTAGGTTGTAGGGAATAATCTCAGGAAATACTGGACCGAATTGCAAAATTATTTTAGTGTAAGATAGCCCACTTATCGAGAAAGGCTACGCTTTAGTTAATTATTAAGTTTTTACGGGAATGGGAGGTAAGCGGGTAAAACCACGCGCGGGAAGCTTGTTTATGTTAACATGAGTGAAAGCTGAAGTAAATCTACCAATAATAATGCTTGTTTTATTTCTAATGTTACCTACTCGTAATGTGATTTTTTTTCAGCGCGACGGAATCTCACTCCATTAATTTCATAATTTTGAACAAGCACATAGGCTTTCACGTTGAGGTATTTTATAAATAACTAATAGGTACTGTTGCACTTGCCCTATGCAACTTCGTCTCTATATAGGACTTATTCATAAAATAAAACTTAGGTAGGCTTAAAGGTGCTTTAATTGAAGGCTCTTAAAAATGTAGATTAATATTGCATTCGAAATTTTCTTGCGCAAAATCTTTACTTAAACATATGTCAGAGATATTGTCAAATTTAATAGTTTTATTCATACTTACGTGTTTACTTTTGTAGAAGTGAACGTCGGTACTCAATGAATGAAATGTGCCTTCAAATGTAAGTGGGACAAGCGTAATGCGCGGCCGACGAGAGCTCGCGGCACAAGTTTTGTCATTAACGTTTCAGCAGAGTCTACTGAACATCCGCGACTGTGGGCGCCACCGCGGTAATTGTACATATTACTAGCTACCGCACAATTTTACCCGCCTAATATCCTACTAATATTATAAACGTGAAAGTTTGTAATTATGGATGGACGTTTGTCACTATTTTACGCCATAACTACTGAATGGAATTGGCTGAAATTTGCTACTTTGCTTACTCCGCGCATCTTGTTATCTACATATACTACTAAATAAAGCTGAAAAGTTTGTTTGTTTTCTTGAACTCGCTGATCTCAGGATATAATGGTCCGGTATAAAAAAAATTCAATAGGTAGCCCTTTTATCGAGGAAGGCTATAAGCTATATTTAATTAGAAGGTTAATGTTAATGAGCGAAACCGCGCGTGTATGTTAGTGACACAATAAAGTCAAAATTAATTTTGGAATGCCCCAATTGTGCCTTACCTTGAGTTCATATTTTCTTTTGAACGTTAATAAATAAAATACGCCATACAACATGTAACGGCGCGGCGGCCACAGAGGTCGTGTTTGTGGAACACTGCTACTAATCGATGACTACACTGTGTACACGCTTGATTGATACCCTGCATATTGTAGTGAGGTAAACTGCACCAAATACAGGTAAGCATCGATAAATATCTATTTTTATGGGGCTGCACGTATTGAATTAAAGACAGATATTGAATTAGTGTAAGTGTTCTGTTAAAAAAACTACTACAATTGACGTTAAATAGAAAATAAATACGCAATTTAAATAGTTAAATTTAAAATATCTAAAAAACATAAACCGCTTTTACCTAGACATGTAAACGGTAGATCCGATATACGTCTAAACGTTTATGTGAAAATCGACGTGGTTTTTCCTTTTTTTGTTATTGTCAGCAACCCTAATACGAATGACAATAAGGTCTGTATGAAGATGTTATCAAACCACAGCTTCAAATTGGAAACGTAATGGTTCACCCCAGAACGAGACATACTGTACAAAACATCACAACAACAGTATCGTTTCACCATTTCCCCAAATCACTAACTACTAAGCTCATGTTATATTTATATCACGACTTGCGAGGGGGATTGTTTTCAACATCGCAACGTATTAGCGTTAACGAGCCACCGCGATGTGGAATGCGTCCACACTGTTACAAGTTTTTAAGAGGTGCTGATGATAAAATATACCTATATTTGTATTGAGATGAAACTTTGAAGAAAATACAAACGCTTTTATTTTTTAGAATAGATTTTAGAATGTACGCTGTTGAGGATAAAATGACTGTTGATATATTTAAGTTTCCCGTGGAAAATTAATATAAAAAAAAATATATTTTTATGTTATAATAGCCTGATGTAGCCTTCCTCGCTATGGGCTATCTAATACTGAAATAATTTATCAAATCGGATCAGTAGCGGTTGAGATTAGCGCGTTCAAGCAAACAAACAAACTCTGTAGCTTTTTAAATTAGTATATAGACTTAATAAAAAGATAAATTTCATTGCATAAACTTCAAATTTTATCTCGCTTTTGGAACTAAGCGTTATTAGGTTTATAACGTCATGGTATCCATTTATTGAATATTACAACCAATCGCGTATTATAAAAAATTTTGGCTAGACCAAAAATTTTGTTCGACTGCCAAAGCTTTTGGTTTGCAATAGCCATCTGGCCGCAACAAACATAGTTAAAAATAAATCATACCTTTTGTCATGATATTTGTAAAAATAATATAAATCACACGTCTGTAGATATTATCATATAGTAATATGAATCGAAGCCATCAATATTGTATCAAAATCAAATAAAAATGTCTGACGAATGTGTGCGAGTGAGCGAGCCGATAATTTCGATTTATATGAAAATTTTCCCGGCGGACTGCAATCGGGGCTTTTACCTCAACGTCAAAGTAATTATTGGAATTAAAGTTAATTATGTGAATTAAGCTGTAGAGAATTATAGGTCAGAGTTTAATTTTTTTTTTTGTAGTTGTTGTTAAATCTTTAATATTTTTATATTTACATACAGAATAATTATGTTTATTTAAAGTGAAATATGATGAGTGCCTGTTGCACTCATAATATTTCACTTTAAATGTTTACTAGTTAGATACATGAAGTCCACTTGTTAGATACATGAATTTATAAGAAACGGACGTTTTTGATACTAACTTAAAACTACTTGAAGGGTTTAAATGATGTTCACACAAAATCGGAGAGAAAACAAAAATAGCGGAGAGTATATTATATACATACATATATGTATTAGGGCATGCAAAAACCGGGTCGTTTAAAAAACCGGTTTTTTCGGAGTTTTTGTTTACAAAACCGGTGAAACCGGTTAAATCGGTTTTTTCGGGTTTGTTTTTAAATTTTTATTAAATGAAAATGAAAATGCTGAAGTCTAATCAAAATATGTAATTTTTACGGATTGAAATAAGCTACAGCCTACAACTACTAACAAACAATACAAAAAGTTTATTTTCTTTATACATAAAATAGAATAATAATCATAAAGCTTTAGAATTAGGAAAATAACATATTCTTTAAAACTTAAGGTACCTAACATACAAAATAAGGAACATTTGGTAGGCCAGGTATACAAAGGTCTAAAATCACAGAATATTAAATAATAATTAACTGTCATAAAATACGAAGAGGCAAAATCAACAGCACGTAAAATGAGATCAAAATAATGTTTGAATATCGCATAAAATAGAAGTCTTATTCCTAATAAACCTAAACAAAATAAATCAGTCATTCTTACAGGTAGTCAAAATAAAAATTAAATTATTAATTAAATTCAAAATTAAAATTACAAAGCTAAATCGAATTCCTATTTTTTACATTGATAGAATGATCGTAAGGATACAACAAGTGCATCAAGAGAGTCATCATTATGAGCACTACGGATTTTACTCACTCACTCGCTTGTATCTAAAAACACACAGACTAAAAAAGCACAGACTAAAAATGCACAAACTAAAAACGCACAGACTAAAAACACACAGATTAAAAATGACGGCAGCGTGGGCTTTTTATCGTCATAAAACGTTACTTAGATTCATTCACGCAGTTGATAGAACACGCCAACGTGCTGAAATCTAGCAGCTGATTACCAGTAACAATCCAGGAGTAGCATAGGCTATATTTTATATTATGAAGTTCCCAAGGGAACGGGAGAAATGAGAGCAAAACCGTGTGCGGGAACTAGGGAATTAAAATTAAAATTAAAAATCAAAATTAAAATTATAAACAAACAAGCAAACTCAATAAAACAAACAAACTCTTCCGCTTTTTAATATAAGTAACTAATACCAATAAATGTTTAAAGACGACCTTTAATGTTATGGTACGGTTACGATTATACCGATAATTCTGCCGTGCTTATTATAACCGCCGTATCCTACATTTTTCACGTTATTGAGTTAGTTACATATTCGGAATCGCCGTATCGAGATCTATAACTTTGTCTTTGATAGTTAAAAAAAAAATGCTTGTATGATACAAGCATTTTTTTTAGATTAGAACATTTTAGATTTTATACAAAAGTAACTACACAAAAAAAATATTTTCTTAATATCTTAGCCGCAAGTGCTGGATACTGCTATAGCCTTCTCAAGCCCTAGATTATTAATCATGTAGTGCTTAACATAACCGCGGTATCTGTTAACGCTGTTCTAATACAAACAAAGGGAAACAGTTTTCTTGCGAATTACGGCATGAAAGCCATCAGTTCGATACAGCGCGAATATCCCCGATGCACTACAGAAGCGAGGCAGCCCCAACATCATCCTGAAGATGTTGTTATACTGGACTCGCAGGACATCCAGTGATGTTTTGAAAGTATTTCTTGCTGCGAGGCACAAGAATTATATTACCGAGAAAAGATATGACTGTTTGTTTGTTTACATTGAATAGGCCCCGGGAGTACTAGTCCGATTTAAAAAATAATTTCGCGATAACAAAGATACATTATCCAGGAGTAACATAGGCTATATTTTATTATGAAGTTCCCAAGGGAACGGGAGAAATTAGAGCAAAACAAACAAAAAATAAATAGGAACTAACGCCGTCTCAACGTCCTGTACACGTTTGGCAGTGATAAATTTAATATTTTGTTTGGGAAAATCAAAGTTTTATTAAATCAGACATAGGAGAAACGTAACCGAAAAAACCGAAAAATCCGGTTTTGTTATCCTAAAAAACCCGGGTTTCAAATCAGTCGGTTATCCGGTTTTTACGGTTATCCGGGTATCCGGTTTGCATGCCCTAATATGTATATGCAAGCTATAATTAAATGTATTATACCAACTAGCAAAAGTGTTTTTTTTGTAACCAAATTTTTTGGTTAAGAAAATCACCTGTGCTAATATACACCGTGAAATTTTAATGGTTGTTTTCCCGAAGCAGAACAACTTGCCGTCGGTAGTACTATCGAAACATTTTTTTTTTTTTTTTAGACATGTTTTGGATTTAAAATTATTAAAAAAAATATTAGACAACTCGAAAGCGTGATTAACAGTAGTAACACTAGACGGAGTGAACGGACCTTGTAGGTACTACTCGAATCGCACGCGCTGCTGACAAAGTAAAAAACGATCCATAAACGTTCAAAGCAAAATAAGCGCTCAATGGTAGTTATACGGCATAAAATAGCCTGCAGAATCACAAACGAGCCGGCTTCCTTTGTAATTAGCCGCGCGGCGCCGACGCCGGAACGCCCTGCGCTCTCCTTCGACTCCCTCCTTCCTTAGTTGTCCCGTGAACGTCGGAAGCGCAGCACGCGTTATCTTATTACTTTATTAGTATTATCGATCGACATTACAGTTTTAGTAATTTAGAGTACGTCGCTATGGTGCAACTGTACGCTAGGGCTAATTATAATTCCCATACTGCCTGGCGTCTTTACGCCGAGCTGCAACACTTGGCGTCACTCCGTCTTCGCGGAGTTCTGAACCCTCAAGTCATACAGGACCGGACGATCGTAGCGGCGACGGCTACTCGATCATGGGCAGTTCCAAGTGCCAGCACATGCACAGGGCAGAGGTCGATCGGCCGTTCTTTCGCCAGAGCTCGACGAGGAGATCATCGAGTACTTCGAACGCGATCCTCGCCGAAGTACGCGAATGGCGGCAGCTAAGTTTGGCGTAAGCCAATACTACGTCTGGAAACTACTCAACTCAGAAGGACTGCATCCATATCATTTCCGCGGAGTTCATTTAATTTTTCATTTTTGTTAAATACGCCTTAAATACTTTATTAGGTATCTAATTCAGAAAATTATTGTTCTTAGATAATAAACTTGTTACGTTTTCTGTAAGTTATAGCTAAAAAGGTATTGGATAAAGCTTATTATTATGATTGGGTACTGTGTTACATTACCTAAGGCGTAGGTATCAGCTGATTGACTAACACCCGGGTCAACGAACGCGCGACCGATTGACGCGAGCGCTAGGTATCGCGAGGTATTACTATCGGTTCGATGTCACTTTCGAGTTCGGTTTTTCACGATTGGTAATCGGCCATTTTTGGTTTATAATATTTAGTTTTTGTATAAATTGAATGTTTAACTAAGACCAAACCTTTTCGCTGCGGGAAAACAACCATTTAAATTTCAGCGTGTATATTCCAATTCCTTTAATATTAAAATATTTATTTTCTCTATAAAAGAACCATACCATACATAACACCTGCTTTCAGTCGACACAAACGGTCTTAACCCTCTAAACCAAATGTAACCATTTTAACATTAAAATTTGTTAGGAATCGTCACATTCTTTTTGCCCTACCGTGCAGTGCATGACGTGGCGACTACTGAGAAACACTGCCAAAAAACTCAGTAGAACCCTCTTTTTCACAAATTTATGATAATATTTTACAATATCCTGCAATTTACATTAAGATTGGGGCGACTCCATCCCAAACATTTTTGTCACTAAGATCATCAGACATCTTATAATAAGCCCTGCTACACAATTTGGCTTTAATCGTTTTTCTAAACTTATTAATTGATTTCCCTTATATTATTGGGAAGTTTGTTGTAGAACCGTATACACTGCATCATAAAAGAATTATTTATTTTGCGAAGACAACAAGCATGTACCACAAGATTATGCTTATAACCCTTGGTTATGTGTGTACATACAATACATTTTCAAAATTATATTGCAATGCAATGGTTAGAATATTTATTCCTTAAAAAAAATTTCTCAAGCTTTCTCGGGGACTTAGTTTGTAAATAGCCCTTACGGTTAAGGTAAAAATAAGGTTGACTTGGATTTGTCTAAATGAGAAAAAATATGTTACTTTTGTCGAAGATAAAATAAAAATCTTTGTTATGTCATACTCTTATATAGCCAAATTGTAGCTCTTTATTATCAAACGCTTGTCAGCAAAAAGCAAAAGTCTTAATAAACGCAAATCCATATACTCCTTAAAATACATTGTTATTTATCTAAACTTATTTCTACAACTCCTTTCTATTCTCCGTCAATTCATCTTGCAAACATGACATGTTGTCGTGTACCTTTTAATTGAACTCCCGGAGGTAAAGACGTTTGAAGGGTGTAACCCCATGCACACATGGGGTGTATTCCGCGAACAACCCTCGATATTGTTAATTACATTTAACGCAATAATACAAGCTAACTTCATTACTATTACATGGTATTGGCATTAATGTACCACAACAGTTAAAAGTAACTAAGACCAGACTCACATTATTATATACTAGCTTTCCGCGCGTGGTTTCACTCACGTAACTCCCGTTCCCGTAGAAACTTTATAATAAAATATAGCTTATAACCTTCCTCGATAAATGGGCTATCTAACATTGAAATAATTTTTCAAATCGGACCAGTAGTTGCTGAGATTAGCGCGTTCAAATAAACAAACAAACTCTGCAGCTTTATAATATTAGTATAGATTCATTTCATCGTCATCAGCCCATATAACGTCCACCGTTGATCGTCGGTCTCTCCCGAAGGAGTGTTTCTATACTAATCACGGTTGACTGGCAGGTTGGTGACCACAGTATTAACTCATGGGGAAACGCTGCCCTTTATACAATGATTATAGAAAATATTGCTACAATCGAGACCAACGGCGTATGGCTCAACCAACCAGACTCAGACAGATTTTCTTGATTTAACAGAAATAATATTTGTACGGGAATGGGAAATGAAATCATTTTATAAGGCGAACCTTTGTTATGTAAACAAAAAAAAACATATGACTGGCAACAAACTCATTTGCAAGCTACATAAGAATTTAGTGCACAAAATAGAAACAGATTGCAGTGGCTTTGCTTTTTACTTTATTTAGCCGCGTACTTCATAATAAATCGATTAACTTATGCCATTATTATGTTATATTGATAATAAAATGGTTTATTGGCATCAGACAGAAAGCTTAATAGCTACAATATCTCACAGCGTAGAAAGTTTATCGAATCAAATAGATCTAATCAGGAACTTCATCGTGTACTCAGTCATGATTTTTCTTTTCCGATAATCGCCATGTTATCGACGTCAGGTAACTTATCGCTCTCCTGGTGGAACGTGGAAACTCTCGGTAACGATCGCTCTCACATCTTACTTATCTTTTATCAGGTATTGGAAGAGTTTGAATGACACATACAAACTTGTTGCATGACTGTCTTATTCCGTTTTCCTTATTGAAGATAGTCTATATTGGGTCACTTGGTTAGTTTTTCAGTATCTTGTACAATTTATTTAACAAGCTTTTGAGTATAAATAAGACCGATGGATCCATTTTATTATGTACTAGCTGCGCCCCGCGGTTTTACCCGCGTTACTCTGCTCCAGTGGGTCGGAGCGTGATTTTTTGTAACCTATATGTTAATCGAGCTTATTAACTATCCCCGTGCAAAGTTTCAACCAAATCCATTTAGTAGTTTTTGGGTGAAAGCGTAACAAACATCCATCCATACTCAAAAACTTTCGCATTTATAATATTAGTAAGGATTAGACTAACGTACTCTTTTATACATGCACAAAAATCTAGTTTTGTTCGTGAATCCACAATAGGAATTCTAAAAACAGGCTACTTACATCATCATTAGGCCGTATAACGTCCGCCACCGACCGTGTTCCTCCTTAGTTATTAATGTTATTACCAAAAACAAAAAAAAATGTTACAACACAGTTTTACTAGTTTACTTTTGTATGTGTGTTCAGTAAAACAACAAACACAAAAAGTAATATTATTTAGTTATTAACAGGTAGTACTCGAATTACCATGAATGTTATTCGTGTAACGAGCGCGAGCCCGCCGCCGCCGCGCGCCGAGCCCCGTCGACGGGGAAATTATACCCAAAATATTACAAATATATTCAAATAGTGAAATTTTAACTTGATCAAGTAAGAATTAATCACTTGATATGATATTCATTTAGTTATAACGTGTGTAAAAAAAATATAGGGAATCATAAAAATTGTTTGGGAAAACTGTGTCACTACGAACACACTTCACATTAAAGGCAAGTGCGAGTCGGACACGAAGGATTCCGTACCATTTTCAAGTGCCTCCCTGTTACCGTTTTTGGTATCGACCAAAAAATGGCAAAAAAAGGTAGTTGTATAGCCCCCCCCCCGTTTTTTTTTTGTTTTTTTTTTATTATAGCGGCAACAAAAGTGAAAATACAACAGTCTTAGTAATAGGGTCCCATTTTTACCATTTATTTATTTATTTTATTTAAAACATAGGCGTAGGTACATAGGCGGACTTCATTCTATACGCATTCTCTACCAGTCTACCATAGGGTGGTGCAGGGACAAAGTAGTAGGTGCACTAAAAAAGAAACTGTATGTGCGGAGACACATACCACAAAGGTAAGCAAAAATAATACAATTAAATACATATAATTTTACATGGATACTATATATACTATTCATATTATATAGAACAATAATTTATAAACTACTTATATACCATAATCTAATATACAATACTATATTACATACATACAATTCACTGCTGTGATGAACCCGTCTGATACGCCAAGATGTGTTCTCGTACTTTTTTCTTAAAAGACAAATGAGATTTGCCCATTGTCTTTTCCAAAAAACAACAAAAAAAACTTTTGTAATCAATTATAAAAAGAAAATTATCTTTTTTTGATACATTAATTCGCACCCTTCATCACCGAAATCTAAAGAGATGACAATAGCTATAATTCTAATAGAGTCGTTGTAACAATTGAATTGCACGTTGGGGTCGGTTATAACGACCCTATCACAGGGGTATCGCAACCATTGATTTTCTGTCCCACCGCGCGGGGAGCCACAGCGAATAGTTGTGCTATGCCAGTAATGAGTTAAGTTGCCTTGCAGCAGTAATACAGAAAACACACATAAAAATAGTCTCTATTGCAACGGCATAAGATTTGCAATGAATGCTACATCGGTAGAAGTTGTGAATGGTACGGTGACAGCTAAAGCTTCAGCGCTTTAAAGCGCTGTTCGACGTTTGTCTGCCGCAGTCGCCACGCGACCGCCCCGCAGCCGCAGCCGCAGTCCGAGTGGCGTCACATCTTCTGTAGCCCGCAACGTGATTGCCATTCCTGAAATTTCAACAGTGGAAATTCATGTTGAGGTCACAGTTTAAAAACGATTGTTTCAACTTGTGGACTATGAACTGACGATTAATTACATAATTGTGTTATGATTGGTGTTACAAGGATTAATGGGTTGCATACAGTTTGACAAAATTAATGTCCTTTTGCGTAGTTTTTAAGTAACATCTTGTTGATGTTTTTTGAATGAATGTTTTTGGGTAAAATATTCAGCAAAAATGTACTTTTAAGACATCTCTCTCTTATATATCATTATAATGGATGGGTGTAGCTACAATAAAGTAGTATCTAAAAACTCATTACAGATTTTTACAATCCAGATATTAATATGTTGTAATAAAGTTTTGCAATATCTGCATCATTCATTATGTCGATCTTGTTCACCATCACCGTTCCGCTCCGCTCAGCTCCGCCGTAAACGTAATAAGTTGGCGCACTCGATGTCGTCTGTCGACTGATCCCGCCTCGTTACAACTTGTTACAATTAAGTCTTTCACCAATTAAACTAATCTTACTTTGTAGAGGCTTTAATACTGTCACTAGTTTAATTTTAGCATCTATCTACAAGCCTAGCTCGTAAACTTTAGAGAACAAGCTCAGCTGAATTTGGTTAGACCTGATTTAAATTTAGGGAATTACATTAGTGAGCTTAGGATGCTTATAGAAACGGATATTGGTAACTTTTAGTACTATCGTTAAGAAAACGTCTTCATTAAGTTATTTAGGTCGTATTAATCAGCGTCCGTAACATTTGTAATTCCACTGCTCTACGCCTCGTGTAATGCCATTGGTGCTGTATGACTCATAATTGTATTAATATAGTTGATTACCAAGAGGAACCAACCAATGTAACCTAAAAAACTAGGAACTTTATTCGACGGCAAATCAAGGAGTAGAAGGAAGGAGTTCCGTAGGAGGGTAAGGGGTATTATACTCTGAAAGACAACATATACCACTAGACTACGAACTCACAATCGTATCTCAAAGAGTCAATTATAAAATTTATCGATGGCATTAATTTTATCCATACATTGAAAAGAATAAATTCTAATAAGAATAATATTGCGGAATATATGAACTCTGTATTTCAACATAACAAAACAAAAAGCTTATCCACACAAAGAATTATTAGTTGTTCTGTGAAGTGCCCGTTTCTTGTCGTCTCTCGGAAAACTAAAAAAGGTCCGACGTTCATTAGTGGAAACTAGCAACTGTCATACTTGTAAGTATTTCGTGTAGTTTGTCTCAAAGGATTCCTTCCCGGAATCACAACGATACTGACACAACTGAGACACAGACGAATTATTTCCTATGACTACCTATTGGTACTCGGTTATTTAATTAATTGTGAGTTGGAGTATTTCTCACTAAAACATGTTCTTCTCATATTCCAGTTGAAACAATTTGTTGTTAATTAAATGAATTAAAAAAATATATTTCAACTGGATTTGGAAAACAAGGACGTAACGGTTTTAATTAGAATATGCACATATTGCAAAGAATCTCAAAAATCGACATCAGTCAGTGATCTCTGTGATACAAAAAATTACAGCAGCAATAATGATAATACAAATGAAAAGTATGTAATAATTATATCAGATTATATTTAAGACGAGACAAATAATTATAATGACGGTAATAATGATCTTCCACGTGTTAGAGGTTGGTTTCTTGATTAACGGTTAATAATGTGAAGCCAAAAAAAGAAATGTATCAAATATGTAACGCCTAATGTGTGAGAATTGTAATGCGTCAAAATCAATCATAGTAACGTAAATCTAGAAACTGTCCAGTATAGAAAGAAGCAGGTTGACTCGCTTCAGTCTATACTCGACAGGAATTACCTTCTATCGGGTCCATATATCTTGTCTTGCAGTAAAACTAAGCTCGGCTAACCACGGTGTTAAAAAGTTACTTTAGTTAGTTTCTTCCAAAGTATTTAATCTTAAATGATGTACATTTTCAATTACATCTAATTACTGGCTCTATCTATACTACTATAAGTCTACCATTTACATGACTAAATAAAGATCAAAGGCATCCTTAGGACAAAGCTTTGTAGATTGTTTTACTAGCTGTCCCACACTATCTATCGACTTCTCTCTATATCAAAGTAGTCGGTACTCGTAAATCTCGAGATGTCTTGAGGCGAGCGGCGATTGGCTCACCCGAGCGCTGGACATGTTTGACTTACTGCCTTGCTACCTACTTCACTGACACAAAGACTCGTTTAGATGAAGGTCTTGTAAGAACCTTCTATTTTGTGACGACAGTTTTTGTTAGATCAAGTTATTTTTCGTTTAGATAACATTTGTATGAGAATCGGGAATTTTGACGGAACTAGCAAAAATTTTACACGACTTTTATTCGAGATTTTTTTTGTGAGTCGTCGAACACAAATATTTTTTTCGTTAGGTATTATTTATATAGATGAGATGAGAGGTGAAGACGTGTCACAGACACAGTGCAGACATTATGCCCCTTCAAAACGTTTTTATGCGAAATGGCCCGTGTAAATCACACAAGCGGCGTGGCGCAAAGTCCGTGACGCGTCTTCGCCTTAAGTCTTTTCTGTGTAAGGTACTATCGCACTGTGGGAAATGTAAAATTCTTGTCAATTATTTATTGGTTTTATCTATAAATAATATTTTTGTTTTACTTTTGTATTATAAGTACCTACTGCTAGAAACAGAGTACAAAATGACCATTAGAAAACGGTAGCTTAATATAACAAGGTTAGTAATTTCCTTTTGTGAAGATAATCTCATGTAAAACTCCAAACCCGTGTACTAACAATGTTTACAGTAGCCAAGTACCTGCATACCTCCAGACTTACAAAGTAGCCACAACAAAACCAATGACGCAGCTGATTGCTGATAGCAAACATGTTGTGTGGAATCAAAAACGATGCGATGCGCAATGAGCGCGCGCCCGCATGCTCGCTCAAACAACCACTGCAAATACCAACTCGGCCCAACTTGCCTAACTGCGAACCGAGACCAGCCACACTCATTACTTACACACAGAAAGAAATGTAAATAGCTCTCGATTGTAAGTTAAAATATTATTGGTGCTATTCAGAAAAGACTACTCTTATAGGAGTGTTTTTTACGGTGACTACTGCTCTCTGAATTCAAGGTTGAAAATACGGCCGAAAATTTAAAACCACTATTATTTTTCGATGCCGGAGCATTGATTTGAATATGAATTGTTTTTTTTAAATAGTACGGGTTTTATCTATACTATCTATACTAATATTATAAAGAGGAAATAATTAATAGCTTGTTTGTATTGAATAAGCTCCGAAAATACTGGACCGATTTGAAAAATTATTTCACCGTTGGAAAGCTACACTATCCCCGGATGACATAGGCTCTATTTAATTATGAAGTTCCCACGGGAATGGGAGTTACGCGTGTGAAACCTCGCGCGGGAAGTTAGTTTAATATATTTTACTCAAGCTTCCAATGCAAAGGGACTGGTCCGTGCTCATTGCTTGTATCATTTAGTTATGTCATATATTATAACTACTATGTAGATTATATCCATTGACGGGCACTGCGTCAATAACATCAGCTACGCGGATGATATGGTATTGTTGAGCCCATCGATCAGTGCACTTAGGAGGCTTCTCCGCATCGGTGAGAACTATGCGGTGGCTCACGGCCTTAGGTACAATGCGACCAGAGCGGGCTACTGGTTTTCAAAGCGGGTAATAAATATTATGATACTGTCCAATCTATGTACACGTGTGCCCTATGGGTCAGCTATACAAAAAGCTCGTGAAATGCTCTGCGAATCCAATACAATAACGCCTTCAGAGTTATGTTGGGGCTGCCGCGCTTTTGCAGTGCATCGGGGATGTTCGCGGAGAATGGCGTGCCAGATTTTTACGCACTGATGAGGACACGGATAGCATCCCTGATGCGGCGAGTGCGCGACAGCTCCAACAGCTTGGTGGCTATAGTGGCCGACAGGATGGATAGTCCAATGATGTGGCAATGGATGACCAGTCATCGTGCGTCATTCCAATATTTAAAATAAGTTGTTATGTGTTTTCATGTATGTATTGATGTTTTGTGTATAAAAATGTTTAATGTGTGTTTGTTTATGGACTAATGCTCTGAAATATTTTTTTATTATTATTATTATTATTATATCCATTATTTAACCACATGACGATTTTTTATGTCAATTAAAAATAAAATAAGACGAAACAAAAGGAAACTTACACTCCAAATTTATCTAGTTTTAGTGTTCGTTCACCCTCTGCCTACTACTTGTTCTGTAATAAAAGCCTCTAGTTTTTGCCAACGTCTAGTGTTTGGTTCTTGGTTAGCTCACGAATTCTCTTACTAATAAATAGATGTACAACTACTATTTCGTGGAATAAACAAGGTAGGACTTTTGATTAAATAAACCTATTTAGATTACTTGTTGGACTTGTACAGACAACCTTTGTTAGTATCGAATCTGAAAGGTTTTCATGGAAAACAAATTGACCTATCTTTTTAAAATGTCTTATTTATTATAGGAGAAAAGACTAGAAGGATAGAAGAGACATACTCGAGTTGGCCGGGGTTCAAGTTTATTTAAAAGTTTTTTTTTCTGATTGCTCTTTTCAGTTGCTTGTGAATTATGTTATACTAGCTACGCCCCACGGTTTTACCCACGTTACTCTGCTCCAGTGGTTCAGAGCGTGATTTTTTGTAGCTCATATAATCGAGCTTATTAGGTAACTATTTCCGTGCAAAGTTTCAACCAAATCTATTCAGTAGTTTTGCGTGAAAGAGTAACATACATACTTACTTTCGCAGTTATAATATTAGTAGGAAGCTATGATCAAATTAATTATTATTGTATCTCTCTTTTTCAATCAAAACGTCGGATATCGAAGAAAATTGGCATACATTTACTTAAATTGAACTTATTTCATATAATGTATCCCCTTCTATCTCCAAGAAGTTTAATCAAACGAATGCCACAAGGTAGAAGAATAAACGTCCCGTTTAATTTTACCAGCCGTGTCCCTGCGGCGCACTGTAGGCAGATTTGTCTGAGCACGGCTTTGATGTCGCCGCGCTCGCGTCGAGAGCCGCGCAAAGGAAAATATTACGTCAAGTGCCCACCGCTACCTGAGTGTACGGCGTACAGTGTACACTCACAACAACTATGTTTGACAACTTCACGTTTGGGATACAGGATAAAATCGATATTTTAATGTGTTTGTTTATGTTAGAGAGGTACTAGGCGTGGTTGCGCACTTGGTATCTATCTTTTCTGTATCAACCTACTTCATAACTTTATCTTAACTTAGTAACTGACCAAACAACATAAAATTAGTTTTGTTTCTATTTTTTTATGTAATGTAAATGTATACTTACTTAATATATAAAGCGTTTGTTACGAAGCAAAGAGTTTGTTTGTTTGTGCGCGCTAAATTTAGAAACTACTGGTCCAATTTGCAAAATGATTTCAGTGTTATCTAACTAATCTAACAATAATGTATTATAAATGTATATGGTCCATTTATCGAATAAGACTATAGGCTATATTTAATTATGAAGTTCCCACGACTGAAACCGCGCCCGCGCGGGCGTGGTTGGTCAAAGATATTACTTTACTAGCTGATGCTCGCGACTTTGTCCGCGTGGTGTTTGTTATTCCTTCGTTTTTTTAACTATCCCACGGGAACTCATTTATTTGCTGTGATTAAAAGTATTTAAAATGTTGAACGGGATGTAAGGTACCACCATGCAACATTTTATTAAATAATCGGTGCAACTGTTTCGGAGTTAAGCCCGAACAAACAGACAGAGAAATAAAAAAAATCAGTTCTATATTACTTACATCCCCATGACTCGGTTTTTAGCTTTTTTTCTATGTACAGACATTCGACCTCTACAGTTTTATTATATTTATATAACTTTATAAGACCGATGTTGAAAAGTGTTTTGTTTAGATAATAATGTATTGTAAATTTGTATAATAATATACAATATTACAACGTTTTTATTCAATGATAATTCATTTAAATAAGTGATTCCTATCAGTTTACCGTACAATCTTATTATATCGTTAAAGCGAAAAACACTATGACTACCAGTAGGCCTTCTCTTGTCACATACCACATGAACACCATTACAGAGGAAAACTTTAAATTTTATCAATCAGCCTACATAACGTCCACAGCTGAACATGGCCCATATGTCCCCGACGAAGGTGCTCATCAGAGTAACCACGCTGGGCGGGTTGGTGACAGCAATTATTATTATGTTGTATCGCTACCGTTCCCTAGTACACAGCTTAACGTGCTTTATGAGGCACGGAGGGTAGTCCCTCAACCAACCAGACCCGGAAAGAAATAGTAGTGAAAGTGTGGGTATCGCCAAATTAAAGATGAGATGATATCTTTGGTAGGTCCGTTATAAAATTGTCTTTCGTTGAATTCAATTTTATGAAAAATCGTACCTTTTGCAGCTGAGTGTACGTTGTGCAAGCTATTCGTACAAGCAGGACACAGCGACGACACACTTTAGGCGCTCGGGAAATGAATTAGACTGTGGACAGAACGCGCGGGATCGTATACGTGGCGCAGGTAGTAGACACCTGAGCCTCGTATACTATGCCGCGTGTTCAAAACCATTAGTGTTTACAGTACCGGTTTACCAAAACTGTCAATAGATGTCGTTGTACAGTTTGGCTACATCTCGCAATGGTTTCGTTCACGACATCCGCCTAGGCATTAGGCATTAGGCTGATTAAATTCATTAGTGCGTAGTTTACCCAATAAAGAGGTATTCTAATTCAACGTTTGTTGTTTCATTGAAAACTAAAGCGTACAATGACATCACGGTGGGAGAACTCAGGTCATTTTCACCGCGCGTTCATCATGTTTGTATTATTTACTGAGAGACTATTGTCGTATTGATATTTGTCAAATATTTACTCGTATCTAAAATGTATACCTAGTAATTGCTATTCCATCATTGTTGAATGTAACCAAATGCGGCTATGTGATGGTGAGAGCAGTTAGTAACTGTAGTGATATAAACATTATATTATTAACTATCGCGCGGTTACATCCGAGCCCCCTTCCCGTTGGAAGTTAATAATATAATATAGCTTGTAGCTTTCCTCGTTAAATGGTCTATCTAACACTGAAATATATTTGTCGTATCGGACCAGCAGTTTGTGAGATTAGCGCGTTCATGCAAAAAAGTATAGATTACTTAAATACCACTTTAATAAGGAAAAACAAACATATGAATGATTATTGTTTCTAGTAAAGCGGATCAGTGAGCGTGCTAATATGATTTATAGTTTTGTCTTCTGCTTAACAATGCACTATTTTAAAATATTTATTTCCTATTAAATTCACCTAACACAAACAAACTTGAAAACAATATTTTTTTCATCTCTACTAATATGACTACTGGATCTATTTCGAAAATCATTTTACCATTTGAAAGCTACGTTGAAGTAACATAGGGTTAATTAAGAGATTCCTACGGGGATGGGAGCTATTCGGGTGAAACCGAACACATAGTTCTTGAGATTAACACTTCTATTTTAAACTACCGACCAGCCCCGGCTCCACACGGGCGCAATGCTGATGTATTATACATATAAATTTTCCTCTTGAATCACTCTATCTGTTTAAAAAAACGCATCAAAATCCGTTGCATAGTTTTAAAGATTTAAGCATATCTACATAGGGATATAGGGACAGAGAAAGCGACTTTATTTTGTACTATGTAGTGATTAATATTCAAATTAAAACTTTTAGTAGCGTGTTTAAGAAACATTTAATGTTTTCATGACACTTATCAAGCGTACAACAGCGGATGTAAACCTTTTAATAAGCACTTAATATTACAAAGTTACTCGTAAATGTTCCGCAGTACAATGTTGTGCTCTGACAGTTAATTTTATATTGGAAACGGTAAAAAGTTGATTGGATCAATATTTACGTTTCATTTCACCCACAATGGTAAAACTGTGTACCTAGTTACATATTGTACAGTTTTGTTTATTTTCTAATGGCTTTCAAATATTATATGGTTATGTCCCGCGGTATGTGCCGCAGCGTAGAGTACATAATAAATCCCGTTCCCGTGGGAACATCTCAATAAAATATAACCTTTGTCTTTCTCGATAAATGTTCTATCTAACACTGAAATATTTTTTTTAATCAAACCACTAGTTTCTCAGATTAGCGCTTTTAAACAAACCAACTCTTCATTTTTCTATATTAGTATACCTAGATTTATTCTGAATGCACTAAGCTCAACTGGTTTTTCGTACGGCGTATACTAATTTTATACGACGATTATATTGCGACGCCATTCAAAATCAGGTACCTATAGAAATTGATTTAAAAATGCTTCAGTCAAGCATTCCCTTTTCATTCATAGCTAATAAATACATCAAAATTGGGTTAACACTTAAAGCAAAAGTATGTCTTATAAAGTTTTAATTAATTGTTAATATTGTACTGGGTTGTAAGTACCTGTTTCTTACATCCTTTGTACCGCCGACACTCGGGAAGAAAGTTGTGTCACCTCCCCGAACTCGTAACATGAGACTGTTCTCACTCCTCAACCCCCGACACGTAGCAACCAAACACACTCACATATAAATCTACTATATATACATCTACTATACATATAATAAAATTGCAGAGGTCGAATGTCCGTACATTGAAAAAAAAAACACTAAAAACTGAGTGAGATGGATGTTAGAAGGAAAACAGAACACATCCAGTTTTCAGGGTTCCGTACTCGAAGGGTAAAAACGACTTCGCTGTCTGTCTGTCACCAGGCTATATCTCAAGAACCACGATAACTAGACTGTTGAAATTTGATTTCACAGATGATGTATTTCTATTGACAAATACTAAAAATAAAATATTTAAGGGAGGCCCATACAATAAACTTTTTTGCTCGATATCAATAACGGCAAGACGCGAGTCCGGCTCGCACTGGACCAGTTTTTCTGTTTCTCTGTCCGTTTGTACGGGCTAAACTCCGAAACTGTTGGACCGATTTAAATAAAATTTTGCATGGTGGTACCTTACATCCCCGGTCAGCTTAATTACACAAAATTAATGAGTTTTCGTGGGATAGTTAAAAGACTATAGTAATTTATATACAGCTTAGGAATCTACCTCCTTTTGACCTCCCCATCTATTTTTGGTTTACAAAGATTACTAGCAGACTTTTTGCAGTCTACTAGTATTCTTGTTAACCCCTCGTGCTAAGCTTAAATGCTTGTATTACGAGTTCATGTCGGTAGTGCAATAGGTGGGATTCGAACCGGCGACCTCAAGATCACAAGTCCGAAGCAAGTGCCATTGGGCGACTGCTTCATAAAATTTTGATGTGTATGTAAATACTTAAGTGCTGAATAAATATCGTTTGTATATCTACCTACACGTTTAAAATGTTTATCGAAGGAATAACAAACACTACGCGGACAAAGTCGCGGGCATCAGTTAGTATATTATAATGTGTATCTCTTGACATATGTTCGAGTGTGAAATTGTATGTATGTGTGCGCTTTGTATCCAAATAATATAAACAACAAAGAGACAAGAGTGAAAACGTGCCAGTTTCAGATTTCGATATTTTGTGTAACAAAACTAGGTGTATATATTTGGTTGCCACTGTATCATTGTACCTATATTACCTTTTTTTTTATTGTTGTCCGGGGGGAAATGCTTTTACGCATTCCCACCGCCGCTGCAGCGTATCCGCGCGCTGGCGGCGGGATATGTGGGACTCGCCCTCTCCATAGCGGTGGTATGATACTCATATCACGAGGAGAAGACCCTACACCACTAAAACCCCCCGGACACTCTTTCGATCCGCCGTTGGCGGGGGTCGGGTACGCATGAGCAATCCTGCCCCGTACCTACACTACCTGCTAATATTATTTGTTATGCCAAGTTTAGGTAGTTTTAAATGTAGGCTTAGTATTTGGTAAATCGTGCGGTCTGTTTTATTTGCTGTGTTTCTTTTTCTCAAAAATTACGTTTAAAATAATAAATAAGCATGTCTGTAAGAATGTTAACGTATACTCTATCCGGGCGTACGACGTTTCCTTCTTCATAGATTTTCCTGCACTTTTAATTTTCGATGGCAAAATAGAAGCTAATTTCTGTTAGTATATGGTCCCTTTGAACATCGGAAAAATTATAAAATAATATACAATATATTTTTCATATATTCATATTCCAGTCACTAGCAGTTACTTGTGTTAAATACCTACTCGTACAAATGAGATAAAGTTGAATAGATGTTATTCTAAAAACTTAGAGAAACCTATTTCCTGCTGACTCGGATCATAAGGTTTTTGTTGCGAATAGAGAGGAGCTAATAGTTGGCGAAGTCAACTTGATACGTTTGAGATAACTAACGTGAGTTGAGTGAGCCCGGGACAAGGTGTTAGAGAATATTGGTTCTGTTTTTCATGGGACACTGTGCAAAAGTTAGTTAATTGTGTGTAGTATTACGAGATATTATATCAAGATGACAACCTCCGTAGCGTAGCGGTATTTTGCCCGTTTTAAATCTCGGAGGTCGTGGCTTCGATCCCCACGCCGGACAGGAAATATTTGTGTAAATTCATGATTTCTTTTCGGGTCTCGGGAAAGCACGTTAAGCCGTTGGTCCCGATTGTTATAACATCATCTATAATAATCGTATATCAAGGAACGGGCAGCAGTGTTTCCTTGTGTGGTACAAAATAATACTGCAGCACCAATCCACCTGCTAAGCGTGGTGCCAATGGCAAATACCGTCCCTCGGGAGGAGGCCCATGTTCAGCAGTGGACGTTATACGGGCTGATGATGATGATGACCTTGCTATTTATATAAAATAATAACTTGTGGTCTTTTCATACAAGAATAATGGTAATAAAGATTTTTGAAAAGCAAGAACATTCCCTCAGATCCCGTACTTTCCACATCTTTAAAATATTTTAATGGAATAAAAAAAATATTCAGCACATGGGTATCCACATGCACTTGTAGGTACTTGTCATAATCACAATGTTTAGACTAAAACTGACCTGAATGGTCCAGCAACAAACCTGTTTCGTACATTCTTCTTTAATGGGCTATGATCTTAAACGAAGACGCAGTACGCTGAAAATTACAATAAAAAATACCTCTATTTACTTACACATGAAATTTCAACATTGAAATATGTATCCTTTTTTTTCCTCGGGAGGAACTCTATACATCTATTCAATTTCCAAATACAAACAAAAACGACACCCCCCTGTCAAATGTAACCATTTATATTTAGTGCTACAGGTTCAGCCTTCGTGTAACCGCACTGCAGCTTTTAGTAGAAACATTTCATATGTAACATGATATTTACTTAATAACTATCGCTAACGGGCTGGTCGTAGCTCTCAGTGGTTTCAGCAGATTAGGGTTTACAGCTAGTCTTTGAAAGCTTATGAATGATCTCTGTTCATAGTTTTCTTCTATAAAACGATTGTATCACGTTATAATCGTGCTAGGATTTAGAATTTTGAACCTGGATTTGGATGAATTAAGCAAAGATTGTTTGAAGCGAACGTTGATATAATTATGTATATGTTATAACATGCAACAGCCCATTGGAGTGGAATTGTACTTAAACCCTTCAAAGGTGCCTATACTATACCCGACCTAGTATAGGCATACTAGGTTTCTGAGACCCATTGTTCCTTCATTTGTCTGTCCTGGTTGTGTGTTGTACTTCTACCCGGGGCAACTTTTTTGTAGGATCTGTGTGTGCTCATGTGTTCATGAGTAATATGTCTGTAAAGTCCGTCGCAGAAAGAAGAAACATTATATAAAAGTTTATTTTTTGTTTGTTACGTTACGTAGACGTAATGGTGACAAAATTTTAAGTCTACTAATATTCTTGTTAAACCCTTGTGCTAAGCTAAAATGCTTGAATTACGAGTGGGTTCACGTCGGTAGAGCAATGGGTGGGGTTCGAACCGGCGACCTCAAGATCAGAAGTCTGACGCCCTATCCATTGGGCTACGGCCGCTTCTATTAATTTAACAATAATAATTTATTTAATCCGTTCTACTGAGTTTTTTGGCAGTGTTTCTCAGTAGTCGCCACGTCACACACTGCACGGTAGGGAAAAAATATGACGATTCCAAACAAATGTAACCATTTTTACGGAATAAATGAATTTTGAATTTGAATTTGAATTTGAATTTTCAAATTCAAACATAAACATTAAACGGCAGTAAAATATCATAGCCACGTACATTTCACTCTGATTTATCTCTCAACAAATACGAATGTGCTTGGCGCTGTTTGTCTGTGTGTCATAAAACATAACGTTGTAGCTGTGACGTCACAGAGCCGCGTGGTTCAACGCAGTTTACTGCGACAATACTGTGCCGCTTGTTTATGATATTAGAGCGCTAGGTCACGTGATTGTCCCAAACTATGTGTTACTGCACAATTTAAAGCGCACAGCAGTTTGATACTAGATGGTCAGTATAAAGTTCAACTTGATGTTTGTATGACCGTTTAAACTTGGTTAACAGGTATCTCTTCTATACTAATATTTTAAAGAGCAAAGATTTGATTGTTTGTACTGAATAGGCTGCGAAACTGGAACAATTTGAAAAATTCTGTCACCGTTAGAAAGCTACACTATCCCTGGATGACATAGGCTACATTTAATTATGAAGTTCCTACGGGAACGAGAGTAACGTGAGTGAAACCGCGCACAGGAAGCTAGTATTTCATGAAACGCATATGTTTTTCTCACACTGTTTTTTATTATGTCACCGAAAGATTAGACAGTGACCCGTAGTGCAAAAAGCCTACGAACTGCAAAGTTGCACAAATCTCCCCTAAAAAATTAAAGTCATTCCTCAATCTCCCGCCATCGACCCCTGAGCCGAGGTCCAAGTGGGCCTTTATGTCCTATATGTTTGGCCCCGCGGCGTTGGGAGTGCCTAATGATTTTCCCCTGAAGAAATAAAAGGAGTTAGAAGTGGATGAAAAGTTTGTTTGTTTGCCTGAACGCGGTAATCTCAGGAACTATGGTCCGATTCAAAAAAACCTTTACCGTTCGATTGCCCATTTATTGACGAAGAGTTATGCAGGTGAAACTTCGCGCGGAAGCTAGTCTGATATAAATAAAAATACTTATTATATATTTATTAACATTCCCTTTAGATATTAGTAAAATAATGTTCCAACTAAATGTAACCGTAACGTTAACTGAAATATCCGGATTGACTAATACCTACCTAATTATTATTTGTAGTAACGAACGCTGTGGCGGCTTGTAATGAGATTCACTTTGTGGTCACGTGACCTAGTATATCCTATGCGGTTGTTCCCGTAATATGCAATGTGGGGGAATATATTATATATCTGGGGGGACGCGAGAATAGTTTGACTTGGCCTTCGCACTAAGCAAGTAAGCTTTCTAATAACATAAAAATCTATATATATAAAAGAAAGCCGTGTTTGTTACAACACTTATAACTCGAGAACGGCTGGACCGATTGCCATGGTTTTTGATTTGTTGGATTTGTTTCCGTCCCGAATAGCAGAATACATTTTAAAAACAAAAGAAAGTCGTGTTAGTTACACTATTTATAACTCAAGAACGGCTGAACCGATTTGGCTGAAAATTGGTAGGGAGGTAGCTAAACTGGGAGAAGGACATAGGATACTTTTGGGTAGGGGTAGGGTAGGGTAGGGTAGGGTAAGGTAGGGTAGGGTAGGGGTAGGGTAGGGTAGGGGTAGGGTAGGGGTAGGGTAGGGTAGGGGTAGGGTAGGGGTATGGTAGGGGTAGGGTAGGGTACGGGTAGGGTAGGGTAGGTGTAGGGTAGGGGTAGTGTAGGGGTAGGGGTAGGGTAGGGGTAGGGTAGGAGTAGGGTAGGGTTAGGGTAGGGGTAGGGTAGGGCAGGGGTAGGGTAGGGCAGGGGTAGGGTATAAAAGTCCACCCGTGCGAAGCCGGGGCGGGCCGCTAGTAATATATATTTCTTGTGAGATACATTGTGATTTTATGCGATGGCTGGATAAACGGAATGACTTGCCATCTATTTTTATTTAAAACATAAAATATTTTAATATTGATATGGTCACAATAAGATTTTGTAAGATAAGCTAATTAGGTGCGTAATAGCTTAAGGCGGTAGGCAAGGGACCTAACACCACAACGTTTTTTGCGGTAAAAAAATGGCGTTGCGAGACTTAGTATTTATTACAAGTTATGGCTTTGATGGCATATACTGTATTTTACATTTTACAGCTAAGACACTGATTATATCCTGGCTCTAAAATGTACAATTTACTACACTATTAGTATCCGACACTACACTATGATTGTCAGATACTACACTATAAGAGTCAGACTGACGTATGTGCTGTGCTTCTATACTATGCTTAAATCCATACATTTTACATAGGACACTATTCGTGACACTACACTAGAGTGTCAGACACTATACTTTGAGTATCGGATACCACACTTTGATTGTCAGAGACTAGACTATAAGTGTCATTGTCAGAAATGTAATTTCGTTCACCGTATGGTTGTTACCATGCTATCCATACATTTTACAACTAGGACACTATTAATGTCAAACTCTACAATATGAGTGTCAGATACTACGATATAACTTGCGAGAAAATATAAACGGATACTACAGTTTAAGAGTCCGACACTACACTTTGAATTTATACATTCTGTTAATAATATAACAGAATGTACACATTCTCCGCGATTAGATGGCAACAAAGAGTTTGAACTTAAAACATAAACTTTATCTGTATAAACAACTAACTTAGTAACTCCCTTGGACGATTTTTCAAATCGGTCAATTTGTTTCGGAGCCTATTCAACACAAACAAACAATCAAATCTTTCCCCTTTTTATTATTAGTATAAATGACTAATACGAACGTGAAATCATAAATCCAAACTATCGCAGTTAAAAATGTACAAACAACAAACATGAGTGCACAAGCCCCGAGCGCGGCGCAAACTAAATAAATTATGTATTTAATACACGGAACTCCTCCCAAGGGTCGTTGATACAACATTCATGTGGCGACTTCATTATACAATTACGCTTGTTATCGCGCCGCCAAACATACTCGACTTACATAGCGCGCAAGCTAAACAGTAACGTTACAATTTTACCGCAAATTAGAACGACAAATTTGGTTTTAGTTCTGAAAATGTTTATTGGATAAATATTGTAATGCAATTTAAATTTTTCAACTGTTACAATCGGCATTTCTATAGCGTTCAAATAGGTAATATACAATTTCAGTTGGTAACCAGCTGGTACCCGCGAGTTCGTTTGCATACATTTCGATTCTTCCATACAAAGTTTTCTTTAATGTATTTTATTAATTAACATGCTATAAGTATAAATGAACAAACAATTGCATCCGATATCGCTCGTTAAATGAAAGATTCTTTATTTTTGTAAATATTATTTTCAAAATAGGTTTATTTTATACATTTCATTACTCTTTATTTATATAAAATGCTAATTATTTTGATATTAATGAAGTCCTTCATTTCAACATTTTAAGTAAATGTATCATTAACACTTTCTGAATTTATCATTTAAAAGGCATTCTTAAAAGATAACTAAAAAAAAATTGCGGAGTTTCTTATAGTCTTTCTTCTCCGGATGTCACACCGTAGGTAGATAGAGAAAGACTCGTAGGAGGCTAGGAAAGGGACGGTGGTCCTCGCGAGGCGGGGCTCGCGACGCGATCTTGGCTTTAGACCAGATCCCAGCCCGCGCTGGTTGATCTAATTTCTCAAACCACACGACTTATTATTATTTTGTGTATAGGTACTCGTTTTCTTCGCGAAAATTTTTCATTCGATTTCATTTATATATATATTTATTATATAATTATATATTTTATTGATTTTGAAAATAAGATTATAATATTAGTTTAACATAAGTGACCATACATTTAAGTTATACCATTTACTAAAGACCTGTATATAATGTTAAAAATATTGTTCTTAATTAAGTATATCAAAAAAATGTACTTAAATGTGTTATGCATGACGACGAATAACAAGCGCGAATTATTCGTCTACGTTACTAATAACCTATTCCATTTCATTTCTTTCTCAATCATATTCAAAGGCGAACTTAAAATGTATGTAAAAGCACACACAGAGTAAAACGAAGTAATTCTGTTTAGTTCAGTAAGCTATCTCGTTCCATTACAAACTGTGTTCTGAATATTATCTGCGCAAAGCATTTAAATACTAATTTGTAAATGTTTTCTCTAAATTGAATAATAAGTAGCAAACATTATTTTGTACCTCGATGCATATTTTTTCTTTAAGTTTCCTTTATATACACTCGGTTCCAAAAATAACGGGTCAGTCACAAAAATTGAAATACCTCCAGAACTGTAAAAGTTAGATCAATGAAATAAAAAACAGAATAAAGACTTTTTAGTAGACTTTGTATTTAATATTGCAACTGAATTAAAAATAAAATTTAAGCAAAATTTTGCACACACGTTTAATTTGCATGACAATATATCAAAATACATCATTTTAAAATGTATTATGGTGGACTCCTAAAGAAAGAACCAGTTCAAGGAGAGGATTTTCTGAAAAGATATATAAATAATATTACTGAATGATATACAACGTTGATATGACAGAGGGGCATTAAATTACGCTACGTTTACTATACGTGTTTTTTATACCGATACGGTAGAAAAATAAAAAGCAACCAAATTGAGATTTTTTTTCTTTCAAACAAACTAAATAGCTTACAAATCAGAGTAAAACGTAACCACCCTTTGTAAATAAATTTCACTGACCTAGCAAAGCGGCAACGTCGCGCGCGCGCCGGTGCGGGACGTTTTACAATGATTTGCGTCAGAGCGGCAACAACGCATCGTAAGGAAAGATACATCGTGTTCAAACGGCGCAAAAACTTAAAAAATCATTTGCGACTAAACTACTGCTCCTATTTAATTGATTTTTGGCACAGAGCTTGGAAATGGTACCTAGTATAGGCAGTTTAAAGGAAAGCCCCTCTGTCGTATCAACTTTGTATATCTTTCAGTACGCCAGTATGCTAATAACATTCTATTTAGTAAAACTGAAAAATAAATCAGACGCTGTAATTTTTAATTAAATATAAAGAAATTTATAATCTATCAACCAAATAAATAATAGCTCGTCAAAATAATAAAAAACTTACTTATCTTTAACATAGATATTGATTTTTCAACCTATTTTGCGTTTAATGAATAAAAAACAAACAAGTTACTGCACTTAACAGTTGTACAACACTATCTCCGCTCTCAATTGACGGCATTAACAAAATGAAAATGTCCGGCCACAATGTCCTTTTCTCATTGCAGCTGGCTATTCCAGCTAACCAGGTATATTAGGTATGCCATTGTGACGTCATGCGATGACGTCACGTAATGCTGGCATCCATTATTCAGCTGAACCTACAGCCGGTTATGGCGGCTATAAACATTTTATTAATGTGCTGGGTATTGTTGCCAACAGTATGAAGCTCAATCATTTTGTGTTGACGTTAGGTGCCCAAGTTGTTAGCATAAATTACACTCAAGTATTCAAGAAGATATTTAATAATTCCACTATTTCTACCCATATAAAGCTCTACATTTTGAAAAACAAAACAATGATGCTATATTATATTTTTATGCGGCCAGTCTTCTGGGAACGCTGCCCCATGATGTCGGTCGGAGGAATATTTCGCCGCCCAATGCATGACGTAGTTAAAATATTATTTAATATGTACATAGCGTATATAGCTTAAGTTTTATTTGTTGATGTATGCCTATTTATTATATTTTCACTTTCAAAAAGATCTATAAACAACGTATATATTAGTAGCCCTTGTATCTAAGAATATAAGTTGGTAAACTTCTTAGTTGTTTTTTTTTTCTATTTACAAATGGTAGTTTTATTATTTTTTTAAAATTATATTATATGTGATATATAACTTACAAAACTTCTTACTTTCTTCTTCTTCTTTGATTTAAAAAAAGTCTAGCGACAGATTGTTCCTAGTTACGCATAGAAATTGTGATGATTAGTTATCTTCTTTTTCAAATTATTTGTGTAAGTGATGTTGATTGATTTGATTTATCAATCTTTAAATTAAAATTAACTAAGGAGTAAATATTAATATTGACACACTGTTCTCTGATATTTTTTATCTGAGGAGTGATAAATCAGTCCTTAATCATTTATTATTTTGTGGCGTATCAAAAATAACACGTACTTAAGTCTTATTTATGACTACTTTCACTTAAATCTTTTATTTCAAGTGTTATATGAAACGTGAGGTAAACGGAAAACATTCCGCAATCAAACTACACAAAAAATATTTTTTTCCTAATGTTGTCTCAAATTTTACAAAAGGAGTCCAAATTGTTGGGGTAGTCATTATTTTTTGTTTCCCAGCACACAGCAGATGCTAGAACTGTTCCACTCTCGTAGGAACTATAGATGAATGACAAAGAGAATACATTTTCTTATGTAAATAGGTTTCAGTTTTTGTCTTTGAGAGACTCGGCGATGAGGAACACAGAACAGGAATACTAGTTGCAGATGCAATATGTTGTATATCATATAAACAATTCATGCGTGTATGATACAAAGAATTTATCATTCCAAATTTTATGTTAATTGCCTTTGCAATTAAGAAATAGACATCATGTATGTACTATGTACATTTTTAAGTTTTTTATTTCTTTATTTTTTTTTATTTAATTTTTGGTTTCCGGAATTATATGTTCAGAGCTAATGTATTCCGCTTTGTGGCACACCATTAAAGAAATGATGTTATTATTTAAATAGTTGAAACTTCAAAATGATAATAATATATTCAGAGTTTGTACTGCGCGGTGTGAGAAATAATCAGAAGTGTGTTTTTGTTTCAGATCACTCGGAGTCAATGCCGATGAGTTATAGTTTTTATAGCAGACATCTACGTTCGTTGCGACGTAATATTTTTTCAGTTACTGTAATTCATATATTACTATAATTACATATCATGTGATATTTAAATGTCTATTTTTTATAAATATTTCATCATCATCATCATCAGCCCGTATAACGTCCACTGCTGAACATGGGCCTCCTCCCGAGGAGTGCATTGCCATAGTCACCACGCTTGGCAGGCGGGTTGGTGACCGCAGTATTATGTTGTAACACACAAGGTAACGCTGCTGCCCGTTCCTTGATATACGATTATTATAGATGATGTTATAACAATTGGGACCAACGGATTATCGTGCTTTCCGAGGCACGGAGCAACCAGACCCGAAAAGAAATATTTCTTGTGGTTCCGGTGTGGGAATCGAACCCATAAATATTTAAATATCGCTTATTGAGTTTTATGTTGTTTCAGTGAACATAATAATCTTTGAAATCAATATGTTACGAAGTTTTATTATAATCATTTAATCAGTACTATAAAACTTTAAAATAGTTCTTCATTAGTAAAAGTAGAACCTACTTCCGCGCTTACACATGTAGCATGCGAACTTTATTCTTTGAACTAGAATATCAATGCTAAGTTTTGGCTTTCATACAATCTCATCAACCTATACTTATACAGGAAATAGAATAATCAGATAACAGAACTGTTTTCACACTTTTAAGACAAGAGTGTTATTTTTATAAATATATTTTTTGTAAGAAACCCTCAAGTTTCACGAGGTCGACATTTATATAACTTAATTTCGTCTTTAGTAATTTGGCAAGATGGTTCACGCGCCACTCATTACCAGCCAACATAATCCCATAGGTAGCTACCTAATTGGATATTCCAACGCGTTTGATCTCGAAATTCTTAAACTTATTACGTAAACACCCTTTTTCGTTGCGCCATATTTTCGTAAGCTTTGCCGTACGAAAGTTGAACGAAGGCTGTATCGTTCTAAATTGAAAATAAACACTCCGCGTCTTGGCTTTGAGGGAATTAAAGTCCCGAAGAAGTTGGAGCTTCCACCACAGTACAAGTGCTTCAGAGTTTCAATTACTTGTCGGAGTGACATGCTCACTCCACTCGTGTGCGAGGTGACTTAACATTTACATGAGATGTATTATAATAGTATAATGTGATCTTTTGTCGTTGCTTATACTATGCAAAATAATTTATCTTTGGTAGACCAATCGATCTGTGAATATACTTTTTAAAATAACCGAATAAAATGACTTTACATCGGTGTTAGGGGTGTACGGACACCCCTAACACCGATCATACCTACACGTTAATTCACAATTGACATAACTCGTAATACTACCGACTACGTGTGGAAGAAAACTAAACGTGCATTCAAATACGCCGACGCAGCCAACTAAGCCACGTGACGCCGCTAATATAAAATTATTTGCTGATAAAATATATTGTTATTTTATTTCCTTCGTTCGTCGAGCAGTCTATTCTATTTTATGATCTGAGTAAGTATTACTAACAGTAGGTATCTCTCTGTAGATTATATTTGATATCAATTTTATTGGCTGACTTCGTAGTAATCATTATTAGTCCAATAACAACTTATAAGCCTTATCTGGAATTGGTGGCAATTGGCCCAATTCTATTCAATGGTTGTTGAACGAATATATAAATACTAGCTGCCCCGCGCGGTTTCGCCCTTGTATGCCCTCAGCATGTTTCCGTCAACCGAGCTTCCGTCCATATCAACAATTAGATTAAATAATTATTATGTTTATAAAATTAGAAACGCTGAGTGCTATCAAAACTATTAAAAAATATATAATTTGATATTTTTTTCATAAGTTCACATTTTGCAGGATAAAATTAAGAAGAAGGTTAAATGATTTATAAATCACTAAATTGTAATGGTTTGCTGTTGAACTCTTCACTGAGTAAAATTTATAGTGTTGTTGTGTTCAAATGTCATTATTATGTGCTTCGGAAGCTGTGGCGCGGCGTCGGCGCCGTCACGTGGAATAGAAAAGGTACACTTCCGTGGTTCAAGGAAGACGCAGTTGATGCGGTCATTCTTCACTATGGAGGATATAAGGAGGATGTAATACTTTAATGAATCCAACAGTATTCCGCTCCTTCATCCTCAAAATCAAACGTGGCATTTTATGCCACTTATTTCCTTAAGATCAAAGAAATTTACTTTTTTGATATAAAGTTTATGAAATTAAACATTTAACATATCTTATATTAGAACATTGTATTGCATGTTACAAGTGCTTAATCTGGTTTATTTATATTATACAAGCTGCGTTAACCATTCTTAACCATATAAAAATAATTTCAAAAAAGTGTCATCTAGCCTATTGTTTTTGCGCGTAGGAGTACAAACATCCATACATCTATCTGTACAATATTTCGCGTTCATAATATGAGTAGGATGAAGGTTTCTGATATAAGTGCAACAGCAACTTTATTGGGTATGCAGACGACAGCACAGTCTCGGTGAGATACTTGTCTGATTCGAAGTCGGGGTCAATGGTCCAGTCGTTCAGGGAGTCGATGATTGAGGGGGTGAACTCGATCTTGGAGGCTGTTTCCTTATGGGGTGATGCCAACCTGGTTGGGTTTAACCCCTCAAAAACACAGGCGTGTCTTTTTTCGGCGAAACGGAGTCCATTCCAACTGACTCCGACTTTCCGGAATGTCTCCGTTCCGATCAGCGACCATCTTGAGCTCCTAGGGCTTGACCTCTCTTCTAATCTAAACTTCGGTCACTACATCGAGTCCATTGCAAACACTGCAGCCAAAAAACTTGGCATTCTCTCCAAGGTGAGGCGGTACTTCACATCGGAGCAGCTCTTAAGTCTTTACAGAGCTCAAGTTCGCTCCTCAATGGAATACTGTTCTCATCTTTGGGATGGGTCTGCTGGATATCAGCTGGATGCTCTGGACTCATTGGAGCGCCGAGCGAAGAGAGTCATAGGCAATAACTCACTGGTGGAGGCAAGTCTTCAGAGCCTCGAACACCGTAGACGAGTGGCCTGCCTATCAGTTTTTTATCGGTTGCATTTCGGGGAGTGTGCGGAGGTTCTATATAACCTGATACCCCCTTCACCCTTCCATCACCGGACGACTAGGCGCGGCGAGCGGTTTCACCCTTTTGTTGTAGACATTCCTTCAATACGCACGAAGCGATTTGCTTCTTCTTTCATAATGCGGACGGCTAAGGAGTGGAATTCTCTGCCGGCGTCAGTTTTTCCGGAACGCTATAATCTGGACATCTTTAAGGCTAAAGTGAACAGACACTTTCTAGGCAAGCGTGTATCATCTTAGGCCTTATCTTCGCCTTCCATCAAGCGAGATTATGGTCAAACGTAAGCCTATATGAAGTAAAAAAAAAAAAAAAAAAAAAAAAATTTGGGATTGAAGCATATTTATACAAGCTTCTTCGTCTTAATCCGTTTCCCTGACGGTTGCTCGTCTAGCGCACTCGTGCAAGGGGCCGTCCATTGCCGCTTTTATTTGGTCCGTCATCGTCATAGGAGACCTTCCTCGCGCTCTACCGTCCCAAAAAATATAAACATACTAGCTTAAAAGCTACATGCGGTAGAAGTGTTTGCGATTATCCGCAAGCACAAAGGTGCACCTTAACTCGCTATGCAAAAATATAATTTGGAAACTTGCCGACATCCAACAACAGTGTTGTACTTGTAGTGCAGACTCGGATACTGTCGCAGAGCACAAGTAGTAAACACTTGCTAACAGCTCAACTACATACATATACAATTCCACTTTGAAATTGTTTCGCTTCACTACATGTTTTTTTTACTGTTACCTATTAAATAGTACAGAAATATTAAAAAAATACGGCCTATTGTTGTTCTTACATTAAAATGTGTGGAATGGTATAGCTATAGCTCGGTATTGTTTAGTAAAACGGAGTTTGCTGCAACGCAGTGAATTTATTAATAAGCAAATAAGTTATACGTAAATTAAGTACTTTAAGTCCAAGTTACGCTGTTAATTAAGTTTCTTCCAAGTAGTAACTTTGACAAATATACACACTATTGCTCAAACATCAGTTAACGAGGTATTCATTCATAAAATATAATTTTATTAAAAAGAAAAATATCAAGAAATTATAGCTTCTGTACTATTCAATTATAATAAAGAACTTATCTATTTAAAACAAAACTGTGAAATGTATATATTGTTACTTTATGTCAACATATTGTAAGATATTTCAGCTAAGTCTCTATGAATCCGACACTTTCTTTGTGTCAAGTGTTAACAACGTTGAAGTGGCCAAACACAGGGTGCTCCGTTTTATTCGTGCTCAGATATACTTAAGAAACAAGATCCTCTCTGAGCTAAACACCACACAATAGCAATCTTACACACTCCGCCGTGATAAATGAACCCGAACGAAAATAATATAGGGCTGGCAATTTTTAACATCTAGAGTTACGACATTTTGTCAGTTTGCATTGCTTTATAATATCTGAAGAACATTGATTGATTGGTATACCTATACGTATATATTCTGAGTGGCTGTGACGTGTGACACCCATTGAACTTAAATATTATAAGTTAAATACAGATAAACGTTGTTGTCTGTTACCTGGTATACGATTGTCATAGGTCATGTAATTGTAACTGTTAGTCCAACGACTTCACGTGCCTTCCGCAGCACAGAAGTAAGTTCGCCGAAAAGCCATGTTTGTTTTTTCCGACATTAAATTCCCAATTACTGTGATGCTTAACAGTCTATTTTAATTCTGTTACTACATTAGAGTTGATTAGGGAGTTAAGCCTCACATATTTTGGAACATTCAACAGTCTCATAATGTTCGGTTTATGAGGAATTTCCTTCTAGCAACGGTGATGTTGTGGAATAGATTCAGAAGAAACAGACACAACATGAGGTTTTTCAAAAAAGGAGTAAAAAGAGTTTTATAGTTTCGGCAACCCATGAGTGTCCCACTAGGTGTTGCGAGGTACCGTCCATAGGCTTCGGTAACTACGTATCATCAGGTGAACCGTATGCTTGTTTGCTGACTCAGTAGTATAAAACAACATTGTAAAATGAAATAATATAATCTTGGTTGAAGTATATTAGTAGTGCAGTACAAGTAGTGCAGGTTCAGCCCTGTGTTGTTCCGACGGGACATTTCAATACATCGCGTTAGACACGAGTGTCGACTCGACGCCTTGTTTTTATATTTGACTGCGAACTGAGGGTCCCTGTAATAGCGATTAACGACAACAGTTTCTCAAGAAAATTAAGGCGATAATGATTTACGAAAAAAAAACATCGTCCTATTACATATTATGAAAATAAAACCCTTATGTTTTTGGACATTTATTGCGAATACATTTTTTTAAAGTATTCACATTGTTATCTGGGACCGCAAAATATAATCTTACAAGTGAAAACTTAAATATGGTCTATCTGTATTATTTTAATGTACTTCTTCTTCAATAGCCCGTTTAAGTCCAGTTCTGAACATGGGCCACCTCTTAACAGAAGGATACTTCCATAATCACTACGTTTGGCAGGCAAACTAATGATTTTAGTAAGATGGTAACTAGTCTTGAGGTGATAGATGTTGCTTCCCATGCATAAGTTGTATCAACCTTAGTGGACACTAACAACAACCATAGGGCGACACGGATTGGTCTATTCTAGGCCGGAAACCACACGGCCTCTATAAAATGATAACAAAATGCTTCTTTTTTAGAAGCATTTTTGTTATCTTATAATAAGCTCTTGTAATATAGATAGTTGATCACGGTTATAATACACGGTATTTTTTTTTCGGACGGACATATCTACTCTTAGTTAGCCGTAGAGGCTTTTGCTACTTCACCGGGCATAAAGGCGAGCAGAGCTCCAGCCTAGATGGCTTATAAAGAGTGGCATCTTTACTATAAGCGTGATTTACTGAATATTAGAATGGAAAGCTACTTTTTCTTTTGTAATTCCATAATACTCGCTCCTCCCACAGTGAGGCCTCGCCCTGTCGGTCACCGATGCGGAACAGACAGCGGCCCAACTTGTACAATAAAACTCGCGCCGCATTGAACCGCAAAACGTATTGACGACTACGCCGTAGCAGATACGTGCTACGCCGTAGTCAAGTCGCTGATGTACACTTATTGGAGTTCACGTCTTGTTTTCCTCATAATAATGATAATGATATGTTTTTTCTTCTTGTTTCAACATCAAAAGGAAAATCTGAATCTGTAAAGATTCTCCGTCCCAGTGAACCTTTAAAGATTCCGATTTTGCTGTTTCTCTGACTCTCTTTTTTTAAATATATTTTTTAAACGTTACTAGAGTATTTTTGGTTGGTGTTGCCTGTTAAGACTAAATTATAATTAAATAAGATACAGTCAATTAAACCAAATTTTAAAATAACAGTACTCTAATTTTAAAATTTGTTTCTACTTGGACCTTGCACTTTGGTTCAATTTTGTATGGTATTTTAGAACCCCAATAAAATTACTCAATCATTGGCATAAAATACTAAAAGCTCTACATTCCAATGAAATGACTTTACTGTACTTTAAGTTGTACAGTAAAGTCATGCCTATATTCTGTCGGAGTTGGTTCATTCATAATGTAGCGGAGGCAGCGAGCGGGAGACTGAGCGACCTAGTTTCAAAATGTCCTATCAGGGGTACTAACTCAGTTGTTCGCAGATCTGACCGACTTGCAACTGGATCTGTATCGCTTGTAGAATGTTGATGAGTCACAACTAAATATCAAATTGTACTTCTCTTCAGAATAGTTTGTTATACTAGTCTATATTGTATATTTGAATCAAGAGAATATATATTTAATTTATGGTTATTGGATTCTTCATCTAATAAGCAAACATAGTAAATATTCAAAGTCAAAGTCAAAGTCAAAATTTCTTTATTCATAGAGACACAATTCAAAAAATTAAATCATGTTCTTATGATGCGTCCATTTCTTTTCCTACCTCCAGTTCAAGACGTGGCAACTCTGAGAAGGCAAGTCAAGAAACTCAGAGGAATCCTTTTTAAAAAAAAAACAATTTATCGTTACTTTTACAATATTGTTAAGCAGAAGTGTCATTCCAGACCAAGTTACTCCCATGCATTGGCATTCTGTCATTTAAGTACATAGTCTGATATTTTATAATCTCCCTTTTTACAATTTTATAATATGGCTTTAAATTTATTAACAGGTAGTTTTCTAATATTATTTGGGAGTTTGTAATAAAAGCGAATACATTGCCCCATAAAGAGTTGCTTATTCTATGGAGACGAGTTGCAAGTAAAACTAAGTCATGCTTATGTCTAGTATTCATATTATGTATATCACTTTTTTTCTGAAACTTATTTATGTTCTTATGTAAGTATAACAAATTTTCATATACATATTGCGAAGCTACAGTAAGAATTAAATTGAAATCATTGTACCATATTAGAATCCATACTGCGAATATATCGTATGCGCTTATTATTCTTTGCAATGATATTTCCACATCATCATCATCGTCATCAGCCTATACACCCATCACTGATGAACACAAGCCTCCCATGCTTTGCTATAGACATGGCGGTTGCTAGCCGCCTGCCGAGCGTTGTGACTATGGTGACGACGAGACGTTATTTCAACATAGTCCTTCCGACCAATTTCAACCACGGTGGCCTAAGTCCAAGGATATTGGCAATCTGTAGGTCACCAACACGTCCGGAACCTCGCTGTTGACGATCGGACACATCACTACTATACCAAGGAGGCAGTCTCAGTCAGTTCAGGGTCAGTTATTTTAGTAAAAAGTCACAAACAATTTCATAGAATATATGGATACATTTATATCACAGAATATAAATCACTTATTATAATACGTTAACAGCTTCCTCAAATATTTATAACACATCCAAATTATAGAACGCAGTCAATAAAACTGCGCACAAACATATTTTATAGTGTCGCAAGTCGCGAGTCACTCGAATATTTTATGAGCATTAAATTCTGTGACGTCACATTACCTACTGTCATAAAACTTTAGAACGACTTGTGTATCGGAACCGATTTAATGACGTCATATAACTTTTATAATGTCATTAACATTTTAGTATTCCTCCGTCAACTAGCGCGCCTCAGCGGCGATTAGGTAATGACTATAGATTATATTTTATTTCGTTTTATTAAGTACAATTTAAGTTATTATTTGGTAAAAAATAAAGGTTTTGTCCATATGAAATATACTATATACAGAAAACCGCATATATCATACCTTTTACTAATTTATAAAGCTGAAGAGTTTGTTTGCTGAAACGAGCTAAGCTCAAGAACTACTGTACTGATTTAAATAGTTCTTTCAGTGTTAGATAGATCAGGCAAGGCTATTGGCTATATTTTATAACGAAGTTCCCACGGGAACGGTAGTCACGCGTACGCGGGAAGCTATTTTAGTTATAAAATTTAAATTTAATTAATGAATAGCCTAAAGCCAATGTTTCAAATATCCAAAAATTGATTAACTTATGTAACATGGTTACTATCTCATATTTAGAATTCTAAATCTTACATCAGTTAATGTTTTGTTCTATACTTGTATCGCACTCGAAAACACTAACTACTATCTGCATCGTATCACTAGGCAATACCTACCTAGGTATACTGAAGCAAATATCACAATTAATGTAGTTTCTCTGCGGCACGTCTCAGTGCTGACAACTCTTGAATATCTGCAGCAGTAAGACTACAGTGAATAGCTCCAGTCAACTTGATCGCGGCTATAAATATGAGCTCATCACAACTAGCTCGTAAAACTCGCGCCGAATTGAAAATCCATAGATAACGCGCAATATAATGATTTCCTTTGAAATATGGGGGGCGCGCTCACAATGGCGCCGATACGATTGAAACGGGACGCCCGCTTTTTTGTGGCACCGAATTGAAAAATTACAATGAGTTGGACGACTTTATTCACACATAGCCAGGCACTCTTAATATTCGATTGCGCCCATCGACGCTCCCGTCACCCCGCACAGGGCTGTCGGGAGAAAATACGGATTTGAGAATTAAATTCGCATTCAAATTGGTACTTTTAAAGCTATACTAAAGTCAGGTTAACCTTTTTTTATCACCTTCAGGTCATGGCTAAATACTCAGTACCATTTCATAGGTGTAAAACCTATAAAAATGGTACTGAGTATAACAAAGCATACGCTCGCCATGACTGCGATCCCTAGACCCATCAATCTTAAATAATCCAATAAGTAAGTAATATACGAGTGAACGTTTTAATTTATTATTAATGCACTTCGTGTCGTCATGAAATTTATATTAAACGTTATAAAATAAAATACGTTAAAATATTTAACAATTAATTTGAAATTCAACGAACGCTACACGATCCAGTTTGGTTTTCGCCATACGACATTAAATTTATAAGTTAAATATAAGTAACTGCATTTAAATTGCTCTTCCTTACTAATTAAATACTTTTTTGTATAGCATGTTTACTTTCAATTTGATTAAAATAATTAAAGTCATAAGTGTTATTATAATTAATTCATCGATTATCATCATCTAATTTCAAATAGATTTTGAAAATATATAAAAAATAGTTTTGTTTTTAATTTCAAGATATTTTTATGATTGTCGTAGGTATATCAAAATAATATTTATGTATTAACAGAAGATTCTTTATATAACCATCACAATTAAGAAATTCTTTCAATAAATATTATATATATTATTTGAATTATTATACGTAACCCATAAAGGGTTACGTATTTTATCGAGTTCACAGTGGGTTCCTAGCAGCCCTGGAGCTCCTCGCAGATCAACAATAACTCACTCGGCTCAATCAACTAAGAGCAGAGTGCGGATACGAGCTACTTACAATAATTCAATAAAATATCAACTCTCACTAGACTTTACTTTGATCTGTTTGATGTTACTTGCTTTTGTATTGCGCTCATGAATTTTAAAGTTGTTGAATCTTGAGATTACGAGTATTTGGATGGGGAGAGAAATGTTTACCTTGAGACAGAAGTGGATACGTTTGCTTAAACGCTTACCTTACATTAATATGAATTGCCTGCTTGTTTTGTAGGTAATAAAATATAGTCAATTGAACAAAGCCACTTTTGGTTAAAAACTGAAATTGTGATCATTGCTACAGACATTTTTCTTTGTTGTAATAAGTCAGATTATTCTATTTGTGCCAAGATCACTTGACAAGGTGGAAATATATCCAACAATGCATTGCATTAACTATGATACGCTTATTTCTTGACTAACAATTTGTAAAGAGAAGGAATTTGTGTATCGCACTGTGTGTACTCCAATAACGTTGAACTCCACTTTAAGTCCTCTACGTTAAATCAAACAAATCTCAGACTCGTTTTCTTTTTCGGTTCTTATTCTTTCTCCCGTATTTTATACTTTGAACAAGTATCAAAACAGAAATTATATAGACATGCGTAGTATTTGTACTTATTAACATACTTAACACAATAATTACAAACGTAATTTATAAAGCTTCAAAAGCAGTTAATATGATAACTCTCCACTCTAACTTCGAGCCATTCCAACGAAAGTGTAATAAATAACTTTGTGAACTCACGTAAACACAATCTGCGAAGTTCCTTGTGGGAAGGAACATCTGAATCTAGTATCCTCACATATTTTAATAATATCGAGTTTTCTTTATTCAAATAAAACACAGCCAAGTGCGTGTTGGGCCACACGCAGTGCATGCATTTTTTTTTAACTTTCTAGTCTAAGTAAGTCTCTTACGGTTCCTAAGAGATTTGTGTTAAGTAACTATAGGGGACTTCCTTATGAGAACTGAGTAACCTTACAATTCAAAACGTTTGATGAAATGCACATTTTTTTGCTCATAGCATGCATCAATTTCATTTTATATATCACAGTGCAATTTACAATTTGCGGTCTGAACAGTTAAGCCAACAGGGTAAAAGACTAAAACCTGTTACCTCGACAACAAATAACCGTGAACTGTTGCATCTGCCCTTTTCAATTACACGCGGTCTGTCGTCACGGCTCCTGCGCTTGGGATTAAAGGAGATCTCGTCTTATTTTCGGTTTTAAAATTGGATTCTTTTCCGAATCCCAGACGGTGCTGAGAGTTTAACGGTTGAAACTTAGTAATTACAAGTGTAAGAACTACTTTTCACTAAAGTTTTCAGAACCTATCTAGTAGGAATTTTAACTATGAAATATATTTCCTATTATGTAAAAGCTTTTTATCATGTTATTGAGGTAATGTTTCAACACACACCTAGCTATAGCACAATTTGAAGATGGAATATCGTTGGTTCTAATTTAACAGGAAATACTTGACCATTTTTGACAGGAAGTTCACTGGTAGATAGCTAATTTTATAAAGTATAATATACTATAAGTCTATAAATTATATTATAGGTTTTGGTCTGTTCGTGTATTCCGTTTAATTTCGTAAAAGAGAAGTACTGATTTAGATGGAATTTTTATTGTTAGATAATTTATTAAATCCTTATTTGACACGGACAAATTCGCGGGGGCAGCAGCTAGATATATAATATAATACGCTGCAACATTTCAATAACACGACTACAAGTACATTTATAACCCTCGAGACTTCTTCAGCCCGGCGAGCCGCAACCGCATTTCATTTCCCGGCTATGACGACCGCGACATAATAATCAAAATACCGCCGTACGTAGCGCGGTGTATCAACTCAAGTGGCATGATTTCCATTTCACGCGGCGCGCGTCCTGTCCCGCGAGCAATGGATGCGGCACAATTCAAAAAATCTGTCAGCGTGACCACAGACTAAATTTGGTAGTAGAGGTGCATAGCGATATGTTATAGGTACGTAACTATTGTTAAATGAGACGTAACTCGTATACACGAGTTTTATCGTAAGGCGAAGTCGGTCTACCGACGGAGCGCAGATATGATGAAGCTCAAACGTTTTCATACCCATGTACGTAGGCCACGTGTCATAAATTACACACAACGGCGAGGTGCCAGTGTCCGTGCCTTTCATTCTCGCATGTCCTTGCGTCTTTCCCTTACGTCGTCTCTGTATATTTCACGTCTTAGGTCTTATTTACCTTTACATCTTACGAGTACAAAGCCGTTATTACTATATGATAGATTGTAAATCAGTGGATATATTTTAAATCAATAAGTATAGTTATTTAAGGCTAATTATTTTTAAGCGAATAACAACTTTATAACTACTTGGTTATAAAAAAAACTTGACAGCGATTAAATATTTTAAGTACAGTATTTTACAATTACATTATGTACCTACAAAAGGCAAGGATCTATTTAAACTAAATAATGGCTGCTACAATAAGACAGCAAATATATTAACAGGGCCGATGAAATAATAGGTGAGGTATTTAATTTTAATAATGACTCGGCGGCTAGTATTTACAGTGGGATATCAAACATTGTATTATTGATAACTATTGGTTAGGTTAGGTTAGACAGTTAATTTTATAAACAAACTCGTTGAATAATTTATGAAAACCTATTTTCTACTTCTTATCCGCCGTCAAGTTGTCGCCTAACAACAAATTCAGTTGCCACACCAAAAAATCACTGCCAAATTAAATTTAATCAAAGTTTACAACTCAAAATAAAGCTGCTACTTTATACTTGAAATGCTACTTCACTGTAGCTGCCAACTTATTATTTTTGCTACCCATTTTAATTATTTTTAAAACCCTAAATCACATTAGTTTGTCGCCGCGTTAAATACATGCCGTTATTTAACATATTATACCTAGTTCATACTACATACCATAATGGTTAATATATATAATATAATCATAAGAAAATTTAACTGATTTTTAAGACTAAAATGCCATTATAAATCTGCCCTATCGGAGTCTTGAACGCAACTCCTTACAAGCTTTGACATTAACATTAGTTCAGCTTGCAGTATTGTGTCACTACCCGAAGTAGATCATCATCAGAGTCTATTTGCGTAATCGTATACATATCAGGATCAACGGCCTCCAGCAAACAGAAAACAGTATAAACATAACCTGAAAGAACATTTTGATTGCAATTATTTTAACAGCAGGAAATGATTTGATATCTTGTCTGACTTACACCGCTAGCAAATGTAATTGTAATGCGGCGCCATATTGTCAAGTCGCCAGTGACCAAACTGATGGCGGTCTTAAAATTAATGAAGTTAAAAATTACGCGTTGTTAGTTGATCCTTCTCTTGCTACTTACTATTATAAAGGGATTAATTAAATTCCTACGTTCTCAAATGATCGCTTTTAAAGAACCTCCTCCACTTTTAGTTATAAGTGGAGGGAGTTATGGGAGAACGATAATCTTAGGATCTCACAATCGAATTCAACATGAATAGCATATACTATTTGCATTGATACTATTTCACACTAGCACATACATCGTCATCATCTAGCCCATATTACGTCCACTGCTGGGCATCGCCATCGGTCGAGGGCAGTATCGCCATAGTCACCGCGCTTCGTAGGCAGGTTGGGTTGCGTTTTCTTGATAGATTGTTACACATAAAGTTATACTAATTACCAAGTCATGAAGTTAAGTTAATGCACCAGTCCCTAAAATCTCAAAATTTTAATTAAAAAAAAACAAGTTATTATTCACGTAAACCTATTACAGGTATTTGTAAATAGTCAAAACATAATTTGGCTTATCAATTTATTGTGTTAAATTAATTAAGTTTATTTGATTATTGCTACTAATTATAATAGTTTATATAGCTTTAGCCTAAAAGTGTCAGGTATGAAAATACAATATTATTTTATTACTTTATATCTATGATTAAATCAAAGTTCTGTCCTATGAGTTTGTTATTATTTAGACGGACCATAAGTATCTCGACGAACGAATGCAAATTTTATTTACGTTTTTATTAAAAAACAGAATTAAATTCTTAGTTTTATAACGTGATAGGTATATATTTTTTTTATTATCCAATATTGTCCATCTTTTACTTATGTTTAAAGCTGAAGAGTTTTTTGTTTGCTTGAACGCGTAAATCTCAGGGACTAGTGGTCCAATTTGAAAAATTATTTCAGAGTAAGATAGCCCATTTAATTTAACGAAGAAGGCTATAGGCGATATTTTATTATTAAGTTCCCACGAGAACGGGAGTTACACGGGTGAAACTTATCGCCAATGCTAGTTACAATATAAAATGACGAGTAGTTACATTCTCGTAAAGTAAATAACACACTCTTTCCCTCTTTGCCACACGGCTGTCACCTCTAACTATTTATGTCCCCACATCGCTTGCCTATTGATTTATTGTGTGTCACGGCGCGGTCCGACTCCGACATTTATATCAATTCCACTCGACGCAGGACTCAATGCTCGGAGGAATACCCGACACTGAGTGAGGTGCAATTTGCTAAACAGATCACTCGTTTTATTATATACTAGCTGACCCCCGCGGTTTCATCCGCGAGATCCCGTTCCCGTGGAAACCTTCACTTAAAATAGCTTTTGAGACTCACAAATGATGTGGCTTTCTATTGACAAAATCTGTTCAGCCAATCCAGAGATTACGCTCTCTACAATCTCACCAACAATTCACAAACTTTACCTTTTTATAATATTAATATAGAACACGTCGAAAATTACGGAATCTTCATACAAATTTTTGACCACTTATAGAGGGTAATTATCCGTTCCGTAAGTTCACTCGCTTTTATCTCACACTGAATATAAATGATATTCTAAACTATTAAAATATAGTAAGTATCTATGAAACATTTCATTTAACATGCACCGCCATGTTGCGCTTTACATTTTCTGAAGTTAATAAGCTACAGAAAATATAACTATAAAATGAAACAGAACTTTCATTCCGACTCGAGCTGACAATTCGGTCGCCCCATAAAGAAGCTCTATGTCCCAAAGAGGCTCTTCTCGAGAAATATGTCCCGATGCAGAAGGACCAAATAGATTCAATTTCACGTAATAGTAGTTAGAGCACCTGCCACAGATGAATAGAGGTTCATCAGTAGGGAAACTTGAAAGTATATACAAATTACTTAAGTCAGCATTATGGACATGGATAACAAGGACACTTAATTTAGCCACTAGGCTTATATGAATAGTGTAGATAATATAAAATTTAATGGTTCAAATGCTAGTTTCTTCACCAAGTTATTACATAATTACGGCAGTATATTTCATTTTATGATATTGTTCAGGTAAAAATAAATTTTATACAAATAACTGTAATAAATTGCAGGACAGACAGACCGACGGACGAATTATAAAAATCCGTAAATATGTAATTTATTCATTGTGATTACCTTCTTTTAAGTAGGTAGGTAGTAAGTGATGTTTTGTTAGTTTTAGTTCTAAACATTGTGACAATGGCTGAAGTGCTGAATAAACTACATTATTTCATTTAAAAACCTAATAGCTATTTTACATTTAAGCTAGTATGGTGTAACACACTCTTCTTCCCGATACGCAATGTTATTGTATTCTACCATGCTTGAATTAAAGAAAATAGTTTCACCTTCTGTGTGTTAACAATGTATACTGTGTCTCTATGACTTGACTCGACGGTAATACTTGGTAAGTATTTAAATAAATTGTCAGCTAATGTTGTACCGACCACCGTCGATAGTTTGTCAGAGAGCACAAGTCATGGAGTCAGGGTAATGGTGTGTCGAGTCCCACGATTTAGCATCGAGCCGTTTACAAGTATTTGAATGTTTTACTTCACATATTTTAGTCCTGGCTATTTATATTACATTATTTGCACTGGCTATGGCAATGAACAATTGCGTACTGTAACTGAAATAAATTGAAATAATAAATTGAGGAAGGTCCTCAATTTATTATTTCAATTCATTAATATTCATAGCCGTTGCAAGTAATATAATATAAACAATATCCACAAAGCTTGGTAATTATTTTTATACTTAAAGTATCACCATAGATTATATAATGCGATATCACCATAAAAATGTACTATAACAAGTACTATTTTATTTAAAGTAAGCTTTTATAATTTCTGTACCGAATTTTACTGATATTTAACAACAATAGAACGTATAAAAGCTAAATATTGTCAATGATTGCGGATCGTCATATAATAAAAGCTACACTCCAGCCCTCCGGTCCAACCACTGTACCTATAGCCTGAGTCACTGTTAGGTGAAATAACAAGCAATTTACGCGCCATCGACATCTCCCTTCTCAAATCGACGCGTCAGCACGAGGGGACATATATTCACGTCTCATAAACGTCTAAATCACGAGCTCCTCAAAAGTTAAACACTCACACTATTTACAATTAGCGAGCACCACAAGCTCCCCCCCCTCCCCCTCTGCCCCTCTCCCCAGTGCCACGTAATGACTGCGCGCACTACACCGCCGTTAATAAGAGATGAGTCGACACATTGAGCGCAGATGTCGCGGTGACCGGCTGACCCTAGTGGACGCCCACCCTTAGTGCCTTTACACACTTTAGGCGGCAATATTAATCGGCACCACCGATTTTTGCTTTCTACCATGGAGCTGGAAGTTATGGGGAAAGGCCTTTGCCCAGCAGTGGGATGATGCAGGCTAGCAGTAACAGTAACAGTAACCATAAACAACTATAAAGTTACCTTTGTATTTTCTATTGTCTACTTAGTTCTTACTACAATTACGCCAAAACAGACCAACTTATAGAATTGGAGCTTGGTAGTTGTAGGAAGGGGTAGGCATCTCTGCCTATGGGAACAGATAATGTGGTCTCCCACTTCCTTCCACTTGCTACGATATTGACATACCACTTTTACCTCTTCTACATTAATTCATCTCCTCATGCATGTCCTTCGGTTTACGGTACTTTTAACCTTTTTTACGATTTGGACGAGGAACATTAGCCTTGGTCTTCCCCTTCCAACTCTTCTGTTCCAATTACAAGCTAGAGGTTCATATACGTTACCCCCCTTAGATCAAACGGACAGTAACTAGTTGACCATAAATGGAAAAAAGTGTCCTAAATCAAACTCCCCGACCAATATCCGTTGGGTTTGGACGTTCATCACTCCTTCACTATTACTATAAATGAATAGCACCGACAGAAGCTTAATAATGTCCAGCGCGTGAAAAATCTTGCTTTTATCCAGTATTATTGTTCTATTAATACTTTTGAACCGAGTGTGCTGACTGGATCAAGTGTGTAGCGCCCCTTATTGAGTGAAGCTCAAGTGTTCTCGTGAGGTGATTAAATGGCTCAGTGTGGTGTGCGGCGCTCTCGTGATTTATAGTTTAAACTATATTTGATTTTCTCAGTAAAAGAGAAGATAGTAATATTATGTTCATTGCAATTTGTTGTTTAACTTAATATATTTAGGTTATATTGTATAAATACAAACCGTGACCTATTTTAACAACAATATAAGTAGCTATTTATAAATAACTAGCATCCCACAAGCAGTTTCACCCGCGTAACTCCCGTTCCCGTAGAAACTTTATAATAAAATTAGCTTATAACCTTCCTCGATAAATGGGCTATCTAACATTGAAAGAATTTTTCAAATCGGACCAGAAACCACACGGCCAATGGAAGTATAGAGTTATTGCATGAAAATGATAACACTCTATTATTGGAGCATTCAGAATAGCCCTCTGCCTTCAGCTTCAGCAAGAAAATCAAATAAAAGAAAGTTTTTTTTCAAATTAGGCCCATCTCTAAATTTAAACTGTTTTATTGTAAGAAAACCCCATGTGTCATATTTATTAACTAGAGCTGATACCAAAATTTCAGTCACAGATTTGAAATCGTCATTAAAAATTGGACTAAAGTCTTGTAACATAACCCAATCATCAGAAACACTGTTGTGCAGTGTTATCTAAAGTAATGTTGTAAAACTGAATATCGTAGTACCGATCTCAACATACTAATTCTATTAATTATTTAGTGTAATGCTTGCTTGTGCTTTTTATTATAATTTATTTTTTGTTTTATACGAATTTAGCAGTCTACTAGTACTCTTTTTAACCCCTCGTTTTAAGATAAAATACTTGTGTTACGAGTGGATTCATGTCGTTAGTGCAATCGGTGGGGATCGAACCGACGACCACAAGATCACTGGTCCGAAAACCCTATTGCCGTAATACCAATGTCAGGATACAAATTCTATAAATTATCTAGTGGAATAATGCGTGATTTTTATTCTGAGGTTAATCGTTTATTTGCTATCATCATCTAAAACATGCTTTGACAATCATAGTATATAACATAATAACATAATACGAGGCGCTCCGCCGCTGCTCCGACCTAGTTTAACACTCGCGCTGGCGCGGCGCGTGTCGTTCTGTGTCGTTTCATCACATGGCGTGACTACACAAACATTCATTTGGCGGGATTACGCGAGACTCATAAATCCACGCACACTCTAATGTGAGAGAGATACATGAGTTTCATGTGAAGAGTCGGCAATCTTTGTGTTTGTGTTACACGTCATTTGTTGCTTAGTTTTCTTTAATTTTGTTATATAAAGTACTAGGCCATTTATGAAATGAAATGAAAACGTTTATTGATAATCTAGATGAATCGATTGTACTTATTACAAGTCAAATCCAATGATAAAAAGATACAAAGAAAAAAACAAATCTTGAATTACTTTACATTTCAACAGTAATGCTATTGAATAGAATTTAAATTTACCGATGTGGCATGTGATGGTCGCGTATTATAAATATAATTAGAATCAACCAGCGCGGGCTGGGATTAGGTCAGAAGCATAGAACGCGTCGCGAGCCTCGCCTTGCGAGGACGACCGGACCCTATCCTAGCTTCCTACGAGTCTTTCTCTATCTATGTACCTACGTTGTGACACCCGGAGAAGAAAGACTATACATCGATATGAAGGTACTCGCAGCAGGAAATAGTAACGGAAATAATGATAGTTTCAAGTAAGTATCGAGTATAGGGAGCGATCTTCTCTCCTCCAGATTATTTTTTTAACAATTCAAAATTTATAAAAGTATATGCGAGAGTTCTAAATATTTATATTTTCAGAAAAAAAAACTGAATTGATTTGAGCACCTGACTTTGGTTATGCCCGGATCACACTACACTTCAACAAAATATCTTCCGTTTCTTAAGTAAAATGGTATTGATAATAATCTAGACCTTGAATGACTGACAGCTGAACATTCTAAATAACAAATAAGTAGTAATGTTAACTGTGGGTTTACATTCTCTGCTCATACGTCTCGCATCTTATCTTCGAATAATCCTTATTTTAAACTGCCATGACGATATATTATTTTATTGTGGAATTTTATATAAACCTGTTGACCCTTACTGCGTTTGCATATAAGTAACAATGTAGTGTAAAGTCACTGATATCAACTAGTATTACTGTAGTACACCCTGAGTCCGTAAATGTTTAATTTAGTTTCCTTGTGGGGGTCGAAACGTTTAAAGCTAACTCGCAGTGCCGCGCGGTTGACACAAATAATGACGTTGACTTGACACAAATAATGTGACTTTCTATTGTTAAAAGAATTTGCAAAATTGGTTCAGCAGATCAAGAGAATACCCTCTACAACCTCACAAACTTTACCTCTTTTATAATATTAGTATAGATGAAGGTTGATTATGAAATTATCGAAGGTGTTGTTGTTCACTCACTGATTGAACATATTTTGCGCTATAAACGTGACCAGTAGTTACACACTATACTAAGTAATAGTATCTATGTCCAGATGTATGCTACAGTTGCTATGCACTGCTAAACTATAGTATTGTAGTAAAACCATGAGCATGTGGCTGCTTAAACCGAAGAAGCGTGTGAAACCGCGCGATGGCTTAAACGATTGTTGGGTAGCTAGAACCACAGAATTAGCACAATAGTTGTCGCGATTGCGGCCAACGTGCCGTCAGCCTTAGTTTAAGTACTTAGCTTAAACTATTAATGTCCATAAAAGCGTCGTACAGATATATTAATGTATTACTCCACTGTAATCTAGTTATGATCTTCCAAGTGGTTGTCAGGTTCAAAGGTTCATTTATTGTACCACATTAGCCGAGTTCAGTTTGATTAAACAACGGTAATCTTATTATTAACTCGAATTCAATAGATCTCAGATAATTCGAGGGTAAGTAATGAGTCTAAATAATGTGGACAATTACAACTTAAAATAATTGCCGAGGCAGTCAATAATACTAACAATTAAATATATTATTCATTTTTATTTTACATAATTATTCATTCATTGGCTTCATTGAGTGTTCAGTAAATTAATTAACTAACATTCAGACCTACTAAAATTGAATATCAATTTACCCTGGCCCATGAAGAATCGACCTGGACTGCCAGCATCGTAGTCAAACTTACTATGACTCCGCCGGCTATTCAAAACATTCGTCAAATAAAAATGACAATTGTGATTCGCTCTACATAGCTATTACGCGTCTGTTCATAAAGCCGGCGGCGCGCGATGGGCGTATGTTTGCGCTCAACAAACGCGCGCAATAAAATCCCGGCGATATTCCGCACACGTCGCCGCCTGATAGACCGGGGAGACACTCGAGAATAAAATGCCAATGAAAAGCAGCCTGAGACTTGAAATGGAAATAGGACGACACTAATAAAATCTTCATTTACAATAATAGTAAGGTCACGTGGACTTTTCAATTATTTTATCCCCTTATAATAATTAAAATATGGATTTTGAATCTAGAACATAGCGGGTTCGATACCTATACCCGCTGATCGCCTATCTATTGGTACCTACTTATTGTATAAGGCTGAAGAGTTTGTTCGTTTGCTTGAACGCGTTAATCTGATGGTCTAAACTGATGGTCCGATTTTCTTTCAGTGTTAGATAGCTCATTTATCGAGGAACGCTATAGGCTACTTTTATTTATGAAATTCCTACGGGAACGGGAGTTACCAAGGTGAACCCTGCGCGGTAAGCTAGGAAATCAATAATTTTATACAAAAATGACCTATGTTCAATACCATATGTTTCAATAACACACAAACCTATGTTCCCGGAAAACATGTTTTTGCAAATATCAGCAAACTTTTAGTAATTTTTGACATGTACCTAAAATGGTGATACGTCAATTTTGAAATCGTAATATTAGTGACAAATTCTTATTGTATTTGTAAGCGTGGTACGAACAGGCCGTTTGTTATTCCGCGCACGCGTCACTGCGCCGCGCGTCTGATTGTCGCGTTTATATCTGTCTTCTATTTAGAAACGCACAGGTTTATATATATACTAAATAGACATACTAACGCTTTTAACGAAAAATATTTAATGCTGTTAATAATTATTAACGAAATAATACGATTTAGAAGTAATAAGAACGGGGGCAATAGTAACAAAAATTTTGCTTATATTATTATTAAAATTGTACTTAGGTCGTATTGATTCAGACTAAGTCCTAACAATCTCAGTCTCATGATTTTTGTTTTTATTGTTCACCGATTTGAGTTTTAGGCAATGAACAAATGACAAAACTACGAACTCTGTTCAGACAAGTAGTTAACACAGTAATGTTATGCTGATTTCCGTGTCGTTTGTTTTAACCAACCACTCTAACGATTTGATCATTGCACCGGTGGCTCAGTGGTTAGGGCAATTGCTTCTGAGACTCAGTGAGATGACTCAGTGAATTGTTCTGAGATTCCCACCCGGGCCAATTATTTTTGGTAACCTCGGTTAGTCGTTCTGAGTCTGGGTGTAATTTATGTGTTTGAATTGTGTAAAGTCACCCGCGACACTGGCATTTATTTCCCAAGTTCGACAGTTGTCTCAAAAAACTACGTCCAAATAATAAATCATACACAAAATATACGCTGACTAACGAGATATCTCCACGTTTTGTTAGTCAGTAAAACATTTTCTAGGGGAAAATCCAGATCTACGGATTACGGAACTGATATTTGATAAACTAAAATCATAGTCAATAAAACTTGATGGCGAACTATTTGGTATGTCGTGTTCACATTCATCTATTCCGTTTTAGTTCACGTTCTGCGAGTTAGTGTTTCAATAGGTGCCAATAAACATTCCTCGGTTACTATTGACAGTTTCAATTTATAACTTATATAACATGTACGAACTCCACGTTGACAAACAGACAAAGGATACACGTTTAGGATTTATTATGACTTGTGCAAATCTTAATTGTCGGGCCAACAACATGATTCATCACAAAAGAAACCCTTGACTCATTTGAGAGCTGCAATACTCGCGAGCACAATGTACAGTGGCTCGGTCATGTTTAATGAAATTGTAACCGAGCGTTTGTTCATTACGAGTGGAAAACTTGTCGCACGGACCCGGCTTCGTAGAACAAAACCTCGCGTTTTTATTGTAAGTACACAAAACAGTCTAGGAAATAATGATGTGAAAGTCTGATTTTGAAACTCAGAAACGTTCGTTCACCGACTTTATATGTAATATGGTTGAACGTGAATGTTTGTGGGGCGCGTGCCGAAGTGCACTAACAGATAAATAATAGAGGAGGATAGTGCGCCTGCACACTGCACTCGGCGGTGTCGAGGTGTCGCTCCGATGGTTCGCTTTTATTCTTTTTGCGGCCAGTGTTTAGAATACGAGTAAATGAATGGTGCTCCGCTTGTTCTGTGCGAAACGTTTCACACCAGAGTTTTTTGTAAAATAATTCTGACTTTTATGTTAGAAACCTGTTCCGAACGTCGGCTATCTACGAACTATTTAGAATTCAGTTGTTTCTGTCAGTTTTGGGTTTAATTGTGACGTTCCGTGAACATAATAAAATTGTTACGACATTTTTGTTTGTACCTACATACATACATATATTCGCAACGTTATGACGGGAGGAGATTTTTAATGGTGTACTTAAATTTGCTATAAACCAGTTTAGGTGCATACGGCTCATAAAGTTTTGGGGTCAGGAAATAACAACAACCTTGAGTGTCGTTTAGAGAAATCTGTAATCAAGATGGAGACGCAATAAACTGTAATGAGTGTAATGATTCAACATTCAGCTTTTCTACGCATATTAGACACATCGTATAGATGAGACTCTTACAGTTTCATTAGCATATTTATTTCAATCAAATAATTAACTTAATATATGATTGGATTTGATTGAAATAAGATTCTGAAGACTATAAGTAACTTAATGACATGAGTTGTATTGATCGATGAAACTTAACACTTTGTAATAAATTAGTCTGTGGACTATGCAACACATTTTTGCCGCCACACTTGTTTGTATGACTTGTTCAACACAAGTCATACAAACAAGTGTTGTGTATAAATGGCTAACTGTTTTAAACTAGCTTTCTTTTGTGTTTTAGTGGGTTACTCCTCATATACAAGGTGTAATGGAAAGGGTATATATATTGAAAGAGCAAGGCTTCTTTGGATCATAACAAACGATATGGCAAGGGTTATTTAATCCTATCTCTACAAGTCCGGAAGTAATGATTTTTTTTAATTCATAGATATTCCAGAAACCAAACTTTTCATATTGAAATAAATACATCACTAGCACTCAATCAGCCGATCGATATCAACGAACTATTTGCAAGTAAAAATAAACCTCTTATTCCTGGTATTTCTGAATAAAGGGTTCCGCGTTTTTATTTTTTGTTTGCAAAATAATACTGACTCTTTTATTTTATTTTGAGTTTAAACCCTTGCCATATAGTTTGTTATGATCCAAAAGAAGCCTTGCTCTTTCTATGTATATACCCTTTCCGTTACACATTTTATATTCTTTGATTTTTAAAACCATATTTTTTATATATATTGGCTGATATTTTTATGATATCGTACAGATTTTATGTGAAAATTGTTTACCGCTACGCCACTAAGAAGTTGTACAGAACAACATTTAAAAGCGTGATCAAAAATATGCAATAACATTTTTATCACTCTCTCATTTTACTATATTATGACCAATTCATGGACCATAGGATCTAAATTAACTGATATACGTTGTCAATACATAGTAGGTATAAAACAAAGTTGCTTCCCGCTGTCTTTCTGTTCCTATGTTTACATCTTTAATACTATGCAACGGATTTTGATGTGGTTTTAATAGATATAGTGATTCAAGAGGAAGCTTTTTATTTATAATGCATCAGCATTGCACCCGTGCGGGGCGGGTCGCTAGTCTATACTTATATAATATTATAAAGAGGAAAAATTTGTTTGTTTGTTTGTGTTAAATAGGCTCCAAAACTACTCGACCGATTTAAAAAAATATTTCACCATTGGAAAACTACACTATCCCCGGATGACATAGGCTATATTTAATTATGAAGTTTCCACGGGAACTAGAATTACGCGGGTGAAAAAGCGCGCGGGAAGCTAGTATTAAATATACTGAACAAATAAAAATAAACGATTTCTATTTCCACCGCTAATGTATGTTCAGTGTGTACGGTCCGCGCCGAGGGCCGTTATTAATGAGCCGCGGCCGCGGATTTTTATTACTTGTCTTAATTCTCCGCTAAGATTTATGAACTAGTTGGTGTTTGTTTTGTTCTCCGGTGGAACTCCACTGCGAGTTACACATTTCGACTACTACTTTATTTCCGCATGCAGCCAGTGCACTCGTAGAGCGCGTTCCACTTAGTGTACGCGTATTAAAGAAATACTTATGTATGTAAAGAAGTGTGGTTTCCGGCTTAGAATAGACCACCCCGTGTCTACCCATGGGTGTCGTAAAAGGCAACTAAGGGACATATGGCTGATGGATGGGCAGCAGCGTCTATTAGCCCAAGGTTAACATCTTACTGCGATCACCAATCCGTCTGCCAAGCGTGGTGATTATGGCAATATCCCTCAACGGTCCTGGCTTGCCAAGGTCTGTTAAGAGGAGGCCCATGTTCAGCAGTGGACGTAAACGGGCTGTTGATGATGATGATGTAAAGAAAATATTTTGTTGTAACGTAAAACATCCTTTACGCCCTAAAATTTAGATTCTTCTGGTTCGGTATTGTAATTTAGGTATTGTTCTTAAAGAACAGTGTTTGACGGTCATCGTAAAATTCACTCACTCATCGTTATTTACAAGAATAGTGATTTATTATTTAATAACATATTATATGTTTACTTACAATTCAGTAATTTACAATGCGTCGTGACAATTCGATGAGAAAAAACAGAAGAAGGTTATGACAGCATTGCGCACCAGTGGCGACGCAAAGCGCCTCCACGCAGTACACGCTGCCAATACATAGCTTTCATCTGGGGGCACGGCAGTGACCCCCAAGTCGAGTAAGAAAAAAAAAAAAAAAAAAAAAAGTTGCACGGCCGTACCTATCTTTTCTCGAAGCAACTCAGCCGATTTTCGACCCTCTATAACTTCGTTGTGGATGAAGAAAGGAGCCTGAAATTTCAGAACCTAAGCAGGCTTTGTAAAACTACAGCATATTTCAAATTTCATTCAATTTGAACCAGTACTTTAAGAATTATAACTACTCAAAGTTCGGTAATTTCGGTAATTTTGTCACTCGCTCACACGTGATTGACCGATCATCAAAATGTTTAGGCACTTCTAGCAGACGTAGAAGCTTCAAATTTTGAGTACTAGTAGAGTTTAGTGTAAAACTCATGGGAAAATTCCAACATTTTGCAATTTCGGTCCAGTTGTTAAGTTTCATCAACTGCATTAATAACTTTGTTATTTCTTATAAATGTATAGGATTACAAAGTTACATTTGCAGTCAGTGAATCAGTGTAAATGAATATGTATGATTTAATGGAAGAATAGGTGTAGATAGGGACCTAGATGCGATTATGTTGAAAGGTGGTGGCTAAGTGGTTACGTTAGTTGCTCCAGAGACCTGGTTTTCTGCGTTCGATTCCCACCCGGGACAATTATTCGTCTGAAATTAAAACAGTTGTATTGAGTCAGGGGGTGCTTTGTTTTCGTTAATCTATCGAGCGGTGCGACCTTCGCGACACAGGGATTAATTTAACAAATAAAAAAAAAATCGAAGGAAAAAAAAAAAACTCAATGGTATGTAAAAGCAACTGTGCTATGAACGATAGTATACTAACAGGCCGCGGCCCCTTGAGAAGTAGGGACCCCGTGTACTCTGGCATCCCTGAAACTGGTTATTTGGACCCAGGAGAGCCCGCAACAACTTTTGAGTCGCGGACGCTGCCATAGGGTATCCCAGATAGGCAACAGCTCCTGGGCCCCTCACCAATTGTGGTCAGAGGAGTAACCGGGGGTTTAAGTGTTTTTCTCTCAACGTATGATTTGCATTCCACTGCTATGGAGAGGGCGAGTCCCACATACCCCACCGCTCTTGCGGGAACGCCGCAGTGTCGGAGGAGATGCGTAAAATTCTTGCATTCCCCCCGGACAAACACTACGGCTTCCACGCTTCCCGTTCGTCACAGAAAGACGGTCACTTTCTTTCAAGTAATTAACAAGTCTTACTGCGATATCGCAGGTAAACACACACCACGTTTTATTTATCTGACACAAACAGTATTTGCATATTCATTTTATCAAATATTTTTTACACAGTTTGATGTTAACTAGGTAGCTTTAAATTTACTTATGTACATATTAGCTTGTGGCCGCGACTTTGTCTCTGTGGAAAAGTTACTTTGACCCGCGACATAGATAATAATTTCCCTAGTGCGGGAGCTGTCTCAAAAAAAGCCAAAATCGGACATGTGCCAAAGTTCCATTAAAAACTGTTTAGTAATTTCTTTATTTAAAACCTTTGACAGTGAGGCCGTGAGTGCCATACAGAAGTTCATGTTAATCCTCTGTTAAGCTTGATGTTGTAGTTTTCGATTAGGTACATTGACAATATTTATAATGAATGAGAGATAACAATTTTAAATAAGGATTAATTTTAAATGACATTTGACGAGTGCGACGAATATCAATAAACCATAAAAAAGTACACGACGCAGCTGCTCTTGTTACGTATGGTGAGTGTTGCCATGCCAGCTAGGTACGTGGGTATTCATATATTCGTAAGTTAAGTTATTTTGTAAATAAAGGCACCGAGTTACGAGTCTGGACGGTTTACATTTAATTTAAGTCTACTTTGGAACGATTAAAGCGCAGGAATCCTCCATTTGTGCATACTCAATACTCAAAAACACAGGCGTGTCTTTTTTCGGCGAAACGGAGTCCATTCCAACTGACTCCGACTTTCCGGAATGTCTCCGTTCCGATCAGCGACCATCTTGAGCTCCTAGGGCTTGACCTCTCTTCTAATCTAAACTTCGGTCACTACATCGAGTCCATTGCAAACACTGCAGCCAAAAAACTTGGCATTCTCTCCAAGGTGAGGCGTTACTGCACATCGGAGCAGCTCTTAAGTCTTTACAGAGCTCAAGTTCGCTCCTCAATGGAATACTGTTCTCATCTTTGGGATGGGTCTGCTGGATATCAGCTGGATGCTCTGGACTCATTGGAGCGCCGAGCGAAGAGAGTCATAGGCAATAACTCACTGGTGGAGGCAAGTCTTCAGAGCCTCGAACACCGTAGACGAGTGGCCTGCCTATCAGTTTTTTATCGGTTGCATTTCGGGGAGTGTGCGGAGGTTCTACATAACCTGATACCCCCTTCACCCTTCCATCACCGGACGACTAGGCGCGGCGAGCGGTTTCACCCTTTTGTTGTAGACATTCCTTCAATACGCACGAAGCGATTTGCTTCTTCTTTCATAATGCGGACGGCTAAGGAGTGGAATTCTCTGCCGGCGTCAGTTTTTCCGGAACGCTATAATCTGGACATCTTTAAGGCTAAAGTGAACAGACACTTTCTAGGCAAGCGTGTATCATCTTAGGCCTTATCTTCGCCTTCCATCAAGCGAGATTATGGTCAAACGTAAGCCTATATGAAGTAAAAAAAAAAAAAAAAAAAATACAATAGACTAAAACCGGCCAAGTGCGAGTTGGACTCGCGCACTAAGGTTTCCGTACCATTTTCAAGTGCCTACCTATTGCCGTTATAGATATCGAGCAAAAAAGGCCGCAAAAAAGTTTGTTGTATTGGAGCCCCCCTTAATTATTTAATTTATGTTTAGTTTGTTAATATAGCAACAGAAATACATAATTTGTGAAAATGTCAACTGTTTAGCTATCGCGGTTCTTGAGATACAGCCTAAATCCGTTGTAGGTATTCAAAAAAGTTATGTAAATTGTAAAGCAAAGGAAAAAAGGTACAACTATCTACAAAAAGAAATGAGATGCCATCAAAAACATACTTGTAAAAAAACCCAAGTCTCGTAACGCAGTTCTTTTACCGTTAAAAGTTGTGAGATCTATGTAATACCAAGTCGGTTAATTTATTCAGTCCCTACTTAAGGGACCTTCTGTCTTAAGCTATTACGTAACTATCTCACCTAACAGACTCTTAAAATGATCTTATCAAAATTCAAAACTTTTATGTTATGAGTATTAGATTGACTTGGCCATCGCAATAAACACTTGTGAGACACATTCTAATAGTATCCGATGGCCAAGTTAATTTATTATTTAAAACTTAAAAGTTTCGAATTTTGATAAGATAATTTTAAAAGTCTGTTAGGTGAGATAGTTACGTAATAGCTTAAGACAGAAGGTCCCTTAAGTAGGGACTGAATAAATTAACCGACTTGGTATTACATAGATCTCACAACTTTTAACGGTAAAAGAACTGCGTTACGAGACTTGGGTTTTTTTACAAGTATGTTTTTGATGGCATTATTCAATATTATATGTTATTCGTAGACCTAACGCCACATGTGTTGTCATGGCGTTAGGTCTACGAATAACATCATTGCAAAAACTTCACAGTCGAAGCAATCCTCGTTCAAATAAATTATTAAGCATTAAATGTCAGTCAGTGCTATTAATGTGAACGTAAATATTTTTTCTCGAATCGCAATCTAAACCATTTGGCGCGCGGCGCACAAACAGATCTCTTAAATATTAATATTCTGTGAGTAATGCGTCCAATTATTGTTAATAATTTCGTTCTAAAAAGGCGCCGTTGTAAATCGTTTGCGCTAAGAATTTCGAGTAAACATTTAGAGTGGCGGCTGAATTACTTACAAAAAATATTTAAAATGAAATCAGATATATTTTAAAACTCACTGACTTTGAGAAAGTGCTTAGAAGTGGTCTGTAAATAAATAAAATGTGTTAAAGTTGATTTTTGTGATAAATAGGTTGATTTATCGATCGCGTATTATTATTCAATGTTTAAATAATTTATATTCCACAGCTAACTTACTCATTTATGATTTAGTTGCGATTGTGAATCCTTTGGGTTAACCTTTTTTATTCAGTAAACTGTTAGACAAAGAATTAAGGCGGGAACATATTATTAAAACGCAACGCCACCCGACGACACGCCACGCGTGTTGAGTCGGATCAAATGTATTGTTTTCTATAGACCAGAAACACACTATGAACACCCGACACGACGCCACACGCGTACTGATGAGGTGTTGACACGTGGCGTGGCGTGGCGTTTCAATAATGTATTTTCGCCTTAAGCTTTCGTTAAACATGTTTGTCACTGCAACTACTTTTATTATTACATTATGTCATATGAAAGGTCTAGGTCTTGAAAATATTATTAATCATAGTAATCATAATTGGAACACAAATTATACCTACCAATTTGAAGCGAAATAAATCAAGAGTCGTAATTATTCTCCATTTAAAATGAATAAGACAAATCTATAGATCCATGTCCCATTATAATTCTAAAGCAGAAAATTGATTTGTCGAATGAATACCTCCCGACGTGGGGCAGTAAGTCACGTCGAACAAAGGAAACCGCCTTAATCGGAGATCACAGATTTATTTCAAAATTGCATTCCTCCGATAGACACGGAGACAAGTGTGGGGTCGCAGGATGAGAGGAATCTCTCACATATCACAAACTTTGTTAGGAATTATACAAATCGACAGATAGTATTAATTGCTTTAATATTCGCTGCTTTAGACATATGAATTTGTGTACACCCGCGAATCATTAAAATGATATACCTATATGCTATGATATGTTACTTCCTTAACTTAACTCCCGTTACCGTAGGAATTTAATTATTATATATAACCTTAAGCCTACCTTACTAAATATTTTAAGTTCTAGTTAAGTAGATCCTGATATTAAAAAAACAAACTTTTCAGTTTTATTAGTACAAATTACACGTCTGTAAATATATGTAGCACGCGTTTTCTTTTTTTAAGGATTGGAAATACATATAGAATATTTATTTCAAAACTAGCTGCGCCCGCGGTTTTGCCCGCGTTTATCTGCTCTCGTGGGTCAAAGCGTGATGTTTTGTTACTTAGCTTATAAACTATCAGCATGCAAACTTTCATCAAAATCCATTCAGTAGTTTCTGCGTGAAAGCGTAACAAACATAAATTCTTACAAACTTTTGCGTTTATAATATCAGTTAGTAAGGTTAGTTGGACAACGTATTAGTGACGCGTGACGTCAAGAGGTATAACAGGTCAGCGCGCGTGACGTCACTGAACAAAGTATTCTTCATTTTGTTACAACCCTTTGTAACGATGACAAGTAGCGTCCCTAAAGTTGAAAATATACACCTATTTAACATGAACCTGGTGTTTTACAATATATTAGTTGAAACGCATCTGTATTTATTTGAATACCTGATGTTATATCTACTCATGAGGCACATCCCGAGAGAAGCATCAAGTCACTCCTCGACGACTCCTCGCGAGATCGAACGCGTCCTCGTAAAAGTAACAATAGAGCCACCACTTGCCCCGGTTGCACAGATTTGTGGCCATGTCGCAGTACAACTTGGAAAATAGACATGTGTCAAAATATATTGATATACAGGGTTATTTTTAAAACACCAACAACCTTTTCGGGGGTATAAGTACTGATAATTATAAACAACTTTTACTATGGGACCAACCCTGAAATCGCAAAAAAAGAAACAGCTGTTCCATACATTTATGTTCACTTACTTCGACAAAAAGTAAAAATAACCCTGTATATGAATTGGTGGAATGGATACTTTATATCTACTTATTTATATGACATTAGCAGCATTAAGAATTAAGTCCAAATAGAAATATACAAACTAATAAGATATATGAAGATTATAATCATCATACCTATGATGTAATAATTGTCAATCTATTAGACTGGAACGCAAATCTATGTTGTCGTTATTGTCAGTCTATTAGAATGGAACGCAAATATTGAAAGATTTTAACAATAATTATTTATAGTAATAAGTATTTATAAAAATTTTTGTAATTTAGTAACATCAACAGTATTTGTTTGTTATATTAAAAAATATTTTGAACGAAACCATAACTAGAATTAGTCAAAAACACCATATTTGACGTGTTTGACATGAGCCCTGCGACAATGTACACGAGTGTACACTTGAGTGGAACATTAGGTTAGCGCTGTACTCGACTGTACTCGGCTGTGCTTTGATATGCTAATGTCGGAGACGCGATGTTTTTCACAACAATGTTTACTTACTCTTTTATTGGACTCGAATGGAATGAGGAAACATATAACAATGTTATTGGACTCATAAAAAAAGTATTGGAGCCAAAAAGAGTTCATTTTTAATAAAAATAAAGACGATAGAACCAAATTAGAAACAAAATAATAATTTCATGTACTTATTGGTAATTTTTAGGTGTCGTCCAATTTGTAGTTTTTTTTTTTTTTGACGTAGCTAGAAATTTATTGTGTATCCTTTTTTTCTATATCCACTTCTAGCCAATAACACGTAAGACAGAGCGGTACAACTAATTTCACTAATAAGATACAATTGGAACGCTTGTGAACTTATCACAAAAACACGCTATTAAGAAGTTGTAGAGTCGGAAATCCCTACAAAGGTTTGAAAAAAGAGCGTCCAATTTTCCAAGTGAGTGACCCAATTTTGGGTCGATAGCAGCAAAAACTGCTCACTCAAGGCAAAAGTCAGGGAAACTCGTAGCGCGTAGACACGGCGTAGTATCGTAGCAGGTTACGTAGCAGGCAGAATATTGCTACGAAGGTACAGTATATTTTTCGAGAGATTTAGCGTTTTGTAGTTTGAACATCTTATTTTTATTTATTCATTCATTTCTTACAATATCCCTACAGACTTATGTTGATGATATTCAAACAAACAATATGACGTTTGTGAAACCAAAATAGAGTTATCAAGAAAAACTTCTGCGAGCGAAATATTGAAAATTTTATATACAAAATGATCTACAGCACTTAATTGTGCGCTTGTTGCGAGATGCAATATTTAGTAAATTGACACTATTATTAATATGTAGATAACACCTACACATGTATTTCATTACTCTACAAATCATTGTAGACAATACTAATTTTTTTATAAGATTATGACGTCTTTTAACAAGAAACAGAGAGTTACATGCAACCTAATTATAAACTTTAAAAAAGATATATCTTGCGCGTGAGTTGAACTCTGAAATATGTGACACACCCATGTATTTTTTATACTAAAATATGTAATTTGAAAATAAACAAATTCGCTAAGTATAAAAATTTTTAGTTAATAATTTTAAAAATGATTTTTTGAAAATAATGCGACTGTTTGAAAATAATATGAATTTAATGACATTTTAGTAGTTTTAACACGTACGTGAGAATATTCGCGGATAGTTAGTGAAGTAGTCGGTTACAGCGCCACAGTAGCTCAGTGTAACTGGAACACTAAACGGCATTCTATTGTACAGATTACCGGCGCCGACGACACATGGCGAGACAACTTCGCAGAAAAGAAGCCGTGAAAATGTATACATATGGTTGGTGTCCGCAGTATTATGTAGTGACACACAATAAAACACTGCTGCCCGTTCCCTGGTATATGCTTGTTATATATGATGTTATAACAATCGGAACCAACGGCTTAACGAGCTTTCCGAGGCACGGAGGGTAGTCCCTCAACCAACCAGACCCGAGGCTCTGAAATAACGGGTTTCCTTGGTTGAGAGTGTCGGAAAGCAATCGTTGGTCCTGATTGTCATAACGTATCGTATGGTAACGTGCAACAGCGTTTACATGTGTTTATGTTGTATATAATACTGTGGTCTCCAACCCACCTGCCAACCGTGGTGACCATGGTAACGCCTTCATGGGAAACCCATGTTCAGCAGTGGACATTATGCGGACCAATGTTGATGATGCTGTTGTACAAAAAGCTTTTAGTGATCACATTTTAGAAATTAAACAGTTGAAAATATATTTACGGCTATTTATTTATACCAATAATATAAAAATTAAAATGTCAGGCCATCACGACAATCCATTGAAGCAACATTAAAGAAACTTGCCTTGTGTTCATTCAGTTACAAGCACACAGTTAACGAACTGTTTTATTACGGATACAAAATATTTGCCTGGCCTGCCATAATATTTAAGTTTCCATTTAACATTTAATGAATAAATAGAAAAGAAGTACTTAGACGTACATTAAAATAAATAACTCTCTGTAGCGGTGCGGAGGCATAGGTCTCTAGTATCGGCGCACAATAGCTCACGCGGCCTGTTTCCGCGCCCAGGCGTGCCACGCTAATGAACATGCATGGTTGTTAAATATTTTCAGTTGGCAGCCCTGCTATTCCTACAGACAGACCAGCGTTACTTGGAACATTGGAAGCCTTCATACTAAACTTCAAGTTGTAAGGAGGATTATGTTGTATTTTACTAAAATAAGGCAACCATAAACATTTACATTACTTTTATAAACAAATTGTCATCTCAAATGTGAAGCATAACTACATAATAAAATACGTAGTGATTTAAACAAAGTCCTTCGCCGTGTCTGATGATCTGTTCCCGATCGTACATCATTTGCCAAGGTTTTGTGTAAATTACGCTTCACAAAAAACTTTTCTGTCACTATAAATAAGTGCAGATAATAAACTAACTCATAACGGATTATGAACCTTGATAAAACTAAAATCATGGCATTTGAGCAACAAAGAAATAATTGTTACCGTACATAAAATACCAATACAAAGCAGAGACTATTTTGAAAACAAATTTTGTTGTTAAGTTTCGGCAGTAAGTAATGCTGATGGCAAATCGTCCTAATAATCAAAAATCATGGTGAATATAATGATATTGACATTAAGTGCAACTGATTCGTTTTGGTCCGAAATGTTATATTTTTCTGTTTATACAAATTGACAAACATTTGTAATTTTGCTATTTTTATGTTTTTAATTGCATTTAAATAAATAATGTTTACTTTTGGTTGATTTTGTGTGCAATAACTTTATTAGTATTAATGAAATAAGTTTATAAATTATAATTTATAAATTTGTTTAAATAAGTGTAACAATAATGATATAAATAATTTCAAGTGTTTGCATGCCGATTGGTAAAATATGGCTGAGCTAAATGTAATTTTAAGAACTATTATGTATTACCCATATTTGCAAAATAAAAATCTAATCTAATCTAAATTTATTAAAAAAGTCCGCCGTGTGGTTTCCGGCTTAGAATAGACCACCCCATGTCTTCCTATGGGTGTCGTAAAAGGCGACTAAGGGACATATGGCTGGGCAGCAGCATCTATCAGCTCAAGGTTCACATTTAACTGCGATCACCAATCCATCTGCCAAGCGCGGTGATTATGGCAATATCCCTCTACGATCCTGGCTTGCCAAGTTCTGTTAAAAGGAGGCCCATGTTCAGCAGCGGACGTCAACGGGCTGTTGATGATGATGATGAAGTTTATTAAATAAAAAACTGATCGCATCCAAAAACTCGGAAGCTCTTTCAAATCTGGTTCACCTGAATTGAAACATCAAAGAATTTAATTTGAATACAGTGAATATTCAGGACGTACAGCCTCCATGCTATGCCTATTTTTTTTCAAAATCGTAAAGTGAATGTCGTGTCAAGCTACACTGGTCGGTGGCGCACGCTCCACGACTTAGCGACATCCAAACTTTTTAATGAACTCTTTCAGTCTGATGTGAATGGAATGCGTCAGATTGTGAGACCTGGATTCTCGTAACTCTTCAAATACATCAAGTGTTGCTCCTGTGCTCTGTTGTTGAGCTTTACTGTGTTTATTTTGTGTTGACATTATTTCAGAAAGGATTTTAATGTCTAGTATATGTTAATTTGTTTTCAAATATCGTTAGAGTTATATGATAAACCATAGAAGTACGTGATAGAATATTGTAACGAATAAAAAAAACCGTTTTTAAATTGATTACATCGTTTTTTTGCATGGATGTGTCCGCCATTATCAAATGCAAATGTTATTTAGAAATCTCTAGTTTAGGAACACATTAACCGGAATTAGTTATTCTAAGATAGTAATTCCTAGAGGAAGGAAGACCGATGTTCCGCATAAATGATGGTGGCGAGGAGTATGTATCGCTCAAGTATTCCAGCGCAGCACCGCTGCCGCCACTACTACACGCTCTCTATAAATGTGTGACACACAAACCGTATTAGCGGAGTTATAATTAATATCGGCGGAGATTAGACACGGCGCGGCGTCAACGCGCTGTTGAATATCTAATGCGCCACTGTAGTTTGAAGAAAATAGCAGGGCAATCTGATGGTGTAATCTATTTTATATAAAGTTGAAGAGTTTGATTGTTTGTTGGCTTGAACACGTTAATCTCAGGAACTACTGGTCCGACTTGAAAAAATTATACAACCATTTTGTTGAGGAAGGCTATTATAGGCTATATTTTATTATGAAGTTCTCACGAGAATAGGAATCATGCAAGTGAAACTGCGCGCAAAAGCTAGTGTTTAATATATATTTAATGTTAACTACTAAATTATTTTAGACTTTCATCCCCGTTTTAGATAAAAAAACTAAAATTTTTGATCCTTTGTGTCACAGAATCAGTTGAGACAATTTTAAAAAGATAATACCAATAAACAGTTTGTAGAATATGTCGGTGCTGTCACAAATTAATGCACTGCTTATCGTAATTAAAACACCGACTGATATTTAGTTTTTTCAGCGCAGCAACTTTATATAACTTATTCGGGCTTTATAAAACGTTATACCACAAGCCCCTCAGTCAATCTCCTTGAAAGTTAAGTATAGTTTTAATTCCGTTTCAACGTTTTCTAAAGTATGCCGCGTACAACAAAAATATACTACTGAATGTACTGTACGTATATTATGAATTCTAATCAACATTAATATAGTTATATTTTAATACGTATATCATCAATAAATCAACGCCGAGGCAAAACTACTGAAGCTAGACACGTGATATTTGAACCATGGCTTCCTTTTGTGACATATAGGTCCACTATGAAAGCATTTTGTAAAATTTAACCTCTAAAGGGGTGAAATGTCCCTCACATTTTATTATAAAGAGTGTATGAAACCGCGCGCAGGAACTAATCGTACTGTTATAAGCTAAGCTGTGCTTATAAGTTGTGCCGCGGCGTCGCAATCTATCGTACCTGCCGTCCTCCGGGCGACGTCCCGGCACAGCCGCGAACACTACACGAGTAACACGAAACACTTACATAAAGATGGATTAACATTCCACTTGGATTACAACAAGATAGAGCTTCAAGTCTCTACTTGTCTACTTACTATATATTTAGACTTTTATAATAGTCATACACACATAAAATTATAATGACCGGATAAATTTGGTCGTGAACTGTCTATTTTACTTCAAAAAGCACGAACAGTCAGATTTTTAAGATGTTGTGATAACTGGCAACAGCGTACAATATCATTAATAATATTATTAATGATAATTGTATCTATGTTTTATTACTGTTTTATATCAGCAAAATTTTATATGAAACTATCTTCCCGCGCGCGGTTTACCAGCTGTAGCTTCCGTTCCTTATATTATCATAACTTCATAATAATAACGCCTATAGCCCTCATAGATAAATATCATATTTAAAAAAAATCAAATCGAGCCGGTAGTTCCTGAGATTAGCGCTTTCAAGCAAACAAACTCTTCAACTTTATATACTAGTAAGTATATGTTCAACTGTCTGTGCTCCGATCACCAATCCTGTAAACGTGGTGACTATGAAAACTAATAATAATCAATTTTATAAGGAATATTATGACTATTTATCTAGTAAGTAACGCCTCTTTAGCCTCGTTCGTTGCGACCTGCGGCTATCTGAAGGCGATGACTAGCTCTTTATTGTGATTGCTATAAGTTAAGAGACTGAATCAGTTATTACTTGAGCAGCTACTTTTAGAAATGGAAATAGTTAAAGCGTATACTATTATAAGCTGAGTGAGGTTAATATTTTTTTTTTAATTTAAATCTGATTAAAGCTACTAAAGTTAATTTAATTTTTTGACGTATTTATGTTGCTTGCGCAATTGGTTAACAAACTACAAAAAACGTTAGTTTCTTTAAAATACAAACACCACATAAATGGTTAATCTAATAAATTACTGTAACACTAATTACGAGCTTTATAAACACTAATTAAAAAGTTGTTCAAGTAATTGATCGAATTGCAATAATGTTTTAAACATTAAGCGGTTTAATAAATAAAATCACGGCTATTTACAACAGGGATCAAATATAAACAAAGCTGAATCAAGATCAAGCTAATATAAAAGTGAACCCTACACCGGCTGAAAGTGCCCGTAGAACGTAAAATTAACACGGGCTTCCACAAAGTTGGTGACCGCAGTATATAACGCAGTATATAAGTATATATAAGTATGTACACAGGTCAACAGCACCTTAACCAACTTAGCCCAGAAATAAATCTTTGAATATACACAAAGATTATTTTCCCGAGATTTAAAACGAGCCTAATACCGCTGTGCCACGTAGATATATATGCTCATGGTCCACCCAAATAATGACAATTGTTTTGGCATAACATAGACAGAACAAGCATTTTGCCTCCTAGCGACAATATACATTAATTATAATAATTAATTTAATTATAAATAAGTAATTTGAATAGGTTTATAAGTAACAGCAAATGTAATTTAAGATAAATAATAATTAATTTTCAAATAATGTTTGACGATTTACAAGTGCCTGTAATTGGTTTACGTAAATAAAAATCATTTTTATTTTATTTTATTTTAGGTTGACACTTGAAAGTGATGCTACTTACTTATTAATATTGTCTAATTCTCATACTTTTAAAAGAGTCCTTTCAACTACATAAAGAATCCGTGTTCTAAATCTTATTAGCTAGTGTCTCGGGCGCACTTAAATCTCCTTCAGTCAGCTTTAGAGTAAAGCTGTGTAACCATTTACTTTATAGGTTTTAATACGAGCGCCGTCAGCTGGAGTTTGTGACGTCACACTACGAGACTTGCATTTAAGGCACTTTGTTTAAAAAACGGACCTTAATTCGAGATTAACTGGACTAAATAAATAGTTCAGCGAGATCCCTTAACAGAATAAAACTAAATCTATGCTCAACTTTGCACGTTTAGATTTTTTCAACTACGATTTTTGATCGGATTTTCATAATTATTCGCAAAATTTATTCAAGAAAGTTAATAATATATAGCGCGTAAGTTAATTTATTCTTTCAGACAAATATTAACAAGAAACTTAGATTGTGCAAGATCCAGGCTAACGTCGATGGTACGTACAAATACTATTAATAGTTTATCTAATAGTCGATGATTTTACCCCAGTGAAAAAAAGTCCTTACTTAATATATTGCTAGCTGCTCTGAGCTGGCGTCGCTCGTCAGTACATTCTGACTTTTACTGTGGATTTTTTAATTCTTTTTTATATAAACCTTGTCATGGTCAAATTAAAATTTGGTTATTAATTGGAACAATAAGTGCTTTGCAACATATCTATAAGGTTATTACAATCTCTGGAATCAATCTAATGTACGAACTGACATATTACTTTACTTAATGTAGCACGCAATTATGTAATAGAAGCTTTGAGAATAACATTTGATGTACCAATTTGAAAAGTAAAATTGCTGTGTTATTCCTTCCACCAACCAAAAACATGACCAAACTAAGTTCAGGTAAATCCAAAGCGTTTCAAATTAGTGTCTGAGCTAGTGAAGCGACGCAGCTCCGTTTCTTTGACGGCCGCTCTAATCAAATAAAGTGTTACTCAAATGACGTTACTCGCGGAGACTCACGGTGTTGCCAACTCACCTGTGTCACGAACAAGATAACAAAGTTCAAAAAAATTTGATGAAGTATAAAATAATCATAATGTACTCAGTACAATATGAATAAATTTCATACATTCAACGCAAAGCTAATTTCTTGTCTCCATAAGAAAAGTGCTTTATAATCTGTACCTTTGTATTCGTAAGCTGTGAGGTATTACAGTCATTTAGTATGTTTAGAGGTTGCGCGTATATTAGGGGTGTCCACTTTGAAAAAACATCGATGTTTTGTTCGATTCGATAAATTGGAACTGTACATCGATGTATTTCGATGTATCGGGTGAAAACATCGATATTTTGTACGCATCGAGTACTTTTTAAGGGTTCCATGCCCAAAGGGTAAAAACGGAACCCTATTACCAAGATTTTGCTGTCCGTTTGCCTGTCAGGTTGTATCGCAAGAACCGCGATATCTTGACAATTGATTTTTTTTTAAATGATGTATTTTTGTTGCAGCTATAACAAAAAATATTAAAATTTAATAAGTGCGTAGTGCTGCCAACATATTTTTTAGTAGGTGCACGTCGGCCGCGTCGGCATTATATTGTCAGTCCACTTTTCTTTTTTACATAATCAAATACGAAAAAAGGTGTACGGTAAAATTTTAGTGGTCAAACTTGAGTTTTTATGAAAGTGATGGGTTATAATCGAGTCGATGCTTTAACTGAAAAAACATCGATACATCGAGTATTTTAAAATAATTTTAAAACATCGGATCGATTCGATGTATTGCATTGTAAACATCGATGTTTTCAATACATCGATGTATATCGAATATCCCTAGCGTATATACCCAACGATTATACTTCAATTTGTGATTGTGAAAATAACCTTTTTTTAAATGGAAAACTTATATTATTATGTAAAATAGTTTTGTTTTAATCTGTGCTGTTTATTTTGTATAAAAACTGTGTCAGGTGTTATTCATGCTGTAGACACCATTAAAAACAAACGTCACACAAAATGTGTCTTTAACAAAGAGGCAAAGTATTCCGCAATAAAACCAAATAACGAGATAATATAAAAATATATTAATTTTAAGAATTTGTAGCAGTACTTGCTTCTGAGATCTGATTGCCACCCGGGCATCAGATCTCGGTTTTAATCGGGTTTTATTATTTGTATGAACCAGAGATAGCTGTTCTAAGTCTGGGTGTGCTTAATGGCGACATAGCTGTATTTTTAAAGATGGGATCACCAGGTGCTAACATCTTAATCAGAGGTCACTACAGAAGGTGTACACAAAAAAAAAAAAAAAAAAAACATAATTAATGATAAATAGAGTTGGCAACACTGAGAAGTTCCTCAAAGTTATTTTAGCGTTGTCAGCAAGCGGCCGAGGCAGCGGCGCGACGTGACTCTTGCCAGCGTGACGAGATGGAGCGTGACCTTTGCACTAACACTGAATGAACGTTAGCGTGACGAGAGAATACGCTCATGACAGCTGCCAGTTCAGGATATCGAAGTTATTTTATTAGTTTTGACTTTTTACGTCAAAATACTTTCATTTAAAGTGTGACAAGCGTCGCACCCGTTTAAATTCACCGATTGCACTTAAGATATTATTGCCAACGGTGGCAAACGAGTAAGCGACTCATCAGTTGTGAAGTGATACTGCTGCTCATGGACTTAAGCAGTGCGAGGGGTATATCTATCTAACCTTCAAAGCCGCTGCCTACCGTGAATTTTAACTTTAGCAAATGTAGAGTAATACTACTCTTCAAGTAGTGCAGCACTGTTGAAATGGACTGAATAATAAGAAGCATAATAAAAGTTCATATAACATACCGAAATACATTTCATAAACTCGTGTGAATTTTAGCTGTAAGTGTGATCGGGAAGTAAACTATCTCAAGCGATGAGATAGTTTACTTCCCGATCACACACACACACATATCAAGTTCTCAGATACAGTTTTGCTAGTAAAGGGAAACAGTGTCATTGATACTAATCTTATAAACTGATACATTGCAATCCTAACCGGTTTATATATCAGCTCCAAATAGCTCCGTATTGCAGTGGCCTTTGGGTTAAGTAAACACAGTACTCGTGTACCTACGTCTCAAGACAATCGTGGTAGACAAACGTCTTGATCGATTGTGCAGACGACGGTCTTGACCGTGCGATGTACATAGCTCGCTACACCGGACCTACAATTGTACAATTGCAGTGCAATGAGCCAATGGTGAGCGACACCGCGCTTATCCACTGGTTTGCGCAGTCTCTTGTAGTTAGCACAATTACACAAGGTCTGTGTTAGGGGTGTGTGACATTTGTAAAATTAAGAGATCGATTTTCAAAGCCTGCTTGTCGAAACAAACAGTACGCCATAGACATTGCGTCGTGAGATTGAATATATTTTTTATAAATTTAACCGTGAATTAACAAATAAGACACGCAGTATCGTTTGATGATGATCGATTGCTCAATATAAGTTATTTACAGCAATCGAATTACCTTTAGATAACGTGCCTAGTTACTCAAAGATAAGCTATGATAAGGATTTATCATTGTACATTCGTTCTTATTAATTAGTACTTGGGTTTTTATAGTTTCTCAAGGTCAGTAAAATTATTTGTAATATAATGCGGTCCGTTAGGAAAAAGTAAAATATCGAGAGATAAAAGATTTTCTAAAGAAAAAAGGAAATCTCTCGCTCGGTCAATTCCGTAAAAAACGCAACAAACATGATTTTGCAGATTCGCCGCAAAACGAAAAAAAAGGTGCAATCACATAACAACGAGACACTTTTTTGTATTGTCATAACCACATCGATTGAAGCTATAGCTGATCACTAGTCACCTGCTGATATTTTTTGACGCTATACGATTAAACTATGGAAAAATATACGCGGTCGCAGTGCTTTGGCAAGTTACTGTGGTTGCGTATAAAAATGGTTATAAAGCAATGACCTTTTGCCAGTAATACTATATTATTGAATAGCAAACAATGTATTATCCTTTTATTTTAAAACATAAACCTGAAAAGGGTAAGTACCAACGCAAACCATCGTTCAGCCCTAGTTCTCAAACGAAACGCTGCGGGCCGAGTCGGACCGGGGGGCGGGGAGAAGAGACTCACAGGGAATTATTTAGCAGTGTCTCACGAGTGTCTTACGGCTACGGCGGCGGTATTGAAACCGAATGCCTCATGAATAATATTTATGAGATACGTATCGTTACGAGTTACTACGCAATTAGCTGGGATGGATACTAATTCATAGCTGGGTTATAACTGACTTTTGTTTTTGATACAAGCCAGTTATTAGAACTTCTATCGAAACTTGAGGAATAAATCATCGACTTCAGTGAACGTAGTGTTAGTTTGGCTCTTTGATAAATTAGAATAAAATAAAGAGATTAGGATTAATTCGACAAAGATTAATAAGAAAACAGAAAATTCAAAATAAAAGAAAAACAAAAATTTAACAAAATAATCTCTGTTCTAATATTAGTACGACAATCTCCTCAGCATTATATTAAATAATATTCAAAGCTGAAGAGTTTGTTTGTTGGCTTACTTGAACGCAGGAACTACAGGACCTATTCAAAAAATTATTTTACTGTCATGTAGCTCATTTATTGAGGAAGGTTAAAGGCTATAGTTTATTATGAAGTTCCCCCGGGAACGTGAGTCCCGCGGTAACCGCAGCTAGTAATTAATATTTGTGATATTCCTATGATTGCGAAATTATCAACATTATAACAATATTCCGACTTACATCTCAACAGACAAACAAAAAGACGCGTCACTGATTAAATGTTACTTTACGGATTTATTAGATATAGTTTTATCTATTGCTTTGAGCCGTATTGATTAACGATATAAAATTAACATATCATTTTATTACGGGCATTTATCTATACTAGATAAGACAATACCTACTGGCTATTCACACTTCTAACATTTTATACAATCATATTATGATAATTCACATCGGTGTCTAGTCAAGGACTGAATATTAACAGGTGTGGGGTTTTTACTCGATATGCTGCATTTAGAATTAATATTTTTTATCATAATTATTGTCGTATAAATAACGTTCACTGCTGAACAAAAGACATCGAGATTACGTCATAGACAAAATCACGCTGATAAGACGTGTGGGTTTTCACTGTGTCATGTTGTAATACACAATTTCGATGATATATGAATATCATCTATACCTATTACCTACCCAAAAAATTAAATAGAAGTGTCTAGTCTAGAGTCTGTAATGAAAAGTTTACAGGCTTTTAGTCCAAATTGAATAAGGTACATACAGGCGCGTTTTTATGTTGAAGTTCAAAATGGTAGTACCGATTTAGGCGAGACTTAGCTTATAAAATCCATATCCTCGCGAGCAGCAACTAGTAATATTTATTGACGTAATAACTTTTAATAAAATTTAAAAACGCTGTTTGTCAGCAGTCAGAAAACTGAATATTTTAATACTGAGTTAAACATTTCTGTAACGAAAACAACCTCAGTCGGGCTTGATGCTGCTATTTTTCTATCTTTCCCATTAATTTCCTACAAGCTATCATTTCCTATGAGGGTACCGCAGCATTAAACTAATACTTTATTTAATTCTGAGCGGACACAGCGGCACAAGTTGGTGGCGCCGCGGGGCGCAGACAGCGCGCTCGTAATTAGTTTACTATAAAAACTGTTGGACACTGTAATGAGACAACTTTCTACTACACACTGTTTGAACGTTATTACATTAATTAATTCTCCTTTGTGTATGTAACAAGCCGCTTTTATTTTACGACAAACGAATTTCAGTTATCTTCTAACAACATAATCGTACATGTAGGGTTACTGGAAATGTGACGTATTCCTGGGACGATGTTAAAGATGCGGTAAGTTTATTAAAACACCACACCACCATATTTCGCGTTATGTCGAAATTATTTCATAGTAAACAACCTTCACAATCAACATGAACAATAATAATATTTTTTGGTATTGTTCCTTAAATAATAATAATTCTATATTAATACACACAGCTTAAAACCAAATCAAGTATACAAAAATAAAAAAACTGGAAAATTCTTTTTATTTTTACAATTTAATATCTCAAATAACTTAGAAACTTAGTTTAGGGTAAAACATTGCTTGCTTTTGACGTTATCCATAACATTATCCTAACAGGAATACGTCACATTTCCAATAACCATGTATAGGCGGTTATCTTTTTTAACTTTTTGTTAAACAAATATTTGTCAACTAGCAGTGGAGACAGTAGTTGCTTTTGAGACCCGGTGTTCTGGGTTCAAGACCACCCGCGGCAATTTTTTGTGATATCCACGGATAGTCGTTTTGGGATTGAATGTTTTTTGTATCCTGAAAAATGTCTTTGTGAAACTCTAAGCGACGCAAGGATTTATTTTCCTAGTGCGGGAGATATTTATTTCAAAGAAAAGAAAATATACACATTTACATCAAAATATATATTGCCTTTTATAGGAGATGTGACTCTATTCGTCGAATTCTTGATAACATAAATCATAATGTATATCTCCGTCATTACAAGTGTATGAGGATAATGGTTACGATATCAATCCGACGGAGAGAAATAATAGGTATAGGTTGACAGAAGATTGAAACGACGCGGTCGCGTAGGAATATTATGTGCCTTCGACTTCAGCCGCCCGTAATCTTTGTCGCGCTTCGCTAAGGAAAATAAAAGCAAAGTACTGCTTTGAATAGCAATTATTTTAATTCATTCTGAGTAAGAATAATGATAACAACATATAATTTTATTAACAGTTCTTTATGTGCATTGCTTTATTGATTTGTTTAAATTTTTAACGATTTTGTGTTGGCTTGATTTCAATCCCAATATTATTTCAATGTGAAAATGTTAGTAAGTCACCCGTTGAGTTAAATTAAAGAAGATATAAAATGTAGATATTGGACGCTTTTTGAGATAAAACTAAAAATATTAGCTATGTTCGTTACATTGTCAATAAACAAGAGCGAGATGTGATGTGTAAATTCTATTTATGTAGGGGTTGGTAAAACACCCGGTTAAAGCGAATTTCATTTATTATTACCAAATAATAAATATGAGAGGTACATACACACCTTACATGTACCTGTACTGTGTACATACAGACCTTAGTGGGTACTAATTTTTTACGTGTTTAATAAACTCGCAACACCGTAGAGTTTCCGCTACAGGCTAACTATTACCGTGGGGAAGAATCTATAATGCCAAACTGTAATCTGCCTACGTTTTTTTTCCCTAGATCTATCAGCTGTTCTATCGTGGTTGAGTAACAAACATCGCTTACCCCTTTGACTTTCGTGTTTACAATATAACTAGCCCCCTGCCACGGTTTCGCACTAAAAGATAGCATATTTAACACAAAACCTTGGCAAATGATGTATCGAAACTTGTCCGCGTAAAAATCCGTTGAGATTTGAGATTAACAGACTTACTGTTGTATAAAAGAAATATTCAGTCGAATATAGAACCTCGTCCTTTGTTGAAGTCGGTTAATATGTAGTGATTAGTACATTACGTGTAATAACAATGTATGTATGTAACACACGTCGGACCGCGCGGTGAGTGACGTCATCACGTCGCTACGACGTCCCGACCACAGAGAAGCAATTATTACGGAGACACGCAGCCCCACTGTGTACAACATATTATTATACTTCACTATTGTATATATTTCATTATCTCAGTACCATACCAGAACCAGCAATATCGTGAAGATTTTTTTACCAAAGTTATGGTATTAAATGCTAATCATCCATCAGGTGTAGATCCCTTAGTCACCTGTTACGACGCCCATACGAGAAACCACACGGAATCTATTATCACAAAGATAGTCCCATCTTATTGCGAACACCAATCCGCCTGCCAAACGTGGTGATTACGGCAATATACTTTAACGAAACTGGCTTGCCAAGGTATTAAATATTACGCCCATGTGTGCCCATGTTCAGCAATGAGCCTAAGTAAGCAGTTCTGATCGTGTGCTAGCTGTTGGTGGACGTATTGTCGATTTGTGCTTTAATCGGAGTTATTTGATTTTAATTAAAATTTTTGAATTTGCTATTTTTTTCGGTCTCTCTCGTTCTATCTTGTGTGAAGTGCCATATACAACCTGCGCCATCTTGGAACTTGTAGAACGGTGTCCCTTTCACTCAGTGATTCCAACAATGTTCTTATAATAATATATAAACAATATTTGAAAGTTGAAAAAGTCGAAGTCTGAGTGGGGTTCGAACCTGCGGACACGCCGTGCATTGGAAGCGTTCGAGGCGGCGGTCATAGCCACTCGGCCAACTGTACGTGAGATCGCCGTGGTGAATTACTCAACTACTAGCTTCGGCTATCTTGCTTAGTAACAACGAACGGTGCCGGACTTCGTACTAATTAACCATGCAGCGTTCACCGGTCAATAAAAGCAAGTCAAACCCTGATCTACATGCGATGAACGAACCTGGTACTAACGTAACGCAAAGAAAACGGAAACAACCGGACTGTGAATTAACACAAGCGATTAACTCATTATCTTCGGAGTTAAAGAAATCTATTATAGATCTGCGAACAGATATGACTGAAGAGTTCCTTATCGTGAAGGCAAGTATTAACAAGCTGAGTGAAGAATTTAATACATTATCGACAACTTCTACCCAAATTCAAAAAGATGTTCAGGAATTACGCGCAGAATATACAAGTATAAAGAATGAGATGTCCAACCTAAATAAAAAACATGACGAGCTTTTTGAGGATGTGACTTGTCTGAAATCTACGGTTGATTTTAATTCCAACAACTATATAGACCACACGAAGCGCCTGAAGGATCTGGAATCGAAGCTGAGCTGTGCTGCGGTTTCGACAGTTGACTTGCTGGAAAGAAAAATCGACGCATTGGAGCAGCAGGCTAGACAGTGCAATATAGAAATTGCGAATATCCCTGAAAAGCGTAATGAAAATTTGATTTCCATATTGGGGTCGATTGGGTCAACAGTGAATATCTCAATAACGCCTAGAGATATTATATCCATCCACCGTGTACCGCACGCTCACGCGCTAAATAATCGACCTAAGAATATTATAGTTAAATTTACATCGCGTATAATGCGTGATAATATTCTAACCGCTTATCGGCTTTCTAAAGGATTAACATCTAACCGCGCCGGCCTCCCAGGTACCCCGTACAAGATCTATATGAACGAACACTTAACACTACGAAATAAGCAGTTATTTCGAAAATGTCGCGAGGCAGCGAAATCCAATAAGTATAAGTTCGTCTGGGTCAGGAACGCAACTATCCTTGTTAAGGAATCGGAAGACTCTGCTACTCACGCCATACGTACGGAGGACGAAATACATAGTAAGATTAAGCCCAATTCTCAGCCAACTACATCGCACGAGGATTCCCCCCCCATCATCAGTTAATTGTGTCTTGAACGATTGTAGATTTATTATAAATAAGTTACTAGTGATTTCTGCGATCTTGCACTGTTGTTTAATATTAAGTTTAATTTATTTTTCATGTCTGTGCTGCATAGCCTCACAACTGTTGATCTCTGTACTATTTATTTTCACTTGTAAATTTTACATCCTGGTATGTGTCATTGTTTTGTTACATATTTTTGCATTTCCTCATTTACTTCTAAATATTAATGCAGAACCTTCAAGTTTTATACATATCTATAAATACTTATATGTAAATACTATTGTAATCTCGCATTTTGATAATGGCTAACAACATTTGTATATATTACCAAAACTGCCGAGGGATCAGGACCAAACTGAACGCATTATATATGAGCATCTTGGGTCACGCCTACGACATTATTATTTTGACTGAAACTTGGCTGACGCCTGATATTTCGGAGAACGAATTTATTGATCATCGTTATTCTGTCTTCAGATGCGATCGCAATCGTTCTGTCACTAATAAAAAGGACGGAGGAGGTGTACTTATAGCCATTTCCAAAGACCTGCATCCCTCTTGTCTTACACTTTTGCCTCCATTAATTCTACCTGAGCACACTGTTATTAGAATCCCGTGTCATAATGACAAATTCCTGCTTATTGGCGCCACTTATATTCCGCCTAGTACAAAAGAAGATGTTTATATAAATTTCATCAACTCGTTCGCAACTTTTGTAGATAATCCCTCTATTGAATGCATTATTTTGGCTGGAGATTTTAACCTGCCTGAGCTGGAGTGGACTAACTCTTCATTCTACATGACCTGCTCTACTAACAGTGCCTTCTCTAATATCAGCCGTCATTTATTAAATATCTGCTCGCAATTGAACTTGAACCAATACAATAGTGCAACTAACTGCAACAGCCGTATCTTAGACCTATTTTTCTGCAATTCTCACGTAGAACCCTTTATTCCTAATGTATCCCTTTTACCTATTGACCATTATCATCCCGCCTTCTGCATATGGTTGCCATTTAAAAAACCATCTATGATATTAAAACAGAATAAAGAAAACAAATTTAACTATCACAAAGCTGATTATGGTAAGATTAATACTGAAATAAAAAGCACTGATTGGAATAATTTGCTTGGGAAATCTGCCCCCGACGAAGCTGTCTTAATATTCTATGAAAAAATTTACAAGTTCATTAAATTGTACACCCCAGTAACCAAATCTAAAAATTGTAATTTCCCTCATTGGTTCTCAAAATCTCTTTTGCACCTATTCAGAAATAAAACTTGTGCTTGGGTTAAGTGGAAAAAATACGGTAATACTGGTGACTACGAAATATTTTCCATTTATAGAGCAAAGTTTAAGAAAGAAGCAGACATCTGCTATAAAAATTACTTGGACACAATTGAAAATAGCGTGGCCTCAAATGTTAAAGCGTTTTGGTCCTACATCTCTAAGCGTAAATCCCTTAATAGTATACCTTCTACAGTTTTTTTTCAACAACAATCCTCTGATGATCCTATTAGTACTTGTAACCTTTTCACTAAATTTTTCCAATCAGTTTATGAACCTTCCACATTTGATTCCACTTCCTGGGAACCGCCGCCCCCAAATCCGGACAGTGATATCCTTCTTTGCAATTTACATTTCTCAGAACACAAAATACGAAAAGAATTAAAATCGGTGGATGCAACCAAAGGTCCCGGACCAGACGGCGTTCCCCCGATCTTTCTTAAAAACACGTGTAATACACTATGCCATCCTCTTTACATAGTATTTAATAAATGTTTATCTAACGGCGTATTCCCAGAGATCTGGAAACGCGCAAATATTATACCGATCCACAAGGGTGGATCTAAGAGCGATGTAACCACTTATCGGCCAATCTCCTTAATATCGGCTCTCTCCAAAATTTTTGAAAGACTTGTCCACAACGAAGTTTACCCTATCATGCGACGTGTGATATTAAAAGAACAACACGGATTCGTAAAGGATAGATCCTGCATTAGCAATCTTCTCAGCTTCACATCACAGCTTTTTGAGTCCGTAGATAAGAGACAGCAAATTGATGCAGTATACACTGATTTCCAAAAAGCATTTGACAAAGTGGATCACGAGTTGTTACTAAATAAAATTGCATTTAACGGCATCAGAGGAGACTTGCTTCGTTGGTTTACATCTTATATTACTAACAGGACTCAAAAAGTGGTGATCAATGGTTATGAGTCGCACTATATCCATGTCACGTCAGGGGTTCCTCAAGGATCTATTTTAGGGCCATTCTTATTTATCCTCTTCATCAACGATATTGCAAACAGCTTTCAACATTGCAATTTCTTGCTATACGCGGATGATTTAAAGATATATAAAAACATTACTTCTCAATCTGACTGTGTTGATTTCCAAAAAGATCTGGACCACTTTTCAGTCTACTGTTCGTCCAATAAACTCTATCTCAACTTGTCCAAGTGTCATAGTATAACGTTTACAAAAAAACAAAATATTATAAAACACAACTACCACCTTGGCAATACTATGTTGAGCAAGGTTACATGCCTGCGTGACTTAGGTGTTTTATTGGACTCCAAACTCCATCTTGATGCGCACGTGGATAGCATAGTCAATAAAGCTTACAAAATGTTTGGGTTTGTAATGCGATCAACTAGACAATTTCGATGGCCCTCAACTTACTTAAATTTATACAAATCCATAATCCGCCCACAGCTAGAGTACGCTGTACCTATTTGGAACCCCTTCTACAAAAAGTACTCCGAAATCATTGAGCAAGTTCAGAGAAAATATCTCCGCGCTATGCACTACAGATGCTTCCGTAAAAAAATATCATACGAATCCCTACTAAAAAAATTCGACCTTCTGACTTTACGCTCTAGACGCACTCTTCTTGAGATGATGACACTTTTTAATATATGTCGTAACAAATTTGACTGTTCTACTCTGGTAAATAGTTTGTGCTACCTGGTCCCTCGTACAGTGCACGGGCGTGAGTCCCGCTCTAAGCGCTTATTCGCTGCTCCATTCTGTCGTTCTAATTCGGGAGCTCGCTCACCGCTGCATCGCTTAGTTGATACTTATAATAATCAATTTTCTTCAGTTGATATAGTTTTCCTTAGCAAGGTATCATATAAAAAGGAAATCCATAATATATTAAAAGACCAACATTAGTCAATGGGGATGTGCATGTTGGCTCTGTAGGATCGTCTAACCGTTACAAGATGCTCAATGAACTAATTAATAAAAACTCAATCTCTTCTTTAAATTTCACAAATAATCATTTCATTATAATATATGTATATTTACATAAACAAATATAGTTGGGCGACCTATGGCACTAATAGTACATTTTATTTATTTATAGTACAGGACCTGCCACAGAGTTCTTGAATTTGTGTCTAAGTATTCTTTCTATTTCAATGTTATAAAAATCATGTAATTATAATTACCCTAGGTTAAGTTAAGTTGGTATTGTCTTCATTCACAGCTAGCTATACTGTAAAATAATCTGTGGATATCGTCGTTAGTAGTGTATATGCTACTCCTGCTAACTAAGTATTGTGATTACACTATTATACGCTACTGTTTGTTATCCCTAATGAAATAAAATAAAATAAAAAATAAGTAAAGTTAGTATGCAAAATACATAGGCCATAAAAATAAACTATTTATAGAAAACTTTACTCATGTTGAATATCTGCATAGAAAATAGAAAATTGTCTTCCAAAATAAAATTTAGTTAAACAAGATAGATTTAAACCTTGCCATCGACGAAGCAATGTTATTACGCTCCATATTAGGAAAACTGCACGTAAACATTTTACAGCGCATTATGGAACCATAAGCTCTCTGGTACAACATCGTACCGATCGGTTAGCTCCGTCCCGGGCTCCGGTCGCTCCGGCCGCCTCGGTCGCTCCGGTCGCTCGTAACGGATCGCCGCGGGTCGCGATACATATTTAATGCGACCATAAGCGACCGTCCGCATTACTCAACCCTTCATCGCTACACTGCTAACATTTTTATTTTGTTGCTGCGCGATTTGCTTTTATATCGGCTACTGAAGTATTAAAATAAATTACAGCGAGGGGTATTAGTTGAAGCATTTGGAATTGTTATTTGCTGTCTTATGTGCAGTTTTTTCTAGCTTAATGCTTTGCTATCGGCTCATTATCAATGTTATAAACAATTGAAGTATTAAAATATGATGAAAGAATATGCATATTATATGAATATATCTATAACTAAAACCATTTGCGTCTATATTCAGGAATTAATAAAGAAATGTATAAATCATTTGTATGCATCTACCTATTCATATAAAATCTCTATTGAATAAGTCTAAGCTAGGATAAGTCTCTGATTTAAAATCTTTAATTAAAGTGAATTTGCCATCTAAGTTAAAGTATCACCAAAATGTCACAGCGATTAACAACAATAAACCAAACAAAGCAACTGACACAAGTGATTTATTATTGAGTGTATATTTAGCATCATGGCTCCCCCGACTCCCCTCCGGAACGCGGAGTGAAACCGTTCCGTCGACTGTTAATGTAAATCGAGGTCATTTCCTGCGCTTAGCGCGTAGGCGTCACTTTTAATTGTAAATTTTTGACCCATTTCTGAGATTTGCAACTCGAGTTACTGTGTACTTAAGCCGGCGGAGAGATGTTAATATTTCATGCCTTTATTAAGCCACTGGAGCAAGATGTCGGGGGCTTACTCGAGATTACAGCCTCGAAGCCTTCCGGTGGTCTTTACGAGGACAAAATAACGTTTGTGTCGAAGTTTAAATGTGTATTTTTATAATAGTTACTACATTTTTGTAAAAACTATTTGAGGATATGGATTATCGATTATATCTATAAATTATTAGCCTTAGTGGCGTAGCGGTATATTAAGTCTAGGATGTCGTGGGTACGATCCTCACGCCGGAAAAATCTGTGTGTTAAAGTCTAAGATTTTTTCTGGGTTTGGTTGGTTGAGGGACTACCCTCAGTGCCTCGGATTGAAAGTTAAGCCATTGGTCCCGATTGTAATAAAATCGTCTATAACAAGCGTTTACCAGGGATCAGGCAGCAGCGTTTCCTTGTGTGTTACAACATAATACTGTCAAGCGTGTTGACTAAGGCCATAATCTCCCTTGGGATGAGTCCCATGTTCAGCAGTGGCCTTTGACAGAGCAAAAGATAAGATAGCAATTCTAAGTAGATTACTTTAAGCTTTGTGGGTTCGGAATCGTAAAAACAATGAAGAACTTCATTTTCATTTAAAGCAATCACTGAAAAAGACATCACTGAATCCCTCAAATCCATATCTACCAAAGCGGTAGGTAATGATGGGCTTCATATCCAAATGATTAATTTATTAATGAAAGAACTTACTCCCATTATTACCCATTTAATAAATTTCTCCCTCGAGTCTGGTTCCTTTCCATCTGCTTGGAAAAAAGCCCATGTTCTACCGTTTCCCAAAACCCCCAATCCTTCTTCCATTACCCATTACCGTCCTATTTCCATTCTTCCTATCCTATCTAAGGTTATAGAGAGTGTTGTTCATAAACAATTATCTAATTATCTCTCCTCTCACAAGCTCTTGAGTCCTTTTCAGTCCGGCTTCCGACCTGGCCATAGCACCGTAACGGCTTTAGTTAAAATTACAGATGATATTCGCATGGCCATTGAACAGAAGCAGCTAACCGTTTTGGTATTACTGGATTTTAGCAGTGCTTTCAATTCAGTAGACTTTGACATTCTCCTTGGGATTCTTTCTTCTCTTAATGTCTCACAACCAGTGATTGCTTGGTTCAATTCATATCTTAGAGGTCGCTCACAGTGTGTCCATGCCAATGAGACCTTTTCTCAATGGTGTGATCTAGCTGCGGGCGTTCCTCAGGGTGGCGTCCTATCTCCTCTTCTTTTCTCTGTTTTTATCAACTCTATAACTAATATATTATCTTCTCATTATCATCTCTATGCAGACGACTTGCAGATATATCGACACTTTAAGGTCACTGATACTAGGGAAGCTATAGCTGCTATCAATACTGATCTTGGAAACATTAACACGTGGGCGGAATCGTTTGGCCTCTTGGTCAACCCCTCTAAATCACAAGTTCTCATTATTGGTAGCAGATATATGTATAATTCAATACAATGGAATTCAGTTCCTCCCATTATATTTGATAACAAGACTATAGAACTTACCAGATGCGCCAAAAACTTGGGTGTTTTTATAGACAACAATCTTTCTTGGACAAACCATATTGCCGAAGTAAGCAGGAGATTGTTCAGTTCGTTTCAATCGCTAAAACGTCTCCAGAAATTCTTACCGTTTCAGACGAAAGTCACTCTTGCTCAATCGCTTCTTCTTCCTCTATTAGACTACGCTGACGTTTGTTTCTTAGATGCAACAGAAGAACTTTTCGACAAGCTCGAACGTCTGCAGAATTTATGCATCCGCTTTATCTTCGGCCTCCGGAAATACGACCATGTGTCGGAGTTTCGGCTGCGGTTAGGGTGGCTGCCTGTTCGGCGGCGTCGAGATTGTCATATATTATCTCTTCTCTTCTCTGTTCTTCACAACTCTAATGCCCCCTCTTACCTCAGTGAACGCTTTGAGTATTTGGTACCTAGGGATAAGCCATGTCGTAATGCTACTTCACTTCTTCTTAAAAATCATCCTCATGTTTCCAGTCGATATGATGGCTCATTTTCTGTTCGTGCAGTGCGGCTATGGAATTCCCTACCACAAGCTATTCGTTCTAGCTCATCTATAAATGCTGTTAAAAGAAGAACGAAGGAATATTTCTTATCTCTGTAATGTAATGTATAAATATATAAGTAGTCTATTATAAATATGTAGGTATTTTATTTAAGTATGGTATGTAAGTATTAGGGTGTATATTTATCTTATTTTTATTGTTTTTTTTTTTTTTAATTTTATTTTATATACCGATCAGGTATACATAAATTGTTTGTTGGTTGTACACGGTAATGCCCTATGTTCACAATTTTTTTCTCATACTCGGGGTTTGCTGGAAGAAAATTCATAAATGAATTAAGCTCGCCTTTTTGCTATTTGTATTTCTGCATAATGTATGTATCTTTTGTGTCTATGTGTGCAATAAAGAATAATAATAAGAACTTAAAATCATTTCTTTAGTTCTTTGACTTTAGGTACTCTAATTATCCCAATAAAAAATGAACGAGATTCAGCCATTAATGTTATCAAAGCACATTAAACAAAGGCGCTAATACTATCTCCAATCGCAACCAACTACTCAGCAACTTAGTACATGTATTCAATTAGAACGGGCGGTCGGTAAACTGCAGCTCGATACAGTGCAACGCGCCAACGGTATCTCAACTTTTTAAAAACGATTTAAAAAAAAACAAAATTTGTTAATGAACAGAACGGGTAAGAAAGTCACCTAATAAAATATACCTTTTTAACTGAAGATCGTGTCAAGTGTGAACTTAAGTTCACACTCTCTAAGGTAAGGTAAGTGTAAGGTCTCCTACCAGTAAGAGACCTTACAAGGTATGTGCAATAGATTTACTCATTATTAACAAACAGTGGACACTGCCTTACAATGCACAGTTATAATAACATTATTGTTGTAATGTTTGCATGATAGAGGTAGCTGGAGCTAGCTGTTTAGGATTAGGCGCAGTGCAAGGCGGTAGGTCTTGTGTATCAGCTTCATATTCATAAGCTGTCATTGCATTTAAATTTTCCACTGAACATTAGGTGGAAATACCCATGTCAACTTTAAAGATTTTGTCTAAGCATGTCTTTTGATCTAGACATCAGTATTTTTATCAGACGGGGCTCGTAAAGTCTTTCTCTAAGGAAGTCATGTATGTAGGTTTTTACTATATATAACCGAACCATTTATCGTTGTTTCTAAAATTATAAAAAATACGCTTCTATTCACGTTCTGTAGCTGGGCTTGAAGATATTTGACTTGGAACATGCGTGATGTAAGAACATACGTACTCACGTACCTACTTTTCAGTATAGCTTTTCATGTAGCATGACGCTTACTTAAGTATATTGTACATGTGACTTAGATATTCTTTTTTTGCACGTCCAAGTGTAGTTATAGTTTGGTTTTAGCGTTAGAAATTGACTACTTTTGTTGAAAATTTACGATTTTATTTCCTAGATGATGCGCTCAAAAATTATGGTACTACTAATTTCGGAATAACAGTATGAATATATTTAGCGTAAATAGAATTTTATATAAAATCATTGAGGCACTGTTGAATTTGAACATGTGCGGTACCGACAGCTATAACAGTGCATCACTGCAGCGTCGACGGCCCACAACAACAGTAGCGTTAGCAAAACATCATTCTACTATTATTTCCTTCGCTAAAATACTTATATATATATATATATATATATATATATATATAACTAGCCGCCTGCGTTGCTTCATCAGTTTGACGGGGACGGTAGCTATCCCATCCCCACATGTCTCTATAGAGCACATATTAGTTTTTTGTTTTGGATTATTTTTAATTCAAAATTCTTGACAGTTTTTTCTCCGGCTAAATACTGAATGTTTAGGTATGTGGAAACACCAAAATCTCAAAAATGTATTCTGTATAAAGCAGAATTTTAGTAATATAACTTATATGTATACTATCGACCCTTCCCGGCTCCGGGTCCCGGGTCCCGGCCGGTACCGGTGCCGCAAACGCTATACCCAGCAATGTTCCTGCATTTTAAATCTGCAATATCTTCGAAAATAGTCATTAAAATTACATGCTGTAAAGGGTTATATGATCTGTATTAAATGCACAATGTATATGATTAGATAAGGATTCATGCTGTATTGCTTAAAATTGCCATAACAAATAAGCCATAATTTCTCGTAAAAAGTAAAGAATGTTATTGTGGGTTATCATCCCTTAGAGATAAACTTTTGTGTAGACCTTTTTAAGGTGTACAACACTGTAGTAGATTATTATATTTTGATCTATCATGCAGGGTTCAGCCAGCGTTTGCAATGTAAGCGCAAAAAAGTGTTTTTTTACGACATCACATTAACTTCTAAAATTATCAGCGTTGGTGTACCTCTATCGATTAAAATTCGTTGCGCAATTTTTGAGTAACAACTATGTTCACTATGGTATTACTTTAAGCAAAAATACAAATATATTTGTGTGTCATTATCACTTTGTTTACTTTCATAATTTATTTGTTGTCTGTACTAATATTGACACAATTAGGTAAGGGTAGTATGTTAGGTAGGTCTCGATAACAAGACGCAGCAGCGCTTCTTTGTGTCGCGGACCACTATGTTATTGATAGCTAATTGGATGCACCCGTGCACTGCAACCACGAGATTGTATGAGTAATATATTGTACAAATATCACAACATTTTATCTAAAACTTCTTATTAAAAGCTTTATATATTAATATCTTAGTTTATAGGCATACATGTGCACTTTTGTGGTATTTACTAATAGGTATGTATTACTTGTATGTATCAACATTTTGATATAAGTATTACACATACACACGAACGTGCAATTACACAACAAATACACACAACACATTTTATTTTTTCACATACATTTTGATGCTAGTGTAGCGACATCTACAGTAGCCGCACACAAACTACTAGTAGACGAGCAGCGCCATCTACCACCTAGCATCCTAACTAACCTGTATCGCGCAATACAAGTTCGCAAGCCAATTAGAACATATACAAATTCCGAACAGTAACAAATGGCCGTCGGTCGCCGGGCACACCACCTCGCCCGGCAAAGAAGATCTTCATTTTCGGTGGAGGAACACCACCAACCGTTCCTCTAAACTAGTATAAGTTGGTTAAACAAACGCGTTATTATCTGTGAAATATGTCAACGCAAACAGTAGCCTGACAGTTGAGCAGGTAAAAGTGTATTTAATTTCTTATTCTTTAAACTGACTTTTGTTTTATAGAGATAGTTAAAACCGGTGGAACAAATTAGCCTCCCAATTAGTTCCGCCAAAATATCACACAGCCCAACAACATTTATGTCTTTCTCTGGGACCGCGACAACAAAGCTTTGTATGTCCAAAGCATGTATTTTATTACAACGCTTACACAGGAAGATATTTAGATATTCCCTACGCTCCGTTACTCAGCGTGCACTAAAACAAAGACGCGTCTATTATCCTCCGTCCTGCTGAACAGACCCTGCAGCAGGCAGGGGAGGAACACTCGGGAGCATCCGGCGGTAACGCGCGGATATTGTTCCCACTCGGCCCGCGCACCTCCACACCTCATTAGGTAAACAGTTTAGCTAACCTTTTAGCTCACATGACGGTTTACAATTATAGAAGCGACTAAGATAATATAATAGTAGCCAATATAAGCCTACATGGTAATCAAATACGAATCTGTGATTTTGTTTGTGTACAATGGGGTTAATATCATGGGGTAGGTATTATTAGAAGGATCGTCATAATACCTATCCACCTACCAATATATAAAAATCTCCTCTATCGTCTCATTTGATTAACTCTTGTCTTTGTTTTTTAAATAAAGAGCATGAATATATACGAAATCTGACAGAGTCCGTGCAACGTTTTTAAATGTGAATCATCATCAACAGCCCGTTTACGTCCACTGCTGAACATGGGCCTCCTCTTAACGGACCTTGGCAAGCCAGGATCGTAGAGGGATATTGCCATAATCACCACGCTTGGCAGACGGATTGGTGATCGCAGTAAGATGTAAACCTTGAGCTAATAGATGCTGCTGCCCATCCATCAGCCATATGTCCCTTAGTCGCCTTTTACGACACCCATGGGAGGACATGGGGTGGTCTATTCTAAGCCGGAAATCACACGGCAATGTGAATATTTATTTATAATTTACATATTTATTTGTATATTTTTGCATCTTTATCTCTACACCACCGAGAATGCTTTTGGAATTAAGGCCGCCATGTAATATTGTGTGCCTTAACTGGAGAAAGGGTTGACAAAATAGTGTCCAGGCTGCTATTTTATGTAAAACCTTTCGATTTGAGAACAAACTTATATAAATACCTAAGTTGTGATCAAATATATCAAATATATCATAGTAATATGTTGCAAACATCGCAACATGTATATTGGCCTCTTTCTGTGACCCTCCGCCGGCGCATTGTTCGCGCATCCGATGTAAGTAACCTGTTGTTAATATTTAACCTTCCCTCCTCCCCCGAGCTCCGCGCTTCCCCCTCATCACCCCTCACCCAATGCTGTTTGAGTTTCACAAAATTAAGTTAATAACGTTCAAGGTTGCGATGTTATAGTCGTTACTTACAGTTTATTCATACACATACACTTCTAATATGACTTAAATTGCTTCAACAAACCTGTTAACATTTGTTTATGTTCTTGCATAACTTATGAGAATGAATGCATTGTTGGTACATGTGTTGCCAAATAAACATAACTCATAACAAAGACAAATACACTATCATCATTTTGCTAGAATCAACTAGATGTTCTCGAAATCCAGAAAACAGTGACGGAAACCCACAACGGGAAAGCTTATGATTCCAGCATTTGATTGCCCATCCATCTGAACCTGTCGCCCTGCTACTATGATTAAGTGCAACATATGTTCAACAATATAACTATATTTATGAATTAGGGAGGTTATTGTAATGTTAAGGTTCCATAATTGACATGGGTCTGACAGACATTTTGTAAGATGGGAAACAATGATACAATCTAGGATAATAAACAGGTGTATCACAATTATGTGCTTATTACTCTTGGTATGATCTTCTCAATGAAGCAGAGTGTACAGATAAATAAAAGACTGCAAGGGTACTTCTGTGACCCTTGAATGATGATCGATAATATAAAGTCGAAAAATTGTCATGGGAACGAGAGCTACGATGCAGAAGCCGCGCGGCAAGGCTAGTCACCTAGCCCTGAGGAAACCGATATGCGAGGCTTTTTTGTAACTCAAAATATTTAATCTTTTCTTTATATATTATTAAGGGCTAGGCTTAGTCGTAGTACTCGCGCAGTATTTTGTTTCCCAATCTAATTAACGAAACATTGTGTCGAGAAATTAACAAAACGTTTTAAATTGTAGTAGTTGATAATTATTGTGTTATCGTCGTACTGATGAATATCACTGATCGTCAAACAAGCGTACGTATAAATCTATTCAATTAAATCTTTATCTTAAGCCCTTGATTATTAGAGATATCAATATGTTAATGCAATCGCAACACGTTTTGTTTCGGTCAACAAACATAGTGCTATTTTTTTAAGAAAACATCGTTAAATATTGTTGATGTTGTCTGTAAGGAATTTATGACAGATTTATATAGAGTCTTAAATGTTTGTGTGTCATAATACAACATCGTTTATTATGTTTTACGAGAATGTAATATTACAATCTCGAGTCATTACGAGTTTACCAAATATGTATCCATATAACATACATTTTTACTTCACAGCGATATACAGTTTATTGTAAAAATTACATATTTATTAATGACCAGCTTCCCGCGCGCGGTTTCACCCCGTAGCTCGGTTCCCGTGGTATCTTCAGAATTCAATATAGATTATGTCATCCGACGATAGAGTAGCTACCCAACGGTGAAAGAATTGTTCAAATCGGTCCAGTAGTTTCAGAGCCTATTCAATACAAACAAACAATAAAATCTCTCCTATTTATAATATTAGTATCAGTATAGATTATACTTATTTTCATGCCCTTTCAATTCTATAACCATTCCCCGACGACAAGTACCCACACTAAATAGAATTACAAAATTAATTCAAATTTTAAACTCGTAAAAGGTTGTTTTCAAGAGCAATACAAGTGAAAACGTTTGCGAACATTAAGAATGCGAGAGCGACGTATCATGTTCTCGTTAATATTAGACGAGTACAATTCTTCACAATTGAGTTCTCCATCGAGTTCCCGACGCACCCGACATATATGTACAAATACGTATGTATTTGTAACTACAGGCTCAACTTTCTATGGTTTTTCCGCGGCACAATCATTTATGCTCTTAGTAATTACAACATCTATGGAATTAAATGTATTGTTTTATTATTTTTCTAAAAAATATATTAATGAATACTTGAAAAACTACAGTTGTTAACCGTCACGTAAGACACTCTCTCGGCACTCAAACGTCGATCACATAAAGTCAAGATATTGACTATGTTGATAGCAAAATGTCATAACAATGTCCTCGTACATGAATGATACACTGTTTAAGTTTAGTTCTCCCTCGTCCGTGACTCACTGCTTGGCTTCAACTGAAAACCAGTGCCTAAGCTGATGTTGCAACCTTTCAAAACAACTTGCAAGGCGTGTTATTGTTTTGTATATTTAACGAAATGATTGCTGTATAAGTTGTGTGTTGTGCTAAATAAAACGAAGTTTGTTCCTATGTGTCTGTTGTCAAATTGGACTTTTACAATCATATTCGATAGTATTTAAAAAAAAAGGTTCGCGAATATAACCATTATAATTTCAGCCTGTATATATTTATAATATTTATGTTAAGTATATATCCATGTGATTCACACATTATATAGACACAGCTACGGAAGTTGTATACGTGTAACCGAAGAGCATCAAATATTAAGGGTCTCCATTATTAACTATTCACGCGTTTCGCAACAAATGGAAACCCGTGGAGTCTCAAACGGCGCGGCTTATTAATATCACATACAATATGACGCAGTTACGTATTAACGTATACTGTTATTGGAGAAGAACTGAATGAAAAGTAGGTTTAACCGAATCTACACTAATATATAGGTAAAGCTGAAGACTTTGCTTGTTTGCTTGAACGCGCTAACCTCAGAAATATTGGTGCTATTTGAAAGATTCTTCCTGTGTTAGATTGCCCATTTATCGAGGAAGACCACAGGCTTAATTAAATTATGACGTTCCTACAGGAATGGAAGTTACACGGATAAAATTATAAAGTAAACTTGGTGCCTTCCGTCCGTCTATTTGCGCATACTTCGCATTATTTCAAACGCGACTGTTGATAAGACATTCATTACGATTTTGATAATTTCTGAAAAACGGTAGATCAGAGCTGTGTTCGACAAAAATCTAATATCACCTCACGTTAACTGATATTTGAGGTATTGTAGATTGCAACTATGTCATACGACTACGTCACCGAGGAATACTACCCGCTTTATTGCGAATAATCATTTGAGTCGATACTTTGTAATTAGTTTCATTTTCTGTTTCTGTTAAAAAATACAACTCACAACTCACAAGGGATATTAATTTTTGTGCCGCGGGGGACTTCATAATCACTTAATTCATGGAAACAAAGACACACCCATACTCAGAACAAATATCTGCCGTTCACACAAATTATTATCCCAGGTGGGAATCGAACCCAGAACACCAGCTCTCAGAAGCAACCTTTCGTAACCATTAAGGCAGTGCAGAATTAAATAACTTAAAATTAAAATGGAAACGATACATCTACTTTATGCCTATTTTTAATATTGATATGGTCACAATAAGAGTTTGTTAGGTGAGCTCATTGCGTAAGTATAGTCCTTTAAATATGAACTGTATAAATTAACCGACTTGGTTTTATATAGATCCCACAATTTTTTTGAAAATTAATAAGAACTGCCTTACGATCCTTGGGTTTAATATTTTTCAACGCTGAAATAGAAGCACACAATGTACCTACTCTCGTGCACTACTAAGTATTGGTTCCTCACATCTCATAACAATTTCACTTCTCCCACGAGATCACCCCCGGGGTGAGTTTACAAAATGTTTCAATATTCATACTTGTTCTGAATTATTAGTTAGTTTGTGCCAAACGGACGCGTCAAATTCTAAATTGACGTTATTTTATACAAAACATTCACCTCTTATTTTGATGACTTAGGGAAAGAATACTAAAAGAATTATGAATATGTTTTGCTGTTTATAGGTGACTCCCACCCCCGTGGAAACTTCATAATGAAATGTAACCGTTGTTACTTGGATCGTAGATTTCTTACTGTGAAAGTTTTTTTTTAATTGGTCCAGCAGTTATGGACCTGTTCAATGCAAACGAACAATCATTTTTTTCTTTATAATATAAAAAACTAATAAACCGATTTTTCATAAAAAAACATCACTAAGGCTGACTCCGACTGGTCCCCTCTACCCGCTAAACGTCGTGTAGGCGACGGTGGGCCACACGCGTACACCCAATGTGGGGTCAGCCTAAGGGAACAACGTGACTCATAATAATACATGAAATATTTCTGTAATAATATAATAATAACTCATTTAAGTTATTGTTCATCAAACACTACATAAATGTACTAAATACCTCAACTATTTCACTTGAGCACTCCTTGAGTTCTCAATTTCGTCAATAACCATAAAACGGTAGTTCCGTGAGTCAGTCCATACATAATGCAGCGCACATTGCGCCGACGAAGTTGCGCCGAGTACCATAACAGCGGAGTTACACCTCGCCAGAGACAACACGAGCGATAATTACAATAACACCTCAACTACCAACTATCTACACATTTGAGAGAACATGTTATCTAAGATCATAACAGAGCATTCACCGCAACCGACACGCGAGCACACACCCAGCGCCACAGCTTGGAGGAGACAGCTGGTTAACGATCTTTTGTATGTTTGGGAAACTTTATGTGTAACAGTGTCAATGTTTGTTCATTCATAATGGAACTAATAATGCTCGGAATGATAGATAGAACTTTTTTTGAGGAAAAGGAGTGCTTTGCGCATTCCCGGATGACGTAGGATATTTGTAAGACTAGCCCTCTCTTTTAACAAGAGAGGACCTACCCCCACAATACAAACCCCCCGGGCGAGGTGCCAGGTACTGCCACACAATATTCTGGTGGCCTTGTAGATAGAACCTGGATGGGACAATTTTTATGTCAGAAAAATGTAAGTTTCCGATATAAGACAAACCCGTAGACCATGCGAGCACCGCCACGAGTAACGAAATAAACCTTGTAACGTACACATGATATGTTTGCAGGAATTTTAGTCATATTTGCGTAGCATTCAAGTTATTTATTATAGTATTACCAAAAACGTTATTTTGTCATGTTAACTTATTGTAAGAAACTATGCCATGGCCGTTAGAAAATAGCAACATTTAGTCCGATTTTTTCGTAACTTACTTATATTAAAGTTGAGTAACCCGGTACCACAAAGTATCGAGCTATATTATAATTCCAGCTGTGTCAGTACAGCGCTCTCCTCACAAGGTGTCGGATTAGGTCGACATCTCACAAGTGCGCATTTCAATCGAACGATCTGCGGAGATCGGGTGCTACAGCCATGCACTGCGCCACACAATGCGCGCTCGTCTACTACGTACTAATGTACTGTGAGACCAACACACTTATAATGGAATTCAATATTCTGTCTTGATGTTACTGGAGATTTGCAGTACTTGATGGCATGAGGGGATGTGTTGCGGAATCGTATATACAATACAATTAGTGCGAGAATACTATCGCAGCCTTACATGTAATTATAGAAAGTAAAACCACCATGGCACCTAAATTTATTTGATCACAATATATTGCTGTCATCATGTTTGCAACACAGGTAAGAACGATGGACCATCAATTAAGTTTGGAATTTCTGGCTTTAACAGGTAAACGGCACTAGAGGTGTGTATGATAACAAACAAAATTCATCATCATCATTCATCATATTTAATATTGTGTTAAATATATTCGTGAATGTTATACCACTAGCGTAACATTTCGGAAATAGAATCACTTTAAGAGCACGACCTTACTCGCATTGCCCTGCAGACAATTTACTCGCAACTTGCCAAGTTACACGAGCTCATAAATGTCTGTCAGTGTTTCAATATACGTTGCACACTGTCTTGCAAAAAGTTAAATCTCCTTAGGAGGGAACTCGGCAATGGAACACACAGATGAAATGGAAACACAATTGAGTTGTAACCTCACAAACAGCTCATACATGTGTAGTCATAGTGTTTCGTATTACATTGCGCGCTGGCTTTGCGAAAGTTAATCCTATTCCCAAGCTGAATGGTAAGTCGGAGAGGTAATGGACACGATCCCGGTGCAATCTCGACTTCTTACTATTTGCATGTGGTGTCGGAGTGATTTAATTATAGCCGTGCAGCTCTCGCGGGATGGCTCGCCTGTGATTGTCATACATGCCGTTGGATTTAGGGTGGTAAACTATGTAACACGAAACAAGATACAAACTATCTTATGTGCTATGTTTTATCTGACGAAGAGGAAATTAACTGTAGTATTACAGTACATTTCACGACTATTATGCAACTGAACAACTGTGGCGTTGCCACATGGAATCTAAATAATTCAATGGTAAGTAAGATAGGTACCTACGCTATATTATGGAGGTGTATGTTTTAACTTCTGCACAACCAATTAAAACAAAATAACGATCATAGGTACGTATAATGAAAGAAATAAAGTTAAAGAATTTTGTTAATCAATAAGTAATTAATTAAATTAAAAGCTTTTAGTGTTTACAATAACGAATATAAGCAACATTTTTAAATATAAAATGTTGTGTCGTTTAAATATTAGAAATATATAATCACTGTAGTTTCATGTGTAATTAAAAGTAAAGTAAAATTCTGTATGCCTCTTGGCAAAGGCTTCCTCCAAAGGTTACGCAGGTGAAACCGCTCGCGGGAAACTAGTTATAACATATACTTACAACCCGGTATTTTACTATACAGCAGGTACGATCCGGATGTCACAGTGTACGCGGCCCATCATCAACGACCAACGGGGAGTACCCGGGGGGGTTTAGTGGTCTAGGATCTTCTCCTCGTGGTATGATCAGCATACCACGCTATGGAGAGGACGAGTTCCACACACCCCATCGCCGGCGCGGGAACGCTGCAGCGGCGGAGGGAATGCGTAAAAGCGTTTACCCAGACAAAAAAAAAGTGAGGTAAGGATGGCAAGCTTTTAAAAATGGCCCAATCATACCTTTTTTGATACTGTGCGAAGGTACTATATATGCATCAGCTACGCCGTGGTGTGTAATGTCACTTCGACAGCGGCGTGGTGTAGTGGATTTGGCAGCGGCACGGTATGTAGGACTATACCCCTCGCCCTTAGCAATGGTAAGCTATTCATACCACGAGGAGAGGTTTTACTGACTTCTTTTTAGGGTTTCGTACCCGAAGGGTAACAATGGGACCCTATTACTAAGACTTCGCTGTCTGTCTGTCTGTCACCAGGTTGTACCTCAAGAACCGCGATAGCTAGACAGGTGAAATTTTCACAAATGATGTATTTCTGTTGCCGATATAACAACAAATACTAAAAATAAGTTTTTTTTTTCTCTATGTAATAACGGCAACAGATAGGCACTTGAAAATGGTATTTCGATATTTGATCGCAGTTGATCAGTTTCACTTCGGTGTTGCATCATTGGGTACATTTGAGTTCAATTAATTTAAACTGAAACAACATTTCGAGCTACTCATCTAAATGCAGCAACTTTTACCACCCAACGCTTAAAAGCATTGAAATCATAAAGTACCATTCAGAAAATGTGATATTTCGACGGAAATTACCCGTTACAAATGAAATTAAGGCAGAACATCCCAGATATTAAATAAAGCTTTGCACAGTGTTTAAACGGGAATGTGTAATAAACATAAAGTGCATGCGACGAGTGAAGCCTCAGAACGATGGAACGTGTAGACATACCACGGTCATGTACAGATGAACGTCTCTCAATGCGTCACATGTCGACACCGCATTATTGTGATTAGTGTTTATCATCAGTTTTATCATGAATGAAAGGAAATTTAATGCACGATAAAACTTTTCCCGAGAAACTAGTATTTTGACTTTTGGGTTAGTGTGATCCTAAAAGTCTCATCCCTGAATGATTATCAGATCTTTGACAATATTCTATGGGATCACAAATTGAACTATCTTTTCAATAGTTATGGAACTGAGATTCACAAATGGTTGGCCTAGTAGTATTAGGTCTTGTAGGTACAACCTCCGTTGTGCAGGGTTAAACCTCGGTGCCGGATTGCTCATGCTTACCTGGCCCCCGCCAACGGCGGATCGAAGGAGTGTCCGGGAGGTTTTAGTCGTAGTAGAGTCCTCTCCTCGTTGTATGAATTTAGCATACCACGCTATGGAGAGGGCGAGTCCCACATATCCCATTGCGCAAATACGCTGCAGAGGCGATGGGAATACGTAAATGCATTACCCACGGACAACAAAAAAAAAATGTTTAAACCTCGACGATCGTGGGTTCGATCCCCACGCCGGTCAAGAAATTTTTGTATAGATTGAGAGACTACCTTCCATGCATCAGTAAGCACAAGTTCCAGCACCGCGAGAGCTACTCACTTGCATACTGCATACCAACATAAACTAACACCTCTTTTTGGTTTCGTGTTTTTGCGTAGTGGGATTAAACCCATCCAGCAAATCAAGCCTAGTAGTTTCACTTACCGCTTTCGACTACGTCTACGTATTTATCTCTCTCGGCACAAAGCGGTGTAATTGCGAGCGAGTGAATTCAAAAAACTACTCCCCCCCCTCCCCCACCCATCATTCCCAACCCGTCGCTTGCGGTTTGAAGCCGCACTATTACATTCTTGGGCTTGGGCTCTTTAATACCGGGATTATGATAAATGCCGCGCGTCTGCACTCCGCTTCATTTGTTCGCTTGTTCCACTTAATACAATGACAACGTTTGTAATTTTGTTATCTCTGTTACGATGCAACTTTACATAGAACAGGAATTAATCTGTCATTGGGCAGTAAAAGTGGATTTTGGAGAGCAATATGTTTCGCAGTGTAAAGTGAAAATTACGGTTTAACATACAGCGTGTAAGAACTAATCGTTTTGTTGAATGAAGTGGAAATACGTTAAATGGGAGAAATTAGTCCTGTGTAGGATATATTATCAAAGGTCTTATAATTCTACTAGGCACAAAGGTACCTAGTTCCATCATCAAAAAGATGGGCTTAATTAGTCCAACCAAACGGGGCCCAGTAATCCTCAAACGCGTTACTTTCCCCCTCAACCTTTAAATTAACTATATGAGGTCCTTGTAGCCCGAAGTCCAAAAAGCCTGTGTAAGTAGATTAAGAGTTCCACAAATATTTCCTTAAAAATAGACTAGCTCGATAATGATCTATTATCAAACTAGTTCGATCGGTGCCCACAGCATCAGTCGACGCGATGATTCTCTCCATGGTTTTCAATATACATATATGTTTTGCTTCGTTTGCTTTCGTATGAACCTCGCTTAACTTATAGCTTAATCAAAATTGTATTCACCTCCATTGGCGAGTAAATTAATGTACCACTTTTGTACAGATGTGGACTGGAAAATTGTGAGCGAAAAGTAATTATAAACTTCAAACTATACTATAATTAATAATTTCCACTGCTAAAAATGTGTTAATTTTCTAAATCAATGAAATGGAATAGACTCAAAGTCTCTCTAGGCTCCAGCCAACGAGATTACTGAATTCCTTCTAGCCCGCAGAACGGCAAGCCTATGCCATTGCAGGTCTTGTACAGGAGATACGATTATATTTGCAACGTTAACATTGGCTAAGAGATACGAATTCTAGAAGCAAAATGCGGACACTGATTTTCACTGTCTAACCTTGGCTAAAAATTGTAAAAGCAAAACGCGCAGTGATTTTAACTGTCTATGTACCCAGTTCTATTCCGAAAGCCGAATTCACTAATATATTACGTTCAATTATCGGCGAACTAAAAACACGAGTACAATGCCGCCAACCTCCGCCCATGCAATTACATTCGCTTACACATTGACTCCGCAACATAAATATTGACAATGCGTTTTGCTACCATATTAAAAAAGCGAAAGCTAATAAACAAATTTGTATTCGCTATCGCTAAAGTTATATTTATTCTGTTTCTATTTAACGAAAGTATAGAGTTGGTATGTTTATTTTTATTTTAGTCGGGTTACTCCCTTTTAATACACCATTGCTCCAAGAAACTTAATTTGCATTTTAAAAGTTCATACAAAGAGTTTTGATTCCTATTGGCAATTTTTTTTTACATTTATTATATTTTATGTGTGTCCTTCTAACTTTTTTGCGGAGCATAAACTTAGAAGTTTTTAAAACCAATTCATGATCTCTACACCTAAGATTCTTATGTATCACGATGCACCTACCAGCTCCCACTACTGGCCGTCAGTCCCGACGAGTCAGCCGGTGGGTGCGTCTGCAATGCGAAGTGATAAATCAGTAACAATGACATATCTGCGACTCGGCCGAGGATCATCTGTTCTCACTACACTGCTACTATCACAAAACTATTACAATTTCATTAAAACACCTACTGATTCTACTTATTTGCAGAAAACATTTGCTTATACACCGTTTTTCTGAAATATTTAGTTGCCGCTATGCTCAATTGTTTCCATTTTGTATACAATTGATATAAGAGAATAACTGAAAACTGGATCTGAGACGTGGAATTTTACGGAAAGAGATATGCTCGGCATTTCCCTGCGCGATCGAATCAGAAATTAAGAAATCAACTGAAGAGCGAATGTCGCTGACATAACTCACTAGATTTACTGGCTTAAATGGCAAAGTTTGTCAGCTCACTGAAAATTAACAAGGAAGGCCTATGTTCAGCAGTGGACATTGTTTTCACACACATTTTAGTTGGATAGTGACAGTTTGACTTATGCGCGCCCCCATTTTAACTCTTTCATCTTTCAAAATTGACAGATTGTTGTCAAAACAACCATATTTAACGGGAGTTGCGCACGCGACAGCTAAAATTACAAATTCTTTTTATAAAATATAATAACCACTACAAAATGGAGGGAGGCGACAGCGGTACCACCTATATATTACTGCTATTATATAATGCAAAGGCAATATTTGGGCGTTTATAAAAAAATGTTCCATAATTAGTTACAATGCTACGCTATCACAGAGCATGACAGACTATTTTTTATGAAAGATAAGAACTTAAGAACAAAATATTTCTCATACGAGGTAAAAAAAATGTATGGCACTAAATTCGCCAACAACTTAATCCATCATGTAAACAAAACCTCTTCAACTGAAGTCGCCAAAATAACATCATACTACATAGGTACTGTCGCGATAGTATACTATATATCAATTATATTTAGTGTAGGCATACAGCATTCCGCCCTCAGATATCCGACATCCTTCAAAAACTCTAGCGAAGTTGTAAAAGCATTATCTGCGTTCCCCATTGTACTAGTAATTTCTCATTTCCTGCCAACAAGTGAGTTCTGTGTAATCTCGACGCTTTGACGGCGATGCTATCTGCTCTGTGGGATAAAAGATCATTGTTTGATTCTCTACTATGTTAATACAACAGATGTTTTAGCTACGTGCTAAGTTTAATGCAAAGTGTGAAACAAGACATTTTTCATTTAATAATATAGAAGCTGACGAGTTTGTTTGTTTATATGAACGCGCTAATCTCTGGAACGGTCCGAATTATAAATTAGTTTAGTTTTATATAGCCCATTTACCGAGAAAGGCGATAGGCTATATTTCATGGTGAAGTTCTTTTGGAATCAGAAGTTACTGGAGTGAAACCGCGTGCGGGCAGCTAGTAATCTATATGTTAATCCATTTTGTGTATGTCAGAGTTGAATATTGCGCAAAGTCGGTTTAGTATTTATTGCGTCAAAGCTTTGCTTTGATTTACAAACCCTTCCGATGCCCTTGTAGACCCGAAGGCCGAGAGGCCCGTGAACTGTAAAGTAGAGCGACAGTTGCACAAACTCCCCTAAACTAAAAGCCATATTCCCTCAATCTCCCCGTCAGCGACCGCCCTGAGCCGAGATCCAAGTCCCACAGGGGACGCCCTCTTGCGCAGGTTGCCTAGTTTGTAGTGTTTAAACCATTTATCTAGGCTGGAGTTCTGCTCGCCTTTACGCCCGGTGAAGTAGCAAAAGCCTCAGGGCTAACTACATAATGTCCGTCAGGAAAAAAAAAGAAAAAAAAAAAAATCTTTCATGTTTTAAAATTAAGAATAAAGTGAAGCATCTAATATGATATGTGTCTACAGTAATTTTAACTATGATTCCTTATGTTCTTAGTCAGCATATTCTATAACAGTGAAAGAAGTCAACATTAACAATAAATGTATCCCGCGCAGTCACAAGTCCGCGGTATCAGGCGATCAAATAATTCCTTCTTAATATTGGCATTACAATTCACGCGCCAATTCTATCAGGTTGACCATAGACAAGCAACGTGAAATATTTTTTGTTATCACTACATAGTATAAAACAAATTCGGTTTCTCTGTCCCTATATCCCTATGTATGCTTAAATCTTTAAAACTACGCAACGGATTTTGATGCGGTTTAGATATAGAGGGATTCAAGAGGAAGTTTTGTATGTATAATACATCAGCATTGTACCCGTGCGGAGCCAGGGCGGGTCGCTAGTTATTATATGAAATACACAAAGACAAAAACGATACTGTCCTGCAATTAAAAAACATGCAGCGATGCTCAAGTTTATATTTTTAATATAATAAAAGGGGTCTACTCGAAACAAACGGTCCTACTACGCCACATAAAGCCCTTACTTTTTTTTAGCCATAAATAGGGTAACTATGTTCATAGTGTTTCCCCATACAAGGCCTAAGTCAAATGTTATTATTCAATCCATATGTTGTAATTGTATGTAAGCATTACAATAGGTAAAGCAAACTTTTTTTCGGAAGTGAGCGTATTATATTGGGTTTACCACTTTATTTTTCATTGAAAGAATTCTTATATGTGGAACAGTGATCTACAAGCAATTAACTATATTCAGTTTATTTTTTCAAAATTTTAGTTTTGCAGATCAGAGGTGAATGATAATTTTTGTCTTCTTTCGTGAATAAAATCAAAACTATTTATTTTGCAATAATAAAAAAGTCATTTATTTGAGATCCTGATAACGAGTACTTTCATTTGTGAACACTGGTGTCATTAAAACACATATAAGGACAGGGACAGGCACCTAAAAGCAGAGTATAATTAAAACTTTCTCTAGTAAAGAAAATAAAATAGATTGTCTACCATCTTTTAATGACTAAAAAAGCCAACAATGCTGTCGCAGCCATTAGCACATGTGAAGTACGCGCGAGGTGAGCGGAGCTGCAGGCGTGCAGGCCGGGCCCGAAGCACGCCGCGTACGCCATGCGGTGCGGGATGTCGCTCTGCTCGTACAGCCCCGTGAACAGCCAGTGCCACGGCCCGCGCGCGAACACCGCCACGTCGTCGCCGCCGTGCGTCTCCGAGTCTAGAGGAGCATCCACGTGGGCACGCCACTCCGGTTGACCTACGTTTTATAGATATAAGATTAATATCTTATGAAACCCATTAACTAGAAAGCTTTATAAGAAAAATATATACTCACGATAAGTGGTCTCTTCGAGGACATTTGGTCGACGTCCCTCAACATGTGATCTGAATCCGGGTCCGTTTGTATAGGAAATTGTCATGTAAGGAACATTATCCCCATCTAACTGCCTACTCTGTCCTAGAATGTCGTGACCTCTCGGAGAGTACCCATTAAATGCCATGACGTGGGAGTGGTCCGACGTCACCACTATGAGGGAGTCCTCCTCAGGTAACATCTCGATCGCTCGTGTGATCGCAGAACTAAACTCTAAAGTCTCATCGAGTGCCATTTCTACATAATTCTCGTGATGAGCGTGGTCAATACGACCGCCCTCTACGAATAAGAAGAACCCATTTTCGTTGCGACTCAGAGATCGAATGGCAACTTCAGTGAGCTCAGCCAGCGTGGGTTCAGAAACTGGATTAGAGAGCATATTATACTCAAGGTGGTTACTTTCGAACAAGCCCAACAAGTAATCAGGTGGATTATCGTTAAGTCTCATGAGTTGTTCGCGGTGCCAGATGTATTCATAGCCAACATTACGCTGTTCCTTGTCCTCTTTCCACTCTTCAATGAGATTGCGTCCATCAGTTCTCCTTCCTAAAGTTCCTTCTTCGTCAGTGAAGGTGTTGGGCAAAAAGTTTCGTCGTCCACCGCCTAGAATAACCTGAAATTGTATGACAAAATGTATGTACATTTTTAAAGGATTGGAAACTCATTAAACACAAATATGACTCCAGTATTCCTTTTTTTTTATTAATGTGCAATATGTGTCTGACAAAAAACGAATATTTTTCTGTATTTAACATTATTACTAGCTTTCCGCACGTAGTTCAGTCGCGACCTACGCGGCAGTCCGTCCGTTCCATTCCCGTAACAACTTCTTAATTAAATGTAGCCCATAGCCTTAAATACGTAAGATGATTAATATAAACCAGAGACCATTTTGTTCCTTGATCTCGTTCCTTGATCTTGGCTTGGGGCACCCAGATTCTAACTAATGAGCCTTTTCATGCGACGCTTTCAATCGATAAAATTTGTTTTCTATTTGAAAATAGACCTTAGATATTTTTTTTTATTATATCCATCTCACTAAAACTAGTTGGAAGCTAAATTTAATATTAGTTCATACAACATTTTGTTATAAGTAATTGTTCTGCCTCTTAAGAGGAACATAACAAACATTTAGCAGTATTAATGGGAATATTTGTAAAGAACTGAGCCAAAAAGTCCGCAGATTTTTTTTAAACTAGCTGTTTATTATTATTTAATGTTATAGGTAAGCACCATTTTATTTTTACCAGTAAATTATATGTGACGTAATTTTATCGCTTAAATCTTTGATTAAATACTAACGTAATTTATACAATTATCATAGATGGTGTAGGACCTGAAGTTATACAATTCATATAGCATATCTCTACTCGGTCTTATACCTACCTTGAATGGCTCAGGTATAAGATTAAATTTTATTTGGATCAAACTTAATAATTTTAATTTAACATGTTTATTCAACTGTGGTACCCACCTTGAATTGATTACCAGGGTGAGAATGGATTAGTTGGTGGGCGATGTCTGGACAACGTTCCGTGTCCGCTCCACCCAATACCACGTCAGCATTGTTCTCCCAGTTACGATCAGCAATATGAGCATAAGCGCCTGATGGTGACGCATGCGTAATACGAGTTGTAGTCACAATACCTGCAGACACCATTTTTATATTAGACGGTAGCCTAATTATCTAGCTTTAAGGCAGCAGTGTGTAATGCCTACAACTAGGTAAAGAGACGACCGCAGAAAGTCAGTGAATGCAGATGTCTCCATACCGGTCATTGTTTAATCGGTAAGTAAATGCTTACATTCAGCAGTGTACTTCCACATTACATCACCACATTACATGTTAATTATTGACTATTTATCTTGAATCTTATCTCGTAATAAGATACTAACCTGCGTCGCGGCCGTCCGCGAGCGCCCACTCGGCGATGGACTGCACGTGGTTGGCGGTGTCGTTCGACGCAGCGCAATCGTATCTCGGCACTGCGGCGGTGACTCCGGTAGTGCCGTAGTTGTTCTTGACTCCGCCGAGGTATGCTGTAGCAGTGCACGCAGAGTCTGCTATTTGTGCGTCAACACAATATGTCTAGAACAAACACAACAACATATTCAAAGACATTGATTGGAATACAAACAATTTTTGATCATATGGATTGAACCTTATTATGGTACTAGCTTCCCGTGCGCGGTTTCACCCACGGAACTTCATCAATACATAGTATAAAACAAAGTCGCTCCCCGCTGTCTGTCTGAACCTATGTATGCTTAAATCTTTAAAACTACGCAACGGATTCTGATGCGGATTTTTTAATCGATAGAGTGACTAAAGAGGAAGATTTATATGTATAATATCTCTATAGATATACAAAAGTCTTGGGCTCTTTGGGATAACCGACAATAACCATTTTTTTATCCTTTACTTTTTAAAATAAATAATGGCTTATTTACGAAGAGATTTTAAGCAATATAGCATTAATTATTATCTAATAAAGTACGTTCAATACATTTCGCATTAAATATAGATGAATATGGCCTGATACAACTTGTAATTTTAATGAATATTCAGAAGAAATTACAGATGCATTTTAAATGCAGGGACATAGACGAGTCGCTAGTAATTAAATATAACTAAGGTTACCAAGGGATAATGTAGCATTCTAATGATAAAGAATTATCAAAATCCGTTCGTCCATCCGTCTTTCGTGAAAAAAATGTTCTTCGAACCACCTTCCAACAAATGTTCACCAAATAGGTTCTTCTATTGCTGATTTTCTCTCCACACTCTTACGAGAGAACATCAACAAAAAAGCGGCTTCAGTACGTATGAGTTAGTTCTCATTCCAAAAGTCCCTTTTAAATTTTATTCAATTTTCAACAATTAGTCATGAAAACCAAAATGGTTTCAATTGGCAGAGGTTCTAACCGACGCAGACGTAGGATCCATACATACATACATACATAAGCTCACGCCTGTTTCCCAGCGGTGTAGGCAGAGACAATGGACCTCCACTTGCTACGATCCCTACACACATCTTTCGCTTCATTCACTCTCATAACATTCTTCATACAAGCACGTCGGTTTAGGGTGGATCTTATTTGAACTTTTGCGAGCATGTCTGGCATGTCTCCGATTTGGTCAGAGAACGTTCGTCGAGGTCTTCCCATTCCGACTGTGCCACTCACACTTGCCATGTATACCTGTTTTGTCAATCTTTCTTCATCCATTCTTTCCACGTGACCAAACCATCTCAACATTCCCTTCTCTATCTTTGTAATCACGTCCTCTTTCACTCCACACTGTTCTCTTATCACGCTATTCCTTATTCTGTAATTCAATGTTAACCCACACATACTTCTCAAAGCTCTCATTTCCACTGCATTAATTTTACTTTGATCCTTCTTCTGCCATACCCAACTCTCGATGTATGGTAATACATCAGTGTCGGAACTAACACTCCCCCATGCACAGCCATCGTAGGATCGTAGGATCCATGTAAAGCTTCAAGAATCAGGACGCTTAAGATAACACTTACAATTAAACATTTAGGTACATTATGCCGTTTTAATGTACCATACTTTACAAAATACACCTCTCACTATCGTTGCATACACATGTACGAGGGAGCACCATGATACAGCTAAAAGAGACCTATTTTACAGACACAACTCATAGCAAAGCCTATAGACTGATAATTATGATGATACCTTAGCCAAGCCAACAGTAGGGAACGATTCAAAGGACAGTTCAGCCTCCTCGCCGGTGGCTCCGCGGCGCTGTCCGAGCAGCGCGCGCGCGGCGGCGAGCGTCGGCACGGACATGCCGTCGCCGAGGAACATGACCACGTTGCGCGCCTTGTTCTTGTTCTCGGTCTGCGCGAGGCGCTTCTCGAGAGTGTCGTACGCATTCTGTGCCCAGTACTGCGCGCTGCTCTCCGCGACGTTGCGCAGCTCGACGCGCGCGGCGCCGCCCGCGCGCTGCGGGTGGTACCGGTCCGCCAGCACCGCCGCGCACAGTACCACGAGCACTGCCAGCTGTCTCATTGTGCGAGCTACGTCTTCAGACTAATCGGCGTTCCGGATTAGAACATCTTTATATTGCTTATATGTTATCTTATCTGTTCCAATAATAATGTAGAAACATCAATTAATAACAATCAGATTATGAAAATAAATAATCGCTATATGCTGTAATAAAATAGTAAGGTTCGTCAAAAATAAGCACTCAATAAACCAATCTCTGTCCACTTCTGGAGATAAGTCGCCCCAAATTGGCGCCACAAAACCCAGTCCTTCGCCTTGGGTCGTCAGTCCATCTTCCTGGGAGACGTCCACTTTAGGTTTTCCGAGACACTGTCCCCACTCTAGGACGCCTCTGTTCAACGGCTGTCAGGCCTTTTGCAGACTTGGCCAACCCATTGCCACTTCAACTTGATTGCTGCTCATTGCGATGTTTATCTTTCAGATTAACTCCAAGCTTAGCTCACTTCATAGCTCGTTGAACGACTTTGAATGTATGGACTAGCGCAAATGTCTCAACACCGTCTTCAGGTGTTGCGGTACAGGCACGACAAGAAAGAGAAGATAAAATCCGCTATTTACAATAAAAAAATTATATTCTTAAAAATATGTAAATATTTTAAATTTATCCGAAGTGGTCTCAAAAATAGCTTAGGGATCACGGATGGTCGCTCCATTTTTTTTATGAGGAAGTTGCACAAAATAACGCTTATTGATAATTCTAATATGACAGTGATTCTGAACAGTGGACAGTTCGGGTGCCGGATGAACGTTGCTATGCACTGTAGAAGGTTCTGGTTACCTGTAACATCTGAAAACTGTTGTTGTTTTGATCTAGAAATCTAGATGTTTTTTCTTTTATTTTGAGGAACCAGGACGAAGGGATTGATTGTTTTAACAAAGACTGTAACAGCAGAAGAAACCAAATGAATTTTGAAATTATTCATCATGATCTTCCTGCCCAGCTGAATTTTGAAATTATTCTTATGATAAATTAGTTTACAATAAGTATTCGTATCACAGTGAGTGTAATATCATCAATACCGTAGTATGTGGCCACGCCCGAGCCGAATTATAAATTGATATTTATTGAGAGTATAACTAGGAAAGCTAATTATTACAAAATTACTTTTGGCCAAAGCTGATAGCGATTTAATTAGAAACTTGGAGTATTTCTAATAATCATATTATTCACTTATCGCTTCTACGTCTGCCTCGACTCTATGTTGTAATTAAGAAGAATTACAAAATTTCTGATAATTAATTATTAACTTTGTAATTACTTATTTTATTATAATTATAGCCCGCCGCAGAATCCCATGCTCTATTTATAGCGAAGCATGCTTTACTTAGACTAGCTCATTATATTTATATAGTTAGCCACGAGGCTTTTGCTAGTTTGCTGGGCAATAAGGCGAGCAGATCTCTAGCCTTAAATGGTTTATAAACTACAAACTAAGCAAAATGCGCAAGAGGGCGCCCCCAGTGGAGACTCTGGGTCTAGGACTTCGGCTCAGAGCTGCGTTCTTCAAGATCGACGGTACTTACGACGCTTTGTGGGCATAGGCCAATAGTCGGATCCTGCATCAACCTATGTGTTTGGGTGTTGAACCGTGGATTCTAAAAGGCGTTCTGATGCCTTATTCATCCACTGCTTAATGGAAGGCAGTAGGTCAGAAAAAACATGCGGTCCGTACCACAGAGGTGATATATACAGAAATGAAAAATGCAAACAAGTCCTTCTAACGCTAAAATTCACTGCTTAACTTTCAAGGCAAGCTTATTATATGTGTACGAGGAGAGACGTCACGTTATACTGAAGTTCAAACGTAGTCAACTATGAACATGCTTAGCGAACGTTTTCTTACAATTGAAGATTTTTTACAAAATACGTGGCCCAAAGATCTGAACCAAAAAAAAACAAATATTTCTTCTTTTCAGAATACTAGTTCAATGTTAAAGCTAATCATAAAGGCATTGTACAACGTAATCATATGCTCCAGCTACTTGAGGAGTCCCTCGGTCTGGTCCCAAGTGCCTTTTTGAAAAAGATTAATCTGAAAGAGGACAGAGCCGGTCGCGATGCAATTAAGAGGTTAACTACCTGACCGTCTCGGGGGACGCCGGAAAAATCACCGGAAACGTTCCAGCCACGCACACACGTGTATTGTGTACAGCGGGCTGTTCTACCAGGGACTCACTCTATATATGAGTAGTAGATGACTACACATTATGTCATTTTACTGCAAGATGATATACGAAAACGATAAATTCTTTATTTGACTGGGAAAAATATCCAGCATGCGAGAGGGCCCTGGATATATAAAAAAAAAGGTATTTTTTGTATTTTTATAATTTTTTATGTTTGTTTCGAATAAACCCAAAAACTACTGAACGGATTTCGACAATTCTTTCACCATTAGAATGCTACATTATTCCTGAGTAACTTAGGTTATAAATGTCCGTGCAAGGCGGGGCGGGCTGCTAGTTCTATGTAAAAATATAGCCTTATAGCCTTTCTCGATAAATAGGCAATCTAACACTGAAAGATTTTTTTCAAATCATACCAATATATCCTGAGATAAGCTCGTTAAAGCAAACAAAGAAACTGTTCAGCTTTATATATTGGTATAGACACTGTGAAGCTGAGTGCGGACATGAGGTCATCAACATCATCATCATCAACAGCCCGTTTACGTCCACTGCTGAACATGGGCCACCTCTTAGCAGACCTTGGCAAGCCAGGATCGTAGAGGGATTATCACCACGCTTGGCAGACGGATTGGTGATCGCAGTAAGATGTAAACCTTGAGCTAATAGATGCTGCGGCCCATCCATCAGTCATATGTCCCTTAGTCGCCTTTTACGACACCCATGGGAGGACATGGGGTGGTCTATTCTAAGCCGGAAACCACACGGTCATGAGATGCTCGAGTGTATTCCAATAAAAAAACCTGCAAAGTGCGAGTCGCACACGAACGGTTCCGTAAGAGGATGAAATGGGGTGTCAAAATTTTTATGGTTTAATCATAATCTGAGCGAACTAAGTAAAAGTCAACAGCGTCTAACACAATAACTTGCTTTCAATTCTACATACTAAGTGAGTACTCTTCCCCGATATGTCTCGCAACCCGCTGTATACCACACACACACTCACACACTCACCACACAGTAATTAGTACGTAAAGTCCGCTCGACCACAACAAACTACTTCAGAGAGAGCTCGGATTTGGTGAACGAAATACGAGCAAAGGCCCAGAATAAAACTAATCCGTAGATGTGTGTAAAGTTCATCGTATTTTTACTCTGGAACTAAAACCTTTATGGGGTTCATTAAAAACTATTCGGTACCAACACACCTCGGTCGGTTCCAAACTAGCCAATTTGGAGTTTAAAAATGATAGTTGATTGAAACTGTCGCAGGTTTAGGGTTCCGTTAGCTTCAGGAGAATCCTTATCCCTTAAGTGTGGTCCTCTACAGCGACTCAATATTATTTATTACTTCCACCCGCGTATCTAACGTTCCCGTAAGAGCTTAATTATTAAACATAGCTTATAGCCTTCCTCAATAAATGGGCTGGAAGTTATCAAATCGGACTAGCATTTCATGAAATAAGGGCAAACAATCACTTCAGCTTTATATAATTGATACGCAAACAAAAGCTGCGCTGTATTTCTACAATAAAAGTAATGTGAATTAATAATAAGTGTAATTATATAAATTCCTAGTTTCGTAGCGTTTAAACCGAATTTCCTTTAAACTTTTCATCGTTATTATCCAGAGCATATTATTTCAAAAGAGCAGAATAATGTATTTGTTAGTTAACCACAAAACGTCTATTTCTTAGAAAAAATGTTGCCTCTTTGATGCTCTAATTTGTTACATATTCAAATAATATCAGCCTTAGTTCAAGTTCCGAGTTCGTGACTATGTTCCGTTCTTGCTGCTAACTCGTTAACGTTAACTAAACTCATCCATCTATACTAACATATTAAGCTGAAGAGTTTGTTTCATTGTTTGTTTGCTTGGACGCTCTTATCTCAGGACTTACTGGTCTTTCAGTGTCAGATAGCCCATTTGTCGACGAAGGCTCTATCTATAGGCTATTTTTTATTAAAGGATTCCTACGGGACCGAGATTTTCACGGGTGAAACCGCGCGCGTTACACTAGTTATTTTATAAAATGAAATGACTGAGTAAAACCACACATTTAGTTGAAGGCTGCGACCAGGAGGTACTGACAAAAAGTGAGGTGAATTTTTAATGGAATTTAGTGGAGGCTACATTCAGAGTTAGGTATTTAAAACTGTCCCGCTGCAGTGTTAGTGCTGCTCCTAATGGAGAATGTTTTTTGGTGGAGTTTTAAATAGATTGGTTGGACGAACGTCTAATTTTAGATCAAAAGTCTTCATCGTATAATTCGCGGCTTGATTTCTCAGACACGAGCGGGGATCCACTGCTTGTCTTCATGCCAGGTGAAACAGCAACAGCCTCGTTGCTACCTACAATATAAGTATGTTCTTATAATATCCTTATTTCACACGGACGATATCTGTAGCTAGTAAAAAAATAATTTCAAAGCAAAGTGATAAACTAGTATTTATGGAAGGAAACCATCCTTGCAAATAAATATAAACGTTGCGCGTTGTACCTCACGTTAACATACCTCACACGCAATCAAACATACATCTATACACGGTGCTGAAACTGCGTGGAAAACTAACTTGAGGAATGGCGGCCGTTAGAATAACAAGCGACCCGAGCGACCCGAGCGACCCGAGCGACCCGCGCCACCCGCTACCTGTAGGGACAATGTACATAAGTAGCTTATTTATAAATCACTACCATTCGCTTAGCCAACTTGGAAAACGATGTTTAGTTTACTACGTTCTCCGTGGGACACGTGGAGGGAACTTTGTGTTCAAATACAGGAACATTAAATGTAACAATAATCATTCGAAAATAGCTTGAAACGCAAAGTTAAACAAAGCTTTCTTGATTTCGATGAATTAATAATAATAATTTATGTAGTTTTATTGATCAAAATTCCTCGGATCACTCACTGGAATTCCTTGTGTCGTGGAGGCCTCTTCGTTGTAACAAAATTAGATTTAGCAGGTATGGTCTGTATATTTGACAACAGTTTACAGACCATACCTAAAATATTAGACATAGCGTTTCATTGGACCAATAAGTCTCTAAAAGGCTTTAATGAACATTACGAAATACATCTTTTCGTTTTCTTTTTTACACAACCCGTTAACATCCACTGCTGAACATGGGCCTCCTCTTAACAGACCTACGCAAACCAGGATAATATCTCTGAGGGATATTGTCGTTATCACTACGCTTGACCGGCGGATTGGTGAAGATAGTGAGTATAATTGAGCTGATAGATGCTACTGCTCATTCATCAGCTAAATGTCCCTTAGTCTTTTCCGAAACCCGTAGGAAGATAAAGGGTGGCTTATTTTAAGCCGGAAACACGTCCAAATAAATGCATACTAATAATAGACTTACTCTGGTGTGTATGTTTGTTTGTTGGCTTGTATCAGTACAATAACAGACGGTTTGCCTGAAATTCAGAATAACATAAATTGTAGTGTTAAGACTTATGCATTCTTTCAAAACATCCGAAGCCGTAGATTGGACCCACCTTTATGTAATTGTTACCTTCGATAAAAGCCAACAAACAAGTTTGAGGAAACAATCAATCGCGAGCGGGCGGAGCGAACGGAACGCGCTCAAAGAATTAAAAACTCTTGAGTGTGTGTTTGTGAGATACCAGCGACCCGAATCTCACCACCTACCTGTGTTAGGTATCTGTGTACAATGTGCACATACACACACACACACACAAATACCTTTGTAAACGTATTTATTGTAGGTACTCGAGCAATGAGAATGAGAGACCAACGTTATTTATTAACAAATGATGTAAGCGACAGCGAAATGTGAAAACTATAACTATTAGACTAATATGACAAATTGTTGAAGACATATTGGAAAGAATCAGTCCACTTCATAGGTATACAGTAAATAAGCATAGGTACATATAAGTATTCTTTCGGCGTGTGCATGTTCCCTGCGGACCCTTAGATTTCAAAGAACTTTTCGATGCCCACGTAGACCCTAATTCCGAGACGCCCGCGAACTGTAACGTAAAGCAACAGTTAAACCAAACTCCCTAAAAAACCGAACCTCATAATCCTTCAACCCGTCCGCCAGCGATCGCCTTGACCTGAGGTCCAAGTCGACACAGTGGACGTCATCTTTCACAGGTTAGTTTGTAGTTTTTAAACAATTTATCAAGACTGGAGCCCCGCTCACCTTTATGCCCGGTGAAGTAGCAAAAGCCTTCAGTCTAACTAAATAATTTCCATCAGAAAAAAAAACCAAAAACCCATTACTGCTGACGCATGCCGAGAGAACTAGAAGACCTAAAATAATATTTTATTTAAGGATACAATGTGGCGCTTATAAAATACTTTTGTTATAAAAGTATTTCATTTCTCAAATCCAATGGCGTGTAGTAATTGTTACTACAAAGTCACAGAACTGGCGTGTTAGCAAAATACTTGTGAAGTTAAAACGATATCGAGATAATTGTCGACGTCTTTAAATGTTGTCAGCTCACTTCACTGAGGAGTGCTCCCCCCCCCCCCACGCTCTGGTGGGCACATTGACGGTCGGACTAATTGATACGTTTGCTATTAATTTCAATATCTAGTTGAACGCACATCGAAAGAAAATTTTCTTGCTTGGATAATTTTAATTTGTCGGTTCGCTAACTTAATCAAATTATTTTTATTCAAAGGTAATTAATTAACTAACTATGCCAATTAGAAGTATAGATATCTATTTTAAACAGTGGAATATCAATTTCAAATAATTATTATTAATAATAAATTATGGTAATATTAAAAAAGAAAAAAAATTACAGCATGTAAGGTCACTAAACTAATTTGTATGAATTGAGCACAGCATTTTCGCAGTTTGCTACTCCAAAAATACTCCATAAATGATACAGTTGATTAATATATGTGAAACAGCATAACCAGAAACAATATGACTTCAGTTTTGAGATAAAAAGACCAGCACGCCTTGGGTCAAATGCTTTTACGTAAAGAAAAACACAACAGCAATAAAATCCCGGGCCTATTTGTATATGTATGTATGTGCCGAGTCAGCGGAGTGCGGTTCTCCCGCGGCTCAACTTTGTCAATTACCCGCCAAATATTGACCCCGACTAATCTATTCATTGCTGCTCCGTATTTGTTGTCCGTCTAACCCGACATTTACATTTCATGGAGTTGCCGCTACTCTTCAGATTAGCCTTTTTGCGCAATTTCAAACTTGGAATTGTTTTGAGTGCCTCGGAATAAAGTCAATGAACGAGCTCCCTTATTTTTAAATTAAATTTTAATTCGTTTTCCATATTCATTGAGAACGGATGGTGAATTGATGCTGAGGGTTTGGAGTTACAATAAATTCATTGTATATTTAGGAGATATGGCGCAATGGATCCATCTTTAATCGTCTCTTGTCTTCTTCGCTACCAAACCAAGTGAAAGTATAAGAGATCTTAAATAGTGCTGTTTACTTTTAAGGGCTTGAACATCAAAAAGTTCATAGTCATTGATAAAAGAAACACAAAACTAATATATCGAGAGAAAGTCATTAAGCAGCATTTACTCAAAAGTCTTTCTCTAGCTAGCTATAGGTAAATGGACCAAATAGTAATTATGTATAATTCCACGTTAACTTATTCCATTATATGTGCACAGTACAAAGCATTACCGGTAGTCTAACGTACACGAACTAGTTTAGTATTTAGACGCAGTAATTATCTGCAGGAAGCGGCGTCAATGGAAAAGGCTCGGAAGATAGATGTTGAATTATTTCGACTGAGCGAGTTACTGCTAGAATTGTACTGTTTCAACGCCGTGAGACGCTATAACATTCAATGTACATACTAATACATTCATACTAGTAGATGATCGGTTTGCGATGATCCTCCATAGACAATGAAGAGTTTTTTCCAGGTCGCGGTGGTGTGCCCGACGCTCGCTGCCATATGTTATTGAACAGAACTTGGTTATTTTACTTTATTTTTACAGACAACTTACGAATGAAATGTGTGGTCCAAATACATAAATCACGGACACAGAGCACTCAGAACCAGAACAATTATTTGTGGTTCACACAAAAAAAAATCCCCTGTGAGAATCGAACGCAGAACACAAGGTCTCAGAAGCCACTACCGTAACCACTGAAGCACCGGTGCAGTCGTTTGGAAGGTTGGAACCCCGTAGGAATCTCCATATAAAATACAATATATATAAAAGTATATTAAGTAACTGCCGAAAGTGAGATAATTTCCCAAAGCTTCAGTAGTTTTTATTGTACATTTCACTCAAATATAAACAAACAAAGCCTTTTGTTTCCTCTTAATAACATAAGTCTAGACATTAAGTAAACTAGGGCTAAAACGGCATATAAATGATAATGTCATCCCTGATTCTCTCGAGTTCACTTTACTCAACTGATATTAAATATTTCATAAGACCAAGTAAGTTCTCGTAATACCTACACGACAAAGTCACAAAGTTTTAGGCACAGACAAAGTATTAGCTCGTAGACTGGTTGACAGAAAGTTCGGTCGTTATCTATGGAACTATCGGCACTCTTTATGATCGAGTTAGCAGTTCGCTTGCTCACTAATTATGCTCATAATGAGTTGGCGCGCGCTCCCGCCGCGGCGCTAACTACGCCCACGTACAGGGTGCCAAATAACTGAATTAAATACTACAACAAACCTATTCAATTCTCAACGAATGTGTTCAAAATGATGTGCAACACATAATCATGTTTCAAAAATTATGTACCTTGATATCGTATCATAGCTCACATAGCTATAGTGTGTAAATTAGGTACAATGTAAACATGAAAGGTGTGCTAAAAGGTGTAATAAATGAAAAGCTAAATGTTTAAATGCTTTTAATAACTTGATTATTAAATTCACATTAATTAATTGGTATGCTATAGTTTGGAAACGTGGTTAGTAATTTTTTTTTATTCTAAACAAAATAGTACTTAGTGATGACGATCATTTTAATCTTCATGGTTTCGTTAATCAGTCTAATTTGCGGCGCGGCGTTTGACATTATGTATAAGAAACAATTTAGGCCGTGTTCCTCTTTTTAACAGAAAACTTGACTTAATATTATCTTTTAAAAATATTTATTATAATTTGACTTTTGGAACAGTTTCTTATTAGTTCCCTTGCAAAATAGACAGAAACGTTATTTTAACTGTAAATATGCTGATTTACTTTAACTCAAACCAAAGACTTTTCATTTGAATAAAATGAAAAAGTTCAAGTTCAAAATATTTAATTGTGAATACTTGCAATCATTTTTTTTAAGACAACATCACCTCTCATTTCACAGACCCAAAGCGCACCCAGACTCAGAACAATTATTTGTGGTTCACACAAATAATAGTTCCGGGAGCGAATCGAACCCAGAACACCAGGTCTCAGAAAAACTACCGTCACCATTGAGCTACCGTTGCAGTCAAATAAATTGAAGTTATAATATAAGCTTAATTTATTTAAAACCTGATCGAGTTGCCTCCATCCTGTATATTTCTGTAGATATAATCATAGTGTGTTTGTATATCGCACTTAACTATCGCGTTTACTGAGACGAACTTCAGTTAGCGCTAATTACCAGAAAATATACTTAATATTTTTGACTACAGAGGTACGGTCAAAGGTACAGTAACGAATTAGACGTAGGTACTTGTCATAACCAGGAAATTTGCTAAATATGTAATCAAGAGTAGAGGGTTTTTATGGGCTTTGTTTGCAAAAACAGTTCAAGTAATAATTACCATTACAGTGCATGTATTCTAGTATTTAAATCTTACAGTAAGCTCTCTTCCCAATGGCTTATAAAAGTATGTATGTTATGTTGTCAATATGTTTATATTCATAGATGTCCTCTGTAATCGACGGCAATTACATATGTCCCCTTCCTATGCTAATGTGAAACTTCGTGCCGTCAACTTGATACAATAGTTTCGTGGTACAAACTAGGGTACTATTGATGCCATTATGTGTTTTGGTCACATTCCTATTACTCAAGTCAATTTACGATACGGCACGATGCTAATTTTATGCCACCAGTTGATGATTTTGAACAAAATGTATTACTTCATTGACTCTAAAGCTTAGTCTTAATCTTAATTATGGCCTTCGCGACGATTCCAACACTGCATTCGAAACTTTTTTATTTGTGATTTTTCCACTCTGACAAAGTTGATGTAAGCTAATCTAGATAGAGCTTAAGCAAGTTTGATTTTCTTGTATTATTTACCAATGACCACAGATGTATATGCCTAATGTAAGCGATTGCCTTTTTTACATCCTCCTACCTAGCTGCTCTCCTACTTCCAAACATATTGTGACCAAATTTGTAATATTAGTAGGACGATGTAAATATAGAGTAAGCATCGAGTCGAATCAATGATGTTTAGTAAAGACGCGGTCACTATAGCGCATGTGACACAACGTGAAATGTGCCGCGTTAATGAGTAAATGTGCAACCGCGCTGCATACAGATGAGCGGTGATCCGCTGTGATCCGGCGCGATCCTCTGCCACCCGCCGCCGCGCGGTGCGATCTAGATAATTGCTACAATTATCCGCAGGTAGCCGTTGAATGTGGCGCCGCAGACCGCCGCTACTTTCAGTTTTGCATGCCTTATTGGTCATGTCGTAGAGCAGGTAAAACGTATTACATTTATTTAATACTAGCTTCCCGCGCGGGGTGTTACCCGCGTGACTCCCGCTCCTGTGAAAACTTCATAATTAAATACATAAAGAACAATCTAAACACTACAATAATTTTTACAATCCGTCCAGTAGTTCCCGATATTAGCGCATTCAAGCAAACAAACAAACTATTCAGCTTTATATATTTGTATTTATTCTCTATCTTATAAATAAATTTAAAGATTTTTTTTTAATTTGAAAGTTTTATTAAAAAAAAAGTTTCTTTGTTTCTCTTATCGTTTAAAATACTTATCATTGACGGATGGCATCATCGGTTACATTGATAACGTAAGACGCAAGAAATTGACTATATATTTGGTATATGCTTTAAGTCTCGGAGGTCGTGGGTTCAATAACAACGCTGCTGGATATTAAATCTTTGTGCAAAATCTAACATTTCTTTCCGGCTATGGTCGGAAAATAAACATATTTTCCGAGACACAAAGGGCAATCCCCGTTAGTCCATCTATAATAATCGTATAGGGAAGAGGCCTGTGTGCTACTAGACCATACCGCGGTCACCAACCCACCTACCAAGCGTGGTGACTTTAACTATGTTCAGCAGTGCGCGTTATACTGGCTGGTGATGAGGTAAAGCATCGACACATTTTGTTATCTGGCACTTACGGGTTCATTACAATATTCGTTGCACTTATAAACGGAAGACCGCTATTAATCACACGCAGTGTATCTGAAACGTCCGTGTGATTAATTTATCTGTACAGATAACATAGAGTCGTAGTCGGTGACACGTGAGTCGGTCGTTAAGCACAGCACACTGAGTGTGTGTGTGTGTGCTGTGTGTGTGTGCGTGTCCGCGGGTCGGTCCCGCGCGCCCGTGCCGCTAATCGTCGCTTGTTTAAACTTCTCTCCCTAACTTGAATGGGGCAATGCGTGAATATGCATTATATTGTATCATTGTACAAGGGTTCCGCACCAAAAAGGCAATACAATGACATAACTCCTGAGCGCTTTTTACGCGTGTCTGTCTTGGTTGCATTAAGTGCAAAATAAACTCTAAAGCAAGGTTTCATTTTTTTTTACTTAATTACTTAATATTATGTTTTTAATTTTCTAATTATTTTCATGTCACATTTCAGAATCTGACTTATATATTGAATGCAAGCTGAATTTGCGTTTTATTTCTACAACGGTGTCCCAAATAGTAAATTGCTCCCTATATTTGATATTCATTCTAAAATTTAATTGCTAAATAGTAATGTACTCCGCAGGGAATTATAACATTTCAGAGTAAAGTACAAGAAACTTGTACATGAATAATAAAACTGTTCGGAGTCCATATTGATTTAAGACAGTACAAGTTAAAAGTACGTACCCACAGCAGTACCGCCGAGATTGCATTTTTCAAATTCAACTTGTGATTTTGAGTTAAGCAACAGTTACAATATATGTTTATAAGTATTTTACTTAAACCGAATATTTTTAGTAAAAAGTAGTTTTTAATTTAATTTCAAATGTTCTAGCAACCAAAACATCAGTAATTCACATTGTTCAGAGTGGCAATAAATACATCACATAGTGCTAGCACTATCCTACCCACCTAGCACTATGAGGTCCGACGAGAAAATCGTAGAATTGGAAGAGGAATTGAACAAACTGCGCTGGGAAAACTGAATTAGTCAGAAGTCCGAAGGGCAGGTCAGGACACAATAAACCTGAATTCGGGCAATTTGTATTTCAACGTAAAGAGCGAACAGCGGTCCCATTTCTGGAGAAAGACGGACTCTATACGATATTTTTTTTATCCTAAACTCATTACTGGTGCTCTGAAAGATGCATGATTGCTCACCTTCGATTTGCCGACGACATGGTGATCATAGCAGTTGCTGGAGAATCTGGGAGAGATGCTCAATGACTTCGATGAAGAAGTCTTTAATCAATGTGTTTACCAGTGATGACTCCTTATAAGAAAGCTATGAGTTGATCACTGAGCATCGCTATGGAAAGATTAATTTTCAGCATCTGTTCGATCGAAACAGAAATAAAGAGATCTACTGGAGAACTAAAGTAAAGTTAACATAATAAAGGTCGCAGAAAGTCAGTGGATGCAGGCCGCTAGCTATCGTTCCTGCTAGACATCGATGCAGGAGGCTCATGTCTAGCAGTACGTGATGATGAGTGTATTTAACTACTCACAAACAAAACTTGAGGTCAGGTAAAATCCACATTCTATTTCATATATTTACGAACGAACAAACGATCTAACTATGTATTAACGCTTCTCCTCAACGATCGGTGACGCAGCTCGTTCGTCGCGACTACATCGGGTTACTAATTATTTTTCCGCACGCAGATAGGAATCCTGAACATTCCAACAAGTTTTTGCAGCACGACATTTTTAATTAATGGCCGAAGCGGACCTTTAGTTTTATTCGTTTAGCGAAGCTTCACCAGTCGTCTTTACTTACACTTTACTAGGTGAAAACAAAGGCTTTTATTTGAAGTCGATTGGTCGTGGGGCGCGGAGCTCCCGGGCAGCTCCCTTTGTAGCGATAAGCCGCCGGCGCGAGAGGGATGATTACACCCGATAGGGATCCGCGGATACCCTTCAACTCGAAGGGATTTCTGCAAAGAATGCCTCAAAAGAAATGGGCACTTTGATAACATTAAAAAATAGTTCCTGTGTTTTCGACAATCCACCGACATGAGGCTTATCTTTCTTTTATCAAATGAGGTTAGATTTTCCGGGAAAAATATTTTTTATTGTGATCTTTTTGCGTGCGCGATTTAGACAATATGTTACTGTGAGCAATGAGTTCCGTTTATACTGTTATTCACATATTAACATAATGAAAAGGCTGTGCTATTTTTATACTTATTTTGTTTATGTTTACAATGCTCTATGCATTGTACACAAATGCATACACAAATATAAGTTTATAATATTCACTGTTGGCTCACTGTTGTATTGTACAACAACCGTGAGCCAACAGTCAGAGACAGATAGAGCGAGTGTAAGTTTCTCAGGGATGGTTTACAAGAATACTTTGAGCACTCGCGACCTCTCTCAATTGTAACAGCTACCAATAACGCAACGACTCACCGTCACCGTCGTTCACCGTCGCGGTGAATACTCGTTATGTGGTGTCTCGAGACAGCTAGGCAGCTGGGACGCTTAGCATATCAGAAGCTCAATAAATATTTAGTTTTTCTTATCTTATACTTAACTATCTGTCCCGCGCGGTTTCACCCGCGTAGATCCCGTTCCCGTGGAAATTTTAACTTAAAATATAGCGTATAACACTCACAAATGACGTGGCTTTCTATTGGTAAAATAATTTTCAAATTGGTCAGTAGATCCAGAGTAATCTCCGGATCTACCCCCTACAACGCCACAAACTCACAAATTTTTCCTCTTTATGATAAAGACAGTTTTGGCTTTAAAATAAAAGCCATAAGAACCCAATAAACTATGATGATCTCAAATTTGTGGCTTGTCATAGTTTCAACATAGGTTGTTTATTAAAGTGCTACATATGTACGAGTTAAAATGTAATAAAAGTATTTTAAATATACTTTAAATGTAAAATGTTCAAATAAAAATAATATTTACATGCGACAACGGGTTGTTCACCCGCGGGAGTCAGCACCGCTGCGTAAGTATAAATAATGATACGTAATTTTTCCGGCACCTGCATCCACAATGATTCGTATCCCGGGATTCACATTAGTATATTAATATTCTCCGAGCTCATAGCTACGTGTCTGGTTGTATGTATGTGTTGTGATATTAATATCGCAGATGGTAATTAAAATGACGGATGGCGGCGGCTCGTGGCTCAGCCATGTGTGCGACAACCAGCAGCACGAAATACATTTGAAAAAAATATATATCTTTGAAATTTTCAACTATTTGCAACGCTGCAACAACAAACTAATTAAAATATTCAATGATAATTCTTGTAACATGAACTAAAATATTACTGTCTTGATACATTTTGTTATAAATATGTGTGTAATTAATACTATGTACTACGAGTATAAGTATGAGAAAAATATGGTGCAAATAATAATAATAAATATTTTAAATAAATTATCCTCATCAGCCCGCATAACTTCCACTGCTGAACATGGGCCTCCTCCCGAGGAAGGTTATTTGCCATAGTCACCACGCTTGGCAGGCGGGTTGGTGGTTGGGTTGGTGATTTATATAAATAAAACAATTAAATCGAAAAGGTTTCATTCGGTCGTAAAAAACATCTTATATAATTTTTTTACCACTCCGATTTGCCGCGCAAGATTTGCAGAACAACAATACTTAATCATTTTATACAAATCTTTTGCCTAAGTGACTATATTCGTAGGAGTGGTACTGATACTGCCGCCATGAACTCTTCTGCTGGTCGAGTTATCTCCCCAAGAAAACCCTAAATGTCTATTACCCTATAAATTGCTACCCTTTACTCATGGGTTGGTGCGTATCGATCGCGATTCCTATCTATTTTACATCCGTGCACAATCCGAGCGGTGACATCATTATTGCTAGAACCGATCGCTGTAGGACTGCGCTCCGAGATAACACTTCATACTATTTTTATAGGGGAAATAACTTTAGAGGGCAGAGGGTAGATTCAATTACACTCGTAGATCTGTGTCTGCTCTTGAGGGCTATAAGTAGCCCTTCCCAATGTTTGTGTTCAATCACACTTTGTTTTGACATCGAGTCGAACGATGTAAACGAAACATCGAATACAATAACATCGCATCAGAAACCGGATTTTTGAACAATGGTTGCAGATCAAGTGTTGGTAGGTAATAGTTGTAATCTATCTGTACTAATATATAGAACTGAAAAGTGTGTTCGTTTCGCGCTTATCTCAAGAACTACAGGTCCGATCTGAAAAATTATTTCAATGGCAGATAGCCCATTTATAGGGAAAGGCTATTTATGCTATATTTTATTATGAACGGGAGCTACGCGGGTGAAACCACGCGCGGGTAGTGTTAACATACGATCATGAAACTTTTCCTAAGGCTGTGTTAATTACGAAATATACATATTTGTACTATCCACACACCTCCGTAGCGTAGCGGTAATTGGCTCGCTTTAAATCTCGGAGGACGTGGGTTCGATTCCCACACCGGACAAGAAATCTTTGTGTAAAATTCTTAGATTTCTTTCCGGGTCTGGTTGGTTGAGGGACTACCCTCCGTGCCTCGGAAAGCACGTTAAGCCGTTGGTCCCGATTGTTATAACATCATCTATAATAATCGTATATCAAGGAACGGGCAGCAGCGTTACATTGTGTGTTACAACATAATACTGCGGTCACCAACCCGCCTGCCAAGCGTGGTGACTATGGCAATGCCCTCCCTCGGGAGGAGGCCCATGTTCAGCAGTGGACGTTATACGGGCTGATGATGATGATGATGTACTATCCATTATGAATTAGTGAGTTAAACTATTATTTCCGCTTGTAGTTTACATGAGCAGGTTGCGTTCGTACGTGGAACAGACAACCTGCTCCATGCGGGTTGTAACACGCGTGATAACGAACTTCACAACATACTCTTAAATAGTAACCAAGCAACATATTTATCATCCGGTTTTTTTTCTAGATACAGGTAAGTTACAAATTTTAACACTAAATATTCTAAAAATAAAGTAAAATACAGGATTTTAGTCTTTTTGACGGAATATTTGTCGTAACTAACCATGTTAATGTTGTAGAATTAGTTGTTGATAAGAATTCTGTCTGTACTATTACCTGAAATAATGATTGTGATTGAAGCTGAAAAAGTGTCCCACTCCAGTGTTAATGTTCAATAACTCATTGTTTTGTCTCACCCGAACAATTTAGCTTCTGGTCCCGCGTCGGCGTTTGAATAACAAAATTGTTTCGTTGCCGGTGTAATTTCAATTGTCGTATTCATGGAGGAAAGTTGGCGCGTCACTCGCTGCATAAATATTCAACGTGCCCCCCCTCACCGTCCCCCCTCGTACCCCGCACCCCTCCAGCATTCCTCGACTCTGAGATTCGGGACATTTTTTGTTTAGAGATTTTCGGATTAAGTGAGTGAGTGAGGGGCGCTCGCGCTCCGTGTGGATACACACAGAGTAATTGAAATCGATAATTCAATTAGCTGCGATATTTTCACTTTTATCCGCTCGTAATTGTTTAAATATTTTATTTGGCAGCTAATTACAAATAAAGATTTAATGTTATCCCCTAGATGACTCACACGGCGCTAGTATTAGTTATTGAAGGTGTCTTAAAGTCGAAAGAATTTCATAGCATTAAAAATTATATAGATGGTAAATATGTTTGGCTTTCAGTACTATTTTGTACACAAGAGCGACATGCTATCCGGTGTACTGACAACTATCTATAAAATACTTCATAACATCTAATAAGTATTTGCTTTTTTTTGGAATATTATAATTTATATATATATATTTATTTATAATACCCAAAAAACGAATGCCAAGGTATTTGCCTTCTAATTAATAACCGTACTTGCCCAACTGAGTATATTTTGCCGGAACGTCTCATGAGAACCGCGTTGAATCCGGTAGCTAATAACCCACTGGGTCTCTAGGCCTTTTCAGTTGAAGCGCATTGTCTCCAATAGTAAGAGCGCGTTCGTCGTTACGGTCGCCCAAATAAATGACAACTGTTATTGTTCGATACATACACTTGACATAAGAATGATTAAATAAACTTACTATAGGTACAGAATTAGTATACAGGAATAATACTCTAATGGGATTCTCAAAAAATGTTTTGACTATTTACAAATGCCAACATTTTATTCATAACTATTATTATTAAGAGAGGATATTATTTTTGGCAGACGTTAAATCTCTGAGTTTTAGGTACAGCAAGCACCTGATTGTACGTTTAAATACTTGAGAATTAAAGTAATATCAGTTCAATTGGAGAAGCCTATTCTACCACTCAGTAGTATTTAAGAAAGATGTATTGTTGTCGAATGTGTACGAGTAACAAGTATTACATAATACCCCGGCCTCACTCGGTGAGAACGGGGAACTCTTGAATATTAATATCAGTAGTTTGCAGAACAGCACCGCTCATATTTTCATACAATGCAGGTTGAGACAATGTAGTTAGTATGAAATTAACGGCATTACGACGAGCACAACATATTGCTTTTATAATGAAAATGTCTAGGCTTCCTCGATTTCATTATAGCACTACTTTATTCATAGCTCTTACTGGTTTTGTTTGTCTTTAACCCAAACTTTCCCGGATAAAAATTATGTTTTGTGTTAATAACCTTGTGTTCATTGAAGAGGAATTGGGAAGATCTGCCCGGACGGGCAGGTGGTTTATATATACACTCAAGTCTGCCCTGCTTAATTTATTGTACTTGCAGTAATCGACTTTTTTGGATTTTCACTTTTTTGCGAAAATGACATTTCAGGACCCTAATCTATACATAAAAAAAATAAAATCATATATTTTTTATAAGAAACATGTTTTTTATTTAACGGCAAACGCCGAACTTGCCCAAAAATGTTATTCCCTTCCATGTCTCAGTTTTTGCATGATTGAGTAACTCACATCCAAATATTTGATGTATAGTATTAGTAGGATAAAGCCACAAGCATTACTATGGTGTAAGAAAGTTGCATAATAATATGTTGTCGTATGTCCCGGCGCAGTTTCTGAACCCTCTATTAGAACTTGACAAATTTTATGATTGTCCTGAGTGTCCCGGGGGTTGTCTGCGTGTGTTGTGTCGACACAGTCGTTTGATGCTCCGGGGACACTCATTACGTCATTCATACACTTTCGGTAGAAACTGAATAATTACTTTTCAAATGAATGTTGGACAGCATTGATATAGTAAGTCATTTTTATTGCTTATATCCTTCGTAACGTAGTGGTATAAATCTCGGAGGTCCTATAGGTCCAACTCCCGCTCCTACCAGAACGGAAGATTTTTTCCATTCGGTCAGTAGCTCGAGATACTACAAATAGTGCCTCGGAAAGCCGTTAGTCCCGATTGTCATAACATAATTTATGGCAATCGTATATTAGGCAACAGGAGCAGCGTTTGCTTCGGTATACTGGGTGACTTTTTTACCGTCTTGAAAATTATAGGTCGTGATATGTATATGAAATAGATGTAAGGCATAGTTATTTTATCTTTTTTTTTACTGACATAGAGTTCAAATCTTAACTTTAAAAATACGTACGAAATTAGGTAGTACGCCCACGTACATAATACTGCAGTTACCAACCCTGCGAAACCTTTTTTTTTTTAGCCTTTAGACTTTTGTTACTTCACCGGGCATAAAGGCGAGCAGAGCTCCAGCCTAGATGCCTGCGAACCCTGCAATACGCCGTGACTACGCCAAAACCCTCTTTGTGGGAGGCCCATGTTCAGCAGTGGACGTTATACGAGTTGATAATCATTGCTAATGTAATTCAAATACGTCACCTACGTTATAAATATGTACATAAAACACGTAGACCGTATACTGATGGTCAAACACACACACACTTGCAGATACACGTTGGTGATTAACACAAACATGATTGTACATCATGCTGTACTTTAACTAGCGTTTACACACACTGGTAGAGGTACTGTTCAGAGAACTATACGGCTCACTGTACATAGCTAAATGTTCTCAGAAAGCTTCTCTTTTCACAGTCATTTAATATATATTGGGTCGACCAACAATTCACTCGTTCGATAACTGAGCATAACCATCCACTCTTAGTTTATCAAGATTTTATGTGTGTATGTTTGTTACTCTTTCACGCAGAAACTACTGAACGGATGGCCTGAAAGTTTGCAAGCGGATAGTTTATAACCTGGATTAACATATAGGCTATAAAATATCACGCTCTGACTCACTGGAGCAGAGTGACGCGGGTAAAACCGTGGGGCGTTAGCTGCACCTCACGGTATAAAATAACAAAAATAATGATCAATGTACACTCGATTCGTGTTCGCATTCATAGTGATTTACTGACATAGTACACAAATGGGAGGCGCCATTGTCGAGTGAACACTGAGTTCGGATGTTCCGTCGAGAGGATCACTCGTTATTGTTCGTTCAAAATCTCGAATGTAACAAAAACACTCGTATTTCACAAAATAAACTCATAATTCTGAGTTGCATCCGACATGGCCATTGAGAGTGCTACGGGCTCGTAGCACTGCTACAGAGCTACGGCGTAGCGCGTAGCGGTGTCCGCCGCCGCCGGAAACGGAAGTCGTTAGCCGGCGCCCGCTGTGCGCCCTCTGCCGGGCCAAATGTTAAATATTATCTGGTGGGAACCGAATGCGTTACCCGCACAATGCAATACGACGGGTGACTCACACTGACTGCGCCGTGAGTACACACATGTCTACATATAACGCATGACGCACGTGTGATAAACATCATTATTAATAATAATAATCGGATACTTCCAAATAATTAACATCCATTTTGTATTTACGTCTAATCTATTATAAATAATTAAACGTATATTTTTAATAAAATGGAGAAACCATTTTTGCCGAAACTGATATTCGTTTCGTGTAATTTCTAATAATCTCTATTGAAGCCGCATGACTCGCATAGTGATCACGTGCCGCGCCACCCGATGAGATTGTTTTTATTAGAGTTAAAGTTATAAACTATTTTTTTTAAACTTTGACGTAAACTGTCCTAAAGGGAGATTGTTCAGCAGTAGAGGTTATACAGGCTGATTACAAAGCGCGTACTATTATAATTATGATATTAAACTCGACATAAAAATGTTTTGAGCCTGAAAGTATCACTATACGCTTCCTTCGTCGGCTCTCGACTGCGGCACCATGCCAGCTAACAGCTTCATGGATTCATTATCAATGTATTATCATATTAAACATGTACACACAAAGTTTCATATTCATACGCCATTAACATAAGTTTAAGATTAAGATATTATGACGTCATAAGCTCCACGATGGCTAAAAAAATCAAGTGAGCGATCTTTTACTAAGCATATTATAATGATATTTATTTTCCGTTTCATCAACGGAGAGACATCGCATTTTTGTAAAAACGGTACCGAATTAAAGAAAAATAAAGAATACTTTCTCCTTGAGGGAAATGTCAGCGCAGCTCTCCGAAACGTACAAAATTACAAAAATCTGTATTTACCTCTGCAAATACTAATTAAAGCTACATTTAAAATCCTCTGGTAATTAGAGTGAATGTGTTTATCAACTAATTGGTAGGCTCCTCGGAGCACGGCCCGTGCGCCGGCGGGGTGCGGGGGCGAGGGGCGAGGTGTCGCCGCCACTCGTCCACGTGACACCGACCGAGTATCGATGAAACTATATATATATTATTTATACAACTTTCAAATGAAAACGCATCCCACAGTATAAAGTATTTAATGTTAAGTAGAATATGGCGCCCCGTTGGTTTAGAGATAATATGCTTAACCGTAATCGCGGTCTTGATCCCAGGATCGCGAAAAAATTGTACAAATTAAAATTTTAAGTTCCAACCCGAAGTCTTCAAGTTGGAAGTGGTAGTAAAAAATAGAGTCCATCTATGTCACATTGTGTGTGTTGTGCAATACTTGTGATCTATAAGATAGCTAATCTCCTTAGAGATTCACCGCCATGGACCAAAGCGATCGGGAATACTATTTATGTGGAATATTAGTGTGTGTTTAAAAAATAAAACATCATATTTCCAAAGTTATTTTTTTAAATGTAACGGTCCGTTTTTTATCTTTGCAGTACTCATTCCACCACCACATGGTGGACATCGGTTAAACGAGAAAGTAATATAGAATAATAAATAAGGAATTTCTTAAACGTAATTCCATCTTACTTGAATTAAAATCGTGAAATCCACAAGTTGGTGCAAACATCGATATCTCACAATCAGCATCCCTACCAGATAACCTCTTTGAGGATTCCTGCACAAAGCAGTCGCGGCGGCGGATCAAAGCCGAACTAAATTATATTAATTAGATCCCAAGCAGTTACACCCCCCCCCCCCCCACTCTGCTCCCTACCCGCCTGTCTAATACCTCTCTTACCTTAATTACGTCCATTGACTACAACAAGAATGACCGGCGGCGAACACTTTACCTAATTTTAAGAGCTTTTTAAGAAAACCTTTGCCTCGTGTATCGTATCTCGTAATTAACGGAGAGATACTGGAAATCTCTATAAACATCTTTCATCAGCTAATATGTGAGAATGTGTTGTCGTGAACACTTCTGTGAAAATTCAGCAACATTGAGTACGGGTTGTCGAATGTGTTAGACAAAACAAAACACTGTTTGTATAATATCTATTGATACTCTTTGATAGTCTTCAATGGGAACTTATACTTACTTCATAATTCCTAAAAGTGTGATGCCCTCGAATCAGTTTACAATAGCCCCTTTGGCTGCAGTACTATTTTACATAACTTTAGTACCTTCTCGAAACTGCGTAAAAATAATAATGCGTTCCTTTCCGAGACAAACAGAAGATAGAACTACAAAAAAGTTTCTACGGTAGTTTCAAAAGCAAAATGACGACATAACTGTACAAGAGTCGTGAAGTATTTAATGAAAGATATAGTCTCAAATCTTGCCCGCTTACACTTACAGCGGAGTTTAAAATGTATAGGTGTCTACAGTAGCTATTCACATATCTACTGTACATAGTAGTTTATGTAATCATTCAACGAGAGGGATCATTGAATGACTCGACCTCTTATGAGAATTGGTTTTAACTACAACTGTCAAGTCACAAACAGATTTAACTGACATGTTAATATTGTCCAAGTTCTGAGCTTACAGCTCACAAACACATATCAAATCAAACATTCAGAGGCAGTTGCTTCACCTGCCCTGCCTTACAGGTGACCTAACGGCCCTAACCGCTGCATCGCTACATTGATTTCTATGCTAACGTTTATAATATCGCTTTTGGATTGAACCAAGTTTTTATGAAAGCAATGATACAATGTAACAAAGTTTTGCTATTTGAAATGTCAGAACACAGTGAAGTGCAAATATTCACAAATACATAGTTTTGTACGAGCGACGCTAAACAGTTACACTCACTCAGCATCGGATACGAGCTGCTATGAATGTTTGCGTGTAAACTTTGATACTACTCCGCGAATCCGATATTCTCAGTGGCATTCTATAAGTATTTATAACTTCTTAATACTTTCAAATCATCATAAAAAACCGGTCAAGTGCGAGTCGGACTCTCGCACGAAGGGTTCCGTACTAGTTGCAAGTGCCTACCTATTTTTGATATCAAGAATACAACAAGTAACATAGTATAAAAGTTCTTGTAGTTCGTTGTAACTTTGATCGATGTTAATAATAGTTGAATGAATGAAAGGTAAATTGCGGTTTACGTATTATGAGTTTTATGACGTATTAAAAAAAAAGTACTTACTTGATCACGTTCAAACCAATTTTCGGTGGAAGTTTGCATGGTTATGTACATCATATATTTTTTTTAGTTTTATCATTCTCTTATTTTAGATGTTACAGTTACACACATTTTACCACTTTGGAAGTGTCTCTCGCGCAAACTATTCAGTTTAGAAAAAAATGCCATTAGAAACCTCAATATCATTTTTAAAAACCTATCCATAGATGGATTGAGATGGATGGATTGAGACACGTATGGATTTGATGATTTTTTTTTTTTTTGATTTTCATTTCTATTTATGGGGAACTCCAAAATTATTTGTTTTTTTTTCTATTTTTGTGTGAAAATCTTAATGCGGTTCACAATATACATCTACTTGCCAAGTTTCAACATTATAATTCTTATAGTTTCGGAAAAAAGTGGCTGTGACATACGGACGGACAGACAGACAGACAGACATGACAAATCTATAAGGGTTCCGTTTTTTGCTATTTGGCTACGGAACCCTAAAAAGGATCTAATACTAATTTTGTGATAATTTAACTACGCATATAAATACATTTTAATGTTATTTGAAAGTGTTCTTATTTTCAAGTAAATCTTTTAAAATACTTACAGATCATATATTATAATAAATTCCGCGCACGGTTTAACCCGCGTAGCTCACGTTCCCGAGGGAACTTCATAGTGTAACATAACCTTCCTTAATAAATGAGCTATCTAACACTGTAATATATTTTTTAATCAGACCAGTAGTTCCTAAGGTTAGCGCGTTTTAGCAAACAAACAAACTCTGCAGCTTTATATATTAGTATAGATATATGTAATATATACCACGATCTTAACAATTTTATAACATTGGTATTAAAAGTGAAAACCACCAGGTATGTTTACTTAGCTGTGAAATCGGCTTCAATAGCAAAGTAATAAAGGGATTAATTTTAATATTAATTAACGTTAATTAATAATGAAACACATCAAGGGTAGTGTCGCTAACAAGCCGTTCTCTAATTATCGTGAGCTCGAGAACTGATTACAACACAATGGGTTCACAAGTTCGATTACGTTGGTAGATTAGTAGCTCCAGTACGAGTACATCCGTCAACGTGTAAACAATAACACACCTCTTGTTTGATAAACGAGCGAGCAGCAGAACTGTTCAGTACCCAAGCAACATAACTCGCATAATGATACGGGGAATAAAATAATCACAAATAGGCACCGCTAGTACCTCATCTGTAATAAATCTTCATTATACAGTGATACGTCAATTATCCGTACTGAACAGCTATATAATTAAAAACTTGTGATGCTATACATTTCCATTCACTTGAACTAATACGTAAGTATATTCGATTATTTGAAAACTGTTTCCTGAACACCTATGTCCCTCAATTAGATCGTATTTGAATATATAGTACTTTTTTTTTAAGACAACTCCCGCTATATGAATATTAATCTCTGCGTCGACTTTAAAAACACTCAATTCGCGGACGTAAAGTACACCCAGACTCAAAACAACTGTCTGTGGTTCACACAACTAATGGTCCCGGGTGGGAATAAATAAAATAAAATAAAAATCATTTTTATTTACGTAAACCAATTACAGGCACTTGTAAATCGTCAAACATTATTTATTATTTATCTTAAATTACATTTGCTGTTTATTTATAAACCTATTTAAATTACTTATTTATAATTAAATTAATTATTATATTTAATGTATATTGTCGCTAGGAGGCAAAATGCTTGTTCTGTCTATATTATGCCAAAACAATTGTCATTATTTGGGTGGACCATGAGCATATAACGACGGACGCGCTTTAATGCTACCACCGGATCCAATGCGCCCCAACTGAGAAGATCCGGCGAAACAAACTCAGTGGGTTACTCTACCACCGGTTTCAACACGGCCCACATGAGGCGGTCCGGCGAAACATACTCAAATGGGCAATTACGCGGGGTTTAGGTCCAGTTATTTTAATTTATATTTTAGTAGGCACACACATTTATTGCCCTAACGGTTGTCTTGTTATTATTTGTTTATTTTTTCTCAATAAGATTGAATGATATTGAGACAGAACTAGCGTTATTAATAGTTAAGGTATGTAAAGAAGTCAATTACAGACAGTTCACAGGATAAGACACAGTTCTAGTCACAACTATTGTACTTGGCTATATTATTATGGTCTTCAGTGAGGTAGGTGCAAAGATGGTACCGAAACCCAAACGTCTTTATCTTCAATATAGTCCTGAATACTATAGTACCTTTTGACATGAGAACAGTTTTGACATGTGATTTAAATCTTGTATCAGGCAAGTCTGTAATATAATTAGGGAGTTTATTATAGAACCTAATACAATTTCCCATAAATGATTTATTCGTTTTGCTAACTCTAAATCCTGGAACAACAAGTTTATGTTTATTTCTAGTATTAATATTATGAATGTCACTTTTTTTACTATATTTATCAATATTTTTTCTAATAAAAAGAATATTTTGGTATATATACTCAGAGGGCACGGTAAGTATATTAATATTTTTAAAAAGGTTACGTAGGGAGTCGCGACTACCTAATCCATACATGGCCCTGACCGCTCGTTTTTGTAATACGAATATAGTATTTACATCGGCGGCTGACCCCCACAGCAGGATTCCATAAGACATAATGCTATGAAAATACGCGAAATACAACCCACGAATCGAACCCAGAACTCCAGATCTCAAAAGCAACTGCCGTAACCACTGAGTCACGTATCCGTAAGTGTAACGCTTATGATACCTGTTCTCTAACACAACAACGATTACGTAACAACAAAGAAAACTTAGCGACGTTGGTTCTTGAATACATCTCCGCCAATTACCTTAGTGGGAACCCCCCGACTTTACTACTCAAATATTTGGAACACATAACTTATTTATGAGCTGAAATGTTCAGCTGCTGCAGCCTGCACAATGGAAATATTATAATGATAATGTTCATAATTAGCTAGTTTTAATTATAGGCTATTTAAGTTGTTTGAATTAATTTACAGAATAAATAATTATTAAAACTAAATATTACGTTGAGTTTTTTTGAATTGTTTATTCTGTAAATTAATTATGCCATCAAAAACATACTTGTAAAAAAACCCAAGTCTCGTAACGCAGTTCTTTTACCGTAAAACGTTGTGAGATCTATGTAATACCAAGTCAGTTAATTTATTCAGTCCCTACTTAAGGGACCTTCTATCTTAAGCTATTACGTAATTATCTCACCTTACAGAATCTTATTTTGACCTTATCAAAGTTCAAAACTTTTATGTTATGAATAATAGATTAACTTGGCCATCGGATATAATTAGAATGTATCTCACAAGTGTTTATTGCGATGGCCAAGTCAATCTAATATTCATAACATAAAAGTTTTGAACTTTGATAAGGTCAAAATAAGATTCTGTAAGGTGAGATAATTACGTAATAGCTTAAGATAGAAGGTCCCTTAAGTAGGGACTGAATAAATTAACCGACTTGGTATTACATAGGTAAAAGAACTGCGTTACGAGACTTGGGTTTTTTTACAAGTATGTTTTTGATGGCATCTCATTTCTTTTTGTAGATAGTTGTACTTTTTTCCTTTGCTTTACAATTTACATTATTTTTTAAAATATCAACAATGGATTTTACCACTCTGTCACTGTCTTATGAGCTTTCCAATTTTTGTAGGTTGTGTTCCTCTTTTTCTTTACCGGTACTACTTCTTGAACTTCAGCTACAGTTTTTCTCAAAGCCCACTCCATTTCTCTATGGGTTTTTCTCGATATCTTTGATGCAACAATATTAAGCATGTCTACATTAAATGCTTGGGTTCCGTACCCAAAGGGTAAAAACGGGACCCTATTACTAAGACTTAGCTGTCTGTCTGTCTATCACCAGGCTCTATCTCAAGAACCGCGATACCTATACAGTTGAAAAATTCACAAATTATGTATTTCTGTTGCTATAATAACAAACTAAACATAAAATAAGTATTAAGGGGGGCTCCCATACAACAACTAGTTTTTGGCCTTTTTTGTTCGATATCTATAACGGCAACAGGTAGGCACTTGAAAATGGTACGGAACCCTTAGTACGCGAGTCCGACTCGCACTTGGCCGTTTTTAGTCTATTGTATTCACAAATGGATTATTCCTGCGCTTTAATAGTTCCAAAGTAGACTTAAATTTGAAGTAAACCATCCAGACTAGTAACTCTGTGCCCTTATTTACAAAATAACTTAACTTACGCACATATGAATATCCACGTACCTAGCTGGCATGGCAACACTCACCATATGAAACAAGAACAGATGCGTCGTATACTTTTTTATGCTTTATTGATATTCGTCGCACTCGTCAAACGTCATTTAAAATTAATCCGTATGTAAAATTGTTATCTCTCATTGGTTATAAATATTGTCAATGTACCTAATCGGAAACTACAACATCAAGCTTAACAGAGGATTAACATGAACTTATGTATGGCACTCACGGCCTTCTGGCTTCCGGCCTGTCAAAGGTTTTTAAAATTACGAAATTGATGAACTGTTTTTGATGGTATTTTGGTACAACTACATAATACATGTCCGATTATGGCCTTTTTTTAAGACAGCTCCCGCACTAGGGAACAAGCTAATATGTACATAAGTAAATTTAAAGCTACCTAGTTAACATCAAACTGTGTATAAAAATATTTGATAAAATGATTATATAAATATAGTTTGTGTCAGATTAATAAAACGTGATGTGTGTGTATACCTTCAATATCACAGTAAGATTTGTTAGTTGCTTGGAAGAAAGTGACCGTCTTTCTGTGTTTCGAACGGGAAGCGTGAAAGCCGTGGTGTAAGTTTGTCCAGGGGAATGCAAGAATGTTACGCATCTCCTCCGCCACTGCGGTGTTCCGGCACGGGCAGTGGGGTATGTGGGACTCGCCCTCTTCATAGCAGGGGAATGCTAATCATAACATGAGAGTAAAACCCCTGGTTACTCCTCCGACCACAATTGGTGAGGGGCCCAGGTACTGTTGCCTATCTGGGATACCCTCTGGCAGCGTCCGCGACTCAATTGGTGTTGCGGGCTCTCCTGCGCCCAAATAACCAGTTTCAGGGACGCCCAGATTACACGGGGTCCCTACTTCTTAAGGGACCGCAGCCTCCTGCTGAGACATGGCTCAAGCGGGCAAGCCACCTCCATCAGACGCTGTTATGATTGTTAGTATCCTATCGTTCATAGCACAACTTATGTACTATCTTACTTTTACAATCCATTGTTTTTTTTTTTTTCCTACGACTTTTTTTCATTTTTTATTACTTGTTAAATTAATCCCTGTGTTTCGAAGGTCTCACCGCTCAATAGATTCACGAAAACAAAGCACCCACTGACTCAGTACAACTGTTTGAATTTAAGACGAATAATTGTCCCGGGTGGGAATCGAACGCAGAAAACCAGGTCTCTGAAACAACTAACCTAACCACTTAGACACCACCTTTCAACATAATTACATCTAGGTCCCTATCTACACTTATTCCTCCATTAAATCAAACATATTCATGTACACTGATTCACTGACTGCAAATGTAACTTTGTAATCCTATACATTTATAAGAAATAACAAAGTTATTAATGCAGTTGATGAAACTGAACAACTGGACCGAAATTGCAAAATGTTGGAATTTTCCCATGAGTTTTACACTAAACTCTCCTAATACTCAAAATTTGAAGCTTCTACGTCTGCTAGAAGTGCCTAAACATTTTGATGATCGGTCAGTCAGCAGTGAGCGAGTGACAAAATTACCGAAAATACCAAACTTTGACTAGTTATAATTCGTAAAGTACTGGTTCAAATCGAATGAAATTTGAAATATACTGTAGTTTTACAAAGCTTGTTTAGTTACTGAAAATTCAGGCTCCTATCTTTATCCACAACGAAGTTATAGGGGGTCGAAAATCGGCTGAGTTGCTTCGAGAAAAGATAGGTACGGCCGTGCACCTTTTTTTTTTTTTTTTTTTCTTACTCGACTTGGGGGGGCACTGCCGTGCCCCCAGATTTACTCAAATCATTATGTATCAATTATTGTATGTTCTTTTTACGTCCTACTAATTTTGAATAAAGAATATGAATAAATAAGAAAATAATAAGAATAAGAATAATTTATTTAGATGATAATAATTGACAAAAGGTGACTAATGCAATTTAACACTGAAGCTAAAGACAATACACACAGTTACTTATGTAAACAAATCTTAACGGCTTGTTTGCTATAAACAGAATATTGTATTTGGTTGTCAGCACTTTCTTAGTGAAAATCGCATTTTGCCGTGAAACTAGTTTGAGATTCCTTAAATAAAAAGATAGTCGAACCGCAGCTCAAAGATAAGCTGCTTAATCTGTTGGTGAGTCCAGACCGGCGCATCTGTCTGTGCGATCGCTTTGAGTTAGTTAGCATAACAACTGAAGCGGTACAAAAACAAAAATGTATGTAAATTGTGTTCCGCTTATCGCGTGGCGTGGCGTAGCGTGGCGTCACGTGGCATGAATACCAATGCTCTTCACTACGCACAGATTTATTTATTTCTCCAGTAAATTGTGCGCCAGTTTGCATAACATTTACTTTTTCATGTACGAGAACAGCCGAGATGCGGCTCGTGATACATGACAATCTAACAACATGCAGAAAATACTTAAAACAACGATTTGATAAGAACAAAGCTAATAAAAATGAAGAATTGCCAGTTTAATCATAGTAACAACATCACATACATCGCTTATGACATTAAGTAGTGTAAAGATTTACAGTGTACAGTATCGTTTCATTAATATTTTTGTGTTATCTATAGATACAGAAACATAAATCAACTTTTCTATATGATGTAATAGAATATAGACATATATATTTAAGTTAGATATATTTTAACTATCTATATGTAGGCCGACGAGGTGCTGCCTCTCTTAAAAAATGTTGAATATAGTTATTATAGTATATGTAGTTACGGCCGAGACAAAAAAAAATTTTGTTACTCTTTATTGGCTGGGGTTTTATACATTTTTAATTTATTTTTTATAATATAGAAGTATTACGCTATGTACTGATAATACAAATGCTGTACTGCACAAGTAATACAATACATCCACCTTTTTGACGAAAGCGACATGACGCGCACGGGCTGCACGCACACTCCTTGTCTTCTAATTACGTCAATTCAAAGTAAAGCATTATTATATTTAATGTATTCTCATGGTAAGTATTCAGCGGTAGTAACCGCAGCGATAGTCTGAACCCTTCGGTCCCTACAGTCCCGGCGGTCGTCCCTCGCGGGCCCCGCGGTGGGCGCCGCACAAACAAGCGCCGGTTATTTGAATAGAATAAGCGTCGCGCGTGACTCGAATGCGCCCCACCGGCGCGGGCGGCACGCTCGCCGACTCACAACGCACCGGGGTTCGGGAACCACAGATTTGCACAATCGCTATAACATTTTTAAAACTTTTAAATTGGATTGTCGTAATAAAATTGGCATCGGTTCTCTTTATCTTTTTTGCTGACCCTAATATACAAGGGCGGTTTATTCAGAACGGGACAATATCTGTGACTCTTTGTATTCGTATATCCTATCGTATTCTATCTAAGTTTGTATGCAAAAAGTAATGCGGATAGTATCAGAGAAAGAATGTATTCTAATGATTCTTTGAACGCCACAAATAGAGAAAATTGTTAGCGTAATCTGTAAGAGAAAGATGATTTCGATACCTGAAGAAATCTATAGGAAAAACACGATGAATATCGGGAACTGAATATTACTCTTTATACTTCTACTGAGCAACATATTTTATTTTCAGCTAAGTTCGATAAATGAAAAAGTATGTCTACATATTTGTTACAAATTAACATTTTCCCAACTTTTCAGCTAACATTAATACGTCGGTCGAGTTCAAGCCATTTTCAAGTATTATATTACCGATGTCCATATAGAGCTTATTATTTTGTAATTAAGAGTTTAATATATGAAAACTCCCTTGTTTTATGTACCCAGGCAGTGGCTTCATAGATACATACAACTAAAAGGAACAAACTTAACGAAAAAGTTTTGATTATTTTTAGCAAACTTTTGTGCGGGCAGCAAAGAAATATTTCGTCCTCTGGAGCGACCGACTGACGAGCGAGCGAGCGACTTATCATCAACTATTCTATTTGCACTTATGACATGGTCAGTCGTCATCTACAGAAGACACCCATGGCGCCTAAGCGGTGCTCTCCTCAGGGAATCGGTTAAAGCTTAATATCGATAACATATTACCTTATGTAAAGTCTCCATATTCGAGGTATATTCGCCAAATATTATTATTATACCTAATTGTGTTAGAAATATTACAAAGTGTCGTGCCTGGTCGGAGCGGCTACTAGCGGCACCTACAATACGCAAGGCACTCACGTGACTCGAGCCGCCCCCACACGGCGCTCCATACGTAATGAAGCGCATAGTTAGTTGCAACACTCCTTTAAAATTACATAACGCGTCGTGTGTGCGCAGCACTCTACTACGCGCTACGCCGGTAACCTGCTACGACGTTACGACGCTACGATGCTACTGGGTACCCAGAACATTATGATACAGTAACAGTAACATTGAAATATTCATACGTACACTGCATTATCAAGCTCAAATTGTTTTGAAAATAACAAGGTCAAAGATTTAAGGGTTATATGTCACAGAATGTTTTCATTTTGATTCAAATGTCGGTTCAAAAGTAACGTGGTTCAAGACAAAACTTTTATTTTCCGTATGAATGATTTTCGAACATAAGTCGATATATATAAAAGCAGTAACTGATCGACTGATCGATCAACGGACAGCTGAAACTGCTGGGTCTAGAACCCATTAAGTGATGCAGGTATGAACTATGAAAGTATTTTTCGCAGAAGAATCGCTAGGAACGGGGTTTGCAAAGTTTATACGACGAAATCAGTACCTACGGGGACAAATTCGCGGGCAACAGCTTGTATATTTGTATTTATATTGTAGGTTTTTTCACACGCGACCGCTTTCCCACGCCCGCGGAGTTCGTGTTGTGTTTGGAATTATGAGGAAAAACTGGAGGATCAAAGAGAAAGATCCCTAAGCATTTATGTACCTTTAATGATATTGTGCAATTTTATTAACAGATCATATATTAGTTTAGCACAAAAATATATCGCACGCTTAGAAATATAGTGACCTATTTGAAAATACCAAATTATAGGTAAATGGCGAAAAAGGATTGTCAAGTCCATTTATTTTGTAAAAATAAAATTAAATATTCGGCGGTTTCAAAAATATGTGTATTTTATTAGCTTATAATTTCAACCTTTTTAAGATGGGTTGATGCAAACGTTGAATTTAGGTCGTTATATGAACTAAAGTCACACATACGAAATTTTGAATTTCGGTAGTCGGTGGATGCAGGCGGCTAGCGATCGTTCCCGCTGGAAATCGATGGGGGAGGCCTATGTTCAGCAGTGGACTACAACAGGCTGATGATGATGAATCGTAATATATACAGACACTTCGTCCATTTGTCATTACTTCTTTTACTCTATCACCATTTATATTGATATTGCTATTACCATAATAATATATCATAGCAATGTAAGGAGTAATTAAGCACTAATCTACATTAAAAGTTTGGAAAACAGCTTCATATAAGGTGATAAAAGTACATAAAACTTTCCTGCATTAATGAGCGGTAGTAACGTTAATATAATTGAATAGTGTTGTGGTGATGAGCTACTGCGCGGTGTGTTCTGTGGCGCGCCGGGAATATTAAAAGGCCAGGTTGCAGCTGTAATTAATGCGGCTAAATGTCGCCGTGACGTCACACTCACTGAACATCAACATCGAGGTCGCTAAGGGACCTACTGCTCTCTTCGTACCTACAATCTGCTATAGATTCCTAAAACATCTTGTGGAAACTCATTTATTAGTTCATCCCTGTTTTCAATATCAGCAAACATTGCGCTAGCAATCTTACAAATTGGTAATAGATTTTGATAGCGACTTTGGATATGTTTTTCAAATTTAGTCATCCATCATCACCTACTACCAATCTGCTTGAATCCAATCTTGGCATTCCATTTAGGTAGGATGCTATTAGTTAGTTAGATCACAGAAGCTATTAATTAGTTAGATCAATAGAATTTTATATTCAGTATAAAAATGACACAAACACTCTACAACGCGATTTTATTGTACATATTAATCTCGCGTTGTATACCGGTCACCTGTTTGATATCCTATAATAAAACTGTCGAGCTCAAATTGATTGATTAAAAAACAATCTTTAACAAGCCTATCAGGAAAAACATAGGCTTTATTGTATGATGGACACCCAACGATATCTGACAGTTACGACTGAACAATAGCAGAGCCACGAGGATGAAACCCCCTCCCGGCCCTTAGTTTGCAAATCACCTCCCTTACCCCGCGAACAGTAAAGTAGAGCAACAGTTGCACAAAACTCCCATAAAAAACTAAAAGTCATAATACCTCAATCTTCCCGCTAGGTACCGCCCTGAGGCGGGGTCTCTTGCGCTAGTTTTTGGTAATTTAAACAATTTATTAAGGCTGGAGCACTGCTCGCCTTTATGCCGGGTGAATAGCAAAATCGCCGTGGCTAACTACATATGTTCGTCCGAAAAGAAAAAGCGGATGAACCACGCAACATAGCTGTCATAGGTAGTTGTAACTGCTGTAAAGGTATCATTAGTATGCAAAACAAACCTAGTAATTTACCGCAACTGAGATTTTTCATATGTGTAATAAATGTAATGACGTGGTATTAACGAGTTCCTTGAATATTGTATCTATTTCCAGCGACCAGCAGCGCGTGGACGTCACAACGAACACGCGAGCGACGCGCGCCTTGCGGGCACGTCGCGGGCACGGTGCGTAAACCGCCTGTGACGTCGTCTTAACCAACTTGTGTTTCGGGTACATATTTCAGTCGTTTTAAGTTTAATAATTATTAGTTTACTAGCTTCCTGCGCGCGGTTTCATCGGCGTACCTCCCGTTACCGTAGGTATTTCATAATTAATTATAAGTAAAAATGGGCACACAAAAAAACAAATAGGACCAGTAGTTCAATCAATCAAACAAATATACTCTTCAGCTTTACAGTATATTAGTATAGATTAACTGCACGCTGCGATTATAAGACAGACTGATACCTTGTTCTAATTAATTGATTTTATGTAAATGTCATCCAAATCCTGGTATAAGTCTGTATGTGATAGTGTTACAAACAGTTGGATTAGTTTTTATTTGAACACTTCGTGGGCAAAGTTTAACACATAGGTACTAAATGTCAAAATTCAATAAAACAAAAAAAGTCCTGTCTGCCTGAATTATGATGAGTAATTATAACAATGAGAGATATTTAGTTATAATATTATATGATTAAAAATCTGTACACAGCTGTAAAGAGATTTGCGTTAAACGTTTTTCTCACTGCGTCATTTCCCTCTGGTGAAGTCGAGCTCCCCCAGTTACCTGACCGCGCGGGATGTAGGAGGCAAGCCTATCCAATTACGCTCGATTGTTTTTTTTTTTCAGGCTGTTGATCAAATTTATGAAGGATCGGAGCTTGTTAATTTACTTTCCTCTTTACAAAATCACTTGTTTTAATTATAATTGATGGCTTCGTACAGCGGCAACAAATTATTATTAGAGAGTTTTTTATACCTTATTTTTCTTGTAATATTATATTAGAAAGAGTGGCCGCTAATAGGAGTTTTTGTTCTCGTCTCTTGTTTAAGAGATTTGTTTGGAGTTTCGAGTGACACTCACTGTGTTGACGTCCGATGTTAATGGCTCGCTTCACATTGTGTGTTGGCACGAGATCAATCAAACGTCTAGTAATAAATCCTACAAGTCCTATAAGACAACCTCTGTGGCATCACGGTATATGTGTCGCTTTATATCTCATTCATCACCACGGTGAACTAATATTTGTGTAAATAAAAAAAAACTGGGTCCGTTTGGTTGAAGGCTACCCTACGTTAAACCGTTGGTCCCAATTACATTATCTATTAAATATATACTAGAGAACGGGAAGCAGCATTTCTTTTTGTGTTACAAGATAATACTGCGGTCTCCAACCCACCTGCCAAGCGTGGTGATTATGGCAAAACCCTCACTAGAGGAGGCTTATTTGAGCAGTGTATTATACTGGCTGATGCTGAATAATTCCTAATACTCATACTATGGTGATTGATTATTTCTAATATTTTGTTTATGAATAAAACTATAAATATAATTATATGAATAAACTTGTACCGTGATTGAGACCCGTACCAATTAATGCTTAGAGGCGGTCAGTAAATTATTGTTAATATTGTATTACACATGCTCAATTTATTGCATTTATAAGATGCGTTGGCACGATACCCTCAGCCTATGAGTGTATCATCATCGGCCGACAGTAGTGGCGCAGGTGTTCCACGCCGCGGGACGACTCACTCACTCGCGCACGGATAAGTTATCGCCATCAATAGACTAATCCTGTATTATCCCCCTCATTAATACTTTTATGATATGCTAATGCAAGTGCTGATTATATTGTTATTAAATGTTTCCTTTATTGATCAATGCCAAACTGTAAACTGTAGGTACAATTCAATATCCTTAGTTTGTACGAATGGATTTATAAATTTAAGGAACATTTTCACGCAACAATATTGATAATATATTGCTTAAGCATCGTTTATAAGCTGGATTCACATAAAATGCTATAAAACATCACGCTACAACCCACGGAAATAATATTCACACAGTAATAGTAGAAAATCTCAGATTGATTGAAATATTATTATTATTATTAGTTGTTATTGATTTATCAATGAGTAAGTGTTTTATTTGCATTGAACACATTTTGAACAACGAGACGATACGGAAACTACCAATGAATTTTAATTGTTTTATACCAAATAATTATAAACTATTAAACTTGTTGTAAAATTGGTTGAAAGGTTAATTTTGTTATTTTAGAAATCTAATTTAAATAATGCAGTTGGTTTTTGAGGTCCTTAAGGCGGCCCCTGGGTCCAGTCGAAAATAAATAATCTTTTATCATAATTATAATAAGTAATCTTTCATCCACGTCCCATAAAGTAGGCACCCAACATTCTCTCATTCTGCCATACCCACAACAAGATGTCAAACTATCGCTTCTGACATCTACTGAATGTTGTATTGTATCTACTGAATCGTATGACACTTGCGGACGTGTCTACGAAAACAATATTCAATCCGTTACCTTTTTTTACAAAGTATTACGCAGTTATCACATTTAAATCGTTTAAGTACTTAATATGCAAATCTATAGATAACTGTGTGATAAGTTTGTAGTATAAGTACTAGTGTACTCGTGCTCATCATGTATTGTTAAAACTCGTCATAAGGAACAGAAACAATTCACTACGAACTCTCTATTTTACTGTTTCTATTCTAAGTTGCGAGTCAGAAGATGAGATACAAGATTATTTTTTAACAAACATTAGTAGCAGAGTTTTGCAGTTTACTAGTATTCTTGTTAACCCCCCGTGCCATGCTAAAACCCTTGTGTTACGAGTGGGTTCACGTCGGTAATGCAATGGGTAGGATCTAACCGGCGACCAACGAGATCACCAGTCCGACGCCCTAGCCATTGGGCTACGGCCGCTTTTTTTAATTATACAAAATGTTATGCCCAAGGGTCAGAATAAGTGGTTTTTCACTTGATATTGTATATATATTAAGATGTTGATGTTACCTGGTAACTAGAGATGGGCCGACTATAGTATTTGCCGACTAACCGACTAGCCGACTAATCGGTTTTCAAAATGCCGATTAGTCGGCCGACTAATCGGCAATGCCGATCATTCTAATACCTACTTATCGGAGGTGTTCGGGCTTTTTGGTCGTCACTCAGCTTAGTCATCGCGCGGCCGCTGAGCTTAATTACTGACTAATTAATACGTTCCTATGTTGTTAAGACTTTAACCTTAGACAACTACTCTAATTAATGTTTAGAAATTATTTCATTTGTTATGCGCCGATCATAATCGGCATATTTTTCCGAATAGTCGCCGACTAGTCGTCGACTACAAACGATGCCGAATAGTCGGCTTTCCGGACTAGTCGGCGGCTAGTCGGCCCATCTCTACTGGTAACTGGTATTGTTATACGCCGGGTAAAGCCGGCATTATTCTTGCACGGAATTTCCACATATTTATCGTTTCAAGGACACGAGCGATAATTTACCTACGTAATCTCTGGCTGATGACGTCTGTGTAGAGATTCGAGTCTACGGTCGCGATGCAAGCCGTGCAGGAAGGCGTTTAAAGATTGTGGTCGACACCTTTTATTTTAAGTAGAGTGTCATATATTCTTAATTTTATCCAAATTTGACTATCTTTAAAAGTATGCGATTACATGACATTCTAATTTTACAACTTTTAGTTATCAGTAACAATAATCTAAGATACCAAGGTATATAGTGGTACCGAATGTTTTATCATTGCCTAAAACTAAACAAGTTCTAATCATTTCAGTATCAAATTGATAACTGCCATCTAATTTACTAAATCTTATCGATTAAGTAATAAAAAATATCATGCAATACCGATAGATGGCGAAAGCATTCCACGAAATGAGTTAAATTAAATTAGAGTTAGTAAACCAACATGGAATGTTACTTCAGCATGGTTACCTTACTCATAACAGAGAGAGTTATATTGAATCTTTACAATTCTACTGTAAGATAACACTAACTGTTTTTCTATGAATGTCCAATTTTCTTCTGTAAAGTAGGTATACCAGAAGAAAATACTACATCTAATTACATATTTACATTCATTATTAAACCATTTTTTATTTAATTTCACAGAATATAGATTAACTATATTCTGTGAAACTATTAAAAAAATCGATTATGTCCTTCCAGTATCAGTATCACTTTCAAGAAAATGGTGGGATACAATGGTGGCTACGCAATATTCCACTTAAAAAATAATTTAAATAAGAATTAGCGACGTTTATAAAGTGTTAACGCGACAAACACCGACAGGTAGATAAAGACTATCGCTCCAGTGTCCTCGATGCTCATCGAGGACACTGGTTTGAGCTGAACGACTATGTTTATCTGAAGACTAGCTTTCCGTGCCCGGTTTCACTCGCCTAACTCCCGTCCCCATAGGAAAATATAATGAAATGCCCCACTTATGAACCCTCTTAAAGGTTGAATTAAAAAAAAATACGTTTTTAGTGGACCTATACCTCACCAAATGAAGCCACGGTTCAAATATCACGTGTCAAGCTTGAGTATTATTTCCTCGGCGTTGATGAATGAGTCGGTTTGGACACGTTACTTTATTTATCTGAAGATTATAAGATTACTTCCTGAAGGTCACGACACTGGCAGACACCTCTCAGATGACTTCAAAATAACGCAATTTTAGTCAAAAATATCCAAGAAGCTGCTGCTTGAAAAGTATTATTTCATACATATAGTGTATTTCTCGTCTTAATTAATGTTAGTACACACGCTGGGAGGATGACCTCAAAATTGCTGGGCGACTGTTAAAAGTTCGCGAATGACTCATGTGTTAAATCGTCGACTATGGTCAACATTTGTTATGTATTTGAAATTCTTTTGCAAGACGAATGAAGAAAACTTCCCGAAGAAGTTGTCACGATACAGTTCGATTACGGTAATAAAATAATGGTACATTAATTTGTGTAAAAAGAATGCTGAGTAGCTTAACGAAGTTAAACACTTGAGCGTCTAACCGCTGTACCACTGCCCCCCGGACACAATGCGAAGCGCTGAGCTTCTTGCTCGTGGTCAAGTCTCCGGAACACTTACGATTATTTCAGCTGTCCCATTTCAAAACCTAGCAAGGGACATATTTTGAAAAAAACGTGTTTTTACTGGATGCTACTTAAAAGGTCATTACGCACGAATTCGCAGTGTCAATTTGTCCAAAATACGCGTAATAATGGAAATACAAACCTAGCATGTCCACAAAATTTCCCTGGAGTGTGGACGCGTCTGTCAGCAAATTAAACTGACATTTTATGGTTAAATCGATCAAAAATACCAAAATTTTCTACGCGACGATTTTACTTATCCGTGAGGCATAATTAACAGTATTGTTTGATGAATACTCGAGGTGAACAGATATAGCGTAGGCGCCTTATTTTCAGCAATTCAGTTATAATTTGTGTTCGATTAACTACAATAAGTACATGCGATATATTAGCCGGATATATGAACAATGAAACGTATTTATTCTCACGACATTGACATGTCAATTGATATCGAGATTACATAAATATGAGATATCCCTCGTATCGCGTTAACATCGATAAATAACAATACCTACTACAATATCTTATCAGCTAACTTTGAATATTTAGTAGATTTACCTATCAAGAGCGTGTTATCTATTTACCTTCTCACTACTTATCTGGGGGCACGGCAGTGCCCCCCCAAGTCGAGTAAGAAAAAAAAAAAAAAAAAAAAAATGTTGCACGGCCGTACCTATCTTTTCTCGAAGCAACTCAGCCGATTTTCGACCCCCTATAACTTCGTTGTGGATAAAGATAGGAGCCTGAATTTTCAGTAACTAAACAAGCTTTGTAAAACTACAGTATATTTCAAATTTCATTCAATTTGAACCAGTACTTTACGAATTATAACTAGTCAAAGTTTGGTATTTTCGGTAATTTTGTCACTCGCTCACTGCTGACTCACCGATCATCAAAATGTTTAGGCACTTCTAGCAGACGTAGAAGCTTCAAATTTTGAGTATTAGGAGAGTTTAGTGTAAAACTCATGGGAAAATTCCAACATTTTGCAATTTCGGTCCAGTTGTTCAGTTTCATCAACTGCATTAAGAACTTTGTTATTTCTTATAAATGTATAGGATTACAAAGTTACATTTGCAGTCAGTGAATCAGTGTACATGAATATGTTTGATTTAATGGAGGAATAGGTGTAGATAGGGACCTAGATGGAATTATGTTGAAAGGTGGTGTCTAAGTGGTTAGGTTAGTTGTTTCAGAGACCTGGTTTTCTGCGTTCGATTCCCACCCGGGACAATTATTCGTCTGAAATTCACAGTTGTACTGAGTCAGGGGGTGCTTTGTTTTCGTGAATCTATTGAGCGGTGAGACCTTGGCGACACAGGGATTAATATAACAAGTAGTAAAAAAAAAAAAAAAAAGTCGTAGGAAAAAAAAAAAAACATTCGATTGTAAAAGTAAGATAGTACATAAGTTGTGCTATGAACGATAGGATACTAACAATCATAACAGCGTCTGATGGAGGTGGCTTGCCCGCTTGAGCCATGTCTCAGCAGGAGGCTGCGGTCCCTTGAGAAGTAGGGACCCCGTGTAATCTGGGCGTCCCTGAAACTGGTTATTTGGGCGCAGGAGAGCCCGCAACACCAATTGAGTCGCGGACGCTGCCAGAGGGTATCCCAGATAGGCAACAGTACCTGGGCCCCTCACCAATTGTGGTCGGAGGAGTAACCAGGGGTTTTACTCTCATGTTATGATTAGCATTCCACTGCTATGAAGAGGGCGAGTCCCACATACCCCACTGCCCGTGCCGGAACACCGCAGTGGCGGAGGAGATGCGTAATATTCTTGCATTCCTCTGGACAAACTTACACCACGGCTTTCACGCTTCCCGTTCGAAACACCGAAAGACGGTCACTTTCTTCCAAGCAACTAACAAATCTTACTGTGATATCGAAGTATACACACAAACCACGTTTTATTAATCTGACACAAACTATATTTATATAATCATTTTATCAAATATTTTTATACACAGTTTGATGTTAACTAGGTAGCTTTAAATTTACTTATGTAGATATTAGCTTGTTCCCTAGTGCGGGAGCTGTCTTAAAAAAAGGCCATAATCGGACATGTATTATGTAGTTGTACCAAAATTCCATCAAAAACAATTCATCAATTTCGTAATTTTAAAAACCTTTGACAGGCCGGAAGCCAGAAGGCCGTGAGTGCCATACATAAGTTCATGTTAATCCTCTGTTAAGCTTGATGTTGTAGTTTTCGATTAGGTACATTGACAATATTTATAACCAATGAGAGATAACAATTTTACATACGGATTAATTTTAAATGACGTTTGACGAGTGCGACGAATATCAATAAAGCATAAAAAAAGTATACGACGCATCTGTTCTTGTTTCATATGGTGAGTGTTGCCATGCCAGCTAGGTACGTGGATATTCATATGTGCGTAAGTTAAGTTATTTTGTAAATAAGGGCACAGAGTTACTAGTCTGGATGGTTTACATCAAATTTAAGTCTACTTTGGAACTATTAAAGCGCAGGAATAATCCATTTGTGAATACAATAGACTAAAACCGGCCAAGTGCGAGTCGGACTCGCGTACTAAGGGTTCCGTACCATTTTCAAGTGTCTACCTGTTGCCGTTATAGATATCGAGCAATAAGGCCAAAAAATAGTGGTTGTATGGGAGCCCCCCCTTAATACTTATTTTATGTTTAGTTTGTTATTATAGCAACAGAAATACATAATTTGTTTTCAATTGTTTAGGTATCGCGGTTCTTGAGATAGAGCCTGATGATAGACAGACAGACAGCTAAGTCTTAGTAATAGGGTCCCGTTTTTACCCTTTGGGTACGGAACCCAAGCATTTAATGTCTAGACATGCTTAATATTGTTGCATCAAAGATATCGAGAAAAACCCATAGAGAAATGGAGTGGGCTTTGAGAAAAACTGTAGCTGAAGTTCAAGAAGTAGTACCGGTAAAGAAAAAGAGGAACACAACCTACAAAAATTGAAAAGCTCATCATCAAGTGACAGAGTGGTAAAATCCATTGTTGGTATTTAAAAAAATAATGTAAATTGTAAAGCAAAGGAAAAAAGTACAACTATCTACAAAAAGAAATGAGATGCCATCAAAACATACTTGTAAAAAAACCCAAGTCTCGTAACGCAGTTCTTTTACCGTAAAAAGTTGTGAGATCTATGTAATACCAAGTCGGTTAATTTATTCAGTCCCTACTTAAGGGACCTTCTATCTTAAGCTATTACTTAATTATCTCACCTTACAGAATCTTATTTTGACCTTATCAAAGTTCAAAACTTTTATGTTATGAATATTAGATTGACTTGGCCATCGCAATAAACACTTGTGAGATACATTCTAATTATATCCGATGGCCAAGTTAATCTATTATTTAAAACTTTAAAGTTTTGAACTTTGATAAGGTCAAAATAAGATTCTGTAAGGTGAGATAATTAAGTAATAGCTTAAGATAGAAGGTCCCTTAAGTAGGGACTGAATAAATTAACCGACTTGGTATTACATAGATCTCACAACGTTTTACGGTAAAAGAACTGCGTTACGAGACTTGGGTTTTTTTACAAGTATGTTTTTGATGGCATATTATTTTTACAAATAAAATCATATGATTTTGTTTGTATGTCACTTCAACTTTCATTTTAAATAATACTGAACAAAATATGTATTTTATTTATATGTTATTTAATTTATTATTAGGTACTAGGTATGTTTCCGTATATTACTTAGAAACAAATATGTTAGACACACATTTGGTCAGAGGTAAATCTGGGGGCACGGCAGTGCCCCCCCAAGTCGAGTAAGAAAAAAAAAAAAAAAAAAAAAAGTTGCACGGCCGTACCTATCTTTTCTCGAAGCAACTCAGCCGATTTTCGACCCTCTATAACTTCGTTGTGGATGAAGATAGGAGCCTGAAATTTCAGAACATAAGCAGGCTTTGTAAAACTACAGCATATTTCAAATTTCATTCAATTTGAACCAGTACTTTGAGAATTATAACTACTCAAAGTTCGGTAATTTCGGTAATTTTGTCACTCGCTCACACGTGATTGACCGATCATCAAAATGTTTAGGCACTTCTAGCAGACGTAGAAGCTTCAAATTTTGAGTACTAGTAGAGTTTAGTGTAAAACTCATGGGAAAATTCCAACATTTTGCAATTTCGGTCCAGTTGTTAAGTTTCATCAACTGCATTAATAACTTCGTTATTTCTTATAAATGTATAGGATTACAAAGTTACATTTGCAGTCAGTGAATCAGTGTAAATGAATATGTATGATTTAATGGAAGATTAGGTGTAGATAGGGACCTAGATGCGATTATGTTGAAAGGTGGTGGCTAAGTGGTTACGTTAGTTGCTCCAGAGACCTGGTTTTCTGCGTTCGATTCCCACCCGGGACAATTATTCGTCTGAAATTAAAACAGTTGTATTGAGTCAGGGGGTGCTTTGTTTTCGTTAATCTATCGAGCGGTGCGACCTTCGCGACACAGGGATTAATTTAACAAATAAAAAAAAAAACGAAGGAAAAAAAAAAAAAACTCAATGGAATGTAAAAGCAACTGTGCTATGAACGATAGTATACTAACAGGCCGCGGCCCCTTGAGAAGTAGGGACCCCGTGTACTCTGGCATCCCTGAAACTGGTTATTTGGACCCAGGAGAGCCCGCAACACCATTTGAGTCGCGGACGCTGCCATAGGGTATCCCAGATAGGCAACAGTTCCTGGGCCCCTCACCAATTGTGGTCAGAGGAGTAACCGGGGGTTTAAGTGTTTTTCTCTCAAGGTATGATTTGCATTCCACTGCTATGGAGAGGGCGAGTCCCACATACCCCACCGCTCGTGTGGGAACATCGCAGTGTCGGAGGAGATGCGTAAAATTCTTGCATTCCCCCCGGACAAACACTACGGCTGCCACGCTTCCCGTTCGTCACAGAAAGACGGTCGCTTTCTTTCAGGTAATTAACAAGTCTTACTGCGATATCGCAGGTAAACACACACACCACGTTTTATTTATCTGACACAAACTGTATTTGCATAATTATTCATTTTATCAAATATTTTTTACAAAGTTTGATGTTAACTAGGTAGCTTTAAATTTACTAATGTACATATTAGCTTGTGGCCGTGACTTTGTCTCTGTGGAAAAGTTACTTTGACCCGCGACATAGATAATAATTTCCCTAGTGCGGGAGCTGTCTCAAACAAAGCCAAAATCGGACATGTGCCAAAGTTCCATTAAAAACAGTTTAGTAATTTCTTTATTTAAACACCTTTGACAGTGAGGCCGTGAGTGCCATACATAAGTTCATGTTAATCCTCTGTTAAGCTTGATGTTGTAGTTTTCGATTAGGTACATTGACAATATTTATAATGAATGAGAGATAACAATTTTAAATAAGGATTAATTTTAAATGACGTTTAACGAGTGCGACGAATATCAATAAACCATAAAAAAGTACACGACGCAGCTGCTCTTGTTACGTATGGTGAGTGTTGCTATGCCAGCTAGGCACGTGGGTATTCATATATTCATAAGTTAAGTTATTTTGTAAATAAAGGCACCGAGTTACGAGTCTGGATGGTTTACATTTAATTTAAGTCTACTTTGGAACGATTAAAGCGCAGGAATCCTCCATTTGTGCATACAATAGACTAAAACCGGCCAAGTGCGAGTTGGACTCGCGCACTTAGGTTTCCGTACCATTTTCAAGTGCCTACTTATTGCCGTTATAGATAGCGAGCAAAAAAGGCCGCAAAAAAGTTTGTTATATTGGAGCCCCCCTTAATTATTTAATTTATGTTTAGTTTGTTAATATAGCAACAGAAATACATAATTTGTGAAAATGTCAACTGTTTAGTTATCGCGGTTCTTGAGATACAGCCTAAATCCGTTGTAGGTATTCAAAAAAACTATGTAAATTGTAAAGCAAAGGAAAAAAGGTACAACTATCTACAAAAAGAAATGAGATGCCATCAAAAACATACTTGTAAAAAAACCCAAGTCTCGTAACGCAGTTCTTTTACCGTTAAAAGTTGTGAGATCTATGTAATACCAAGTCGGTTAATTTATTCAGTCCCTACTTAAGGGACCTTCTGTCTTAAGCTATTACGTAACTATCTCACCTAACAGACTCTTAAAATGATCTTATCAAAATTCAAAACTTTTATGTTATGAATATTAGATTGACTTGGCCATTGCAATAAACACTTGTGAGACACATTCTAATAGTATCCGATGGCCAAGTTAATGTATTATTTAAAACTTAAAAGTTTCGAATTTTGATAAGATCATTTTAAGAGTCTGTTAGGTGAGATAGTTACGTAATAGCTTAAGACAGAAGGTCCCTTAAGTAGGGACTGAATAAATTAACCGACTTGGTATTACATAGATCTCACAACTTTTAACGGTAAAAGAACTGCGTTACGAGACTTGGGTTTTTTTACAAGTATGTTTTTGATGGCATTGATTTTACTTTGCAATAGAGTAATTTTTGTACGTAGCAGTAGCGTTATCTTATTACCGTGACGTCACGATACGAGCGTCATGACACTATGTTAAGAGCGTCACCACGCTAAACTAACAGCGTCGCAACGCTAGCTTATATTCTAATACAACCGCTAGCGATGCTATGTAAAGGCGGTCACTTCTTTTACTTTAAAACGCCGTGACGCTTTGTTCTGACCGTCGCGACGCTTAGCATCACACTAAGAAGAGTTCGTTAAACTAGTTTCACACGAAGAATTCTAAATGATAAATAAATATGTTTAGACAGTTATTTTAAGCCGATAAACTGCAAAAACCCCTCGGATTCAATAGTCCATCGACTAAGATCTGCCGATGCGCGGTGGTCTCTCCGACAGGCTTACTCCGCAACTGACCCTTAGCAACTGTAATAAGATAAAACCGGCCAAGTGCTACTTGCACGTGCTTGGCGAGGTTTCCGTACAATGCCAAATTCTAATGTTTTTACTTTTGAAATCCTCACAGTAAAACGCGAGTGAACTACAACAAGCGTTGTCTAGTGGTGATTTCATCATCCACTAAATAGCGCTTGATTGCTTCGTCCACTACTGAACAAAGGCCTCCCCCATCGATCTGAGGCGGGAACGGCGGCATGCATCCACTGACTCCTTGCTACCTTTATGAGGTCGTCGGTCCATCGTGCAGGCGGTCGTCCCGCGCTGCATCTGACATCGCATCTGTATTTGGTTCGAAGGATGTTACAATCGCACCAAATTTCACCTGATTTTTTTCCGAATATACTGATATTCGAAGCTAATCGGCTGTGACGGTACAGACGGACAGCCGCACGTATGATCCTGTAAGGGTTCCGTTTTTTGTAAGTTTTGTGTGGAACCCTAAAAATAATGATATCTCTTATCTAACATTTAAATTAGTCGATTAAGGAACCAATTACACTATGTCCTTGTACTAATGAGCGCTAGTCTGTTGACGCAACGTGTCACGCGGAGAACGTGTGCGGGACCGCTGAGCCGCACCAGCATGCTTCGTTATAGTTCATATTTTTTATACAGTAGCCTAATCTTGTGTGTAGAATAAAAGTAGCCTACGTAATTACAGTATATGTAATTTCAGTATACGTAATTTATTTGGCTTAATTTATACATACTTTAGCGCAGTGAAATTTTCGCCAAAATAGGTCCAGCCATGCCAGAGATTACACGTGGAACAAAAAGACAAAACAAAATAATTAAATTAATTAGATATTCAATTTTATTTGCTTTAATAGTCAAAGCTGTGCTATTAATTATTTAACATCCCCTAGAACTTATTTATATCCTTACATTACTAAAAACATTTTTTTCTAATCTGGGTGTTTGCTTAATCCCAGCCACTTGGATTGCGATAACCAATGTCATTCTCCGAGCGGCTGCGACGGCCGCGCACTTAGCATTCAGAGATAACAGTTAATCTACTAGCCATTCCTGATATATTAACGATATTAAAAAAAAACATTATTGTTTCTGTGTAACTGGTTATTACTCTCCAGTTTCATACCTTTATACCGCAACGCGACGCTGTGTGGTATCCTCAGAATTGACCACCCCGCGTCTTCCAGCTGATAGATAGATAGATAGTAGCATATATTAGCTTATGATTATTTATCTTCGTATTGCGATCACCAATCTGCCTGCCAAGCGTGGTGATTATGGGAATACAATAAATAAATCATCATCATCAGCCCGTATAACGTCAACTGCTGAACATGGGCCTCCTCCAGAGAAAGGCCATAGTCCCGTAGGAGGAGGGTAGTCTCTCAACCAACCAAACCCGGAAAAAAGTGTTGTTCGGCGTAGATATATTGATCCCTCGACCTCCGAGATTTAAAGCGAACCAAATAACGCTACGCTACGGACGTTGTCAATAACTAAATATTAACAAGAAAATAACAAAAGTAATTTAAGATTTGTGATAAATGAATTTTCCCATTAATGTTGGACTATTTACGAGTGCCTGTGATTAGTTTACGTAAATAAAAATGATTTTTATTTTATTATACAGGTTGTTCAAGTCAATTCTAAGTTATTTCGAGTCATTTTTATTTTTTTACGTATATAATATTCTGATTGAATAGACCTGTGTTTATCAACCTTCGCGTCGCTACCCCGGGGGGGGGGGGGGGGGGGTGACGCGCTACAGGCATGTCGTAAAAACAACTTCCCTTAAATAAGTCTGGTTCTGTTACTTTAATATACGATCTTTATTAAACCTATAAGCAATAATTAAATAAAGGATCGCCAAATATTTTTCCTACTTAAGTATGAAAAATGAAGAAACCACTGCATTAGGCAATTGTATATTTGAATCTACATTGACTTTTAGATTGTTTATTTTATCTCTTATCTGTTCTGTTCTCTTGTCTGTCTAAAAGACAAAGCTTCTATGATAGCTACGCCCATGTTGCGTCATTAATAAACTATGTCATATGTTACTGTAATGATATAGCTATAGTGTAACTACTTTCAAAAAATTATTTTAGAAAAAAATAAAACAACGTCATTAATTCTTTATTCACCTTTTATTCAGAAATTCCAAGTTTATTAACATTAGTGTCTTTATAATATAAATTCATTCGCTAGCGTAAATCTAAACAACCTGCTTACAATTCCAGTCTTCGGGCCACTAGCGGCGCCGCGCCGGCCTCGGCCTCTCGGCCGTGCGAGCAAAGCATGAGCACACGAGCGTGTCTGCACGATCGTGCGCGCACAAGCATGCCCGCACGGCGAGCCCGAGGCCGGCCGCCGCCGCTCCCGCCGGTCACACATACTCTAATATTAATGTACAATACAATACATGGATCACCTCTGGTTGCACTGCTTATTGCTATAGTGATTGGCGGCCACCGTGCGATGTCCGTCATATAAACTCCGAATATCAAAATATTACATCGTCGTAACAAAGTAGAGACAAGAGAGTCGTTGTAGAGATTAAATTTAATATAATTACTTTAATAATATTTAATATATAATTTACATCATTCTAAACAAGTGGCGCTATGGTACGTTAAACTATGTACAAGCCGCGGAAGTGACGTCTCGAGCCACTGTCCGCTCCGACTAGACGTTTGGATCGCCTCACCCTCCTCGAAGACGATCTGTCAATAGCGACTAAACTACTGAACCACGACGCAACTTACAAACGTGTCGCCGCACACGGTCATACATCCTGGCTATCACAACAACTATCAGCGCGATCTTAAGCAAATTAAGTTTGCCGTCTAAATAGGAAGAATGTATCTACTCACAACCAATAAATAGCTAAAAAGGGACGAACGTCATGTCGTTGCCAAACCGACTAGAAAATGTGCTCTTGAAGTTAAAGGTCAAGCTCATCCGTAGTACACTTGTAACCTGTCATAATTATATGAAATTTGTCTTCTCTCTTTTAACCATAAGTAAGCAACTATCCGCCATGACATGATGTTTTTAACAAGACCAGTAACGGCCCGCGACGTGGTTCTGTAGTTCAGCCCCATTGAACAACCGGCCTTATATTCGCATGTACAATTTTACATTACTTGCAATAAAAAAAGTATTAACAATAGTATTTTATTTCACCTGTTTTGTAATTCGTTCAGTTTCCCATTGTGAAGGTAACTAACTATTTATTAAGTACATGTATTAATGCTGACAGTTAGTCGACTTTGGCACTGTTTGTGACGATGTCACACTGCACTCACACTGATGTTAGATTCTGATCTAATTAGATCATAGGTGTGATATCGCATCATCATCAAAGTGACTCCAAAGATATCATATTTTTTTTTTGTTTCAAATAAAAATAATACCTTTATACATACATGCAATAGGAGCGTGCACACTGGAATCGTGTCGGATTTACAACAGTATCTAACAACATGATGATGGAGGATTCACACGTCTGTAGTACCTTTTACACATTCTTTTACAATAATGAAGTACAATTTAAGTGTAAGATGAGAGCATGTTGGCAAGTAGTGATTGTTTCTCGAGCCGACTGTAGTTGACTGTACCTGTCTACACAACTGACTGGACACACAACCGACGCGCCGGACTCCCCGGGACAGACCATGGACGGATCACTCTACACCACGTCACACACACTTGCTCTGGACACAACATTCACTTCTATCAGTGCACTTTTGTAATAGACTTATTTGGATACACTGAAAATAACGTATATAAACACAACACGTAAATCAACGCGCAAGCCACGTAATTTTATTATATACACACAAAAATATTTGCTTTGAAAATATTTTTATAATATTATAATTCATATTCAAACAGCACACTGACAGAAATGTATAAATAAAAACGCAAATGTGCAATTTCTAAAAAAACAGACTAGTTTTTTAAAACTTAGCATGTGTGCTCTTTTTGAAACTGCACAGTGAATTAGATATTTGAAATAGAACATAACGCCGAGTGACATGGGACTAGTATAAAACATGTGTACACAAGGTACTAGGGCAAGGGGACTAGGGCAGGTTGGTGTAGAGGTGGTGAGCGTGGTGCGGCGCGCGGTACGCGGAGGCGAGGCGCGGGTCCAGGTTGCCGTACTCCTTGCCCGAGCGCGGCCTCAGCGTGCTCGTCGTCTGCCGCAGCACCCTGTCACACGACGAACTATACGTTAAACTTTTACTTTTAATACATCTTACGTCTAGGTTTGAATGCATGATATAAAGACTTACCGCATAGTGACGGGCGTGTCGGAGGAGGAATGGGAGGAGCATATCGATAACGTCTCGATGTAGTCCGACATGTCGGAAGTGCCGCTCGATGTGCTATGCGTGTCCATCACACCTGCCGATCGCAAGTATCGTATTAGTAGGGTAAATACATCGATATCAGAATAAGCTAGACGCCGTTAATTTGATACTCACCTCTGAGTGGTTTTATCGAGAGCACCGGCACTTCTGCCTCAGCAGAAGACGACTTGCTCGGCACACGAGTGGCGGCGAGATCCCGGAGCGGGTCGGTGGACTTGGAGCGTCGCGGCGGCGGCGGCGCGGCGGCCGAGCGGCGCCAGTGCCGGCGCGTGGCCGCCGTCGTCAGCGGCAGCTCGAACTCGGGCAGGTCGCGACGCAGCGACCACGACGACACGCCTGAGTCGTTCGAGCTCGACGAGTCACGGTTGCCGTTCGTTTTACCCGGCGTCGATGTAGACCGCTTGGACGGCGGAACCCCCCTCCCGCGGCCTTTCGACGCCTCCGAGCTGTCCGCGTCCGAATGTTTGTTGTCGGTGACACAGTGACACGGCGCTGACGTGCGGTCGCAATCCATCGCCATATTGCGGAGGGTCTCTATAGAGGAATTGGAACCGTGCGAGCCGACGCTGCCCTCGAACTCTTTCACGTCTTCCAGGAACCGCGACGAGTCCGCAGAGCTGGAGCGCTTGCGGTATTCGATGCGGTCCACGCGCGGCTCAGTGGCAGGTGCGTCGCTCGCACTTGATGTGTCGCGTCGCGTCTCTTCAGGACCGAACAACGTGGGGTTGCTCGCTGACTTCTCTTCGAGTAGCCTGTTGATAGGACTGCGCGCTGGGTGTTTCAGCGTATGGAACGCAAACCCACTGATTGGTGACATCGGAGTGTATCCTGCGAGCGGTTGTTTGCTTTGCTCTAGTTTATTGCCTTCTCTGGCGGTGGGCTCCATCATTAAGTAATCATCACCAGTGGTAGCCGGAAACGACTCCGTTTTGACGTCATTATCGCTTAGTTTTTGGGGGTGACCACATTTAGTACACAAACTATTCCCATTCTCAGTTTCGAATTTGACAGGTTTTAAATTAGCACTAATAGCATCTATTTCGGACTGCGTTACACCAGCTTTTTTCAATAAATCCTTGGCATTTTCATAATGCTCTAATGACAATGCAAAACTAAGATTTTCATAGTTAGCTAGAGGTCCTTCGTCCACTTCCACCTTACTAGGGTTTAGGGTGTGCGTCTGATCTTCAGTAATAGCATCATCGTGATCGCACGGCCGAAGTTTTCTTCTAGTTTTGCGTGACAGATCGATGGTGGCATAAAGCGCGCTGCGGTCGCTTTTGTTAGGCATCATGTTCTCTTTATTTGGAACCAAATTGTCGCTCGAAACAGTAGTCTTCCTACAGTACGGTAATCTAATCCAATTGTTCGCCCAATCAGTAACACGCTGACATGGGCAGTTCGGTGGTTGGAAATTCTCCTCAGTAGAATCAATGATCGTGGGTTCCTTCCGTCGCTTACCAAACTTTAATAAACAACCGCAGGGTTTTTTAAGAATAACAGCACTAGAACTTGAGTTTTTTGTAACTCTAAAAAGTTCATTATTCAGACACTCTTTTAGCCGTTTTGGAGTATCGTAGTACTCGCCGTCCACCTGAGAAACAAAAATATTAATTTGTGAAACAACACTAAAATAGAAACGACTTCATTCAGCGAAAATTTGCTTACCTCAGCAGATGGTAATTTGGGCACATCGTAATTTTCATAAGGTCCAACTCGAATGTTATCGTCCGCGGGCGCACTGTACGTACAGCGACACGGCTGGGCTCTCCGAGTCAGGTTCAGATCTAGATAGGTGGGCTTGGGAGGGCGTTCGGGTGGGCGGTCACACCGGCACACCTCGTCAGTCTTATCGGTCGCCAGACTATTACTAGCTATAGTATCACAGAGGACGTCGGGCCGCAGAGCCTCGTGCACCGGCTCCATCGTCCACGCTGGACTGAAGTGCTTGGCGCCAGGAGTTAGTGCCGCGGTAGACGAGCGGGAGAGCGCCCCCAACTTGCTGATGCAGCTCATACAGCGTTCCAGAGAAACGTTAGGTGCTCCATTCCACGTTGTTGTCTCGCTACCGTCCATCTCGTTGACGGACGCCGTATCTCCCAACCCCATGTCTTGAAACTGATTTCTCTCAGTTGATGGCCAGTATGGTGAGATTGCACCTGCCTCATCTCCCCCCTCTTCGTATCGCTGATGATCCATGTTAGATAGCGAATGATCAATAGTGTTCAGTTCTGATAATCGAGTGTCCGGCCTATAAGCCTTATGAGATTTGGGACTTTCAGCACCTAAACAAATTATATTATATATTATATCTTTATTAATTTCACCCACTGTTACATTAAATTGTTAGGGTTGATACACATATAGTTTAAGAAACGTACCTTCATTTTTCTTAGCATTGAGAGGTCTACGCCGTGGTGATAATCGTCCTTGTGACGCGAGGTCAAAATCATTCGCCAGATCTTTAGCCTGATCCGTGATGAGTACATGTAGCCCTTCTCCTTTTCCACAGTGAGAACCGCCTTCAAAGCAAAACCGACCTTCCACGACTCCATAGCGCCTGCGTGATAAAATGACGTTTACAATTAAAATGAATGATGAAGCAGTCAGGTGCGCAGGAGATTTTAACTTGCACAAACATACGCGCAAACGCAAGTGCACACACTCGTCTCCCCTCCTAGACCCAGTGGAACGGAAAACCGATACGACCGGAGGAGGGTTCTGATGATGTGTCTGGCCAACGGTAACTGTCACAATTAAAATAGGATATAACATTAGCAGTTACTAACTTACATATTATTTGACAAGTTACCTGAGATGTTGTAGTTCCCAGATGCCCAACAACCGCGGCGGCACGCCCGCAGTGAGCGCGAACCGTCGGTCGTGCAGGTGAAGGCGCGCGGGGCCGGCCGGTAGCCGCTTGTTGCCTCCCGCGCCCGGCCCACCGATCAGCACCAAGTAGTGACGCGGCTCACCCAGTTGGGAACTTACCTTCACCTGTATTCAAATATAAAATTGAATAGATTATATTTTCCTCGTCGTTTTGGATCAGTCTAAATATGATAAGGTTAAATGTTAGCGGACCTGCCACTGAATGAGTCGCTCGCGCGTCTCGAAGGCGAGGATGGCCACCAGGTCGCGGCACACGAGTGCGAGCGTGTTGGAGTGCTTGTCGAGCGTGAAGCCCGCCTCGCAGCCGAGGTAGTGCTGGAGCGACAGCGACGCCTTGCAACCCGCGCCGCCCCAGCGCGCCTTCGAGTCGCGGTACAGCTGCAGGTGCACGCAATCTGCACACAAACATACATAGTCTCCTATAAGAGTATCTAAGTGGTCCAAATTGTACATATGATGTAAAAGATACAGCTTATCGCTAAAGTATATTATATAAGTATAATAAGTATAAGTGGTTAACTAATGTTTGACCAAAAAATTATTGACAAATGGTCATTCGACAAACAACGTTTCACTAAATGTTCATTTGGCAAACAAGACACTTAACATAAGTATTATCTTACAAAAACTCACTTAGCAAATGATCCAGTAGCAAACACTACGCTTGTTAAATGTGTTAAATATTAAAATGACAATTGACCTTTTTTATTTCACTAAATAATATGTTTCGCAAATTAAGCATTTGTCGTCATTAACAAAATATTATTTCATAAAAAGTACTTCTTTGAATCATCATCACCATTATTCATTATTAACGGAAGAAACGCCATAAAGTCGCTTCTGGCTGGTCGCTGTGCTTAATGTCAACCTAACCCGCTCGTCGCTTCGCTCCTCGCTAACCTAAGCTGTGTGGGTATGATGGTACCCTTTGCCTTTTTATTAATAAACGAAACACTTGTCACTTAATACATTTTATCAAACGTTTTTAGACCAATAGAAGTTTTATCTGACAGACAACTCAGTTGCTAAATGTCCATTGTGTTAAATAATTATTTATAAAATGTAAATTTAAGTGTTGATCATTTGGAAAAGTGAGTAATTTGTAAAATGATTAGTAGTAAAATGATCAATCGGCGAAACCATTGTTTTACCAAACGTTGTTTGTCAACTAATTTTGCTAAATGACTTTTGGTGAAACAGCAGGACCCCGCATAAGTATGAAAAGAGGTTAAACATTGCTCGCCCACCTCTCTCACTCTCTCGCTAGCCAGCGATGTGGCCACTTAAAAGAGTTTATTAGTTTTAAAACTAATTTTCAATTCTCGTAGGACATCATTTGATATTATTATAACTTGTTTATTCAATTGATTACATACATACTACATTTTAGTAACGAGCTCGCTGAGTGTAACTGTTATAAAATAAATGTATGTAATGTTTACGTCAATAAACGTTCACAAGTACTGAACCACATCGTGTGTGGTACGTTTAAGTGTCGCGACGTCCGCGGCGCCGGCGCAGCAGCGGCACAGCGTCGCGCTTGTTAGTGTGTTACGCGTTAACGTGCATTTCCGCCACAACGCTATGACAACATTTGATTGTCAACGCTACAAAGTAACAAACTGTTCTAAGCACTTAAAACTCATTTACAATCACACCCAAGACGCTCAACATTGCAAGCCTTTAAAAAATGATCAATAGACTAACTAAAAATATTGAGAAAAATAAATAGACGTAGCTTAACTTAATAAAATGTTAATGGTCGACTTCCAAAGCACTAGGTGTAGTGTGATGTGTCTGGACACAGATCGAGGGACACGTGTTAGTTGCGCCTCGCTGCGACACAAAGAGCATATAAAATGATTATAAAAGCGTCAGTGAATCATTCACGGGCGGCCGACTCGCTCTGTGTCGAAGGGTGCGACGACTGCGGGGGCGCACGGTGTATTGTTGCTCATCCTCAAAATCTGCTCACATTTGGCATCTTAGTGTTATGCGAAGATAACAGTGTAGACACTAGTGTATCGCACTTATAACTGTTTGTGAATATTTTTTAATTCAATAGATATAATAAAAATCATTTGTATGAAAACAACATACACCTGAATACATACACTTTTTTTAATATCTCAGTATTATCAGTATTATTACACTTAATTATAACTAATCTTTAATTAGTTTGGTCACATAATATATTTAATAAATGATATCATTGATTTTATATTTAAAGTTAGATTAAGGTCCTCAGAGCTTTGTGCTACATGGTTGTGAAAGCCGAACATTTCCATCCTCCATATAATCCTTAATATTGTATATACCTAATAATCTCTAGGCTACGTCTGATTTATGTCTTGGTCCTTGTATAAGACAAGTTTGTGACATCAGTTGGTGGTTCATTGTAAAACCTAATGAAGTTTGCCATAAACGACTCCCTAGTTTGTCGAGATAATCCTACAAAGCCACTAACATGTTAGTGACAAAAACAGTTGATCCTATGATTTTAGGGTTCCGTAGCCAAATGGCAAAAAACGGAACCCTTATAGATTCGTCATGTCTGTCTGTCCGTCCGTCCGTATGTCACAGCCACTTTTTTCCGAAACTTTAAGAACCATAATGTTGAAACTTGGTAAGTAGATGTATTTTGTGAACCGCATTAAGATTTTCACGCAAAAATAGAAAAAAAAAACAATAAATTATGGGGTTCCCCATACTTAGAACTGAAACTCTTTTTTGTTTTTATCAAACTTCTGGGATATCTATGGATAGGTCTTCAAAAATGATATTGAGGTTTCTAATGTCATTTTTTTCTAAACTGAATAGTTTGCGCGAGAGACACTTCCAAAGTGGTAAAATGTGTGTCCCCCCTCTGTAACTTCTAAATAAGAGAATGATAAAACAAAAAAAAATATATCATGTACATTACCATGCAAACTTCCACCGAAAATTGGTTTGAACGAGATCTTGTAAGTAGTTTTTTTTAATACGTCATAAATCGTAAACCGCAATTTACCTTTCATTCAATCAACTAGAATATAAAAATAAAAAATAACATTTAATTTCATAAACATACGATTTTTTATTCTTTTTTTTATTATACAAAAAAAACTTACTTAGATACTATTCTTGATATCAAAAATAGGTACGCACTTGTAACTGATGCGGAACCTTTCGTGCGCGAGACCGACTCGCACTTTTTTTTTAATTTGCAAGTACAAAACGCAAAAGATTTCTCATGTATGTTGCCAAGTCAGAGGGATCTGTAGAACTGAATAAATCTTATTTGATGAGCGCGTCGACTAAATGGTGCGTGTCGAACGCGTGAGGCAACGCCGCGCGGCGCTCCGCGTCGGGTCGCGAGGGTTCGCGCTACAAAGGATTCCTGACGATTATTTTCGACTCCATAAAACACAAAGAATGTAAGTCGATACCCTCACAGTTATTGGCGACGATCGATAAGTGGAACTGATACGTCGCCCCGTCTCTGACGCCCGACTCTAAAGTGCAATACTCCGGGGAGCTACAACTATACCGAGGGAGACATTTAACTGCGGCATTAATATTACGACCCACTTGAAGGCCTGAAACAATGACCTTAAAGTACAATAAGTTATTTTACAATGGACCTCTGGCAAGATACTTAATCAGGCTAACTTAGATCCACGATCCTCAAAACATAAATCTAAAAAAAAATAAACAATATAACATGCTTGTTTCATTAATCGCCATAACACACGAGGGCCGGTGGGGGATCGACTAACTCATACTTATAACCGCGAGTTTTTTGCTATATCACCGGGAAAGAAGATAAGTCATCCTCCAGCCCTATGCGCAAGTTACAAACTAAGCAACCTGTGCAAGAGGGCATCACATGTGAACCTTAAATTTCAGAGAATTGGACTTTTAGGACTTAAAGTAAAGTTGTGCGCTACTTTGCGCGGACCTCTCGGGCTTCGGAAAAGTGACACTTTATTAATGATACCGTTACTTAACAGATAACAATACTATTATATCACTACCTACTTTATGGAAGCCAGGGAAGAATTAATGTTAAAAAGCCCGGGATGTTTCTTTACATAATCTTTTTTGTAAAATTGTATGACTACGAGTATGACTAAACCCCTCTCTTGAGAGTCCTATATTATACGAGCTGATGATGGTCATGAAAATAATGATTTGAGACGTTTTTATATAAAAATTAACTAAATGTAGGAAATGCTTGTTAAGGCTATCTTATTGAAAGTAACCGCTCATAAATTACAAGAAAGATAAACTTTAACTTCCTATTATATACCTCCTGAAAGTAGGTACTCAGTGAAAAAATAATTAAAATTTACAACGAACACCCTCGGGATTAATTATTCTGAAACGAGTTCTCAATTTCACCGGCCGCGGGTACACAACAAATATTCCATCTGTTCGCAATAAGGAAGATACGACATTTAAAATATTTTCCAATATTTTAAACTCTTTCTGAAGGATTATCATTATAAAGCAAAATATTTCGATTAATGTTACAACTTACAAGAGAACTTTTAAAACTACCATTTTAAAATTATCATCTAAACTGTTTTGGTAAAAGCGTAAGTCTCATAACTTAATACTTTTATGTGATATTAATGTGAAATAAAATAAATCCGTTAATGAAGTACCTCCTCTATTTGTACGCAGGAACCGTCCAATAGTCTTGTGTAGTTCGTGAACGATGAACGAATAGGAGCCGTATCTTCGTACTGTACTAGAAGAAACGTTTCCGAACGCTGATTTGTAATCGGTCTAATAGGTCAAATAGCTCTTTTCGTACTTCGTACATTGTAAACCGCGAGATCGTATAAGTGCGAGCGAGAACGAATAATGAAACTGACTGATTGTTTTTGACAAGTACGTCATACGAATTCATTCATAATAATGTAGGCGGTTGATCAGAATGACAGTCCTCGAGTCCTAAGCCTGTTCAAGTATGAAGGAAAATCAAATATGTTAAATTATTACAATAGTAACCATAATTTGGTCACCGTGGTGATTTGGTGGCTGCTCTGTGGTCCGCAAATACGCTCTAAGTACTTAACAATGTTCCTAAAGAACGTATTTACTCTGTGGTCCGCGCTGTCCTATATGGAAATGCTGACCGAGCGCAAAGACCGAATAGAGCTGTTAGAGCTTATAGAACGAACTAGTTCACTGTCCGAAATTAACTAGTACGGAGCGATCTTGAAAATGACCGAGCAGGCACAAGACTACCGTCCAACCTGTGTCACCTTGTTAACCATATGTGGAACCGATTTCAAAAAATATTTTTGTATTAGATAGCTTATTGACCGAGGAAGGTTACTTCTCTTAGCTGATATCGGGTAACGACGGACACTCAACAGTATTTTTTTTTAAGATATTTTACATCACCTTATTCTATGGTTTCTAACCTAACCAGAAAAGCTTTTCATCTGAGTTTGGAGTTGAAAATAAAGTATGCACATTATTCTTGCCATAAAAAAACATCGGAGTATACCATCATATGGAAATTAAGCTCGAAGCATCCCACCATTGAAAACGGGACAAACATTCGGAATTTTAAAATTTTCTTTAAAGGCTACACAATAACTCTGTTCAAAGAATTAAGGAACTTTCAATTGCTATATTTTTTACACTACAAAATTAATATAATTTGGAAATATATACATCTATTGACATATACAATACAACGGGATATATTATTATCATTCGGTCATTTACAATGTAGTCTTCTAGATTAAGAGTCGAAAATGGCCCGAATGGCTCCAAGAAAAGGATAGTATGGCCGTGCTAGACTCAAGTCGCCTCGTCGAGTTACTGAGTTAGGTAATACATACTCACTAAACGAGTATGCACTATATTGCCTCAATCGGTTGAAGATTTACTTAACAATTCATATGCATTTGACCCGACCCCAAAAATTAGTATTTGTGGTAATTGTAAAAGAACACGATCATTTGTCAGTGATTATGATCGTTACATTTTCATTCTGACTGTAGCGGCATTGAATTACGTCGGTATACTTTGAAATCCAAAATAGATTTTCATACCAGTTAATTACCGTTCAATATGTTGCCTTGTGTGTATTTAAATATTATTGGAACGAGAGGTAAGTGTGCGTCAATCTAGCTATACTTAGTAATGTATGAAACGTTTTCCTGTTCTACGATTACAAGTGTCACTCAACTAATCAGACTAAGCAATAATAATATTTTTATACGGCATGGGAATCGAACTCACGCCCTTCAAACTTAGAGCGAGATTTACACCGCTAGTCCTCGTGGACTAGCGGTGTCAATCTTGCTTTTTAGGTAATAGTAGTCAAAGTAAAAAAACATGAATTTTCTTTGAATCACAGAGAAGGTTTTTAAGTAAAAAACCATATTTCTATTTATAACTTTTTTAAATTATATGAAAATATTTTAGCCTCCCAGACCGTAAAACACAAACAAGTCGCGTCAGATACGGTACCTACACCGCACCGTGCAATTAGCAAAAACTACCAACACCGCCGCTCTGCCGGCGCCACACGTTACATTTTACATGCAAATTAATGACATTACACAAGTTTCGTTGTGCTGTTCAATTAATGAGTTTAAATAATTGTGCAGGTGAATTAAAACGCGATCATTAGAGTTTCGACGCGATGCGATGTGGCGACTGATTCGTGCAATTTGCGTATCAATTAGAGTTGCGCGGCGTCGGACGCACGCTCACCGCGCCCAGCAATTAGTGCACGCGCGAGCGACATCGTACGAGCGATCATCACTCAATATTTTAATTAGAACACGAAAAACCACCGCGCAGGTTTGCATCACTGTTCCAACCAATGTTTTATGATATAGCGCCGTAGCTTTTGAAAGCTTTCAATACGAAAGCCATTGCTTAAGTGTTGCCTGACCAAATTACTCAGTAATCAGTAATGTTATTTGTCTGTATAATTTACATCAGGCCTAAATTACTCAACACCGCTTCGTTGAGTTCAGTTCAGAGCTCAAGTTGCGGAGAATCCTACACAAAACTGGTGTAGTACCTACCATACCAGTAAAACCATGTCAACTCAAATAGGGTCAGCGGTAAAAACCACAACCCCAAACGCGTAGCACACATAACAAAAAGCGCTGTAATCCCGTTCAGTGTACATACAGACGGACACATGGGGCTGCTCGGACGATAGACAGATCTTTTTACGACCGTAAGCTAAATGTTACAAATACCTACATACTTTAACAGTGCCCGCGTCCATTGTCCTTCCCTATACGCAATACGCATTGTCGGTATAAAACACATTTTGCTGAAGATTATATTTATTTATTCTGCATTACACACAGAACACAAAATACAAGGCATTTTATATAAGGAAACTACAAAAAGGCATAAAGGTCACCATAATTCATTATTGAAAATTTTTCATTAAAGTTACGAGTTACGACAGAATTTTTGGTATTCTCTAGTATTTCTAAATCGTCGTTTACAACATTTTAGAAAGTTAGTGTCTAAATCATTCCGAACGCGAAAGTATTCTAATTATTTTATATATTGACTTTCAATATTTATGCCATAAAAACAAATACTTGTAAAAAACCCAAGTCCTCGTAGTTCTTTTGTACATATTTTTATTTATTTATGTACACACAAGAAACATAGGCAAGAGCAAAACAAATACAAACAAAAGGTACGACTTTTAATTCGTTTTTAAAAGTTTTAAATTATGATTTGGTCACAATAACATTCTGTTAAGAGAGCTAATTACGTAATAGCTTAAGACAGAAGGTCCCTTAAGAATAGTTTAAGCAACTTGGTATTACATGGATCCCACAAAATTTACGGTAAAAGAACACCGTTACGAGACTGGGGCTTTCGACATCTGGGTTATGGATGGTTATGTACTATAGGAAGTTATTACTGTTTAAAAGATTTTTTTTTCATGTGTAAAAGATTGCAATTTGTTAATTTTAATAAATAATTAAACAAGACGTGAATCATTTATGAATAAATAAATGAAAGTATCACTACAGCATAATTAGTCGATATTATTCATATTTGGTGAATTATTTTGATAAAGTAATTATTTGTACCTATTATAACATCAATAACGTTACATTTAATTACAACGATATTTCACTGATAGCCAAATAGAAAAAGAGCAATAAAATTGGTTTTATCTTAATTAGTACATTTGAAATAAGCTTCCCCTTCGAAGAGAAGTGTGCAGTCGAGCCCCCGCCTACTTCTCATTAAGTGGGATATCATTACGAAAGTCTTTAAAAAAAATAATGATCTTTCATTATTCCGTTGTAAAAAGGACTTTATTCCTTGAGTATGAACTATGAAAATACGTATGAAAATACAATAAAGAACAGTTCCCCTCAGTGTACGACGTCATCAAACAATGGTGAGGAGATACGGAGACCTACCAATTATTCTATTCTATTCTACCAAATGTCGCGGCTGACTTCAAGGTATTCATTTATTTATTTTTATTTATTTATTTTATTAGGTCAACCAACAACACCAATACATTTTACAATTAATACATAAAATGAAACCAAACAGTGACCAGTGCAACAATTACTTAAAGGTTAACACCACATGCATAAGCGATTGAGAGCAACAAATAATTTAATTAGGTCTAATTAATAACAATATAAATTAGAAAAATTAAGACATTATTAGTATGAAAAATTAAATTGAGTAATAAAATTGTATAAAAATAAAGTTGAATACTTAATAGAATTGAATTATCATAACTAGGGACCGGATTATATGCATTTGCATATTTGCATATGCATTGGCATATTTAAGTCATTCTCAACGGTACTTGCATATTGTACCTAATATCGAGTTATAATGCATATTATCCGTAAATTTACATTTTTTTTTCCAGTGCAGTGCAGTCATCCTGCGTTCCGATATTCGATAAAAGTGATAATATCGCAAATTAAACCAAATTAAAGTCACAAAATAATTATATACATTAATAATAATAATTCTGATATACATTTATATAAAAAATTTAAACTTTAACTACATTTTTATATAACTAACTGTAACAATCATGTACAAAACTACAAATAGGGTAAGATGATTATGGTTTGTTACTCTTTCAAGCAAAAGCTAGGGGAATCGACTTTAATGAAATTTTACAATAGCTCATACATTCAAACAATATATAGGCTATAATTTATTAACAAATTGTGTAAATATAAAGAATGTGACCACGATGATGTGGTCAAAATATAACATGAAGTGTCACGTAAGTCGTAAAAGATTTCCCATCTGCGAGTCATTCGTGTGTTATATAGTTCTATAAAGAGTTACCGACACCATTATTTATTTTCTAAGACTCACTATAACTCTTATTATGATTATATTTTGTTTCCAAAGTAATGCATTATTTGAGACGGTGTTTTACAAACGTAGTGTGTATCCTTATCAAATAAATGTTATTAATTATAAGCATTTATTTAGAACAAAAAGATCTTTAAAAACATTTTATTTTAATGAATATTTTAGAAGCTAAATAATCATTACAGCAGTGATGATCATGCAGTCATTTTTAATGATTTGCGAGGCATCTTCAATAAAATTGTTCCCTTTGCTATGTTACATTGTTCTCTGCTCTAAAATCCTAATGTAATGCAAATGAATTTGTGAGCTGAAGCTAATAAATAAATGATCCAAACTAATAAGAGACATTTGCCTGGATAGGCACAGACCTGCGCACGGCAGCTCCTTAACTCCAGGCAACCAACCAAGCATATTGTTTATATTTATGTGGTTGTATTAGATATATATTTATCTAATTGGATGTTTGCCTTCTTCAATTAGGGTTTGGTTTCTGTTTTCTCTTTAATCTATCTGCACCTACTGTTTTTTTGTCAGCACCACCCCAAGGTTGACTGGTAAAAAATTCCGTTGGCATTAAGTCCGCCTTTGTACGATTTTTTATGTGCTGTATGCTCATAAAAAAGTAAACTTTTAAATAAATAAAAAAAAATGCTATGAAAAAATCTTAGTTTTTATTAACAGTTTATCCGATCAAATTTCAAACACGATAACTCGTTCGTTAACTGAATAATCGTCTCCGACAACTACAACACCAAAGCGAGGACCTGAGGTACTGTGAGCTAAGCCTCTGTGAGTGTGACTGGAGTATAACTCTACTCGCGGAAATGTAAAAATCAAACTTACAATAATTCATCATCAAACCATAATTACACAACGACTACTTGTACTTTAACAGACTGTGGCGCTTGGGCTGTGCTTACATGTAGTCGTCGGTACAGCGGCGCGCGGCGTGTGTGCGCTAATGACTCGGCGGTGCGGGGGCAGTGGCGTGTGAGTGTAGGCAACTTCGCAATTGCTTGTCCATTAACTCACTTATAAATAAAGACTTCCGTAACAGTTTCATTACCCAAACTTATTACACCGCGTGTGGAGTATTACATTATATAGCAAACTGTGCTACACGAATAATAACTACAGAAATATTGTAGACACAAAACAAATGCCATAATTAATTTCAAAATATTGAACCCTCGTATTACGAAGTGTTCGCATTTGCATGAATTTGTGAGAATCTAGGGGCACGGCATAATCTATTATAGAAAACATGAAAGATTTTTAATATTGATATGGTCACAATAAGATTTGTTGCGTGAGTCAATTACTTAATAAGTCCCTAAATAGGAGATGGTCTCTTAAGTAGGGACTGAATAAATTAACCGACTTGGTATTACATGGATCCTACTACTTTTTACGGTAGCAGAACTGCGTTAGGTGACTTGGGTTTTTTACAAGTTATACTTTTGATGGCGTGTATCTTTATTGTCAATAGATTTGAATGGCATCGGTTGCCGTAACATATTAGAAAGAGCAAAGCAATGATCCTTTGGTAGAGAACAATGTAAAGCACACACCAGCACTGGGCGCACACATCAGTCATATGTGTGTAGCACTCGACCTTGGCTCGTGTAAGCAAGTGTGACATAAGGCGCGCACGCGGCGCGACGTCACTTATATTTCGCGCGCCGACTCTTTGAAGTGCCGCCGCGAGCTTTTTACGAGCGCGTGCTTAGTTTATTGCACTTCGCATTTTCGAAATGAATGTTCATGTTATATAATGTTTTATAGTGTGTTATGTTTATTTATTATAATATGGCAACTTACCGGTCAGTTTTTTTAATTTTAAAGAAAACCCAAATTTATCAGTCATTTCATTAAGAATAGTGAAATAATTAGTTTGATACAAGTACAACATGAATAAAATAAAAATCATTTTTATTTATGTCAACTTATTACAGGCACTTGATATACTTGCAAATATAATATTATATTTCTCTACTACTCAAACTTCCTTTAACTAAACGACGCGCGTCGGAGTGATTGTACGTGTAACGGTTAATTTGTATACTTTATCATACAAACTTTATAGCAAGTATCACATTAACAACCCTACCGCCCACGATATTTGTTTAAACCTTCAAAGTAAGTAGAAACAACAGTTGCGTTGCGAAGCTTTCACTAAGCGGTGGTGGAAGGAAACGCGTTCCCGCGGTACAAAGAGTCGGTGGAAGTGAGAGCACAACGAGCTAATGTCGCGGACAAAGTGCGGCGCAGACAACGTACTCACGAGTAACAAGGCTGCCGCATGCCGGAGCGCACAGTAGTACAGTAGTACACACCTGCGGCGGTAGGGTTGCCCGGTTGTGGGACACATTCTATGTAGTTGGGAGAATTTGCACCTATTTTTAGTTTATGCTAACCACCAAAATTTTGATCTATAGAAGTAGTCTTCCTACTTCATGTAAAATTACAATTATTCTCTCACTAGAGATGGGTTGGATTAGTTAAAAATGATACCTAATCCACCTAATCCTAGTATTTTAAAATACCTGTTCCATTTACCTAATCCTAATATTTATTCAATATAGCTGGCCTGTTACCAATATTATGTAGGTATCGTATGTGGATTACGTAGGAAATATTCAGCATGATCGTTCCTGTTAAGTAATCGGGAAGTTGGCATATGAAAAGTTTATAATATGTTTTCACTCGTACTAATCATAAATTATGGTTGAAATTGAAGTACTTTCGAAATTAAATTTATAACAATTAATATTCTAGGTAGATTTTTATTAATTATTCCATTCATGGTAGAATTGAGAATTAGTCGAATAGAATATTGTAATTCACTTTTATTTTACTAACTTTGATATCGATATTAAATTAGATATATGTCATATTAGTTACGCCTCTAGCAATGTCAGAGTATTAAAAAAAAAATAAGGAATGTAAATTGTACTCTATGTAACGAATATTTTGTACCATACCTAATCCTCGACGCTTTCGATTAGGTACGGATTCGGATCGAAAAATACCTAATACGCTAACCTATTCTAATATTTATGCCTCACGTCTATCTCTCACTAATTTAAAGTAGAGACTGCCTCAACCGATTTTAAATAGCAATATTGGATGCATTGATTTTCCATGATAAGCTTACCATCTCACTGACTACAGTGCTTCAGAGTTTCTGAAGCACTACAATTAGTAAGTTGACCACTTTTACTACCATTAAAAACGTTGCATAGAAAACGGATATAAAATTTAAAACTACAAAATAAACGACTAGTAATACTAGAATAGCTGTCCCGCGCGGTTTTACCCGTGTAAATTCCATTCCCGTGGAAACCCTGACATAAGATAGCCTATGACACTCCCAAATGACGTGGCTTTCTATTGGTACAACATTATCAAAATCGGTTTAGTAGATTGAGGGACTACTCCCCACAACGTCACAAACTTTACCTATGAAGGTAGGTAGTCGTCACAAATACAAAATATTGCATTCTTTATACCTTCAAAATACTAAACGCTGATGCCCCTTACAGGAGCTGTGCAAAAGGAACGCAATTAAAGTGTGGCTGTAATAATGCAAAAATAAATGTCGGTGAGCGTCGTCAACGCGTCGCGACACCGAGCACCGCGCACGTCGCCGCGGGCGCGCTCGTTCAATGGTTTCATGAACTGTTTTACTTGGCAACACAAGCTGTAGTAACGACATCAACTACCTATTGTAACATATTCGCTAGACGGTTCGCGCCATTTCTGACACCAATGAGTAACACGTTTCAGTAATAACAAAAAAATGGTTTACCACTTAATTAGCAATTAAAAATAGCGATAAATAGATGGAAAGAAATTGAACTTATGACCGATATATTAACTATTTAATAGGATAAATGGTACAATGGGTACACACTTTTTGTGCTTGTATTATATTTGTGCCAGCGTGTAACTCCTGTCCAGTGCCTCTGTGCACGCGTACCACACACGACACAACAGCTGCACAAACGAGCCGTCACGCACAAGTAGAGTTAACTGGCTGGTCTGTATTAGCTGCCCGGGTACTAGATCCCAACCTACTAGCCGGACAGACCAGCTAGTTTGACCGGACATCACTAATAGGTACGACAAAAAAGTTGTATGTAAAATCAAGCTCGGGTGTTAGGCCTTCGGACTGTGGGAGCGACCGATTTTGACTTGCCTGCGCTCGGCGCTCGTTCGTTTGCGAAGTGTAAAAAGCGTTAGTAATAGACCATTTATTTTGACCAGACTTGCAATAAAAAGCCTAAGTATATCCGGCTTTATCCGGACGCGTGGCAACGCTACACACAGGTTCGCGCTTAGAGTGCCCAGGTAACTCAGGATGATGCACATGCGTCATGTGGAGCGATAGCGGTGATTTATCGGTGGCCGTGAGCCTCGCTCTTATTTATGCGTATTAGTAGGTGCCACAGCTATTTTACTAACCATGTTTTTGCATTTCGCAATAGCAGCTATCCGCGAATATGTCCGAATAAGGATTTTATAAGCTACCTTACCATGAAAGTCCCGTCTAAATTGTTACTACAGTTTTGGAGGTTAGGCGGAATACATAGACAAGCAAACAGAAAATAAAAAGTATCTTTATTATATGTTGTAAAATGTGCTATCTTTTAGTGAAAGCTCTATCGAAATCGGTCCAGCTGTTATGAGATTAGCCGAAAGAAACAGACACACATATAGATAATAACGTGTATTTGTTATTAATTCTCTTTTAACATTCTTATTATGCACAAAGTGAAAGCCTGTTATTTTTCTATTACAAACAGACACTTTAATTGTATTTGTAGTTCCCCCTATTTTGGACTGCAATATTTTGCACTGTGTGTTCTGACTCAAGCAGCTTATCAGACATTCATCATAAATCATCAACATAGATATAATTTTAATAACAGGAATAGCGACACGAATATTAACATAGACTGACGTCACTAAACCACGTTCACGATGTAGTTAGACGAGCACAAGCGACTCGTAGTACGACGTTAGGCGGTATCAAGTTCAGTTGTAGCGATACTTGTCGGTACGCGAGCTGCCAGCTACATGCTACTCGCGTGCTAAACTGACCATATCCAGTGCAACATCAAATCAAACTTTTGCTTCGATGTAAAGTGAAGTAACTTACAATTTTTGGAGTTGTTTATGATTGTTTAACTTTCCCACACCACCACGTATGTGGTTTACACATACACCACGTTGGGCTCATATTGTTTTTTGTCAAACTTGAGTTATTCGACGAGGATAGAACCCACGTCCTTTGAAACTTGTACCACTAAAGGTATTAGTGTCGAAGGAAAGGTTGCCTTATTATATATTTATAAAACAATGTAATAACATTGTTTTATAAGACATTTCTGTCTAATCATAAATAGATTTTTGTAAAAATAAATAAAACAAATATTTCTAAAAATGTATCCCTATTTCCCTTGGTTACGGCATCACGGGTGCACGGCTGGATCGATTTCGTTTATTCTTTCTTTGTTGTGTTTGTTATTGTCAGGAGAAGGTTTTGATGAATAAAAAGTTAAGGAAAATTACGCAAACACCAGCTCAATGTAACATATACTGGTGCTGCGATAATCCTCTATCTAAACCTTTTGAAGGTCACGGCTACTTTGATGAGCCCAAAATACCCTGTATCTCTTCATCTCTTGTAAGCTATAAGGAATGAAGCACCCTCCAGAATATTTAGTGCTACAGCTTCTGTTTACGAATAATTGTACCGCAATACCAGCGCGGCCGCGGTAACAATGCACTACATATCCACACACAATTCAACAGGATCTGTAGTAAGTCCAATAAGCCTTAGACGAGTAAGTAATGAAGTGATAATCATCTAACGTCTCAACAGATCTTCATAAACTATAGCTAAGTACAGTGCTAAGAACCATCTCGATCATGTCAGCTTTCAAATAAAAAACTGTTTGTGCCTACTTGTATATTAAACATTTTGTAGCCGTTACGACACACAGATACACAGGCAGATAAACGTATGCAATATTTTTGTGGGGGGTTTAAAATGATATGGAACTAATGATAAATGACAATATGAATAACACAAAGTGAAGACTCACCTGCGACGGGCGACAGCTTGCGCATCACGCACCAGCGCGACTTCCACTGCAACAATACACTACTCGTTACTGCATTGTTATTTAAACATACCACTATCTAGTACTCGATATAGTAGTTTAGTATGTCACTGCTATGTCATAATGCAAAACAATGTTGTGGAATACAAACAGCGCGATGCAGTCTATTTGATTTGTGTTAATTACGTGCAGTGCTCGTAATCTCCGAACCAACTCATCAAAACCTTTAAATTTCTAGTTGAAAATATATGTACACGTCAAAATAATGTTAGAAATACCGAAAGCTACTGAAAAGCTTCGAGAACTTTGGTATTTTAACGGCGCTGAGGACTATCTTCGCGTTTATGAGAAAGATGAAATTATATAAAGTTTCACAGATGCTGACGAAAGGAGACTAGAGCAGCTTAGTTCAAAATCTTATATCTATATATATATCTGGGTACCTACACAGTTCACCTACATGAAGACATTAGTATTGATAATTTTAACGTAAATTTAATATTTGAGAATAATACGTTTAGATCACAGACAGGATTTGATTCTATAAACTTAGCTAGTGGTATGGTAGGCCTTGAACATGCAGCCGAAATGAATCCTAACCAACTGTCAACCAACATATGTCGGCGGTCGTACTGCAGGAACAACAAGCGATATTTTTGTTCGACTTGACTTGAACCAAAATCATAAGGTTTCAAAGATACATAAGCCTCCGCGACATGAGGTATTGCCATACCTATAGCCATTTTGGACATAAGTAAGTTTGCTGTCCACAATATTGTGCTCTCGTTGACAGAATGACGCTGTCGTGCCGGAACGACGCATTGCACGCACTGCCAAAGAGTTCAGAAATAAATATTTATAATAACATTATGATTGAAGGAAGTTACCTTCTTTCCATCGCGGAATTTAACCGTGCCCTCGATGATAGTGTTGTCGTCCGCCATGTCGCGGCGGCGTCGCGCAACTGTCGCGCAACTGTCGCGCCGCAGTCGCGCCGCACTGCGCGCTCAGTGCCGCCGCCGCGCTCCCATCGCGCACTCACTCTCACTTCACTATACACATCTGCAACAAAACAACGTCCACGTCATTTCATCTCACAAGACGTTCTGGCTGCGTGTCACACCTCATCGGGTAAGATATTATTTTGCCACACACTGAACAACAATAATACATACGAAAAAAACCACGTGTGCTTATTTATTTTATGTTCATATTTTCATTGTGTAATCACAATAAGGACATGCTTACTAAAATTGTAAGATATATTATAACACACCCGCGCCACGCAAAATAAATTATTGAATTGAAATCAAATCCTAATTTATTTATTATTGTCTACGACACCTATAATCATATAGGTTGAGTTAAATAATAAGTGGATAACTCTTATAAATCTTAATTTTAGACATACCGCATTATAAGGAAGAAAAACATGAAATAATTTGTGTTACATGCGACCTTGTAAATACGCAAATCTTGAGACAATTAAATTATATTTCCAGTTCAATGTAATTTACACAAAAATCTAGTTAAATAACGAAAAAATAATTAAACTCACTGGCACTCGTCAGCCTCGTCAGCGAAATATGACTATAGGTGTACCAAACACCTTAATAAATCTGAACAATTACTGTACACTTTAACACTACTAGGTAAATTCACGTTACAACCACGATAAGGTTAAGGCTGAAAACGATCAATGTTTAAAATTAATACATATTTGCGTAACTATTTCATAAATGAGTGAAGCTAATGAAATTAATTGTATCTTAACAAATTGAGTTACGTGTTTTTGTTATCATTAACACGTATGTGGTTTCAGCTCATGATTCGCAACGTGCGACGTTCCATTACACGCTTGTGTTGAGCGACCGCATATGAGCGGCAATAAAGCAGACGTCCTCAGTGCAGTACTACTACAGTCTGCTACACACTCCGCTCTCGACCACACACGACGCCCGTTCAGAACTGCACTATGCCATCAATGTGACATCAACACCACCTACAGACTGCGGTCCAACACAACGCTGTCGTCAGCACGCAGAGAACCTCAACCTTTTACATCTAGACACAAATTTTGCACTGGGCTAATATATATATATATATATATTAGCCTAGTGCAAAACCTATAGGTCTTTACAAAATTATGAAGTTGTGTACATATAAAGTGTTTGGGCTCACGATAGAGTGACTACTCTATCGTGAGCCCAAACACGTTATATGTCTTGACATATGCCCACTATGGTGGGGTGAAATGATTCTTACAATAAGTTTTAGAAAATTTTGATGATGATTGACAAGTTAGGGTTATCACCTACTTCAACATCATCTATTTAACACCATCTCATTGGGTCCATTTACACGGGCACAAACACAATAGCGTATCTCGGAAGTCCTACCGAAGTGACGGTACAACTAATTACAAATCAATCGAATTTGTGAAAGCAAAACGTATTTGTCAAGTTAGTAATAACAGCCGTTGGTGCCGATTGCTTTAACATCATCTATAACAAACATATACCAGGGAACGGGCAGCAGCGTTACCTTGTGTGTAACAACATAATAGCGCGGTCACCAACCCGCCTGCCAAGCGTGATGACTATGGCAAAAACCCCCCCTCGAGAGCCTCATGTTCAGCAGCGGACGTTATACAGACTGATGATAATATGAAGTAATAACGTGCTGATTATTCAACGCTTGTAACAGTATGCAACCTAATAAATTAATCTGGAAGCCAAGAACTATCTTGATCACACCAGCTTTGAAACAACATGTCATGTCCGCATCTAACTTCGCTGATAGACACATGTAGACACGCGGCAGCGTGTCAAGCCAAGTTCAAGCAAAGTGCAGAGTGTAATATTACACGAACCACTTGGTGCCACTTTTGACCCTTCTATAACTCAAAACCTCTTTAACGTAAACACATAAAACTACCTGTGTTTAATTATATCCATAAGAACATGTAGAAACCCAAATTTAATGAAGCTAGCTCAAACGGTTATAAAGATATGAAGGTCAAAATGTCGTAAATTTTAGCACTGACTGACATATAGTACCTAAATCTAACCTACTTCCAGATGACCTAGAAAGATGACATTTGGAATCCAGCTCGGTGATTGTGTGTAAGCGAAGGAAAAAATCAAAAAATAAAAAAGTCAAAAAATAAGTGGTGTCCCCATACAAAAAACTTGTAATACGCGCTCAACAACCGACCAACGGTGTTTCGTCGGCTGCGCGCGGCACCACATAATTATATACAGAACAGAAGTAAATCTACATACACATAGACACCGCTTACGAATACCGATTTAGTTATTTATTGTTTTACTACATTTATGTTCATCCTGCTTCTTTCTCAACGATGAATTAAATGTTTGTCATAAAAGTATGTGTGATATTAAAGTAGGTTAGATTTCACTTGGCCAGGTTTTATCAGAATTAAAATGTTGAATAACTTTATAAAATGACTGATGTAATGAAAACTGGCTAAGTCAAATCTAACCTACTTTAAGATCTCACATTTTTAAATAACAGCAATTGTTAAAGGTATCCAATAAAGCAAAGAAATAGAGTTTAATACTTGTTCATAATGTTATTTTGTTGCTATAAATACATATTTCGATTTCGCATAGAACTTGGCACTCATTCAGATCTCCATTCTTTTTGCGGCGAAGCTCACAGCCAATCATAATTTTTGTATTGAACTTGGCTCTCATTTTTTACATTTATGTTTATGGTGGGATCAATCTTACAACACCCCTCTTTGCGGGTACTGTAGGTAGCGACTATCATTAGAATTGTGTTAAAGTTATTAATACATCTTCATCATCAGCCCGTATAACGTCCACTGCTGGACATAGGCCTCCTCCCGAGGGAGGAATGTCAAAATATTGTAATAAATATGTGTGTAATAAGGTCTACCATAGGTACCATTTAGTATAATATTAGTTTGATTTATATTTTGTTATTTTAATGTATGTTTCATAGTGATTATGCATATACTTAGGTATATATATACAGGGTGTCCCAAAATATTACGTAGCTGGGAAGGGGGGTGATAGGGATGGTCACAAGGGTCACCAGAAAAATATAAAAAATTCCCTCTGGGTGTTTAAAAAAATAAATGGCATTTTTTAAAAGACTAAAAATTTTACACCTTGTGCTAACTGTACCTACAAATATGGCTGTATTTAAAAAAAATGCTGTTATGTAATCTTCAATAACAACAAGGTCATCAACATCAACATCAAAAATAACAAGGTGTAAAATTTTAAGTTTTAAAAAAAATGCCATTTTTTTTTTAAATACCCAGAGCGGATTTTTTTTTTTTTCTAGTGACCATTGTGTCCACCCCTGTCACCCCCTTTCCCAGCTACTTAACCTTTTGGGACACCCTGTATATAAAGACATAAACATGTTATCCTGTAAGCTATTGTCCTATTGTACCAGGAAGTTCATGATGGTTGAAACTCCGCAATAAAAAATAAGCTCAAATTGCTATTAGCTACGTTGCACTGAACTCAACCTTGGGAAATTCAAACCCGATATTGAATGATCAGCTGCTGCTGGTCTCGCCGGAGGCCAAGCTCGGTATTGCAAAGGTAGTTCAATGTAGCCAATTAAGGTCATATTAGCATTTCGGCTAGTAGAACACGTAAACTGACAAATATTTAACAAAATAAAAAAGTATTGCATTCTCGTCATTGGGGCACTGTGCACTTTATAAAACATTTGTTGGAATATTTATTTGTATCAAAACTGAAAGACTATTCCAAAAATATTTAATTTATGTGATTACATTCAAATCCCTTTCTGCAGACACATAACTCTCATCAGGCCGGAATGACAAGAATATCTTGAAGTTATTTGATACCCAAATCAGCTAATTCCATCAATCAGGACTCCAGAATGCCTTAAACGAGATTATAATATACAACTGTTGTATTGATAAACAATTCTTAGCCTGAGTGAGAAAGACTTGAGAATTCAATTTGAGTAATTTCTATTCTAGCTAGAACAATAACGTTCCCAAGTATCGTCAACAAAAGAGATAGGTTTACACATTGTGTAACGCATTTTAAATTGATATGACCAAGTTTATGACTTAAGTTCACTGGTATGTGTATTTGTATACCTACAGCTAGCAGTGAACTCTTCACCCATGAAGAATTACCGGCTGTCGTGCAACAAATGTGTCGACAAAAGCATATTGGAACGAATTTCCGTATTTAATTATATTAATTGATACAGAATCCTACCTGTCTCTTCTGTTGGCTGTACATACTTAGGTACAGCATGGTTTATGATTGCTTCTAAATGTCTTCCAAAGAGTTGATCAAAAATCTAGTCTCAATTATTCAATACTAGCATGCAGGAGTGTTGAACGCATGCTAGTATTGAATAATTGAGTATTGAATTGAACACGCATTACGCGGTTTCACCCGCGTAACCCCCGTTCCCCTAGGAACTTCATAATAAATATAGCCTATAGCCTACTACTAAATGGGCTATCTAACGCTGATTTTTTTTTCTAATCGGACCTGTAGTTTTTGAGGTCAAACAAACGAAGTCTTCAGCTTTATATATTAGTATAAGATAAGGAAGTATGATAGTATTGAAATTTGATAGAAAGATTATTTAAATATGACATTTTATAGATAGATTTATGTTATCGGCATTAGCCAACAGTATTATGGCTATTCACAATTCGATAACGTGCTATGCATCGGGGCGTGTTCGAGCTGTGATTCTGTTGATCGCGCTCGACTCCGACCAGCACGTCGCGTGATCGTCGCGCGAAGCACTCGCTCACACACACACCCACGCACGTATCGTGAGTGCGTACACTCGCGACACACCTGCCGCGCTATCAGTGAGGCGCGTGCGGCGCGATAGTGACTAGCAGTTAGCACACACCTATGGGAACTATCCGTAGAACAAACACAGGACGGTAGTCGCCGGTACCCCGACGGTACTCAGATAACAATGAAAAAAGCCAGAAGTTTATTTTATATAGATTTGATAAACATGCCAGGTGCATGTTTTTATCCTAGATTAAGTTTTGATCCCAGGATGCCATTGGTGTGTTCTGTGATCTTTCGAAGGCTTTCGATTGCGTTCATCACGATACGCTTCTGCTAAAGCTTAATTACTATGGTGTAAAGGGCGTCGCTCTTGACCTGCTCTCATCGTATCTTCACCAAAGGGTTCAGTGCGTAGACATTGGGGGGGTAAAGTCACAAAACTTACCAGTTAGATTAGGCGTGCTACAGGGGTCGATTCTGGGCCCATTTTTGTTCTTGGTATACATTAATGATTTGCCATTTTATTTGAAAGACATGTGTAATATGGTACTTTTTGCGGATGACACCTCCCTTATTTTTAAGGTAGATAGAAAGAGGAATAATTTTAATGACATTAATAGTGCTCTCGCTCATGTCACCGAATGGTTTACGGTTAATAATTTGGTTCTTAATGCCAAGAAAACCAAATGTATCAAATTTGTAATGCCTAATGTAAGTTTTGTAGAGCCAAAATTAATTATGGGTAATGAAAATCTAGAAACTGTGAACTCGACCCTCTTTCTAGGCTTGACACTAGACAATAAACTTCAATGGGGTCCACATATATCTTGTCTTGCTGGAAAATTGAGCTCAGCCGCCTACGCTGTTAGAAAAGTACGGGAACTTACTAATGTAGAAACTGCACGTCTAGTTTACTTTAGTTACTTTCACAGTATTATGTCCTACGGCATTCTGCTTTGGGGTAAAGCTGCTGATATTCAAAGCATTTTTATATTACAAAAACGGGCAGTTCGGTCTATTTATCAACTAGGTACGAGATTCTCCCTAAGAGACTTCTTTAAGGACATAGATATACTAACAGTCGTTTCGCAATACATTTATGCCAATATAATCTATGTCCGGCAAAATATTAATCTTTTTAAAAAGAGAAGTGACATACACACAATAAATACTAGAAATAAGCATAAACTGTGCGCCGAATACCATCGTCTACAAAAAGTGCATTCATCTTTTGTAGGATTAGGCGTCCGTATGTATAACAGAATACCTGTACACCTACAAGAGTTACCTTATGATAGATTCAAGTCCACTGTTAAGAGGATTCTAATAAAAAGGGCTTATTATTCAGTAAATGATTATTTAAACGACAATAACGCTTGGTTGATCAGTGAAACACAGACAACATAGTAATCTTAGTTTTTGAAACAGTTTAAACATTGTTCAGCTAAAGGTTTAATATTAATGGACTTGTAGATATCCCCACTTTAGTTCGTCATGCTCCCGTTGTCTGTCATTGCTTGCGGTGGCGGTGTGGGGCGGGTCGCCACCTTCCCTCTAATATGGCGAGGGAGGCGATGGCTGCGTCACACGTCATACTCGTGAACGGGTGCTGCTTGTGGTGACTGGTCGGCTGTTGTCGGGGATATGTTATGTTAACTTTTATTTTATATTTTGTTTATTCATTCTTGTTATTGTTTATTATTATAGGTATATCCTTTGGTTGAACTTGTGTAAATTGTCGTATTGTAAATGTGTGTGAATGCATCCGCCATTAGATTTCTTTGTAGGAGATTGTCTGTGCCTGAGTAAACTATAATATCTACATTATAGTATTTACATTATTATAATTTTTCTTGTCTTATTGAACACCTGGTCGGTATTAATTGACCAGGTAATAAATGGTATTGTGCTTGCATTCGCTCACATCATATATACATTGTAAAATATTACATGATTGTTTTTCACAATCTTGTAATATTTGTAAGACTTGACATAAAAAAAAAGAAACAGCAAAAGAGACTAAAAAAAAATCTCGGAGTTTCTTTCTTCCTTTCTTCTCCGGGTCGTCCACTTAGGTAGCTAGTGAAAGGTTGCAGGTTAGCTAGTGTAGGATCCTCGACGGCATGACCGAGGACCGCGTTGTTGCTTATTCCCCGAACTGTGATCTCGTGCCAGCGATCACCACCACTGTTCGTAAATCTACTCTTTACTCCAGTGGCACCCCGAGCGATGGTCCTAACCCCTTAAGGGTGGATGTCGCTTAGATTTGGGCCGGATTCTTGGAATTTTTAGACCTGTTACCTCTAAGGTATCTTACTATAATGTGTACATTTGTTGTTATCGTACGACAGACGGACAGACTGATTAAAAATTCTGTAATATCAAATAATTTTAACAATGTTTTTAGCTACTTAAGTGATACTTTTGTTTGATATAGTCTTATACAGTGTAATGTTGACAAGTACAAGTGTATGTAAATACCTAAGTGCTGAATAAATTTCATTATTTCATTATTTCATTATTATCCAATGTTTCCACCGTTTTAATGGCACTTGCTTTGAAAATTTCCTGGCTTACTCCAATCGGGTCCAACAGAAAACGACCCTTTCTGCAGAACATGCAAGGTATCTTATTGTTTTCTATATTTAATGAACTGATAGTTGAAATAATGAAATAATGAATTTTATTCAGCACTTAGGTATTTACATCCACTTGCACTTGTCAGAATTACAATTTAAGAAGATAAATTAATTAAAAAAAAAACCTATAACTAACGGATAATTCTTACTCCATAAAATATCCGACTAGGTAACTTACAGTAGTAGGTAGGCAATAGCAAATCTACGGATTGCGTAGTACGTCCGTCTGTCCTATGTTGTTTAATATCTTACGTGTTGTCTATACTAATATTATAAAAAGGAAATATTTGATTGTTTGTTTGTATTGAATAGGCTCCGAAACTACTGGACCGATTTGAAAAGTTACAAACAGACGGATTTATGATATGACTTCACTTACAGTATGAAGGTACTCAAATTAGCAGTATGAATGATTGCGTATTTTTTATAATATAACTGACCTGATATTTTACATGTTAAGTACATAACTTGCACGTCCTAAGGGGCACAGTATGTTGGAACTGTTACACTATTTATATCACCTATCAATGTCACCATATTCTGGCAAATAAATGATTCTTTTGTGATTTTACATCACCTTTAACATTTTGTAGTAAAAACGGGATATAGGTATTCTCTGGCTTAACTACATGCATGTGATTACATCGCAAAAAGGTAATAATTTAATCATAGTGTCATATTAATAGAAAGACGATTAATTTGATTTCACATTACAAATCTATCTAACAATCATTGAGACTAATATTATGTAACTCGTGAGCCCAAACAAATGAACCCGCATTAAAATCGATCCACTTATGAATGAGCTACAAACACAGACAGACTGCCCTGCATTTTGCGAATGATTTACCAGCTTTAGTCATTACTGTTCACGAAAAAGTTTTTAACGTTGTCTCTCTGTTACCCTTAGAGGCAATAGTGTGAAATAAAATAGAAGATCTCTCTTTACTAAATGAGTAACAAAAATATGAACAATGAAAGCAGCAATTAGTGTGAATGTCAAGTTCACGGTGAGTGCACACCCCGAGTGGGAGGAGGGGGAGTGCATTCGGCGCGGCGTGTGACTCATGGGCACCGGGCACGCACGTAACGTACTTAATATCATAGATATTGTGCACTAAACACAAAAAAAAACATTTAAGTCATAAAAAAGTAGAGAAAATAACTACAAAAACAGTTCAATGAGACATGAATGTTGGAGGTCATCAATATTAAACAAACTTGTATTTGAGCCACTGGTAAGAGTTTGCTTTTGTTATCTATCGGACAAACAAAGAGTAATATTATAAACTTCAGCCAACACCGCTAACTGCATTCTATCTGTATTCGTATAATCATAACGAAAAATGCAATATGCCACAATAACGAAAAAGGACACATCTATATATTTTATTTATTTATACTAAATATATAGACAGATAGGTCTTTTTTCCAGATTCCTCATAAATTAGTATTTTGTAATATATGTTTTCCTAAGATGTATATATGAGTCATATAGAATCAAAAGCGGCAATTAGTTATTGTTTTCCGCTGCTAATTGCCGCTTTTGATTCTATACAACTCATATATCGTCGCTAAATAATAAGAATCGTAAGTTGATCAACTTACTAGTTAGTTGATGAACTGCCGAGGATTCGGGAGATAAAAAATAATCTAAACCAATGGAGTTTAGCAGGACTTATTGAAGTTGTTTTTTTTTTGTTTTGTAACAAGATCAAGTGTTGTAATAATTAACTAAATAATATAATAATTATGCGCATTCACTAAAACTGGCAACTAAATTTAATAATATGTGTGGCACGAAAGTTCATCAACTTACGCTTCGTTTTCCGGTTACATATTTGTGCCAATTTTGTGCCCTTTTTTATTATATGGGCAGAACTCACCACGGGCGTATCATAATATGTGAGCATTCATGTGAAACGGCTTGACGTTAGGATATTCATTGTTTTTTTGTAAACCATTAGTATTGTAATTCATCTTTATTATTTTTAGTTTCTTTAAAAATATATCAATCACAGTACTGATTTAATGGAATCTGCTTTAACCATTCGAAGGGGTTCTGTTCTCTGAGCCATGTGTCACCTTAGTAAATACTCGCAATGCCTCAGTAACAATAACTAGGAACTAAAGCAGCAAACTTGTGAAGCCAGCCAGCAAAAAACTCCAAGAATGCCTGAATAACATGGCAAATTGGCTACAAACCTAGCGCATAAAAGCTAACGAATCAAAGTTAGTGCAGGTGACACTTGCAACAAGACACGCCACATGTCCTCCTGTGTCGTTCAATGGTGTACCGATACCTCGGGCTGACGAAGCGAAGTATCTTGGCCTCTACCTGGATACACCCCTAACATGGAAAAAATATATCTTCACAAAGAGAAAGGCTCTCGGTTCACAGCTAAAAAAAATCTACTGGCTTAAAGAAAAACGATCTGAACTGTCTATGGAAAATAAACTACTACTCTACAAATATATCTTTAAACCATTTTTGACCTACGGTATCCAGCTGTGGAGAACCGCCTCTTAATCAAACATAGAGATCCTACAACGGTTTCAGTCTAAAATGCTGAGAATGGTAGCAAACGCCCCCTGGTTCGTCAAAACTGTCAAGGAAGAAATAAACAATTGTATGAAATCATACCAGCGAAGACTCGGTAATCACCCAAATATTTTGGCCACGCAGTTGATGCAAAGCGAATCTACATTCACTCGATTGAAATCGAAAACCCCCAAGAGACCTCCTGTGAGATACAAGACACAGTCATGACTGTCGTCACTGGACGGCGAGCGTCTCAAGTCAACGATGCAAATTCTTAACCAATTGCTGAAAGTCTTCGGGACAGTATTGCAAATAAATGTATAGAAAAAAAATGTATTTCGTTGTAAATCCGCTGAAAGCCCTACGATGATAAAATGGTTGATACATTCATAGTCATCTATACTAATATATAAAGCGTTTGTTTGTTTGCTTCAACGCACTTATCACAGGAACAGGCCCGATTTGAATAATTATTTCAATGATTAGATAGCCCATTTATCGAGGAAGGCATAAGGTTATATTTTATTACTCCCTCAGAAACAGGAGCTTCGTGGACGAAACCGCGCACGTGAAGCTAGTAATCTAATAAAGGTTACATCCTTATCAGATTCCATCCACAAACTGAGAAACTCTTTTATGTATGTAGGTGCTTCCAACCGAGGCGAGGGTTAGATTGCTCGAGTCATATCCCCTAAGGAACATTTCAACTTCAAACAAACGTTAGGATCACATCCGTCCTGTAAAAATAAAGCTTACGAATGAATCAATTTGTTATTACAAACTGTATGCAAAACTTACTAATTATTTATTTTTGATTCATATAGCCAGTTAATGGCAATAGATGGTAGCATTTATAATTATAAGACAAGACACTAAGCAACCTTACCCTATATCTCGTTAAGTCTATGAATCGTAAACGAAACCATCAGGCCAAGAATACTGTATGTGTTTCAATACTGTATGTATTACAAAAACTACTGGAAATGTAATTAGTGTGGTTTATACGGTTGCGATAAATCTGATCTAAATATAATTAATCCAATGTAAAATACAAAATATCTAGTGTTAATTAACACTAGATATTTTGTATTTTAAATTGGATTAATATGGATTTCCGCAAAGAAAATAGTTTTAACGCCTGATTCTATCAACTAAATATAATTGACAACAAAACACTATTTCATAAATTTACTTGGACAAAATTAATGTCACGTAACAGGATTTATACTTTACTTTAATTCGAAGGATCTATTACTTTAATATTTAATCAAGTTATAAAACAATAGGCACTTCGAAGTTTAATGATCAGTCTATTGAGCATAAGTATATGTGCATTATCGTTATATGTATATATAGGCCAAACGATCACATCCGTTTTGAGATAAGAGCTATAGTATTACGTTCGTAGTACTTGGCACAAGTAGGTCCCACGGTGGGCGCCATTGATAAATAAAAATGTAAAAATCGTCGTCTTCACTCTCTCAAGATTTTATATTAAAAGATATCACAACAAAAATGACTTGTAGGCACTCTCAAGTAGGACTAAGTACTAACTGTTTTACTTATAAAAAAAAATCTTTAAAATATGCTATACTTACAAGTCACCGAGCGTTCCAAAAAAACTTTTAAAGTACACTTTGATAGAAGACGAACTCACTGTCACAAACGAACTTCACTATATCGACGTACGCTCTGGCGCGACACTCGCGGGAAAGTTTGTCCGGGAGCTAGAGCGGGAGTCGGGCGGCGCGAGGCGCGCGTGCTGCGAGGGCGGGCGCTCGCCACTGCCGGAGTCTCCCTCGCCCGGCCGCCCGCGCGCCCCGCGCCCCGCGCACCCCGCGCAACTCCGCGCCCGGACCCGACACTCTTCGGGGAAATTTTGACGAATGACATTTTCGTAATGTTTCACTTTGAAAGGAGCGCAGCGCGCCTTCGCGAGGGCTATGCACTCCGCTAATTGCGCTTTTAATGAATACTGATGGGTCGCGGGGGGGCCGCACGCTGTGGGGGGGGACCTCTAATGAGCGACGAGCAATTTGTGTAATTGGCAAAGTTTGTGTACGTTCAGCGACCGATCGGAACGCGTTCGATTCCATTCACGGCCATGTCACCGCGACCGAGCCGCGGCTCCACCCTCCGCACCACTCACTGTACCAGCCAACATACAGAAAACACACTTTCTCATACTTACACACTTTGTTACTGTTTATCGAAATATTGCAATTACAAAAAAAGAAAACCAATGTTGATTCCGCCACTGAGATTACACGTGTCTTCTTGTATAAGTTCCGAGCAAAAGGCTTAAGACTCATTTTTCAATCCTCAGATATCACCAGAGAAACAAATTTGAGTTTTAACAATATTTCCATACATATATAATCTATCGTATTCAAAAATTAACTCTTCTGATATTTTTTATCTGTGAATAAAAAAACAGCCCTTAGTGTCTTAAGTACAATGTCCACTAACATTAAATCAAATCTTGTTGAATTTAGTTTAGAAAGCTATTCTTTACAAATAAGTAATAATAAAACTATATTACAAAAAGAGGAAAGATTTCATTGTTTGTTTGGTCCTCAACCACTGGACCGATTTCAAAACTGCATTCACCATTAGTAAGTTACGTTATCCAGGACAACACAGGCTATCTATGAAGTTCCCACGGGGCGAGCGCCACTACGCGTGATCCTAGTTGCTAATAGAGATGTTATTTGGATTGCATGACAATATTCTCGCTGAGTTTGGTTTGCTGACACGTTAACTCACCTCATAACTACTTTGATCCAATAGCGTAAGGAGTCTTGTCTTGAGCGTCGATTGTGAGAAAGTATAACAGCCATTCACTCGTTGGAAGGTTGTATCATTTTTATCTATATGTACTATAATATTATAAAGAGGAGAGATTTGATTGTTTGTTTGTTTGTATTGAATAGGCTCGGAAACTAATGGACCGATTAAAAAAAATCTTTCACCGTTGGACAGCTACACTAAACCGGGATGACAAAGGCTATATATAATTATGAAGTTCCCACGGGAACGAGAGGTGAAACCGCGCGCGGTAATCTAGTAAATAAGTAAAATTGTTACACCATTAACATTTTTTCCCTGTATTATTTTATAATTCCAAGTACCAACAGATTGTTATATTTACGAACGAAACCGTTGTGTGCAGCCTACTATGCCTAACTAAGTTTAAATGTATTGTCAAAACTGATAGATTAATTGGAAACGCCATTCTCTTTAATATAAACTATTATTATATATAAACTAAAACGCGTGAGATCGATTAGCTCCACGTTAGCAATATTGATGATACCCTTAGTAAGTGCGACAATTTCCAACCCCCCAGGAACTTACCAAACGTCAACAACATTAAACCATATGACAACGCACTATGATATACTTTCCCTTAATGTTAGTCAATTATTATTTTTCGGTAATCCCTAATATATAGCAAGTGCATTTAATATAGTTGTTATGCCAAATTGTGCCTTATTCCGTCGCTTCACGGTTCGTTTTGTGTATTGCAGCTGAGTAAAGTGCAATTTCTCGCATCCTTCGTGTTATTAGTGTCGCGTGGCGCATTACGTCACAGGGCATATAACGCATGACGTCACATCCGCGCCGAGCGACGCGTGCGCAGCGATGTACACAGAATACCGACACACTTCGTTACTGCCAACCAATGTATTTTGTCCTGTTATTTGTTCAAACTTTGTATTCTTAAGGAAATACATCTATACTTCTATACAAATATTTGTTGAAAATGAAAATGAAAACGTTTATTGATAATTTAGACGAATCGATCGTACTTATTATAAGTCAAATACAATGATAATGAAAAAAAAAAAACAATCTTAACTAATAAATTAGTTTACATTTAAACAATAATGTTATTAAATTTATTAATATTGTTATGGCATGTTCGTAATTAATCGCTTATTATAAAATATAATTAAGATCAACCAGCGCGGGCTGGGATCGGGTCTGAAGCATAGAACGCGTCGCGAGCGTCGCCTTGCGAGGACGACCGGACCCTATCCTAGCTTCCTACGAGTCTTTCTCTATCTACCTACGGTGTGACACTCGGAGAAGAAAGACTACTTATAAGAAACTCCGAGATTATTCTTTTTGTCATCTTTTAAAGTCTTTTATTAATAATTTTATACATTGTTTAAACATTTTTAGTATCTAGGTTAGTGATCCCCATTCATCGATATGTAAGCACTCATACCAGGAAAGTGTAAAGACAACAATGATAATTTCAAGTAGGTATCGAGTACAGGGAGCGCTCCCCCAGATTTACATATATAGAAACATGCCTACAATCTGATCAGTTGTCTTGCTTATATTTTAAGAGTTCAAAATTTATAAAGTACATAGCATTGACTTAATTTGATTGCCAATTCGGTGTGATAGCTAAAGGATGCCAGTCTGCCGCAATGAGACCGATGGATTCATCCGCCAAACATCTCCTTCATCCATATATTCTTTAATATTATAGTAGCCACGAGTCATAAGGACCTTTTTCACATACTTTTTGAATCTATGGTCTGGCAAAGCTGTCACAATTAAAGGAAGTTTATTATAGAATCTAATACAATTTCCAAGAAATGATTTACTTGTCTTATTTACTCTATAAAAAGGTGTAATGATCTTATCTTTGTTCCTAGTGTTAAAATTATGTACGTCCTTCTTTTTGCTGAATTTATTTATGTTTTTACGGGCGTAAACTATATTTTGGTATATGTATTCGGAAGGCACGGTAGGTATATTAACTTCTTTAAATAGACTACGAAGAGAATCACGGCTTCTTTTTAGGGTTCCGTAGCCAAATGGCAAAAAACGGAACCCTTATAGATTCGTCATGTCTGTCTGTCTGTCTGTCTGTCCGTCCGTATGTCACAGCCACTTTTTTCCGAAACTATAAAAACTATAATGTTGAAACTTGGCAAGTAGATGTATGTTGTGAACCGCATTAAGATTTTCACACAAAAATAGAAAAAAAACAATAAATTTTGGGGTTCCCCATACATAGAACTGAAACTCAAAAAAAATTTTTTCGTCGAACCCATACGTGTGGGATATCTATGAATAGGTCTTCAAAAATGATGTTGAGGTTTCTAATGTAATTTTTTTCTAAACTGAATAGTTTGCGCGAGAGACACTTCCATAGTGGTAAAATGTGTGTCCCCCCCCCTGTAACTTCTAAAATAAGAGAATGATAAATCTAAAAAAAATATATGATATACATTACCATGCAAACTTCCACCGAAAATTGGTTTGAACAAGATCTTGTAAGTAGTTTTTTTTTAATACGTCAAAAATCGTAAACCGCAATTTAGCTTTCATTCAATCAACTCGAATATAAAATAATATTTCATTTCATAAACATACGCTTTTTTATTTATTCTTGATATCTAAAATAGGTAAGCACTTGTAACTGAAACGGAACCCTTCGTGCGCGAGTCCGACTCGCACTTGGCCGGTTTTTTTATAAATAGCACGGATTGCTCTCTTTTACAGTATGAAAATACTTTGGATATCTGCGGCCGATCCCCATAATAGGATCCCGTATGACATTACACTATGAAAGTAAGCAAAGTAAACTAATCTAGCTGTTCCTATATCAGTCATTTGTCGGATTTTCCAGACCGCATAAGATGCAGAGCTAAGTTTTTCAGATAGTCTTTCTATATGTGGTCCCCATTGCAACTTGGAGACAAGAGTAATTCCTAAAAAAATTGTTGATGGAATTAAGTTTAATGGCTCCTCATTTAATTCTACATTAGGAATGTTATTCGACACATTTGGTAATGAAAATCTAATACATTTCGTTTTACTTGCATTAAGAAGGAGATTATTGGCGGAGAACCATTCCGAGGTTAAAGCGAGTGTGCGATTTAACTCTGTTACACTTTTGTCTTTTCTATTTACATTTAATATAAGGGATGTATCATCTGCAAATAAAACTATATCGCACTCATTTTTGACAACATTTGGAAGATTGTTAATGTAGATTAAGAACAAAAATGGACCTAGGACTGACCCTTGTGGAACTCCTATTTTGACAGTAGAACCTTCGGAAATTACATTGCCAATAGATACTCTTTGTTCTCGACCTGTTAAATAAGATGTTATAAGATCAAGTACTGAGTCAGTGAATCCGTAGTATTTAAGTTTCATAATAAGCGTGTTATGGTCAACGCAATCAAAAGCTTTCGAAAGGTCGCAGAAAATACCTAATGCATCCTGCGATTTCTCCCAAGCCTTAAATACAGATTTTATTATATTGGAACCGGCATCTTGAGTAGATTGGCCTTTCGTGAACCCAAATTGTTTATTATTTAATAAATTATTTATGTTAAAGTTTAGACACAACAATAGTGACATTTTTCCTCAACAGTTTATCAGCCACTTTCGGTGATGAGGAGAGAGATTTAGTCGTTTCAAGGGATATATCAGTAAAGAATTTATTGAAAAAGTCAGCAACAGTAAGTCTATCTGAAACTAATTTATTATTTATATTTAATGTCACTGATCTATCATTAGTCCTATTTTTACCAGTTTCCTTATTGATCATTTGCCAGGTTGCTTTAATTTTATTATCAGAATTACAAATTTTTCGCTAATGTAGGCAGCTCGAGCTTGAGCACACACGTTTTTAAAGATTTTTGAGTATCTACTGACATAATTTCTAAAATTGGGATCAGGTGTAAAGGACCTCATGTTGTTTGTATGAATGCGCTAATCTCAGGAAATACTGGTCCGATTTGAAAAATTCAGTGTTAGATAGCCCTTTTATTTAAGCTATATTTTATTATGATGAGGTTCCTACGATGACGCGCGCGCAAAGCTAGTAATGTAAATAAAGTAATATTTGTGGTGATAACGATGGTAAAGAAATTTCCGAAGAATAATTTATTATTTTAATTTACTTTTTTTAACTTGGAAATAACTAACATTACAATGTGAAAGGTTGAGGCTCTTCTCACTCCGCCATAGCTCGCGAGGTACGGTCTGGATGGACTCCTAGTATTGGGGTACGACTCATTTCATGAGATACATTTATATAAAAACTTATTCGAAGAGAGCTAGACCATAGCAATAGTACGCTCAATGAGATGTCGACTGGGGGAGTACCTCTCCTTACAGAATATCTCAGCCGAATAAAATTATTAACTAACGTTGTGTTCTTGTGAGTCTGTCGGTCGCCAGACCCCTTCTGGCAATGTTTATTTGCATGGCCAGGAATAACAAGTACACAATCTTATTTTATAAAAAAAAGCAATATTAAACATAAACTTCACGAACCCAATCACTATAGCTGTACTACCTACTGTTAAAGAGATGACATATATTTTGGAAGGACGACAAATATCAAATTATATTGAATTCCAAACAACAAATAAAAGACAAGCCGGAAATAATAGAATCTATATTTAGAACTACGTTTACTATTTTGTACTAGTTTTAAAGTAAACAACACATTAAAACGGAAGTTTAAACTTTTAACATCACAATAATCTTCAATCGTTAGTACATGTCTATCGTAGTGTTACCGACGAGCGAAGGAGGGTTACGTACAGGCGTGGGGTCCGGGCCCGATGCAGGCGACGTAGGCCATGCGGCGCGGGATGGAGCTCTGCTCGTACAGCCCCGAGAACAGCGAGTTGCGCGGCCCGCGCGCGAACACTGCCACATCGTCGCCGCCGTGCGTCTCCGACACCAGCGGCACGCCCGCCGGGAACGCGAACGTCACGTCTCCTGATCATGTTATGTATGTTATCAACTAGCCCGAATCGGACTTAACGCTTTGGACTAAGAATATTTCGTTTTTTAAAACCAACTTACTAGTAACTAGTATTCTTGTTAACCCCTCGTGTCAAGCTAAAATGTTAGTGTTATGAGTAAGTTCACGTCGGTAGTGCAATGGGTGGAGATCATATTAGGTTGGGGAAAAAGTCTTTTCGCATTATAGTGGCAACTCGGCTTGTGGTCGAGATTTTTATGGCCCAGAAGCCACCCAAGTCGTATGAACTTGTAATAAATTCTCTTTGGCTATACTATTTGTATCGGGCTGGTTTTGGTATCATTGAAAATTTAAATTTTAAAGAACATAATTCCAAATTCAAATTATGAAAATGTGTGATTTTCATTTGTTTTTCGTACTGCCAAGAATAGTGAATCTAATGAAGAAATTTGATACATCTTAAAATTTTACTACAAAAAAGGTAAAAATGCAAAGCAAGCCGCGAAAACAAATTGCGATGTTTATGGACCTCACAGACACTGCACTAGTGTCTGTGAGAGTAGCACAAATTTGGTTTAAGCGTTTTCAATCCGGAAATTTTGATGTCAAAGATGCACGTCGCTCTGGTCGCACTATTACGGATAAAATGGATGCCATTTTTGAAAAAGTGGAGCATGATCGGCATATCAGTAGTTACGACGTAGCTGAAGAACTGGGAATTGACCACAAAACAGTTTTGGCGCATTTGAAAAAAACTGCGTACACAAAAAAGCTCGATATTTGGGTACCTCACCAGCTCACTGAAAGAAACCTAATGAACCGTGTACTCATTTGTGATTCTTTATTACGACGTAATGAAACCGAACCATTTTTGAAGAAGCTGATAACTGGTGAGGAAAAGTTTATCACGTACGACAAGAACGTGCGAAAAAGGTCGTGGTCGAAGGCCGGTCAGGCTTCACAGACTGTGGCGAAACCCGGGTTAACTCGCAACAAGGTGATGCTGTGTGTGTGGTGGGATTGGAAGTGCATTATTCATTATGAGCTGTTACCACCAGGCAGGACTATCGATTCTGAACTCTACTGCGAACAACTGATGTGATTAAAGCAAGAAGTTGAGAGAAAGCGGCCGGAATTAATCAAAAGAACTGGTGTGGTTTTTCATCATGATAACGAGAGCAAAAATTAAGAGAGTTTGACTGGGAGGTGTTAATGCATCCGCCGTATAGTCCTGACCTTGCACCTTTAGATTTCCACCTGTTTCGGTCTCTTCAGAATTATTTAGGCAGTCTCAGGTTAACATCACGAGAGGACTGCCAAAACCACTTGTCGCGGTATTTTGATCAGAAGTCTCAAAATTTCTTTAGCAATGCGCAATGGGATCCTGTCCCTACCTACAAGATGGCAAAAAGTTATCGAACAAAATGGTACCTACATACTTTAAATGTTTTGAATTTTCTTAAAAAATGCGAAGAAACTTTTTCCCCAACCTATTAGATATAAGCAAGTGGAGATCGAACCGGCGACCACATGATCGAAAGTTGGACGCCCGACTATGTGATCACTTAAGTTGGAGTTGTAACTGTAGTCATTCCTGAACCTTGAACTTATACATAGTGTTGATTATTTACGGATTATGATGAATTTATTGACGTTTAATCATATCAAAAGTGTTTCAATTCTTGTTAGATCATAAAATTGATACAATGAAGTTGTATGGATTTTTTTCACGGTTCTCGAGTGAAGATTACGACCTGGTGAAAATATAGTATTATTGACTAAGTATAAAACTTTTTACTTACGATAGTCATAGAGCGTGACGTCCTCCCGCACGCCGGTCGCCACGTGCGGTCGGAAACCTGGCCCGTTGGCATACGACAGCGTCATGTACGGCACGCCGTCGTCGCCCGCGTCGCCGGACGGCCCGAGGATGTCGCTGCCGCGCGCCGCGTACCCGCTCAGCGACATCACGTGCGCGTGGTCCGCCGTCACCACGACCAGCGAGTCCTCTTCCGACAGCAGCGCCGTAGCGCTGTCCACCGCCTTACTCATTTCTATCGTCTCGTCCAGCGCCATGTGCACTAAGTTTTCATGGTGAGCGTGGTCGATACGTCCACCTTCAACGAACAGGAAAAAACCTTTCGGGTTTCTACTCAACGAACGAATGGCCACTGCCGTGAGCTCTTCCAGAGTGGGCTCGGTGGTAGGATCGGCCATCATGTGGTAAGTCATGTGGCTGCTCTCGAACAGGCCCAGCAGGTACTCGGGCAGGTCGTCGGCGGCGCGTAGCAGCTGCTCGCGGTTCCACACGTACGCATAACTCGCGTTCAGCGCCTGCTTGTCCTGCTGCCATTCCGTAATCAAGTTTCTGCCGTCTAGTCGTCTTCCTGATGACCCTTCTTCATCTTGGATATTATTTGGAAGACATTCGCGTCTACCGCCACCTAAAATTACCTGTAATAAATAATAATTTACATACCTATATAATTACATAATAAACCATTAAACATCCCTTCCGCCGTTGCGGGGAGTCGTATGTGGGTCTTCCCCCTCCATTGACCTCTTTTATAGTCTAGCGGTTTCATCAAGTATATTATCAGACTCACAATTCTCGCCTTAGTTGCCTTAACTGGTATTTCATAAAATAATCAAATTTAACATTGAAACCTTAAACTTGTTCCCTGGATGCTGGGTGAGGAGCTGCAGCGCGATGTCGTCCTGTCCCGCTAGATCGCCGCAAGCCTCGCGTACGTCGGCGTCACTCTCCCAGTCGCGCGACGCCGTGTGCGCGTACGTGCCCGCCGGCGACGCGTGCGTCACGCGCGTTGTCGTCACTATGCCTAACCAACAGCAAACAGTTATACACCACACGAGAGTTAATCTATTATTTAAAATATTAAAAAACTTGCATTAAAAATTTTACATGGATCCCACAACTTTTAACGGTAAAAGAACTGCGTTACGAGACTTGGGTTTTTTACAAGTAGATAATGTTTTTGATGGCATCCAATTTATTCAGACGGTCTTGAGATAGCTATAATAGGCATAATCCAACATTGCCAATGTAGGATTATGAACAAGATACTGGTCAAAAAGTTGTTAACTACTAAATGGCAGAAAGTGAATAAATCTATAGAGGGTTGCAGTGTCGCGGTTACATATTGGCTTCCTGCACATACTTGATATTTTCAGTTAAGATTTTCATAAATAAACTGTCCCAGTCTTTTAAATTATGATACAGCGTGATGACAGTACAATAATTAGTATCAACTCTTCTTAGGCTATATGCGCTGCCTACTAAAATAGCCTGACATTTACCGAGGTTTACAGCACTTCCGAACCTGCTAGCCCAATCAGCAACAGTTGCAATCTCGAGATATGGTTTCTATACAGCTATCCTAGGATTGGTTGGTGTGGAAAAGCTTGAGGTGGTGTATGTTTAGCAGTGACGTCGTGACGATATTACCGACGTCTCGTCCATCGTCAAGTGCCCACTGCGCTATGGAGTGCACGTGGTGGTCGGCGCGCGCGGCGGCGCTGCAGTGCCCGAGCGGCACGGCGCCCGTCACGCCGATGGTGCCGATGTTGGCCTTCACACCGCCGAGGTACGCCGTCGCCGAACATGCCGAGTCCGCGGTCTGCGCATCCACGCAATATGTCTGCAACATATACACCAATGTATTAATGGCAAATGATGGTAATTACATATTTTTTTGCGTAATAAGTAACATGCCTTTTGATCCTAGTTTTCATATCTGTTTTTGCACACTTTGTTTAAGTATAATGCATTCGCCGAAGTAGCTACTTATTTGTAATATCGTAATTGGAACACAACATATATTAAAATTAATAATAATTCACCTTAGACAATCCGGTTGTGGGAAATTTCTCGAAAGCTAACTGAGCCTCCTCGCCGGTGGCGCCTCGACGCTGTCCGAGCAGCGCGCGCGCGGCGGCGAGCGTCGGCACGGACATGCCGTCGCCGAGGAACATGACCACGTTGCGCGCCTTATGCGTGCTCTCCACGCTAGTCTCCCACGCGTGGATGGCGGCGGCCGCATCGTCGGCCCAGTACTGCTGGCTCCACTCCGCTGATTCGGGCGCTTGCTGGCGAGACACACGCTCGTGGTACACATCCCGCGCTAATAACAATCGTGCACAATTATATAATTATATTTTTTTTCTCCATGGGAAAATACTACCAATATTTTTGGTGACTGTTTTATTTTATACGCCATTGAAAAACGCCTATATCATAGAAAAGCACAGTGTACCGTGTGAAGGAAGCGCGGCGGTGAGCAGTAAGAAAGCGACGGCGGTGAGCGAGCGGCGCGACATCTCGAGCGACTGTGCACCGTGCAGCATCCGCTCCGAGCGCTATCTAACGACACTATCGAGTGTGTCACGGTTGATTTGATGACGCTATGACAACGTTTTCTTGTAAATTGTTATCATTCATAAATTGAAAAATATCTTTCACATTTTTAATTTTATAATAGTAGTATACTACTATACTACTAGTACTAGTAGTAGTATAGTAGTATAAGTAATGAGAGTAGGGTGTTCCTCCTCCTTCTTGAATGTCACAATTATAGTGTCTTATACAATCTGTCATAGTTTACTGTGTTTCCTATATATTAAATCTCAATGTATATCTTCAATCTGATCTTATTATTGTTTAAACCCTAAGCGTATGTGCTTGTTCAGGATTATGATGTTCCTCTACCCCACATGTTGGCTCCAACGGTTTTACTTGCGTATTCCCATGGAAATCTTATCATGAAACGTAGCTATGTTACACCTGAAAGTTTTTTTTTTTATCGGTTCAGTAATATAATAAATAATACACATACAACACTTTTCTCGTCAATGTTAGTGTAGATGTAGATGTGTCGGTAGGATCAGTAGGACTATCATTGTATATCTGATACTTCTGATTGACATGAGTACCTACGCCAACTATTGAATAGAATAATATAGGAAGTAATGTTTTCTCGTTTCTATATTTGAGTAAGTTGTTATCGTTTTCATTTCTGATACTGTATGTTTTGTGTCAATCAAAAATGAAGTCACTGAATAAGTGATTACATAAGATCTAAGTCGAACAAACGTAAAAAATATTTTAAAAGATTATGTCATAAAACTAAATATCGACTTACAAACACCACCCTACCTAGGACTATCTCTAGACACTCGGACATCGCATGAAGGAAGCATGTATGCCGCGCAATTTAGGAGCGATTAGATTATTGATTCCAATGATATAAGCGGATCGTTCGGTGGGCTCGCCGTAGTGCTGCAACATGTCGCTACTGGGTTACGTCGTCAGTGCGGTGCTGGTGTCGGCGGCGGTGGCCGACGACCGCTACCACCCCGCGTCCCCCGCGCACCGCGCCGCCGTCGTCCGCAACGCTGCCGAGACCGAAGCCAGCTTCTGGTACGACGAGGCGCAGGCCGCCATCCGCGCCTGGGCGACGCGCGCCGGCGACGACGCCACGCGAAGTCGGGCGAAGAACGTGGTCATGTTCCTGGGAGACGGCATGTCGGTGCCCACCGTCTCCGCCGCACGGACACTGCTCGGACAACGCAAGGGCGCCACGGGCGAGGAAGACAACCTTGCCTTTGACACTTTCCCGAGCGTCGGTCTCTCCAAGGTACTTCTTGTGTTTTGATGATGTGTTCATTTCTGCATTTATTTATTTTGCTTTTATAAGATTTATTTATAGAGATAACATGAATCGGCACTTCTGACACTATTAAAATAATAAAAATGAAAAAATCCATAGAATGTTAACCTTTTAAACAAATCGGAGACATTGTCGCAAAAGGTCAAATAAAATCCACCCTAAACCGACGTGCTTGTATGAAGAATGTTATGAGAGTGAATAAAGCGAAAGATGTGTGTAGGGATCGTAGCAAGTGGAGGTCCATTGTCTCTGCCTACCCCGCTGGGAAACAGGCGTGAGCTTATGTACGTATAAACTTAAAGCAACACCAATAAAATAACAAAGTAAAAGAGTGACGTAAAATTTTCAGACGTACTGTGTCAACGCGCAAATTCCTGACTCGGCTTGTACGGCCACGGCGTACTTATGTGGAATAAAGTGTAACCAGGGCACGCTGGGCGTGACGGCCGCAGTCCCGCGTTGGGACTGTGACGCCTCCACCGACACCTCGCGCCACGTCGAGTCCATCACCGAGTGGGCACTGGCTGATGGACGTGACGCAGGTCTGTTTATTGACGCAGCACTTTTACGTTATTTTAACATACTTTTAAGCACCTTTGTTTATTCATCTGCAATCCTACTTTGTTGTACAGGAATTGTTACAACGACACGAGTGACTCACGCGTCACCGGGAGGTGCGTACGCGAAAGTAGCCAACCGTCATTGGGAAAACGATGCTGAAGTAAAGCTAGATAACGGGGACACGGACCGATGCCCTGACATCGCGCACCAGCTCATACACATGTATCCCGGTAACCAATTCAAGGTCTGTGTTCTGTTTAAACCTATTTATTTAATAATATAATGAACTATTTTACCATATATTATTTATTATCAGGTCATTCTGGGTGGAGGAAGGCGTGAGTTCATCCCTGTCACGGCTACCGATGAAGAAGGAACTGTCGGTCTGCGAACTGACGGAAGGAATCTAATCGAAGAGTGGAAACAAGATAAAGAGGCTCGCAACGTTAGCTATCAATATGTATGGCACCGCCAGCAGCTAATGGATCTAAACAACGAATTACCGGAGTATTTGTTAGGTTTGTTTGAAGGCAACCACTTGCAATATCACCTGCAGTCGGACCCCGTGTCCGAGCCTACACTCGCTGAGCTCACCGAAACCGCAATACGTTCCCTAAGTCGTAACGAAAAAGGTTTCTTCCTGTTCGTGGAAGGCGGTCGGATTGATCACGCCCACCACGACAATTTCGTGGAACTCGCTCTCGACGAGACAATAGAGATGAGCGCTGCAGTGGCGCGCGCCGCCGAACTGCTCTCCGAGGAAGATTCGCTGATCGTAGTGACCGCCGATCACGCGCACGTCATGGCATTCAACGGGTACGCCGACCGCGGCAGTGACATCCTGGGACCCTCCAGAGACAGAGACATAGATGGCGTTCCTTATATGACACTCTCTTACACTAATGGACCTGGCTTCCGGCCACAATCTAATGGCGTCCGACCGAACGTGCTCGAAGAACCTACATATCGTAAGTTCCTACATTTAATACTGCAGCCACACAAGCTTGCATTACTCAGCACGCGACCGCAATCATTTACTTATACTTAACAATTAACATTCCTCGAAATTGAGTAAAACCTAATATATCCAAATCATGTGACAGGTGACTTGCAGTGGCGGTCGCACGTAGACGTGGGCGTGGAGTCGGAGACGCACGGTGGCGACGACGTGGCGGTGTTCGCGCGCGGGCCACACAGCTCGCTCTTCTCGGGGCTGTACGAGCAGAGCTCTATCCCGCACCGCATGGCGTACGCGGCGTGTTTCGGGCCCGGCCTGCACGCCTGCAGCGCCGCCGCCGACGCGCGCGGACCGCGTGCGCTCGTTGCCACGGTGGTGGCCGCTACTTCAGCGTTGGTCATGCGACTAGCTACAGCCCATTTTTAATTTGATCTGATTGTTATGTAGATATATATATATATATATATATATATATATATATATATATAAACAAATAAAATTAAAGTATCTTTTTGTAAAAACAGATTGGATAAATAACAGGTTTTGAGTGAATGCATATCTGGGGCCACGGCAACGCCAACTTAAGTCAAGTCAGAAAAAAAGAAGTTGCAAGGCCGTACCATTATTTATTTCCTCATAGCACTTCAGGTCATTTTCGACCCCCTATAACTTCGGTGTGGATAAAAATAGGAGCCTGAATTTTCAGCAACCGAGCAGGCTTTGTACAAATACCTACGGTAGGTATATTTCAAATTTCATTCAATTTGAACCAGTACGTTAAGAATAATAACTAGTCAAAGTTTCTTTATTTTGTGATTTTTGTGCGACGAAAACCGATTTCGTGATTTTATCGAGCGGAGAGACTTTGGCGACACGGAGATTAATTTCCCAAGAAATAAAATTCTTAGAAAAATAAAACTAAATAGAATGTAAAAGCAAGACACTAACAATCATAACAACGTCCGACGGAGATAGCTTGCCCGTACGAGTCATGTCTCAGAAGGCTATGGACCCTTCAGGAGAAGGAACACCCTTGAGGGTTGAAACTGGTTATATAGGCCACACGTGTGACCCAGGACAGCTCGCAACACCAATCGAGTCGCCAGAGGGTATCCCAGATATCCAACAGGATAGGCTTAAGTAGGATTAACTTTAACTTGTCCAGTGCGGCGAATATCAACAAAGCATAAAAAAGTACACGGCGCAGTTGTTCTTTGCCAGCTACGTATGTGTGTATTCATATGTGCGTAAGTAATGCTGTAAATAAAGGCACAGTTACAAGTCTGTACGGTTTACATGTAATTAAAGTCAACTTTGGAAGTATTAAGGCGCAGGAATCATCCATTTGTGAATACAATAGAATAAAAACCGGCCAAGTGCGAGTCGGACTCTCGCACGAAGGGTTCCGTACTAGTTACAAGTGCCTACCTATTTTTGATATCAAGAATACAACAAGTAACATAGTATAAAAGTTCTTGTAGTAACGTTGTAACTTTGATCGATGAAATAGTTGAATGAATGAAAGGTAAATTGCGGTTTACGGTTTATGACGCTTTAAAAAAAACTACTTACTTGATTTCGTTCAAACTAATTTTCGATGGAAGTTTGCATGGTTATGTACATCATATATTTTTTTTAGTTTTATCATTCTCTTATTTTAGAAGTTACAGGGGGGGACACACATTTTACCACTTTGGAAGTGTCTCTGGCGCGAAAAAAATTCCATTAGAAACCTCAATATCATTTTTGAAGACCTATCCATAGATACCCCACATGTACGGGTTCGATGAAAAAAAATTTTTTGAGTTTCAGTTCTAAGTATGGGGAACCCCAATTTTTTTTGTTTTTTTTTCTCTTTTTGTGTGAAAATCTTAATGCGGTTCACAACATACATCTACTTGCCAAGTTTTAACATTATAGTTATAGTAAAAGTGGCTGTGACATACGGCCGGACAGACAGACAGACAGACATGACGAATCTATAAGGATTCCGTTTTTGCCATTTGGCTACGGAACCCTAAAAAGGATTTTTTAATGTTTTAATTATTGTTATTGTTTATTTAATGTTTTTTGAGAATTTTCGGAATTACGGATTTTGTTAAAACAATTTAGAAACCTCATAAAACTGCGATAGAGTGGCTGTCGCTGTCTTACGAGCTTTCTAATTTTTGTAGGTTGCATTCCTCTTTTTCTTTTCCGGTACTACTTTTTTAACTTAAGGTATAGTTTTTCTCAAAGCCCACTCCATATCTCTATGGGTTTCCCTCGGAAGCTTTGTTGTAACAATATTAAGCATGTCTAGACATTGAATGCTTAGGTTCCGTACCCGAAGGTTAAAAACGGGACCCTATTACTAAGACTTAGCTGTCTGTCTGTCTGGCACCAGGCTGTATCTCAAGAACTGCGATACCTTAACAGTTAAAATATTCACAAATTATGTATTTCTGTTGCTATAATAACAAACTAAACATAAAATAAATATCTAGGGGGGCACCCATACAACAAACTTTTTTTTTTTTTGGCCTTATTTGCTCGATATCTATAACGGCAACAGGTAGGCCCTTGAAAATGATACTGAACCCTTAGTACGCGAGTCCGACTCGCACTTGGCCGGTTTTAGTATATTGTATTCACAAATGGAGGATTCCTGCGCTTTAATAGTTCCAAAGTAGACTAAAATTAGATTTAAACCGTCCAGACTAGTAACTCTGTGCCTTTATTTACAAAATAACTTAACTTACGCACATATGAATATCCACGTACCTAGCTGGCATGGCAACACTCACCATATGAAACAAGAACAGATGCGTCGTATTTTTGCTTTATTGATATTCGTCGCACTCGTCAAACGTCATTTCAAATTAATCCTTATGTAAAATTGTTATCTCTTATTGGTTATAAATGTTGTCAATGTACCGAATCGAAAACTACAACATCAAGCTTAACAGAGGATTAACATGAACAGTTCATGTAACTAATAAGTTACTTATGTATGGCACTCACGGCCTCACTGTCAAAGGTTTTTAAAATTAAGAAATTGATGAACTGTTTTTGATGGAATTTTGGTACAACTACATAATACATGTCCGATTCTGGCTTTTTTTTTAAGACAGCTCACGCACTATGGAAAACTAGGGATAAGTAAATTTAAAGCTACCTAGTTAACATCAAACTGTGTATAAAAATATTTGATAAAATGATTATATAAATATAGTTTGTGTCAGATAAATAAAACGTGGTGTGTGTGTGTAATGTGTATACCTGCGATATCACAGTAAGACTTGTTAGTTGCTTGGAAGAAAGTGACCGTCTTTCTGTGACGAACGGGAAGCGTGGTGTAAGTTTGTCCGGGGGAATGCAAGAATGTTACGCATCTCCTCCGCCACTGCGGTGTTCCGGCACGGGCAGTGGGGTATGTGGGACTCGCCCTCTTCATAACAGTGGAATGCTAATCATAACATGAGAGTAAAACCCCCGGCGAGGGGCCCAGGTACTATTGCCTATCTGGGATGCCCTCTGGCAGCGACCGCGACTCAATTGGTGTGGCGGGCTCTCCTGCGCCCAAATAACCAGTTTCAGGGACGCCCAGATTACACGGGGTCCCTACTTCTCAAGGGACCGCGGCCTCCTGCTGAGACATGGCTCAAGCGGGCAAGTCACCTCCATCGGACGCTGTTATGATTGTTAGTATCCTATCGTTCATAGCACAACTTATGTACTATGTTGCTTTTGCAATCCATTTTTTTTTTCTGCGATTTTTTTTTACTTGTTAAATTAATCCCTGTGTCGCGAAGGTCTCACCGCTCAATAGATTCACGAAAAGAAAGCACCCCCTGACTCAGTACAACTGTTTGGATTTCAGACGAATAATTGTCCCGGGTGGTAATCGAACACAGAAAACCAGGTCTCTGAAGTAACTAACGTAACCACTTAGCCACCACCTTTCAACATAATCACATCTAGGTCCCTATCTACACCTATTCCTCCATTAAATCAAACATATTCATGTACACTTATTCCCTGACTGCAAATGTAACTTTGTAATCCTATACATTTATAAGAAATAACAAAGTTATTAATGCAGTTGATGAAACTGAACAACTGGACCGAAATTGCAAAATGTTGGAATTTTCCCATGAGTTTTACACTAAACTCTCCTTGTACTCAAAATTTGAAGCTTCTACGTCTGCTAAAAGTGCCTAAGCATTTTGATAATCGGTCAGTCAGGCAGTGAGCGAGTGACAAAATTACCGAAAATACCAAACTTTGACTAAGACCAACGAAACAAAAACCATGAAAATTGATCCAGCCGATCTCGAGTTATAAGTGTTGTAACAAACCCATCTTTGTTTTATATATATAGAAGATGGTTAGCATTTTCATTAATGTTTAAAATGAAAAAAGTTGTTGTCGTGACATAACTACAATAGTTGGACATATGCTACCGTGGAGTTTTTTGTAGACATTATGATGTTCTTCAATATTGTTTTACATTATTTTGTTCTATCGCTAATAGTTTCGGCAGCGCATTCGACGAAAGACATTTTAAGATTCATTTTTCTACACCTTCGGTTACATTGTTCAAATTTTACCAAGGATCTCTAATTTTTTTCAAAATGAAATGTAGCCTATGTCAAATTGGAAAAATGTAGCATTCTATTGGTGAAAGAATTTTTTAAATCGGCCCAGTACTTTTTGAGCCTATTCATTACAAACATACAAACATACATAATAGTTACAAATCTTTTCTCTTTTATAATACACTTGAGAGCAATAAAATCGCACACCCCTTGTAATTTGGTTTATTACTGATTGTTTTCTAAAATCTAAAGATATTGAGTAAAAATCATTAGACAAAATTAAAGCATACAAGCTTAGCTTTACAAAAACATAAAATTAAAATCATTGACCTTTACGTTACTTACAAAAACCGACCGTACACCGAATTCCCCAAATTCACGCGTTTGCGTTGTCACTACTTGCACCCTTCGTAGTTAAAAAATCTTTAAAAATAATTAAGTGAACAAAACTGTACAAAAAGTGAAAAATTATATAACCAGTGCATAAACACTCAGTGAAAATATAAAATCCACAATAAATAAATTGAAAAAACCGTACAAACAGTGCAAAAAATAAAACGCATCAAAAGTTACACAATAACCGTTAATAAAGTTATATCTGGACTCAAACAGTGCAATATACTATTGTTAAGTGCGAATAATATAGACAAAAATTAAATAAACCCGTTTAAAGTGCCTACAATCAAATTTTAAAATATTGATAACCTCAAAAGTGATGAATAATGCTATACAAGTAATTGCCCCGCAATAAGACAATCACGCGACTCACAGCGCCATCTATTATCATCAGTCGCAACTAAAATGCCCATGAGATCGATATCTATACTAACACCATCTAGCGGAGTTTTGTGTAAATATCTACTGTCGCAGAGGACTTAAGATTGATCAACGACGCTTATGTACATACCAATCCAACTAACCAAATCACGCTAGAAACTTTCTAAAGAGGGCGCTAGTTGTTATAGATTCGCAAACTATGGAGGAAATCAAACAAATGCTATTACAAATGCAACAAGACATAAAACAACAAAAACAAGATATGTTAGAAATGAAAGAAGAGATAAAAGACACAATAAATAACAATTTCAACGAAAAATTTATTAGTCTTGAATTGAAAAACGACTTTTTAGAAAAAAAATTAGAAGAACAAAATGCAAAAATAATAAATTTTGAAAGATATGTTAGAAACAAAAACTTAGTTTTCTTTGGCATAGAAGAAGGTGAAAAATCATATAGTGATTTAGAAAACAAAATAATAGACATAATAAATACCTATTTTGGGCTCTCATGTGAGATACACTTCTTAGAGGCTGTTAGAAGATTAGGGAAGAAAAGCGAAAAGATTCGACCAATCGTAGTGACATTCACTACACTGGGCTACAAAATAAAACTTTTAAAAAGCAAGTCTTGTCTAAAAAACACTAATTATTATATTAAGGAAGACTATCCCATCGATGTCATAAACAAGCGCAAAGAACTTCAAACTCAATTACAAAAAGAAAGAGAGGCTGGTAAAATCGCTTTCATAAGATTCGACAAACTTATAATACTGGATAACAATGAACACAACCACCGCAACCAGTTTAATAAAAGAAACTTATCTGAATCCCCTAAGACATCGTCTACTGCTGGTCAAAATATACCGCCTCAGTTAAAACAGCCGTCCAAGAAAAATAAAACCAGTAACATAAAAGACTACATATTACAAAGTCCAAAACTAAATTTCACCCCTACAGATGCTCACCAAAGTCAAATAAAGACTGCACAGCACAACATAGCATAGCAATCATACTTGGACCCTCTCCCACCCACATATCTCCCGGTACAGTTGGTCACTGCGGGAGAGATCGACCAAAACCCTCCAAAAGAAAGTAAACAAAAGAAAGCATTTTTTGATTTATGTACACTGAATGTAAAATCTCTAGCTTCAGAAATTAAACTTATAGAGCTAAAGGCAGCACTAAAAAATATTAACCACGATATATTAGGAATGTGTGAAGTCCGCAGATTAGGGGAGAATATTACAGAAGATGATGACTATATTATGTACTATATAGGTCAGACCAGAGGTCTACACGGTGTTGGTTTCCTAATAAAGAAAAAATATAAAAATAATATAAAAACATTTACAGGAATATCAGAGAGAGTATGTGTACTAGAAATTGAACTAGAAGATACACTATTTGCAATTATACAAGTATATGCGCCGACCGAAAGCTCACCTCAACAAGAGATTGATAAGTTTTACGAAGACTTAACGAAAGCTCACGACTCTACCTCCACCAAATATATAATCACTATGGGTGATTTTAATGCACAAATAGAGAGAGATGCCCAAGAATCACGAACAACCGTTTGCTGGGAAATACGGCTACGGGAAAAGGAGCAATCGCGGCGAAAGACTTATTCAATATGCAAGTGAATACGGCCTAAAAATTGTAAATACAATGTTCAAACTAAGGCCGAAAAATAGATGGACATGGATTTCTCCGGATAAAAACACAAAGAATGGGATTGATTATATTTTGACCTCGAAACCCCACCTTATGTCTAATTACAAAGTACTAACATCACTACCTTTCGGGACGGATCACAGACTACTGAGAGCTACCATTCACCTGAAACCGATGAGAAAAAATAGGCGCAATTTTTCAAATACACCAAAAAAACTAAGTAACGCGAGAGAGCAACAAATTTACCATGATAACCTGAAACATTATATATCTGAACTTGTAAAGACACATACAATGTATAAAGCTGAAGATTACTGCCAAAACATCGTAAACACTATACTAAAAAGCACACAGAATATTAAAAGCTTACCTAAGCAAAATATCTTATCAGAACAGGCGTTAAAACTCATGAAAGAAAGGAGCACTCTCCAAAACAAGCCTAAATTAAATAAAACCGACAAAGAAAAACTTAGAAATCTCTACAAAATAACTAACAAAACAATAAAAAAGTGCTACGAAACGTACAGAATTAGAACTATACAAAAATACCTAGAAAAATCGAGGTCAGCCAAAAAAGCTTATAAGGAACTAAACAGAACTAAAACATGGATTCCATCTCTACAACCCGGCTCTACAAAAACTAAGCCCCGAGCGGATATTATAAACGCAGCTACAGAGTTTTACAGGCAACTTTACAGCCAGCAGAACTCTCAAAATGATATCAGCGATGCGAATCGGTATATTGAAACTCCCGCAAGTCTACAGTTTACAGAAACTGAAGTACTAAAACAAATCATGAAACTTAAATCAGAAAAAAGCCCGGGACCAGATGGTATCACAAACGAACACATAAAGCTGGCAAAAACTCTACCACTCATTCCAATTACTCTTCTATTCAACAAAATATTAAATGAAGAAGTCGTGCCACTCAATTGGACCGAATCCGAAATTATCTTGCTGTATAAAAAAGGTGACCCGGCAGAAATAGGTAATTACCGTCCAATAAGTCTGATCCCTTGTCTATACAAACTATTTTCCTCCTGCTTGCTCGAAAGAATAGCCCCAGTTATAGACGCACACCAGCCGATAGAACAAGCCGGATTCAGAAGCGGGTATAGCACAATTGATCATATACAAGTAGTAGACCAAGTAATAGAGAAATATTTAGAATTTCAACAACCTCTCTATATAGCTTTCGTAGACTATAAAAAGGCGTTCGACTCTATATCACATGCCAGCATCTGGGAAACATTAACGTCACTAAATATCACGGACAAATACATAAATATCCTGAAGAACATTTATGCTAACAGTACCAGTAGAGTGAAACTAGATAGAGTAGGAGAAAAAATAAATATAAATAGAGGAGTGAGACAAGGTGACCCGATCTCGCCAAAATTATTTATAGCTGTCTTGCAGAATTTAATGAATAACTTACCATGGTCAAGGCGAGGTATCAATATTAACGGGAAATTTCTAAGCCACCTTAGGTTCGCCGACGACATAATTATCTTTTCGAAATGTTCAAATGAATTAAATAACATGTTAAAGGATCTTCAACATGCCAGTACTAGAGTTGGTCTGGAAATGAACCTCGACAAAACGAAAGTCATGACTAATCATCATGAGACAATTATCTCTATAAATAACACCCCTCTGGAATTCGTAGGAAACTACATCTACCTAGGCAAACAGATCTCCTTTAGCAAAGACAGAAACACAAAAGAAGTAGACAGAAGAGTAGCGACCACTTGGAAAAAGTACTGGGCGAATAAAGAAATATTTAAATCACAGCTACCAATAACCACCAAGAAAATAGTTTTAGATTCCGATATACTACCATGTCTAACCTACGGCTGCCAAACCTGGACATTCGACAGCAAAACAAGTAACAAAATCCTAACTACTCAAAGAAGAATGGAGAGAAGTTGCCTAGGTATAAAACTAAAAGACAAAGTGAGGAATTCTGACATTCGAAACAGAACAAAAGTAATAGATGCACTAACTTTCGCGCTGAAAAGTAAATGGAAATGGGCAGGACACTTAGGTAGATTTCACGATGTTTGGCGAACCAATCCCTTGGGAACGGCAAGCCAAGTACTTAGGCGTAATCCTTGACCGAAAGCTAAACTTTAGAGCGCATGTAGAAACCGTTCGTGCACGGGCTTCGCTTACGCTCAGTCGACTACACTGTCTCTTAAATTCACGCAGTAAACTATCACTTGATAACAAGGTTAGGATTTATACCACGTGTATACGGCCGATTATGACGTACGCGAGCACTGTATTCGCTCATACAGCGTCTAGCAGTTTGTACCGCTTACAAACTGTCCAAAGTAGATTCACTCGACGTGCCACCGGGGCACCGTGGTTCATTCGTAATCGCAACCTGCATTCTGATCTCCAACTGCCTTCCATCAAGCAGTGGATGAAAGAGGCGTCGGAACGCTTCTTTGAATCCGCGGCTCAACATCCAAACCCGTTGGTTGTTGCAGCATCCGACTACAAGCCTTTTCCTACAAAGCGTCGTAAACACCGTCGGCCTCGGGGCGTCCTAGACGACCCGGACGACGAGATCACAACTTACCAACTAGCAGTACAGAGACTGCAAGAAACTAGCACCACTACACAGAGACCACTCTATCCGACCCGCCGGAGAAGAGTGCGCCCGCGAACGCGACGCGTCCCCCCTCGCCCTCCCGACCCTTAGTTTGCTAAGAACCTTCCGATGCCCTCGTAGACTCGAAGTCCGAGAGGCCCGCGAACTGTAAAGTAGAGCGACAGTTGCACAAAACTCCCCTAAATAAACTAAAAGCCATAATTCCTCAATCTCCCCGTCAGCGACCGCCCTGAGCCGAGGTCCAAGTCCCACAGGGGACGCCCTCTTGCGCAGGTTGCTTAGTTTGTAGTGTTTAAACCATTTATCTAGGCTGGAGCTCTGCTCGCCTTTATGCCCGGTGAAGTAGCAAAAGCCTCCTGGCTAACTACATATGTCCGTCCGAAAAAAAAAAAAAAAAAAAAAAAAAAAAACTTAGGTAGATACACCGATGACAGATGGACAAAAAGAATAATGAAATGGGCAGGCCCTCAAGGCACCAGAACGAGGGGCAGGCCTTACGCTAGATGGTCAGACGAAATAGAGGCAGTGGCGGGCCGCGGCTGGATAGAGTCTACAAAGGACAGACAAATGTGGAATACTTTGGAGGAGGCTTTTACCCGAAAGGGGTCCATACAAAACAAAAAAAATAGATAAAATAAAAAATAATAATGTTTAATTTAATTTGATATTGTATTATTGAACATAAGTAAGTTGCTTGTTTATGTTTAAGTTATTTAATTATTTTTTTAAAATCTTTGTAATTAATTAATTGAATGAGAAAAAAAAAGTAATTTATTTAGATTTATAATGAATTGTGTGATTTTATATTTTTGTTTTTTATATTTATTGTTATTAGAATAATTGTTTTGCATGGAATCAAATAAAGCTTTATTATTATTATTATTATTATTACTTGCACCCTTAGCCGCAGGTATAAAAAGGTCGGTTTGGAATTTTTAATCAGTTGCATACCGAAGGTCAACGTGATAACATCTCTACTGGAAGCATACGGATTTACTGGAAAAATATGGATACCACGCCCGCAGAAGCCGCTCAAGTTATTGCCTTGCTCGAAGCAGGCCATAACCAAAGTGAAGTTGCTCGACGGCTAAATTTGAGCCGCTACTCTGTTCGTCGTGTATACCAGAGGTTCCAAGAGACCGGTGGCTACATTCGGCGACCAGGATCTGGCCGGCGACGCACAACATCAGAGCGTGATGACCGCTTTCTTGTGACAAGGTCTTTGAGAAATCGGCAACTGAACGCGGTTCAACTGGGACAACAGCTTCGAGAAGTTCGCAATGTCAGTATAAGTCGGTGGACAGTTCGAAGAAGACTAGGTGAAGCAGGAATGACTTCACATCGCCCAGCAAATGGTCCCAAATTGACCACAGCTCACCGACAAGCCCGGCTACAATTTGCTAGGGAACATTTAAATTGGACGTATGACCAATGGCGGGCTGTTATGTTCTCTGATGAGTGCAGAATGACTTTACATGGTCATGATGGACGCTCTAGGGTCTACAGAAGGTCATCAGAGCGATTTTCACAATGCTGCATAAGCGAACGTGTGGCTTTTGGAGGTGGATCGTGTATGTTTTGGGGTGGCATAATGTTGGACACTAAAACTGACATTGTATTCATCACTACGGCGAATACCGGCCCGAGATCGAGAAGTTTGACGGCTGCATGATACGTCGAAGAAGTGCTCGAAGAACATGTGAGGCCGCTTGCGTGGCTTATGCACGACAACGCCAGATTTTCTCTTAATGCACGACAACGCCAGACCGCATGTCGCTAGAACAGTTTGCGACTACATGGAAGACGTTGGAATCACCGCGATGGAGTGGCCAGCTCGTAGTCCTGATCTCAATCCGATTGAGCATGTCTGGGATGAGCTAAAAAGAAGAGTTCGAGCAAGAAGCCCTGCTCCTACGCGCCTCCAAGAGCTTCAACTTGCCATTGAAGAGGAGTGGAACGCCATACCACAAGATTTCATGGTGAAATTAATACGGTCCATGAAAAACCGATTAAGAGCTGTAATCAAGGCTAGGGGAGGGAATACACCTTATTAAAAAACAATTTGATCAAGCATTTTGAGTTTTATTTTTATTCTTTCTTAAGCTAAATTGGGTAATTTTATCCGTATGTTGGGTTTTGTGCCCTAAAACTCCCTATAGGTACTTTTTTTACACTGTATTTGATATCATTAGAAAGGTACTGAAGTAAACATTCAAATAGTGTAAGTTTTATTTTAATATGTATTCACATTCATGAAAAAAACTGCTTTAACAACAAAAAGTCAACGTGTGCGATTTTATTGCTCTCAAGTGTATTAGTATAGATGACATAAATTTTATTTTAGAAAAATACTAACAATTATAGCGTCAGCGTCCGACGGAGGTGGCTTGCCAGCTCGAGTCATGTCTCAGAAGAGGCCGCGGACCCTTGAGGAGTAGGGACGCCCCTGGGCCCGTCACCAATGGCGGTCGGTTTTAGTGGGTTGGGAGAACTTCGTGGTTTGATTAGCATACCACCGCTATGGTGATTCCCACATACCCCACTGCCGGCGCGGGAACGCCGCAGCGGCGCGGCGACAGGCGACAACCACAGCTCCCACGCTTCCCGTCCGTCACTGAAAGAAGGTCACTTTCTTTCAAGCAAGTTACAAGACTTATTGTTTTTTTTTTTTTTTTTTTTTTTTTTTTTTTTTTTTTTAACATCACATGTATACGACCGATTATGACGTACGCGAGCACCAGTGGTATTGTTCCTGCTCTTGGTCAGACCATCGTAATTATGTGCAATGGAAAGTACTCATAAACACAAATCAAACGAGCCCAAGCTCGAATATCTTAGCGCTTGCATTAAGGGCGTACCAGTGGTAATGTTCCTGGTCCTCATAAGACCCTCGTCATCATGTGCAATGGAAAGTACTCATAAACTCAAACTCAAAACAAACGAGCCCAAACTCGAGTATCTAAGCGCTTGCATTAAGGGCGTACCAGTGGCAATGTTCCTGCTCCCCATCAGACCCTCGTCATCATGTACAAGGGAAAGTACCCATAAACACAAAAGAAAAGAAACGAGCCCAAGCTCGAATATCTCAGCGCTTGCATTAAGGGCATACCGGTGGTAAAGTTCCTGCTCCTCATCAGACCCTCGTCATCAGGTGCGATGGAAAGTACTCATTAACACAAATCAAATGATCCCAAGCTCGAATATCTTAGCACTTGCATTAAGGGCGTACCAGTGGTAATGTTCCTGGTCCTCATCAGACCCTCGTCATCATGTGCAATGGAAAGTACTCATAAACACAAAACAAACGAGCACAAACTCGATTATCTTAGCGCTTGTATTAAGGGCGTACCAGTGGCAATGTTCCTGCTCCTCGTCAGACCCTCGTCATCAGGTGCAATGGAAAGTACTCATAAACACAAAACAAACCAGCCAAACTCGACTTTCTTGTTCAGTAGGTACAGCAGTTCCTTAAGCCACCTTCCGACTCCATCATCATCAGATTAGCTCCATGATACCACTTTCACTACCACAAGGAACAATAATGGCAGACGTCACCGTCATCATCATGATCATCATCATCACCATAATCAAGATATTGGTCAACAGCATTATCATCATCATCATCATCAATCATCGATGAGTTAACATGACTCATCAGCACTACACTATAAATGAACATTGTATACAATTAATTAATAAGACGATTAATTTATCGTATATTATAATCTAATCTAACTTAATTAATTACCTGCCACCGCCATCTATTAATGCAGAAACAAAACTTGAATATAGGAACAAAGCAACAACCTTCGCAGCGCACTACCCATCCATACTAGTGCTACAGAATTTCGGTAGATGTCACTTTCCTAAATGAAATAAAAGTCGCTATAGAGATTCGCACCAAACCATACTAGTCCGAACAAGAAATAATTCTTCCCGGGTTAGGTTAGGTTAGGTTAGGTTAGGTTAGGTTAGGTTAGGTTAGGTTAGGTTAGGTTAGGTTAGGTTAGGTTAGGTTAGGTTAGGTTAGGTTAGGTTAGGTTAGGTTAGGTTAGGTTAGGTTAGGTTAGGTTAGGTTAGGTTAGGTTAGGTTAGGTTAGGTTAGGTTAGCCAAGCCAACCAATGAAAAAACATTACCCCAGGGGGGTACCGGCGTCGCCGGAGAATCCCCTTCGGGTCCCTCGGGACCCGGCTGCCCCACCGTATCTGGGGGGGGCCAAGTTGGTAGCCCGACCAAAGAGGTCGGCAGGAGGGCGCGCACGCCCAGTTTTGCGCGGCCCTCGATGGAGTTGAGGAGGAGTCCGATCGCTCCGGTCGTGGCACGCGCCGTCTGCACGCGCAGCGCGCGCAGCTGCACCAAGCCCACGCCGGAGCGAGGCTCTCTAGCGGAGCGAGGCTCCCAAGCGGAGCGAGGCCGGCTGGCGGAGAGAGGCTCGCAGACCCCGGCGGCGGCGCGAGGCTCGCAGACCCCGGCGGCGGCGCGAGGCTCGCAGACCCCGGCGGCGGCGCGAGGCGCCCGGACCCCGGCGGCGGCGCAAGACACCTTCGCCCGCCCGGCCGTGCCGGCGCGAGCGAAGCGCCCGGTGAGTGTCGCGAAGACGGTCGAGCCCGACTACGACAGCGACGGCTCGCAGATGTCGTTCGTGTCGGGCGTGTCGGGCCTGTCGAGCGCGTCGCGGGCGAGCGTCCGGACGAGACGCACGCGGCGAGTCGTCGCCGAGGAGGACCCGGAGCAAGACCTCAGGGACATCCTGGACCCCGGGGTCGCGCCCGCGGACTCGCGCGCGAAGGACGCCCTGCCCGGGCTCGAAGACCTGAGCGCCGAGCTTTACCACCAGCCGACGGCGGACGTCGGCGCGAGGACGCTGGAGGCCCTGATGACGATGGAGAAGGTCACCGACCGATGTAAAAACATCAAGGGTGACCTCAAGAACGTCATCAGGGTCAATATCCGCAACATCCAGGCGGGGATATTTGTGCTGAACGAGCGGTCCGCGGCGGTCAGCACCGAGCGTCTGGAGCGGGAGGTCGCGGAGCTGCGCGAGGCCAACGCCACGCTGAGAGCGGAGATCGCTTCGCTCTCCTCGGAGGTGGAGCAGCTCCGCCGACCTGCAGACGCGAGAGCTCCAGCAGCACCGCCTCCGCCGACGCCGCGGACGCAGGCGAGCACGCCCGGGCCGCGCCCGGAGGCGCTCACGGTTCGGTCCTCGGACGAGGCCATCATAGAAAAAATGTCCGCTATGATGGCCAAACAGCTCAGTGAGTTCCGGGCCTCACTCACAAGGGACGACGGGAAGACGCCGGCTGTTTCAAATTCTGGCTCTGGGGGGAAGAGCCAGAATAAGAAACACAAAATTAAGAAGAAGGCAGGGGCAGGGGGCGATGCGCAGCCTAGGGCCCCGAAGACGAAGACGAAGACGAAGAAGACCAGGCCGCCGGCGAGCACCGACATCCCGCTCGCCGAACCAAAACCGGTCCCGCCGAAGCGCCCGGAGCCCGACCGCACATCTTGGTCGGACGTCGTAAGAAGGCGGCCTAAGGAGCGTTCGGCTGTGGCTGTCTCGGCACCGGCCCCCAAAGTCAAGCTTCCCCGTCCACCAAAGACCGCAGCCATCTTGGTCGCGGTGCCTGAAGGCGCGTCCGTCACTTTGGCGGACGTCATGAGGGAGGCCAAGGCCAAGGTGGACATTGGAAAGTTTGGCCTGGACGGGGGAATCGCCCAAAAAAGGGCGATCAACGGGGGCCTGGTGCTCCGGATAGCCGGGACGGACTGCTCGGCTACGGCCGACGCACTTGCCGAGGAGCTGAGGAGGGCCCTGGGCGCGACCGAAGCCCGCATAACCCGCCCCATTAAAATGGCGGAACTGCGGGTGATGGATCTGGACGACTCCATCACCCCAGACGAGCTGATCACCGCCATCTCAGGCAGGACTGGCTGCCCCACCACAGACATCCGGGTGGGGAAAATTCGGCGCCACCGATCCGGCCTCAACAGCGCTTGGGTCAGGTGTCCGCTGGAGATGGCGGTGAAGATTGATGGGGAAAGCCTGCGGGTGGGTTGGTCGTCGGCGACGGTCGCTGCACTGGCTCCTCGACCCATCCAGTGCTTCAGGTGCCTCGAGACGGGGCACGTCAGGTCGGCGTGCACAAGCACGGTCGACCGAAGCGGGGCGTGCTACTTCTGCGGAGAGCTGGGCCACAAGACCCAGCAATGTGCAGCGAGCGCCCCGCAATGTCCCGTCTGTCGGGATCTGGGCCGCACGTGTAATCACCGAGTGGGGGGCAAGAAATGCACCCCACCCGTCAGACGGAAGGGCGGTCGACACCCACCGCCCCCACCAGGTCCCCGAGGCCCTGATGCTGCGCAGCAGCCGGCGATATTGCCGTCCCAGCCGACCCCCGAGCCGGCGGAGGTGGAGAGAAGGGCCTCAATTTCCCGCCCCTAAAAGTCCTGCAGGGCAACCTGAACCACTGCCGCGCAGCCCAAGATCTGTTGCTGCAGACCATCGCGGAGCGGTCGGTTGCCCTAGCGATTATGGCCGAGCCGTACTCTGTCCCGGTTCATCCTAGATGGTTCGGGGCGGAAGACGGCTCGGTAGCAGTTTATTGGGCGGGAGGCTCCGGTGAGCCCCACTGCAGGCAACTGCAGGCTCGGCCGGGCTTTGTCGTGGTTGAGTGGGGGTCGTCCATCGTCGTCGGGACGTATGTCTCCCCGAACTGCGGCCTCGCAACGTTCGAGGCGCACCTGGACGGGATGTCAAACTGCATCCGCAGCTACTTCCCCCGTCCGGTGCTCGTCATGGGCGATTTTAACGCTCACTCCAGAGTGTGGGGTGACGCCCGTGACGACGCGAGGGGAGACATGGTGCTTGAGTGGGCCGAGGCGCTGGACCTGACCCTACTCAACCGCGGCACCGAGCCGACGTGTGTGCGATGGCAGGGGGAGTCGGTGGTTGACCTGTCGTGGGCCACTCCCTCGGCGGCGCGGTCAATCACCGGCTGGAGGGTGGCGGTGGAACTGGCAACCCTGTCTGACCACCGCCACATAGCCTTCGCAATAGAAAATCGCCGCGCCATTGTCGCACAGCCCTTAAGGCGGAATAACGATGGTCGTCCGCGGCGTTGGTGCCTAAAGCAGATGAACAAGGATCTGCTTCTTGCTGCGGCCCACGTCGTGGACTGGCCACGTAACGGAGTGGAGGTCCCGTCCGATCCGGAAAGGGTGGCGGCTTGGTTCCGGGGTGTAATGACAAACCTCTGCGATGTCGCAATGCCCCGGGCCAAGCCAGCCAAAGGAAGATCCGCCGTGTACTGGTGGTCACCGGCCTTGGCACAGCTACGTGCTGCCTGTGTCAGGGCGCGCCGCCGGTACACCCGGACCAGAAGGCGGAGGCGAGCAGCGGAGGCCGAGGTCACTGACACCTATCTGGTGTACCGAGCCGCCACAAAGGCATTCCAACTGGCGGTGAAGGATGCCAAGGCTCGGTCGTGGAACGAGCTGATCGAGGGGCTAAACAGGGACCCATGGGGGCGCCCATACAAAATCGTTATGGGCAAACTCAGACCGTGGGTCCCTCCGACAACCGAGACCCTGGACCCCGATTTCGTGGAAAGAGTGGTCGACACACTCTTTCCAAGGGTCCAGGACAGCCCCTCGAGCGCCTCTCCGTCGCGTCCGGACCATTCTGGCTGGTCGGACGCCCCGGAGGTGACGGAGGGAGAGCTGGACCGAGCCTTGAGGCGGCTCGCCGCGCGTAACACCGCGCCAGGCCCGGATGGAATCCCGGGTCGCGCATGGGTCATGGCCTCGGCCGTCTTGGGGGACAGATTGAGGCAGCTATTTAGTAGCTGCCTCCGTTCCGGCGTCTTCCCAACGCTGTGGAAGGAGGCAAGGCTGGTCCTCATCCCGAAGCCGGGAAGGCCTGCGGACTCTCCGTCCGCGTTCCGGCCAATCTGCCTGCTGGACGAGGCGGGGAAGCTCTTTGAGCGTATAATCTCCGCTCGTCTCAGCGAGCACCTGTCGTGCGTGGGTCCCGACCTGTCAGACTGCCAATTCGGCTTCCGCCAAGGCAGATCGACGGTCGACGCCATCAGACGCGTCCGCGCCTTGGCGGAAGATGCAGTCCGGGAGGGGGAAGTGGTGTTGGCGGTAAGCTTGGATATCGTCAACGCCTTCAACTCCCTCCCCTGGCGGTCGATCAGGGAGGCACTCCATCGCCACAACGTGCCTCCCTACCTGAGAGGCTTGGTCGGGGCATATCTGCACGACAGGCGAATAGTATACACGAGTCGGGACGGGGACGAGAGAGTCCGCGCAATCGGTTGCGGGGTTCCGCAGGGGTCGGTGTTGGGCCCCCTGCTATGGAACCTCGCGTACGATCCGGTGTTGAGGACAAGCCTCCCCCCTGGCGTAGATGTCACCTGCTATGCAGATGACACTCTCGTCATGGCCAGGGGGGGCTCCTTCCACAGTGCGCTGCGGCTCGCCGAGCTGGGTGTGGCCTGTGTTGTGGGCAGGATTCGTGGGTTGGGCCTTGAGGTGGCTCCCCACAAAACCGAAGCCATTTGGTTCCACGGGCTTCGTCGCGGAGGGGAACCACCTCACACCATCATGCGTGTGGGTGGCGCAACGGTCGAAACCAGGCCGACGATTAAATATCTCGGCCTGGTGCTGGACGGGCGCTGGGCCTTCGAAGCTCACCTCGAGCAGCTGGCCCCCCGAGTTCGCGGAGCAGCAGGTGCCCTGCAAAGGCTCCTGCCAAATCTCGGGGGACCCAGGGAGGAAGTTCGTCGCCTCTACAGCGGTGTCCTGCGGTCCATGGCCCTCTATGGGGCGCCCGTTTGGTCAGATCGGCTGACGGGTGCCTCCCGCTGCAAACACCTCCTCAATAGTTTGCAGCGCGTGGTGGCCATCAGGATCGCACGAGGATACCGTACCATCTCGTACGAGGCGGCGACTGTCCTGGCGCGTACCCCGCCCTTTGACATCCTGGCGGAAACGGATACGGAGGTGTACGAACAATTTCGTCCCTCCGTCCGCCGGGATGATAACGGGGTCGCGCTAAACGCGCTCGAGGTGCGGCGGAACGCGCACGAGCACGCGCTGGAAATCTGGCGCGAGCGTCTTCAATTACCGCGAAACGCGCGCCAGCGCGTTGTAAGTGCCGTTCTGCCCAGCTTTGAGGCCTGGGTGCGCATGAAATGCGTCACCCTAACGTACAGGCTCACTCAGGTACTCACCGGACACGGGTGTTTCGGTGAGTACCTGAGTCGAATCGGCAGGGAGCCCACAACACAGTGCCATCACTGCAGTTGCCAACTGGACTCGGCGCAGCACACGTTGGAGCACTGTCCAGCGTGGGCCACAGAGCGCCGAGTTCTTACAGACGCCATCGGGCGGGATCTCTCGCCGCCGGCAGTTGTTGCTGCCATGTTGGCGGCGAAGAGCTCCTGGAGCGCAGTAGTCTCCTTCTGCGAGTCAGTCATGCTCCAGAAGGAGACAGCAGAGCGCGAAAGAGAGCGCAGCGACCCCGCGCGACGTAGACCGCGGGGTCGGGGCCGGCGGGCAAACTAGTGCCGCCGGCGAGTATGTTGGCGCCGAACTGAATTTTAGGGTTCGGCGCCAAGGCGCCATCCACCAATGGTGGCGCGAGAACGCCACGCAGCGTTAGATAACGCTGCCCTTGGGATCGCGGCGGTCAGGGTGGGGACTCTGGCCGTCAGCACATTGCGATCCCGAGAAGAGGTAACCAGGTGTAGTCCCTGGTTACCTACGCGCAATGGCGCAGGGGAGGGGACAATTTTTGCCCCTCCCGGGAGGAGTCTCTCCGGAGACACAGACGCATGGCGGTGGTCCTGGTTGTAGATCTACTCGAGATCCCAGGGCCATCATCAACAGTCGTCCGAGGCAGGCTACCGTGGTGGTTTTAGTGGGTACCGGATGCCCCGGCTCGCTCGCTACATAGAGCCGGGTGCAAGTGAAGGAGTCCCACATGCCCCCGCCGTCTTTCCCCAAAGACGGTGGGAAGTCTATCAAAGATTTCCACCACGTAAAAAAAAAAAAAAAAAAAAAAAAAAAAAAAAAAAAAAAAAAAAAAAAAAAAGGTTAGGTTAGGTTAGGTTAGGTTAGGTTAGGTTAGGTTAGGTTAGGTTAGGTTAGGTTAGGTTAGGTTAGGTTAGGTTAGGTTCCCCCCTCTGGTATCAAATTTGGATTAACTTAGCTTGCGTAGAACCAGAGGGGCTAGTCCCACTAACGTTAAATATAAATAGATTCAGGACCACAGGAATAATTGGTAAATCAATTGACTTAACAAAAAAAAAATGGGTCAGTTGAGATACTAATTTATTACCTAAAAACTCAAAACCACTACAAATCTTGCAAATTTTTAGCAGTAATCTAGCTAACTAGTATGCGTGGAGTGCGCACATAAATATAGTGTACCGGTAAACACTCAAACCGACATTATTAATAGCTATTAATACTAAAATGCTTAAAAAACTCACCTGATCCATCTTCAAAGGTCCATAACTTGCGATTTTTGTATGGGGCTATATGCTTTTTCTTATACCATTGGATAGCCACCATTTTTCCGCTTCTCCTGGTACCCCGCCCCCCGGGATCCGATCAATGTTTGGCACGCCGCCCACCCGGCCCTCAGCGAGAGATATTTCACCATTTTCCATTATCGCTTCATATTTCATCACTAAATCCGCACAGATCGCTAGTTAAATTAAAACTTGCTCAAGCTTTCGTTAGTCTCCAGCGATCGATAATATCAACAGTAGCATACCACTCGCTCAGTAAAACTGTTTGATAAACACATACAATTATCGTAGAAATTGCATTAGTAGTTCAGCGTACGAAGAAAAACGTAGCCACCAGCACCAGGCTACGACTCTAGGTCGTCAAATATTCCCTCTACCCAGGCGACGCCGTTGAATAGGTCATGTGGATGTAATAGTGCCTAAACACATCACTCAGTCGGTACGCTCCCCGGCGAACGCACACGCCCTGCGCGAGTCCATTTTTTAAATTTATAACCGTCGCAGCCGTTAAAAACACTATTGTTTTAGTTTACCTTTGTTCGTCTGTTTGTTTGTGCCATTTTATGACGCCGACGGCCATATTAGTGTGTTTTGTGTTGTGTTAACAATAATGGTAGCTTCAGTGCATAGTGGTTGCCAATAATCTAGATTTTGTGTTGTGTTAATAATGGTAGCTTCAGTGCAAAGTGGTTACCAAGAATCTAGACATCGCTACACCGCCGTTGGTTCAGTCTTCGGTGAGTGATAGCGAATAATACGATGACTTTTATATTCGTTATTCTGTTATTGTGCGCATTGAGCAGCTACCAAACGCTGTTCAATGAATTTCTTCCTCATTCTGCCACCAATCCATCAAAATTCGCTAGGGCGGACCGTTTTTATTTGAATATTAAAAAACTGCGAATCTACTACGCAGCAAACAACTTCCATAACTCGCTTTCAAACATAACGCCACGACGCACCGGCGGCGGCCGCCATTTTAAAACTCGGGTTTACAAAAATAAATTCCGACGCACTTTAACCACCCGCCCACCGTTTAGGCGCAGGTTTAGTTATCAGTTTAAAGCCGCACTTAATCGATTAATAAAGGCATAAATAATCACAAATAAATACAGAATAAGATATTTTCTGTAAAATCGTAGTAAAAAACCCCCCTCTGGTATCAAATTTGGATTAACTTAGCTTGCGTAGAACCAGAGGGGCTAGTCCCACTAACGTTAAATATAAATAGATTCAGGACCACAGGAATAATTGGTAAATCAATTGACTTAACAAAAAAAAAATGGGTCAGTTGAGATACTAATTTATTACCTAAAAACTCAAAACCACTACAAATCTTGCAAATTTTTAGCAGTAATCTAGCTAACTAGTATGCGTGGAGTGCGCACATAAATATAGTGTACCGGTAAACACTCAAACCGACATTATTAATAGCTATTAATACTAAAATGCTTAAAAAACTCACCTGATCCATCTTCAAAGGTCCATAACTTGCGATTTTTGTATGGGGCTATATGCTTTTTCTTATACCATTGGATAGCCACCATTTTTCCGCTTCTCCTGGTACCCCGCCCCCCGGGATCCGATCAATGTTTGGCACGCCGCCCACCCGGCCCTCAGCGAGAGATATTTCACCATTTTCCATTATCGCTTCATATTTCATCACTAAATCCGCACAGATCGCTAGTTAAATTAAAACTTGCTCAAGCTTTCGTTAGTCTCCAGCGATCGATAATATCAACAGTAGCATACCACTCGCTCAGTAAAACTGTTTGATAAACACATACAATTATCGTAGAAATTGCATTAGTAGTTCAGCGTACGAAGAAAAACGTAGCCACCAGCACCAGGCTACGACTCTAGGTCGTCAAATATTCCCTCTACCCAGGCGACGCCGTTGAATAGGTCATGTGGATGTAATAGTGCCTAAACACATCACTCAGTCGGTACGCTCCCCGGCGAACGCACACGCCCTGCGCGAGTCCATTTTTTAAATTTATAACCGTCGCAGCCGTTAAAAACACTATTGTTTTAGTTTACCTTTGTTCGTCTGTTTGTTTGTGCCATTTTATGACGCCGACGGCCATATTAGTGTGTTTTGTGTTGTGTTAACAATAATGGTAGCTTCAGTGCATAGTGGTTGCCAATAATCTAGATTTTGTGTTGTGTTAATAATGGTAGCTTCAGTGCAAAGTGGTTACCAAGAATCTAGACATCGCTACACCGCCGTTGGTTCAGTCTTCGGTGAGTGATAGCGAATAATACGATGACTTTTATATTCGTTATTCTGTTATTGTGCGCATTGAGCAGCTACCAAACGCTGTTCAATGAATTTCTTCCTCATTCTGCCACCAATCCATCAAAATTCGCTAGGGCGGACCGTTTTTATTTGAATATTAAAAAACTGCGAATCTACTACGCAGCAAACAACTTCCATAACTCGCTTTCAAACATAACGCCACGACGCACCGGCGGCGGCCGCCATTTTAAAACTCGGGTTTACAAAAATAAATTCCGACGCACTTTAACCACCCGCCCACCGTTTAGGCGCAGGTTTAGTTATCAGTTTAAAGCCGCACTTAATCGATTAATAAAGGCATAAATAATCACAAATAAATACAGAATAAGATATTTTCTGTAAAATCGTAGTAAAAAACCCCCCTCTGGTATCAAATTTGGATTAACTTAGCTTGCGTAGAACCAGAGGGGCTAGTCCCACTAACGTTAAATATAAATAGATTCAGGACCACAGGAATAATTGGTAAATCAATTGACTTAACAAAAAAAAAATGGGTCAGTTGAGATACTAATTTATTACCTAAAAACTCAAAACCACTACAAATCTTGCAAATTTTTAGCAGTAATCTAGCTAACTAGTATGCGTGGAGTGCGCACATAAATATAGTGTACCGGTAAACACTCAAACCGACATTATTAATAGCTATTAATACTAAAATGCTTAAAAAACTCACCTGATCCATCTTCAAAGGTCCATAACTTGCGATTTTTGTATGGGGCTATATGCTTTTTCTTATACCATTGGATAGCCACCATTTTTCCGCTTCTCCTGGTACCCCGCCCCCCGGGATCCGATCAATGTTTGGCACGCCGCCCACCCGGCCCTCAGCGAGAGATATTTCACCATTTTCCATTATCGCTTCATATTTCATCACTAAATCCGCACAGATCGCTAGTTAAATTAAAACTTGCTCAAGCTTTCGTTAGTCTCCAGCGATCGATAATATCAACAGTAGCATACCACTCGCTCAGTAAAACTGTTTGATAAACACATACAATTATCGTAGAAATTGCATTAGTAGTTCAGCGTACGAAGAAAAACGTAGCCACCAGCACCAGGCTACGACTCTAGGTCGTCAAATATTCCCTCTACCCAGGCGACGCCGTTGAATAGGTCATGTGGATGTAATAGTGCCTAAACACATCACTCAGTCGGTACGCTCCCCGGCGAACGCACACGCCCTGCGCGAGTCCATTTTTTAAATTTATAACCGTCGCAGCCGTTAAAAACACTATTGTTTTAGTTTACCTTTGTTCGTCTGTTTGTTTGTGCCATTTTATGACGCCGACGGCCATATTAGTGTGTTTTGTGTTGTGTTAACAATAATGGTAGCTTCAGTGCATAGTGGTTGCCAATAATCTAGATTTTGTGTTGTGTTAATAATGGTAGCTTCAGTGCAAAGTGGTTACCAAGAATCTAGACATCGCTACACCGCCGTTGGTTCAGTCTTCGGTGAGTGATAGCGAATAATACGATGACTTTTATATTCGTTATTCTGTTATTGTGCGCATTGAGCAGCTACCAAACGCTGTTCAATGAATTTCTTCCTCATTCTGCCACCAATCCATCAAAATTCGCTAGGGCGGACCGTTTTTATTTGAATATTAAAAAACTGCGAATCTACTACGCAGCAAACAACTTCCATAACTCGCTTTCAAACATAACGCCACGACGCACCGGCGGCGGCCGCCATTTTAAAACTCGGGTTTACAAAAATAAATTCCGACGCACTTTAACCACCCGCCCACCGTTTAGGCGCAGGTTTAGTTATCAGTTTAAAGCCGCACTTAATCGATTAATAAAGGCATAAATAATCACAAATAAATACAGAATAAGATATTTTCTGTAAAATCGTAGTAAAAAACCCCCCTCTGGTATCAAATTTGGATTAACTTAGCTTGCGTAGAACCAGAGGGGCTAGTCCCACTAACGTTAAATATAAATAGATTCAGGACCACAGGAATAATTGGTAAATCAATTGACTTAACAAAAAAAAAATGGGTCAGTTGAGATACTAATTTATTACCTAAAAACTCAAAACCACTACAAATCTTGCAAATTTTTAGCAGTAATCTAGCTAACTAGTATGCGTGGAGTGCGCACATAAATATAGTGTACCGGTAAACACTCAAACCGACATTATTAATAGCTATTAATACTAAAATGCTTAAAAAACTCACCTGATCCATCTTCAAAGGTCCATAACTTGCGATTTTTGTATGGGGCTATATGCTTTTTCTTATACCATTGGATAGCCACCATTTTTCCGCTTCTCCTGGTACCCCGCCCCCCGGGATCCGATCAATGTTTGGCACGCCGCCCACCCGGCCCTCAGCGAGAGATATTTCACCATTTTCCATTATCGCTTCATATTTCATCACTAAATCCGCACAGATCGCTAGTTAAATTAAAACTTGCTCAAGCTTTCGTTAGTCTCCAGCGATCGATAATATCAACAGTAGCATACCACTCGCTCAGTAAAACTGTTTGATAAACACATACAATTATCGTAGAAATTGCATTAGTAGTTCAGCGTACGAAGAAAAACGTAGCCACCAGCACCAGGCTACGACTCTAGGTCGTCAAATATTCCCTCTACCCAGGCGACGCCGTTGAATAGGTCATGTGGATGTAATAGTGCCTAAACACATCACTCAGTCGGTACGCTCCCCGGCGAACGCACACGCCCTGCGCGAGTCCATTTTTTAAATTTATAACCGTCGCAGCCGTTAAAAACACTATTGTTTTAGTTTACCTTTGTTCGTCTGTTTGTTTGTGCCATTTTATGACGCCGACGGCCATATTAGTGTGTTTTGTGTTGTGTTAACAATAATGGTAGCTTCAGTGCATAGTGGTTGCCAATAATCTAGATTTTGTGTTGTGTTAATAATGGTAGCTTCAGTGCAAAGTGGTTACCAAGAATCTAGACATCGCTACACCGCCGTTGGTTCAGTCTTCGGTGAGTGATAGCGAATAATACGATGACTTTTATATTCGTTATTCTGTTATTGTGCGCATTGAGCAGCTACCAAACGCTGTTCAATGAATTTCTTCCTCATTCTGCCACCAATCCATCAAAATTCGCTAGGGCGGACCGTTTTTATTTGAATATTAAAAAACTGCGAATCTACTACGCAGCAAACAACTTCCATAACTCGCTTTCAAACATAACGCCACGACGCACCGGCGGCGGCCGCCATTTTAAAACTCGGGTTTACAAAAATAAATTCCGACGCACTTTAACCACCCGCCCACCGTTTAGGCGCAGGTTTAGTTATCAGTTTAAAGCCGCACTTAATCGATTAATAAAGGCATAAATAATCACAAATAAATACAGAATAAGATATTTTCTGTAAAATCGTAGTAAAAAACCCCCCTCTGGTATCAAATTTGGATTAACTTAGCTTGCGTAGAACCAGAGGGGCTAGTCCCACTAACGTTAAATATAAATAGATTCAGGACCACAGGAATAATTGGTAAATCAATTGACTTAACAAAAAAAAAATGGGTCAGTTGAGATACTAATTTATTACCTAAAAACTCAAAACCACTACAAATCTTGCAAATTTTTAGCAGTAATCTAGCTAACTAGTATGCGTGGAGTGCGCACATAAATATAGTGTACCGGTAAACACTCAAACCGACATTATTAATAGCTATTAATACTAAAATGCTTAAAAAACTCACCTGATCCATCTTCAAAGGTCCATAACTTGCGATTTTTGTATGGGGCTATATGCTTTTTCTTATACCATTGGATAGCCACCATTTTTCCGCTTCTCCTGGTACCCCGCCCCCCGGGATCCGATCAATGTTTGGCACGCCGCCCACCCGGCCCTCAGCGAGAGATATTTCACCATTTTCCATTATCGCTTCATATTTCATCACTAAATCCGCACAGATCGCTAGTTAAATTAAAACTTGCTCAAGCTTTCGTTAGTCTCCAGCGATCGATAATATCAACAGTAGCATACCACTCGCTCAGTAAAACTGTTTGATAAACACATACAATTATCGTAGAAATTGCATTAGTAGTTCAGCGTACGAAGAAAAACGTAGCCACCAGCACCAGGCTACGACTCTAGGTCGTCAAATATTCCCTCTACCCAGGCGACGCCGTTGAATAGGTCATGTGGATGTAATAGTGCCTAAACACATCACTCAGTCGGTACGCTCCCCGGCGAACGCACACGCCCTGCGCGAGTCCATTTTTTAAATTTATAACCGTCGCAGCCGTTAAAAACACTATTGTTTTAGTTTACCTTTGTTCGTCTGTTTGTTTGTGCCATTTTATGACGCCGACGGCCATATTAGTGTGTTTTGTGTTGTGTTAACAATAATGGTAGCTTCAGTGCATAGTGGTTGCCAATAATCTAGATTTTGTGTTGTGTTAATAATGGTAGCTTCAGTGCAAAGTGGTTACCAAGAATCTAGACATCGCTACACCGCCGTTGGTTCAGTCTTCGGTGAGTGATAGCGAATAATACGATGACTTTTATATTCGTTATTCTGTTATTGTGCGCATTGAGCAGCTACCAAACGCTGTTCAATGAATTTCTTCCTCATTCTGCCACCAATCCATCAAAATTCGCTAGGGCGGACCGTTTTTATTTGAATATTAAAAAACTGCGAATCTACTACGCAGCAAACAACTTCCATAACTCGCTTTCAAACATAACGCCACGACGCACCGGCGGCGGCCGCCATTTTAAAACTCGGGTTTACAAAAATAAATTCCGACGCACTTTAACCACCCGCCCACCGTTTAGGCGCAGGTTTAGTTATCAGTTTAAAGCCGCACTTAATCGATTAATAAAGGCATAAATAATCACAAATAAATACAGAATAAGATATTTTCTGTAAAATCGTAGTAAAAAACCCCCCTCTGGTATCAAATTTGGATTAACTTAGCTTGCGTAGAACCAGAGGGGCTAGTCCCACTAACGTTAAATATAAATAGATTCAGGACCACAGGAATAATTGGTAAATCAATTGACTTAACAAAAAAAAAATGGGTCAGTTGAGATACTAATTTATTACCTAAAAACTCAAAACCACTACAAATCTTGCAAATTTTTAGCAGTAATCTAGCTAACTAGTATGCGTGGAGTGCGCACATAAATATAGTGTACCGGTAAACACTCAAACCGACATTATTAATAGCTATTAATACTAAAATGCTTAAAAAACTCACCTGATCCATCTTCAAAGGTCCATAACTTGCGATTTTTGTATGGGGCTATATGCTTTTTCTTATACCATTGGATAGCCACCATTTTTCCGCTTCTCCTGGTACCCCGCCCCCCGGGATCCGATCAATGTTTGGCACGCCGCCCACCCGGCCCTCAGCGAGAGATATTTCACCATTTTCCATTATCGCTTCATATTTCATCACTAAATCCGCACAGATCGCTAGTTAAATTAAAACTTGCTCAAGCTTTCGTTAGTCTCCAGCGATCGATAATATCAACAGTAGCATACCACTCGCTCAGTAAAACTGTTTGATAAACACATACAATTATCGTAGAAATTGCATTAGTAGTTCAGCGTACGAAGAAAAACGTAGCCACCAGCACCAGGCTACGACTCTAGGTCGTCAAATATTCCCTCTACCCAGGCGACGCCGTTGAATAGGTCATGTGGATGTAATAGTGCCTAAACACATCACTCAGTCGGTACGCTCCCCGGCGAACGCACACGCCCTGCGCGAGTCCATTTTTTAAATTTATAACCGTCGCAGCCGTTAAAAACACTATTGTTTTAGTTTACCTTTGTTCGTCTGTTTGTTTGTGCCATTTTATGACGCCGACGGCCATATTAGTGTGTTTTGTGTTGTGTTAACAATAATGGTAGCTTCAGTGCATAGTGGTTGCCAATAATCTAGATTTTGTGTTGTGTTAATAATGGTAGCTTCAGTGCAAAGTGGTTACCAAGAATCTAGACATCGCTACACCGCCGTTGGTTCAGTCTTCGGTGAGTGATAGCGAATAATACGATGACTTTTATATTCGTTATTCTGTTATTGTGCGCATTGAGCAGCTACCAAACGCTGTTCAATGAATTTCTTCCTCATTCTGCCACCAATCCATCAAAATTCGCTAGGGCGGACCGTTTTTATTTGAATATTAAAAAACTGCGAATCTACTACGCAGCAAACAACTTCCATAACTCGCTTTCAAACATAACGCCACGACGCACCGGCGGCGGCCGCCATTTTAAAACTCGGGTTTACAAAAATAAATTCCGACGCACTTTAACCACCCGCCCACCGTTTAGGCGCAGGTTTAGTTATCAGTTTAAAGCCGCACTTAATCGATTAATAAAGGCATAAATAATCACAAATAAATACAGAATAAGATATTTTCTGTAAAATCGTAGTAAAAAACCCCCCTCTGGTATCAAATTTGGATTAACTTAGCTTGCGTAGAACCAGAGGGGCTAGTCCCACTAACGTTAAATATAAATAGATTCAGGACCACAGGAATAATTGGTAAATCAATTGACTTAACAAAAAAAAAATGGGTCAGTTGAGATACTAATTTATTACCTAAAAACTCAAAACCACTACAAATCTTGCAAATTTTTAGCAGTAATCTAGCTAACTAGTATGCGTGGAGTGCGCACATAAATATAGTGTACCGGTAAACACTCAAACCGACATTATTAATAGCTATTAATACTAAAATGCTTAAAAAACTCACCTGATCCATCTTCAAAGGTCCATAACTTGCGATTTTTGTATGGGGCTATATGCTTTTTCTTATACCATTGGATAGCCACCATTTTTCCGCTTCTCCTGGTACCCCGCCCCCCGGGATCCGATCAATGTTTGGCACGCCGCCCACCCGGCCCTCAGCGAGAGATATTTCACCATTTTCCATTATCGCTTCATATTTCATCACTAAATCCGCACAGATCGCTAGTTAAATTAAAACTTGCTCAAGCTTTCGTTAGTCTCCAGCGATCGATAATATCAACAGTAGCATACCACTCGCTCAGTAAAACTGTTTGATAAACACATACAATTATCGTAGAAATTGCATTAGTAGTTCAGCGTACGAAGAAAAACGTAGCCACCAGCACCAGGCTACGACTCTAGGTCGTCAAATATTCCCTCTACCCAGGCGACGCCGTTGAATAGGTCATGTGGATGTAATAGTGCCTAAACACATCACTCAGTCGGTACGCTCCCCGGCGAACGCACACGCCCTGCGCGAGTCCATTTTTTAAATTTATAACCGTCGCAGCCGTTAAAAACACTATTGTTTTAGTTTACCTTTGTTCGTCTGTTTGTTTGTGCCATTTTATGACGCCGACGGCCATATTAGTGTGTTTTGTGTTGTGTTAACAATAATGGTAGCTTCAGTGCATAGTGGTTGCCAATAATCTAGATTTTGTGTTGTGTTAATAATGGTAGCTTCAGTGCAAAGTGGTTACCAAGAATCTAGACATCGCTACACCGCCGTTGGTTCAGTCTTCGGTGAGTGATAGCGAATAATACGATGACTTTTATATTCGTTATTCTGTTATTGTGCGCATTGAGCAGCTACCAAACGCTGTTCAATGAATTTCTTCCTCATTCTGCCACCAATCCATCAAAATTCGCTAGGGCGGACCGTTTTTATTTGAATATTAAAAAACTGCGAATCTACTACGCAGCAAACAACTTCCATAACTCGCTTTCAAACATAACGCCACGACGCACCGGCGGCGGCCGCCATTTTAAAACTCGGGTTTACAAAAATAAATTCCGACGCACTTTAACCACCCGCCCACCGTTTAGGCGCAGGTTTAGTTATCAGTTTAAAGCCGCACTTAATCGATTAATAAAGGCATAAATAATCACAAATAAATACAGAATAAGATATTTTCTGTAAAATCGTAGTAAAAAACCCCCCTCTGGTATCAAATTTGGATTAACTTAGCTTGCGTAGAACCAGAGGGGCTAGTCCCACTAACGTTAAATATAAATAGATTCAGGACCACAGGAATAATTGGTAAATCAATTGACTTAACAAAAAAAAAATGGGTCAGTTGAGATACTAATTTATTACCTAAAAACTCAAAACCACTACAAATCTTGCAAATTTTTAGCAGTAATCTAGCTAACTAGTATGCGTGGAGTGCGCACATAAATATAGTGTACCGGTAAACACTCAAACCGACATTATTAATAGCTATTAATACTAAAATGCTTAAAAAACTCACCTGATCCATCTTCAAAGGTCCATAACTTGCGATTTTTGTATGGGGCTATATGCTTTTTCTTATACCATTGGATAGCCACCATTTTTCCGCTTCTCCTGGTACCCCGCCCCCCGGGATCCGATCAATGTTTGGCACGCCGCCCACCCGGCCCTCAGCGAGAGATATTTCACCATTTTCCATTATCGCTTCATATTTCATCACTAAATCCGCACAGATCGCTAGTTAAATTAAAACTTGCTCAAGCTTTCGTTAGTCTCCAGCGATCGATAATATCAACAGTAGCATACCACTCGCTCAGTAAAACTGTTTGATAAACACATACAATTATCGTAGAAATTGCATTAGTAGTTCAGCGTACGAAGAAAAACGTAGCCACCAGCACCAGGCTACGACTCTAGGTCGTCAAATATTCCCTCTACCCAGGCGACGCCGTTGAATAGGTCATGTGGATGTAATAGTGCCTAAACACATCACTCAGTCGGTACGCTCCCCGGCGAACGCACACGCCCTGCGCGAGTCCATTTTTTAAATTTATAACCGTCGCAGCCGTTAAAAACACTATTGTTTTAGTTTACCTTTGTTCGTCTGTTTGTTTGTGCCATTTTATGACGCCGACGGCCATATTAGTGTGTTTTGTGTTGTGTTAACAATAATGGTAGCTTCAGTGCATAGTGGTTGCCAATAATCTAGATTTTGTGTTGTGTTAATAATGGTAGCTTCAGTGCAAAGTGGTTACCAAGAATCTAGACATCGCTACACCGCCGTTGGTTCAGTCTTCGGTGAGTGATAGCGAATAATACGATGACTTTTATATTCGTTATTCTGTTATTGTGCGCATTGAGCAGCTACCAAACGCTGTTCAATGAATTTCTTCCTCATTCTGCCACCAATCCATCAAAATTCGCTAGGGCGGACCGTTTTTATTTGAATATTAAAAAACTGCGAATCTACTACGCAGCAAACAACTTCCATAACTCGCTTTCAAACATAACGCCACGACGCACCGGCGGCGGCCGCCATTTTAAAACTCGGGTTTACAAAAATAAATTCCGACGCACTTTAACCACCCGCCCACCGTTTAGGCGCAGGTTTAGTTATCAGTTTAAAGCCGCACTTAATCGATTAATAAAGGCATAAATAATCACAAATAAATACAGAATAAGATATTTTCTGTAAAATCGTAGTAAAAAACCCCCCTCTGGTATCAAATTTGGATTAACTTAGCTTGCGTAGAACCAGAGGGGCTAGTCCCACTAACGTTAAATATAAATAGATTCAGGACCACAGGAATAATTGGTAAATCAATTGACTTAACAAAAAAAAAATGGGTCAGTTGAGATACTAATTTATTACCTAAAAACTCAAAACCACTACAAATCTTGCAAATTTTTAGCAGTAATCTAGCTAACTAGTATGCGTGGAGTGCGCACATAAATATAGTGTACCGGTAAACACTCAAACCGACATTATTAATAGCTATTAATACTAAAATGCTTAAAAAACTCACCTGATCCATCTTCAAAGGTCCATAACTTGCGATTTTTGTATGGGGCTATATGCTTTTTCTTATACCATTGGATAGCCACCATTTTTCCGCTTCTCCTGGTACCCCGCCCCCCGGGATCCGATCAATGTTTGGCACGCCGCCCACCCGGCCCTCAGCGAGAGATATTTCACCATTTTCCATTATCGCTTCATATTTCATCACTAAATCCGCACAGATCGCTAGTTAAATTAAAACTTGCTCAAGCTTTCGTTAGTCTCCAGCGATCGATAATATCAACAGTAGCATACCACTCGCTCAGTAAAACTGTTTGATAAACACATACAATTATCGTAGAAATTGCATTAGTAGTTCAGCGTACGAAGAAAAACGTAGCCACCAGCACCAGGCTACGACTCTAGGTCGTCAAATATTCCCTCTACCCAGGCGACGCCGTTGAATAGGTCATGTGGATGTAATAGTGCCTAAACACATCACTCAGTCGGTACGCTCCCCGGCGAACGCACACGCCCTGCGCGAGTCCATTTTTTAAATTTATAACCGTCGCAGCCGTTAAAAACACTATTGTTTTAGTTTACCTTTGTTCGTCTGTTTGTTTGTGCCATTTTATGACGCCGACGGCCATATTAGTGTGTTTTGTGTTGTGTTAACAATAATGGTAGCTTCAGTGCATAGTGGTTGCCAATAATCTAGATTTTGTGTTGTGTTAATAATGGTAGCTTCAGTGCAAAGTGGTTACCAAGAATCTAGACATCGCTACACCGCCGTTGGTTCAGTCTTCGGTGAGTGATAGCGAATAATACGATGACTTTTATATTCGTTATTCTGTTATTGTGCGCATTGAGCAGCTACCAAACGCTGTTCAATGAATTTCTTCCTCATTCTGCCACCAATCCATCAAAATTCGCTAGGGCGGACCGTTTTTATTTGAATATTAAAAAACTGCGAATCTACTACGCAGCAAACAACTTCCATAACTCGCTTTCAAACATAACGCCACGACGCACCGGCGGCGGCCGCCATTTTAAAACTCGGGTTTACAAAAATAAATTCCGACGCACTTTAACCACCCGCCCACCGTTTAGGCGCAGGTTTAGTTATCAGTTTAAAGCCGCACTTAATCGATTAATAAAGGCATAAATAATCACAAATAAATACAGAATAAGATATTTTCTGTAAAATCGTAGTAAAAAACCCCCCTCTGGTATCAAATTTGGATTAACTTAGCTTGCGTAGAACCAGAGGGGCTAGTCCCACTAACGTTAAATATAAATAGATTCAGGACCACAGGAATAATTGGTAAATCAATTGACTTAACAAAAAAAAAATGGGTCAGTTGAGATACTAATTTATTACCTAAAAACTCAAAACCACTACAAATCTTGCAAATTTTTAGCAGTAATCTAGCTAACTAGTATGCGTGGAGTGCGCACATAAATATAGTGTACCGGTAAACACTCAAACCGACATTATTAATAGCTATTAATACTAAAATGCTTAAAAAACTCACCTGATCCATCTTCAAAGGTCCATAACTTGCGATTTTTGTATGGGGCTATATGCTTTTTCTTATACCATTGGATAGCCACCATTTTTCCGCTTCTCCTGGTACCCCGCCCCCCGGGATCCGATCAATGTTTGGCACGCCGCCCACCCGGCCCTCAGCGAGAGATATTTCACCATTTTCCATTATCGCTTCATATTTCATCACTAAATCCGCACAGATCGCTAGTTAAATTAAAACTTGCTCAAGCTTTCGTTAGTCTCCAGCGATCGATAATATCAACAGTAGCATACCACTCGCTCAGTAAAACTGTTTGATAAACACATACAATTATCGTAGAAATTGCATTAGTAGTTCAGCGTACGAAGAAAAACGTAGCCACCAGCACCAGGCTACGACTCTAGGTCGTCAAATATTCCCTCTACCCAGGCGACGCCGTTGAATAGGTCATGTGGATGTAATAGTGCCTAAACACATCACTCAGTCGGTACGCTCCCCGGCGAACGCACACGCCCTGCGCGAGTCCATTTTTTAAATTTATAACCGTCGCAGCCGTTAAAAACACTATTGTTTTAGTTTACCTTTGTTCGTCTGTTTGTTTGTGCCATTTTATGACGCCGACGGCCATATTAGTGTGTTTTGTGTTGTGTTAACAATAATGGTAGCTTCAGTGCATAGTGGTTGCCAATAATCTAGATTTTGTGTTGTGTTAATAATGGTAGCTTCAGTGCAAAGTGGTTACCAAGAATCTAGACATCGCTACACCGCCGTTGGTTCAGTCTTCGGTGAGTGATAGCGAATAATACGATGACTTTTATATTCGTTATTCTGTTATTGTGCGCATTGAGCAGCTACCAAACGCTGTTCAATGAATTTCTTCCTCATTCTGCCACCAATCCATCAAAATTCGCTAGGGCGGACCGTTTTTATTTGAATATTAAAAAACTGCGAATCTACTACGCAGCAAACAACTTCCATAACTCGCTTTCAAACATAACGCCACGACGCACCGGCGGCGGCCGCCATTTTAAAACTCGGGTTTACAAAAATAAATTCCGACGCACTTTAACCACCCGCCCACCGTTTAGGCGCAGGTTTAGTTATCAGTTTAAAGCCGCACTTAATCGATTAATAAAGGCATAAATAATCACAAATAAATACAGAATAAGATATTTTCTGTAAAATCGTAGTAAAAAACCCCCCTCTGGTATCAAATTTGGATTAACTTAGCTTGCGTAGAACCAGAGGGGCTAGTCCCACTAACGTTAAATATAAATAGATTCAGGACCACAGGAATAATTGGTAAATCAATTGACTTAACAAAAAAAAAATGGGTCAGTTGAGATACTAATTTATTACCTAAAAACTCAAAACCACTACAAATCTTGCAAATTTTTAGCAGTAATCTAGCTAACTAGTATGCGTGGAGTGCGCACATAAATATAGTGTACCGGTAAACACTCAAACCGACATTATTAATAGCTATTAATACTAAAATGCTTAAAAAACTCACCTGATCCATCTTCAAAGGTCCATAACTTGCGATTTTTGTATGGGGCTATATGCTTTTTCTTATACCATTGGATAGCCACCATTTTTCCGCTTCTCCTGGTACCCCGCCCCCCGGGATCCGATCAATGTTTGGCACGCCGCCCACCCGGCCCTCAGCGAGAGATATTTCACCATTTTCCATTATCGCTTCATATTTCATCACTAAATCCGCACAGATCGCTAGTTAAATTAAAACTTGCTCAAGCTTTCGTTAGTCTCCAGCGATCGATAATATCAACAGTAGCATACCACTCGCTCAGTAAAACTGTTTGATAAACACATACAATTATCGTAGAAATTGCATTAGTAGTTCAGCGTACGAAGAAAAACGTAGCCACCAGCACCAGGCTACGACTCTAGGTCGTCAAATATTCCCTCTACCCAGGCGACGCCGTTGAATAGGTCATGTGGATGTAATAGTGCCTAAACACATCACTCAGTCGGTACGCTCCCCGGCGAACGCACACGCCCTGCGCGAGTCCATTTTTTAAATTTATAACCGTCGCAGCCGTTAAAAACACTATTGTTTTAGTTTACCTTTGTTCGTCTGTTTGTTTGTGCCATTTTATGACGCCGACGGCCATATTAGTGTGTTTTGTGTTGTGTTAACAATAATGGTAGCTTCAGTGCATAGTGGTTGCCAATAATCTAGATTTTGTGTTGTGTTAATAATGGTAGCTTCAGTGCAAAGTGGTTACCAAGAATCTAGACATCGCTACACCGCCGTTGGTTCAGTCTTCGGTGAGTGATAGCGAATAATACGATGACTTTTATATTCGTTATTCTGTTATTGTGCGCATTGAGCAGCTACCAAACGCTGTTCAATGAATTTCTTCCTCATTCTGCCACCAATCCATCAAAATTCGCTAGGGCGGACCGTTTTTATTTGAATATTAAAAAACTGCGAATCTACTACGCAGCAAACAACTTCCATAACTCGCTTTCAAACATAACGCCACGACGCACCGGCGGCGGCCGCCATTTTAAAACTCGGGTTTACAAAAATAAATTCCGACGCACTTTAACCACCCGCCCACCGTTTAGGCGCAGGTTTAGTTATCAGTTTAAAGCCGCACTTAATCGATTAATAAAGGCATAAATAATCACAAATAAATACAGAATAAGATATTTTCTGTAAAATCGTAGTAAAAAACCCCCCTCTGGTATCAAATTTGGATTAACTTAGCTTGCGTAGAACCAGAGGGGCTAGTCCCACTAACGTTAAATATAAATAGATTCAGGACCACAGGAATAATTGGTAAATCAATTGACTTAACAAAAAAAAAATGGGTCAGTTGAGATACTAATTTATTACCTAAAAACTCAAAACCACTACAAATCTTGCAAATTTTTAGCAGTAATCTAGCTAACTAGTATGCGTGGAGTGCGCACATAAATATAGTGTACCGGTAAACACTCAAACCGACATTATTAATAGCTATTAATACTAAAATGCTTAAAAAACTCACCTGATCCATCTTCAAAGGTCCATAACTTGCGATTTTTGTATGGGGCTATATGCTTTTTCTTATACCATTGGATAGCCACCATTTTTCCGCTTCTCCTGGTACCCCGCCCCCCGGGATCCGATCAATGTTTGGCACGCCGCCCACCCGGCCCTCAGCGAGAGATATTTCACCATTTTCCATTATCGCTTCATATTTCATCACTAAATCCGCACAGATCGCTAGTTAAATTAAAACTTGCTCAAGCTTTCGTTAGTCTCCAGCGATCGATAATATCAACAGTAGCATACCACTCGCTCAGTAAAACTGTTTGATAAACACATACAATTATCGTAGAAATTGCATTAGTAGTTCAGCGTACGAAGAAAAACGTAGCCACCAGCACCAGGCTACGACTCTAGGTCGTCAAATATTCCCTCTACCCAGGCGACGCCGTTGAATAGGTCATGTGGATGTAATAGTGCCTAAACACATCACTCAGTCGGTACGCTCCCCGGCGAACGCACACGCCCTGCGCGAGTCCATTTTTTAAATTTATAACCGTCGCAGCCGTTAAAAACACTATTGTTTTAGTTTACCTTTGTTCGTCTGTTTGTTTGTGCCATTTTATGACGCCGACGGCCATATTAGTGTGTTTTGTGTTGTGTTAACAATAATGGTAGCTTCAGTGCATAGTGGTTGCCAATAATCTAGATTTTGTGTTGTGTTAATAATGGTAGCTTCAGTGCAAAGTGGTTACCAAGAATCTAGACATCGCTACACCGCCGTTGGTTCAGTCTTCGGTGAGTGATAGCGAATAATACGATGACTTTTATATTCGTTATTCTGTTATTGTGCGCATTGAGCAGCTACCAAACGCTGTTCAATGAATTTCTTCCTCATTCTGCCACCAATCCATCAAAATTCGCTAGGGCGGACCGTTTTTATTTGAATATTAAAAAACTGCGAATCTACTACGCAGCAAACAACTTCCATAACTCGCTTTCAAACATAACGCCACGACGCACCGGCGGCGGCCGCCATTTTAAAACTCGGGTTTACAAAAATAAATTCCGACGCACTTTAACCACCCGCCCACCGTTTAGGCGCAGGTTTAGTTATCAGTTTAAAGCCGCACTTAATCGATTAATAAAGGCATAAATAATCACAAATAAATACAGAATAAGATATTTTCTGTAAAATCGTAGTAAAAAACCCCCCTCTGGTATCAAATTTGGATTAACTTAGCTTGCGTAGAACCAGAGGGGCTAGTCCCACTAACGTTAAATATAAATAGATTCAGGACCACAGGAATAATTGGTAAATCAATTGACTTAACAAAAAAAAAATGGGTCAGTTGAGATACTAATTTATTACCTAAAAACTCAAAACCACTACAAATCTTGCAAATTTTTAGCAGTAATCTAGCTAACTAGTATGCGTGGAGTGCGCACATAAATATAGTGTACCGGTAAACACTCAAACCGACATTATTAATAGCTATTAATACTAAAATGCTTAAAAAACTCACCTGATCCATCTTCAAAGGTCCATAACTTGCGATTTTTGTATGGGGCTATATGCTTTTTCTTATACCATTGGATAGCCACCATTTTTCCGCTTCTCCTGGTACCCCGCCCCCCGGGATCCGATCAATGTTTGGCACGCCGCCCACCCGGCCCTCAGCGAGAGATATTTCACCATTTTCCATTATCGCTTCATATTTCATCACTAAATCCGCACAGATCGCTAGTTAAATTAAAACTTGCTCAAGCTTTCGTTAGTCTCCAGCGATCGATAATATCAACAGTAGCATACCACTCGCTCAGTAAAACTGTTTGATAAACACATACAATTATCGTAGAAATTGCATTAGTAGTTCAGCGTACGAAGAAAAACGTAGCCACCAGCACCAGGCTACGACTCTAGGTCGTCAAATATTCCCTCTACCCAGGCGACGCCGTTGAATAGGTCATGTGGATGTAATAGTGCCTAAACACATCACTCAGTCGGTACGCTCCCCGGCGAACGCACACGCCCTGCGCGAGTCCATTTTTTAAATTTATAACCGTCGCAGCCGTTAAAAACACTATTGTTTTAGTTTACCTTTGTTCGTCTGTTTGTTTGTGCCATTTTATGACGCCGACGGCCATATTAGTGTGTTTTGTGTTGTGTTAACAATAATGGTAGCTTCAGTGCATAGTGGTTGCCAATAATCTAGATTTTGTGTTGTGTTAATAATGGTAGCTTCAGTGCAAAGTGGTTACCAAGAATCTAGACATCGCTACACCGCCGTTGGTTCAGTCTTCGGTGAGTGATAGCGAATAATACGATGACTTTTATATTCGTTATTCTGTTATTGTGCGCATTGAGCAGCTACCAAACGCTGTTCAATGAATTTCTTCCTCATTCTGCCACCAATCCATCAAAATTCGCTAGGGCGGACCGTTTTTATTTGAATATTAAAAAACTGCGAATCTACTACGCAGCAAACAACTTCCATAACTCGCTTTCAAACATAACGCCACGACGCACCGGCGGCGGCCGCCATTTTAAAACTCGGGTTTACAAAAATAAATTCCGACGCACTTTAACCACCCGCCCACCGTTTAGGCGCAGGTTTAGTTATCAGTTTAAAGCCGCACTTAATCGATTAATAAAGGCATAAATAATCACAAATAAATACAGAATAAGATATTTTCTGTAAAATCGTAGTAAAAAACCCCCCTCTGGTATCAAATTTGGATTAACTTAGCTTGCGTAGAACCAGAGGGGCTAGTCCCACTAACGTTAAATATAAATAGATTCAGGACCACAGGAATAATTGGTAAATCAATTGACTTAACAAAAAAAAAATGGGTCAGTTGAGATACTAATTTATTACCTAAAAACTCAAAACCACTACAAATCTTGCAAATTTTTAGCAGTAATCTAGCTAACTAGTATGCGTGGAGTGCGCACATAAATATAGTGTACCGGTAAACACTCAAACCGACATTATTAATAGCTATTAATACTAAAATGCTTAAAAAACTCACCTGATCCATCTTCAAAGGTCCATAACTTGCGATTTTTGTATGGGGCTATATGCTTTTTCTTATACCATTGGATAGCCACCATTTTTCCGCTTCTCCTGGTACCCCGCCCCCCGGGATCCGATCAATGTTTGGCACGCCGCCCACCCGGCCCTCAGCGAGAGATATTTCACCATTTTCCATTATCGCTTCATATTTCATCACTAAATCCGCACAGATCGCTAGTTAAATTAAAACTTGCTCAAGCTTTCGTTAGTCTCCAGCGATCGATAATATCAACAGTAGCATACCACTCGCTCAGTAAAACTGTTTGATAAACACATACAATTATCGTAGAAATTGCATTAGTAGTTCAGCGTACGAAGAAAAACGTAGCCACCAGCACCAGGCTACGACTCTAGGTCGTCAAATATTCCCTCTACCCAGGCGACGCCGTTGAATAGGTCATGTGGATGTAATAGTGCCTAAACACATCACTCAGTCGGTACGCTCCCCGGCGAACGCACACGCCCTGCGCGAGTCCATTTTTTAAATTTATAACCGTCGCAGCCGTTAAAAACACTATTGTTTTAGTTTACCTTTGTTCGTCTGTTTGTTTGTGCCATTTTATGACGCCGACGGCCATATTAGTGTGTTTTGTGTTGTGTTAACAATAATGGTAGCTTCAGTGCATAGTGGTTGCCAATAATCTAGATTTTGTGTTGTGTTAATAATGGTAGCTTCAGTGCAAAGTGGTTACCAAGAATCTAGACATCGCTACACCGCCGTTGGTTCAGTCTTCGGTGAGTGATAGCGAATAATACGATGACTTTTATATTCGTTATTCTGTTATTGTGCGCATTGAGCAGCTACCAAACGCTGTTCAATGAATTTCTTCCTCATTCTGCCACCAATCCATCAAAATTCGCTAGGGCGGACCGTTTTTATTTGAATATTAAAAAACTGCGAATCTACTACGCAGCAAACAACTTCCATAACTCGCTTTCAAACATAACGCCACGACGCACCGGCGGCGGCCGCCATTTTAAAACTCGGGTTTACAAAAATAAATTCCGACGCACTTTAACCACCCGCCCACCGTTTAGGCGCAGGTTTAGTTATCAGTTTAAAGCCGCACTTAATCGATTAATAAAGGCATAAATAATCACAAATAAATACAGAATAAGATATTTTCTGTAAAATCGTAGTAAAAAACCCCCCTCTGGTATCAAATTTGGATTAACTTAGCTTGCGTAGAACCAGAGGGGCTAGTCCCACTAACGTTAAATATAAATAGATTCAGGACCACAGGAATAATTGGTAAATCAATTGACTTAACAAAAAAAAAATGGGTCAGTTGAGATACTAATTTATTACCTAAAAACTCAAAACCACTACAAATCTTGCAAATTTTTAGCAGTAATCTAGCTAACTAGTATGCGTGGAGTGCGCACATAAATATAGTGTACCGGTAAACACTCAAACCGACATTATTAATAGCTATTAATACTAAAATGCTTAAAAAACTCACCTGATCCATCTTCAAAGGTCCATAACTTGCGATTTTTGTATGGGGCTATATGCTTTTTCTTATACCATTGGATAGCCACCATTTTTCCGCTTCTCCTGGTACCCCGCCCCCCGGGATCCGATCAATGTTTGGCACGCCGCCCACCCGGCCCTCAGCGAGAGATATTTCACCATTTTCCATTATCGCTTCATATTTCATCACTAAATCCGCACAGATCGCTAGTTAAATTAAAACTTGCTCAAGCTTTCGTTAGTCTCCAGCGATCGATAATATCAACAGTAGCATACCACTCGCTCAGTAAAACTGTTTGATAAACACATACAATTATCGTAGAAATTGCATTAGTAGTTCAGCGTACGAAGAAAAACGTAGCCACCAGCACCAGGCTACGACTCTAGGTCGTCAAATATTCCCTCTACCCAGGCGACGCCGTTGAATAGGTCATGTGGATGTAATAGTGCCTAAACACATCACTCAGTCGGTACGCTCCCCGGCGAACGCACACGCCCTGCGCGAGTCCATTTTTTAAATTTATAACCGTCGCAGCCGTTAAAAACACTATTGTTTTAGTTTACCTTTGTTCGTCTGTTTGTTTGTGCCATTTTATGACGCCGACGGCCATATTAGTGTGTTTTGTGTTGTGTTAACAATAATGGTAGCTTCAGTGCATAGTGGTTGCCAATAATCTAGATTTTGTGTTGTGTTAATAATGGTAGCTTCAGTGCAAAGTGGTTACCAAGAATCTAGACATCGCTACACCGCCGTTGGTTCAGTCTTCGGTGAGTGATAGCGAATAATACGATGACTTTTATATTCGTTATTCTGTTATTGTGCGCATTGAGCAGCTACCAAACGCTGTTCAATGAATTTCTTCCTCATTCTGCCACCAATCCATCAAAATTCGCTAGGGCGGACCGTTTTTATTTGAATATTAAAAAACTGCGAATCTACTACGCAGCAAACAACTTCCATAACTCGCTTTCAAACATAACGCCACGACGCACCGGCGGCGGCCGCCATTTTAAAACTCGGGTTTACAAAAATAAATTCCGACGCACTTTAACCACCCGCCCACCGTTTAGGCGCAGGTTTAGTTATCAGTTTAAAGCCGCACTTAATCGATTAATAAAGGCATAAATAATCACAAATAAATACAGAATAAGATATTTTCTGTAAAATCGTAGTAAAAAACCCCCCTCTGGTATCAAATTTGGATTAACTTAGCTTGCGTAGAACCAGAGGGGCTAGTCCCACTAACGTTAAATATAAATAGATTCAGGACCACAGGAATAATTGGTAAATCAATTGACTTAACAAAAAAAAAATGGGTCAGTTGAGATACTAATTTATTACCTAAAAACTCAAAACCACTACAAATCTTGCAAATTTTTAGCAGTAATCTAGCTAACTAGTATGCGTGGAGTGCGCACATAAATATAGTGTACCGGTAAACACTCAAACCGACATTATTAATAGCTATTAATACTAAAATGCTTAAAAAACTCACCTGATCCATCTTCAAAGGTCCATAACTTGCGATTTTTGTATGGGGCTATATGCTTTTTCTTATACCATTGGATAGCCACCATTTTTCCGCTTCTCCTGGTACCCCGCCCCCCGGGATCCGATCAATGTTTGGCACGCCGCCCACCCGGCCCTCAGCGAGAGATATTTCACCATTTTCCATTATCGCTTCATATTTCATCACTAAATCCGCACAGATCGCTAGTTAAATTAAAACTTGCTCAAGCTTTCGTTAGTCTCCAGCGATCGATAATATCAACAGTAGCATACCACTCGCTCAGTAAAACTGTTTGATAAACACATACAATTATCGTAGAAATTGCATTAGTAGTTCAGCGTACGAAGAAAAACGTAGCCACCAGCACCAGGCTACGACTCTAGGTCGTCAAATATTCCCTCTACCCAGGCGACGCCGTTGAATAGGTCATGTGGATGTAATAGTGCCTAAACACATCACTCAGTCGGTACGCTCCCCGGCGAACGCACACGCCCTGCGCGAGTCCATTTTTTAAATTTATAACCGTCGCAGCCGTTAAAAACACTATTGTTTTAGTTTACCTTTGTTCGTCTGTTTGTTTGTGCCATTTTATGACGCCGACGGCCATATTAGTGTGTTTTGTGTTGTGTTAACAATAATGGTAGCTTCAGTGCATAGTGGTTGCCAATAATCTAGATTTTGTGTTGTGTTAATAATGGTAGCTTCAGTGCAAAGTGGTTACCAAGAATCTAGACATCGCTACACCGCCGTTGGTTCAGTCTTCGGTGAGTGATAGCGAATAATACGATGACTTTTATATTCGTTATTCTGTTATTGTGCGCATTGAGCAGCTACCAAACGCTGTTCAATGAATTTCTTCCTCATTCTGCCACCAATCCATCAAAATTCGCTAGGGCGGACCGTTTTTATTTGAATATTAAAAAACTGCGAATCTACTACGCAGCAAACAACTTCCATAACTCGCTTTCAAACATAACGCCACGACGCACCGGCGGCGGCCGCCATTTTAAAACTCGGGTTTACAAAAATAAATTCCGACGCACTTTAACCACCCGCCCACCGTTTAGGCGCAGGTTTAGTTATCAGTTTAAAGCCGCACTTAATCGATTAATAAAGGCATAAATAATCACAAATAAATACAGAATAAGATATTTTCTGTAAAATCGTAGTAAAAAACCCCCCTCTGGTATCAAATTTGGATTAACTTAGCTTGCGTAGAACCAGAGGGGCTAGTCCCACTAACGTTAAATATAAATAGATTCAGGACCACAGGAATAATTGGTAAATCAATTGACTTAACAAAAAAAAAATGGGTCAGTTGAGATACTAATTTATTACCTAAAAACTCAAAACCACTACAAATCTTGCAAATTTTTAGCAGTAATCTAGCTAACTAGTATGCGTGGAGTGCGCACATAAATATAGTGTACCGGTAAACACTCAAACCGACATTATTAATAGCTATTAATACTAAAATGCTTAAAAAACTCACCTGATCCATCTTCAAAGGTCCATAACTTGCGATTTTTGTATGGGGCTATATGCTTTTTCTTATACCATTGGATAGCCACCATTTTTCCGCTTCTCCTGGTACCCCGCCCCCCGGGATCCGATCAATGTTTGGCACGCCGCCCACCCGGCCCTCAGCGAGAGATATTTCACCATTTTCCATTATCGCTTCATATTTCATCACTAAATCCGCACAGATCGCTAGTTAAATTAAAACTTGCTCAAGCTTTCGTTAGTCTCCAGCGATCGATAATATCAACAGTAGCATACCACTCGCTCAGTAAAACTGTTTGATAAACACATACAATTATCGTAGAAATTGCATTAGTAGTTCAGCGTACGAAGAAAAACGTAGCCACCAGCACCAGGCTACGACTCTAGGTCGTCAAATATTCCCTCTACCCAGGCGACGCCGTTGAATAGGTCATGTGGATGTAATAGTGCCTAAACACATCACTCAGTCGGTACGCTCCCCGGCGAACGCACACGCCCTGCGCGAGTCCATTTTTTAAATTTATAACCGTCGCAGCCGTTAAAAACACTATTGTTTTAGTTTACCTTTGTTCGTCTGTTTGTTTGTGCCATTTTATGACGCCGACGGCCATATTAGTGTGTTTTGTGTTGTGTTAACAATAATGGTAGCTTCAGTGCATAGTGGTTGCCAATAATCTAGATTTTGTGTTGTGTTAATAATGGTAGCTTCAGTGCAAAGTGGTTACCAAGAATCTAGACATCGCTACACCGCCGTTGGTTCAGTCTTCGGTGAGTGATAGCGAATAATACGATGACTTTTATATTCGTTATTCTGTTATTGTGCGCATTGAGCAGCTACCAAACGCTGTTCAATGAATTTCTTCCTCATTCTGCCACCAATCCATCAAAATTCGCTAGGGCGGACCGTTTTTATTTGAATATTAAAAAACTGCGAATCTACTACGCAGCAAACAACTTCCATAACTCGCTTTCAAACATAACGCCACGACGCACCGGCGGCGGCCGCCATTTTAAAACTCGGGTTTACAAAAATAAATTCCGACGCACTTTAACCACCCGCCCACCGTTTAGGCGCAGGTTTAGTTATCAGTTTAAAGCCGCACTTAATCGATTAATAAAGGCATAAATAATCACAAATAAATACAGAATAAGATATTTTCTGTAAAATCGTAGTAAAAAACCCCCCTCTGGTATCAAATTTGGATTAACTTAGCTTGCGTAGAACCAGAGGGGCTAGTCCCACTAACGTTAAATATAAATAGATTCAGGACCACAGGAATAATTGGTAAATCAATTGACTTAACAAAAAAAAAATGGGTCAGTTGAGATACTAATTTATTACCTAAAAACTCAAAACCACTACAAATCTTGCAAATTTTTAGCAGTAATCTAGCTAACTAGTATGCGTGGAGTGCGCACATAAATATAGTGTACCGGTAAACACTCAAACCGACATTATTAATAGCTATTAATACTAAAATGCTTAAAAAACTCACCTGATCCATCTTCAAAGGTCCATAACTTGCGATTTTTGTATGGGGCTATATGCTTTTTCTTATACCATTGGATAGCCACCATTTTTCCGCTTCTCCTGGTACCCCGCCCCCCGGGATCCGATCAATGTTTGGCACGCCGCCCACCCGGCCCTCAGCGAGAGATATTTCACCATTTTCCATTATCGCTTCATATTTCATCACTAAATCCGCACAGATCGCTAGTTAAATTAAAACTTGCTCAAGCTTTCGTTAGTCTCCAGCGATCGATAATATCAACAGTAGCATACCACTCGCTCAGTAAAACTGTTTGATAAACACATACAATTATCGTAGAAATTGCATTAGTAGTTCAGCGTACGAAGAAAAACGTAGCCACCAGCACCAGGCTACGACTCTAGGTCGTCAAATATTCCCTCTACCCAGGCGACGCCGTTGAATAGGTCATGTGGATGTAATAGTGCCTAAACACATCACTCAGTCGGTACGCTCCCCGGCGAACGCACACGCCCTGCGCGAGTCCATTTTTTAAATTTATAACCGTCGCAGCCGTTAAAAACACTATTGTTTTAGTTTACCTTTGTTCGTCTGTTTGTTTGTGCCATTTTATGACGCCGACGGCCATATTAGTGTGTTTTGTGTTGTGTTAACAATAATGGTAGCTTCAGTGCATAGTGGTTGCCAATAATCTAGATTTTGTGTTGTGTTAATAATGGTAGCTTCAGTGCAAAGTGGTTACCAAGAATCTAGACATCGCTACACCGCCGTTGGTTCAGTCTTCGGTGAGTGATAGCGAATAATACGATGACTTTTATATTCGTTATTCTGTTATTGTGCGCATTGAGCAGCTACCAAACGCTGTTCAATGAATTTCTTCCTCATTCTGCCACCAATCCATCAAAATTCGCTAGGGCGGACCGTTTTTATTTGAATATTAAAAAACTGCGAATCTACTACGCAGCAAACAACTTCCATAACTCGCTTTCAAACATAACGCCACGACGCACCGGCGGCGGCCGCCATTTTAAAACTCGGGTTTACAAAAATAAATTCCGACGCACTTTAACCACCCGCCCACCGTTTAGGCGCAGGTTTAGTTATCAGTTTAAAGCCGCACTTAATCGATTAATAAAGGCATAAATAATCACAAATAAATACAGAATAAGATATTTTCTGTAAAATCGTAGTAAAAAACCCCCCTCTGGTATCAAATTTGGATTAACTTAGCTTGCGTAGAACCAGAGGGGCTAGTCCCACTAACGTTAAATATAAATAGATTCAGGACCACAGGAATAATTGGTAAATCAATTGACTTAACAAAAAAAAAATGGGTCAGTTGAGATACTAATTTATTACCTAAAAACTCAAAACCACTACAAATCTTGCAAATTTTTAGCAGTAATCTAGCTAACTAGTATGCGTGGAGTGCGCACATAAATATAGTGTACCGGTAAACACTCAAACCGACATTATTAATAGCTATTAATACTAAAATGCTTAAAAAACTCACCTGATCCATCTTCAAAGGTCCATAACTTGCGATTTTTGTATGGGGCTATATGCTTTTTCTTATACCATTGGATAGCCACCATTTTTCCGCTTCTCCTGGTACCCCGCCCCCCGGGATCCGATCAATTTTTTGCCCCCCCACCCACCCGGTAGGGTTTTACCATCTAAACTCGGTACCATACCTACAATTCTTTTTAATTTTTTTCTCGTCTCCCACCGGTCCGATCGGGCTCATTTTGGGCTCGTTGGGATCGGGGGAGCGAGCCCTACACCTTAGTATTTTTTGTAATTCTGTTTTCGCACTCCACAGTTTTTCGCCCCTGCGCTGGGCCCTCTGCTTCTCAGGGGGCGCAGCGCAGGGGCGACGAGGAAGACAACCTCGTTAAAAAATTACTCCGAAGCCTAAGCTTCAGCCGCCCGGCGACGGGCTGCATGGCCGGGGGGTATACCCGGTCATAAGGGCGGCAAAACCCCAAATAACCATGAAAAATGTCTGAAATTGAAAATACACTACCCCAGGGGGGTACCAGCCGGTCTCCGGCTGGAGAATCCCCTTCGGGTCCCTCGGGACCCGGCAGCCCCACCGTCTCTGGGGGGGGCAACAATTTCACTAGAGCCACGGAGGTCGTGGAGAGGCCGCGCACGCCCAGTTTTGCGCGTCCTCGAGTTGAACTGCCGCGCACTCCACCAAAGACCCGGAGCGAAGCGCGAGTGGTGCTGAAGCCAATCCCAGCCACCACAATTGCAGAATTGGAGGAACGGGCGACTACACCTGTTTTTGTGTGCCCACGGGGAGTGGAGGAACCTATGGAAGATTGCCTCGCGCCCATACATCCTTCCATCGTTTTCGACGAGGATGGTGAACTGGCGGGTCCGAGGTTGCGGTCCTCGGCCCTCCCGCCGCCGATGACTCCCGTCAGGAGAAGGCCGGCCAGCAGGTCGAGCGCCCGAGTCGTCGACTACGACAGTGACTGCTCGCAGGCGTCGTTCGCCTCAGGGTTCTCCCTAGCTTCCTGCGCATCGTCGGCGCTGCGCAAGAGGACAGGCGCGAAGAGGAAAAAAGGTCAGACGGAGGAACGAGACCTAGAGTCGGATCTTCGGGACATTATGAACCCGAGCATCCCTCCTCTAAGGTCAAGAACCAAGGACGCTTTGCCTAGCGTGGATGACCTCATAGACGAAATGAGGAACCAGCCTACGGCTGATATTGGAGCGACCCTTATGGAATCGCTCCAATCCATTGAGAAGGTTTCGGACGTGTCCAAAAACTTGAAGGGCGAACTGAAGAATACCCTGAGGAGATCGGTCAGAAAATCAGAAGCCGCAACTCTGATTCTCCACGAGAGATCCTCAGCCGTGGACAAGGAGCGTATGGAACAGGAGATCCAGGAGCTCCGATCCCAGCTCGCAGCACAGTCTGCACGAGTAGCCAGCCTAAGTTCCGAGCTTGCGGAACTGAAACAGGCGAAAGGCAGGGCAGCGACGAGAACTGAAGTGACCAGGGCCACCTCAGGCACGCCAGCATCGACGCCGCCGCCTCAGCGAGCCACACCGTCGAGGGGAAGCTCCATGCTGGAACAACTTGCCGAGTTGATGGACAGCAGGTTGAAGACCTTCCGGGAGGAACTCAAGGCTGAGCTACAGCCAGAGAAAGGCAGCACGCCCCTACCCCCGAAGAAAACATCTAAGAAGGGAGGACAGGCGCCAAACCCTGATGCCTCTGGGGGCAAGGGTTCTTTAATGGCGCCCGCAAATAACCCTGGCGAGAAGAGGAAGCCAAAGAAGGCGCCGGCAAAGAAACCTCCGCAGGCGGGAGGCAGCCAACGTCCGGCACCGGCACCAGAATACCGGGAGGAGGGAACCAGGGAGCCGGAACCTGTTCCAACATCGACGGAGCTGCCTTGGAGCAAGGTCCTCGGTAGAAAGGCAAAGAGGGACCTAAAAGCTGCCAAAACGGCTGCAGCAGAAAAAGGTCCCGCTAGATCAGCTCTGAAGAAGCCAAGGCCCTCCCGAGTCCCTAAATCTGCTGCCATCACCATCTCTGTGGCAGAAGAGTCGGGCACTTCGCTGGCAGAAGTCCTCAGGTCGGCTAAAACCCAAGTTAAGCTGGAGGACTACGGGTTGGAGCAGGGAATAAGCCAGCGGAGAGCAGTCAACGGGGGATTGGTCCTGCGGATTACCGGCCCGGACAACGCTAAGCGAGCGGATGACCTAGCGTCCCGCCTCAAAGAAGTTATCACAAACGAGGGGGTCAAAATCGCGCGACCCATGAAGATGGGAGAAATCCGAATCATCGACCTCGATGATTCGGTCATTCCCTCTGACGTGTCTGCGGCCGTCGCGGGGGCGACCGGCTGCGTACAAGACAACGTCAGGGTGGGAGTGATTAGGCCGCACCGCTCGGGCATGCACACAGTGTGGGTCAAGTGCCCTTTAGAAGCGGTGCATAAATTAGATGGAAAGATGCTTCGGGTCGGCTGGTCGTCAGCCAGAGTTGAGACCCTAAATGTGAGACCCCTTCAGTGCTTCAGATGCCTTGAGCGGGGACACGTCCGGGCCAGATGCGGCAACCCTATCGACCGAAGTGGGTTGTGTTATGTCTGCGGGGCGCCTGGACATAAAGCCCAGAGTTGCGTGTCAGAGGGCCCGAAGTGCCCCATCTGCGCAGACTACGGCGTCCCGTCTAATCACCGACTGGGCGGGCCCAAGTGCTCCCCTCCGAAGAGGTACGCGCGCGCCCCGAACAACAGGGGCACAGCAGCAGTAGAGGAGGCGCCAATGGAGGCGACCCAAACGGACCAGGGTCCGACCGAAGAAGCAAGAAAGGACTAGTTTTCCCGCCTCACAGAAACATCCTACAGGGCAACGTCAACCACTGCCGCGCAGCGCAGGATCTTTTGATCCAGACGCTCGCGGAGCAGTCGGTTGCTCTGGCCTTGGTAGCTGAGCCGTACTCCGTCCCGGACCACCCCCGTTGGTTCGGGGAGGAGGGCGGCTCGGTTGCCATCTACTGGGCGGGAGGATCTGGAGACCCTCACTGCACTCTCCTTCAGAAGTCGTCTGGCTTTGTTGCGGTGGAATGGGGGCAGATGGTAGTCGTCGCCTGCTACGTTTCTCCCAACTGCGGTCTCGCTGAGTTCGAGGCGTACCTGGACGGGGTCGCTGGCTGTGTACGCAGCCACCTTACCCGTCCGGTACTCGTCGCGGGGGACTTCAACGCCCACTCCAGGGTGTGGGGTGATGCCCGCGACGACGCGAGAGGAGAGACAGTCATTGAGTGGGCGGCGGCCCTCGGTCTCGGCCTCCTCAACACTGGCAGTGTCAGCACCTGCGTGCGGTGGCAGGGGGAGTCCATCGTCGATTTGACGTGGGCAACCCCTTCCGCGGCTCGTTTGGTGTCGGGATGGAGAGTGGCAGAGGACTTGGCCACCCTGAGCGACCATCGGCACATCATCTTCCGAGTCGCTCAGTCCCTCCGCAACTCCAGGAGGGAAGCTCCCACTAGCCAGGAGGCTCCGCGACGGTGGGCCTTAAAGCAGCTAGACAGGGATCTTCTTGTCGCTGCAGCCCACGTCGCGGACTGGGTGAACGGAGTGGTTTCACCGGATCCCGAGGTCTTTGCGGCCTGGTTCGAGGGAACAATGACCGAGGTATGTGATGCTGCGATGCCCCGGGTTAGACCGGGCAAAGTAAAAAGGTCGGTGTACTGGTGGTCGCCAAGCCTGGCGCAACTACGTGTGTCTTGCGTCAGGGCGCGCCGCCGGTACACCAGGACGCGCAGAAGGCGCGGATCTACGCCCGAGGAGACCGAAGAGGCCTACATGGCATATCGCGCCGCAACCAAGACATTCCAGATGGCAATTAGGGAAGCCAAAGCGCGGGCATGGGAAGACCTCATCGAGGGACTCAACAGGGACCCATGGGGTCGACCATATAAGATGGTCCTGGGCAAGCTCCGCCCATGGGTCCCTCCTGCGACTGAGACCCTAGACCCGGGGTTTATTGGGAGAGTGGTAGATACACTCTTCCCAAGGGACGATTTCCCGAGCCCTCAGCTGCGCCCGGATGATGTCGAATGGACAAATGATCTGGGCGTAACTGAGGGAGAGCTGGACCAGGCCGTTAGAAGGCTTTCGGCCCGTAACACTGCCCCGGGCCCGGACGGCATTCCGGGCAGAGCATGGGTGTTGGCCCTAACAGTTCTGGGTGGACGATTTCGCCAACTGATGAGCGACTGCCTTCGCTCAGGCGTGTTCCCGGCGGACTGGAAGAGGGCTAGATTGGTCCTCATCCCGAAGGTTGGAAGGCCGGCGGACTTACCGTCCTCGTTCCGGCCTATTTGCTTACTAGATGAGGCGGGCAAACTCTTTGAGAGAGTCTTAGCGGCCCGCCTCAATGAGCACCTGTCGCGCGTTGGCCCCGATCTATCCGACTGCCAGTTTGGCTTCCGTCAGGGTAGGTCCACCGTTGACGCAATCCGGCGCGTCCGGACACTGGCGGAAGCCACAGTTGAGGGGGGGGGAGTGGCGCTGGCAATCAGCTTGGACATTGTCAACGCCTTTAACTCCCTCCCCTGGCAAGCAATACGGGAGGCACTATACCATCACAATGTGCCCCCGTATTTGCGGAGGATCATCGGGGCGTATCTGTGCGACAGGTCGATCCTTTACACGGACCGGAGCGGGGACGTCAAAGTCAGGGAAGTCGTCTGCGGGGTTCCACAGGGGTCGGTGCTGGGACCCATGCTGTGGAACCTCGCATATGACACGGTGCTGAGGACCAGTCTCCCCCCAGGCATACAGCTTAGCTGTTATGCGGATGACACGTTGGTGCTGGCTAGCGGCGATGAATTTAGGTCCACCGCCAGGCTTGCGGAACTCGGGGTGACGCGGGTCATCCGGAGTATCGAGGGATTGGGTTTAAGGGTGGCTCCCCAGAAGACGGAAGCCCTGTGGTTCCACGGGCTCCGTCGTGGGGAGGAGCCACCCATAACTTCCATAAGGGTTGGGGACGCTGTCGTCAGTATCGGGCCGACGATTAAATATCTCGGCCTGATACTGGACAGCAAATGGCAGTTCGAGGCGCACTTCGAGCGCCTGGTCCCTCGAGTCCAAAGGGCAGCAGGTGCTCTTCAGAGACTGCTGCCTAATCTCGGGGGACCAAGGGAGGAGATTCGCCGCCTCTACGGCAGCGTGGTGCGATCCATGGCCCTCTATGGGGCACCCGTTTGGTCGGACCGACTGACGGGCGCCTCCCGCTGCAGGCACCTCCTTAATGGCCTGCAGCGCGTGATGGCCATTAGGATCGTGCGTGGATATCGCACGATTTCATATGAGGCGGCGACTCTCCTGGCGCGCTTTCCGCCATTTGACATCCTGGCGGGCATGGACACGGAGGTCTACGACCGACTCCGTTGCCCTGCCCGCCAGGGAGACGGGGACGTCCCGGACGCGCTTGGGGTGCGGCGGGACGCGCACAGGCGCGCGCTTACTCTCTGGCGCGAGCGGCTTGAACTGCCGCGAAACTCGCGCCAGCGCGCCGTCAGCGCTGTCCTGCCTCACCTTGAGGCGTGGCTCCACTTAAAGAGTGCTGGAGTTACATACAGAGTGACTCAGATACTCACCGGGCACGGCTGCTTCGGTGAGTATCTGAGTCGCATCGGAAGAGAGCCCACGGCGGGCTGCTATCATTGCAGGAGTGACATGGACTCGGCGCAACACACATTGGAGGAGTGCCCTGCTTGGGCCTCCGAGCGCCGAGTCCTAATAGATGAAATCGGGGGAGACCTCTCGCCGTCGGCCGTGGTTTATGCCATGGTGACGGCGAGAGATAGTTGGAGGGCAGTGGTCTCCTTCTGTGAAGCCGTGATGCTTCAGAAGGAGACCGCTGAACGCGCCAGGGAGCGCAATGACCCCGCACGCCGCAGAAGGGTGCGGGGTCGCGGCCGGCGGACCTGATTCCGCTGGCGAGAAAGGGCAGCGCCGAGCCTGCACCATACGGGTGCAGGCTCGGCGCTGATGCACCAACCTTAGTTGGTGCGAGAATGCCTCGGGATTGCTGAGGACCAGAGTGGGGACTCTGGCCGCCCGCTTACGGCAGCAATCCCGGGAAGAGGCAACCAGTCGTAGCCGCTGGTTGCCTACACAAGCGCAGTTGCGCTGGGGGAAGCTTATTGCTACCCCCGGGAGGGGCCCTTTGGGCGGATGTAGCTCAGCGTCTCTGGTTGTGAACTCAGTGTGACCCCAGAGACGCTGGCGTCAACATCAGAGGTAGGCTATCGTGGTGGGTTTTAGCGGGTTAGCCCTGCACCGTCCCGTCTTCCTTATACCCTTGGAAGGCGGGCAGTCGACCTTCTCGAGGTTAAGAGGTTTCCTCTTCCTCGAGAAGATAAAGATTTCCCACCACGTCAAAAAAAAAAAAAAAAAGGTTAGGTTAGGTTAGGTTAGGTTAGGTTAGGTTGGGGTACGACGGCGCAGCGACCTCCTCGTGGTGTACCCTGGGCAACGACGGTCACCAATCTTCAATTGGTGACCGGCGGCTAGCAGCTGGCCAAGTGGAGCGGGCCTCGTCGTAGCAACGACTGGAGGTCCGCGGGCGGGGCGTCTTCTTGGGCGCTCCGCCAGTAGTTTAGCTTAGGTTAATAATTTATTAGTTTATTTTGTTAATTTTTGTTTTTATTTGTTGTTAGAACGGAGTCCTTTTGGGCTCCGCTAAAATAGATTAGTTTATTTTTGTTGTCGTCACTGGAGTCCCTTTTGGACTCCAGTGGCAGATGGGCCTCTTTTGAGGTCCATTTTGTTATTCAGCGGGGCCCCTTTTGGGTCTCGTTGCCGGGGGGTCTTTTTGGGCCTCTCGGGCTCGTTGTTTTTGTTTTCCGCCTTCTGCGGGAAACGTTAGGGCTAGGGGGGGCCGGCTTAACAGTCGGTCGGGGAGCTTGCTTCCAACCCGTAATCCCCAGTCATGTTTTGGGGACCGGGGGCCTTGGCTTAACCGCCCGGGTCGCGAGGATGCAAACCTCTATAAAAAATGCCGCAACCTAAGCTGTCGTACCGTGGCGAGAGGTGAATGGCGGAGGCGTTACTCCGTCTTTAACGGTACCACCCCGGTCGAGCGTGGCGCTGGCCGGGTGTATTTGCCTTGCTGCGGGGATGGGCGTCACCCCGCAGTCGACCTACGTAACGACCCTTATCGTGGGATTTAATATGGAAAACTTTTTAAAATCAACGTCAAAATCTTTGGAGGTAGGAAGAGAGAGGAGGGCAAGCGCGAGCGACGCGGTGCGGGGCGTGAGCCCAGTACCGGTAGACGCCGCGAAATTAGCAGGGAAGGCCGTAGTTGTCCTCAACAGGATGGAGGTAGACGAGCGTGCGAGCTCGCCGATTGGGCGTAAACGGAGCCGGGACCGCCAGAGTATCACTTTGGTGGACTCTGACTCCGACTGGTCCACAGCTGGGGACCCTGTCCCTGTCCAAGGACAGGCCAAGGCTCCCAAGCTGGGGGCACAGCGGAGTCTGGGCTGCCTGAGTGGTTCTCGGGCGTCCCTGGACACTGACGGGAGTGGGGCGGAGGGTTCCGATCTCGAGCAGATCGGGGCCCCTCGCCCTCTGACCAAGAAAGGTCGCCCGCCCGGGAGCAAGGGGGAGTGTGTGGTGTTCACTCCCGAGCAGATCCGGGCGAACGAGATGCGGGCGCTGCGGGAGAAGCTGCAGGAGGTGCAGAGCGGGCGCTCTTCGCCGGCTGGTGCAGGTGCGGAGCTGGGTGCCGACGGGTGCCGGGAGTTGGCGGCTCACTTCGCCGACACGGTGAGGAAGGTCGCCAAGGTCTCTGGCAACCTTAAAGGCACCTTCCAGAAGCACTTGTACGAGTCGGCGGACGGCCTACAACAGCTTGTGGCGTCAACCTTACGGTTGAACGCCACGGATGAAATGCAGCGTCTTCGGGAGGAGAACGCCTCGCTGAGGGGTCAGCTGGCGGCCCTCCAGAAGACGCTGGACAAGATGGCGGAGTCGGTGGCCCGCATGGAGAAGGTCGCGGCGGGTGCTGCGGCTGTCTCCGGGACACCGGCGCCGACTAACAAAAAGAAGGGAGGAGGTAAGAGTGTCCAGGGCGGAGATCACCCGGACACATTCGAGCCTTACCTCGATCAGATGATGAGTCGGGTGATGTCCGCCATGGACAAACGTTTCACAGATTGGGAGCGGCAGAGGGACAAGGAGGTCCCTTACACACGTCCGCCCTTAGCGCACGAGAAGCGTAAGGAGTCGCTTTCGGTGTCGATTAAGCTGGCCGACCCGCCAGTTATAACGGCGCCGGGAGCGTCAGCCAAGCAGGCGACGGCGGCGGTTTCGAAACCGTCCGCTGGCACCTCGTACGCGGCTGCTGTGGCGGGTCCGCTGCCGGAAGGGAAGGGTAAGGGCAAAGGAAAGGGCAAAGGCAAGGCCTCGGCTCCGGCCTCGGCCTCGGCCTCTGTCCCGACCGTTCAGCCCGTCCCTTCCACTTCGGCTGCGGTGCCTACGCCTGCAGCAGGTGCGGGACCGAGGGTGGATGCGGACGGTTTCGTCACTAGAGAAACCGCCGCCGAAAAGAAGGCCCGAAGGAAGGCGGCCGCCGCGGCGGAAGCCGCCCGCAAGAGGGAAGCCGCCAAGGGAGGGCAGGACGCCGCCCAAAAAGGCAAACGTCACCGCAACCGTGGGGGACGGCTCCGCGCCCCTCGCTCGTCGGTAGTGGTGGTAACGCTCTCTCCGGAAGCGGAGAAGAGCGGTGCCACTTACGCCGATGTTATCCGTAAGGCCCGACTTGTGGACACGGACGCCCTGGGCATCACTCAGGGTGTTCGTTTCCGGGTGGGGCAGGCGGGGGGGCGGATCCTAGAGATCCCCGGCGCCAATAGTGGTGCAAAAGCCGAGGCCCTGAGGGAGGCGCTGATGGTTCATATAGATCCATCAGTAGCCAAAATTACTCGCCCCGAGAAAACAATCGGGGTGAGGATCTCAGGCCTCGACGATTGCACCGTTCCTGAGGAGGTTGCCGCTGCACTGGCGAAGGTTGGGGACTGCCCAGCCTCCGTAATCCGGGTGGGCGAGATAAGGCGGGATCACTTCGGTCTCGGCACCATCATTTGTGCGGTCCCGATTCCGGTGGCGAAGCGGTTGCGCGCGGCAGACCGCGTGAAGGTGGGGATGGTCTCGGTTCCGGTAGTCATACTGGACCCGAGGCCACTCCGCTGTTTCCGGTGTTTAATACCGGGTCACGTGGGCTGCCGCTGCGATGACACAGACCGTTCGGGTCTGTGTTTCCGCTGCTCGGAGTCGGGACACAAGGCGGCGTCTTGCACTGTCTCCAAACCGAGGTGCGCTATTTGCGCCTCGGCGGGAAGGGAAGCCGATCACAGTATCGGCTCCAAGCTGTGCAAGGCGCCGCCCGTGCGCAAGGTGCTGAGGCCGATGATCCCGTCGGATCAGGGAACCGCGAGGCGGGTGCTCGAGGAGGAGATGGACACGGCTATCGATGGATAGGTCCGTGTTCAGTCTCCTCCAGGCTAACCTCAATCGCTGCGCCAGGGCCCAGGATCTTCTCCTGCAGACCATGGCGCAGCGGTTGAGCAATATTGCTGTCGTCGCCGAGCCATACATGATCCCCGACCGTCCTTGTTATGTCGGGGACTTGGATGGCTTGGTGACCTTGGTTTCGTCACCCTCGGTTGGCACCCCGCCCTTTTTCAATGTGGAAAGAGGGCGGGGCTTTGTAAAGGCGGTGTTGGGGTCGCTCACCATCGTCGGCATGTATTTCTCCCCTAACAGCGGGCTGGCCGAGTTCGAGGTTTACCTGGACGAGGTCAGTCGACTGCTAGTTGGGGTGGGAAATCACGCCGACATCATTTTGGTGGGCGACCTCAACGCCAAGTCTTCGGCATGGGGTTGTCCGAGGTCCGACCCTAAAGGAAGGACCCTCGAAGACTGGGTTGCGGAGCAGGGCCTAGTGGTGTTGAACCGTGGCACAGTGGACACGTGCGTGAGGCAACAGGGCGGTTCGATTGTTGACGTATCGTTTGCGTCCCCCGCCCTGGCACGCCGTGTTCACCAATGGGAGGTGTTAGAGGACGTGGAGACGTTATCGGATCACCGATACATTGATATCGGTATCTCCGCGTCCTCCGCGGTTCCGGCCGCTCGCCCTGCTTCGCGGCCCGGACGAGAGGGTCCGAGGTGGGCACTCGGGCAAATGGACCGGGAGCTATTGGTGGAAGCAGCCCTGGTCCAGGCGTGGTTTGCGCGGCCTTGTAACCCGGCCTCAGACGTCGACGTGGCCGCGGACGAACTCGGGGAGTGCATGGCCCGGGTGTGTGACACAGCCATGCCCCGGCTTCGTCCGTGTCCACCGCGACGGCGGGTGTATTGGTGGAGCGGTGCGATTGAGCACTTGAGAGCTCAGTGCACCGCCCTCCGCCGAATATACTCCCGCTGTCAGCGTCGGAGGCCGAGGGACGAGGTCCGCGTGCAAGAGACCTATGCCGCCTATAGGGAGAGCCGGAGTCAGTTGGGCGTTGCCATAGGGCAAGCAAAAGATATTGGCTGGGAAAAAACGCTGGAGGCTCTAGACCGAGATCCGTGGGGTCGCCCGTATAAAGGGGTCCGCCGTAAGTTGCGGCCCTGGGCACCACCGGTCACAGAGAGCCTCCAGCCTAACATTTTGAATATGGTGGTTGGTGGGCTTTTTCCCAGCCAAAACGCGGAGTTTGTTCCGCCCCCTATGGCAGCGCCTGACGAAGACGCCGTTGTGCCAACCGAGGGTGACGACACTGAGGTGCCGCCTGTTACTCCGGCGGAGCTGGGGGTGGCCGTTGCCAAGTTGTCTGGCAAGGCTACGGCCCCCGGCCCGGATGGGATACCCGGACGTGCCTGGGCCCTATCGGTAGAGGTGTTTGAGCCCTTTGTGCTCGCCCTCTTCGATGCATGCCTGCGGCAAGGTCGATTCCCGTCGGCCTGGAAGTCTGGTCGGTTAGTCCTTCTGAACAAGGAGGGCCGGCCGGCCGAATCTCCATCAGCTTATCGCCCAATAGTTCTTTTGAACGAATTGGGTAAGCTGATGGAGAGGGTGATCGCGGGACGCCTCACTAAACATCTTAGTGAGGCGGGTCCCGATCTCTGCGAGGACCAATACGGTTTTCGTAGGGGTCGGTCCACTTTGGATGCGATCGCTCGGCTCCAGGCCCTTTCTAGGGAAGCGACCGAGCAGGGGGGGGTGTTGATGGCGGTGTCGTTAGACATCAAAAACGCCTTCAACACCATCCCTTGGGTATGTATCGAGGAGGGCCTCCGATACCATAGGGTTCCTGGGTACCTCCGGGTACTCATCGGACACTACCTGCGCGGGCGAGAGGTAGTGTATCCGGTGGCAGGCGGCGAGATAGCGCGTTGGCCCGTCTCGCGGGGTGTTCCACAGGGGTCGGTCTTAGGCCCTCTCCTGTGGAACATAGGGTTTGATTGGGCGCTCCGGGACTCACGGCTCCCGGGTGTCACCGCCATTGCGTACGCGGATGACACTCTGGTGACCGCCCGGGGCCCCGATCATAGGCGGGCGATCATCTCGGCCACAGCCGGTGTGGCCCAGGTGGTCGCTCGCATACGGAGGCTGGGACTGCAGGTGGCGCTTGATAAAACCGAGGCCCTCGCCTTTCATAGGCGGGGACCTCGGCAAGCGCCCCCTGCAGGTTCCCACTTAGTAGTCGGCGGTACCTCCATACCTGTCGGGGATACGATGCGCTATTTGGGCATCGTCCTCGACAGCAGGTGGAGCTTCGGGGCCCACTTTAAACGGTTGGCCCCGAAGTTAGTTGCGGCGGCGGGAGCCTTGAGTGGCCTCCTGCCCAACGTTGGCAGGCCAGGGGGGAGTTGCCGGCGGCTTTACGCCGGCGTGATCCGCTCAATGGCGCTGTACGGCGCCCCCATATGGGCAGACGCCCTGGACCGGCGTAACGTGGCCCTGCTGCGCAGGCCGCAGCGGGTCATAGCCGCCAGGGCGGCCCGGACCTACCGCACGGTGTCGTTCGACGCGGCCTGTCTTCTCTCCGGTTCCCCTCCGTGGGAACTGGAGGCGGAAGAGCTGGCCGCGGCGTACCGGCGGAGGTGCGATGGGGCGTTAAACAACCGGGATCCATTTCCGGAGGGCATGGCGACGTGGCGTACTGAATCGCGGCGTCGTGTTCTCCGTAGATGGAAAGACCGGTTGGAAGCCGACCCGCCGTTGAGCGGATCGCGCACGGTGGATGCGATCCGGCCTCACTTGTTAGAGTGGGCCGGACGCAAGGGGGGGGAGGTTACCTTCCGCCTTGCGCAGGTAATGACGGGGCACGGGTGCTTCGGTCATTACTTGTGCAAGGTGGCAAGGAGAGAGCCGGACACTCGTTGCCACCACTGTGATTGCGCCGATGATTCGGCGCATCACACGTTGGTCGAGTGTCCGGCTTGGGCGACTGAGCGCAGTGCGCTCGTCGCTCAGGTAGGTGACGATCTCTCGCTTTCGAACATCACACAGAAGATGCTCGAGAGCGAGGGATCGTGGGAGTCGATGGCCTCTTTCTGTGAGACGGTAGTTTCGCAGAAGGAGGCCGCGGAGCGGGTGAGAGAACAAGATCCCAGCTCTCACCCGCTTCGTAGGCGTCGCGTTGGCGGGAGGCGGAGGGCTGAGCTCCGTCGTCTCCCGCCATAAGGGGTGACCCTGGGGAGCAGAGTGCATGACTTTGCTCCCTAGGGTCACATTCATGAGTAGGTCGGGGAGCGCCTTGCGTCCGGGCGCCCCTGTAGGAGTAGGACGGTACCCATCGCGGGTGCTTAACACTCGCGATGGGGCCAAGGGGGAGGGAAACTCTCGCCCTTTTACCGGGGCGAGAGTTGTTGAAGAACTCTGCCGTGGGGGGATGACCAAAGGCCCATATGGTTCTTGGCTCCCCTCACACTAAACGGCAGACGGAGGAACGCCCGGGGGCTTTTTTAGTGGGTATGTCCTCTCTGCGGTGCGACAGCGCACCGCGTTCTATAGAGGAAGAGCCCCACATGCCCCTCGCTGGCGCAAGAATCACATAATAGTGATTCTTGCGTCAGCGAGGAAGTGCGATCACGCATTTTTACCCCGGTTAAAAAAAAAAAAAAAAAAAAAAGGTTAGGTTAGGTTAGGTTAGGTTAGGTTAGGTTGGGGTACGACGGCGCAGCGACCTCCTCGTGGTGTACCCTGGGCAACGACGGTCACCAATCTTCAATTGGTGACCGGCGGCTAGCAGCTGGCCAAGTGGAGCGGGCCTCGTCGTAGCAACGACTTGAGGTCCGCGGGCGGGGCGTCTTCTTGGGCGCTCCGCCAGTAGTTTAGCTTAGGTTAATAATTTATTAGTTTATTTTGTTAATTTTTGTTTTTATTTGTTGTTAGAGCGGAGTCCTTTTGGGCTCCGCTAAAATAGATTAGTTTATTTTTGTTGTCGTCACTGGAGTCCCTTTTGGACTTCAGTGGCAGATGGGCCTCTTTTGAGGTCCATTTTGTTATTCAGCGGGGCCCCTTTTGGGTCTCGTTGCCGGGGGGTCTTTTTGGGCCTCTCGGGCTCGTTGTTTTTGTTTTCCGCCTTCTGCGGAAACGTTAGGGCTAGGGGGGGCCGGCTTAACAGTCGGTCGGGGAGCTTGCTTCCAACCCGTAATCCCCAGTCATGTTTTGGGGACCGGGGGCCTTGGCTTAATCGCCTGGGTCGCGAGGATGCAAACCTCTATAAAAAATGCCGCAACCTAAGCTGTTGTACCGTGGCGAGAGGTGAATGGCGGAGGCGTTACTCCGTCTTTAACGGTACCACCCCGGTCGAGCGTGGCGCTGGCCGGGTGTATTTGCCTTGCTGCGGGGATGGGCGTCACCCCGCAGTCGACCTTATAGAACGACCCATCTCGTGGGAATTAATATGGAAAATTTACCTTTTTTAAAAAAATCTGCAGACGTAGGGAAGGAGAGGAGGGCGAGTGCAAGCGACGCGGTGCGGGGCGTGAGCCCAGTACCGGTAGACGCTGTGCAGCTAGCAGGGAAGGCCGTCGTAGTCCTCAACCGAATGGACGTAGACGAGCGGGCGAGTTCGCCGATAGGGCGAAAGAGGAGCCGGGACCGCCAGAGTATCACTTTGGTGGACTCTGACTCCGACTGGTCCACAGCTGGGGACCCTGTCCCTGTCCAAGGACAGGCCAAGGCTCCCAAGCTGGGGGCGCAGCGGAGTCTGGGCTGCCTGAGTGGTTCTCGGGTGTCCCTGGACACGGACGGGAGTGGTGCGGAGGGCTCCGACCTCGAGCAGGGCGGTGCCCCTCGCCCTCTGACCAAGAAAGGTCGTCCGCCCGGGAGCAAGGGGGAGTGTGTTGTGTTCACTCCCGAGCAGGTCCGGGCGAATGAGATGCGGGCGCTGCGGGAGAAGCTGCAGGAGGTGCAGAGCGGGCGCTCTTCGCCGGCTGGTGCAGGTGCGGAGCTGGGTGCCGACGGGTGCCGGGAGTTGGCGGCTCACTTCGCCGATACGGTGAGGAAGGTCGCCAAGGTCTCTGGCAACCTTAAAGGCACCTTCCAGAAGCACTTGTACGAGTCGGCGGATGGATTACAACAGCTTGTGGCGTCAACCTTACGGTTGAACGCCACGGATGAAATGCAGCGTCTTCGGGAGGAGAACGCCTCGCTGAGGGGTCAGCTGGCGGCCCTCCAGAAGACGCTGGACAAGATGGCGGAGTCGGTGGCCCGCATGGAGAAGGTCGCGGCGGGTGCTGCGGCTGTCTCCGGGACACCGGCGCCGGCTAGCAAGAAGAAGGGAGGAGGTAAGAGTGTCCAGGGCGGAGATCACCCGGACACATTCGAGCCTTACCTCGATCAGATGATGAGCCGGGTGATGTCCGCCATGGACAAACGTTTCATAGATTGGGAGCGGCAGAGGGACAAGGAGGTCCCTTACACACGTCCGCCCTTAGCGCACGAGAAGCGTAAGGAGTCGCTTTCGGTGTCGATTAAACTGGCCGACCCGCCAGTTATAACGGCGCCGGGAGCGACAGCCAAGCAGGCGGCGGCGGCGGTTTCGAAACCGTCCGCTGGCACTTCATACGCGGCTGCTGTGGCGGGTCCGCTGCCGGAAGGGAAGGGTAAGGGCAAAGGAAAGGGCAAAGGCAAGGCCTCGGCTCCGGCCTCGGCCTCGGCCTCTGTCCCGACCGTTAAGCCCGTCCCTTCCACTTCGGCTGCGGTGCCTACGCCTGCAGCAGGTGCGGGACCGAGGGTGGATGCGGACGGTTTCGTCACTAGAGAAACCGCCGCCGAAAAGAAGGCCCGAAGGAAGGCGGCCGCCGCGGCGGAAGCCGCCCGCAAGAGGGAAGCCGCCAAGGGAGGGCAGGACGCCGCCCAAAAAGGCAAACGTCACCGCAACCGTGGGGGACGGCTCCGCGCCCCTCGCTCGTCGGTAGTGGTGGTAACGCTCTCTCCGGAAGCGGAGAAGAGCGGTGCCACTTACGCCGACGTTATCCGTAAGGCCCGACTTGTGGACACGGACGCCCTGGGCATCACTCAGGGTGTTCGTTTCCGGGTGGGGCAGGCGGGGGGGCGGATCCTAGAGATCCCCGGCGCCAATAGTGGTGCAAAAGCCGAGGCCCTGAGGGAGGCGCTGATGGTTCATATAGATCCATCAGTAGCCAAAATTACTCGCCCCGAGAAAACAATCGGGGTGAGGATCTCGGGCCTCGACGATTGCACCGTTCCTGAGGAGGTTGCCGCTGCACTGGCGAAGGTTGGGGACTGCCCAGCCTCCGTAATCCGGGTGGGCGAGATAAGGCGGGATCACTTCGGTCTCGGCACCATCATTTGTGCGGTCCCGATTCCGGTGGCGAAGCGGTTGCGCGCGGCAGACCGCGTGAAGGTGGGGATGGTCTCGGTTCCGGTAGTCATACTGGACCCGAGGCCACTCCGCTGTTTCCGGTGTTTAATGCCGGGTCACGTGGGCTGCCGCTGCGATGACACAGACCGTTCGGGTCTGTGTTTCCGCTGCTCGGAGTCGGGACACAAGGCGGCGTCTTGCACTGTCTCCAAACCGAGGTGCGCTATTTGCGCCTCGGCGGGAAGGGAAGCCGATCACAGTATCGGCTCCAAGCTGTGCAAGGCGCCGCCCGTGCGCAAGGTGCTGAGGCCGATGATCCCGTCGGATCAGGGAACCGCGAGGCGGGTGCTCGAGGAGGAGATGGACACGGCTATCGATGGATAGGTCCGTGTTCAGTCTCCTCCAGGCTAACCTCAATCGCTGCGCCAGGGCCCAGGATCTTCTCCTGCAGACCATGGCGCAGCGGTTGAGCAATATTGCTGTCGTCGCCGAGCCATACATGATCCCCGACCGTCCTTGTTATGTCGGGGACCTGGATGGCTTGGTGACCTTGGTTTCGTCACCCTCAGTTGGCACCCCGCCCTTTTTCAATGTGGAAAGAGGGCGGGGCTTTGTAAAGGCGGTGTTGGGGTCGCTCACCATCGTCGGCATGTATTTCTCCCCTAACAGCGGGCTGGCCGAGTTCGAGGTTTACCTGGACGAGGTCAGTCGACTGCTAGTTGGGGTGGGAAATCACGCCGACATCATTTTGGTGGGCGACCTCAACGCCAAGTCTTCGGCATGGGGTTGTCCGAGGTCCGACCCTAAAGGAAGGACCCTCGAAGACTGGGTTGCGGAGCAGGGCCTAGTGGTGTTGAACCGTGGCACAGTGGACACGTGCGTGAGGCAACAGGGCGGTTCGATTGTTGACGTATCGTTTGCGTCCCCCGCCCTGGCACGCCGTGTTCACCAATGGGAGGTGTTAGAGGACGTGGAGACGTTATCGGATCACCGATACATTGATATCGGTATCTCCGCGTCCTCCGCGGTTCCGGCCGCTCGCCCTGCTTCGCGGCCCGGACGAGAGGGTCCGAGGTGGGCTCTCGGGCAAATGGACCGGGAGCTATTGGTGGAGGCAGCCCTGGTCCAGGCGTGGTTTGCGCGGCCTTGTAACCCGGCCTCAGACGTCGACGTGGCCGCGGATGAACTCGGGGAGTGCATGGCCCGGGTGTGTGACACAGCCATGCCCCGGCTTCGTCCGTGTCCACCGCGACGGCGGGTGTATTGGTGGAGCGGTGCGATTGAGCACTTGAGAGCTCAGTGCACCGCCCTCCGCCGAGTATACTCCCGCTGTCAGCGTCGGAGGCCGAGGGACGAGGTCCGCGTGCAAGAGACCTACGCCGCCTATAGGGAGAGCCGGAGTCAGTTGGGCGTTGCCATAGGGCAAGCAAAAGATATTGGCTGGGAAAAAACGCTGGAGGCTCTAGACCGAGATCCGTGGGGTCGCCCGTATAAAGGGGTCCGCCGTAAGTTGCGGCCCTGGGCACCACCGGTCACAGAGAGCCTCCAGCCTAACATTTTGAATATGGTGGTTGGTGGGCTTTTTCCCAGCCAAAACGCGGAGTTTGTTCCGCCCCCTATGGCAGCGCCTGACGAAGACGCCGTTGTGCCAACCGAGGGTGGCGACACTGAGGTGCCGCCTGTTACTCCGGCGGAGCTGGGGGTGGCCGTTGCCAAGTTGTCGGGCAAGGCTACGGCCCCCGGCCCGGATGGGATACCCGGACGTGCCTGGGCCTTATCGGTAGAGGTGTTTGAGCCCTTTGTGCTCGCCCTCTTCGATGCATGCCTGCGGCAAGGTCGATTCCCGTCGGCCTGGAAGTCTGGTCGGTTGGTCCTTCTGAGTAAGGAGGGCCGGCCGGCCGAATCTCCATCGGCTTATCGCCCAATCGTTCTTTTGAACGAATTGGGTAAGCTGATGGAGAGGGTGATCGCGGGACGCCTCACTAAACATCTTAGTGAGGCGGGTCCCGATCTCTGCGGGGACCAATACGGTTTTCGTAGGGGTCGGTCCACTTTGGATGCGATCGCTCGGCTCCAGGCCCTATCTAGGGAAGCGACCGAGCAGGGGGGGGTGTTGATGGCGGTGTCGTTAGACATCAAAAACGCCTTCAACACCATCCCTTGGGTATGTATCGAGGAGGGCCTCCGATACCATAGGGTTCCTGGGTACCTCCGGGTACTCATCGGACACTACCTGCGCGGGCGAGAGGTAGTGTATCCGGTGGCAGGCGGCGAGATAGCGCGTTGGCCCGTCTCGCGGGGTGTTCCACAGGGGTCGGTCTTAGGCCCTCTCCTGTGGAACATAGGGTTTGATTGGGCGCTCCGGGATTCACGGCTCCCGGGTGTCACCGCCATTGCGTACGCGGATGACACTCTGGTGACCGCCCGGGGCCCCGATCATAGGCGGGCGATCATCTCGGCCACAGCCGGTGTGGCCCAGGTGGTCGCTCGCATACGGAGGCTGGGACTGCAGGTGGCGCTTGATAAAACCGAGGCCCTCGCCTTTCATAGGCGGGGACCTCGGCAAGCGCCCCCTGCAGGTTCCCACTTAGTAGTCGGCGGTACCTCCATACCTGTCGGGGATACGATGCGCTATTTGGGCATCGTCCTCGACAGCAGGTGGAGCTTCGGGGCCCACTTTAAACGGTTGGCCCCGAAGTTAGTTGCGGCGGCGGGAGCCTTGAGTGGCCTCCTGCCCAACGTTGGCAGGCCAGGGGGGAGTTGCCGGCGGCTTTACGCCGGCGTGATCCGCTCAATGGCGCTGTACGGTGCCCCCATATGGGCAGACGCCCTGGACCGGCGTAACGTGGCCCTGCTGCGCAGGCCGCAGCGGGTCATAGCCGCCAGGGCGGCCCGGACCTACCGCACGGTGTCGTTCGACGCGGCCTGTCTTCTCTCCGGTTCCCCTCCGTGGGAACTGGAGGCGGAAGAGCTGGCCGCGGCGTACCGGCGGAGGTGCGATGGGGCGTTAAGCAACCGGGATCCATTTTCGGAGGGCATGGCGACGTGGCGTACTGAATCGCGGCGTCGTGTTCTCCGTAGATGGAAAGACCGGTTGGAAGCCGACCCGCCGTTGAGCGGATCGCGCACGGTGGATGCGATCCGGCCTCACTTGTTTGAGTGGGCCGGACGCAAGGGGGGGGAGGTTACCTTCCGCCTTGCACAGGTAATGACGGGGCACGGATGCTTCGGTCATTACTTGTGCAAGGTGGCAAGGAGAGAGCCGGACACTCGTTGCCACCACTGTGATTGCGCCGATGATACGGCGCATCACACGTTGGTCGAGTGTCCGGCTTGGGCGACTGAGCGCAGTGCGCTCGTCGCTCAGGTAGGTGACGATCTCTCGCTTTCGAACATCACACAGAAGATGCTCGAGAGCGAGGGATCGTGGGAGTCGATGGCCTCTTTCTGTGAGACGGTAGTTTCGCAGAAAGAGGCCGCGGAGCGAGTGAGAGAACAAGATCCCAGCTCTCACCCGCTTCGTAGGCGTCGCGTTGGCGGGAGGCGAAGGGCTGAGCTCCGTCGTCTCCCGCCATAAGGGGTGACCCTGGGGAGCAGAGTGCATGACTTTGCTCCCTAGGGTCACATTCATGAGTAGGTCGGGGAGCGCCTTGCGTCCGGGCGCCCCTGTAGGAGTAGGACGGTACCCATCGCGGGTGCTTAACACTCGCGATGGGGCCAAGGGGGAGGGAAACTCTCGCCCTTTTACCGGGGCGAGAGTTGTTGAAGAACTCTGCCGTGGGGGGATGACCAAAGGCCCATATGGTTCTTGGGTCCCCTCACACTAAACGGCAGACGGAGGAACGCCCGGGGGCTTTTTTAGTGGGTATGTCCTCTCTGCGGTGCGACAGCGCACCGCGTTCTATAGAGGAAGAGCCCCACATGCCCCTCGCTGGCGCAAGAATCACATAATAGTGATTCTTGCGCTAGCGAGGAAGTGCGATCACGCATTTTTACCCCGGAAAACAAAAAAAAAAAAAAAAAAAAGGTTAGGTTAGGTTAGGTTAGGTTAGGTTAGGTTAGGTTAGGTTAGGTTAGGTTGGGGTGCGATGGCTTCAGCGACCTCCTCGTGGTGCACCCTGGGCAACGGCGGCCACCAATCTTTTGTTGGTGGTCGGCGGCTAACAGCTGGCCAGACGGAGCGGGTCTCGTTTCAATACTGGAGACCCGCGGCAGGTGTGGCGGATTGATCGCCCCTGCACGTTGTTTTACCTGTGATATTTTATTTTATTTATACAGTTGTTTTTATTTTTGTTGTTGAGGTGGGGTCCTATTGGGCCTCACAAATATTTATTGTTGTTTGTCGTCGCTGGAGTCTTTTTGGGCTTCAGCGGCAGGTGGGTCTCTATTGAGGCCCATCCGTTGTTAATAATGGGGATCCAGTTGGTCCTCATTGGTGGGTGGGTCTTTTTGGGCCCCCCACATATGTTGTTTTTGCTCCCCGTTTTGTGGGAGAACCTTGGTGGTTCGGCGGACCGGCCTAATCGTCGGTCGGGGAGCTTGCTCCCAACCCGTAATCCCCAGTCATGTTTTGGGGACCGGGGGCCTTGGCTTAACCGCCCGGGTCGCGAGGATGCAAACCTCTCTAAAAAATGCCGCAACCTAAGCTGTCGTACCGTGGCGAGAGGTGGATGGCGGAGGCGTTACTCCGTCGCAAACGGTGCAACCCCGGTCGAGCGTGGCGCTGGCCGGGCGTAGTTGCCTTACCGCGGGAATGGGCATCACCCCGCGGTGGACCATTTAAATTGACCCGACTCGTGGGACGTATTATGGATTCACAACTAACAAATAAACCTATGACGAGAGGAGGAGGAAGCATGGCGAAGAGGGCGAGCGTCAGTGACGCCGCACGGGGCGTAAGCCCCATGAGGACCGACGACCAACCGTCGGTCGGGGATCGTGTTCCCGTGGTCCGCATTCCGCGGATCGATGATATGATGTCTGGACGGTTGTCCAGTGCATCGTCCACCAGCTCACTGGTGACAGTGACTGAGGGTGAGGAGAGAGTCTCCTCACCAATTGGGAGAAAGCGGAGTCAGGAGCGGCTGTGTCCAAACCTGTCGGCGTCTGAGTCGTCGGAGTTTGACTCGGATGGGGGGCCTGCCCCTGGCCAACCGAAGGCTCCCAAGCTTCTGGGGAAGCGGGGAAGAGGCCGCCCTCCCACGACGGGAGAGTTCGTTGGTTTGGCTAAGGCCAAACAGGAGCTGGCCAGAGCCGAGCGTGAGCTCATGAAGCTGCAGGCCGAAAGGCAGCTTGCTGAAGAGCTGGAGGAGAGACAGCGATCCATTCCTGTCTCTCCAGTTGCAGGTGGGGTCGAATCAGACCCCCAGGAGCTGGCTGCTCGCCACGTCGAGACTATCCTCGACGTGGCGAAAAAGTCAAGCAATCTTAAGGGCACCTGTCAAAAGGCCCTTAAGATTGCTGCCCGAGGCCTCCAGGATGTCCTGGAGGGTTATCAGACCCGGACTGCCTCGGAAGAAGTACGGCTGCTCAGAGAGCAGAACCGCTCTCTAAAGGAGCGCATTGCTGCTCTGGAGCGGCGAACGGAGGAGCTGGTGGCCGACAAGGTCCGCAGCCAAAAGGCGCAAGTGCCGCCAACAACGTCGGCGGCTGCATCGGGTGGGGCGGAACTTCCGCCCTACTTTGCTACCATGAGCAGGATGCTCATGGAGCAAATGAAGCAATGGGTGGGGGCTACTTTCCAGCTCCCTCCATTGCAGCCGACGCCGCGGCCACCTCTGGCTGCGGATAAGAGGAGAGAGGCAGCGTTGGCCGAGCCGGTGGCCTCCACCAGCTACGCCGCCACCGTAAAGCGGCCTGCCCCTGTGTCGGGGGCTTCAAAATCGGCAGCTGTATCTGCTGCCCCTGCCCAAGCCAAATCCAAGGGTAAGGGCAAGGGCAAGAAGACGGCGCAGTCTACTGCGACTGCCCCTGCCACACCTGCTGCTCCCGCTGCTCCTGCACCGGTCCAGCCCAGCCCCGATACAGAGGGCTGGCAGACCAAGGAGAGCGCGAGCGCCAGGCGAAAGCGGCGCCAGCGCGAGCGCGCTGTTGCGGTGCCTTCAGCTCCGCGCCGCAAAAAGAAGCGCAGTGGGAGGCTCCGTCCTCCGCGTTCATCGGTGGTGGTGGTCACTCTTTCTCCAGAGGCGGAGAAGAGTGGCACCACATATGCGGATGTGATGTCCCGGGCTCGCCAGAACGTCAAGATGGCGGACCTGGGCATCACCGACGTGCGGGGCAGAGTTGCTCTAACTGGGGGTCGCGTGTTCGAGATCCCAGGAGCGGAGAGCCGGGCGAAGGCGGAGGCCCTTGCCGCAAAGTTGTCGGAGCATATGGATCCGGCACTGGCAAGGGTCTCAATCCCCGAAAGATGTGTGCGGGTCCGCCTAAGTGGCCTCGACGATTGCACCACGGCAGAAGAGGCTGCTGAGGCACTGGCGAGTGTCGGCGAGTGCCCTGTCGCCAGTATCAGGGCGGGCGAAGTTCGCCGAGGGCCGTCCGGCTTCGGCACAATTGTTTGTGGTGTCCCGGTACCTGCAGCCATTAAGCTGCAGCGGGCGGAGCGCTTTTTGGTGGGTATGGTGTCGGCCCAAGTCCATGTTTTGGAGCCTCGGCCGCTGCGATGCTATCGCTGCCTCGTCCCTGGCCATGTTGGCTGCAGGTGTGCCGACGAGGACAGGAGTGGCCTCTGCTACAGGTGCTCCTTACCGGGACACCGGGCGGCGTCCTGCACCGCTGAAAAGCCGAAGTGCGTCCTCTGCACTTCGGCTGGTAGACGGGCCGACCATAGCGTCGGCTCGAAATTGTGCAAGGCGCCGCCTAAGAAGGGGACGCCGTGGTCTGGGGCTCCTGTGAGGCAGGCGGCTCCAGCACAGTCGGTTGAGGAGATGGACACGGCCCATAATGGATAGGTCCGTGATCCATCTCCTTCAGAGTAATCTCAACCGCTGCGCCAGGGCTCAGGACCTCTTCCTGCAGTCCATGGCGGAGCGGTTGATCTACGTCGCTGTTGCTGCCGAGCCGTATATGGTCCCTGACAGACCCAATTTTGTCGGGGACCGGGACGGCTTGGTAGCCATTGTTTCGTCGTCGTCGGTCGGCGCCCCGCCCTTTTTTAACATCGTCAGAGGGCGGGGGTTTGTGAAGGCCGCTTTGGGGTCGCTCACTGTAGTCGGTGCCTATTTCTCACCGAATCGCGGGTTGGCCGAGTTCGAGGTGTTCCTCGGCGAGGTCGGTCGCCTGTTGAGGAGGTGTGGCACCGACGTGTTGTTGGTGGGTGACCTCAACGCTAAGTCGGTGGCCTGGGGTTGTCCTGCGTCGGATCCTCGAGGTCGTCTTCTGGAAGACTGGGCGGTGGAGCAGGGCCTGGTGGTCCTCAACCGTGGCTCCGTGGACACGTGCGTGAGGCAACAGGGCGGATCAATCGTGGACGTGTCTTTTGCGTCCCCCGCCCTTGCCCGCCGTGTCCAGGACTGGAGAGTCCTCGAGGATGTGGAGACTTTGTCCGATCACCGATATATCGGCTTCGGCATCTCCGCATCCTCTGCGGCTTTGACCGCCCGCCCTGTTCCAGCTCCCAGAAGGGAGGGTCCGCGTTGGGCGCTCGGTCGGCTCGACCGCGAGCTCCTGAGGGAGGCGGCGATACTGCAGGCGTGGGTCGCAAGTCCCTGTGACCCGTCCTCCGACGTGGACGCGGTTGCGGGTGAGCTCGGAGAGGCCATGGTTCGCGTGTGCGACTTCTCCATGCCCCGGGTTCGCCCGTGTCCACCGAGGCGGCGGGTGTATTGGTGGAGCGCCTCCATTGCGCAGTTGCGCACTGACTGCACTGCGGCGCGGCGCGTCTACACCCGCACTAACCGTCGGAGGCCAAGGGATGAGGCCCGCGTGGCAGAAGCCTACGCCCACTATCGGGAGTGCAAGCGCCAGCTGAGCACGGCCATAGGCCAGGCGAAGGACGATGGCTGGGCGAGCACGCTGGAGGCCATAGACAGAGATCCGTGGGGGCGTCCTTACAAAGGGGTGCGCCGTAAACTGCGCCCCTGGGCGCCTCCAGTAACGGAGAGCCTCCAGCCCGAGCTCCTCCAGTCTGTGGTGGAGGAGTTGTTCCCCAGCCAAGGGGAGTTTTCGCCGCCTTCTATGGCCGGGCCGACTGGTGCCGGGCGAGCCGACGCCGACGACGACGACGACGACGATGCAGAAGAGACTCCGCCTGACGTAACACAGGCGGAGTTGGGGGCGGCTGTGGCCAGAATGGCCGTCAAGAACACCGCCCCCGGGCCAGACGGAGTGCCCGGACGTGCCTGGGCACTCGCAATTGAGGAATTGGAGCCCGTGGTGCTTGCCCTCTTCACGGCGTGCCTGCGGCAGGGTCGCTTTCCCGCGCCCTGGAAGTCCGGTCGTCTCGTCCTTCTTCCTAAGGACGGGCGGCCTGCGGAGTCTCCATCAGCCTATCGCCCAATCGTTTTGTTGAGCGAGGTGGGCAAGCTGATGGAGAGAGTGATCGCGTCCCGCCTCACCAAACATCTCAGTGAGGTCGGTCCCGACCTATACGCGGACCAGTACGGGTTCCGCCAGGGTCGGTCGACCGTGGACGCGATTGCTAGGGTGCGGGAGTTGTCGGAGGAGGCGACCAGCCGGGGAGAGGTGTTGTTGGCGGTGTCACTTGACATCAAAAACGCCTTCAACACCCTCCCGTGGGCATGTATTATAGAGGGCCTTAGGCACCACGGGGTGCCCAGGTATCTCCGTGAATTAGTGGGTCACTACCTTCACAATAGGGAGGTAGTGTACCCGACGTCTGGCGGAGGGACGGGCTGCTGGGCCGTCTCTCGAGGTGTTCCACAGGGGTCGGTATTGGGGCCGCTCCTGTGGAATATCGGGTTCGACTGGGCGCTGCGGGCGCGTGGTCTTCGGGGTGTCAGCGTAATTGCTTACGCTGACGACACCCTAGTGACCGCCCGCGGCGCCGACCATCGGCGGGCGACTATCCTGGCCACTGCTGGAGTGGCGCAGGTGGTCGCCCGAATTCGTTGTTTGGGCCTGCAGGTGGCGCTCAATAAAACCGAGGCCCTTGCTTTCCATGGGCCTCGGCGAGCGCCGCCGGCAGGCTCCCACCTCGTGGTTGGGGGTGAGACCATCGCTGTCGGGGACAAAATGCGTTACCTCGGCATTGTCCTCGACAGCAGATGGAATTTTAGGGGCCACTTTTCACCGTTGGCCCCGAAGTTGGTGGCGACGGCAGGTGCTCTCGGAGGTTTGTTGCCAAATCTTGGCAAGCCCGGGAGCATCTGCAGAAAATTGTATTCGGGCGTGATCCGCTCCATGGCGTTATATGGCGCCCCCATTTGGGTCGACGCCCTGGATAGGCAAAACGTGGCCCTGCTGCGACGTCCGCAGCGGGTCATGGCTATCAGGGCGTCCCGCGCCTACCGCACGGTCGCCTTCAATGCGGCCTGCCTCCTGGCGGGTTCCCCTCCGTGGGACCTGGAGGCGCAGGCGTTGGCCGCCGCGTACCGGCGGAGGTGTGAGGGGGCGCGTTCTGGTCGCGACCCCTTCCCGGAGGGCATTGCACGGTGGCGGAGTGAAGTCCGTCGCCAGACCCTCCGGAGTTGGCAAGAGCGGCTGGAAGCCGCGTCAGGGAGCGGATCGCGCGTCGTAGAGGCGATCCGGCCCCACCTTTTAAAGTGGGCCGGTCGCAAATGGGGCGCGATGTCCTACCACATTGCACAGGTGGTATCAGGCCATGGCTGTTTTGGTCACTACCTGTGCAATGTGGCACAGAGGGAGCCAGACACTCGGTGCCACCACTGCGGGGGCACGGATGATACGGCGCAGCACACCGTGGAGGTGTGTCCGGCGTGGACCGAGGAGCGCGCCGAGCTCATCGGAGTCGTGGGTTCCGACCTCTCGCTACCGACCATCATTTCTAAGATGGTCGAGAGTGAGGGGTCTTGGGCGGCGGTTGCCTCCTTCTGTGGACGTGTCATGTCGCAGAAGGAGGCCGCGGAGCGGGTAAGGGAGGAAGATCCCAGTGCACACCCGCTCCGCAGGCGGCGTGTTGGCCGCAGACGGCGGGCCGAGACCCGTCGCATGCCACCTTAGGCTCGGCCTCGGGGAGTAGGGAACATGGGCCCTGCTCCCTATAGAGGCCGACCCGTGCGGAGGAGGGACGCCTGAGTACTCCGGGCGTCCCGTCTATGGTTATACGGGCCACACACAATGTGGCCCCGGAGAGTCCGCGGCACTATAAAACTGCGGACGGCCGCCGTGGGGGTTTCACCGGAAATGTTAGCGCTTCTCAGCGTTTCCCGGTGGCCCTCACACTCAAGGCGGAAGGAGGAGTACCCGGGGGGTTTTAGTGGCGGTAGGGTCCTCTCCTCGTGGTATGAGTAGCATATCACGCACTGGAGAGGGCGAGTCCCCACATATCCCACCGCTGTTGTTTTCACAACGGCGGTGGTCGAATGCGTAACTGCATTTCCCCCCGGTCAACAAAAAAAAAAAAAAAAAAAAGGTTAGGTTAGGTTAGGTTAGGTTAGGTTAGGTTTCCGAGACTAGACGTATGGCGGTGGTCCTGGTTGTCGATCATTTCGAGTCCCCAGGGCCACCGGCAGATGCGTCCGAGGCTGGCTACCGTGGTGGTTTTAGTGGGTACCGGATGCCCCGGCTCGCTCGCTACATAGAGCCGGGTGCAAGTGAAGGAGTCCCACACTCCCCCACCGTCTTTCCCCAAGACGGTGGGAAGTCTATCAAAGATTTCCACCACGTAAAAAAAAAAAAAAAAAAAAAAAAAAAAAGGTTAGGTTAGGTTAGGTTAGGTTAGGTTAGGTTAGGTTAGGTTAGGTTAGGGCGCGCACGCCCAGTTTTGCGCGTCCTGGGAGGGAGCTCAAGCGGAGCCCGATTGCGGCGCGTCCCGTCGTAGTGATGGATCGCATCCCGCTTGCGACGAAGGAGGTGGTGGACACCTTTTCCCGGCCGTTTACACCGGCCAGGGAAACAAGGGCCACGAGCGTTGTAAGAGCAGTATATGAATACGACAGCGACTGCTCGCAGACGTCGGCAACATCGATGGCGTCTGCAACTTCCATGGTGTCTAGCGCGTCCACACTGCGCAAGACCTCAAGAACCAGGAAGACGAAGAGGGTTCTCGAAGACAACGATCTGGAGACAGATCTGAAGGAAATCGAAGACCCCAATGTTCCTCCAGCGACTCTAAAATCCAAGGAGTCGCTACCAAAACTGGAGGAACTCATGGAAGAGATGGAGCACCAACCAACGGCCGCTCTCGGGTCGATACTTCTGGACCTATTGAGAAGGTCTCCGACAGGTCTAAAAACCTGAATGGGGGTATGAAGAACGCCCTCAGACGGGCGATCCGGAAGTCCGAGGCGGTATCGGTGGTGCTCCACAAGAGATCTGCTGCAGTGGGCACCGAGCGAATGGAGCGTGAGTTCGCAGAGATGCGCGCCGAGCGTGACGCCATGGCAGCTCAAATTGCCCTCTTGTCCTCCGAACTCTCGGAGCTAAAGAGGGCTAAGGAGAGGACATCAGCCCGAGCGGAGCTCAACAAGTCGGTGACAAACGCGGCTGCAACGCCAACACCGACAAAACGGGCGGCGCCAATAACCGAGGGTGCCTCTGCGGAGAGCCTCGCAGGCCTTGTAGACTGCAAGCTACAGGCCTTCGAGGAAAAGATACTGGCGAAACTGCAGTCAGTACTGCAGCCAGGAAGGGCCAGTACACCAGCCCCGGCCAAAGCGGGAAAAAGAGTTCGATCGGAAAAAGCCGACTCCCCCGAGACTAGCGGCAGCGGGTTGATGGCGCCGGCCAACAACCCCAAAGAAAAGGCCGCTAAGTCCAAGGGCAAGAAGAAGCCTAAAAAGGCTAAGGAGCCTCATCCTCAGCCTCCTGCGCCGACCAAGGAGTCCTCAAACCCGGGACCTGGACGTTCTGCAGCAGCCCCTGTGGAACAAGATCAGCCACAAGGGGAGGTGCCGTGGAGCAAGGTCCTGGGCAGAAAGGAGAAGAGGGAACGCAGGACTGCGAGGATGCAAACAGCCGCAGCCAAGAGCAGCCCCTCCAAAAAAGGGAAGCCCAGACCTCCGCGTGCCCCAAAAACGGCTGCCATCACGATCTCGGTGGCCGAAGATTCGGGGACGACTATCGCGGATGTCATGAAGACCGCAAAATCACGCATCAAACTGGAGGAGTTCGGGCTGGATCAGGGTATCAGCCAGCGCAGGGCCATAAATGGTGGCCTTGTGTTCAGGATATCTGGCCCGGACAACTCCAGCAGGGCAGACGCTTTTGCGTCAAAGCTGAAAGAGGCCCTTAAAGAGTCGGGGGCGATAATAGCTCGCCCAGTCAAAATGAGCGAGATAAGAGTTATCGATCTCGATGACTCGGTGACTCCATCCGAAGTGTCAGAGGCTGTCGCGAGGGCAACCGGCTGCACGGAGGAAAACATCAGAGTTGGAGTCATCAGGCAGCATAGGTCGGGGCTTAACACCATCTGGGTCAAGTGCCCCCTGGAGGCGGTGAATAAGCTCGATGACAAATACCTGCGAGTGGGGTGGTCTTCGGCAAAAGTGGTGGCCCTTAGAACAAGGCCACTACAATGCTTCAGGTGCCTGGAAAATGGGCATGTAAGGGCCAAATGCGCTTGTCCCAAGGACCGCAGTGGGCTCTGCTACTCATGTGGGGAGCCCGGTCACAAGGCGCAGAATTGCTCAGCATCCAGTCCTACATGCCCAGTTTGTAGGGATCTTGGCCGCTCGGCAAATCACCGCCTCGGGGGCATCAAATGTACGCCTCCTAAAACGGGCAAAAGAGGAGCCGCACCTCAAAACAAGGGGTCGGCGAACAAAGACTCGCAGCCGGACTCAGGCCGGGCTCCGATCGAGGGTGCATCTCAGGCCCAAAATTCCAGCCCATAAACAAGATCCTGCAGGGCAACATAAACCACTGCCGCGCAGCGCAGGACCTTATGATCCAGACGCTCGCGGAACAGTCGGTTGCCCTTGCCATTGTGGCTGAGCCATACTCTGTCCCGGACCATCCTCGCTGGTTCGGGGCGGAGGGGGGCTCAGTTGCAATTTATTGGGCTGGAGGTACAGGCGATCCCTGCTGCACCCTTCTCCGAAGGGGGGTTGGCTTCGTTGCTGTGGAGTGGGGTGGCGTCGTTGTGGTCGGAGTATACATCTCTCCCAACTGCGGCTTCACCGAGTATGAAGCGCACTTGGACGGGCTCGCCAGTTTCATCCGGGGGTATTTGCCTCGTCCAGTGCTCGTCGCGGGTGATTTCAACGCACACTCCAGGGTTTGGGGTGATGCCCGCGACGACGCAAGGGGAGAGGCCTTGCTGGAGTGGGCTGCTGCCCTCGGCCTCGATCTCCTCAATAGAGGAACGGAGAGCACCTGCGTGCGCTGGCAGGGGGAATCCATAGTTGACCTAACATGGGCGACTCCCCCTGCTGCACGGCTGGTGTCGGGGTGGAGGGTGGCAGAAGATCTTGCCACTCTCAGCGACCACCGACATATACTGTTCGACGTCGCCTCACAGACACGCCGCAGCCCCCCGAATTCGGCGGGCCAAAGCAGTTCTCCGCGGCGCTGGGTGCTTAAGATGCTGGAGAAAAGCCTAATAGTCGCTGCTGCCCACGTAGTGGACTGGGTCGACGTAGGATCCAGCATCTCTTCGCACCCGGAGGCTTTCGCAGTCTGGTTCCGGGGTAAAATGACGGAAATCTGCGACGTCGCAATGCCCCGGGCCAAGAAAGGCCGGAAAAGATTCTCCGCCTACTGGTGGAGCGATGATCTGGCGGAGCTGCGAGCCAATTGTATAAGGGCGCGCCGCCGTTTCACAAGGACGCGGAGAAGACGGCGAGCCACAGACGAGGAGATCGCCGGAGCCTATCTGGAGTACCGAGTCGCCACAAAGACCTTCCAGATTGCGATCGGGGAGGCCAAGGCTCGGTCCTGGGCCGAACTAATCGAGGGACTAAATAGGGACCCATGGGGCCGCCCATACAAAATGGTTATGGGCAAACTTCGCCCATGGGTCCCTCCTCTAACTGAGTCCTTGGACCCAGTATTTGTGGAAAGAGTGGTGGACGCTCTTTTCCCAAGGGTCCAGGACAGTCCCTCGATCCCTCCGTCACGTCTGGGCCATTTTGGCTGGTCGGACGATCTCGGAGTGACGGAGGGGGAGCTGGATCGAGCCGTTAGGCGGCTCGCAGCCCGAAACACCGCTCCGGGTCCCGATGGGATCCCCGGACGAGCATGGGTGTTGGCTCTGGCGATCTTGGGGGATAAGCTCCGGCAGCTGTTCACCAGCTGCCTTCGCTACGGAGTTTTCCCCAGTGGCTGGAAGGAGGCCCGTCTGGTCCTCTTGGCGAAACCCGGTAGGGCCGCTGATTCTCCGTCGTCGTTCCGTCCCATTTGTTTGCTGGACGAGGCGGGCAAGCTCTTTGAGCGCGTCATCGCTGCCCGCCTCAGTGAACACCTGTCGCGCATTGGCCCCGACCTTTCGGATAGCCAGTATGGCTTCCGCCAGGGGAGGTCAACGGTGGACGCCATCAGGCGCGTCCGTTCCCTGGCGGAAGAGGCAGTCCAGGAGGGGGGAGTGGCGTTGGCTATAAGTTTGGACATAGTCAACGCCTTTAACTCCCTCCCATGGCAGGCGATCAGGGAGGCACTTCAACATCATAACGTGCCTCCCTACTTGCGCGAAATAGTCGGGGCGTATTTGTGCGACAGGACCATCGGGTTCACCGACAGGGATGGCAACGAGGTAACGAGGAGGATCAGCTGCGGGGTTCCACAGGGGTCCGTTCTGGGCCCCCTTCTGTGGAACCTCGCCTACGACGCTATTTTGAGGACCAGACTGCCCCCCGGCCTAGATGTCATCTGCTACGCAGATGACACTTTAGTCATGGCCAGGGGGGAGGGTTTCAACGAAACACGGCGGCTCGCCGAACTTGGGGTCGCTAGGGTCGTGGCCCATATAGAGGGCCTGGGATTGCGGGTGGCTCCCCAAAAAACCGAAGCACTGTGGTTCCACAGCCTTCGGGGGGAGCCACCGATAAGGCAGATAAGGATCGGGGAAGCGGTGGTGTCGATTGGGCCCACCATAAAATACCTCGGCCTAATCCTTGACGGCCGATGGACTTTCGAGGCTCACTTCGAGCGTCTGGTCCCCCGAGTCCAAAAGGCAGCAGGTGCTCTCCAGAGGCTGCTGCCCAATCTCGGGGGACCCCGGGAGGAGATTCGCCGTCTCTATGGCGGTGTCCTGAGATCCATGGCCCTCTATGGGGCGCCCGTTTGGTCGGATAGGCTGACGGGCGCCTCCCGCTGCAGACGGTTACTTAATAGCCTGCAGCGCGTGGTGGCCATACGGATCGCGAGGGGATACCGCACAATCTCATTTGAGGCGGCGACTACTCTGGCGCGTTTCCCGCCCTTTGACATCTTGGCGGGGATGGACACGGAAGTTTACGACCGGTTCCATTCTCGCCAGGGCGGGGACGCGACAGACCCGCTCGAGGTGCGTCAAGGAGCGCATAGGCGAGCGCTGGAGTTGTGGCGCGAGCGGCTCGAACTGCCACGCTGCTCGCGCCAGCGCGTCGTAAACGCGATACTACCCAGCTTCGAGGCCTGGCTCCAAAAGAAGTTCGTCGGAGTCACTTTCAGGATGACACAGGTACTCACCGGACATGGTTGCTTCGGTGAGTACCTTAATAGAATAGGGAGGGAGCCCACTGCCGCGTGTCATCATTGCGGCAGCGACCGGGACTCGGCTCAACACACGCTCGAGGAGTGCCCTGCGTGGGCCTCCGAGCGCCGAGTCCTGGTCAACACTATCGGGCCTGACCTCTCGCCGCCGGCCGTTATCACGGCCATGTTGGCGGCGAGAGACTCCTGGAGAGCAGTGGTCTCCTTCTGTGAAGCGGTTATGCTCCAGAAGGAGACCGCTGAGCGCGAGAGGGAGCGTTCCGACCCCGCACGTAGAAGAGTGCGGGGTCGGGGCCGGCGACCATAGTGTCGCTGGCGAGAAAGTGTGGCGCCGAATCTAATTCTTGGGTTCGGCGCCACAGCGCTATAAATATATAGCGCGAGAATGCCTCGCAGCAAAACAACACGCTGCCCTCGGGGTCGCGGCGGTCAGAGTGGGGACTCTGGCCGTCATTTCCCAGCGATCCCGGGAAGAGGTAACCAGTCGTAGCCGCTGGTTACCTACATATGCGCAAAGGCGCAGGGGAGGGGCCCAATTATTGCCCCTCCCGAGAGGAGTCTCAACCCGAGACTAGACGTATGGCGGTGGTCCTGGTTGTCGATCATTTCGAGTCCCCAGGGCCACCGGCAGATGCGTCCGAGGCTGGCTACCGTGGTGGTTTTAGTGGGTACCGGATGCCCCGGCTCGCTCGCTACATAGAGCCGGGTGCAAGTGAAGGAGTCCCACACTCCCCCACCGTCTTTCCCCAAGACGGTGGGAAGTCTATCAAAGATTTCCACCACGTAAAAAAAAAAAAAAAAAAAAAAAAAAAAAAAGGTTAGGTTAGGTTAGGTTAGGTTAGGTTAGGTTAGGTTAGGTTAGGTTAGGTTAGGTTAGGTTAGGTTAGGTTAGGTTAGGTTAGGTTAGGTTAGGTTAGGTTAGGTTAGGTTAGGTTAGGTTAGGTTAGGTTAGGTTAGGTTAGGTTAGGTTAGGTTAGGTTAGGTTAGGTTAGGTTAGGTTAGGTTAGGTTAGGTTAGGTTAGGTTAGGTTAGGTTAGGTTAGGTTAGGTTAGGTTAGGTTAGGTTAGGTTAGGTTAGGTTAGGTTAGGTTAGGTTAGGTTAGGTTAGGTTAGGTTAGGTTAGGTTAGGTTAGGTTAGGTTAGGTTAGGTTAGGTTAGGTTAGGTTAGGTTAGGTTAGGTTAGGTTAGGTTAGGTTAGGTTAGGTTAGGTTAGGTTAGGTTAGGTTAGGTTAGGTTAGGTTAGGTTAGGTTAGGTTAGGTTAGGTTAGGTTAGGTTAGGTTAGGTTAGGTTAGGTTAGGTTAGGTTAGGTTAGGTTAGGTTAGGTTAGGTTAGGTTTCCTGCGATCCATGGCCCTCTATGGGGCGCCCGTTTGGTCGGATAGGCTGACGGGCGCCTCCCGCTGCAGACGGTTACTTAATAGCCTGCAGCGCGTGGTGGCCATACGGATCGCGAGGGGATACCGCACAATCTCGTTTGAGGCGGCGACTACTCTGGCGCGTTTCCCGCCCTTCGACATCTTGGCGGGGATGGACACGGAAGTTTACGACCGGTTCCATTCTCGCCAGGGCGGGGACGCGACAGACCCGCTCGAGGTGCGCCGAGGAGCGCATAGGCGAGCGCTGGAGTTGTGGCGCGAGCGGCTCGAATTGCCACGCTGCTCGCGCCAGCGCGTCGTTATTGCAATACTTCCCAGCTTCGAGGCCTGGCTTGAGAAGAGGTTTGTTGGTGTCACTTTTAGGTTGACACAGGTACTCACCGGACATGGTTGCTTCGGTGAGTACCTTAATAGAATAGGGAGGGAGCCCACTGCCGCGTGTCATCATTGCGGCAGCGACCGGGACTCGGCTCAGCACACGCTCGAGGAGTGCCCAGCGTGGGCCTCCGAGCGCCGAGTCCTGGTCAACACTATCGGGCCTGACCTCTCGCCGCCGGCCGTTATCACGGCCATGTTGGCGGCGAGAGACTCCTGGAGAGCAGTGGTCTCCTTCTGTGAAGCGGTTATGCTCCAGAAGGAGACCGCTGAGCGCGAGAGGGAGCGTTCCGACCCCGCACGTAGAAGAGTGCGGGGTCGGGGCCGGCGACCATAATGTCGCTGGCGAGAAAGTGTGGCGCCGAATCTAATTCTTGGGTTCGGCGCCACAGCGCTATCAAAAGATAGCGCGAGAACGCCTCGCAGCGTAATAATACGCTGCCCTTGGGGTCGCGGCGGTCAGAGTGGGGACTCTGGCCGTCATTTCCAAGCGATCCCGGGAAGAGGTAACCAGTCGTAGCCGCTGGTTACCTACATATGCGCAAAGGCGCAGGGGAGGGGCCCAATTATTGCCCCTCCCGAGAGGAGTCTCAACCCGAGACTAGACGTATGGCGGTGGTCCTGGTTGTCGATCATTTCGAGTCCCCAGGGCCACCGGCAGATGCGTCCGAGGCTGGCTACCGTGGTGGTTTTAGTGGGTACCGGATGCCCCGGCTCGCTCGCTACATAGAGCCGGGCGCAAGTGAAGGAGTCCCACACTCCCCCACCGTCTTTCCCCAAGACGGTGGGAAGTCTATCAAAGATTTCCACCACGTAAAAAAAAAAAAAAAAAAAAAAAAAAAAAAAAAAAAAAAAGGTTAGGTTAGGTTAGGTTAGGTTAGGTTAGGTTAGGTTAGGTTAGGTTAGGTTAGGTTAGGTTAGGTTAGGTTGCCGCGGCCACCTCTGGCTGCGGATAAAAGGAGAGAGGCAGTGTTGGCCGAGCCGGTGGCCTCCACCAGCTACGCCGCCACCGTAAAGCGGCCTGCCCCTGCACCTGCCCCTGCCCAAGCAACCCAATCCAAGGGTAAGGGCAAGGGCAAGAAGACGGCGCAGTCTACTGTGACTGCCCCTGCCACACCTGCTGCTCCCGCTGCTCCTGCACCGGTCCAGCCCAGCCCCGATACAGAGGGCTGGCAGACCAAGGAGAGCGCGAGCGCCAGGCGAAAGCGGCGCCAGCGCGAGCGCGCTGCTGCGGTGCCTTCAGCTCCGCGCCGCAAAAAGAAGCGCAGTGGGAGGCTCCGTCCTCCGCGTTCATCGGTGGTGGTGGTCACTCTTTCTCCAGAGGCGGAGAGGAGTGGCACCACATATGCGGATGTGATGTCCCGGGCTCGCCAGAACGTCAAGATGGCGGACCTGGGCATCACCGACGTGCGGGGCAGAGTTGCTCTAACTGGGGGTCGCGTGTTCGAGATCCCAGGAGCGGAGAGCCGGGCGAAGGCGGAGGCCCTTGCCGCAAAGCTGTCGGAGCATATGGATCCGGCACTGGCAAGGGTCTCAATCCCGGAGAAAAGTGTGCGTGTCCGCCTCAGTGGCCTAGACGACTGCACCACGGCAGAAGAGGCTGCTGAGGCTCTGGCGAGAGTTGGAGAATGTTCCGTCGCCAGTGTCAGGGCGGGCGAAGTTCGCCGAGGGCCGTCCGGCTTCGGCACAATTGTTTGTGGTGTCCCGGTACCTGCAGCCATTAAGCTGCAGCGGGCGGAGCGCTTCTTGGTGGGTATGGTGTCGGCCCAGGTCCATATTTTGGAGCCTCGGCCGCTACGTTGCTTCCGCTGCCTCGTCCCTGGCCACGTTGGCTGCAGGTGTGCCGATGAGGACAGGAGTGGCCTGTGCTACAGGTGCTCCTTGCCGGGACACCGGGCGGCGTCCTGCACCGCTGAAAAGCCGAAGTGCGTCCTCTGCACTTCGGCTGGTAGACGGGCCGACCATAGCGTCGGCTCGAAATTGTGCAAGGCGCCGCCCAAGAAGGGGACGCCGTGGTCTGGGGCTCCTGTGAGGCAGGCGGCTCCAGCACAGTCGGTTGAGGAGATGGACACGGCCCATAATGGATAGGTCCGTGATCCATCTCCTTCAGAGCAACCTCAACCGCTGCGCCAGGGCTCAGGACCTCTTCCTGCAGTCCATGGCGGAGCGGTTGATCTACGTCGCTGTCGCTGCCGAGCCGTATATGGTCCCTGACAGACCCAATTTTGTCGGGGATCGGGACGGCTTGGTAGCCATTGTTTCGTCGTCGTCGGTCGGCGCCCCGCCCTTTTCTAACATCGTCAGAGGGCGGGGGTTTGTGAAGGCCGCTTTGGGGTCGCTCACTGTAGTCGGTGCCTATTTCTCGCCGAATCGCGGGTTGGCCGAGTTCGAGGTGTTCCTCGGCGAGGTCGGTCGCCTGTTGAGGAGGTGTGGCACCGACGTGTTGTTGGTGGGTGACCTCAACGCTAAGTCGGTGGCCTGGGGTTGTCCTGCGTCGGATCCTCGAGGTCGTCTTTTGGAAGACTGGGCGGTGGAGCAGGGCCTGGTGGTCCTCAACCGTGGCTCCGTGGACACGTGCGTGAGGCAACAGGGCGGATCAATCGTGGACGTGTCTTTTGCGTCCCCCGCCCTTGCCCGCCGTGTCCAGGACTGGAGAGTCCTCGAGGATGTGGAGACTTTGTCCGATCACCGATACATCGGCTTCGGCATCTCCGCATCCTCTGCGGCTTTGACCGCCCGCCCTGTTCCAGCTCCCAGAAGGGAGGGTCCGCGTTGGGCGCTCGGTCGGCTCGACCGCGAGCTCCTGAGAGAGGCGGCGATATTGCAGGCGTGGGTCGCAAGTCCCTGTGACCCGTCCTCCGACGTGGACGCTGTTGCGGGTGAGCTCGGAGAGGCCATGGTTCGCGTGTGCGACTTCTCCATGCCCCGGGTTCGCCCGTGTCCACCGAGGCGGCGGGTGTATTGGTGGAGCGCCGCCATTGCGCAGTTGCGCACTGACTGCACTGCGGCGCGGCGCGTCTACACCCGCACTAACCGTCGGAGGCCGAGGGATGAGGCCCACGTTGCAGAGGCCTACGCCCTCTATCGGGAGTCCAAGCGCCGGTTGAGCGCGGCCATAGGCCAGGCGAAGGACGATGGCTGGGCGAGCACGCTGGAGGCCATAGACAGAGATCCGTGGGGGCGTCCTTACAAAGGGGTGCGACGTAAACTGCGCCCCTGGGCGCCTCCAGTAACGGAGAGCCTCCAGCCCGAGCTCCTCCAGTCTGTTGTGGAGGAGCTGTTCCCCAGTCAAGAGGAGTTTTCGCCGCCTTCTATGGCCGGGCCAACTGGTGCCGGGCGAGCCGACGCCGACGACGACGAAGAAGAGACTCCGCCTGATGTAACACAGGCGGAGTTGGGGGCGGCTGTGGCCAGAATGGCCGTCAAGAACACCGCCCCCGGGCCGGACGGAGTGCCCGGACGTGCCTGGGCACTCGCAATGGAGGAATTGGAGCCCGTGGTGCTTGCCCTCTTCACGGCGTGCCTGCGGCAGGGTCGCTTTCCCGCGCCCTGGAAGTCCGGTCGTCTCGTCCTTCTTCCTAAGGACGGGCGGCCTGCGGAGTCTCCATCAGCCTATCGCCCAATCGTTTTGTTGAGCGAGGTGGGCAAGCTGATGGAGAGAGTGATCGCGTCCCGCCTCACAAAACATCTCAGTGAGGTCGGTCCCGACCTATACGCGGACCAGTACGGGTTCCGCCAGGGTCGGTCGACCGTGGACGCGATTGCTAGGGTGCGGGAGTTGTCGGAGGAGGCGACCAGCCGGGGAGAGGTGTTGTTGGCGGTGTCACTTGACATCAAAAACGCCTTCAACACCCTCCCGTGGGCGTGTATCATGGAGGGCCTTAGGCACCACGGGGTGCCCAGGTATCTCCGTGAATTAGTGGGTCACTACCTTCAAAATAGGGAGGTAGTGTACCCGACGTCTGGCGGAGGGACGGGCTGCTGGGCCGTCTCTCGAGGTGTTCCACAGGGGTCGGTATTGGGGCCGCTCCTGTGGAACATCGGGTTCGATTGGGCGCTGCGGGCGCGCGGTCTTCGGGGTGTCAGCGTAATTGCATACGCTGACGACACCCTAGTGACCGCCCGCGGCGCCGACCATCGGCGGGCGACTATCCTGGCCACTGCTGGAGTGGCGCAGGTGGTCGCCCGAATTCGTTGTTTGGGCCTGCAGGTGGCGCTCAATAAAACCGAGGCCCTTGCTTTCCATGGGCCTCGGCGAGCGCCGCCGGCAGGCTCCCACCTCGTGGTGGGGGGTGTGACCATCGCTGTCGGGGACAAAATGCGTTATCTCGGCATTGTCCTCGACAGCAGATGGAATTTTAGGGGCCACTTTTCACAGTTGGCCCCGAAGTTGGTGGCGACGGCAGGTGCTCTCGGAGGTTTGTTGCCAAATCTTGGCAGGCCCGGGAGCATCTGCAGAAAATTGTATTCGGGCGTGATCCGCTCCATGGCGTTATATGGCGCCCCCATTTGGGTCGACGCCCTGGATAGGCAAAACGTGGCCCTGCTGCGACGTCCGCAGCGGGTCATGGCCATCAGGGCGTCCCGCGCCTACCGCACGGTCGCCTTCAATGCGGCCTGCCTCCTGGCGGGTTCCCCTCCGTGGGACCTGGAGGCGCAGGCGTTGGCCGCCGCGTACCGGCGGAGGTGTGAGGGGGCGCGTTCTGGTCGCGACCCCTTCCCGGAGGGCATTGCACGGTGGCGGAGTGAAGTCCGTCGCCAGACCCTCCGGAGTTGGCAAGAGCGGCTGGAAGCTGCGTCAGGGAGTGGATCGCGCGTCGTGGAGGCGATCCGGCCCCACCTTTTAAAGTGGGCCGGTCGCAAATGGGGCGCGGTGACCTACCACATTGCACAGGTGGTATCAGGCCATGGCTGTTTTGGTCACTACCTGTGCAATGTGGCACAGAGGGAGCCGGACACTCGGTGCCACCACTGCGGGGGCACCGATGATACGGCGCAACACACCCTGGAGGTGTGTCCGGCGTTTGCCGGTGAGCGCGCCGAGCTCATCGGAGTCGTGGGTTCCGACCTCTCACTACCGACCATCATCTCTAGGATGGTCGAGAGTGAGGGGTCTTGGGCGGCGGTTGCCTCCTTCTGTGGACGTGTCATGTCGCAGAAGGAGGCCGCGGAGCGGGTAAGGGAGGAAGATCCCAGTGCACACCCGCTCCGCAGGCGGCGTGTTGGCCGCAGACGGCGGGCCGAGACCCGTCGCATGCCGCCTTAGGCTCGGCCTCGGGGAGTAGGGAGCATGGGCCCTGCTCCCTCTAGAGACCGACCCGTGCGGAGGAGGGACGCCTGAGTACTCCGGGCGTCCCGTCAATGGTTACACGGGCCACACACAATGTGGCCCCGGAGAGTCCGCGGCACCACTCAAGCTGCGGACGGCCGCCGTGGGGGTTTCACCGGAAATGTTAGCGCTTCTCAGCGTTTCCCGGTGGCCCTCACACTCAAGGCGGAAGGAGGAGTACCCGGGGGGTTTTAGTGGCGGTAGGGTCCTCTCCTCGTGGTATGAGCAGCATACCACGCACTGGAGAGGGCGAGTCCCCACATATCCCACCGCCGTTGTTTTCACAACGGCGGTGGTCGAATGCGTAACTGCATTTCCCCCCGGTCAACAAAAAAAAAAAAAAAAAAAAAAAAAAAAAAAAAAAAGGTTAGGTTAGGTTAGGTTAGGTTAGGTTAGGTTAGGTTAGGTTAGGTTAGGTTAGGTTAGGTTAGGTTAGGTTAGGTTAGGTTAGGTTAGGTTAGGTTAGGTTAGGTTAGGTTAGGTTAGGTTAGGTTAGGTTAGGTTAGGTTAGGTTAGGTTAGGTTAGGTTAGGTTAGGTTAGGTTAGGTTAGGTTAGGTTAGGTTAGGTTAGGTTAGGTTAGGTTAGGTTAGGTTAGGTTAGGTTAGGTTAGGTTAGGTTAGGTTAGGTTAGGTTAGGTTAGGTTAGGTTAGGTTAGGTTAGGTTAGGTTAGGTTAGGTTAGGTTAGGTTAGGTTAGGTTAGGTTAGGTTAGGTTAGGTTAGGTTAGGTTAGGTTAGGTTAGGTTAGGTTAGGTTAGGTTAGGTTAGGTTAGGTTAGGTTAGGTTAGGTTAGGTTAGGTTAGGTTAGGTTAGGTTAGGTTAGGTTAGGTTAGGTTAGGTTAGGTTAGGTTAGGTTAGGTTAGGTTAGGTTAGGTTAGGTTAGGTTAGGTTAGGTTAGGTTAGGTTAGGTTAGGTTAGGTTAGGTTAGGTTAGGTTAGGTTAGGTTAGGTTAGGTTAGGTTAGGTTAGGTTAGGTTAGGTTAGGTTAGGTTAGGTTAGGTTAGGTTAGGTTAGGTTAGGTTAGGTTAGGTTAGGTTAGGTTAGGTTAGGTTAGGTTAGGTTAGGTTAGGTTAGGTTAGGTTAGGTTAGGTTAGGTTAGGTTAGGTTAGGTTAGGTTAGGTTAGGTTAGGTTAGGTTAGGTTAGGTTAGGTTAGGTTAGGTTAGGTTAGGTTAGGTTAGGTTAGGTTAGGTTAGGTTAGGTTAGGTTAGGTTAGGTTAGGTTAGGTTACGCGAGAGGAGAGGCAATCATTGAGTGGGCGGCGGCCCTCGGTCTCGACCTCCTCAACATAGGTAGCGTCAGCACCTGCGTGCGGTGGCAGGGGGAGTCCATCGTCGATTTGACATGGGCAACCCCTTCCGCGGCTCGTCTGGTGACAGGGTGGAGGGTGGCAGAAGATCTGGCCACCCTGAGCGACCATCGCCATATACGGTTTGAAGTGACTCAGTCTGGTTCCCGGTCCCATGCTACGACTGCAGGGGGCCGTCAGAACCGTAAATGGGTCCTTAAAGCTATGGAGAAGGATCTCCTTATCGCGGCCGCCCACGTCGCAGACTGGGTAAATGGGGACGTGTCTCCTGACCCAGAGGTTTTCGCGACATGGTTCCGGGGGGCGATGACGGAGATTTGTGACGCCGCAATGCCAAGAGCCAGACCCAGCTCCGGTAAACGCTCCGTGTACTGGTGGTCCCAAAGCCTGGCGCAACTACGGAGATCTTGCGTCAGGGCGCGCCGCCGGTACACCAGAACGCGCAGAAGGAGAAGCGCCACGCCTGAAGAAACGGCTGAAGCATATGAGGCATACCGGGCAGCCACCAAGGTTTTCCAGCTTTCGATCCGGGAAGCCAAGGCTCGATCTTGGGAGGAGCTGGTTGAGGGACTGAACAGGGACCCATGGGGCAGACCGTACAAAATGGTCTTGGGAAAGCTCCGCCCATGGGTACCACCAACAACCGAAACACTGGACCCTGAATTTATCGGAAGAGTGGTAGACACACTCTTCCCGAGGGTCCAGGATAGTCCCTCAAACAATCGAATACATCCGGACGATTTTGGATGGACGGACGAGCTGAACGTCACGGAGGGCGAACTCGACCGAGCCGTCAGGCGGCTAGCGGCCCGCAACACTGCCCCGGGGCCGGACGGGATTCCGGGCAGGGCATGGGTGCTGGCCTTGACGATATTGGGGGACAGACTTCGGCGGCTTTTTACCAGCTGCCTTCGATCTGGGATTTTCCCGGCAGACTGGAAGGTGGCCAGACTTGTCCTCATACCAAAGAGCGGTAGACCGGCGGACTCACCATCTTCGTTCCGACCGATCTGTCTGTTGGACGAGGCGGGCAAGCTTTTCGAGCGGGTGTTAGCGGCCCGCCTCACGGAGCACCTGTCGCGTGTGGGCCCCGACTTGTCGGAACATCAGTTCGGCTTTCGTCCGGGGAGGTCCACAGTAGATGCCATCCGGCGCGTCCGGACGTTGGCAGAAGACGCAGTCGGGGAGGGGGGAGTGGCGTTGGCAGTCAGTCTTGACATCGTCAATGCCTTCAACTCTCTCCCTTGGCACGCAATCCGGGAGGCACTGGAGTACCACAGGGTCCCCGCGTACTTACGGGAGACAGTCGGGGCTTATCTCCGAGACAGGTCAATCACTTTCACAGACCGAAACGGGAACGAAACTCTCAGAGAAATCAGCTGCGGGGTTCCACAGGGGTCGGTCCTTGGACCCCTCTTGTGGAATCTCGCATATGATACTGTACTGAGGACAGGTCTGCCTCCTGGCATAGAGCTGGTATGTTATGCCGATGACACCCTTGTGCTGGCCAGCGGGACCGAATTCAGCGAAACGGTCAGACTCGCCGAGCTCGGCGTAGCAGTAGTAATAGGAAGCATCAGAAGAGTGGGCCTGCGGGTGGCTCCTCACAAAACCGAGGCCTTGTGGTTTCATGGTCTTCGGCGGGGGGTGGAGCCGCCCGTCTCGTCCATAAGAGTGGGTGATGCTGTCGTCACAATAGGGCCGACGATGAAATATCTCGGCCTAATTTTAGACAGCCACTGGGCTTTCGTCACGCACTTTGAGCGTTTAGCTCCCCGAGTGCAGAGGGCAGCAGGTTCTCTTCAGAGACTGCTGCCCAACCTCGGGGGACCGCGAGAAGAGATTCGCCGCCTCTACGGCAGCGTTTTACGATCCATGGCCCTCTATGGGGCGCCCGTATGGTCGGACCGGCTAACGGGCGCCTCCCGCTGCAGGCACATACTCAACAGCCTGCAGCGCGTGGTGGCCATCCGGATCGTGAGAGGGTATAGAACAATATCTTACGAGGCGGCGACAATCCTGGCTCGCTTTCCGCCCTTTGACATCCTGGCGAGCATGGACACGGAGGTCTACGACCGAACCCGTTTCCCTGCCCGCCGGGAGGACGGCAGCGTCCCGGATTCGCTTGGGGTGAGGAGGGACGCGCACGGGCGGGCGCTCAGCATTTGGCGCGAGCGACTCGAATTGCCACGGAACTCGCGCCAGCGCGCCGTCGGTGCCGTCCTGCCTCACTTTGAGGTCTGGCTTCAGTTGAGATGCGCTGGAGTCACGTATAGAGTGACTCAGATACTCACCGGACACGGGTGTTTCGGTGAGTACCTGAGTCGCATCGGAAGAGAGCCCACGGCGGGCTGTTACCATTGCAGCAGTGACAGGGACTCGGCGCAACACACGCTGGAGGAGTGCCCAGCATGGACCTCCGAGCGCCGAGTCCTTACTGACATAATTGGGAGAGACCTCTCGCCGTCGGCCGTGGTTTATGCCATGGTGACGGCGAGAGATAGTTGGAGGGCAGTGGTCTCCTTCTGTGAAGCTGTAATGCTTCAGAAGGAGACCGCTGAACGCGCCAGGGAGCGCAATGACCCCGCACGCCGCAGAAGGGTGCGGGGTCGAGGCCGGCGGACGTAATGATTCCGCTGGCGAGAAAGGGCAGCGCCGAGCCTATGCCATACGTGTGTAGGCTCGGCGCTGACGCGCCAACCTTAGTTGGTGCGAGAATGCCTCGGGATTGCTGAGGACCAGAGTGGGGACTCTGGCCGCCCGCTTACGGCAGCAATTCCGGGAAGAGGCAACCAGTTGTAGCCGCTGGTTGCCTACACAAGCGCAGTAGCGCTGGGGGGAGTCATCGCTCTCCCGGGAGGGGCCCTTTGGGCGGATGTAGCTCAGCGTCTCTGGTTGTGAACTCAGTGTGACCCCAGAGACGCTGGTGCAAACATCAGAGGTAGGCTACCGTGGTGGGTTTTAGCGGGTTAGCCCTGCACCGTCCCGTCTTCTTTATACCCTTAGAAGGCGGGCAGTCGACCTTCTCGAGGTTAAGAGGTTCTCCTCTTCCTCGAGAAGATAAAGATTTCCCACCACGTCAAAAAAAAAAAAAAAAAAAAAAAAAAGGTTAGGTTAGGTTAGGTTAGGTTAGGTTAGGTTAGGTTAGGTTAGGTTAGGTTAGGTTAGGTTTTTTTTTTTTTTTTTTTTTGTGGTGATTGCTGCATCCTCTACCATGAGCAGAGTCATTTTTTATGTTTTATTAATTATTTATCTTTTAGTTTTTTCTTTATTTATCTTTTGTGTATGCTCTTAATATTCTTTTGCATATTATCTTTTAATTTCCTTATATATAATTTACATTTTCTTATTGCATATTTTCTTTTTACATTTTCTTTCCTTTTTTCTTTTACAATAGTTTCTTAGATATTATTTCCTTACATATGCTATTACATTTTTCTTATATATACTTTTTGTTTTCTTTACTTGTTTCCTTATAGGTTCTTTTAAAGTTTTCTTCTGCTCTTTATACAAACATAGGTTGTGATACATTTTTTATATATATAATAGATGATATAATACTTGTATTATTTTATTTGCGTTTATGTGTGTGTGCGTCCTTCTCTACATTCACACTGTAGGTGATGCACAATCAAAATTGTGCATCCCTCAGTCCTGTCTCCTGTGGTCTCTTATCTGTGCATGTATAAGTGTATATGTGTGTGTGTGTGTGTGTGTTGGTGTGTGATGTCTGTGTATGTTGCGTTAATATTTTGTATCTGTTTTGTGTGTACTATATTTATATAGGTGTATTTATATATTTGTATGTATTGCCCTTCTTTTAGGTTTTATTCCTATGTATCGTATCCATGGCCACCTCCCTTGCGTATTCCATAAAGACTTCACGAGTCTCTCTATCTCTCATTATGACGCTGACAGTTTCTTTCTCAATCCTGGAGTTTAATTTTTGTTCCGCATCGTAGCGCTTCCTTCCGTATTTTGGACACTCCAGCAATATGTGTTGAAGGGACTCTGGTACCCCCGGGCTGCAAATACATGAGGGATTCTCCTTGCGCTTAAAACGTGTTAAGTACTCGGAGAAACCCCCATGCCCCGTGAGTATTTGGGCCATGATGTTGTCCATTTTTAGAGTTTTTGTAATGGAGAAGGCGTTTTCGGCGTTTGGGAAGAAGACTTTGGTGGTGCTAGCCGTGCTCTGTTCTACGTAGCGCCGGTTCCATTCACCAATGGACTCCCTGCGAATCATCCTCTTGATGAATGAAACCGGACACTCATCGTAGTGTGGGGCTGTCCTGAGTGTGAGCGCTGCCTCTTTCGCAAGGGCGTCTGCGCGTTCGTTTCCCGGGAGCCCCGCGTGGGCTTTGATCCAAAACAAAGTCACAGCTTTGCTTTGGGTGAAAGCCCCCCTCAGGTTCTCCCGGGCCTCAACCGCCAGACGATGCTTGGATTCGCAATTAGTGACCGTCTGAAGTGCAGAGAGGGAATCACTGTAGATTGCAAAAGTCTGCTTCTCAGCCGCAGCAATAATTTTCGTGGCCCGGCATATGGCCAGGAGCTCTGCCTGGTAGACCGTTCCATAGGACGGCAGTTTAAGTTTGACGGCTTTGGTCTCTGCCTCTCCCTCCCATTGAGAGATCGCAGCACCGACCTTACCGTCAATTTTACTGCCGTCTGTGAATAGCTTGACGTCGAAGTTGGAATTGACGTCAAGAGTAGATCGGTCTACCAGTTTTGTGAACTCCAGGCTCATATGCCCCGCCGGATGTCCGTTGCTGCGGCTGTGTGCGCGTCGCTCGACCCCCCTGCCCGCCAGGTCCGGCCGGGGCACCCCCCTTTTAGCCTCGTAGAGAGCCGCGGCTTCTCTAATCCGGATATCAAGGGGGAGAATCCCGGCCAGCAACAATGCGGCATTCAGGGAGACAGTGCGGTGCGCCTTGCAGATCTTTTGAGCAAACCCCCTCTGCAATTCATTCAGCCTCCTTGCGACTCCAAGCTTTCCCGCTGCAGGCGCCCAGGCGCTCGCCGCGTACAACACCATGGGTTCTGTGACGGATTTATAAATGATCTTTATTATGTCGGCATGGAGGCCCCAGCTCGCCTTGGCCGCCCTCGACAGCTGCCCATACACATTCACCACTTTTTTGCAGATATTGACTATGTGCGTGTTGAATGTCAGGGCGCCGTCGATGGTGAGGCCGAGGACCTTGATCTCCTTCGCCATTCCAACGCCGACCCCGCCCATGCTCAGGCGCGGGACATCGTACTTAAGTCTTTTCGTGATAAGCACCGCCTGTGTTTTTTGCGGTGCGAATCTTAACTTATTTCTGATGCCCCACTCCAGAACATACGCGAGAGCGGCATTGGCCTGGCGTTCGATCTCCATAGCCGACTCCCCGTCCATCACCATGATAATGTCGTCGGCGAAAGCCTGACAATAGTCACCCCTGTCGTCCAGCCCCTTTAGTAACGGATCGAGGAGGAGGTTCCATAATATTGGCCCCCCTATGGAACCTTGGACACACCCCTTGTTCGTTCTTATGGAGTGTGCCTCCCCGCCGTATCTAACCTCTACCTGTCGGTCCTCTAGGTAGCTAGACAGGACTCTCCTTATGTTATTGGGACACTCTTCCTCCGCCAGCCTCGCCTTTATGGCCGGCCACCAGGCGCTGTCGAAGGCTCCCTCTATATCCAATGAAATCATAACCACGAGTTTCTTCTCTTTCAACTTCGCTTTGATATGACTCATCAGATCATAGAGGGAGTCCTCGGTGCTCTTCTGGGGCATAAAACCGTACTGGCGCTGGCTGAGTCGCGGAAGAAGGTGCCACTTGAGCCTGCCTACTACCATCTTCTCATACACCTTCCCAAGGATCGACAATAGCCCAATCGGTCGATAGGACTTGGGAAGTGTGTAGTCTTCTTTCCCCGCTTTCCTCAGCACCACCACTATTGCTTCCTTCCACGCCTTGGGGAAGTAGCCCAGCTCCAGGCACTTGTTGCTGATGGCGAGAAATGCATCCGGATCGTTCCCGATGGCCCGCGCGACTATGTCCGCTGTGAGACCGTCCCCCCCAGGGGCCTTTTTGGGGTTGAAGCTTTCCACAGCCGCTCTCAGCTCCTGTCTGGTGAACGGGGGATCGTGATTTCCATCAGATTCCACGTCCGCCAGACTGGCGCGTCTCCGAACAGCCTTGTGGTCAGCGTTCTCCCCCTCCTCCTGGTCCTCCGGGTAGAAGGTCTCCGCCAGCAGTCTCACGGACCCCTTCGGGTCCAGGTAACCATTTCCCCCCCTCAACAACAAGTCTTCCTGTCTGGTGGCTGTTCTTCCCATGACCCTGTAGAAGCTATCCCAGAATCCCTCCCTTTCCTGTCTTCCACAGAAGTCCTTCCAGCTGGCTGTCTGTGCTTCTTTGGCTTTCTCCTCATATTCCTTTTTCTTTTGCAGGTATTCCTCGACGACGGTGGACCTCCTCGACGGAGCTGCGCACCTTATCCTCCTCTTCCTGGTGGCGACTTCCCGCTTGAGGGTCCTCAACTCTTCGGAAAACCACGGCAGGGTGAGTCTGTGTGTGGTTTTGATTTTTTGCAAGTGTTCGTCGCATGTTTTATGTATTATGTCTGTATATTGTGAAATTGTGTTTTCTAATTGTTCAGTGTTTGTGATTGTGTTTATCGATTGGGCGCTTATGTTTTGGTCGTGGCTCAATTGGGTCAGTTTCTCACAAAACTGGCTCCAATTGGCCTTTTTAGTACTGAAGCGCCTCGTCGTGCGTTGTGTGAGTGTAGACTCACCCTTCTTCAACCTCAAATTGAAGATGATGCCGTTGTGGTCCGAATTTGTGAGGCCCTGTTCCACTTTCCAGTTGTCCACCAGGTCCAGGGTGTCGTTGGAGCATGCTGTCACGTCGATGTAACTCTCGAGGAGTCTACCCCCCCTCACGGTCTGGTAAGTGGGGATGTCCCCCCGATTCATTATGTGGAGGCCCATTTGGTCGAAGGCTCCTGCTACTGCGTCCCCTCTTTGGTCCGTGGCTCTGCTGCCCCACCATACGCTCTTTGCGTTGGAGTCTCCCCCCAAGACGAGGTACTTTAGCCCGGCGGTGATGGTATACAGTTCATCCAGGTATGGCTCTATGGGGCGGTCCGGCTCAAAGTAGAAGGAGGCCAGTGTGATCTCCCACGCGCTGGTCCGGAGCCTCACAACTACGATGTTGTTCGTTGTGTGGTTTGGGCACTGTATAACCTCCAGGTCATCCTGGAAGACGGCGATAGCCGCCTTTACAGTGGCCCCTCCCGGGTCATCGCACTGGTAGACCCTGGCTCCCTTATACTGTTTGAGCCTTTTGGTACTCCCCACATACGGCTCCTGGATGAGCGCTGCCGCCGCCTTCCTGACAGTTGCTTGTTGGAAGAGCTCATCGGTAGCGAGTCTCATTCTCTGTAGGTTAGCTTGTATGATTTGGTACCTCGCCGTTAGGGGAGGCGCCATCGTCACTTGGTTGCCCTGGGTGCCCTCAGCAATACCTTACGGTGGATCTCGCTAATAGGTCCCATTTTTGTCTTGTAGGACAATCGGTACTGAAGGCATCGTGTTTGCAGTCTATGTTCTTAGGCTTACTGTTGGAGCAGTTTATGCATCTGGGAGGCTCCCCGTCACACTTCTTCTGGCAGTTCTTCCGAAGGTGCTCGCCGCCGCAGTGTGTACATTTGTCGCTCTCCTCCGTGCAGAGCTTCCGCCCATGGCCGAAACGGAGGCACCTCGTGCATTGCATCAGAGGGGTCTGATCTGTGACGTCCACCCTCTGCATGTCGATGTGCATCTGCTTCGCCCCGGTCAGCCGCTGCCACACGGGGGGCGAGACCTGTACCACCACATGGTTTTGGAGTGGATTTCTCACTGTCTTTCTGTATCTTATGGCGACGCGCACTTCTTCTGTCTTCAGGCCGTTTAGAAGGTGGGCGTTTTGATGTTTGATCGCCCTGACGATTTCTTCGTCCTTGACGTACTTCATCACGTGCGCCAACATCACCAGGGGATCCTTGTGGGTCGCCTCCTCCACTTTTAGTCCTGCTGAGGAACCTCTCAGTTTGCCTTTTACTGTCTCCAACTCTTTTTTTGTTCTGCACGAAAGGACGACTTTTTGGTCTTTAGCCTTCCTGATCCTCTCTATTTGGATCTGGGACTCTATTGCGTTCACCGAGGCACGTATTTTTTCCACCACCCTGTCGCCGGTGTCGTCCCCATCCTCCGATGTGACGATGATCGAATGCACCGGTCGCAGGGCGATGGGCAGCCTCTTGGCAACACTAGCATATGTGGGGCTTCCTTCTGTGTTTGTGATGGGGGCCGTTTGGTGGGACAAGGAGGTCCGAACCTCCTGCCTTATACTCTCCGAGTCTTCTTTTTGCGTGCGTGTAGAGTGCGCAATCGCTGAAAGTATTGTCTGCGTATTCCTCCCTAACTCACCCATCAGCATCCCCATCGTCACGGTACCTTCTTCTTGTCTCACTATTCTATCTTCTTCTTTTCTCTTCTGGCTACTTATTCCTTCTGTTTCTTCTTCATTCTTCCTTTGGTCTTTCGGTAAGCTTCCGCGGGACTCACCCACTATATTGGCCAGGAGGATTACTACGTTGAGCATCCCTGTCAGGCCCCGCTCCACGGTGCTCTTAATTTCCTTCTTAAGGTTGCCGGACTTCCGCATTTCCTCACAGGCTTCTTTATAGTATCTTTTGGCCTGAGCGGTCAGCTCGGCAACCTGGGTATCTGGTTCTTTTACTGTCTTTTTTGTGGGCGGGGTGCGCTGCACCTCTGTCCTGTTTTTGCCCCTTGTTCTTCCGGTTCCGTCCGGACCGAAGGCGGCCCCGTTTCGGAGTTCATCCGTGGCGTTGCCGCCCCCGCTACCGGTTGGTGGGGAGAACTCGAGAGGTATGGGCGTTTTCTTGCGTGTAAGCCTCTGCAGCGCGTCCCTCCCACCCGCTGGGTTCTCGTCCGTGGGGTCTCTGCCGGCGAGTTCTTCCGGGGAGTTTGTTCTTGTCAGGTCATACTTCTTCTTTTTTGTTATGGTCCTGGCTACGACCGCCTGTTTATCTTCTACAGCTGGTTTACGAGGGGTGTGGTGGATGGAGTTCATTTTTGTTTTAAGAACTGTGTTCAGGGTGTAAACTGCCCTGCTGTTCTTCTGACTATAGCAATCACCGACCCGTCAATAGATAAGAGTGAATTAGAATAATAAGTGTCGATCAATTAACGTGTTTAATTTTACTAAGTTTTTACTTTGTTTTACAGGTGTGGGTCGCGCGGCGCGATGGAGCGCTGCACGGAGTACGGGGTGCGGGCGCGGCGCGCTTCACACGGGAACCCGAGGTAAGTATGTGTATGGGTAAGTGTTTCAGTGTTTTATATTCGCTTTATGTTTTTTTTTTTTTTTTTTATTTCAGATTTATTATTATTTCACTAATGTTTGGTGTGTTTTTTAAATAATTTAAAATAACATAGATTAAAATTAAAATAAATTAAAACAAAATAACTTAAATAAATTAAAATAAATTAAAATAATTGAACAATATGTCAGTAAATTCCGGTGAGATTTTAAAATTGGTTTAGATTAATTAATTTAACATAAAACACTTAATTACTTAAAAGCCTCAAAAAAGGTAAAATGACTTCGACACAAGATTAAAACATTCACGTTACTGTATCCAATGTACAGTTGTCAAAATTATAAAATTATTAAAATTTTTCTAAAAAAAAAATTTTTTAAAATTGTTAAGATTTAAAATTATTATTAAAATAGTTTAGTCAATAGGCAGTTTGCCTATGTCAGTTAAAAGTGGTTACACTCGTGTAAATAAAGATTTAGTAACCTAGTAATCTTTATACAAAATTTTATTTATGTATAGAGACTTGCTCTATGGTCAACCGTTTGGTACCCGTAATCGACCGCCCTTCTACAGTAGGGGTCCAACAAAGTCAGCTCAGCACTTTTGCAGCCAAAAAATTTCTGACTCTAGGTAGAGTCGAAATTTTTATGCCACTTGATAGGTCTCGCCGAGTCCACCCCAACAACCCCAAACGACGCTAACCCACTCCCAGTAGAAAGGAAGTTACAACTTATAGAAATTTTGTGTTTATTAAAGGGGGAGGGGGGGGGAGGGACGTTAATTCTAATTGTGTTTGTCTGTCTGTAAGTGTTTCAGATGAAATTTTGAAGATTGGTCAGATAGGGCCTGAGAAATGCCCTGTGGAGCCGTGAACTTGAGGAGTTCAGGGTCCAGTCCAGTGTCAAATGGAAGGTAAGCTAGAGAGTTTCCCAGAAATAATTTGGATTCTCCACCAGCTCCTAAGGGGGGGAAGATTTTACAGGAAGTACAAAATTTTTAGCTGGTGGAAGCTCAGTTCCAGGTCCCCAGGGTGCCCTGCCCCAATAATCGCTTCTCCAGAGAGAACGAAAAAGATGTTATTTTCGCGATTGGGGCTCTGGTTTCCAAGATATAGTGGAAACCACGATAACCGCGAATGGCGATTTGGGCCCCTTTCAAGGAACAGGTCCCTGGATCAGGCTTGGTCAAAGATAGGAAGGGGGGAGAATTATTGAGGATGGCTAGATAGATATGATATCAAGTGGCATTTACAGAAGGTGGCTTTTATGTTCCGGCTGCTCGGAAAAAATTCCTCCGCAGCAGCGATATCTCAAAAAATGTGAACTGCTATGTGGTTTCTGATGTTCGAGGTAATTTAAAATTATTTTAAGTACAGGGTAAGTTGCTACACCTAATGGGCCCCCGGGACAAGTTACCAGAACAGTCCTAGGTGCTATGTGCACAGAATTATAAAAATATTAAAAAAGTCTGTTTTTGGTAAAAAATTTTGAAAAATTTTGAAATTTTTTAATTTTGCAAATTAATCTTATTTTAACTAATAACTATTTATTACTATTTAAAATTTAAAAATTTTGGAAAAAATTTAGTTAGGTTTAATGTACCTATAAAAACAAACTTAACAGTAAAAGGTATGATATTACTTAAATGACTATGGTTTTAAAACTAAGGGTCCAAAAAATCTGGTTGAGGTGTGGTTCTTCCCTTCTCGAACTGGGCTTTCGGTTAATGTGGTCCCGCGACCACCTTTCCGGATCGGAAGTGGGTCGAATTTGGGAGTCAAAAATGATGAAAGGGTTTTTAGCCGCAAATAGTGTGGTTCTTGAAGTTGTGGTAAAATTTTCGGGGGCGCTTACCCTGGGTGTTGTTAAGGGTCGTATGGTCCTTCAGAATCCGCTGCCAGAAATAGCCGCACTCCCTCGGTTGCCGAGATAGGCTGGTAAACAACTTTGTTTTTCAGTCAATATCTCGGCAATTTGTGGACCGATGGAAGGCAAACTTGGTGGGCTGGTGGGCGTCCCTGATGTGCTTCAGAAGCCGGTCAAAAATTTGGGGGTCGTCGCTCGAAAAACCGAGCGCCGAGCCAAAAACTGATTTCTGGTCGTGGGAATTTCAGTTTTCTGCTCAACCTACTTCAGGGTTGAGCGTCCGGATGGTAGGCGATGTTTTGAGAGAAGCACTTCACTTAATCACAACTTTTGACACTAAATTTGGTTTGCTACGGCACTTTTTACCTATTTTTAGCTATTTTACACTGCGGAGCGGGTCAAAAACGTGGCTAGCTCAACGCGTGTTCGAGTGTAACTGGGTTAGGTTAGGTTAGGTTAGGTTAGGTTAGGTTAGGTTAGGTTAGGTTAGGTTAGGTTAGGTTAGGTTAGGTTAGGTTAGGTTAGGTTAGGTTAGGTTAGGTTAGGTTAGGTTAGGTTAGGTTAGGTTAGGTTAGGTTAGGTTAGGTTAGGTTAGGTTAGGTTAGGTTAGGTTAGGTTAGGTTAGGTTAGGTTAGGTTAGGTTAGGTTAGGTTAGGTTAGGTTAGGTTAGGTTAGGTTAGGTTAGGTTAGGTTAGGTTAGGTTAGGTTAGGTTAGGTTAGGTTAGGTTAGGTTAGGTTAGGTTAGGTTAGGTTAGGTTAGGTTAGGTTAGGTTAGGTTAGGTTAGGTTAGGTTAGGTTAGGTTAGGTTAGGTTAGGTTAGGTTAGGTTAGGTTAGGTTAGGTTAGGTTAGGTTAGGTTAGGTTAGGTTAGGTTAGGTTAGGTTAGGTTAGGTTAGGTTAGGTTAGGTTAGGTTAGGTTAGGTTAGGTTAGGTTAGGTTAGGTTAGGTTAGGTTAGGTTAGGTTAGGTTAGGTTAGGTTAGGTTAGGTTAGGTTAGGTTAGGTTAGGTTAGGTTGCGCAGACTACGGCGTCCCGTCGAATCATCGACTGGGCGGGCCCAAATGCTCCCCTCCGAAGAGGAACGTGCGCGCCCCGAACAACAGGGGTAGAGCAGTAGAAGAGGCGCCAATAGAGGCAGCCCAATCGGACCAGGGTCCGACCGAGGATGCAGGAAAGGCTTAGTTTTCCCGCCCCACAAGAACATTCTTCAGGGCAACGTTAACCACTGCCGCGCAGCGCAGGATCTGTTGATCCAGACGCTCGCGGAGCAGTCGGTTGCTCTGGCCTTGGTGGCTGAGCCGTTTTCCGTCCCGGACCACCCCCGTTGGTTCGGGGAGGATGGCGGCTCGGTTGCCATATACTGGGCGGGAGGTTCTGGAGACCCGCACTGCACCCTCATCCAGAAGACCTCTGGGTTTGTTGCGGTGGAGTGGGGGCAGATGGTGGTCGTCGCCTGCTACGTCTCTCCAAACTGCGGTCTCGCTGAGTTCGAGGCGTACCTGGACGGGGTCGCTGGCTGTGTACGCAGCCACCTTACCCGTCCGGTACTCGTCGCGGGGGACTTCAACGCCCACTCCAGGGTGTGGGGTGATGCCCGCGACGACGCGAGAGGAGAGGCAATCATTGAGTGGGCGGCGGCCCTCGGTCTCGACCTCCTCAACACAGGAAGCGTCAGCACCTGCGTGCGGTGGCAGGGGGAGTCCATCGTCGATTTGACATGGGCAACCCCTTCCGCGGCTCGTCTGGTGACAGGGTGGAGGGTGGCCGAAGATCTGGCCACCCTGAGCGACCATCGCCATATACGGTTTGAAGTGACTCAGTCTGGTTCCCGGTCCCATGCTGCGAATGCAGGGGGCCGTCAGAGCCGGAAATGGGTCCTGAAAGCAATGGAGAAGGATCTTCTTATCGCGGCCGCCCACGTCGCAGACTGGGTGAATGGGGACGTGTCTCCTGACCCAGAGGTTTTTGCGACATGGTTCCGGGGGGCGATGACGGAGATTTGTGACGCCGCAATGCCAAGAGCCAGACCCAGCTCCGGTAAACGCTCCGTGTACTGGTGGTCCCAAAGCCTGGCGCAACTACGGAGATCTTGCGTCAGGGCGCGCCGCCGGTACACCAGAACGCGCAGAAGGAGAAGTGCTACGCCTGAAGAAACGGCAGAAACATATGAGGCATACCGGACAGCCACCAAGGTTTTCCAGCTTTCGATCCGGGAAGCCAAGGCTCGTTCTTGGGAGGAGCTGGTTGAGGGACTGAACAGGGACCCATGGGGCAGACCGTACAAAATGGTCTTGGGAAAGCTCCGCCCATGGGTACCACCAACAACCGAAACACTGGACCCTGAATTTATCGGAAGAGTGGTAGACACACTCTTCCCGAGGGTCCAGGATAGTCCCTCAAACAATCGAATACATCCGGACGATTTTGGATGGACGGACGAGCTGAACGTCACGGAGGGCGAACTCGACCGAGCCGTCAGGCGGCTAGCGGCCCGCAACACCGCCCCGGGGCCGGACGGGATTCCGGGCAGGGCATGGGTGCTGGCCTTGACGATCTTGGGGGACAGACTTCGGCGGCTTTTTACCAGCTGCCTTCGATCTGGGATTTTCCCGGCAGACTGGAAGGTGGCCAGACTTGTCCTCATACCAAAGAGCGGCAGACCGGCGGACTCACCATCTTCGTTCCGACCGATCTGTCTGTTGGACGAGGCGGGCAAGCTTTTCGAGCGGGTGTTAGCGGCCCGCCTCACGGAGCACCTGTCGCGTGTGGGCCCCGACTTGTCGGATCATCAGTTCGGCTTTCGTCCGGGGAGGTCCACAGTAGATGCCATCCGGCGCGTCCGGACGTTGGCAGAAGACGCAGTCGGGGAGGGGGGAGTGGCGTTGGCAGTCAGTCTTGACATCGTCAATGCCTTCAACTCTCTCCCTTGGCACGCAATCCGGGATGCACTGGAGTACCACAGGGTCCCCGCGTACTTACGGGAGACAGTCGGGGCTTATCTCCGAGACAGGTCAATCACTTTCACAGACCGAAACGGGAACGAAACTCTCAGAGAAATCAGCTGCGGGGTTCCACAGGGGTCGGTCCTTGGACCCCTCTTGTGGAATCTCGCATATGATACTGTACTGAGGACAGGTCTGCCTCCTGGCATAGAGCTGGTATGTTATGCCGATGACACCCTTGTGCTGGCCAGCGGTACCGAATTCAGCGAAACGGTCAGACTCGCCGAGCTCGGCGTAGCAGTAGTAATAGGAAGCATCAGAAGAGTGGGCCTGCGGGTGGCTCCTCACAAAACCGAGGCCTTGTGGTTTCATGGTCTTCGGCGGGGGGTGGAGCCGCCCGTCTCGTCCATAAGAGTGGGTGATGCTGTCGTCACAATAGGGCCGACGATGAAATATCTCGGCCTAATTTTGGACAGTCACTGGGCTTTTGTTACGCACTTTGAGCGTTTGGCTCCCCGAGTGCAGAAGGCAGCAGGTGCTCTTCAGAGACTGCTGCCCAACCTCGGGGGACCGCGAGAAGAGATTCGCCGCCTCTACGGCAGCGTTTTACGATCCATGGCCCTCTATGGGGCGCCTGTATGGTCAGACCGGCTAACGGGCGCCTCCCGCTGCAGGCACATACTCAACAGTCTGCAGCGTGTGGTGGCCATCCGGATCGTGAGAGGGTACAGAACGATATCGTACGAGGCGGCGACAATCCTGGCACGCTTTCCGCCCTTTGACATCCTGGCGAGTATGGACACGGAGGTCTACGACCGAACCCGTGTCCCTGCCCGCCGGGAGGACGGAGGCGTCCCGGATTCGCTAGGGGTGAGGAGGGACGCGCACAGGCGGGCGCTCAGCATTTGGCGCGAGCAACTCGAATTGCCACGGAACTCGCGCCAACGCGCCGTCGGTGCCGTCCTTCCTCACTTTGAGGTTTGGCTCCAGTTAAGATGCGCTGGAGTCACGTACAGAGTGACTCAGGTGCTCACCGGACACGGGTGTTTCGGTGAGTACCTGAGTCGCATCGGAAGAGAGCCCACGGCGGGCTGCTATCATTGCAGGAGCGACAGGGACTCGGCGCAACATACATTGGAGGAGTGTCCTGCTTGGGCCTCCGAGCGCCGGGTCCTAACAGATGAAATCGGGGGAGACCTCTCGCCGTCGGCCATAGTCGGAGCTATGACGACGGCAAGAGATAAATGGAGGGCAGTGGTCTCCTTCTGCGAAGCTGTAATGCTTCAGAAGGAGACCGCTGAACGCGCCAGGGAGCGCAATGACCCCGCACGCCGCAGAAGGGTGCGGGGTCGCGGCCGGCGGACTTGATTCCGCTGGCGAGAAAGGGCAGCGCCGAGCCTACACCATACGTGTGTAGGCTCGGCGCTGACGCGCCAACTTTAGTTGGTGCGAGTATGCCTCGGGATTGCTGAGGTCCAGAGTGGGGACTCTGGCCGCCCGCTTACGGCAGCAATCCCGGGAAGAGGCAACCAGTTGTAGCCGCTGGTTGCCTACACAAGCGCAGTTGCGCTGGGGGAAGCTTATTGCTCCCCCCGGGAGGGGCCCCTTTGGGCAGATGTAGCTCAGCGTCTCTGGTTGTGAACTCAGTGTGACCCCAGAGACGCTGGCGCCAACATCAGAGGTAGGCTACCGTGGTGGGTTTTAGCGGGTTAGCCCTGCACCGTCCCGTCTTCTTTACACCCTTAGAAGGCGGGCAGTCGACCTTCTCGAGGTTAAGAGGTTCTCCTCTTCCTCGAGAAGATAAAGATTTCCCACCACGTCAAAAAAAAAAAAAAAAAAAAAGGTTAGGTTAGGTTAGGTTAGGTTAGGTTAGGTTAGGTTAGGTTAGGTTAGGTTAGGTTAGGTTAGGTTAGGTTAGGTTAGGTTAGGTTGGGGTGCGATGGCTTCAGCGACCTCCTCGTGGTGCACCCTGGGCAACGGCGGCCACCAATCTTTTGTTGGTGGTCGGCGGCTAACAGCTGGCCAGACGGAGCGGGTCTCGTTTTAATACTGGAGACCCGCGGCAGGTGTGGCGGATTGATCGCCCCTGCACGTTGTTTTAACTGTGATATTTTATTTATACAGTTGTTTTTATTTTTGTTGTTGGGGTGGGGTCCTATTGGGCCTCACAAATATTTATTGTTGTTTGTCGTCGCTGGAGTCTTTTTGGGCTTCAGCGGCAGGTGGGTCTCTATTGAGGCCCATCCGTTGTTAATAATGGGGACCCTGTTGGTCCTCATTGGTGGGTGGGTCTTTTTGGGCCCCCCACATACGTTGTTTTGCTCCCCGTTTTGTGGGAGAACCTTGGTGGTTCGGCGGACCGGCCTAACCGTCGGTCGGGGAGCTTGCTCCCAACCCGTAATCCCCAGTCATGTTTTGGGGACCGGGGGCCTTGGCTTAACCGCCCGGGTCGCGAGGATGCAAACCTCTCTAAAAAATGCCGCAACCTAAGCTGTCGTACCGTGGCGAGAGGTGGATGGCGGAGGCGTTACTCCGTCGCAAACGGTGCAACCCCGGTCGAGCGTGGCGCTGGCCGGGCGTAGTTGCCTTACCGCGGGAATGGGCATCACCCCGCGGCGGACCATTTAGTTTGACCCTACTCGTGGGACTAGCATGGATTGTTCTAAAACTTATAAAAAACCAATGACGAGAGGAGGAAGTAACGTGAAGAGGGCGAGCGTCAGTGACGCCGCGCGGGGCGTAAGCCCCATGAGGATCGACGACCAACAGTCGGTCGGGGAACGTGTTCCCGTGGTCCGCATTCCGCGGATCGAGGATACGATGTCTGGACGGTTGTCCAGTGCATCGTCCACCAGCTCACTGGTGACAGTGACGGAAGGTGAGGAGAGATTATCCTCACCTACAGGAAGAAAGCGGAGTCAGGAGCGGCCGTGTCCAAACCTGTCGTCGGAGTCGTCAGAGTTCGACTCGGATGGAGGGCCTGCCCCTGGCCAACCGAAGGCTCCCAAGCTTCTGGGGAAGCGGGGAAGAGGCCGCCCTCCCACGACGGGAGAGTTTGTCGGTTTGGCTAAGGCCAAACAGGAGCTGGCCAGAGCGGAGCGCGAGCTCGTGAAGCTCCAAGCGGAGAGGCAGCTTGCCGAAGAGCTGGAGGAGAGACAGCGATCCATCCCTGTCTCTCCAGTTGCAGGTGGGGTCGACCTGGACCCCCAGGAGCTGGCTGCTCGCCACGTCGAGACCATCCTCGACGTGGCAAAAAAGTCAAGCAATCTTAAGGGCACCTGTCAAAAGGCCCTTAAGATTGCTGCCCGAGGCCTTCAGGATGTCCTGGAGGCATATCAGCGACGGACGACCTCGGAAGAGGTACAGCTGCTCAGGGAGCAGAACCGCTCCCTAAAGGAGCGCATTGCTGCGTTGGAGCGGCGGACGGAGGAGCTGGCGGCCGACAAGGCCCGCAGCCAAAAGGCGCAAGCGCCGCCAACAACGTCGGCGGCTGCACCGGGGGCGGCAGAGCTTCCGCCCTATTTTGCTACCATGAGCAGGATGCTCATGGAGCAAATGAAGCAATGGGTGGGGGCTACTTTCCAGCTCCCTCCATTGCAGCCGACGCCGCGGCCACCTCTGGCTGCGGATAAAAGGAGAGAGGCAGCGTTGGCCGAGCCGGTGGCCTCCACCAGCTACGCTGCCACCGTAAAGCGGCCTGCCCCTGCACCTGCCCCTGCCCAAGCAACCCAATCCAAGGGTAAGGGCAAGGGCAAGAAGACGGCGCAGTCTTCTTCTGCGCCTGCCGCACCTGTTGTTTCCGCTGCTCCTGCACCGGTCCAGCCCAGCCCCGATACAGAGGGCTGGCAGACGAAGGAGAGCGCGAGCGCTAGGCGAAAGCGGCGTCAGCGCGAGCGCGCTGCTGCGGTGCCTACAGCTCCGCGCCGCAAAAAGAAGCGCAGTGGGAGGCTCCGTCCTCCGCGTTCATCGGTGGTGGTGGTCACTCTGTCTCCAGAGGCGGAGAAGAGTGGCACCACATATGCGGAGGTGATGTCCCGGGCTCGCCAGAACGTCAAGATGGCGGACCTGGGCATCACTGACGTGCGGGGCAGAGTGGCCCTAACTGGGGGTCGCGTCTTCGAAATCCCAGGAGCGGAGAGCCGGGCGAAGGCGGAGGCCCTTGCCGCAAAGTTGTCGGAGCACATGGATCCGGCACTGGCAAGGGTCTCAATTCCGGAGAAATGTGTGCGTGTCCGCCTCAGTGGCCTCGACGACTGCACCACGGCAGAAGAGGCTGCTGAGGCCCTGGCGAGGGTCGGCGAGTGCCCTGTCGCCAGTATCAGGGCGGGCGAAGTTCGCCGAGGGCCGTCTGGCTTCGGCACAATTGTTTGTGGTGTCCCGGTACCTGCAGCCATTAAGCTGCAGCGGGCGGAGCGCTTTTTGGTAGGTATGGTGTCGGCCCAGGTCCATGTTTTGGAGCCTCGGCCGCTGCGATGCTATCGCTGCCTCGTCCCTGGCCATGTTGGCTGCAGGTGTGCCGACGAGGACAGGAGTGGCCTCTGCTACAGGTGCTCCTTACCGGGACACCGGGCGGCGTCCTGCACCGCTGAAAAGCCGAAGTGCGTCCTCTGCACTTCGGCTGGTAGACGGGCCGACCATAGCGTCGGCTCGAAATTGTGTAAGGCGCCGCCCAAGAAGGGGACGCCGTGGTCTGGGGCTCCTGTGAGTCAGGCGGCTCCAACTTCGTCGGTTGAGGAGGAGATGGACACGGCCCATAATGGATAGGTCCGTGATCCATCTCCTTCAGAGTAATCTCAACCGCTGCGCCAGGGCTCAGGACCTCTTCCTGCAGTCCATGGCGGAGCGGTTGATCTACGTCGCTGTCGCTGCCGAGCCGTATATGGTCCCTGACAGACCCAATTTTGTCGGGGACCGGGACGGCTTGGTAGCCATTGTTTCGTCGTCGTCGGTCGGCGCCCCGCCCTTTTCTAACATCGTCAGAGGGCGGGGGTTTGTGAAGGCCGCTTTGGGGTCGCTCACTGTAGTCGGTGCCTATTTCTCACCGAATCGCGGGTTGGCCGAGTTCGAGGTGTTCCTCGGCGAGGTCGGTCGCCTGTTGAGGAGGTGTGGCACCGACGTGTTGTTGGTGGGTGACCTCAACGCTAAGTCGGTGGCCTGGGGTTGTCCTGCGTCGGATCCCAGAGGTCGTCTTCTGGAAGACTGGGTGGTGGAGCAGGGCCTGGTGGTCCTCAACCGTGGCTCCGTGGACACGTGCGTGAGGCAACAGGGCGGATCAATCGTGGACGTATCTTTTGCGTCCCCCGCCCTTGCCCGCCGTGTCCAGGACTGGAGAGTCCTCGAGGATGTGGAGACTTTGTCCGATCACCGATATATCGGCTTCGGCATCTCCGCATCCTCTGCGGCTTTGACCGCCCGCCCTGTTCCAGCTCCCAGAAGGGAGGGTCCGCGTTGGGCGCTCGGTCGGCTCGACCGCGAGCTCCTGAGGGAGGCGGCGATTCTGCAGGCGTGGGTCGCTAGTCCTTGTGACCCGACCTCCGACGTGGACGCTGTTGCGGGTGAGCTCGGAGAGGCCATGGTTCGCGTGTGCGACTTCTCCATGCCCCGGGTTTGCCCGTGTCCACTGAGGCGGCGGGTGTATTGGTGGAGCGCCGCCATTGCGCAGTTGCGCACTGACTGCACTGCGGCGCGGCGCGTCTACACCCGCACTAACCGTCGGAGGCCGAGGGATGAGGCCCGCGTTGCGGAGGCCTACGCCCTCTATCGGGAGTGTAAGCGCCAGTTGAGCGCGGCCATAGGCCAGGCCAAGGACGATGGCTGGGCGAGCACGCTGGAGGCCATAGACAGAGATCCGTGGGGGCGTCCTTACAAAGGGGTGCGCCGTAAACTGCGCCCCTGGGCGCCTCCAGTAACGGAGAGCCTCCAGCCCGAGCTCCTCCAGTCTGTTGTGGAGGAGCTGTTCCCCAGTCAAGAGGAGTTTTCGCCGCCTTCTATGGCCGGGCCGACTGGTGCCGGGCGAGCCGACGCCGACGACGACGACGACGCAGAAGAGACTCCGCCTGATGTAACACAGGCGGAGCTGGGGGCGGCTGTGGCCAGAATGGCCGTCAAGAACACCGCCCCCGGGCCAGACGGAGTGCCCGGACGTGCCTGGGCACTCGCAATTGAGGAACTGGAGCCCGTGGTGCTTGCCCTCTTCACGGCGTGCCTGCGGCAGGGTCGCTTTCCCGCGCCCTGGAAGTCCGGTCGTCTCGTCCTTCTTCCTAAGGACGGGCGGCCTGCGGAGTCTCCATCAGCCTATCGCCCAATCGTTTTGTTGAGCGAGGTGGGCAAGCTGATGGAGA